>CM062809.1:719562754-720919754 GCA_031772625.1 Pinus tabuliformis | reverse complement strand
ATGCCCTCAATAATCCTTGTGCATGGTTTTGTCCCTCTATCACTTCATGGTTCCGCCCTCGACTTAAAATATTATATTTCTTGAGCATCATGTTAGCTCCCCCCTTGCGGGTCCACATTGTGCATAAGGTTTATATGATGGTAGGGTGGCAGACTTTATAATGTCGCCACCTAGGGCATGATGGTTAGGTGAAGGAATGGAAGAGTAGAGGTTAGGGGATCAAATGCCACCCCTTGCCAAAATGGGCGCATATAATTTCATTGGTGTAGGTTTTGTTTTGTTTTAAATAGTTTTTTGCACGGTTTCAGTTGGAGCCATTTGATGGTTGGTGAGACCACCTGGCAGGGGCCAACCATGTGGGATGGGTAGGTGCAAGCCCTGTCGATCACGGCTGTTAACTTTAGTGAGTGTCATGAGCCACGGGGCGGGGTTCCTGATCAACTGGACCCCGACCCCTATATATATATATATATATATATAGACACACACACACACACACACACACACACAATTGTTTTATGTGGTTACGAGGGTAGCTAGGGTGACAGCTCGTCTCCCACTAATTTTGACATATGGTTGCAGAGTGAGTTTTTAGGGTGGAGGGGTTGGTGGCCTGCAACCCCTTTAATATTTTTTTGTATTTTTTTCAACATTAGGCATTTTAGAAATTTTCTTGAACCATAGGTATATTAGTAAAACTAATGACCCCACAATTTCCCCCGCTCTCAGGAACCAAATTCCATGTCTCGGACTCAGTCAATTTGTAGGACCATTAAGCCTAGCCCACATGGCAACTTTGAACAAAAATTTGGCTCTCTCAATCTCCTTGATACGAACTCGGATTTGAGTGTCATTCACACCATTGGAATCAGGTCGACGAGCACTTCGATCTGGTGTTGATTTTGACAACTTTTTGCTAGTTTTAATTTTGAACCTTTTACCATGCCATTGGTATCTGGAGATCCACCTGGATCAGTCCTTCCCACTGAGATATTTTGCACCACCAAAAGAATTAACACCATTCAACATACGACTTGTGTCCTTGCCAAACCACACTTTGAATTATATGCACGCAAAACTAATACATCTTCTGCACTTGTATAAAACCACTCATGACTAACAATCCCTCGCTTGCCAAGAGTTTATAGTACACACTCTTTGGTTAAGGATTACAAAATAACAACCAATACCTCAAATCCTCATAAGAAGGCCCAAAAATATTATTGTTGCATTTTGAAGTGATGGCAACACATCATCACTTTTACAGTTACTTGCAATGCATGATTTAAAAACCAAGGCCATACAAACTAATATAAAAAAAATGTCCTTTCCTTAATAAAGCGGACCACCATGAATGTGTTCGAGCGTTGTCACTGACTGGCTTCTTTATTGTTTCTTTCTGCTTGTGGAGCATTTGGCACGTGCTTTGTTGATGTACCTCCTCGTTGCAGTGACTACAACGATTTTTCTTTCTCCAGACCTTTCGGGTGTTCTTGAAGTGCTTCCCCTTGGTGTTCCTATGATAGGGGTTCATGGAGCCCTTACTATCATGGGAATAGGAGGAATAAGTCTCATCATCCATCGTTGACTGGTCATCAGCTGCTTTGGAGCTTCCCCAACGTCCTTCCTGACATAACCGAGTCTTGCATGATGAGGCATTTCCTCTACTTTGATGGGGTTGATGATGCCCTGTGCATTAATGTCGAGGTCGTTCCCCTCATCTCCCATCTTCTTCAATATCCTAGAGCCGATACCTATAGTATACTTTTCAAAAACAAGGAAATCATCATCACGAAAAGTACATGGAATTGAAGAACTATTTTTTACCTCAAGGGGGTTAGGCTGCATCCTTCCCAAGGCCTTGTTCTTAGCTTGCAACTAGCATAGCAACCTTTGTTTCTCCTCCTCTGCTCCCCGTAGAAGCCTCCTTAGCTTAGCATTTTCTACTTGAAGGTATTGGTTGGTCTCCTCAAGTTCCTGGAACCCTAACACATTGGGTGTCCTTTTCATCTTTCGTGCAATATCTATTGAATTTTTTGCTTCATCACCTAAATTATAATCCAAATCGATGGGTCTCCATACTATTATTCCAAGAGCTACAATCCTCCTTTCGTCACCAGAATCTGATCCCAAATCAATTGGTCTACCTCGTGTAAACCCCATAGTCTTGACCTTCTCGTCTTCTTCTAACTTAGATGCTTTATCTTGTTGCATGGTGGTAGTCGTATTATTTTTCTCCTTTCTTTCATCCCTCCTAGGTCTCAACTCAGGGTGTAGCTTCCAACAATTCTGTTCGTTGTGTCCCTCTTTCTCATAATCTGGGCAAGAGAGATTTTCCCCTCTTCTCTTGGTTGTTGCAGCTCTTTTTTGGTGGTCATTTTGCACATGCATCCAACTACTTTCAAGATGCATGGCTTTCACACTGGCCTCATTGACAGTAGTAGGCACAAACAATAATAATGGATGCCTTATGTAACTATGTAAAGAACCTATATACTTAGTTACAATCTTTGGTGAATCTAAGGAAATGCTCAAAATCAATGCTTGTATTCTAAATTCATCAGTACAGTTTTGTACATTTTGAATTTTCTGTTGCCTTAGCTGTTACCATTCCATTAATGCCTTCTTCCTATAGCCCAAGGGGTAAAATTGTTTTTTCAAAGTAAACACAAAATTTGACCATGAGGAGAGAAGGTTACCCAGATTCTCATTGCTCTACAATTTTCTCTCCCACCAAACGAGAGCGGTGCCACTCAGTCAAAGTGGTGCCAACTGGATCTTTGCCTCGTCCTCTTCGATTTGTTGAATTCTGCAGTAGACTTCAATCTACCTAATCCAATTGTCAAGATTTTCTGCATTACTTTCACCGTTATACATGAGAAGATCAAATTTGACATCTAATTTAAAGAAAGGTTTCTTAAACTTATTTCTTGAATTCCTATGATGATGGTGAGAAGAAGAAGAGTAACTTTCACTCGTGGAAGGAGAAGGAGGGGGTTTCCTCTCCACCATTTCCATGCGTCGAACCTTGTTCTTTTGGCCCATTCTCCTGTGCTTTTTTTGTCTTCTCAAGCCTTGAGAACAACTTGTCGACCCTTTCCACCATTGTATAGAAGGTTGTGTGGTAATTGCACTCCTCCTCATAGACAACCTCGTCGTCAGCCATGTTCCTTCTTCGATGTGCACGCACCACTTCGGATCGAAATACTTTAGCTTCCATTCGCCTCTTCGGAGCATGTTTCTTATTAGCATACAAACATACAATTCACATCTACAAAGACCTGCTCCGATACCACTTAATCCATGATATTTTTCTTACATATGTATTAAAGAATTATATGAACAAATTGTAGCTTAACCATAGAAGCTTAAATTGCACATGAAAGAAGAGAGGAAACACATAAAGGCATGAAAAGATGACAAGGGACTTGATAATGGATTTTGTCCAATTTGGACTATGTCTCTGGGCCCTGCTTGATCAATGGGGAGGCATTCATCCATTAAGTGGCATAAAAGAGAATAAGTACAATCAACATTTACATAAGTATTCTTATACCTCAAAGCTGGAAGATGGCTAAAAAATGGAAAGCTTTGTTATAGAAATTAAAAGCACCGCCGAATTCATGTCACTGAGAAGTGTAAAATCGACATAAAATTTGCCGAAAACTGACTCTGGAAAGTTCTGGGCCTCAGGGAATATTTTTGATGCCCTCAATATTCCCTGGGCATGGTTTCGTCCCTCTGTCGCTTCATGTTTCCACCCTGCACTTAAAATATTATATTTCTCGAGCTCCGCGTTGGCTCAGCTATTATTAGTCTGCATTGTGCATAAGGTTTATATGATGGTAGGGTGGAAGACTTTACAAAGCCACCATCCGAGGCATGATGGTTAGGTGGAGGAATGAAGGCGTAGAGGTTAGGGGATCAAATCCCGCCCCTTGCCAAAATCGGTGCATATAATTTCATTGGCATGGGTTTTGTTTTGTTTTAAATGGTTGTTGGGCGATTTCAGTTGGAGGCGTTTGATGGTTGGGGAGACCACCCGGTGGCGGCCGGCCACATGGGTCAAGGGGGTTTAAGCCCCGCCGGTCTCGACTATTAACTTTAGTGAGCACCGTGAGCCATGGGGTGGGGTTCCTCGTCAACTAGATCCTTACCCCCCTATGTATATATATATATATATATATAATGTGGTTATGGGGGTGGCGGGGTTGGTGGCCTACGGCCCCTTTATTATTTTTTTGTATTTTTTTCAACATTAGGCATTTTAGAAATTTTCTTGAACCGTAGGGATATTACTCAAATAAGTGACTCCACAATTTCACCTACTCTCAAGAGCCAGATTCCATGTTCCGGACTCAGTCAATTTGTAGGACCATTAAACTTGCCCCACATGGCAACTTTGACAAAAAATTTGACTGGCTCTATCTCCCTTATATGATCTCAGATTTGAGTTTTGTTCGCACCATTGGAATCAAGGCGACAAGCACTTCGATTTGGTGTTGAGTTTATCAACCACTTTGAATTTTGAGCCTTTTACCACGCCACTGGTATATGGAGATCCACCTCGATCATTTATCAACATTTTTGATATTTTGTTTTTCATTACCGAGAACTAAGAATTCCCCTGGCTTTCTTGGCATCTATATTATATCGCCTAAATATTCCATATAACCTTATATATCTACACTCTGGCATAAGGGTGCCCTCTATGCAAGTTTTGGTTTATTGTTTCTCTATGTTATGCTTCAGCTTGTAATCTTTCTCCAACATGTATTTTCAATCATTAAATTTTTCATTTGAAGATTTTTGAAAGAGTTGTTTAGAAATGATTATAATTTTTTTTTCTTTGTAATAGTTTGAGGGATAGCCCATCTAGCCCAACAACCAGCTTAAGGCCTAAAGAAAAGAGGTTATTTTCCTCCATAACCTTCCTTGGCATTTTTCTTTTCCATAGATTAGTCTTAAGTAACAACAAGCCTCAAGTGGCTTTCATTATACTTTGAAGCAACATATTGTTTATCTTTTTCTTGCAAATTAAATATCTAATCATGGCCATGCTCTCACTAGGAAAAATACTAACTTTTATAAAGAGAATATAAGATGTAGTGTGTTGAATTTAATACTTAGATTTTGGATTCTGAAATAATTTAAATTTTCTCTATCTTTCTTCACACGTCTAAGATTATTGTACTAAACGTTTCAAACCATATAAAAGTAAATAAAAAAATCTATTAATTATCCCTGTTTTCAAATTCATAATAAGCTTTACATGCTCTCTTTATCCTTTATATTACATAATTAATTAAATTATTTTTTGCAAATTATTATTATAGCATATAATATTATTATAAATATTTTTAAACTTAATTATTATGATTTTGATTATATTAATTAAAAAATTAATTATATTAAAACAAAATTTCTTTAAAATCAATGAACACAGATTATAAGTCATTATATAATGATGAACTCGAAATTTTGTAAGACATTATTGTGAACTAAAATTTATGTTGTTGCACAAACTCATTTTCCTCTATAATCGATTTCAGAATATTAGGAAAACAAAAGCATTGTAAGACACATTGATAGAAGCTAAAGTTTATGTACTTCAACATGTTCATTTGTTTTAAAAAGAACTTCAAAATATGCTTCTAACATGTTCATTTCTTTTGACAAGAACTTCAAAATATTAGGAATTATGAAAATATTTTAGAAAATTGCCCAATTTCTTCCCGTGTGTGAATATATTTTTGGAATATTTGGTGTGAACAAGATATCCAAATTCCTGATACCAGTTTATTAATCAGAAAATAAAGGGAATGCCAAAGTCTATCGCGCAAATTTTAAATATGTGAAATGAATGAAACATGCGCTTTTCTTTAATGTTTTATTAAGATCCGATTTTTTTCAAATACCATCTTTATAATAATGGTGCCATAATATTCTCATGCTAAGTGGTTCATACAAATGTTGCGATGATATATTTATGCTAAGTGGTTCATATATTGTTTATAGTATATTTATTGTTCAGCACCTCTTATAGAATTTCCGTTTTTGAAGCAGTGGGGATACGTTTATGTATATTTGCAATAAACAAACTTGAGTTCAGAACAGATCATGGCATTATGTACTATATACAACGCATTACTCGACAAAGAGGTTAGATGTGTGAGGTGAGACTGATTGTAGGGTTTGTGGCTTTTAAAGGAAACAGAATCATAAAAAAGTTACATGTTTTGTTGCTCGACAGTTAGGATGCTTACATATAAAATTGGTCAAAAATACGGTCTCACAAGTAGCGGTGAGCTTAATGGGATTGCAGATTTCTGAAATATTTGGAAATCTGATCGACATGGTACGGTTAATTTTTTGACCGCACTTATGTCCGTCAGATTATTAGAATCTGCAATCGACTTAAGGATGGCCCACAAATAGTGTGTGTCCAACAGAATCATGCCGGAATAGAAGCTTGTTATTTCACAAGAAGAGTGTGGCCAAGAATTAGCTCTAAAAAACGAATACAGTCATGTACTTCGAGAATCAATTAACAGTACAAATTCACAGGTAACGCGTGACGAAGAGAACCATTCACAAAAAAATGTCATTTCACATACCAACCATTAACAATAAATAAAGCACAGACGCACATATGTGTTTGTTAGTGGCAGAGTCTGTCGAGATAGAAGTCGGTGTGTTAACTTCTTCATCAGTTTCGTTTTTATCTTTCTGGAAGGCTTAGGAAAATGGCTACTTGATTCGAATAATTTCATCGACCTGCAACATTGGTTTACCAACTGGTGGAAAGGTCTATACAACTCAATTCTCCTACCATTTGAGATCGATTATGAAAAGTTAAGACACTTGGACTTGCACTTCTAGCATTTGAGGTCGATTTTAAAAAAAGAAATTTTACCATTTTTCTTTTTAAATTTTAATTTAAGAGTCATTGAATGCTTAGGTCATCGATCATTTATCACTTCCATTTTTTTATGTGGAGTAAATCCACGACAATGATGTGTGTGAGGGTTAACTACTAACTTTTTTTTTTTTAATTATATTTCATTTGGATGACATGAGTGAATTTTTTTAAAGAGAAGTAAATATTTATGACACTGTCAAAGCAATCCACAGAATATCAATATCTTGGCAAGAACGCCCATGAACCAACAACTGAACACAACTACACAGGAATGGATCCTAATCAAAACACTGGAACGGTCATCCATAACTGAAGGGTAAGTGCAGCTTCTGTAAAGGGTTTATGAAGACATACCTGGCCAGATATACCTGGGATGGCCGTGGGAACAATATTTTTTAAGTGTCTTCATGCAGTCCGCTCTTGACAATTTGATCGATATTCTCATTGGTTGTGGCGAGGACATGAACCGAGGCGCTGGTGCAATAACATCAAAATGTGTGAGTTGGCTGATTTTCATGTTATCACAACCGCCTCGGAGGTGGCCAGATTCACAGTCGGTCAATTCATTTCTCCTAATTTATGGATTCTCGCTAGAGTTGTTGTCTCAAGATTAAAGTGATGAGATTAATGTAAAATCACATGTTTCATTATTTTTTAAATGCTATCTGTAATAACAATAACAAGAAGTTTCTCCATGGTGTGGCCATTGTAGACCAAAGTATGGTGTCTTTGATAACTGTTGATGTCAGTTGCTGTTAATAAACCCATATCAATTATTATGTACATGGTACATGAAGAATTCCATTTAAATTAGAATGTGTTAGACTAGTCCATAATATCAACTAATTGAATTTACAAAGCTATATATACTTAATCGTATATTGGTTTTTGGAGGTCTATTTAGAAACATATTATGCACGTGTTCGGTACGTGGCTCGTAATTAAGTGTCATGGAGCCATATTTGTATATTTTATCGGAGTTGTAGTTTGTTAGATTAGTTGGATTGGATTCCCGGAAGTGAAGGTGGGTAATATACAAATATATGGAAGCAATAAACAGAGCGTGACATTATTATCGTTTTTGGCCTTAGCGTATGCCAAGTAACTCATCTATGTGTAGACTCTAAAGTTGCGCGGTGTGGAAACTACGAGGCAACTCCAGTCAGACTTGGGATATTCGCAAAACGACAGGCAGGTCCATCCTCTGCTTTAACATGCTTCGTTTCTACCAAAGTTATCACTAATTCGAATTCTATTCGATACTAAAAAAATCGGTTATTTAAAATTTAATATTGCAAAAAATCGAAAGTATATCTCTTATAGTTATTCAAATATATTGATTTTTCAATATTCTAAAACATTGAAATAGACATTGAAAATCTATACAATTGTTTTAAAATTGTTTTCAATTATAAATGTTGTAAATTTTTTTATATAATGAACCAAAACACACACAGTTTTACATTTAGAATAACAAATTGTGAGAATTTATATATCTATTAATACCAATTACATAAAAAATTATATGATATTCAATACAAACTAAATTTCCATACAAATTTATAAATTTCATATTAATAATTATTTTGTGTTTAAAATAAAATCATATATTAAATATGTGCAAATGTTGTTTCAAAATATGCACTTAAGTTTTCATTAACTAATTATTAAATAACCAAACCAAATCAAAATCTAATTTATAACCTATAATAAAAAGATTTATTATTTTTTATAAAACAAAATGTGAAGTTTTAAAATTTTATGGTTACTCAAAATCACAATAAAAAAATCCACCGAAGTCCACATTAAAAGAAAGTTAAGAACTTTTTTGCTGCCAAATATAAATCATAATCTTTTCCTTACTATTTAAGTTTAATAGATTCGTAAATTATAACTTTTATAAATGGCATATAACACATCTTTTTACTTTGTTTTACAAACATCCAATTTGGATAACGTATTCTATATAATTGTATACACCAAAAAGTCAAAACTCATAGATTTCCATAAATTTCAGTAAAGCCTGCTAACTAATTGCCAAAGAATTCGTTGTACAAATTCTTATTGCAGAAAATATCAGCTTTGACCGGTAACTGTATACCATTTCTGGGATTCGAAGGGGTTTCTCAAGAGTAAATGGAGTGCTAGAAATTTACAAATTTGAATAGTCGGTCTGACTATATTAATCTGTGTGCATATATTAATCCGTGAACTTAATATTAATCCATGAACTTAATATTACTGCACCGTACCGAACTTCAACTTTACCTATTAATTCACAAACCGAATCAAACCTTTGAATTTTCCAACTTTTTCAGGCCATATGAACAAATTTGGTAACTATCGTTTCTACCAAATCCTACAGAAATTATTAGTGGAAATCAAGAAATGATTGTCAAGTTGCATGTGCGTTTATGGAGATTTGATTAATTTATATGACCCATCTGATGATGGATGGATCGAGCAAATTTTGGTGTGTCGGAGCCTATGTTTTACATCAGCGTTCTACTTGAGGGTGCGTTTGAATTTCTCACTGCAAATTCATAGTTATCTTATCGCTCCATTCACCTGGAAATGATTCAAAATCTTACACACTAAATACCATTATGCAACACTCTCTGACTAAATAATGTTGGGAAGGTAAAGAAGAGAAGCACAAAAATTGATACACATAAAATAATATGACTTTCCGCTCTTTTATTGATCACAAATTTTTTATTTGACTTTATTCAAAATATGACTTGACTCAACTTGACTTTCTAAATTTAGGGAGTAATTAGCTATTTTAACACTCCTTAATTACCACTGCTAAACTAAGACATGACTCATGACAACTCAAACATGCATGTTGATCTATGTTTTAGTTAGGGTTACATCATCCAGGTTTCTTCTATGAAAATCAAAAACATCTTTTGCCAATAACTTAGTAAATATATCAATGAATTGATCACTAGATTTACAAGACTTCAAGTGATCTTCTCTATTACTCACAAGTTCTCTAATAAAGTGATATCTCGTATCAATATGCTTGCTCTTTTGATGAAGCAGATTATTCTTGAATAGTGCAATCATTGAGGGGTTGTCACAATATATTTTTGTTGACCCTTGTTGTTTCTTCTTGAGTCCATTAGATACTCTTCCTAATGTTGCTACATATTCTTTTTCTGCTCACAAAAGTGTCACAATAGGATGCTTCTTAGATGCCCACGAAATCACACCTGAACCCAACCCAGATGGAACACATCACTAGAAGTGTTCTTCATATCATCCAAACTACCTGCAAAATCACTATCTCTATATCCAATCAAATCCTTCTTTTCTGTACTTGCATATGTTATGCCAAAATCTCTAGTTCCTACTATGTATTTTTTAATTCTTTTTCCTCTTCTCCAATTTGTGTGTTTTGGATTCTCCATAAATCTAGAAATCAAACTCACTCCTTACATAATATCCAGTCTTGTAGATATGTGATAAATGAGGTTGCAAACGAGTCTTTTGAATAGAGTTGGATTGACATATGTTCCTTGATCATCCTTGCTTAACTTTGTACCTATTGAAATTGGTGTAGGGACATGTTTGAAATTTTTTATCCTAAATCTTTTCAACAAATATATAACATATTTATTTTGACAAATAAAAATCCTTTTTTCAGATCACTCAACTTCTATGCCAAGAAAATATTTCATAAGTCCAAGATCTATCACCTCAATTTTTTCTTCATGGCTACTTTAAATTCTTCTCATTCAAAATCACCTGTATAAACCATGTCATCAACATATAAGGAAACAATCAAAATCCGTCCACGCTCATTTACCTTTTTGTACAAGGTAGGCTATATGTTGCCTCTGCAAAATCCATTCTTGATCATGTAGCTATCAATTCTACTATACCAAGCCCTATGAACTTGCTTGAGTCCATAGAGCGCTTTCTTCAACCTGTAAACTACTTTATCTTCTTTACCTTCAACTTCATTACCAGGAGATAGCTACACATAAATTTCTTCTTCTAGAATTCCATTCAAGAAGGTTGATCTCACATCCATCTAATATACTTTCCACTTGTTTTGAGTTGTTGTGGCTAGAACTACTTTTACAGTATCCAATTTGGTTACTAAAGCAAACATTTCTCCAAAATATATTCCTAGTTGTTGCAAGAATCCTTTGTCTTGCTTTAAATAAGTCATTGGTGTAAATTAACCATATCCAAAGTGTCATTCTTTTCAATAGCTTCAATTTCTTCATCCCTGGCTTGCACCCAATTTTCATCTCTTATTGTTTCTTCAAAGGAAGAAGGTTAGAATGACAACAATGCAAAGTTTGAACGAACATCCAAATCATCATAAACATATTTCAGACTTCTCATCTCTCTCTTACCATTGCTTGATTCATCACCTGATTGAATGCTGAAAGATTTATGGTTTGTTGATCTCCTTGGAGATCCATATTGTGCAAATTAACCTCAATTTATTCTTTGTCTTCTGCTAGACTTCTCAGTTCATCGGTTGTGGCCTGAAACTCTCTCAACATGGCAACAATCTCTGCCTCTTGTTTTCGGTTCTTTGTCTTAGTCTTCCTCCGTGATTGTTGTCTTTCCTCTCTCTTATACCTTCTTTCCTAATTGCATGAGGCTATCTTCCATATCACCCCCCGGAAAAAATATGATTTTAATATACGCTCATATAAGACACAATCTTCACCGAAAAAAATTACCATAATTACCAAAAACACAAAAAATACTTTTACAAACAAATTTTCCCGAAATCCTAAACTTTCTTATCAATAAAACCCTTATTCCTTTATTTTGTAAAATTTTCCCGAAATCCTAAACTTTCTTATCAATAAAACCCTTATTCTTTTATTTAAAAAAAAAAACATTCAAAAATCCTCCCATAAAAAAATTTGTTTTTATACCATAAACCTTTTCGCGTATGAACTCTTTTCAATCTTTAAAACAACCCTAAAAATACATGCACTTTTGTTGTTTCTTTTTATATAGGGAAAAAAACTTCAAAAAACCTATACCATACCCGTTTTATTAAACCTTTTAAAGTTGCCTTTTAAAACAACTAACTTTAAACGTATCACTTTGAATGACTTTAACAGGACGACTTAGGTAGATCACACTTAATAAAATCATTTTCAAAATAAACCTGGTCTACGCCCTTTTAAAAGATTCTCAAAACAACACAAATTTCCAAACTTTTGTTTTAAAACCTTTGGACTTCTCACAAGCTGTGTTTTGACTCCTTATTTTACTCGATTCAAAGCGGTGGCAACAAAATCCGCAGACTTTGCTTCAACAAAAAAACTTTCAACGTTCGGCTTGCTGCTTTTAGGACTCCGGTCCTCACTTTCTTCATAAAATATTGACAAGCTACGGCTTATCATTCAACGGCGCTGTGAAACTTTCGACCTTTGTAGTTATGTTCGCTTCCTTTGAAATTGTTCAGTCGATATTGACAATGTTCCTTGCCAACAGATGTGTTGGACTCATGTGTAGAGGCGTAGATACCCGCTATCATTTTCTTCTCTCTGTCGGGATGACAGAAACTACAGTAGACGTTCGTTTCGCACTGTGTTGCTGTATCCACAACTCGCATAACATATTTTTTTTTCCACAATTTACATCAACGTTTTGTCAAGGATTTGAATATCAAATGTAGCATTAAAATGATGAGATCGAAGCCAATTTTGGGATGAATGAGTTGGTTAAACATGGACGATGGATTTGAGGGCTGATATTCCCTTCAACAGAAATTACGATGAATTTAACTATCATGCGCCTTTCTAATACGTCATAGGGCGCAGAATTACCGCAATCGATGGTGATTTTTACTACCAGATTGTTAAAGCTACGGTAAATTTAAACTTGAATCATGCCCGATAGATCAAACGGCTAATATTGAATGTGATAAATGGTAAAGTCAAATATGGGATCGAGAGATGCTCACTCATTATTTTTGTGTGTGATTATGATGGATCCAGGCCATCGAGATGGCCATCGTCGAGCACGTAATGAAATAAACACTCTTAATTAATTATGGTTAATTAATAATAAATAATAAATAATAAATAATTACTAATTAATTATTGTTAATAATTAATGATTAATTAATTAATTAGGGTGAATATTTTATAATTAAAAATTATTGCTAATTAGTTAATAATTAATCATAATAAGTGTCAAGGGATAAACCCCAAGGGATAGCTTGATCTAGTTCTAGTTGCTAAGTACATTGTTGATTAGAAGGTCGAGGGTCAAATTTCCATGATGCCCTTGGGGCTAGGCCCGACCATATAAACCTACGGGTACATCCCTTCAAGTAGATCTACCGAGATTAGGTGTGGATGTAGCGGTCACTCAATGACCTTAACCACAATTGAAAAAAATAATTAACCATTATTATTTTTGTGTTAATTAATAATTAACTAATTAATAATTAAATATTGTTAATTATTAATTAATTAATTATTATTTATAATTAATTTTAATTTTTTATTACTTCATTATTGTTTTATTTATTGTCAATTAATATTAAATATTTTTTATTTTTTATTAATTACTATTAATTGTTATTAAATAATAATTATTATTAAATAAATAAGTTTAAGCTTATTTAATAATTAATTAATTCATAATTAACAATGAATTATTAAGTAATTAATCAATTAGTTAATTCATTGCATTGCAAATGATACGGGGTGTGTTGTCGCTATTCAATTTAATTAATAGTTAATTATAATTAACAATTAATTAATCGATCATTAATAATCGAGTTTTTTTTAGTGATATTTTTTGGATGTTTTTCTAGTGGGTTTTTCTAGTTTAATTTTTCTAAAATCCAGTAGGAATTTATTGAAATCACAAGCTTGATGGTTAAACTCTGGACAATCGAAGTGCCTTAGGGGTTTTTTAGAGTGCTCGATCCATATATACAATCAAAAAACTAGTTTAAATAACACAAATGAAGATTTAACCTCAATTTTTTTAGTCGCATTCTAGCACGTGAAAATCTAAAAATTCGCATTAAAGACAACTCCATTAATAATCGATTATTACAAATAATTAATTAATAATTAATATCTCATAATTGTTAATAATAATATTTAGTTGGTAATAATAATAATTAATAATTAATATCCCATAATTATTAACAATAACATTTAGTTGGTAATAATAATAATTAGCAATTAATTAATCAATAATTCAATAACTAATTATTAGTTATTAATAACATAAAATCATGGAAGTTCAGAGAGCATGGTTTGCGCTCTGTGCTCTAGGGTTTGACATTCTCTGCAACGACAAGATGCTCTAGACTGTAGAAGACCTGCAAATACTGATGGGATCAGGAAATCTTAACATCAGCCAAAGCACACATCATTCTATGGAACCCGCTCAGGGGGAGGGCGATGCGCCTCCCCCACAAAACGACAATGGGCGGAAACAGCATAAGGAAAGCAATAATCCAGCAAACCAGGGCGAGGTTAACATGGATCTGAATTCACAACAGACAAAAAACAACAACCCAAGGTCTGCTCGGCAACATGCAAACCTATTGCCTCTGAGCGTCCGAAGGTAGAACTTCCAGGACACAGAATCAACGCGCAAATACAATATATGAGAGACCATGTTTTGATAGGAAAGTTCATCAGACTGTGGCCAACTGAGAAGGCGCTAAGAGGTTGGATTGCTATGAAATGGCACCCAAAGTGACATAAAACCCTGCAGTTGGGACCAAAAGGGTTCTTCACAGCCATTTTCAACTGCTTGGAGGATCATAACGGTGTTTTGGATGGAGGGCCTTACTTCTTTAATGCGGTTGGACTGTATCTCAGAGGATGGGTAGAACGCTTCAACCCGAACAAGGAGGATCTCAGCTGGGCTCCTGTTTGGATCCGCCTATACTCACTTCCAGTGGAATATTAGGAGGAAGACTCCCTTCAAGCGATTGGAAATGTTCTGGGTGAATTCATAAAGGTGGCAGAGGAAACAAAAATCCGCAGATACACCTCCTTTGCTTGTATATGCATCTATATGAACCTCAACCAGGCTCTCCCAGATGCGGTAAGTGTTTTTCATGATGACATTGAATGGGTTCAGCTGATTGATTATGAACATGTGCCATTTAGATGCCGAAGATGTCATGCCCTGGGACATTTATTCAGGGACTGCCCTTTAACTCAAAAACCCTCTCCTGCCTCCGGACTGGATTCATCTGAGGCAGATGGTTTTACCAAAGTAGCAAATCGTAGAAAACCCCACAAGAAACAGGCCTCAAATTCCAAAATGCGACATACCAACTCCTCCAAGCCCTTTACAAGCAACATCTTTGAGATCTTAGGTCGCCAAACCGACCCAAGCTTGGATTCTCCCACTCCACCAGAGACAAAGTTGATGAATGACAATCATTCGAAACAGGCAGATCCCACAGAGCCTCAGGTAGTTCCTCCATTCAAGGGAGCCTCTTCCTCAGACAAGAAAAAGGTACTAGCATGGAATGCTCAAGTTATGGAGGTGGAAGTCCAACTACCTAATGCCAGTTTAGAAGAAGAACCAAATGAGGAGTTAAATTATCCACAGATCATGGAGGAAGAAACAGAAGTAATAGATATTGCGCAGTTGGACATTCAAGGCCTAGAGCAGGCATGTACTACAAACAATTTTGACAACATTCCAGATGGACAACTTGAGAATCTGGAGGAAGTCTTATCTCGAGCGTAGCAGCAAAAATCTTTAGGTATCCAGACTGGTGGCCCCTGGGACAGAACATTTATAACCAAAGATATCAAAAAGCGAGGAAGGAAAACAGATCTCCAACGAACAATCAGAATAGGACAAATGTTACTGGATTCAGGTAGGTATTCCAAGCTAACCAAGTACTACAACTCTAATCATAATCCTTCCCAATGATGTTAATCTCTTGGAATATAAGAGGGCTCAATGGCCCAGGGAAAAATCGAATTCTTAAAAACATGATAATGCGAGAAAAACCTCAAATCCTTTTCTTGCAAGAGACCAAATGCAATTCAAGTGCATTAGATAGATTTGCAGAAAAAGTATGGCCAACGAGTCTCAATGCTGCAGTGGATGCTGATGGGGCTTTTGGAGGTCTGGCAATTGTCTGTGATTCTCGAGCAATTAGACTAGGCAATATCCATGCAAATAGGAATTTCTGCCAAGCAACCTTTCACATCATTGGGACAAATATACATGGGATCTTAACCAATGTATATTTTCCACAGTAGGCATCACTTAAACCTGGAATCCTTAACACTCTCTTTGCAATCAACCATGACAGGCCACACCCTTTATGGATTTCTTGAGGAGACTTTAACATGATTACTAGGCTGGAAGAAAAAAGGGGAGGAAGATGCAGAGGAAGTGAGGAAGGGAAACCCCTAAAGGACTTCACTCAGAATAACTGGCTCATTGACCTACCCTTCAATAATGGTGTATTTACTTGGAACAACAGGAGAGCAGGTAAGCAGTAGATCGCTTATCCTCTGGAGAGGTTCTTTCTCTCAGACAATGCTATTCATCTTGATGGAGACTTCGCAGCTTCCATCTTACCTCTTTCAAGATCTGATCACTGGCCCATCTCCCTTCAATGGTCGCGTCCTGGAAATCTGATCCGCAGACCGTTCTGCTTTGAGGCTTTTTGGATGTCTCATCGGGATTTCCAAAGCTTAATCAGTTCAGAATGGAACAATTTTTCCCCTCCACCAGGTTCAAAAATGTTCCAATTCTAACAAAAGCTTAAGCATCTTAAAAGCAAGATCAAACACTGGAATCACACTTCTTTTGGTAATATCTTCCAAGCTCAGGAAGCCCTCGAGCTAGAAATGAAGCAACTACAGCAGGGGATTATTACTGAAGGACGTTCAGAGGACCTGTCAAAACAGGAAAAAGTTATTGAAGCGCAACTCACAGAAAGGGCTAAGCAGGAAGAAATGTTATGGAGGTAGAAATCAAGAGTTAGATGGCTTAAAGATGGAGAGAAAAACACTAAATTTTTTCACAGTACCACAATCCAACGCAGAATGAAAAATAACATAACTCATATTCAGAATGAGCAGTGCATCAAATTGGAAAAGCATGAAGAAATTGAAAGCGAGCTCCTAAATTACTTCAAGAAAATGCATCGCGAGCCAATTGCAGATAGATCACAGGCTACAGGAAAAATTACACGAAAAATTCCTAAACTTATCTCAGAAGAGCATAACCAACTTATTCTCAAGCCTGTGGACATACAAGAGGTGGAACTAGCAGTTTGACAACTGAAAGCAGGAAAGGCTCCAGGCCCGAATGGATTTACCTTAATATTCTTTCATAATTTCTGGGATTTGATCAGGATGGATGTCTGGCAAGTGGTTGAGGAGTTGCCATCCTTAATATGGATGTTTCTGGGGGTGAATGCTACATTCATATCCCTGGTTCCCAAGGTGGATATGCCAAGAACACCTGAAAAGTACAGGCCTATAGCACTGTGCAACATAATCTACAAGATTGTCTCCAAAATCATTGCCTCCGGGATCAAATTGTTGCTTCCTCTCATCATCTCACCTGAGCAATCTGGATACGTCGAAGGTAGGCAGATCACAGATGGTATCATCCTAACTCATGAAATAATTCATTCCCTGAAGATGTCCAAGAAGCCAGGTATGCTTCTCAAACTAGATCTCTCAAAGGCCTTTGATAGCCCTAGTTGGATGTATATTAAAAAAGTTCTAATTGCTTTTCGATTTGCTGCTCCTTGGGTTAGATGGGTCATGAGTCTCATCTCTTCCTCTTTCTTTTCTGTTCTGGTCAATGGTATACCCTCATCTCCTTTTCATCCTTCCTGGGGAATTAGGCAGGGAGACCCTCTATCCCCTTTCTTGTTCATCATTATGGCAGAAGGATTAGGCCGAAGTATTAAATCAGCTCAGCAATCCCATTGTCTCAAAGGCCTATCCTTTCATAACTCTCCAGCCTTCACTCACCAGCAATTCGTTGATGACAACATGCTTTTTGGGCATCCCTCGGTCCAGGAAGCTCGCCAGCTCAAATCCCTTCTGTCGGACTTCTCGAAAGCCTCAGGTGCCTCTATCAATAAATCCAAATCTCAGATCTTCTTTTTCCATACTCCTTCTATCACTCAAGCAACTATAGCCCATATTCTTGGATTCTCCATTGCTACCCTCCCATCCAAATATTTAGGTGCTCCTCTGACTACCTTAGCCCTAAAGCACTCCTCATGGAAAATCCTCTTAGAAAATCTGGAGGCGCGGCTATCCTCTTGGACTCACAGATCTCTAAATATGGCGAGTTGGCTTGTCCTCATAAAAGTAGTACTTCAGGCTATGCCACTATACCTCTTCTCCATCCTTGCAGCACCCAAATGGGTTCTCAAAGAAATCAAGCTTCTCCAAATATCTTTTCTGTGGGGCAGTAATGGTCATAAGCGTATGTGGGCTCTTGTCAAATGGGATACTATCTGTCTACCAAAGAAATGGGATGGTATTGGTTTAAGGGATCCATCTCATAGCAATGAGATCATGGGTAATAGAATTTGGTGGAAGTGGCTAACTGAGCCTCTCACCCCTTGGGCTTCTCTATGGATGGCTAAGTATGCAAGGAATTGCCCAACGGAGGAACTAATAAGATTATCAGAGGTTAGCATGGGCTCCCTTATATGGAACTTGGCCAAGCAACACAGGAATCTCATTCAGTAGCACAACTTTTGGGAAGTGAAGAATGGTAACACCACAAGGTTTTGCGAAGATTCATGGCAGCAGATGCCCAAACTAAAGGACCAAATCCCTCTTATTCAACCCTTGGAGCAGGAGATGCAATCTCATGATAAGGTTAAAAACTTCTGGAGAAATTCATCGACCCAAGAGTACCAGGAATGGCTCAAGGCGGATCAGATTTTAAGACAGGGCTCGACACAAGTCCAACAAATACTAGACATAGAATTAACAAAAGGAAGAATTTAGCATTCTAATGAAAAGGACATTCTTCGGTGGGGATATGAAGAAAGAGGTACCTATACTATGAGAGAGGCATATAATATCCTTATCAAGGCACATATGGTGAAAGATCCTCTCTGGAGCATAATATGGGACCCTTCCATATGGCCAAAAATCTCCACCTTTCTCTGGCTCCTATGTCATAACAAGATTCTCACGTGGGACAATCTTAGAAAGAGGAACTTTCATGGGCCCTCAATATGCTCTAACGGCAGACAAGAGGAGGAAACCATAAAGCATCTAATGCTTTCCTGTCAGACTGCGCGCAAGCTCTGGAAAAAGGTCAGTTTCCACTACCAAAAGGAAGGAAGAACTCATGAAGACACCATTGCCACTGTGCGTAACTAGGATCATAACCCTCATCAAAGCAAGATTTTAAATTTCCTTTGGAAGCTCATTCCGGGCTTTCTCATGTGGGCCATATGGAAGGAGAGAAACAATAGAATATTCAAGGATCTCTCTATTCCGCTGGAAGATATCTAGAAAATAATTTGCCAAAATATTGAGGAAACCATATCCCTCAAAACTTGGTACCAGGAGGATTTCCCAACTAACCCACAAGAACAATCCATATGGGCTAATTGGAACCTCCAATGTAAACAAGAATAGCTTATCAAAGGAACAAAGCCTCTAAGGAGCCATTCACCTGAGAAATGGTCACCTCCCCCTATGCATATGTACCAGCTAAATTTTGATGGCACCTCAAAAGGCAACCCAGGAAATTTAGGCATTGGAGGGATTTTCAGAGATCACAAGGGGGCTCCTCTTTTAACCTTCTTAGGTTCAAACGGATGGAATTCGAATAACTTGGCAAAATTGGAAGGTCTCTGGCAGGGACTAATTCTTGCGCAAGAAAAAGATTTCTTCCCACTCATAATCGAGGGCGATTCCTAGATCATCATAAATATGGTCTCAAAAATATTGCAAGGATCCTCATCTAGCAAAGTGAGTAATAGCTGGAGAATGAAAAAAAGGCTTGAACCTATTGAATGCTAGCTCTCCTCTAACAGGGCGGTCACTCTAAAGCACATTCGCAGGGAAGGGAATAAAGTTGCGAACTTACTTGCTAATATGGGGGTTGATTATAGGATGGATCTTCATGTTGGATCAATTTCAAGCCTAGCCTCTGAATCTCAACTCTCGAATTACAACAACCTAGTGAAGAAGGAAATGAAGTAGGAAGAAGGAGAACACCCGGATGCGGGTGAAATTAATGAAATCTAATGCTCCTTAAGACTGATGGACAGGCAGGGTATTGCGAGCTGCAGCTCAGCGTGGCAACCCAAGATCTCATCCGGCGCAAGTTGGATAACCTTAAGAGAGGTATATTTGGAAGGATTTCTACATTAATGGCTCGCTCCGTCCAAGGTGATGCTTTAGCTGTTATAATCATGGTTCTCTGGTTTATCCTTTCCACAATTAGTGCTCAGCATTCATGCTCCAGGTTCTAGCCTGCCGCAGGTCTGTGGTCTTGTAACGCTAAGCGTCGTGATGGCAGGCTAGTCTCTGCAATCGACAACAAGCTTTCAATTGCCCCTGAGGTTCAAATTGTGTCGCACTTTCAGGCCCGTCTTGTGTGAACGAAGCGGTTCCTTGCGCTATTCTATTGCCCTCTTGTCATTGTCCCTGGTCTCACTGTGCTTTCCCCTCCCCACCTCGACATGGTGCGCCAACATATGAGGAGTCACTCCGAGGGACGCCGAGGTAGCTGAAGGCGTTTGAAGGCTAGATATTCCATGGATCCTTCCCTTCCTGCTATTACTATCCCCTCCTCTCCGGTGGATTCACCTCCTCCTAGCCCTGCTAGCAGGCTGACTCCGAACAGCGCATTTCAGACCACTCACATTAAGTTTCAGAGCAATCTCAATAGGCCAATGATTACCATTCATATCACTATTATCCTTTCTGAAGAAGAAAGCCAGATTCATCCTATGGTGCGAGTGGTTTCTGAGCATTCTCGAAGCAGTGAGCAGTTTATAGCAGAGGCAAGTCCAGAGAATCGAAAGGGAAAGATGCTTAACAGGGGTGAAGCTCCTAGCGGTATTCTGCCTCTTGAAGCCATCATCCCCGTGGTCGGGGAAGGCAATTACATTGCCACTCATCACCCCACGGCGAACCTAGAAGGCGAGAAGGCAAAAAAAGAAGAAATGTGGATTGGCACTGCGTGTCCGGTGGTGGAGATGCCTCTGAATGAGGACATGGAGGTACAAAGACACCTGGGCCTGCCCAAGCTTTTTTTTTTCGTTTTGCTGATGTTTGATAGGGTCAACTTCAGGCAGTTTTGTTTGCAGTTCCGGTTCAACATCTATAGCTAGATGGTTTTGCTATTCCTCTCGATCAGCGGCAGTATAAAGATCTTCTGGGTAGCTAGGGCAAGTTTCTGTCTTGCTTTTAGGTCTTTTCTTATGTTATGTTGGTCTATCTCTGGTCTCCATTTGTTCTCTAGCCTTCTATAGTTGGTTCTCCTAGGCTTTCCCTATACTGGGGCAGTTTTGTTGTGTTGAGTGTTTTCGGGTGATGTTATCCGAAGCCTCAAATCCTTGTAATATTACTTTACTTTTCAGTTAATAGAATTAGTCATTTGCCGAGAAAAAAAATATTTATTAGTTATTAATAATATTTTATTATTAATAAATTATTAATTATGATAACAAAATTGTATTGCCAACCCGCTGCTGTTGTGCACGCGCCCTGACCTAGATTTCCAGTTGCCTGAGCTTCTTGGCCTTTGGCCTTCTGCCATGGCCCCTTTGGAATTCTCACCGGAGGGGGCCGATACTCAGCAAGTATTCTCTGCTCTAGTTAAGTCTCTGCCCCCGCAGCGCCCTCGTCCAACAGTTCCTAAGTTCATAAAAAAGTTGGATGTTTTACAAGAAGTGAACTTACCTCCAGCCCTTCCTCGCATGGCAGCCCTTTCCCTTACAGAAAAACGTCTCATCAGACAATTCACAGGCCTCTGGCCATCACCAAAAACTGTGCAACGATGGGTTGAAAGGAACTGGCTGACAAAATCAAGGTAAAATCTCCATCAGCTTTTGTGGGAAGGGGTATTTTACCTTCCACTTTGAATCTAAACAAGATAAGGACTTAATCTTCAGGAACGGGTCCTATTTCATGGATTCCAGAGGCCTGTAACTCAATAAATGGACCCCAAATTTTGATCTGGAACTCGATGTTTCCAACACTGTCTCGGTTTCAGTCAGGCTCCCTCACCTCCCACTTCACTGCTGGGGAGATGAATAGGTTTGCGCAATCGCGAACGCTGTTGGCAAATACATTGATCGCAGTGAGCCAAAAGATAATATGCAAGCCTATGCATGAATTTTTGTGGAAGTGGACCTTGGAAAGGCCTCCCTGAAGCCACTAAGCTCAAAGTGGAGGATTGGAGCCATATTCAGCAGCTGGACTACGAGAAAATTCCATTCAAATTTAAGGTATGTCATGATACGACCACTTCACCAATCGTTGTCCTAATCTTGTTGATGTTGAGAACGGCCCACAAGAAGAACAGTGGGAAACAATAAAAAAAAAGAAGTCGGCTCCCTCATCCAAAACCCCTCCAGAAGTACACCCTCCTACCTCTAATGTTTCCCACCCCTCTTCTTCCTCTCCTCCATTATCCCCCCTTCCCTCCCTCTCCCCACCTATGCCCCGTTTTACCTCTAATCCTTTCTCAATATTATCCCCCCTGAAGCTCCTTCCCAAGATCCGTCCCTCCCTCCATTGATTCTATCAGCTGCGTCTAATCCCTCTCCTCCCCTAGTTATCTCCTCTCAGACATCCCTTGAACCTCCCATCTCCAGGATTACCAGGAGCTCCTCCAAGGATCATGGAGCCTCCAGTGACTCTCTTAAGAAACCCGGACTGGGTAGGAAATTAGTAAAGCACCATAGAGATGAGAATGCCCAGAAAGACATAGCAATGGGTATACAAAACCCAATAGAATCTTACATCCTAGGACAACATGAAAAAGAGATAACACACAAGGAACAAGGGGGGTGAGCCCCTCTCTGCACCCCACATTCCCAATGATGAAAATCTTATCTTGGAATTGTAGGGGTATAGGGCACCCCTCCAAAGTTACAGCCCTGAGAGATCTTATTCATTGTGAAAAACCAGGAATCTTTTTGTTACAAGAAACAAAGCAAGGCCAGCAAGAAATGATTATAATCATTGAAAAGAATAGGTAGTACAAAGGCAACATCAGTGAATCTAGAGGAGCCTCCAAAGGAATGACTACACTCTGGAATCATAGCATATGGAACTACAAATCAGAAACTATTAACTAGCACTTGGTCATAACAATTTTAGAAAATAAAGAAGATCAACAAATTATAGTCATATACAACATTTACGCTCCTAATCATTACAGAGATAAGGAACGTTGTTGGGAGTACCTCAAAGCTAGCATAGATGCAAAAGAAAACTCTAATATCATATTCGGAGGAGACTTCAATCTTATTATTCATGCTAATGAGAAACGAGGAGGTAGTTTCTCCCCTCATCCCTTCAGAATTCAGTTGGAAAACGTTATGCATGACCATGACCTCATTGATGTCATCCCAAAAAACAGGAGGTATACTTGGAATAACCCCAGGTTAGGCACAGGCAACATTATGGAGAGACTGGACATAATTCTAATCAACGTCATGCTTCTTTCCCCCTTCTCAGATGGGTATGCCAACATCCTTCCTTGCTCAGCTTCTGACCATTACCCAATATCTCTAAATCTGGAAACGCACTTCCCACTTAGACCCATTCCTTTTAAGTATAGCTCCCTCTGGAACTGTATTCCAGTAGTCAAGGATATCGTGCAAAAAATGTGGAATCATCATGTAGAAGGATCTCCTGGGTTCATTTGTGAATCCAAGTTGTGAAACACCAAACATGCGATAAAAGAGTGGGCGAAAACCAGCTATAAGGAGCCTGACAAGATCAAAAAGGAGATCAAAACCACCCTAAACCACATCCAAAGAACAATGGAAGAGCAGGACCTCTCTCAGGAGAATAAAGAGCAAGAAAGCGACCTTTATTTACAGCTCTGCCGTGTAAAAAAAGAAGAGGAATCAAAATGGAGGATAAAGTCGAGGCAACTTTGGTTGCAAGGGGGGGATAAGAATACATCATTTTTTCACAAGCAGATTACAGTTCGAAAAATAATAAATACTGTAAGCTCCATTTTGTACACTGATGGCAACCTTCAAAATACCTAAGAAGCCATCTGATAGGCTGCCACAGATCATTACCGGGATCTTCTAACTGAAACAACAAAAGAAGAGATCTATACAGATCTGCTTCAATATATTCCTAACGGAATCAACAAGGAAATGAATGACAGTTTGAACAAGGAAATTGATGAGGAGTAGATAAGAAGAAAAATTTGGACTCTCCAGCAGGATAAAGCTCTGGGGCCTGATGGTTTCCCCATATGTTTTTATCGAGCCTTCTGGGGAATTATCAAAAGAGATCTAATGAAAATGCTCAAATGGGTCCAGCGAAAAGGCAAAATCAGTGGTTACACCAATGCCACACATTTAGCTCTCATTCCCAAAGAAAATCGACCCTCTTCCTTTGCTCGATTTCGGCCCATCTCCCTCTGCAACTCGTCTTACAAGATTTTGACTAAAATCCTTGCTTCTCACCTCAAATCCTTTCTCCCTTCTCTCATCTCTAAGAACCAAGGGGGTTTCTTGGCTAATAGACAAATTTCTAATTCTATCCTCCTTGTCTAGGAAATTGTTCACTCGAGCCAATCTAGAAATGAGAAAGGATTTATCCTTAAACTTGATTTAGCCAATGCCTTTGACAGAGTAAGGCACTCCTTCCTCCTGGTTGTTTAAAAAAAGATGGGATTTGATGCAGTATTTTTAAATCTCATTCAAGCTTGCATCTTCGGGCCCTGGATCTCCCCTCTTGTTAATGGACAACGAGGAAATTCTTTTCAATCTTCTCGAGGCCTTAGACAAGGTTGCCCTCTCTCACCTTATCTCTTTATTCGGATGACCGAATACTTTAGCAAAGCATTAGACTTCAATTGGAGAGTTGGCCTCATTACAGGAATTAGATTTGGGAATGGAGTAAAGAACATTAACCACTGTCAATTCGTTGATGATACCTTGTTAATTGGAGGAGCTTCCACAATAATAGCCCGACGCTTTAAGATTCTTTTAGATAAATATATAAGATACTCGGGTGGATTGGTCAATCAGCGGAAAAGATGCATTTATGGATGGAATACCACAGAACAGGTTCTTCACAGCATTGGCAATATCTTTGGGGTCTCTTGCAACTATGATTGGACTCACTTCACTTACCTCGGCATGCCAGTGAGTGTAGGACCTTTGAAGGCAGAAGTTTGGGACATTGTTATTGACAAGATGAAGCGAAAGGTGTAGCAATGGGATTCCATTTGGCTCAACCTAGTTGGCCACCTCATCCTCCTCAAATCAAGTATCTCCTCCTTGCCTCTATATCAATTCTCTCTCCTACAAACTCTGGCCTCTTTTCATTATAAAATGGAAGTCATCCTCTGCCAATTCCTCTGGCAAGGAGGGAAAAATGACAAAAAGAAATTCAATCTAGTTAATTGGAAACAGGTCATCCAATCCCAAGACAGAGGTGGTCTTGGAATTAGATCTCCCAAATTTCTTAATCTTGCTTTCGGAGGCAAGATTGTCTGGAGACTTATCACTAGCCCTTTTGCTTGGTGGAAACGGGGGTTGGAAATCGAATATTTAAACTTCCCAAGATATCAGCTTCTAGATCAAGATGTCCCTATCAGAGACTCTTCAAAAATTTGGCGTTTATGAGAAACAACAATTCATTTCATGATTCAGAACACCTCTAAAGTCCCCAAGGGAGCTGCTGATATTAATATTGGATCAGATAAAATAATGGGCAGGCAGCCAATAAACAGTCAAGATGGAGTCATTCCCATTCTCACCTATTTTAATAGCATAGGCATCCATCACCTGGATCAGATCTCCCTGTGGGATCCCCGATCCCACTTATGGGTAGGGTGGACCTTCCCATCCATTCCTGACAACCTCATGGCAAGTCTTCATGCTCTTCAGTCCCATCTTCACAGTATGGCTCCAATAAAAAAGAATGAACTAGATGGATTCTGCTGGGACCCATCTGGCTCTAATTATACTGTCCAATTTGCACATCAGCACATCTGCAACAACAATCACTCCATGTCCATTTGGAATCACTAGAAAACGGTCTGGAAATCTGAAGCCCTTCCCAAAATTAAATTCTTCCTGTGGACTCTTCTTAAGGGGAAAATCCTCACTGCAGAAAACTTACAAAAGCGAGGCACCAATGGCCCTTCACGCTGCCCTAATTGTCAAGCTACCTAAGAATCTATACAACATGTCTTCAGTGCCTGTCCTTTTGCTATCACCTGCTGGAGAAATTTATCCTATACCAATCATACTCCTTGGAATGGAAAGGACTTCATAGGATAAGCTCTTCATCAATGGCAAAAAAGTTACCATGGCAACAAAGGAAGAACAACAATGTAAAAAGGGTCTGGGATACCCTTCCTTACACTATGTTGTGGTCCATTTGGCTTGCTAGAAATCTTAAAGTGTTTAAGGACAAGGATTCAACCACAAGAAATCTCTGCAACAAAGAAAGGAGCCTTGCTATGGAAACCATATCTGTAAAATACTAAGGAAACATAGACATCACTGGTCTCAGTGTTGAAGAGTGGAATTTCATCGGTTATATTTTGGATAAAAATAATAGTAATCAGATTGGCATCACAACTAGCAACAGGCAAAACAAAGTTTACCACAAATGGGAAATCAGATTAAAGGAGGAAGAATTTGCAATATGGCTTAAAAATTGCAACACCTAATATCTCTTTTTTGTTGGCGCTTCAAAATTGAAACCCGAGATTGCTGGAGCAGGAGGAGTTATTTTCAATGCCAATGGGTATCATATAGTCTCGTATGAATGGGGGCTTGGGCACATATCCAACAATAGGGCAAAGGCTTTGGCCCTTTATCAAGGTCTCACCCAGCTCAACAAAATTGGTATAGAAACCGCCTTGATCTTTGGAGATTTAGCAGTAGTCATCAGTCTAATGGCCCAGAATAGGGAATCCCCCAATGTTCTTCTACAACAGTCCATTAGAAGTCAATTTCTGAGCTAGTCCTTCATTGATCTGATTTACCGCCACATCCTTCGCACCCTCAACAAGGATGTTGATCTTCTCGCCAACACGGCATGTAACAGACCAATGGGTAGCCTTTGATGCAATGATGAGGAAACACATCACTATTTGCCATGATAAGGAATCACTTCTGTCTTTTCCAGATCTACAAATCAGAGAATCCTGACATAAGGAATTGGTCCAAGATCCACCAGATTTGTTCCAAAGACAAAATCTGCTTTGAGATCCATCTCCTCTTAGAAAATCCCATCCCCATTCTTGTATTCATGCACTCTGCCGATTTGTTTCATGTCAATCTCCCTGTACTGAGTCCGTTGTCTCCCTTCTGTGACTTCCCTCGCCCTCCAGCTCTCCTCTTCTCTCCCCTGTCGAATCCCCTGCGCCTCCCTTCCTTCTTATACGCCAGCCTCTCCTCTTTCTCACATTATGTTTCCTCCCTTCCCTTGCATTCCAACTTCTACAGATGTGGAGCCTCGTACTTACCTTCCCTCTCTGTTGCCTACATCTCCCTCTTGTGCCTTTGCCCTTCAGTTGACCCCTATGCCTCTGACCTCTCTCCTTATAGTCTTTGCTTTTATTTTTTCATCTCAACCCCTGGTGCTGTGCTTCTGGTCTGCTCCTTGGGCCTTTCAGCATCTGCATCTTTTCATTTTGTCTCAATGGCGAGGAGCAAGGATTGCATTCATTGCACAGATCTTCGGGTTGAGCTGGAGCAATTCCAAGCCCATCAAAAGGTCTTGGAAGACAGATTGATAGTCAAAATAATATTATCAATGAGAAATATGTAGCTGATATTAACTTTCTTTATCATAGAATTTCTTCGCTACACAAACAGTTCAATCAACTTTCCAATAGGTGCAGTCATGTGGAAGAATCCATTGAAATTTTGAAATACATGATGGAAAAGAAAAATGCAGTTTCCACAAGTTCGTCAAGCATCAAGCAAGCCAATGTCGACAACAAGCCTGAAGAGTCCACTGCTCGGCACATTATCCACATCAATATAGATTGATTATGCTTTGTAAATGTTGCTATCTATTACTTCAGTTTGTTAGGATTTATCGCTGGTCTTTGTTTCTAAAAAGCCCAAAAGGCAGGATCAAGGAGGAATTTTTCTTAACTCGTAACTCCTACTTTCCTTGCTCTTCATGCCATTTCAACATGTATTTCAGGAGCTCAATCTCCATTCTTCTTTTGGAAATATAATACAGCAACCAACTTTGTTAATATATATATATATATATATATATATATATATATATATATATATATTAAATATGAAAATCAACGACGCTGAGTCATGGTCAACCATGGTTAACTGTGGCCAAAAATCATGATCACATTGTGACAAAGATTATCTCAATATGTAAATCAACCATGGATAGCCATGGTCAGTCATGGTCAACCATAGTTAACCATGGTCAATAATCATGGTCACATTGTGACGAACATTATCTCTTAATCCAACATTACATTATAACAACCATGGTCCAATGTCACATTGTTGCAAAGATTGTTTCAATATGAAAATAAACTATCATGGTCAACCATGGTTAAACATGGTTCAACATATTATTGTGAAAAAAACTGTCTGAATAAAAAAATCAATCATGGTCAACCATGGTCCAACATTACATTGTGACAAACATTATCTCAATATAAAAATCAACCATGGTCCATCATCACATTGTAACAAATATTGTGTTGATATGAAAACCAATCATGGTCAATGATGGTCAAGCGTCACACTATGACAAAGATTTTGTCGAGATGTAAATCAGCCACGGTCAACCATGTTTATTTTAGGGTTTATAATATTTATCATAGGGTTTATATACCTTCGATTAATGATATTAAACCTAAGCGTTTAATATTAATCCCTTGCATTTTTAGTATTAATCCCTTGCGTTTATTAGTCCATTGGGTTTATAATATCAATCCCTTCGATTTATTAATGTAAGGTATTACCCTTCGTTTTAGTATGACTCCCTTAAGTTTATAATCCCTTGGGTTCTTAGTATTAATCCCTTGGATTTAATATTACTCCATTCAGTTTATTATTTCCTTGGGTTTATAATATTAATCTCTTGGGTTTATTAATTTAAGGGTTCATTTTCATAGGGTGAAATATTATTCATAGGGTTTAAAATATGAATCCTCGTGTTTAATGTAAATCCCTTGGGTTTATAATCATGGTCTCAACCATGGTGAAGCATGGTCCAACATCATATTGTGACAAATATTTTCTCAATATGAAAATCAAACATGATCCAATGTCATGATGTGACAATGATTGTCTTGATATGCAAATCAATGATGCTCAACAATGGTCCAACGTCACGTTGTGATAGATGTTGGTTCAATATGATAATGAAATGCAGTCAAGTATGTTTATTTTAGGGTTTATAATATTCATCTTAAGGTTTATATACCTTGAGTTTATAATATTAATCCATTGGGTTTAATATTTTTCTCATGGGTTTATAATATCTTTGGGTTTTAGAATTGATCCCTTAGGTTTATTATTCCATTGGATTTATAATATCAATCCCTTGGGTTTATTAATCTAATGGTTCATAGTCCTAGGGTATAATATTGTTCATATGGTCTATAATATTAATCTTTGATTTAAAAATAAATCCATTAGGTTTATAATCATGGTCAACCATGGTCAAAAGTCACACTGTGAAAAGTATTTATCAATATCAAAATGAACTAATGTCGAATTGTGACAATGATTGTCTCAATATGAAAATAAACCATGGTCAACCATCATAATTTAAATCCCCTCATTTACAATCATGGTGAAGCATGGTCAACGATCATCCAATGTCATATTTTACCAAAGATTGTCTCACAATGGAAATCAACTATTGTCAACCATGTTCTCACGCCGCATTGTAACAAATATTGTCTCGGTATGAAAATCAATTATGGTAAAACATGGGCAAAACCATATTTATTTTAGGGTTTATAATATTTATGTTAGGGTTTTTATACCTTGGGTTTATACTATTTATCCTTTGGGTTTAATCTTATTCCGTTGGTTTTATAATCTCTTGTGTTTTAAGTACCATTCCCTTGGGTTTATTAATCTAAGGATTCATATTCTTAGGGTATAATATTTTTCATAAGGTTTATACTATTAATCATTAGGTTTAATATAAATTCATTTATTTTATAATCATGGTCAACCATGGTCCAACATCACATTGTGACAAAGATTTCTTAATAGGAAAATCAACTAATGTCGCATTGTGACAATGATTCTGTCAATATTAAAATCAGACATGGTCAACCATTATCTGGTGTTGCATTGTGACAAATGTTGTCTTGATATGAAAATTAATCATGGTGAAACATAGTCCAACATCACATTGTGACAAAGATTGTTCTAGTATGAAAATCAACCATGGTTTGTCATGGTTAACCATGCTTATTTTAGTGTTTATAATATTTATCTTAGGTTTTATATACCTTGGTTTTATAATACTAATCCCTTGGATTTAATATTATTCCCTTGGAGTTATAATACCTAGTGTTTTAGAATTGGTCCCTTGGGGGTTTTTTATACCCTTGGGTTTATAATATCAATTTCTTGGGTTTATTATACCCTTGGGTTTATAATATCAATCCCTTGGGTTTATTAATCTAGAATTCATAATCCTAGGGTATAAAATTATTCATAAGATTTATGATATTAATCCTATGGTTTAATACAAATCCCTTGGCTTTAGAATCATGATCAACCATGGTCAACGATGTCCCAATGTCACGTTGTGCAAAAGATTATCTCGATATGATGGTCAACCATGTTTATTTTAGGATTTATAATATTCATCTTAGGGTATTATAAATTGGTTTTACAATATTTATCCCTTCAGTTTGATACTATTCCCTTGGGTTTTTAGTATCAATCCCTTCAGCTTATAAAATCAATCCCTTCATTTTATTAATCTAAGGGTTGATAATTCTAGGGTATAATATTATTCACGGGGTATATCATATTAATCTTTGGGTTTATTATAAATCCATTGGGTTTATAATCATGGTCAACCATGGTCCAATGCTACATTGTCAAAAATATTTTCTCAATATGAAAATCAACTAATACCACATTTTGACAATGATTGTCTCAATATGAAAATGAACCATGGTGAACGATGTTCTCACGTCACATTGTGACAAATATTGTCTCAATATGGAAATCGACCATGGTCAATAACCATGGTCACATTCTGACAAATATTTTTTCTCTGTCCAAAATCACATTGAGATGAATATGGCGATACAAGGTCACCCACGGTCCAATGCCACATTGTGACAAAGATTGTCTCAATATGGAAATCAACCATGGTCAACCATGGCCAACCAATGTCTCACGTCGCATTATGAGAAACGTTGCCTCATAAAATAAATCATGGTCAACCATAGTCCAACATCACATTCTGAAAAATATTGTGTCAATATGAAAATTAATAGTGGTCAACCATAGTCAAACCATGTTTATTTTAGGGTTTATAATATTTCTCTTAAGGTTTATATACCTTGGGTTTATAATATTAATACCTTGGGTTTAATATTATTCCCTTGGGTTTATAATATCAATCCCATGGATTTATTAATTTAAGGGTTAATATTCCTAGGAGATAATATTATTCATAGGGTTTGATATAAAACATCTGGGTTTTGTATCATGGTAAATGATGGTCCAATGTCACATTATGCTAAATATTGCGTCAATACGAAAATCACCCTTGGTCAATGATATTTATTTTAGGGTTTATTATATTTTTCTTAAGTTTTATATACCTTGGGTTTATAATATCAATCATCAGGGTTTATTAATCTAAGGGTTCATATTCATAGGGTATGATATTATCTATAGGGTTTATAATATTAATCTTTGGGATTAATATAAATCCTTTGGGTTTATCATCATTGTCAACCATGGTCCAACGACACATTGTCACAAATATTTTCTCAATATGAAAATCAACCAATGTCGCATTGTGACAATGATTGTATGAATATGAAAATCAACCACGGTCAACCATGTTCCAACGTTGCATTGTGACAAATATTGTTTCAATATGAAAACCAACCACGATGAATAGCCATGGTCACATTGTGACAAAGATTGTCCCTTTGCCTAGCATCACATTGTGACAAAGATCATCTCAATATGAAAGTCAACCATGGCCAACCATTTTCCAATGTCGGATTGTGGAAAATGTTGTCTTAATATGAAAGTCAATCATAGTGAATCATATTCCAACGTCACATTGTGACAAAGATTGTGTCAATATGAAAATCAACTGTGGTCAAACATGTTTATTTTAGGGTTTATAATATTTATCTTAGGATTTATATACCTTGGGTTCATAATATTAATCCCTTGGGTTTAATATTATTCCCTTGGGTTTATAAGACCTTGAGATTTTTGAATTGATCTTTTCGGTTTATTATTCCTCCGGGTTTTTAATATCAATCTGATCAGTTTATTAATCTAAGCGTTCATATTTTTTAGGTATAATATTATTCATAGGGTTTATAATATTAATCCTAGGGTTTAATATAAATCCTTTGGGTTTACAATCATGGTCAACCATGGTCAACGATGGTCCAATGTTAGATTGTGCCAGATATTGTCTCTTGGTCCAATGTCACTTTGTGACAGCCATGGTCATCCATGGTCAACCATGGTCCAATGTCATGTTGTGAAAAAGATTGTCTCAATAGGAAAATCAACCATCGTCAACCATGGCCAACCATTATCTAATGCCGTATTGTGAAAAATGTTGTTACAATATAAAAAACAATTATGGTCAACCATAGTCTACATCACATTGTGGCAAATATTGTGTCAATATAAATATAAATCATTGTGAAACATGTTTATTTTAGGGTTTATAATATTTATCTTAGGGTTTATATACCTTGGATTTACATTATTTATCCCTTGGGTTTAATTTTTTTTCCTTCGTTTTATAATCCCTTGGGTTTTAGTTTTAATCCCTTGGTGTTTTGTTTCCCATAACTTTACAATATTTATCTTAGGGTTTATATACATTGGGTTTATAATATTAATCCCCTAGGTTTAATATTATTCTCATGGCTTTATAATACCTTGGGGTTTTAGATTTAATCCCTAGGTTTATCAATCTAAGGATTTATATTCCTTGGATATAATATTACTCATAAAGTTTATAATATTATCTGTAGGATTTAGTATAAATCCCTTGGGTTTATAATCATAGAGTTTAAAATAAATCCTTTGAATTTATTGGCTGAAGAAGATTTTATATACACCCATGATAAATGAACCCCTTATTGACTTTTAGACTAGCGATCACTATTTATTTTCGTGAGCATATACTTCATTTGAATGTCTATCTACATTTGTGATTTGAGGAGTACTAAAAGTTACATGACCTTTTAGCTTGTGTCCATTCCCTTCCCGCCCCTTTACAATCATTCCCTGGTCACATTGTCCCTCGTTTCCTCTTACCGCATGGAAACAACCTTGGCACCATCAATATCTTTTGCCTAATAAATTATCTATAGCTCGCGATAACATGGCTTCTCTCAGTTCTTAGAAGGAGATTACAAACAGTATCAATGGGAGAGAGAAAGAATTCCCTACAACGAAGTGTATTGAACAAAAGCAAAATGAAGTATTTCCACATCGCTGCAACGAAATGAAGTATTTCCACAGCAAACATCATTACAAAACTCACAAATATTTCAAGTACATCAACCTGAATTTCATGTACACAAAGTGAGAATTTCCGGAAGAATGAGGTTGATCTTGTCCAACAAATATTAATTCTCGTTGTATGACAATAAGTTGAAGGTGCTCCAATAAATGAGATAAATGACACTTCAAATCTATAAGAAGCTTAACCAATTACATTTTTTTGTAGTTATGTTCGCTTCCTTTGAAATTGTTCAGTCGATCCTGACAGTGTTCCCTGGCAACAGATGTGTTGGACAAATGATGCACCCCTTATTATTTTCTTCTGTCCTTCAAAACATTACAGAATATACCGTAGATGTGTGTTTGATATTGTGTTGTATCCACAACTCGCATAACATGTTTTTATTTTTTCCAGAATTTTGTCAACGAATTGAATATCAAATGTAGCATTAAAATGATTAGATCGAAGCCAATTTTGGGATTAATGAGTAGAAATTACGATGAATTTAACTCTCATGTGCGTTTCATAAGGCGCAGAACGACCACAATCGATGGCGATATTTTATATCGGAGTGTTAAAGCTATGGTAAATTTAACCTTGAACCATGTCCCGATAGATTGAATGACTAATATTTAACGTGATAACTGCTAAAGTCAAATGTCGGATCGAGAGATGCTTACTCATTATTTTTTTGGTGTGATTGTGATGGGGTCTAGGCCATCTAGAGGGCCTTCAACGAGCGGGTAATGAGATAACGTTTTAATTAATTATGGTTACTCATTAATTAGGGTTAATTGATAATAAATAATAAATAATTATTAATTAACAATAATAAATTTATAGGGATAGTTTAATTGGTTCAGTTCTTGTTATTAAGTATTTTGTTAATTGACAGGTTATGGGGACAAATCTTCTCGATGTCTTTGGGGTTAGGCCCAGCAAGATATCCCTGTGGGTAGATCTTTTCAGACAGATTTACATGAAACGACCACTAAGTAACTATAAATCACAACTATGAATCACAGCTGAAAGTAAGTAATTAACCATTACTAATTTTTATTATATATATATATATATATATATATATATATATATATATATATATATATATAATAATTAAACACATAATTATATTTTTTATTAATTAATATTAATTACTATTGAATAATTTTTTTTTTCTCGTTAAAACTAATCTATTATTTACAGGAACAAGAAAGACATTTACAATCACAGAGTCGTCTTACTAGAGGCCAACCTGTGGAACTTTGGATTGGGAGGAATCAAAAGGGAAACCCTCGCAGGGGCTCCATGACTGAACAAAACATCCCACGCAGGGGCTCCATGACTGAACAAAACATCCCACGCAGGGGCTTTAGACCTAAAAAATGCAACCATTTCAAACTGGACATCCCGCGCAGGGGCTCTGGACCAAAAGTGTTCATCCCACGCAGGGCAGCAAAAGACCTTCAGTAATTACCCACGCAGGGGCAACAAAAGACATAGCAAAAATAGGCGTTAAGACAACATGACAAGAACAGAAAGCCAAAACAAGACCTGAGTATCGCTGGAGGATGTGATGTTGAGCGGATGAACAGCGATTCGTATGGCTCCTCCTCGACCACCTTGCACCAGCCATACTTTTCCATTTCCTTTGCAGAAGGGTAGGGATCCATGTTGACATTGTCCCCCTTGGATGTCGACACCTCCTTAGGCTGAGGAAGGTTGGAAACATGCTCTGCAGCATCCATTGGCATCTGCTTGACGTTCTCTGAACTCTCGCCCGGGTGCTTCCCTTTGCTGCGTTGCCCATCCCCATCAGCCGGAGATTCCTCAAGGAAAAGTACCGAAATGTGGGCATTGATACGGGGTCTGTCCAGAGAGCTACTAAAGGTAAAAATGGCAGAACCAAAGGCAGGCATAGGTGCTGGGTCAGAATCTTGGCTGCAGGAGTCCATGAATTGGCTTGTTTGGAGGGGGTTGGCCTCAGCAATACGATGGCATCGGCAACGACAACAATGGGAATGGGGTTCTTCGACTGGAGGACGTGAGGACCCTCCCCGAGCAGAGCCTCGACGGCTAAGAAGGCACTGTCGAGGACTAACCATCTTTGCAGAAGCACCGGGGGTAAGGAGCAGTGCGGACTAGGGTGGCGGAATAGGAACAGTGGCGAACGGACGGCACCCAATAGACTTGAGACTGCACCCAACCCGCCTTTCAAACTTGAAACGGCACCCAACAGACAGGGGGACAACAAGAGCTGTTTCCCGGAGAGCCAAAGACCAGGCAAGAACCTGAACACCAAATACCAAATACTGAGCATGAACCAGCACATGGCGAGCCATCCCGCTATCTTTTTTAACCTCTTCATCGTCACCTCGAGCTTCGGTCGCCATAACTGCTCGCTGCAGTCGATCCAATAACCCGGACGGAGCATTGAATGGTTTCCCCTGTTCGACCTGCCTTTTATTCCTTGGCGGCGATCCTCGCATCGATTGCCAGCTTTAAACCTGAGGCAGCACATGACTAGCATGTGGCTCCTTATTACCGCCTGTTGTGTCACCCGCATCCGGGGAATTACTATTGAATAATTATTATTATTAATTAAATAAATAAAATAAATTTAAGTTTATTTGATAATTAATAATGAACTAATAAATTATTAATTAATTAATTGGTAATTAACAATGAATTATTAATTAATAAATAAATTAACCAATAAGTTAATTAATTGATGATACTAGGCGTGTTGTAACTATTGAGTTTAATTAATATTTAATTATCATTAATAATTAAGAATTAGTTGATAAGTTTAAATTTAAATTTAATTAATAGAAAAGGGAAAAAAAAGAAAACTTAATTAATAATTAATAACATAAAATTAAAAAATCATTAATAACAATAAATCATTATAAGTAATAATTAATTAATAATTATATTTAATATTTCATAGTAATAATAATTAATTTTTAGTATTAATATTTAATTATTAAATATTAATACTAACAATTAATAATCGATTATGAAAAATAATTAATTATTAATTATTAATAATAATATTTAATTGTTAATAATAATAATCTTTTTTTTGCTAAGGCAAGGGACGTTCTTTTCATTACTATTAATCGAAAAATAAATTGCAAAATTTACAACATTCCATCAACTTCAGTGGACCCCAAACAGAGATGCTCGCCCCTCGAGGCATGGCACCTAACCTATGACAAAGCCTCAACAATTGAAGACGGGCCAAAGAATAACCTCGAAAACCATGACTATCCCAGTCACCAATGGAGCCAACAGTGGAAGAGAGATTTGTTTCTCGAATACATGCTGACTTTATCTCCCTGTCCCCACACAACTGCCTCTAAATCCGATAGCCCAAAAACAAATCGCTCTACCCCCTAAGCTGGAATGTCGTCTCGACAAAAATTGGCTTTTCCTAAGAGCCTAACACTGGATAATGCACTACCCCAACCAAGCTTCTCGGTGAAATCTGACCGTTGATCCACGTCGCGACAATCCACGGACGAGCCCCACATCGCACCATGGACTTGCCTGAGCTTTACCGTGCGATGAGGGCGAATTCTCTCCTCCTCTCTCCTCCACGTGTCATCCAATGTATGGAGTCGCTTTTGATTGGAAAAAACTGCCTTGCGACTGAAAGTGGTGTGATCACTCTTAAACCGCTTGGAACGCGGTATTCCCTTCCTCCTGGCGGAACCCTGGTGAAAATAGTTGTCTTCATTATCCTAAGCCCCATTCCAGACCACAGGAAAGTTGAGCATCCCAATCCCCTATGTCTTTTCATGGGTACCAAATTTGTGCCCGAGATTTGTGTCGAACTTGTTGGAATGAAGCTCGTTGCCTGGCATAAGCTGGTGAATCCTGAGACTGGTATTTCAATGCATTTGAAGCCTGCCTCCATATGCCTTCCACCTACTTGTTTGACTAAGGAGGGGAAATCCAACTGAGGATAGCTCATTGGGTCCTTTCTTTTTTAGTAGAAACCTGAAAAACTTTTCTGTCCTCTTCCACAAGTTTGAGGCTAAGAGTTTTCAGGTTGTCAAATGGAATTGCTTGCTACCCTGTTACCACTTTGGTTTCCTTGCAGTTGACCCCTTGGTTGGCCAAAAAATCCGCCAGCTTATTAGCCTTCCTGCGCACATGATTGAACTTGACAGAGAAAAGCCCCTGAAGGTGATTCTGTATTCTTTGGAAAACCTGGATTAACTTCCAGTGCTAAGAGACTTTCTCTGGCTTTGAACCACAATTGATTCTTTTAACCGAGTTAATAGCCATCTCCGAGTCAGGTTCGATGATCATGTTGTAGTAATTTTCCTATTTCAACAAATCTAAACATTGCTCCATCACCATTAATTCCACCATGTTATTGGTCGCTCTTCCTAAATGGCAGTGGAACAGAGAGTGGATATTACCTGCTTCATCCCGAAGAGCTCCCCCAAAGCCTATTGTTTTGGGGTTGCCTTTGGAGGCTCCATCTATGTTGAATTTCAAAAAACCTTTTGGATGAGGTTGCCAGTATTCTTTTTTAGACTCCCTTTTTCTTACACATCTTTCATGGCTTAGAGCGGTAATCCCCTACAGACCTAACAGTTTGAGAGTTCTCAAGTCTGCTCCTGTGGGAGGGATTTTAGGAAGATTCTTGACTATTGAGCTGACCATCTCCTTGATTTGCTTTAAGATCTGATTGAACAGGTGAGAAGCGGGATTCTTTTCATTTTTAAAGATTCTCTTGTTCCTTTCTTTCCATATGTTCCAAATAATAAAACTTGGCATGAGAGCCCAAGCTAGATTGAGAACTTTATTATCTCAGAAATTTCTCCTCCATCTATTAAGGGTGTTGGTAATACTCACTTTATCCCTGTCCAACTGTTGAAAGATATCGGTAGAAGCATCCCATAGTCTGGAAGTGAAGTCACAGTTGTTGAGAAGATGTTCCATAGTTTCCTCTTGGGCCTTACAGAGCTGGCATATAGAGGACCTAATATTCCCCTCTTTCGAATGTTGTCCCACGTCAAGTTTTTCTTTTGCAGAACCAACCACATGAAGAGTTTGATCTTCATCCAACCTTTATGTCTCCAGAGGTTTAGCTAGGTTCTGTCCAGAGCCTGGGTAACCAGCTCAAGGAGAATACTTTTTGCCTCCTTAATGTTGAAGATGCCTTTACTATTATTGCCCCATCTAAGTTGGTCATGCCCTTCAGACACCAAGATCATACGTTGTTCCAATATTTGACCAAGAGCCTCAGCTTTAGTTTCCAGCCTTCTATCATTCCTGCAGTTTATCTTCTTCCAAGTCCTCCATTTCGCGATGTTGTGGGAATAATCCCAAAAATATTTCACTCTTGTCAGACCTCGGGTGTCCATTTCATGCTTAAGGTTCAAAAAATCCTCTCTTAACAGTTTCGGTTCTTGTTGCCATTTGTCCTCCCAGAAAAGAGCCAGGTCTCCTTCTCTAATTTCCTAAAAATTGTTTCTTTGAACTAAGCCTTTATTCCCCCAGGCTTTATTCCATATGGCAGAGCCCTTAATGTTACCAGACATCCTTATGAGGTCAGAGTGATGCCAGGATTTAGCGTATTTTTCTTTCGATATTCTTGCCCATTGTGCCATGGGATTTTTGACGCACCTCCACCAGAGTTTGGCCCCTAGGACCTTACTAAGGATCTCCTGGTCATCTAGACCGAGATCCCCATGATTCTTGGGTTTACAGATTTTTTCCCAAGAGACCAAGGCCCACTTCTTTCTGGCATCCTCCCTTCCCCAGAGAAAGTCTCTTTGGATGTTTCTGAATTGCTGCAGCACTCCCAGAGGGGTTGGAAGAGCTGATAGCATGAAAACTGGAATTGATTGGAGCATTGCCTTTGTCAGCACGAGTCTACCTGCCAAGTTTAAGGATCTACTCGTCCAACTTTTGACTTTATCCTGCATTTTGTTGATCAACAGTTTCCAAATGATTTTGTGTAGGGGCTTTTCCGTGAGAGGAATTCCTAAATACTTTGAGGGGAGGGAGTCCCTCTGAAGGCCAATAATTCTAGAGATATTTCTCTGAATAGAAATATGAGTATTAAAGAAAAAAAATTTAGATTTGGAGAGGTTAGCTTCCATACCTGAAGCCAAGGCAAAGTCATACAAAATTTGTTTGTATTCCCAAGCCTCTTTGACTGTGGGGATACCATGTAACATGGTGTCATCAAAAAACTATTGATGATTCAAAGCCTGACCATTCTCCATCAGTGGAAGACCTTGAATTTTACCCATAACTCTGGCATGCTTGACAGACCGACCAAGACCTTCCCTCATGAGTATGAATATGAAGGGAGAAAGTGGGTCCCCCTGCCTCAACCCTCTTGAAGGAAGAAAAATCTCAGAAGGAGGGGCATTAACCAAAATTGAAAATCTGGAGGTGGTTACCAAGGCCATAACCCATCTGATCCAGTTGTGATCAAAACCAAATTCCTTCAACACTTTTCTGATATAGGACCAGTTCACTTTGTCATATGCTTTTGCTATATCCAGTTGCATGATCATACCAACTCTCCTTGTGCTGGTTAAAGAGTGAAGCACCTCATGAGCTTAAATAATATTGTCTGCCTTCCACATATCCTGATTGTTCCCCCGAAATTAGAGCAGGCATCAGAGGTTTAAGTTTGTTGGCCACAACCTTGGATATAATCTTGTATACCACATTGCAAAGTGCTATGGGTCTATACCTGTCTGGAGTTTGAGAATTTTCCTGTTTAGGGATCAGGGAGATGAAGGAGGTGTTGAGAGCTTTCAAGATAGTACTGTTTGTCGTGGAGTCTTCCACCACATTCAAAATATCCATTTTTACAATATTCTAGCAAGCTTTAAAGAAATCAAAATTGAAGCCATTTAGTCGTGGTGCTTTTCCATTCTGCATTTCCTTGAGAATTTCATTGACCTCCTCTTCAGTCAATGGTCGGTTGAGGTTGAAATTGTCCTCTCTAGACACTAGCTTAGGTATATGCTTTATTAAGTCCTTGATGTGATGATCTCTTTCTGGATTATTTTCCCTGGCTATGTCTTAGAAGTGTTGAACTAGCTCTGCCTCTATCTCCTCATGAGTTTGTAGGAGTTGTCCATCCTCCTTTCTTATTGCAGAAATTCTGTTGTGTGCCCTATTCGCCATGGTGGATCTATGAATTTCTATTACGTTCCCCTTCTTTTAGCCATTGGACTCTAGATTTTTGTCTCCAGAATATTTCTTCTTGTTTACACAAGTTTTCTCAGTCTTGGTGATGTTTCTCCAGTAGATCATTTTTGTCTTTTTCGAAATCTTCCAAGATCATAGCTTGGTTGAGTATCTTCATTTTGATTTCGACCAATTTTTTTTCCACAAATATATTGCCAAAGTCTTTCTTATTCCATTCCTTGAGTCTCAATTTTATGTGCTTTAATATTTTGTGAAGCATGAACATTCTGGTTCCCTGAATTTGAAGATCTTTTGCCCACCATTTTCTATATCGTTGATGAAATCTGGGTGTAAAAGCCAAATATTCTCAAATCTAAAAGGTTTGTTTCAAGGGGTACCTATATCCTGGATCACCATTTGAATTGGCCAGTGGTCTGAGCCTCCAACGGGAAGAACACTTGCTGATATTTCCTTTTCTAATAGCATTAGATCCTTAGAGATAATGAATCTATCTAACTTGGATGCTACCTGAGAGTCCCCACCTCTCTTGTTATTCCAAGTGAAGAGGCCATTGTTGGTCTCCACATCCACTAGTTCGATATTCTCTGAAAACATTTGAAATGCTAAAGAGTCTTTACTAAGTGCTCTAGTTCCCCCTTTCTTTTTCGAAAGTGATTTTATCATATTGAAATCCCCTCCAGAGATCCAAGCAATTTCGGCATGTCTCTCCCTTAGTTTCTCCTCTATTCTTTGAGGGCCATACACATTTGTGACAAGATAGGTGCTCATATCCCCTACAGGCTGAATTACTACTGATAAATAGTTCCTTGTAGCCTCTGCATCAATTATTTCAATTCTTTGCGGGTTCCAAAGAGTGAGAATACCTCCTGTTGTATTCTCTGCTTTAACTTCTAGATATTCAAACCTATTGAGCCATTTGTTGTGTAGATGCCTTAAGTTTTGAATGGAGCATTTTGTTTCCTGGATAAAAATTATATTTGGAGCCGCCTGTTTCATTCTATTGCTAACCAATCTCTATTTTCTTTTACTGCCTAGTCCCCTAATATTCCCAGAAATAATCTTCATGATTAAATATTTATGAAGGAGTAACTAGTGAGGTCTTTCATCTTACCTAAATCTATCATGAGCTTCCCACACTCCATCAGTAGCTCATTCTGCTTTTTTCTACCTCTCTTTTTTCCTGGATTTCTGGGTGCTCCCAGAGTAGATTTTAACATTTTCACTCCTTCGCTACTCAGCTTGCTTCTAATATTAGCTCCCTCTGAACCCTTTCCCTGAGTTTTCAATAAGTATAATTGATGTATTCTACTGAGCTCCTCCTGAGGTAATGATTCTACCCCACCAGAAGTACTCTGTATTAAGAATCCTTCGAGATCCTGGTGCTCTCTCTCTAGGATCTCCTGTAGCTCTGTTTCCTCCACTTCCATCTCACTCTTAGTCATTTCTTGGTCCATCTTTGGTTCTGAATCACTCAACATGGTCCCTGTCTGCTTATAATTTTCCTGTGTTTGGTCACTTTTTTCAACTTTTTCCTTCTATCCCATACCTCCTTCAGTTGCTTGATCTTCTGCTATTCTTTCTTCTTCCTCTTCCAGAACTTGGAACTGGTTCCGCCTAACCTATTGTCCCTCCTTTTTCTGTAGCTTTTGCCCTCTTTTCTACCTTTTCCGTTATGGGCCACCTTGTGAAAGCTGTCCGGGTCTTTCGTTGCATTAGGTTTCCTTTTGTTCTCTGTTTTTCCTAGAGGGAATTCCCTGAGAAGATGGCCATGTTCATGGCATCTATGACATATGAATGGGATATGCTCGTAGTCCACCATTTGAACCCATTCTTCATCCAAAATGTCCAATATAACTTCCTCCAAAAGAGCTCCTGATAGATCCATTTCAACACATATCCTAGCAAAGGAAGTGTATTTTCCCCTTCTGGCAGCTTCTGAGGCTTTAACAAACCTATCTATTTTATTTCCTATGGCAGCAAATGCTTCAAGTAGCCAATAGTCCAAAGGTAGAGAATAGATTCTTACCCAGACCGAGACTGAAGTGAACATTTCTCATTCCAGGAAAAAGTTCATCGTCGAAGGCCTCATATAGAGACCTGCTACAGCATAGAAGTAGGGCCCTCCTTTAAACACTCTGTCTTTATCCTCAAGACTAGTGAAAACCACAGTAAAGAAACCCTTTGACCCAAGGTGCAGCTCAATGCTCCCTTTAGGTTTCCAATGGTATTTGATCCATGTTTGTAAAGCTTTTTATATGGGCCATAGTCGCATGAATTTGTAGATGATTGCGTTGGTTTGCATGTTCTCTCTGTGCACTTGCAGAGCTGGATTATTTAATACAACTCTGGGTGATATATCAGCTTTGGTTTACAAGGTCCCTCATTCTTTTTATTTTTTGTTTCCTGTTGTTTGTCAACTTCCTCCTTGCCTTTAGTGTTGTTGTTCTATTTTATTTTTGCAGTTTCTTCCTCCTTTTCCCAGTTACTCATTCCCTCACCCGAGACCTGTCTTACGTTTTTTGGGGGCTTCTTGCCCTTGTTGGCCACCACCTCCTTGTAGGAGGGAGGAGATCTCCCTCCTGGGCTTCCCTCCATGGATGAAAACTCCTTCTGCAACTCGAAACCCTGGTCCGTCATTTTTTTGTGCTCTCCTTCAACTATCTAAATTAGCTGATGTTAATAATAGTAATCAATAATTAATTAATCAATAATTTTTAATCGATTATTAAAAATAATTAATAATTAATAATAATAATAAACAATAATTATTAGTTAATTATTAATAATATCTAATCATTCATTAATTACTAATTATTATTAAATATGAAAATCAGCCATTCTCATCTATGGTGAACCATGCTCCAATGTCGTATTGTGACAAAGATTGTCTCAATATGAAAATCAACCATGGTCAACCATCGTCCAACACCACATTGTGATAAAGATTGTCTCAATATAAAAATAAATCATCGTTGACAATGGTCAATAATCATTATCACATTGTGAGGAAGATTATTTCTTGGTCCAAAGTTACATTATGACAACCATGGTAATTAATGGTCAACGATGGTCAAACATCGAATTGTTGCAAATATTGTTTCAATATGAAATCAACCATGGTCAAACATGGCTCAACATATTATTGTGACAAAGATTGTCTCAATACACAAATCAATCATGGCCAACCATGGTCCAACATCGCATTGTGACAAACATTATCTCAATATAAAAATCAACGATGGTCCAAAGTCACATTGTAACAAAGGTTGTCTTGGTATTAAAATTAATCATGGTCAACGATGGTTAAACATAACATTGTGACAAAGATCCTGTCAATATGTAAACAAACAATGGTCAGCCATGTTTATTTTAGGGTTTATAATATTTAATAGGGTTTATATACCTTGGGTTTATAATATTAAACCCAAGGGTTTAATATTATTCCCTTGGGTTTTTAGTATTAATCCCTTGCATTTATTAGTCCCTTGTATTTATAATATCAATTCCTTGGGTTTATTAATGTAAGGGTTTAGCCCTTGGGTTTATAAACATAATTACAAACATGGTCAACCATGGTCCAACATCACAGTGTGACAAATATTTTCAAAATATGAAAATCAAACATGGTCCAATGTCGCGATGTGACAACGTCTCCTTATGAAAACCAATGATGCTCAACCATGATCAACCATTGTCTAACATCATGTTGTGACAAAGATTGTCTCAATATGAAAATGAACCATGCTAAACTACAGTCAAGCATGTTTATTTTAGGATTTATATTATTTATGTTAGGGTTTATATACCTTGATTTTATAAATATTAATAGCTTGGATTAATATTATTCCCATGGGTTTATAATACCATTGGGTTTTAGAATTGATCCCTTACGTTTATAATATCAATCTCTTTGGTTTATTAATCTAAGGGTTCATATTCTTAGGGTATAACATAATTCATAGGGCTTATAATATTAATTTTTAGATTTAATATGAATCCATTAGGTTTATAATCATAGTCAACCATGGTCGAAGATCACATTTGTAAAAAAAAAATGTCAATATCAAAATCAACTAATATCGCATTGTGGCAATGATTGTCTCAATATGAAAATCAACCATGGTCAACCATCATAGTTTAAATCCCATGGTTTACAATCATGGTAAAAAATGGTCAATGGTTGTCCAATGTCACATTTTCCAAAGAGTGTCTCAATATTAAAATCAACCATGGTCCAATGCCGCATTATGACAAAGATAGTCATGGTATGAAAATCAATGATGGTAAGGCATGGTTAACCATGCTAATTTTAAGGTTTATAATATCTATCTTATGGTTTTTATAACTTTAGTTTATAATATTTATCCCTTGGCTTTAATTTTGTTCCCTTGGGTTTATAATCTCTTGGGTTTTTAGTATTATTCCCTTGGGTTTATTAATATAAGGGTTAATATTCTTACGGTATAAAATTATTCATACGGTTTATAACATTAATCATTAGGTTTGATATAAATCCATTTAGTTTATAATCATGGTCAACCATGGTCCAACGACACATTGTGACAAATATTTTCTCAATAGGAATATCAACCAATGTCGCATTGTGTCAATGATTGTCTCAATATGAAAATCAAACATGGTTAACCATGTTCCAATGTCGCATTGTGAAAAATATTGTTTCAATATGAATATAAACCATGGTCAATCATGGTAAATAAACATGGTCACATTATGAGAAATATTGTCTCTTGGTCTAATGTCACATTGTGACAACCATGGTCATCCATGGTCCAATGTCACACTATGATAAAGATTGTCTAAATATGAAAATCAACCGTGGTGAAACATGGCCAACCATTGTCCAATGTCACATTAGGACAAATGTTGTCTTAACATGAAAATCAATTATGGTAAAACATAGTCCAATGTCACATCGTGACAAATATTCTGCCATTATGAAAATCAATCATGGTCAATCATGGTTAACCATGTTTATTTTAGGGTTTATAATATTTGTCTTAGTGATTATATACCTTGGGTTTAATATTATTTCCTTAAGTTCATAATAGCCTCGGGTTTTAGAATTGATCCCTTGGGTTCATTATACCCTTGGGGTTATAATATCAATCCCTTGAGTTTATTATAACCTTGGGTTTATAATATCAATCCATTGGGTTTATTAATCTAAGGATTCATATTCCTAGGCTATAATATTATTCATAGGGTTTATAATATTAATCCTAGGGTTTAATATAAATCCCTTGGGTTTAGAATCATGATCAATCATGGTCAATGATGGTCCAATGTTACATTGTTCCAAAAGGTTGTCTCAATATGGAAATCAACCATGCTAAACCTGTTGAAAATGCAACAAGATGATGGAGCTTAGTGGAAAGGAGTCGCCTTCACTAAGTGGGCCCGCAGGCTATTTTTGGTGCAAAGTCTATTTTTAGACATATGGATCATTGTCTATGAGTTTCAGGATGCTATTTGTGGATGATTGGTCATGTTGTTAAAAATAGATTGACTTCTATTTTTAGACATATGAGCAGTTTCTATTTTTAGACTGCTAGGCTAAGAATAGAACAGTCGAATATTATTAGCTCTTAATAATATTTGGACTATAAACATTATCTTATCCTCTTGGAGCACTTCAGTTCGAGCTACGGATGAGGCACATGCAGCTGTCAGAAAGAAATAGGCTATTCTTATAGGTCAGTTGAGCTATTGCATGGTGGACTTCAGTTAGAACTCAAGTAATTGAGTTTGGTGGAGTTGATTGAGGAGTTGATGGAGTTGTGTTCAATTTGACTTGGTTGAACTAGTTGTATTTAGTTTAACTGCAGAATACACTAGTAATGAGTGATGTGAATTAATTGTTAATTAATTCACTAATTATTAACTCATAAAGAAACTAAAGAATACATCAGTTAACTCAGTGCATGGACAGTTCAGTGCAGACAGGTGTTAGAGGTGAGTGAAAGGGCAAGACAGCTCGCAGTTGTGACTATAGTTGTGCATGAGATTTGCACAATCAATGGATTGAGTATTGCCAATGAGGATTGTGTGGTTCAGCCAAGGAAACACGAGTTTGGATCAGCCATACTCATCTATTCTCTCGCAGGATTGCGCAGTGGAGGCAGGTAGACAATGGAGGAGATTTCAACCTGTGATTGATTCAGATCTGAGCTAGTTTGTGTGTAACAGGGGGAGATAGTACTGAGTACTTGTGAGGAGTATTGTACTATGTATTGTTACATGTTCTCAATCATTATAATACACAGATAGTGTGGGGTTTTTAGCTTTATGCTTTCCTCGGGTTACATATTGTGTTAATGTGCACATGTGATTGATATTTCATTGTTTTTAATATCAATCCCTTGGGTTTACTAATCTAAGGGTTCACATTCCTAGGATATAATATTAGTCATAGGGTTTATAATATTAATATTTGGGTTTATTATAAATCCATCGGGTTTATAATCATGGTCAACCATGATCTAACATCATATTAATACAAAGCTTTGATCAATATGAAAATCAACAAAGGTAGCATTGTGACATTGATTGTCTCAATACGAAAATCAACCATGGTCAATGATGTTCCAACATAGCATTGTAACAAAGATTATCTCAATATCAAAATGAACCGTGGTGATTCATGGTCAAACATGGTCCCATTGTTACAAAGATGGTTAGCCATGGTCCAATGTCGCATTGTGACAAATATTGTCTCAATATAAAAGTCAACCATGGTAAACCATGGTTAACTAATTTCCAACGTCACATCGTGATAAATTTTTTCTCAATATGAAAATAAATCATGGTCAACCATAGTCCAACGTGAGATTGTGACAAAGATTTTGTCAGTATGAATATTTTTGTGGTCAACTAAGGTCAACGGTATTTATTTTAGGGTTTATAATATTTATCTTAGGGTTGATATACCTTCAATTTATAATATAAATCCCTTGGGTGTAATATTATTCCCTTGGGTGTAATATTACTCCCTTGGGTTTATAATACCTTGAGGTCTTAGAATTGATCCATCGGGATTATTATTCCCTTCGGTTTATAATATCAATCCCTTGTGTTTATTAATCTAAGGGTTCATATTCCTAGGGTATAATATTTTTCGTAGGGTTTATAATATTAATCCTAGAGTTTTATATAAATCTCGTGGGTTTAGAATCATGGTCAAACATGGCCAATGTTATTCCATGTCACATTATGCCAAACATTGCATCAATATTAAAATAAATCATGATGTACCATGTTTACTTTAAGTTTTATAATATTTATGTTAAGTTTTATATACCTTGGGTTTATAATATCCCTCGCTTGGGTTTATTAATCTAAGTGCTCATATAGCTAGGGTATAATATTTTTCATAGGGTTTATAATATTATTCTTTGGGTTTAATATAAATCCATTGGGCTTATAATCATGGTCAACCATGGTCCAACATCACATTATCACAAATATTTTCTTAACATGAAAGTCAACCAATGTCGCATTGTGACAATGATTGTATCAATATGAAAATCAACCATGGTTAACCATGTTCCAATGTTGCATTGTGACAAAGATTGTCTCAATATGGAAACCAAACATGGTCACATTTTGACAAAGATTGTATCAATATGGAAACCAACCATAGTCACATTCTGACAAAGATTGTCTCTTGGTCCAACGCCACATTGTGACAACCATGGTCATCCATGGTCAACCATGGTCCAATGTTGAATTGTGACAAATATTGTCTCAATATGAATATCAATCATGACCAACCATAGTCCAACTTCACATTGTGACAAAGATTGTGTCAATATGAAAATTGATCATCATCAAGCATGTTTATTTTATGGTTTATAGTATTTATCTTAGGATTTATATACATTGAGTTTATAATACTAATCTTTAATATTATTCCCTTTGGTTTATAATACATTGGGGTTTTAGAATTGATATTTTGGGTTTATTATTTCCTTGGGTTTATATTATTAATCCCCTAGGTTTATTAATCTAAGGGTTCATATTCCTAGGGTATAATATTATTCATAAGGTTTATAATAGTAATTCTAGGGCTTAATATAAATCCATTTTGTTTATGAGAATAGCCAACCATGGTCAACGACGGTCCAATTTTACATTGTATGAAATATTGTCTTTTGGTCCTGTTAGTGTCGGTCTTGAAAGCCCTCCATCAGTGACCAAAGCTCTTTGCATTTGCATTAGTAGGTGTCTCATTAGTGTCAAATTTTGCATCCCGTTAGGCATGCCATAACCCTGATGGAGGAGCTGGTCTATTTATACCCCTCTTGGTTTTGCTGGATCAGGTCATATCAGTCATTTAATTCTTTCAAGCTTGTCTTGTTAGGTCTTGAGGTCAAAGCCCTAGGTCTAGGGTTTTGGTCATTTATCTCTGCAAGGTCATGTCTTTGAAAGTCCTTGAGTGCCCAGCAAGCCAAAGGGAGGATTGTAAACATGTTTCTTTGATATTTTCATCATGTACAGTTCATTTTTAACCTTGGATTTAAAAACTCTGTTTTTAAATCCAAGGTCATGTTAAATTTTTGTAGAAAGAATGAAATTCCAAGAAGTCTTCAAAAAGGCAGCAATAACCCTGGTCCCCTTGCCAAAGTCCCTCAGATGATCTACCTGCAAAAAGAATAAAGTCAAAGCACTCAAAAAGTCAAATTCAGGATAAAGGAAACCAAAAAATCAGTGTTTTAAAAAGTGTCAAAAATAAACTTTATAAAGTGGGTTTATGGATGAAATATTTTCAAATGGAGTCTATAAAGGTTCTACTTCCCTCCTTTTACTCTCATTGTGCATCCCAACGCTTGGAAGAGAAGTTTGAGAGAGTGATTGGAGAGAGGAGCGAAATTGCAGTGATTTCGGGCAGCTGAGTGGTGCGCGACCCGTTGAAGGAGGTGCGCGACCTGTTGGGCGGTGCGCGACCCGTCTAGAACCCCTCAGCAGTGCAGAAATACTACGGGCGCGACCCGTTGGGAGGTGCGCGACCCGTTGGGGGGCTTGCGCGACCCGTTGAATCGTTTGCCTGCAGACTTCAACAACATTCCTCAATCTCCCTTCAAGTCATCCAAATTGTTCGAGGTAGGCTCTTTGCACATTGTCTTGGAGGTTAATGATGGATGTAAGCCCTCATGCTATGATTTTAACCTCAAGTCATGCAAATGAAAAGACTTATATGGCTGCAATATTCATGTGCAAATTGTGCTAGGGTTTATGGTGTTTCAAGCTGTTTTTCCCTTTGATTGGTTTCCTTCCCTTCCCTTTTTTCCCACCCTCATATGTACATTTCTTTTCCCCATGATTATTTTATAAACGAAATACAAATCCCCTTCCCATCCCTAAATCACTAAAACTGAAAACCCTACCCCTCTCCCAAAGCATAAAAAAAAAACAAAACAATGTGAAAACCCTAATTCCCCTCTACCATATGCATATGCAAGATAACAAAAACTGTTGGTAAAATGTCAACATGTGTGGTGTATGGTTTCCCTTTTGTTTTTCCCTATTAAACATATATGCATATGTTCCCATGTTCACTTTTATGCATGTTTTTCCCATATGCAATAATCTTTGCAAATGATTTCCCTATTACAAATATGTGTTCCTATATGAATATGATTTGCAAAATTTCCCTTAAAAACTCCCTGTTATTTTTATATATTCCCATTCCTGGTTAAAAAGTTCCCTCCCCTAACATTTCCCTCATGTTTGGTTCCCCTTGAAACAGCATAGATTTCAACACTTTTTGCAGGCAGAGACAGCAGTTTAGTTTGTCCACTTTGCTCCAAAACCATGTCAGAAACCGAAACTTATGAGCAAAGTGATGACCATTCATCATCTACAGAGGTTGAGGAATAGAGGAGGCCTCGTAGAGGGGGTAAGGGAGGACATCATAAGCGGGAGGAGCCTACTTCTTTGGCAGAATTACAGGCCTGTCCTTTGGCAGTGAATTGCTTCCAGTACATGTCTTGCTATCAGTTTTGTGAGAGGATCTCTCAGATTCAGCATCATAGAGAGTTGGCCCGCTTGTTTGTCTTACACCTCCATGATGGACATGTCACTTTGGCAGGGGTGAACTTCACATTGACACCTGAGGTGATCTCACAGGCTACAGGGATACCAAATGTGGGTGAGGTGTGGCCTAAGCGCAGGTTGCTTGATTTTGTTCACTTTGAGCCCTATGTCCGGCCATCATTTGTGAGACTTTTGACGGGTGTTTTCCCATTCAGATTTCTCCGGAGTGAGTATGCTCCCCTCATGAGGCTTATTATGCATTATTTTACCTGTGAGGGCAGATTTTCGCAGGTGTATTCATATCACATTCGCCTTTTGATGCATTTCACCCGAGTGAGGATGATGAACATCCCGGTTTTCTTGTTTCATAACATTTAGAGGATGGTGCCCATGTTGCAGAGGAAGACCCCGGCCCAGCAGTACAGGAGCCTTTTCCATTATGGTTTGATTCAGCTAGTAGTATTGCATCAGTTGACACAGCAGGGCATCTCATGGGAGGAGTTCATCTCCCGTGAGTTTTTCACAGTGCCACCTCAGCCACATCAGGAGGTCATTCATGAGGAGGGAGGACCATCTCAGTAGCCTGATGCTCGCGTCACCCGACATGTCAGCTCCACTCCTTTGGTCACTTATCAGAAAGGCCCAAGGGCCTTATTTGCAGCAACTAGGTGAGTACTATCTCCACAACAGGTGGAAGGGGTCTCGCCTTCATCTTCAGCTCAGCGAGTGTTATCTCCACATCAGGTGGAAGGGGCCTCGCTTTCTTCATCAGCACAGGTACTGCAGAGGGGCAAAGAGCCCATGATTCATGAGGATCCGGTGATTGATCTCGAGGCCAGTTCTCCTAGCCAAGAGGTGAAGTAGATCATTCAACATCTTAGGGCTGAAAATGATGTTTTACAGAGGAGACTTGAGGGTGCCCAACGGACCATCACCTACCTGGAGCAGCGGAACACACATCTAGAGGAGGAGAAGGCACTTGATGAGCTATGGAGGATTCGTAGCGACCGAGTCTTGAACCGTAGGAGGCCCGGTGATCCATTGCCTGCTGACCGAGAGTCACTACTCATTCAGGAGAATGCCCACTTGGAGAGGCTGTTGGCTAAGGCCAACCAAGAGAAAAAGTTGTTGAGAAACATGAAGAATCACTATTGGGCAAGAATGCATGTATGCAAAGCCAAGATGAAAATGTTCCAAAGGAGGTTGTCCGAGGCTCTTAGGCGGAGGAAGAAGACCAATCCACTCCGTATCTTGGCTGAGGCATCCCTCAAAGATCATGGCACTCACTAGCATCAGCTACAGCACAAATCCCAAATTTTTTTGAGAATTTTGGGTAATTTTGGTATTTTTGGGAAATTTACAGGTTTTGGCTTCTCAACGGGTCTCACCCCCGGTGAGACCCTTTGTCATCGTAGCTCCGTTTTGCAAAAACTCAACATTTCTAAATTTTTCATGCAAATTTACATATGCCTATGGATGGTCTTGAGTTTTTATGGAGTTTTGGGCCTCCAAAAGGTCAAAATACAGGCAAAATTTGACTTTCTGCCCCTTTTTTGAGTTGCAGAAGCAGTCTTGGGAGAATTTACTTTTGACTGGGAAAATAACCTCTAAATCCAAATATCCTAGTTGGGTTGGAAATTAGACTCAGAGACCTTTCCAACGAGCTATCCTGCACCTAATTCTGACACCGGGAAGGCCTCCAAAAAGAGCTCCAAAGTGCACGACCCGTTGAGGAAACTTTGCCAGATTTGACCAGTTCAGCCCAGAAAACGCAGTTTGGCTCCAGTTGACTTTTTGAGGTGGATGGTGGTCCTCTTGGATGTAATTGTGACACTTTTTTAATATTTTTACTCTTGTTTAACTCTTCTAGAAGATTCTTGCATGTAAAGGGTAAAAATTGAATGTATGAACTGGTTTCCAAGTTTATAGAGGCAAGTTGTTTTGACTGCCTATTTTCTAGTGCTTAGTTTAGAAGTGGTTCAAACAGCTCCTAAGATAGTGAGCTCGACCCATGGAGGCAGGGAAAGAGGTTAGATCATCTATATTATATACTTTCTTGCTCATTTTCATGGTTGGACTCTTGAGGGAGAAGCTATCATTGTATTATCACTTGTATCTCTGCAATTTTTGGCTAAGGAAGACCAGGGTTTTGCAGTCATCTTTGGGATTCTTGTGGACTCATGTGTTGATGGTGTGTTTCTTCATGTTCTTGTAAGATTTGTTATGTGATTCATTTCCTTCCTTTACTGCTGCATATTAAACAAATGAAGTGATAAAGTATGAATTCATGCTAGCCATGCTCTGCTTTTAAATTTGTTTAATTTCAATGTTTTCTTCTGTCTAAAGAGAATTCAAATTCATTGTTTGCTCTCTTTAGCCTTCTTATCTTTCTTTCCTAATCATCCACTTCAGCTAAAGACATCAATACAGGCTCCTACCTCGCCCCAAAGACCCCCCTGCAGAAACTGTGTCCAATCCCCGCACCCTAAATTGCAGCTCCTCAATTTGCCACCAAAAACCCCAAAAACCCCCAAAATCAACCTTTATAACCAGTTTACTAGCCTAATATCAGTGTTACATTGTTGGTCATCTCATCCTATTGAAAATCTACCGAGATTGACCGGAGAGAGCCTTCTCCTACCCCGTAGGGCTAGCTACGAGGCTGAATGGTTTGATGTGGCTTTGAGATTTGCCTTTTCAGCCTGAGGTGAAATTTCAAGTGCTAACAGGTCCAATGTCACATTGTGATAACCATGGTCAACCATGGTCCAATATCGGATTGTGACAAATATTGTCTCAATATGAAAATGAACCATGGTCAACCATTATCTAATGTCGCATTGTGACAAATGTAGTCACAATATGAAAATCAATCATGGTCAACAATAGTCTACGTCACATTGTGACAAAGATTGTGTCATTATAAAAATAAACCATTGTCAAAGATGTTTATTTTAGGGTTTATAATATTTATTTTAAGGTTTATATACCCTAGGTTTACAATATTTATCCCTTGGGTTTAATATTACTTTTTTGGTTTTATAATCCCTTGGGTTTTTAGTTTTCACCCCTTGAGTTTATAATATCTATTTTAGGGTTAATATACCTTGGTTTATAATATTGATCCCCTAGGTTTAATATTATTCCCTTCGATTTATAATGATGCTTCTAGTAATTTGGATAGGTGTCTAAAAAAGGAGGGAGTTGGTGATTCATGCCAGTGGGTGCTAGAAAATTATCAAAGGGAGTTGGTGCTTCCTGTGAGTGGTGGCTCACAAAACATATTGATGTAATAAAGTAGGTTCTCTCATTTTACATCAATAACAACAACAAGATTTGGTGGTTCTTCTCGAAAGGGTTTCCACATAAATCCTTGTGTCTCACATGTATGATGCTCATGGTGTGTGCTTGTATGTTGATTTCATATTATTGCCACATGATATGTTGTTGTTTGTTACATGGAATTTTTCCAACTTTAAATATGAAAAGTAAATTGGCATAAAAAGTTAAAAATTAGACTTAATAATGATTCACTCCCCTTTCAGTGTTAACATTGTTTCCAATAGGGGATTCATTGTTTTGTATCCTTTGATAACCACTTATGACATGAAAAAATGGATTTGGGTGGTTCGGAGTACCGATGATGTGATAGCGGGACACAATAACCTATCTACATCAAAACATTTCCTGGTTGTTGTCCCAGAAGTATTTCACTTTACGGAAATGGTATCCTAGTATGTAACACGGTACTTTCCAAATAAAATAGTTATTGTCTCATCTCAAGAAGGAAAGGTAATAATGAAAACAACAACATATTTTATTGCAAACATGTTGTTGTTTGCAGACAAGGGCAGTCTACAAGGAATGAACAAAGCCTACATTGTAATAAAAGTGGAATTCTTTCTCCATATGTCAAGCGAAAAATGATCAACAACTATTTTAAAGAATGAGTGCTTTCCCCGTTCAGTTATCCACCTTACGCCATTATATCTCTTGGTTCTATTCCCAAGTTGTATTTTTCCATGGTTTCCCAAGTTCTTGGTACTGATACTAATGTCTGTGTAACCTAGCCAATTCTAGGTCTCATAACCTCCCTATGTCATCTGACCACTAAAGCCTAAACCAAATTGTATTTTGTACAATTTCTCTATGAAAAAATTCATTACCAAATGATAAAATATGGGAAGGGGAGGTCTTTCAACTACCAAGTGTTATAAATGTAGATCACTATTGAGAGGGAGGGGATGAGTCAGTAGTGGTGGAAATTATAAACTTTTATTTTATATTTTTTTCACTAATATATTAAATGACTAATAAGTCAACATATAAGCAGTAATTTGAACATTCAACTACATCAAGAATCAACACATAAGAGACATCACACATAAAACAATAATGAACAATGAGATAATATATTTTTGGTGGAAACCTTGAAGGTAGAAAAACCACCGTATCACTATTTCATTTCTATAAATTTATTATTAATTAGTAATCTTCTAATACAAAGATTAGTTGGCTACCAATAGCAAGGAGCTAGTACCCCTTTAACAATTTAGTCAAGGAACCACCAGCCCTTTAAAAATTTAACTGGTCACTACGATCAAGGAGCCGCTACCCCTATCTTGGAAATGCATGACTTGTTGGAGGCCACTACCTCCACAAAGTCTCTGTGGCAACTTTTTAAAATATTTCAGATTGTACCCCAATCATCAAAGGAACTCTCTCTATAGCACAATATCGATAAACTATCAATAAATCTCAATAGAAAGTCCTCTCTCTTTTTCACACAACCCTCTACAACTTATTCTCCTCTCTAATCATTGCTACTTACAAACAACACTATCTGGGACATGCACAGTAAAATATGATTTAATTTACATATTTAATATGGTCCTACAACCACACTGCTTATCTCTCAATGCCCTCCCAATGGCGCACTCTTTTTGTCCATCCAAACATAACTCCTCAAGTTATTCTCCTATATATAATCTTTCTCCTTCAATTTTAAACTTTGATCACCTTCTAGATGAGGAGAAATCCTTCTTATACTATTAAACCCTTTACCATGAGAGAATACCATATAAATTTCCCTTGGAATTGGCTTTAGTGCTTGCATAGTTTAGGAAATTCCAATTACTGGTCATAAAACACCATCGATACACATAACATGTGTTGTAACACACTTTATAGGCATATAGCTTAATTATTGCTAAAACACACCTTCAAGGCACTTTCCTTCATTGTAACATGCCTTTGAGGTTGTTACCTACATTACCTCTTCCAAAGATGCCCTCTTCAACCACATTTGTAGTTCAAATTCAAGACATAAACGCACAAGCTTGAGATACTATAATACTCATGGAAAACCATACGTTGGACCACTACAAAGCATAGAAATTGTAATTACAAAGCTTATATGGAAATAATACAATTCCAACAAGATTCTCCTTTGACATTGATGTTAACCTAAACCTAATCTTCCTTCCTAAACCTAAATTTTGAAGTTAAGATGAATACTCTCCCCGTTTGACATCAACGTAAAGGGGAGATGCATAACAATTATAATACCATGCCTTCGCAAATTTGATCATACTCCCTATGAACATGTAATAGGCTACAAACATCTTCTCCACTCTACTATATGTCATATCTACTTTGTCATTTCCATTGAGTCACATATAAGAGACTCAACACATACATGGAAAAATGGTTTGAAAATAATCACAGTGATAACACATGAGATAGAAGGCTTAAACAATATGATACATGGCTATAGCACAAGTCCATAATCTCATAAGTTACACTACTAATTGTAGCATACTCCCCTTGTGAGGTTGAACACTATGCTGTCACAAAAACTAATACTAATTGATATTCTTATGAAATATGATCTCTTTCGAAACATATGTTGGAAATACCGAGAGGGGGGGTCAACCAATATTTCTTTTCAATTGTTATTTTTACTAGTTAAATCATTTATATTTAGAACACAAAAATAAATAGCAGGAATAAGTGCTTTTATTAATATAATCTTTGCAATAAATAAAGTACAATGTATATAGGGCTTCAATAAGTTCACAAGCACTAACTTGGACCTTTTGTGAGGCTCCAACCTCCAGAGCACCAACCCTATCTTGTTAAGGCACCAACCTTGGATTTAGGAGCACCAACTCCGAGGACATCAATACTTCCAGTTCTGAGGCACCAACCCTATGTTGTAAATTGTCTGGATCTGTTTGGCAGTAATTCCCTACTCCCAACCCCGCTAGACCTACGACTTACTTTTGTCCTCCTGCTTCTTCCATGTCTACTAGACCATTGGCTTCCTTTATTTCTTACAGTACACCCCCTGTAAACTTTCCTTGTTCTCTGTTATAGATGCTCGATACGCCATGACCTTTGTCTTTTTTTTCACTCGCTTGATCTTCTGGATTCTCACTCTTTGGCTTCCTCTATCTCTTCGAGTTCACCAATACTCAAAAAACACGTTCAATTGGAAGAGAGGACAAATTAAAAAATTGTTGCATATTAAAATTATATCAGAGAGTTCCTTTTAAATATTTATATAATAGACTTAATATTTACGAAGGATTTCATAGGAGAGGCTATACTAACAGGGAGGTCCCACATGCCACATCACTACCTCAATTCGAAATCGCAACTTTCATAAACTCCCGCAATCACAAACCTTTGGCTTCATGATATAGCATTACCGATGCCCCTATTTCTAACAGATATGATATTCCAATTAGATTCTTTTGATAACCCAATGGGGTCCACAAATTATATCGCAATCGGTAGTCAGGTTGAAAAGACTTATCGCAATCAATAGTCCGACGATGTCAACTATTTTTAACTTTGTGATTCAACGGATGCGATATTTAGTTAATCCATGCTATAATGGTGTAGCGAGTCCGCAATGCTATCGCAATCGCAGCTTTCATGTGGCATTCCTTTGTGATACATTACTTCTAATGTGGATGTGATATACTATTAAATCATGTTATAATGGTGTAGCGGGTCCACAACAATATCGCACTTGGAGTTATTAATGTGACATCCATTTATAAATTGCGATGTGAATGTTCCAATGGGCGGATGTGATAATGCATTAAGTTATGTCATAGTGGTGCAGTCGGGTCCGTATTACATATCACAATCAGAGGTTTGCGAGACTTTAACTGGCACATGAATTAAAGCCGCCCTTAACCACTGCAGTTTGACCGTGATCTAAGGGTTGACTCCCTTGATCGATGGCTAGGATTTAGTGCGGGCCTTCAACCTCGATCAAAATAGACATACACTTCTACCCCTGCTCTTCCGATAGTTGTGCTCTTTGTTTTCTTCTTTACTTACTTCGATAACTCTTCTCTACTCTGATATTCTCTGCTTTGATAGCTCTTCTATGCTCTGGTATTCTCTACTCTGATACCTCCTATGACTTCCGATATTCTCTACTTTGATATTCTGCAATACTCCTCCAATATGATAACTCCTATGATAACACTCTTTATACACCTCCACCGATGTGTTACTCTTTGCTTCTCGTGGCGTCCAATGACCTCTTCCTCTTACGCTTTGACTTCATGATGGCTTCCGATAAACTGCTTCCGATGAACTCTTTTGATAGCTCTTCTTTGACTGCTCCTATTCTTGGCTTCTAATGTCTTTCCAATGGCTTCCCTGATGGCTTTGCTCCTTGGCTTCTTGCTCCTGTTTCTTCACGTATCTTCTCTGCTTCTCCTTGGCTTCATATCATCATTTAGTATCCTAGAATATTTCCATATTAACATTAATGAAAATATAGTTGAACAATCTCCCCCTTTGTCATTGATGGCAGTATTCTTCTTCTCTCCCCCTTTGACGTCAGTGGCAAACGAGTGCAATAGAACTCCCCCTGTCATGCAACATCTTTATGAATCAACTTCAAGTGATGCTAAAGAAATAACCCCCATGTTTTGATGATGATGTTCAAATGCTTCTCACGGAGGAGGTTTTGTGAAAATATCAGCTATTTGCTCCTTAGTATTGATATATTCCAAGATGATGTTTTGTTCAGCTACTTGTTCACGAAGGAAATGATACTTGATTGGTATATGTTTAGTCTTTGGGTGCATCATTGGATTTTTCTGAGGCTGATAACACTTGTGTTATCACAATAGATGGTGATTGGTTGATTTGTACCTATGTTGACATCTTTCAGAGATTACTTCATCCATAATATTTGAGTACAACAATATGTCGTAGCTATATACTCAGCTTCAGTTGTAGATAGTGAAATGGATTTTTGTTTTTTGCTGAGCCAAGATACTAGACAGTCTCCCAGGAATAATGCATTTCCACTAGTACTATTTTGATCATCGACACTTTCGGCCCAATCAACATCAGTGTATGCAATCACAGTAAGGGTTGAGCTCTTAGGGTACCAAAGACGGAAATCAGGAGTTCCTTTCAAGTATCTAAGAATTCTTTTTACAGCTAGCAAATGGGATTGTTTAGGAGCTGATTGAAATCTTCCCACCATTCCCACTGCTTGCGTAATGTCAGGTCTCATAGCAGTTAAGTATAGAAGGGCTCCAATTGTTGACCTGTAATGAGTTGCATCTACTGGAGGAGAATCATCAACTTTGCTTAATTTGCAATTTGTGGTCATAGGTGTGCTCATGGGTGTACAGTCTTCCACTCCATATATTTTAAGCATGTCTTTAAGATATTTGGCTTGAGATATGAACATGCCTACCATGGTTTGAGATACTTGCAGTCCAAGGAAGTAAGATAAATCTACTATCATCGACATCTCGAACTCTTTTGACATATTTTGAGCAAACTCATGACTCATCTCATCATTATTACTAGCAAAATTCAAATCATCAACATAGACTAGTGTGACTAGTAACTTATCGTCATCCGTCTTTATGTAGAGATTACTTCCTACCACCCCCTTCTTGAAGCCTTGTTGTTGTAGATAGTGATCCAATCTTGTGTACCAAGCTCTGGGAGCTTGTTCCAACCCATATAATTCCTTTTTCAACTTAAAAACAAAGTCTTTTCCTTCTGCTAGATTAAACCCCTCTGGTTGCTCCATGTAGACCTTAAGCTCCACATTAGGAAATGATGATTTTACATCCATTTGATAGATTTCAAATTATTTTGAGCAAGAAAAATGCGAAGAAAATCCTGATAGCTTCCACATGAGCTACTGTTGAAAATGTTTCTTCAAAGTCAATTCCTTCAATTTGTGAATAGCCTTTACAAACAAGCCTTGCCTTATTTATGATGGTTTGTTCATCTTCATTCATTTTGTTTTTGAACACCCACTTGGTTCCAATTATATTTTTATCCTTTGGATGAGGTACCAGCTCCCATGTCTCATTCTTCTCAATTTGAGACATTTCTTCTTCCATGGCCTTTACCCAATGAGGATCCTTACTTGCTTGAGTAAATGTTTCTGGTTCTATCATGGATAGAAGAGAACATAGTTTTTCTTTGGTGTACTTGTCATCCTTCTTCAAGTTTGCATCCCTTCATCTAAATTGCCAATGATCTTCTCTTCTTGGTGATCTTTTTGGAGAAACTTCATCTTTGAAGGGGTTTGAGATGGTTCTTTTTCCTTTTGTTTTTCTTGATCTTTTTCGTCTTTTTTAGGTTCTTCTTCAATGAGAGTGTCAACTTCATGTTCTTCAATTTCTTTTTCTGGAAGGTCTTCATCAATCTTAACATCAATACTTTCCACTATTTTCCATAGTCGATTATTGTAGCAATTGTAGGCTTTGCTCATAGAATATCCAAGGAATATCCCTTCGTCAACCCGAGAATAAAATTTTCCTGGTGAGCCATCATTGTTCTTCATGAAGCACATGCTTCCAAAAATCTTGAAGTATTTTACTGAAGTAGGTCTTCCGTTCCATAATTCATAAGGAGTCTTCTCATTATTTGGTCTTAGTTGAGTTTGATTCAAGGTATAGACAGTTGTCCCGACTACTTCTCTCCATAATTTTGGCTGCAAGTCAGCTACTATTAACATTGTTCTTGCCATTTCTTGAACTGTTCGGTTTATTCTTTCAACTACCCCATTTTGCTTAGGTGTTCTGGCAGTAGAGACTTATCTTTCGATTCCATGTACTTTATAGAATTCATCACATTCTTTTGATGTGAATTCTCCCCCTCTATCTGTTCTAAGACATTTAATCTTAGAGTCCTTTTCATTTTCTACAAGAGCTTTAAGATTCTTAAAACACTCAAATGCTTTGGATTTATATTTTGTGAAATATACCCAGATCATTCTAGTATAGTCATCAACAAATAAAGAAAAGTACCTTTCTCTTTGGAGTACTTGAGTTCTAGTTGGTCCACATAAATCAGCATGGATGATCTCCAAAGGCTTTGATGTAGAAAACTCCTTAGTCTTGTGGTTGGTTCTAGTTTTCTTTCCATGTTGACATGGACCACATACTCCTTGATTTGGCTTGAATAAATTTGGGATGTCTCTCACTACATTAATCTTGTTGATATTGATCAAGTTATCGAATCTTGTATGTCCAAGTCGCTTGTGCCACAACCAACTTTCATCTGTTTGACTTAAGTAACATTTATCTTCTTGAATTTTGTTCAGAATGTAGATGTTTTCTGGTGTTCTAACCCCTTTCACCACAAGTTCCCCTGAGGAAGAGTTCCTTATTTCACAATATTTAGTGCTAAAGACAACATTATGTCCTTGATCATAGATTTGGCTAACACTCAGGAGATTGTGTTTGAGCCCGTTTACTAGCAAAGCATTTTTAGCCCTTCCTTTTCCATTAATAAGGGTAACAGTTCCTTTTCCAACAATTTTGGCAAATCCACTTCCAAAGGATACACTTCCTTCCTTTTTGTTCAATGAGACAAACTTCCTTTTGTCCCCTATCATGTGTCTGGAGCACCCACTATCCACAAACCAATAATTTTCATCACTGTGAGCACATAGAGCTTGGCCACATTTATCCATGTTGGGATTCTCATTTTTTTATTTTCTTCTTTTGAGGGGGAAATTTTGTTCATTGTGTCCATTATCATTACATAATGAGAAAATCAGATCAAATTTGGCCAAAGGGTCAAAAGAGTTGTAGGTATTGATTTGTCCTTTCCCTTTGGGACCATATGGTTTGTTTGTTTGATCCTTCAATTTTGGTGTTTCATTCTTACGGGCCATGCAATGTCTAGCTTGATGACCAAAATTTTTCCAATAAAAACAAAGCCCAAAAAGGATAGTTTTGTACCTATTGTAATAGCCATGATTTGAATCAACATTCTTCCTTGGAGTTACTCGCTCTTCATTCTATGGATTTGAGATGGGCATTTCATGAAATAATCTTTCTTCTTTTGGGTTGTTGGAAAGTATGTCAGCATATCTTTTCGCATTATTCTTAGAACTAGATGATTCTCCTTTAAAACCTATTCCAAATTTGTCATGTTCAGGTTTTTGATTATTTAGGATAGTGTCAAGTATTTGAGAGCTTTCCCAACCCTTTTTGATTTGTTCCAATTCCTTCCCCAGAGATACCATTTCGGCTTCACGTTCTTCACAAACTTCTTCTTTTTCCTTTAACTTATTTTTCAAGAGGTCTTCCCTTCTTTTTGTTTCCTTGTTTTCTACCTCGAGAAATAAGATTTTGTTTCATAATTTCTCATTTTCTTCAGTTTTTTCTTCCAATCCTTTTAGAGAGTTGACCCCTTCATCTACTTGGAGAAAGTATGATGCAATATCTTCTTCATCGTCCATTTTCAGACATTCAAATTGCCTTCTATGACTTTTAAGCTTTGCCTTCTTAACTTTGGAGTCCCTATCGTATAAGCTAATTCGCTTATCCCATACTTCTTTGGCCGAGTTACAATTCATGAATTTTGTAAATTCATAATCAGTGATTCCACTAGTGATGGATTTTAAGGCTTTTTCATTTGCAATGTAAGCTTTTCTTTCATCTTGATCTGTTTGAAGAGTGGAAGGAGCTATGTACTCATTTAAAACTGTATGCCAAACTTCAGGTCCAAGAGACATTAAGTAGTACGACATTCTCTTTTCCCAAAAACCAAAAGTTTTGCCATCGAATAGAGGAGGTCTTCCTGACAGTTCTTGATTTCTCATCATGACTAAGAATCCTTCTTCTAGTTGTTAGGCTGATATGAAGAAGCTGCCTCTGATACCAATTGTTAGAAATACTGAGAGGGGGGGTGAATCATTATTTCTTTTCAATTTTTATTTTTATCATTTAGATCATTTATATTTAGAACACAAAAATAAATAACAGGAATAAGGAATTTTATTAATATAATCTTTTCATAAATCAAGTACAATGTATATAGGGCTTCAATAAGTTCCCAAGCACCAACTTGGATTTTTTGTGAGGCTCTGGCCTCCAAAGAACCAACCCTATCTTGTCAAGGCACCATCCCCAAGGGCTCCAACCCTCTACTATAAATAGTCTGGATTTGTTTGGTAGTAATTCTCTACTCCCAACCCTATTGGACCTACGACTTACTTATGTTGTTCTGCTTCTTCCATGTGTACCAGACCTTTGGCTTCCTCTGTTTCTTACCGTACACCCCTGTGAACTTTCCTTGTTCTCTGTTATAGATGGCGATACACCTTGACCTTTCGATTTCATTTCACTCACTTGATCTTATGGATTCTTACTCTTTGGCTTCCTCTGTCTCTTCGAGTTCACCAATACTCAAAAAACATTTTCATTTGGAAGAGAGGCCGAATTACAAAGTGTTGCATATTAAAATTATATCAAAGAGGCCCTTTCAAATATTTATACAATAGACTCAATATTTATGGAGGATTTCATAGGAGAGGCTATACCAATATGGGGGTAACATATGCCATTTCACTACCTCAATTGGAAATTGCAACTTTCGGAAACTCTCGCAATTGCAACCCTTTGGCTTCACGATATAACATTGCTAATGCCCCTATTTCCGACGGATGCGATATTCCAATGAGATTCTTTTGATAACTCAATCGGGTCCAAAACTTATATCGCAATCAGTGGTCAGGTTCACAAGACTTATCGCAATCGGCAGTTTGATGGTGTCAATCATTTTTAACTTTGCGATTCAACGGATGCAATATTTAGTTAAGATATGCTATAATGATGCAGCGGGTCCGCAATGCTATCACAATCGTAGTTTTCAAGTGGCATGCCTTTGTGATACATAAATTCCAATGTGGATGCGATATACTATTAAATCGTGTTATAATGGTGTAGTGGGTCCAAAATAATATCGCAATCGCAGTTATTAATGTGACATCGATTTATAAATTGCGATATGAAAGTTCTAACGAGCAAATGTGATATTGCATTAAGTTATGTCATAGTGGTGCAGTCGGGTTCGTATTACATATCGCAATTGAAGGTTTGCAGGACTTTGATTGGCACATGGATTAAATCCAAACTTAAACCCCGCAGTTTTACCATGACCTAAGGTTTGAGTTCCTTGATCGATGGCTAGGATTTAGTGTGGGCCTTCAGCCACGATCAAAACAAACGTACACTCCTACCCTCGTTGTTCCGATAGTTGTGCTCTTTGTTTTATTCTTTACTTGCTCTGATAGCTCTTCTCTACTCTGATATTCTTTGCTTTGATAACTTTTCTCTTCTCTAATATTCTCTGCTCTGATAGCTCCTATGAATTTCGATATTGTCTACTCTGATATTCTGCAATACTCCTCCGATATGTTAACTCCTCTGATAACATTGTTTATGCACCTCCGCCAATGTGTTCCTCTTTCCTTCTCGTGACTTCCAATGACCTCTTCCTCTTACGCTTTGACTTCATGATGACTTCTGATACACTTCTTCCGATGAACTCTTCCGGTAGCTCTTCTTTGACTGCTCCTGTTCTTGGCTTCCAATTTCTTTCCAATGTCTTCCCTGATGGCTTTGCTCCTTGCCTTCTTGCTCATGTTTCTTCATGGATCTGCTCTACTTCCCCTTGGCTTCATATCATCATTTAGTATCCTAGAATATTTCCATATTGACATTAATGACAATCTAGATCAACAAGATAAGCATGTGAAATAAGGATGCCAGCTACCAAACATTTTCTTGGTTAATAACAAACATCCTCTCATGTTCAACAAGCTCCTCCTAACCATGTAAGGAGATATATAAATGATTGCTCAAACTATTGTAAACCAATAATCACCACTACATGTGCCTCCTTGACTCATGCAAGAGGCTACATCAACCTAATCAAGGACTCCACCGAAACAACATGACAATATGATACACAATGAAATACATGGCTTCATAATAATAAATAGCTACAACAATGATGCCCAACATCAGATAAAAGTCTGAAACAACTCTCATATCTCTTTGAAGCCTTGGTTGACTCATGACTACAAAACCAACATTATCCAATAATAAAATCAACAAAATACAAAGCTTTATCTCCCACTCTATGGTGTATATATGGCTAAAACATAATGATCCACTACAATACATGCCAAACTCCACGGCTCAACTCTATGCGTGACTAGTACAATACTGAAACAATCTCATACACAAGCCCATGCACGGATTTCACAAGTGCCACTCAAATGTGTACAAGGGTTCTATTCTTCAATGCATGCCTAATAGAATAGTATAATGCAAGTACATTGAATCTATGAGAAACAATATGTACTCTACATAGTGGTGACATAATTACATACATATCACATGATAACACATGTCAAACTCTGAAAACACCAGCCATATTCTTAGATATGAACAATAACATGGAAGTTAAATGGTAGAAAAAGATGATAGAACTACTAAGATGGACCTATGTAAGTCCACTTGAAATAAAATGGAAATGGTACAAAAATGAGGGTTTTCCTAATATTTAACACATAATGGTTAAGATATGTAAAGAATAATGACACTGTGTGGCTTGACAGGTCATTAGTTGAAATCCACCATAGTAGCATGGTAAGTGATCAGAAAATATGATCACTATGTGAATGACATGGAGGCAAAATTTGTATTTTCCATGTTTGGACAATGTATCAAAGTTATGTAATGGCTTCCAATTTGTGTGGAACACCATTATGAAAGTTGGTAGGAACAACCCATTTCTAATATTTATGTTATATTTATCCTCTTGACAATTGTGGTGAGCATGAGAAAAAAGGGAAAAGGGATGAAAAATGATATCTTATGAACAACATCGATGAGGACATGTTGATTTAAGTATACTAATAAATATTGCAAGAATAGAAATATGTGCTAATAGCAATGATGATGGTAGTAAAATATAAAATAAAAGAAAAGGAATTGGATGAAGTTTACTTTGGCTAATTTTGGAAACTGTTATCTGCAATTAATGCATGGTCTATATGGATAGGAGGAGGTTTTCTAACCTTAACACTATGAATATGTTGTTGTCATTATGGCTAATGTCTTTTCCTTAATGAAAACCTATCGGATAAATATATTCTTGATGTCAACTTAGCTATAATATGATGGTCATGGAACTAATGCATATGACAGTGATGTTGGAATAGTTATTTCATAAATGAGGAAGTATGATGCTAGCCTTGGCACAAGTTTCACTTGAGAGAAGATGGTAATCGTGATGTTTGAAAAGTATATGTGACACCTGTGAAGAAGAGTCGCGTAAATATGTAGGTCATGTGAACAAAAGCCACATACATAATCTCAACCATGGAAAACTATATATCAGGGGTCATTACCATGGCAATTTCCTATAGTAATTGTGGTGACAATGTCCATTTGATCTCCTCCATGAATATTGATGACATTACCAAAGGATTTTCCTGAGGTATTGGCAAAGGAAAAAGCCATATAAGGAGATGGAGATCAAGGAGATAAGTGTGCAATGAAATATATTCTTTATGTGTGATATTATCTGAAATAGGTGTGTACCAGGGAGCAACGAGATGACTCAAATATGATAGATCTGAAAGCATATTGAAGACTAACAGAGATACTTGCTTAATCTATTTATGCTTGTTAGATTTGTAGCTATGGTGATGGTGTAATTATAATTTGTTTGTAGTGATATGTGACTTTAATAGTATGTGCACTGAGATATGATTTTGTCATGTAATGAAGAGTTGATTCATTAATTTAAGATTTGTACGAAGGATTTCTTTGGGATAGTTGTGTAAATACATGGATATGCTTCACAATAGTCCTATATATATTCAGAGATAATTTTCCTTTAAATTTTTTCTTGATATGGGTTTTTCATAGATGCTTAGATGTTGATTGTTTTGATTATTTGTTGTTGATGTCTTAATCATAATAGTTAATATCCGATTGTGTTGATGATTAATTATTGAATGGTGACTTGGCTTGGTATGACATGACAATATTATTGAGCAGGATACTTTGCATGTTAGTATATTGGTTTGATATTGTTTAGTGACTTGTTTGCTTGAGTAATTTAGTTGATATATAGTATTCAGTTGATTCTGTTCTTAGGAATTCATTTATTTAGTATTTTATGAGTTGAGATCTATATGCAGTTTTTATTCACAAGAAATTCATATATACATGAATCCTTCTTCTGACAATTGCATGTATATTCAGAGTTGAATTTGATGAGGGTTTTCAACACTGCTTGATGATGATAGTTGATGAGTTGTGTTGTATTTTTTTTTTCAATGATGTCTTGATTAGGATTTTTTGTATGTGTTGTGGATCTATTTTGTCTTGATTTGATCTGTTGGAAGTGGTTGATTGAGATTTAGTTCAGTGATTGGATTTATTCAATATTTACTCGCTTGACATTCTACCGATTTAGTTGGTTTGCAATTTTTTAGTGATTTTATTTCAGATTATGTGATTTAGTATTGAGTTTGGTATTGGGCTTATTATTGGGTGTGGGTCCAGTTTTAAAGTCTAATGAAAGGTGGCCTATAGTTTTTGATGTCTATTTGAGACATGTGGATCCATTGTGAAACATTTAGAAACATGGTCCATGAAGTACTGAGGGTTACAACCTTTAGTGAGGGAGTAGGAGCTAGTAAACGCGATCGGGGGTTATAGCTCCCTTTCAATGGGTGCTGGAAAACGAGTGGAGGTTGTATCCTCCTACAGGTACATTTCTGTGTACTGGTAAGAGTTTGTGACAATAAAAAATATAATGAATAATTTCTCTATATGATAATAAAGAAGAGATAGACAATAAAAATGGTGTTTTTCTCCCACATTGGGTTTCCACCTAAAATCTTGGTGTCCATATGCGTTGATGTGTTTCTTATCAGATGTGATTTATTTATTTTTGACTACATATTGGATGGTCAGTTAAATAATAATGTAATGATTAAATTAAACATATGATGGAAGATTTGAAAAATTAAGTAATCTAAACAAACACGGTTTGCATTCACTAAAGTCATGTACACAGATGGGTTGCATGAATAAAAGTAGCATAAAAAATTTTGAATGTTAAATTGGAAGTTAAAATGAATTAAGAATATTGATTCACCCCCCCCCCAACCCAAAAACAAAATTGTTTTTCCTAGCATGTGCTATATTTCATGAACATGTTAATAATGAAATAAATTAAATGCTTTGACATAAGTGGGACGATTGAGCTCACAATGAAGGAAGAATATTTTTCAGAAGGAATTGCATCTTCTTGAATTATTTTTATCTCATGGGATAATGTGATCATTAAGTCCTTGACTATGAGACTCCACGAGTAGTGTAGAGAAGCACACCAAAATATGACTTGACCATAACAGTTCATGCATAATCATTAGAGCATAATAGATGGCAATTGTGTTATAATAATAATGAATACCCCATGCAAGAAATCCCTTAAATAGGTATACTAATAAGAATGGGGGTAGCCTTGGCCCAGACGGGTGAGTGACTAACATGGGGGACGTGAAAGAAAGCGACTGGACAGGTATAATTCCCAGAATGGGGGTTTTCTGAGCCCAGAAGGGTGAGTGATTGACAAGGGCCCATGGAGGAAAACCTTTGCCAAGGCAGACTTCCTTGAATGGGAGTTTTCTAGGCTCATAGAAGTAAGTATATGGTGGGAAGTATGCCTATGCTCACCAGGGGGTGAGCATGGGGAAGCCATTGGGACCTATATGAAAACACTGTGTGGAGTAGTACATTCACCACTAAGTACTTCTATTGGTGGTGAAACTACTCAGTGAGCTAGACTTAAGGATGGACCTGTACAAGAAAACCGTGTGGAGTAGTATATCCACTATTAAGTACTTCCCTAGTGGTGAAACTACCCAGTGATATGGACTTAAGGATGGAACTGTATGAAAAAACTATATGGGGCGGTATATCCGCCACTGAGTGTTGACATTGGTGGTGAAACTACTCAGTGAGATGTATTTAAAGACAAAGCTAGATGAAGATTCCATGGAATAATGGAACATATACAAAACTGAGTGCTTGCTTAAATTGATAAACCACTTAGTGAAGCTGGCTAAATATTGCATAGAGGTAAGTATCGATTATTAGTTTAAAGAAATTTCTATTAAGATTATGCTTTAATTTGGTTTAAGTTCTTCTTTGTAAGGACATGAGTTACATTTTAATATGATTATGTTGCGATCTAAATTGATTTATAATCCTTATGATGAATCTCATATTACTCATGTGCATGTGATGTAGGTGAGTCACTAAATTGTCTAGCATAGATAAATTAGGTTGATCACAAAAGAAATCAAGTGACTTCAACTTAATGACATCAGAGTGTGCAATAGCATAATGGAGGTGAAGAATTCAAAAACTACGTCATTGTGGTGGCACTGGAACCCTCTGATATGCATTGGTTGTCATGATGTGTGCAATGACGCATGTTTTGGGTTATTAAATAAAGACAGAGGGATTTCTTGGCCAAGATAATTATTCTTGTGTGATGAGACCTTTCCAAGGGATGTATTACCCAAGGGACTGAGGAAGAAGAGAAAGTCGTTCTTGAACTTGGAAGGTGAGTGAATGCACATAAGAAGAAATTGATCATTTGAGGGACTGAAGAAGAACAAAAGGGGATTTTAGGACTCGAAAAGTGAATTGGTTTTCACAAAACCATGTGCAAAGTAATTGGGATCACGAATGTAGTTTGTGAGTCGTGGAAAGTAATGAGATGAAGTTATTTCCTAAAGCAGGACTTAGCATAGTGAATGTCATGATTGGACATTGTAGGTAGACTTCACTTTGGATTTAAATGACCAATCAACCCAAGGTGAATTGTAGGTACTTGGGGCCTCATGAAGCAACCTGGGATATGGATGTAATAATCATTTATAAAGGTTAATTTTATTTAACTAAGAACACCAAGGATGGTGTTCCTCTTAAGAGGGTGTGGTTTTGTAAGACCCCTGGTATACTCACCCTAATTTTGTAATGTGAATATACTCTGATTATAAATTAGTATAAATTTATTTAAATGGCATGAAGAGTGGGACCATAGATCCATGATCTAAGGGAGAGAAGGAAGAAGAACCTAAGTGGTGTTTGGGAGCACCACTTCTTCATTAAATGTGCAGATAGAAAGAACAATATTGAAGAATGTTCTATGATGAACACGAAGAGACACATAAGAAAAAGGATAAAAAAATTCAAATAGAATGGGTCATTGGATTTAGGTCAAATGAAATATGTTTCAGGATGGAATTGGACTTTTTGGTGAGGGGACAAACTTGTGACCATGATTTCTAGCCAAGTTCGCTTGAAAAAATTCCTTGGAGAGTGGATTTGGCTTAGGGGTGACTGCTACAAGAAAAATGTCTATAAATACTCTATATTTGTGTGGAAAATTAAAGTCCCACCTTCAATTTCAACCATTGTTAGATCTCAATAAGTGTTATTAAATAGCTTTATGATTACAGGTACTCATATTTCTGCAATAAGTTTTCTTTTTGGAGGTTCCATAAGTTGAAACTTGGACCATGTGTTGGAAATAATACTGAGAGGGGGGGTGAATCAGTATTATCAAGTCAATTATTTTTCATTTCCAAAATCAGATTTATATACGCTACATCAGTTAATGGAACTCGCGTGTATACACAACTGTGTTTAAGGCAACTAGCATATATCTTGCAAACTTATGATTCAGTTAATTCATCAAATGTTGATTTTTAATCAGTGCATCAGAGCCATATAAATAGTAACCAGGTACAGTAAAAACAAAACAGAAAATCACACACATGAACACAAGATATAAGGTGGAAACCCAATGTGGGTGAAAACCACCTGCTGCAATTGTCTCTATCCTTTTAACAATAAGAATCTTTTTTTTACAATTTTTGTGCTCGTGCAGACTTATACCAGTACACAAGCTTCTACCTGCGGAAGGCTACAACCTTCTCTTGCTCTCCAGCATCTCTTGGAAGGGAGCTACAACCCCCTAGCTCTGTACCAGCTGATACTAGTACGTAGGTGCTGACCTATAGAAGGCTACAACCTTCTCTTTTCTTCAAGGGACCACGTTTCATCAATTTTTAGACTGGATCCATCAATAACATTATTCAATCAAAATATATCTGCATCAACCAATATCCTTTTCACAACTGAACTAATCAAACAATTTGACACCCCTTTAATCAGATCTTTCAGAATACTGTAACTAGAACATAGTAACCAAAACCCAAGCGAAAACCTAGAACATTGCACCAGCAAACAGAAGTAGCTAAAACATGTTTTGCAGGTTATACACTACTTCCCTGTGTCGAACCTGCGTACATACACACCTTTCTCAAGACGAACCTGCATACAGATATGCAAATCAAACTTAAGATGTATATGTTGTTTTGATATGCAGAGCCAGCGTGTATACACGCCTTTTCTAAAGTGAACCTGCATACAGATCTGTAAATGATGATTTATACATTATAACAATTCCAAACTTCAGTTATACCTAGATCATCATATTTAAATACTAAAACATGCACTAGTTATTAGATAAATGATCAAACCACATAAATATACTTCACTTCAATCCTTAAGGTCTTGACCCCTCATTAGATCTTATCCTTCATCAAGTGATAAGGTTCATCGTTGGTTCAGATCTAGCTATGCACCATAACCCAATAACCTGTGCACTAGATCTTGCTCATCATCGGATATTCAATACTTGAGTGCCTTGGCCTAATGATCTTCTTCTCCTTATATAGTGTTAGGCCCTTCTCAATACCATGGTCCAAAACCACTTAGGACCAATACCTTGGACCAAATACCTAGGGTCAATACTTCAGACCAGATACTTTGGACAAATACCATGGATCAAAATACCATGGGCCAAATACCACAGACCAAAACTTGGATTTCCAACATGTACACGCCTTCCGTTCTATGAAACTGCGTGTGTACGTTATACACATGTTTTGATCTGTTAACCCGCGTGTATATGCTACTTTGTCAAGGTGAACCTACATATACTTCTCTTTCCTCATTCTGTGAAGTCTAATCCATAACTCTAAGCTGTTAACTTGCTGAACTGTACTCTAACATCTGAGTGAGTTGCCATCTAGGACAACACCTGTGTCAAATCTAGGTCATAATGCCAACAATCTCCCCTTTTGGACTTAATGACAACCCCAAGTTACTGTCTCCCTTTGTCGTCAAGGGAAAAGGGTCATGCTCCCCCTGAGTACACCCTGAATTCTTTGATATGCTAGAGTGTGTTGAATGAGCTCCATGCTCCCCCTGAATATAAGCAAGGTCTGCAAAAAGATGTTCTAAAAGAAGAACATGACTCTATGTGTACATCATAAACGACCTTCCTATCACCAATGACTCATACATACATCCATATCCCAACCAAGTGGGGATATACCACATTTGACTCATCCACCCAATCAAATGGGGATATACCAATTGTTTATGCATGTCAAAACAAGAACATTACATCATCCATCCCATGCATAGTGGGTAACAAAATAGGTCATTTCATGACTTTACATTAAAATATATACATGACATATATAATAGAGACCAAAAATATGAAACAAGACCATGATAATCATCAGCAACTATCATCAGCAGCATCTATCAATCAGCATCGAGACCAGCAACCATGTTCTCCCCCTAAACCTGTTCCACTTGAATCAAACACAATTGTGAATTTGTACCAAGATCTTCTAAGATAATTCCAACAATGCATTATTAGAAGTATATGCTCCCCCTGAACCTGTGCCAGATGATCACTGTCAGACCCATATTAGACTCCTTTCAACCTCAGTCTAACCCATTTCTTCAAACCAATAGATACGCCATTGTCTTCATAGAAACAAGTGTATATACGCAACTACGCTTCATGAAACTCACGTATAACCACTTTTCTTTGAAACGGATAAGTTTTAACAGCAGGATGATGCATCAACTACTCCCAGCTTCTGTCTGAGATATTCAAATGTCTCTTTGGGTAGTAGTTTGGTGAATATATCAGTAACCTGTTCTTTGGAGGGAACATACTCCAATTTTACCTTTTGTTCAAGCACTTGTTCACGTAGAAAATGATATTTGATGGGTATGTGCTTAGTCTTGGAATGCATGACTAGATTCTTTGAAATACTCATGGCACTTGTATTATCACATAGAATGGGAATGGGTAGAGTACATGTGATTTGTATGCCTTGCAATGTTTGCATCATCCAAAGGAGTTGTGTGCAGCAAGATGTAGTAGTCACATATTCTGCTTCAGTTGTAGATAATGCAATTGAGCTTTGTTTCTTGCTTAATCAAGACACTAATATGGAACCCATATAGAATGCACCACCACTAGTGCTTTTTCTGTCACCAACGCGTCCTACCCAATCTACGTCTGTATATGCATGAAGTGTAAGATCTGTATCTCTAGGATACCATAAACCAAAATTCAGTGTTCCTTGAAGATATTTGAATATCCTTTTGACTGCCTGAAGATGTGCTTCCTTTGGATTTGCTTGGAATCTTCCAACTATTCTCATTGCATGCATGATGTCTGCTCGGGTACCTGTTAGATAAATCAAGCTTCCAATCATGGATCTGTAAGTTGGTTGATGCATTGCTATTGATTCATCATTTGAGCTGAGACTGCATCGTGTTACCATTGGAGTACATACTGGTTTAGAATCTTCCATGCTGTACCTTTTCAGGATCTGTATGAGATATTTTGTTTGTGACAGAGAAATACCATCCGTGTTTTGTTGAACTTGTAGACCAAGAAAATATTTAAGCTCACCAAGTAGGGACATTTCAAATTCTTGCTGCATTATTGAAGTAAAACTTTGACTCATGGCTTCTTCATTGCTACCAAAAATGATATCATCAACATACACAACAAGTATTAGAAATTTATTATTGTCAATATTTGTGTATAAATTGCTATCAGCTGATCCCTTTGAAAAACCTTGTTGATGGAGATATTTGTCAAGATGGTAATACCAGGCCCTTGGAGCTTGTTTTAGACCATAGAGAGCCTTTCTAAGTCTGCATACAAGTTTTTCATCATTTCCAAGAATGAATCTGTCTGGTTGCTTAATATATACTTCTTCTTCTAAGTCTCCATTAAGAAAGCCAGATTTTACATCCATTTGGTATACTATGAATTTCTGAAAACTAGAAAGAGAAAGGAACATTCTTATAGCTTCAAGTCTAGAAACAGGTGCAAAAGTTTTTTCAAAGTATATACCTTCTTGTTGAGCATATCCTTTACAAACAAGTCTGGCCTTGCTTCTAATAACTTCTCCATTTTCATTCAGCTTGTTTTTGAATATCCATTTAGTTCCTATGATATTCTTATCATGCTTCATTTACATTTTGAGGTTTAGTGGAAGATAGTAATGCTAGGTAGCTTGAAGCTTCGACAATCGTTCTTCTAGTCTACACACCTACCCCTTTTTCTCCTAAGATTTGAGCTTCTAGATTATTTTTTTGAACGTACCTGGACGAAGTATTTTCTTCTACTGTTATCTCTTCTTCTGGTGCTTCATTGGTTTCTTGTTCAGAATTAGTCTAATTTGATGTGGGAGGATAATCCTCATCTTCTTCATAATCTTCGATTTTTATTTTTTTTGGATTTTTGCATGCTTCATCAACCACAACATCAATACTTTCAATGATTTTCCCAAGTATTTTATTATAACATTTATATCCTTTACTTCGGGAAGAGTAACCAAGGAGAATACCTTCATCTACTCTAGGCTCAAACTTACCAAGTTTTTCATTAGTCCTTTTCATGTAACATTTGCTTCCAAAAAATTTGAAGTATTTTACAGTAGGAGTCTTACCATACCAAAGTTCATGTGGAGTTTGAGTGATGTTTACCCAAACATTTCCTTTGTTGAGAATAGTGACGGCAGTGAATGCAGCTTCACCCCAGAAGGTAGCAGGAGTTCCAGACTCATATAGCATAGCACGAGCCAATTGTTGAAGAGTTATGCTCATCCTTTCTACCACTTCATTTTACTGAGCAGTCCTTGCAGTGGAAAATTCCTTTTTATTCCATGTTCTCACAAAATTCGAAGAATTCATCTGAGGTAAATTCCCCTCCTCAATCAGATCCGAGGCATTTGATTTTGTGATCTGATTCATTTTCAACCAAAGCTTTGAAAGCTTTCAAAATTTCAAATGCTTCATCTTTATGCTTTAGAAGTCCTATCCAACACATTCTCGAAAAGTCGTCAATGAACAATATAAAGTATTCTTCTCCACGAGATGACTTTTTCCTTGATGGTCCACATAAATGAGTATGAACAAGTTCAAGAGGCTTACTAGCTGATCCTTCCTTTTCAGGGAAATGTGCTCTGGTTTGCTTACCAAATTGACATGATTTTCATATTGTATTTTCTGGAATGCTGATATCAGGAAGAACACGAACAACCTGGAATCTGCATGCTTTTCTTATTTGAGAGAAGCTTAGATGCCCCAATCTTTTGTGCCATAGCCAATGTTCATATTTTTTTCTTAGATAGCATTGTTGTTGTCCTCCCTTGAGTATGTATAAGTTGTTTGGATTTCATATAACTCTGATCAGTGTTTCTCCTGTACCAAGCTCATGAACAACACATCATTTGATAGAAATACTACTTCATTTCCTTGATCACACATTTGACTAACACTCAATAGGTTGTGCTTTAGACCATCAACATATATAACATTCCCAGCTTTAACTTTTTATTTTAAGAGAACAGAGCCTTTACCTTTCATGACAACAGGAGTGTCATTTCTGAATGAGACCTTCTTTTCCTATTCTAAGGCATTATATGAATGAAGTTTTTCTTTATCACATGTCATGTGTTTTGAGCGTCCACCGTCGATGTACCACTGATTTTCTTGTCCTTTTGCATATAATGCTATACCGCATCTTTCTATTTGTGGTTCTTTCTTTCTCCATATTTTGGGACTTAATGAAGTTTTCTCCTTCTGAGATGTTTGCCGAAATTTACTCATGCATTCAGATTCTTCATGACCGAAGTTGTTACAGATAAAGAATTTTATTTCATTTTCAAGAAGAGAAAACTTATTGTAGGTCATTTTCATGACCCCTGTCACATTCCTTTAATTTCGTGCTTCTCTAGTCATGATGGTTTTGTAAGCAACACATTCAGCAGCTTTGTGTCCAAATTTATGACATGAAAAACATTGGCCATTAAAGAAGTTATTGCGATTATCGAATCTATTGACCTGGTGATTGTAGTTTCTATTGATATTCATTCTTGAAGCAGATTGAGTATGATTTACCTGAGGTTGGTTGTAGCTTATGTTCATCCTTGAAGTAGATTGAACCCGATTTACGTGATGATCTGCTTTATGCCTTTGCTTGTCAAACTGTTCACTTCTTTGTTTTGCATCAAGGTAGATTTCAATGGAGGTTGACGGCTTTTGTGCTTGAGATGCTTCTTCATTATATCCAAGACCTATCTTTATTAGAGGAGAACGCTACACTCTGATGATTTCATTTAAGGTTTCTGATCCTTTAGTAAATCTAAGATTGAGAGCTTTTGTTTTCTCAATATCCTTTCTTAGACCCACAATTTCACATTCTAGTTTTTTATTGTGTTTTTCTCTTTCATCAAGTTGGACTGTCAAAGTATCTATAATCATATTATTTTCTTCTAAATAGATGTTGAGTTTAGATATTTCTTCATAAAGGTCATCTTCATCTAAAGCATCCAAGAAATCATCATCTTCAAAAGCCATAAGATGTCTATAGTCGTTACTATTTTCATCTTCATCACTATTTGATAAACCATCGCTATCTTCATGTGTATAGTATCTCTTCTTACTTACACTTTGTTTTCTATTCAATTTTGTAAATTCCTTACCTTTATCAACCTTATATTTATGAGGACATTTGGAAGCATAATGACCAACTCTTCCACAAGAAAAATATTTGAAAGGCAATTTACCTCTGAATCTTCTGGAACCCCGTTGAAGGTTCTTGACAAAGTTTGCTTTTTCTTCTCCTTTTGATTCATTGAGTTATTCTTTTATTGAAGCTTTGAATGTGGCTTCTCTCATATCTGATGGACCTCCTTTTCTCATCTCGAAAGTAGTTAAGATTTTGTGTAGCTGTGTCATAGTAATAGTCTGAAGATCCTGCTTTTCTTCTATGGCAGATACTTTTGATTCAAACTTAGCAGACACGGATCTTAAAACCTTTTCAACTAAAGTAACTTCTTTTATCTCTTCACCCAAATTACTCATGAAATTAACAATCTCATCTATAAGTATGAAGTAACTAGTTATACTTTCATCATTGTGCATTTTGAGAGTTTCTTATTGAATTCTAAGAGTTTGCAGTTTTGCACGCTTTATCTGAGAGTCTCCTTCATAGCTTAGAACGATTTTGTCCCATATTTCTTTGGTGGATTTGAGCTGCATAACTTTGACAAATTTTGATTGTGACAGACTTCCCAATAATGTAGTAACAACTTTGGCATTGGTTTCATATTGCTTTTTACCTGCTACATCTGTAGGAATTGCTGATAGAAATGCATATCCTCCTTCCACGATATCCCAGACATCTGTTCCAAGAGACTGAACATAGGTTGTGGTTCTTACCTTCCAATAAATGAATTTTCTTCCGTCAAAGATTGGTGGTCTGATGATCCCTCTCTTTCTTGATTACTCATGATGATTGATCTTCCTTCAAGCAATCAAGATTATTCTGAAGGACCTGCTTAGATTTCAATTGTTGCAAATAATACTGAAGGGGGGTGAATTAGTATTATCAAGTCAATTATTTTTCATTTCCAAAATCAGATTTATATATGCTACTTCAATTAATGGAACTCACATTTATACACAACTGTTTTTAAGGAAACTACTGTATATCCTGCAAACTTATGATTCAGTTAATTCATCAAATGTTTGATCTTTAATCAGTTCATCAGAGCCATATAAATTGTAACTAGGTGCAATAAAAACAAAATAAACAATCACACACATGAACACAAGATATAAGGTGGAAACCAAATGTGGGTGAAAACCACCTGCTGTAATCGTCTCTATCATTTTAATAATAAGAAACTTCTTTTTACAGTTTTTGTACTGGTGCAGACTTATACCAGTACGCAGGTTTCTACTTGCAAAAGGCTACAACATTTTCTCATTCTCCAGCTTCTCCTGAAAGGGAGTTACAACCCCATAGCTCTTGTACTAGCTGATACTAGTACGTAGGTGTCGGCCTACAGAAGTTTACAACCTTCTCTTTTCTTTGAGGGACCACGTTTCATAAATTTTTAGACTGGATCCATAAATAACATCATTCAATGAAAATATATCTGCATCAACCAATCTCCTTTTCACAACTGAAACAATCAACCACTTTGACACCCCTTTAATCAGATCTTTCAGAATACTGTAACCAGAACATAGTAACTAGAACCCAAGCCAGAACCGAGAACACTGCAACAACAAATAGAAGCAGCTAAAACATATTTTACAAGTTGTACGCTACTTCCCTGTGTCAAACCTGCTTGCATACACACCTTTCTCAAGACGAACCTGCGTAAAGATCTGAAAATCAAACTTAAGATGTATACGTTGTTTTGATATGTAGAACCAACGTGTATACACGCCTTTTCTAAAGTGAACCTACGTACAGATCTATAAATGATGATTTATACATTACAACAATTTTAGACTTCAGTTATACCCAGATCATCATATTTACAGACCACAACATGCGCTAGTTATTAAATAAATGATCAAACCACATAAAGATACTTCACTTCAAGCCTTAAGGTCTTGACCCCTCATTAGATCTTATCATTCATCAAGTGCTAAGTTTGATCCTTGGTTCAGATCTAGCTATCCACCATAACCCAATAACCCGTGCACTAGATATTTCTCATCATCAGATATTCAATAAATGAGTACCTTCGCCTAATGATCTTCTTCTCCTTATATAGTGCTAGGCCTTTCTCAAAGCCATGGTCCAAAACCACTTAAGACCAATACCTTGGACCAAATACCTGGGATCAATACTTCGGACCAAACACTTTGGACCAATACCATGGATCAAAATACCATGTGCCAAATATCATGGACCAAAACTTGGATTTCCAACATGTACGCACCTTTCCTTCTATGAAACTGCTTGTGTACGTTATACACACTTTTTGACTTGTTAAACCGCATGTATACGCTACTTTGTCAAGTTGAACCTGTGTATACTTCTCTTTCCTTATTCTGTGAACTCTGATCTGTAACTCTGAGTTGTTAACCTACTGAACTATACTCTAACATCTGAGTGAGTTGCCATCAAGGACAACACCTGTGTCAAATCTAGGTCATAATGCCAAGACCATGGTGAGGGGAAATCTTGTTGATCCCCCAGTCCAATCTTCAAATCACGGGTCATGAAATTTTAGGAAATATGATTAGAGGAAGATGGGCTTCTTAAATGCATATTTAAATAGGTCATGTTAGAAATTTTGTGATCACTTTTATTCTAAAATGTTATGAGAGATAAAACTTGGACCATGGTGATCGAAATCCATATTGACCCTCCAGTCTAGTTTGCATAATCTTGGGTCATTAAATTTTATGAAATATGATCAAAAGAGTATGGGCTTCCTAAATTCACATTTAAATAGATCATGTTGGAAATTTTTTTATAGCATTTCCTCTCGGACATTGTAGAAGCTAAAACTTAGACCATAGTGAGGGGATATATCACTAGTCATATAGTCCAATTATCAGATATTTGGTCACAATATTTTAGGAAATATGACAGAAGGAACTCAAGCTTCTTGAATGCTCGTAAAATCATGTTTTAAACATTTCATATTGGAATTTGTGCTATAACTTTTCTTTTGGGGCTTTCTAGATGATGTAACTTGGACCATTGTGAGGGGAAATCCCATTCATCCTTTTTTTCAACTTTCATATCTAGGGTAACAACATTTCAGGATATATGATCAAAAGAAGCCGAGATTCCTAAATGCTCCTAAATAAATGCATTGAACATGTCATGTCTGCTTTTTTGGTATAAGTTTTCATCTAGAAGTTTACAGAGGTTGAAATAAGAACCACGGTGAGGGGAATTCCCACTGATAATTTTTTAATTTTTAGAACTAATTCAAGAGATTTGTCCTAAATAAATTGTTATATTAGTTTGCATGCAATGTTTTAAAAGAAATACTTTAATATTTTAATAATACATTGTATAAAAATTGTTTGAAGATATGCCCCAATGATAATATTATTTGGTGGATGGGATGGTATTGTTGTATGATAGTGATCTCATAGCTGAAATATGACCATTTTCATGAAATTAATTTTTAATATTAGTTCTCTTGCAAGGTGTTTAAAGAAATTCTTAAGTGGTTTAATGATTCATAGCATTCAAATTGTTTGATGAAATGCCCCAATAAAAAGGTTGTTCGGTGGATGGGGATAGTATTGTTGTATAGTAGTATTATTTATTGCCGAGATATGCCTATTTTCATGCAAAGAATTTTCTATATTAGTTTTTTTGCAACGCGTTTGAAAAAATTCTCAAATTGTTTAATGGTTCATTGCATACAAATTGTTTGATTAAATGACCCAATACAAATGTTGTTTTGTGGATGAGGATAGTATTGTTGTATGAAAATATTGTTGTATATGGTATATTCTTATTTACATGGAAATAATTTTAAGTAATGTGTTAAAGGTGTCTCAATATAATTTTCACACAAACTATTTGATAAAATACCTCAAAGACAAAGATAATTTTTTTATGATTGAGTGGTATGTTGTAGTTAGTATGTTATAGGTGGAATTGGAGCAATGTTTCCGATTTGATTTCATACAAAATGTTTGACAAACTGTATAAAATAAATATACTTCTCATTGGTTGTATAAAAAGTATTTGAAGATAGGTTTACATGTAAAGTGTTTAGAAAAATGCATGAGAGGTGAAAATAAAGTTTTTTCAAGTCTGGTTAGGATAAATTTAATAGGGGTATGTGATAAAGTGGTATTAGAGCTTATTATCAAGCTAGTAAAAGGACAAGAAATATTTGGTTCCCCTGTAACCTTTGTACGTCATTGGGGGAACTCGGTATCTTACATAGAGTTTGGTATGAGAAGATGGTTAAAAAAAATAATTGTCTTCAAGGCTCAACTATTATCACTATGACCCTACAATTTACACTTAGAGACTAGGCTATGATTTATTAATTCTAATTCTATATGTGGATGATTTTATCCTTCCAACGAAAACATCACTGAGCGAGAGAGTGGAGCGGAGTGAGTGCGACTAGGGTTTCAGTTTGTTGAAGAAGTTTTTCGCCATGGAAGGGCACAGAGGAGGGAGCTCCACTCCCTCCTACAAGGAGGTTGTGGCCAATAAGGGCAAGAAACCTCCAGAAAATGGCAGAGGTACTGTTGAGGAAGCAAGAAGAAATAGGGAAGAGGAAACAGAAGGAACCAAAATGAAGGATAATGACAGCACAAAAGACAAGGAGGAAGATGATAAAAAACAGGGAATAAAAGACAAAAAGTAGAAGGGGCCATGTAAACCCAAAGCTAAAATCACTCCTAGAGTAGTTTTAAATGATCCAGTGCTACAGGCATAGAGGGATCACATGCGGACTTATGCAATCATCTGAAAATTCATGGGATTATGGCCCACTGAAAAAGCTTTACAAACATGGATAATATACCACTGGAAGCCTAAAAGGAGCATTTATCTTCATCTGGGGTCCAAGGGATTTTTCACGGTGGTTTTCACTAACATTGAAGATAAAGACAGAGTGTTTGAAGGTGGGCCCTACTTCTATGCAGTAGCAGGTCTCTATATGCAGCCATGGATGATGAACTTTGTACCAGAGCGGGAAACTTTTACTTCAATCCTGCTATGGGTTAGACTCTATTCTCTACCACTTGATTATTGGCAAACAAAATCTCTAGCTACAATAGGCAATAAGTTAGGTTGGTTTGTTAAAGCTCTTGAAGCCACAAGGAGGGGAAAATACACCTCCTTTGCAAGGATATGTGTGGAAATGGATATATCTGGAGCTCTTCTGGGTGAGGTCATCTTGGAGGTTTTTGATGAAGAATGGGTGCAGATAGTAGACTACGAGCATATTCCATTTAGATGTCGTAGATGCCATGAACATGGGCACCTTCTAAATGACTGCCCTCTCAGTAAAGCGAAGAACAAAAGTAAAACTAACACAATGAAAGACACTGACAGCTTTCACAAAGTAGTACATAAAGGAAAAAGCGGCAAAAGAGGGCCAAAGCAACACCAAAATGAAGGACAAAAGGTTAGTCAGAACTAGTTCCAAGTTCTCGAAGAGGATGAAGAAATAGCAATAGAAGATCAAGCAATGAATGGAGGATACGAGGAGAAAGAGAAGGAAGAAAATCATGAACAGACACAGGAAAATGAAAAATAGAAAAGGATCATGATGAGTGATACAGAACTGGAAATGGATCAGGAAATGACCCAGAGTGAGATGGAAATGGAGGACCATGAGCTATAGGAGATTCTTGACAGAGAAAATCTTTATCTAGAAGGGTTATTGATTCAGGGAACAAATGGGGGGGTAGAATCACTACCACAAAAAGAGTTAAATAGAATACAACAATTATTATTATGGAAGACTCAAGCAAAGGGTTTGGAGGGAGTAAAAAACATTGAAAGATAGAGTAATGAAGGTGTGAAAACAGTAAAAATGGCTCTGGGGTTAGCACCGAGAAATCTAGGAAAAAAAAGAGGCAGGAAAAAGCAGAATGTGCTATTGATGGAGTGTGGAAAGCTTATGATAGACTCAGGTAAGATGAAATATCTAACCATCTACTCCTTTACTAATATTTAGTTATGAAGTTCATAACTTGGAATATTAGAGGTCTAGGCAGCAAAAGAAAATAGAGAATGTTGAATAATAGAATGAAGCAAGCAGCTCCGGATATAATTTTCATCCAAGAAATGAAATGTTCCATTCAAAAGTTAAGGCAAATCCATAGTAATTGGCTCAGTAGATTTGAGATTCTAGAAGTTAAAGCAGAAAATACGGTAGGGGGTATCCTCACTCTCTCGAATCCCTAAAAAGTTGGCATAATTGATGCGGAGGCATCGAGGAATTATTTATCAGGAGTTATACAGCCTGTAGGAGACAGGGACACTTATCTAGTCACGAATGTTTATGGCCCTCAAAGGATACATGAAAAATTCAGGTTTATAGAATCCTTGGGGGATATCCAGGTCAGACATGCAGGAATACCCTGGATCATGGGAGGGGACTTCAATATGATTAGATCTCTCTCGGAGAAAAAAGGGGGTACAAGAGCTCTAAGTAAAGATTCTTTAGCCTTCCAAATCTTTTCAGAAAACATGAAGCTTGTTGACATTGAGACAAGCAATGGCCTCCTCACATGGAACAATAAAGGAGGAAGGGATTCCCAGGTAGCCTCCAAGTTAGATAGATTCATGATCTCTGAGGATCTCATGCTTATAGGCAAGGAAATAATAGCAGGAGTTCTTCCTTTTGGAGGCTCAGATCACTAGTTGGTTCAAATGGAGATCAAGGGCATAGGTACCCAAAGGAATAGACCTTTTAGATTTGAGAATATTTGGCTTTCACACCCAGAAATCATCAACAGTATTGAAAAATGGTGGATGGAGGATTTGCAGATTCAGTGATCAATAATGTTCCTGCTACACAAAAGATTAAAGCACATCAGGCTGAGGCTAAAAACTTGGAACAAGAATGAATTTGGTAACATTTTTGCAGGAAAGATATCAGTGGAAAATAAAATTCAGGAGCTCAACCATGCTATGATCAAGGAAGGCTTTGATAAGAACAAAAATGATCAAGTGGAGAAGCATCATCAAGAATGGGAAAATTTGTGTAAACAAGAGAAAATTTTTTGGAGAAAAAAATCTAGAGTACAATGGCTAAAAGAAGGAGAGCGTAACACTAAATTTTTCCATAGATCCACTATTGCAAACAGGACTCACAACATGATCTCTTTGATCAAGGATGAGGATGGGTAGATTCATCAATCCCATGAGGAGATATAAGCAGTGTTAGTTCAGCACTTCCAAGGCATTGTCCAGGAAAACATTCCAGTAAGGGAACCTTTCATCAAGGACTTAACAAAACATATCCCTAAGCTAGTAACTAGAGAGGATAACTTTAATCTTAACATACCTATAATTGAAGAGGAGGTAAGTGAGGTCCTCAAGGAAATGCAAAATGGAAAGGCTCCAGGTCCGAACGGATTCAATGTGGATTTCTTCAAAGCTTGCTGGAATATTGTTAAAAAGGATATTGTAAAGGTAGTGGAAGATTCCAAGCTGAACAGAACTATTTTGAAGGCACTCAACACCACCTTCATCTCCTGGATTCCCATGCAGGATAATGCTCAAACGCCAGAAAGGTATAGGCCCATTGCTTTATGCAATGTAGTATACAAGATAATTTCCAAGGTCATGGCCAATAGACTCAAACCTCTGCTACATGCGCTTGTTTCGGGGGAACAATATGGTTATGTGGAAGGCAGACAAATATTAGATAACATCATTCAAGCTCACGAAGTGGTTCACTCATTAACTAGTAAAAGTAAAGCGGGTATGATCATGCAATTGGACATAGCCAAAGCTTATGATAAAGTGAACTAGACATATATAAGGAAAGTGCTTACAGAGTTTGGTTTTGATCATAACTGGGTCAGATGGGTCATGGCCCTAGTGACTTCTTCCAGCTTTTCAATACTAGTTAATGGCTCTCCCTCTGAAATTTTTATTCCTTCTAGAGGCCTCAAACAGGGAGATCCACTCTCTCCTTTTCTCTTCATCCTTATCATGGAAGGGCTGGGTCGGTCCATCGAGCATGCTAGAACAACGGGAAAGATTCAAGGTCTCCAACTATTGAAGAATGGAAAAGTTCTGACTCATCAACAATTTGTAGATGATACTATGTTACGGGGAATTCCCACAGTCAAGGAGGCTCTAGCATACAAACAAATTTTGAATGAATTTGCTATGGCAACAGGTATGGAAGCTAATATTTCCAAATCCAAAATATTTTTCTTTAACACCCATATTGCCATTCAGAGAAATGTCTCCAGGATTCTGGGCTTTCAAAGATAGTCTCTTCCCTCTAAGTACTTAGGAGTTCCTCTCACAGCTAAACCCTTGCACAAGAGAATTTGGGAGCTGTTAATCATTAAGATGCAAGATAAGGTCAAGAAATGGACCATCAAATCTTTAAATCTAGTGGGTAGATTGGTACTTACAAAGGTAGTGCTCCAAGCTATCTTTGTCTTCATGCTATCAACACTCTCAGCTCCAAAAGGAGTTTTACAACAATTTAGAAATATCCAAAGAGACTTTTTATCGGGCAAGGAGGAAATCAGGAAAAAATGGGCTTTAGTCTCATGGGAGAAGATCTGTAAACCTAAGGACCAAGGAGGGCTAGGATTGGATGATGAAGATATTCTCAGTAATGTTCTACGGGCCAAGTTTTGGTGGAGGTGGGTCAAGGATCCAAAGGCTCAATGGGCAAGCAGTTGGAAAGAAAAATATGCCAGTTCCTCGCATTCTTCTGATATCATAAGAATGTCTGGAAATATAAAGGGCTCACCCATATGGAACAAGGCCTGGGAGAATAGAGGTGTGGTTCAAAAAAACAGTTTCTGGGAAATCAGAGAGGGTGATCTTGCTCTATTATGGGAGGACAAGTGGCAACAAGAACCAACACTATTGAAAGAGGAATTTTTGAGCCTCAAGCATGAGATAGACAACCAAGGATTAGTAAAGGTCAAGGACGTTTGGGAGCATTCTCACACTACAGGAAAATGGAGAACGTGGAGGAAAATAGATGGAAGGGATGACAGAACTCTCAACAGAAGAGTAGAAACCCTTAAGAGAATTTTGGGTCAGAGGATGATTTTAGTAATTGAAGGGTAGGATCAACTAAGATGGGGCAACAACAAAGAGGGAAAATTTAATATTAAGGAAGCAAAAAGTATTCTCCTTGGACTAGAGTCCCTAGCTCCGGATAGGATCTGGCAGAATCTCTGGAGGCACAAAGGCTGGATGAAGATCAAGCTCTTTATGTGGCTGGTTCATCATAGGAAAATCTTGATCTAGGATAATTATAGAAAGAGGGGTGTGCTGGGACCCTCCAGATGCCAGTTGTATGAAGCCCAAGAGGAGACAATGGAAAATCTTCTCAATAGATGCATTTTCACATCCAGGTTATGGGATAATTTTTCCATTATCTTCAAACAGTCCAACAGGGACAAAGAAAGTATCACTAACACCCTAAGAAATTGGAGGAAACATTTTTCGAATTCAGAAGTGCTTAACTCTGCCTTGGCTCTTTTTCCAAGTTTCATTATATGGAATGTGTGGAAAGAAAGAAACAAAAGGATATTCAAAGAAGAGAAAAATCCCTCTATTCGCCTATTAGAGCAGATCTTAAAATATCTTAAGGAGATAGTCGGAATCATAGTAAGGGATCTCCCGAAAAATCCTTCCTCATAAGCTAATTTAAGAATTCTCAGGCAGTTATAAGGGATTACTTCTACTAAGAGAGCGTAAAAAATAAAGGAGTGACTAGGGTTTTGAGTTGCAGTAGAAGTTTTCATCCATGGAGGGATGCAAAGGAGGGAGATCTTCTCCCTCCTACAAGGAGGCCATGGCCAATAAGGGCAAGAAGCCCCCAAAAAAAGTCAGAAAGTTTACGGGAGAAGGAAAGAGTAACATGGAAAAGGAGGAAGAAGTGGCTAAAATAAAGGAGAACAACAACACTAAATACAAGGAGGAAGATGACAAAAAACAGGAAAAAAAAGAGAAAAAAAAAAAAAGACCGTGTAAACCCAAAGCTAAAATAACACCCAGAGTAGTTTTAAATGATCCTGCGGTGCAAGCGCAAAGGGATCACATGCACACCTACGCTACCATCTGCAAATTCATGGGACTATGGCCCACTGAAAAAGCTTTACAAACATGGATCAAATACCACTAGAAAACTAAAGGGAGCATTGATCTACACCTAGGGTCAAAGGGTTTCTTTACTGTGGTGTTCACGAGTATTGAGGATAAAGACAGAGTGTTTGAAGGAGGGACCTACTTCGATGTAGTAGCAGGTCTCTATATTAGGCCATGGAAAATGAACTTTGTCGTGGAACGAGAAACGTTCAGATTAGTCCTGGTCTGGGTAAGACTCTATTCTCTACCTCTTGATTACTGGCAACCTGAATCGTTAGCTTCCAGAGGCAATAAATTAGGTAGGTTTTTCAAAGCTTCAGAAGCTACTAGAAGGGGAAGATATACTCCCTTCGCTAGGATATGTTTTGAGATGGATCTATCAGGATCTCTTCTGCATGAGGTGATATTGGAAGTTTTTGATGAAGTGTGAGTTGAAATGGCGGACTACGAACATATTCCGTTAACATGTCATAGATGTCACGAACATGGGCATCTTCTCAGAGACTGCCCTCTAGGCAAAACAAAGAATAAAATCAAACCTAATACAATGAATGACCCGGACAGCTTTCAGAAGGTGGTCCATAAAGGAATAGGTGGAAAAAGAGGGCAAAAGCTACAGTAAAATGAGGGACAACAAGTTAGGCGGAACCAGTTCCAAGTTTTGGAAGAGGAAGAAGAAAAAACAACAGAGAATCAAGCAAATGAAGAAAGTACGGGAGAGAAGGAAAAAGAAGGAAACCGTGATCAAACATAGGAAAATGATAATCATATAGGGACAATGTTGAGTGACATAGAACCACAGATGCACCAGGAAATGACCTAGAGCGAAATCGAACTAGAGGAAACTGAGCTATAGGAAATTTTGGAAAGAGAACACGTGGATCTGGAAGGATTCTTAATTCAGGGTACATCTGGTGGTGTAGAATCGTTACCTCAGGAAGAGCTCAATAGAATACAACAATTGTATTTATGGAAAACTTAGGAAAATGGTTCGGAGGGGACCAAAAACAGGAATAGGCTAAGTAGCGAAGGAGTGAAAACAATAAAATATACTCCGGGTTTAGCACCCAGAAACCCAGGAAAAAAGAGAGGCAGGAAAAAGCAGAATGAGCTATTGATGGAGTGTGGAAAGCTCATGATATATTCAGGTAAGATGAAAGATCTTACCAGCTACTCCTTCACAAATATTTAATAATGAACTTTATTTCTTCGAATATCAGAGGTCTAGGTAGTAAAAGAAAATAGATATTGCTTAGGAATAGAATGAAACAGGCTGCTCCGGATATAATTTTTATCTAAGAAACGAAATGTCCCATTCAAAAGTTAAGGCAACTACATAGCAAATGGCTCAGTAGGTTTGAATATCTAGAAGTTAAAGTAGAGAATATAGTAGGAGGTATTCTCACTCTTTGGAATCCACAAAGAATTGACATAATTGATGCAGAGGCTGCAAGGAATTATTTATTAGTAATGATTCAGCCTGTAGGGGATAGGAGTACCTATATAGTCACGAATGTGTATGGCCCTCAAAGGATAGAGGAGAAACTCAGGCTGACAGATTCTCTTGTGAATCTTAGGGAGAGACATGCCGAAATACCATGGATCATGGGAGGGGATTTCAATATGATTAAATCACTTTCTGAAAAAAAGGTGGAACCAGAGCACTAAGTAAAGATTCTTTAGCTTTTCAAATATTTATAGATAATATGAAATTAGTGGATGTGGAAACAAACAATGGCCTCTTCACTTGGAACAACAAGAGACGAGGGGAGTCTCAGGTAGCCTCTAAGTTCGATATATTCATTACCTCTGAGGATTTAATGCTTTTAGATAAGGAAATAATATCAAGCTTTCTTCTCGTCGGAGGCTCAGATCACTAGCCAATTCAAATGGAGATCCAAGGTTTTGGTACCCCCGGAATAGACCTTTCAAATTTGAGAATATTTGGCTTTCACAACTAGATTTCATCAGTAATATTAAGAAATGGTGGGTAGAAGATCTACAGATTCAGGGAACTAGAATGTTCATGCTTCATAAAATATCAAAGAACATAAAAATGAGGCTCAAAGAATGGAATAAGAAATATTTTGGAAATATTTTTTCAGAAAAGAAATTGGTCAAAAACAAAATGCAGAAACTCAACCAAGCTATGATCACGAAAGGTTTTGATAAAGACAAAAATGATCTAGTGGAGAAACATCATCAAGACTGGGAGAACTTGTGTAAACAAGAGGAAATATTCTGGAGACAAAAATCTAGAGTCCAATGGCTAAAAGAAGGAGAGCATAACACAAGATTTTTTCACAGATCCACCATGGCGAATAGAGCACACAACAGGATTTCTTCAATAAAGAAGGAGGATGGACAACTTCTATAATCCCATGAAGATATAGAGGCAGTGTTAGTTCAACACTTCCAAGAAATAGCCGAGGAAAATTTCAATCTCAACATACTAGTGACTGAAGAGGAGGTTAATGAGGTTCTCAATGACATGCAGAATGGCAAAGCACCAGGCCCGGATAGCTTCAATGTAGATTTCTTTAAAGCTTGCTGTAATATTGTAAAAGAGGATATTTTGAATGTTGTGGAAGACTCCAGGATAAACAAAACCATCTTGCGATCTCTCAACACCTCCTTCATCTCCCTGATCCCTAAACAGGAAAATTCTCAAACACTAGATAGTTATAGACCCATAGCACTATGCAATTTTGTTTACAAGATAATATCCAAGGTTGTGGCCAATAGACTTAAACCTCTACTTCCTTCTCTGATTTCTGGGGAACAATCAGGTTATGTTCAAGGCAGAAAAATTTTGGACAATATTATTCAAGCTCATGAGGTGGCACACTCATTAGCTAGCACAAGGAGAGTAGGTATGATCTTGCAACTAGATATTGCAAAAGCTTATGACAAAGTGAACTGGAACTATATCAGGAAAGAGCTAAAGGCGTTTGGTTTTGATCACAAATGGGTAAGATGGGTCATGGCCTTGGTTACCTCTTCCAGATTTTCAATATTGGTCAATGGCTCTCCTTCCAAGATTTTTCTTCCTTCAAGAGGGTTGAGGCAGGTGGATCCACTTTCTTCCATCCTATTTATACTCATGATGGAAGGTCTTGGCTGGTCTATCAAGCATGCCAGAGTTATGGGAAAAATTCAAGGTCTTCCACTGAAGGAGAATGGTCAGGCTTTGACACATCAACAATTTGTTGATCATACCATGTTACAAGGAATCCGCACAGTCAAAGAGGCTCGGGTGTACAAACAAATACTGAATGATTTTTCCATGGCCTCAGGTATGGAAGTTAACCTATCCAAATCGAAAATATTTTTCTTTAATACTCATATTGCTATTTAGAGAAACATCTCCAGAATTCTAGGCTTTCGGAGGGATTCCCTCCCTTCAAAGTATTTAGGAGTTCCTCTAATGGTGAAACCCTTGCACAAGAGCATTTTGGAACCCATGATCAACAAAATGCAGGATAAATTTAGAAATTGGACGAGCAGATCTTTAAATCTGGCAGGTAGACTCGTGCTGACAAAGGCTGTGCACCAATCAATTCCAATTTTCATGTTATCAGCACTATCGGCGCCTATAGGAGTTTTGTAGCAATTCAGAAACATCCAAAGAGACTTTCTCTAGGGCAGGGAGGAAGATAGAAAGAAGTGAGCCTTGGTCTGTTGGGAAAAGGTCTGTAAACCCAAGAATCATGGGGGCCTTTGCTTAGATGAGCAGGAGATCCTAAGCAAGTTTCTAGGGGCCAAAATCCGGTGGAGGTGGGTTAAAAATCCCAAGGCGCAATGGGCAAGCATATGGAAAGAAAAATATGCTAGCTTTTGGCATCACATTGATCTCATAAGGATGTCTGGAAACATAAAAGACTCTGCCATCTGGAACAAAGCCTAGGAGAACAAAGGTTTAGTACAAAAAAACAGCTTTTGGGAAATCAGAGAAGGAGACCTTGCTCTTTTCTGGGAGGAAAAATGGAAACAAGAACCAAAACTGTTAAAAGAGGATTTTTGGAACCTAAAGCATGGGACTAAAACCCAAGGTTTGACTAGAGTGAAAGATTTTTGGGATTATAACCACAATACTGGAAAATGGAGGGTATGGAAGAATATAGATTGCAGGAATGATAGAATGTTGACAGCAAAAGCAGAGGCTCTTCAAAAAATGCTAGAACAAAGAATGATATTGGTGTCTGAAGGGCAGGACCAACTGATATGGGGAAACAACAATGAAGGCATCTTCAATGTTAAGGAAGCAAAAAGTATTCTCCTTGATCTAGTTTCCCAGGCTCTGAACATAACCTGGCAAAATCTTTGGAGACATCAAGGTTTGGATGAATATCAAACTCTTCATGTGGTTGGTTCTTCAAAGGAAAATATTGACCTGGGACAACATTAGAAAGAGGGGCATACTAAGACCTTCCATATGCTAGCTCTGTGAAGCCCAAGAGGAAACTATGGAACATCTTCTCAACAACTGTAATTTCACTTCTAGGCTATGGGATGCTTTTGCCAACATTTTTCAACAGTTTGATAGGGACAAGGAGAGTATCACAAACACCCTTAATAGATGGAGGAGAAATTTTTCAGATAATGAAGTTCTCAACCTAGCTTGGGCTCTCATGCCAAGTTTTACTATTTGGAATATATGGAAGGAAAGGAATAAGAGAATCTTCAAAAATGAAAAGAATCCCACTCTTCACCTATTTGATCAGATCTTAAAACATATCAAGGAGACGGTTAGCTCAACAGTCAGGAATCTTCCCAAAAATCCTCCCACAGGAACAAACTTAAGAACTCTCAGGCTGTTAGGATTGCAGGGGATCATCCCCTTAAGCTAGAACAGAACAACAAGCAAAAGGGAATTTGAAAAAGAGTACTGGCAACCTCCTCTAAGGGGTTTTTTGAACTACAACATAGATGGAGCCTCCAAAGGAAACCTCAGAATAGCTGGTTTTGGGGGGTTTCTGCGGGATGAAGCAGGTAACATCCTCTCTCTCTTCCATTCTCATTTATGAAGAGCCACAAATAATATGGCAGAATTAATGGTGATGGAACAATGCTTAGATTTGTTGAAGTAGGAAAACTACCACAATGTGATCATTGAAGCTGACTCTGAGTTAGTTATTAACTCGGTAAAATGAATCAATTACAGATCAGAGTTGAAGAAAGTCTCTCAGCACTATAAGTTAATCCAGATTTTCCAGAGAATTCAGGGTCACCTTCAGGGGCTTTCCTCAGTTAGGTTCAATCATGTGCATAGAAAGGCCAACAAACTGGCAGATTTCTTGGCCAACCAAGGAGTTAGCTACAAGGAAAGAAGAGTTGTGACAGGGTGGCAAGCGATGCCACATGGAAATCTGAAAACTCTTAGTCATAATCTAGCGGAAGAGGACAAAGAAGTGTTTCAGTATAAAACTAAATAGGAAAAGTCTCAATGAGAAATTCTCATTTGGATCCCATAATTTTGGTTAAACATGTAGGTGGAAGACAAATTAAGGTAGGCTTTTGCAGCACTGATAATATTAACTTCAGGATTCAACAGCATAGGCCAGACAACTGGCTTCATTCCAAAAAGATCAACGCAAATCCTGGTTGTAGACACTTTAATCATGACAAGGAGGAGTGGAACGACATGCTCAACATTCCAGAGGTAATGAAAGGGGTTCAGGATTATGGCAGCAACCATTTTTCCTAGGGTTTCACCATTCGGAAGATAAAATCCCTTCCTGAGCGGTTTGCTGGTGATCACACCACTCTCAATTGAAAGGTGGTTTTTGTCAATTGGAAGCAATTCCATACACCTAATGACACATGGAGGAGGGAGGGGGCGGTAAACCGCCCTCATCGCATGGTAAAAATTCGGCAAATTAGTGGTCCGATATGGATCTCGTCCATTGGTTGTCGCGGCATTAATCAACGATCAGAAATTATCATGCAGTTTGGTTGGGGCGGAGCATTATCCAGTGCATGGCTTCTCGCAAAAGTTAATTTTTGTTGGGTTGGAATACTGGCATTTTGGGACAAGAAATATGGTTTTGAGCCGTCGGATTAAGAAGTAAGGTTCAACGATCTGAATTGAGTGTGAAGTTGTGTGGGGCCGAGGAGTTAATTTTTGCATGTCTTCGAGAAGCGATTTTATCCTCCAGTGTTGGGTCCAGATGTGACTTGGTAGATCACGATTAATTCGGTTGGTTTAGTGGGTCTTGGTGGAGGCTTTGTTTGGTTCATCATTTGCCCATATTCCCTTTCATCTCCTTGTCGGGTCTGTGTTTTAGGTTGAGGGCCTCGCCTTAGGCGGTGAGGAACCTTGTTCTTGTTCCACATTGTTTGGTGGACAGCTGTAAATTATATAAATTATTTTTCGATTAATGGTTATGGAAGGAACATCTCTTGCCTTAGCTAAAAAAAAGAATTCTCAGGCAGTTAGGCATGCAAGGTCTCATTCCACAAGGTCTAGACAAGAAAGTAATCATAAGGGAAAAGGTTAATGAGTTATGGAATCCTCCACCAAGAGGTTTTTTGAAATACAACATAGATGGTGCTTCAAAAGGTAACCCAGGAATGGTAGTCTTTGGAGGAGTTCTTCGGAATTAAACGGGAAGCATTCTCTTCCTCTTCCATTGTCATTTAGGGAAAGCCACCAAGAACATGGCGGAATTAATGGCTTTGGAGCAATGCTTAGAATTTATGAAATAGGATAACTGCCTCAATGTGATAATAGAAGTTGATTATGAGTTAATCATTAACATGGCCAAGAGAATTAGTCATGGAACAGGGCCGAAGAAAGTTTCAAAACACTGGAGGTTGATACGTGTTCTCCATAAAATACAGGATCATCTTCAGGGACTACGCAAGCTTAGTTTCAACCATGTGCATAGAAAGGCCAACAAATTGGCAGACATTTTGGCCAACCAAGGTGTCAGCTGTAAGGATAGCAGATTTTCGAGGAAATGGCTCGCAATGCCTTAGAGAAACCTAAAAGATCTTTGCCACAACCAAGCGGAAGAGGATAAAGATGTGTATCGGAATAGAACTAAGGAAGCCAAGTTGCAATGAATAGATCTCTGCATGATTCACAAATTTTGGTCCGACAGGTCTAAGGTGGGAGGCTTGCCATGGTTGGCCATAGCAGCTATGGTAAGCTCTACCCCAAAAATCCCCGGAGTGGGGCGAAAGTTTTTTGCAGTCCTGCAAAAGGTTTGGAGAAATAACCGGCGGCAATGGTTTTGGCGGCAACATTTTCCAAATTCCCAGAGTTGCGAGACAAAACCGCTTCCCAAGTGGTTTCTGGTCAATCGCACCGCTTTCATGCAAAAAATTGTTTTTGATGCCATACAACTCATGACACGTGGATGAGGGCCGGGTCCAAAAACCACCCTCATCGCACACTAAAGTTCGGTGACTTAGGTCGTGTGATATTCAGCTCAGCCGTCCGATTTCGAAAGGCAGATCAACAATCAGGAATGATCGTGCGGTTTGGTGGGGTCGGGGGGTTAACCATCTTGCTTCTTCCGGCAACGATATATACCTTTGATGTCAAATATAGATTGGAAAATGGACGGCAGCAATTAAATAGGTAGGTAATATGTATGTTGGCGCGCGTTTTTGTGGGGAGGGTTCACGTTCCCCGCTATTCCCGTTGCATAATTTTGTATGTAATATTTAGGGTTTGGAGGATTCTTTTTTGGGGACTGGAGGGTTTTGTTTCAGTCAGGATACTACATATTTTTCCTTAGTCCATAGAGTAGGGAGGACATTTGAATATAATGTAAAATATGCTTGATTCAATGAAATAGAAGGTATGACTCTTGCTTTAGCAAAAACAATATTTTATCCCTCCAACAATTTCTTAATCTATGATTTAGAGTGTTAACGATGCATTAATGGGATAGTTTACTAGGAAATATCTTAGTATCCTACACTATTCTCTTAGATTACAAGTTCATTAGTATTTAAAATGAATCACCATCTGCTACAAAAAATTTGCCCCTCATTTACCTCATCGTTTTGTCATGATGAATTGTAAGCCTACAAATACTCCTTGTAAATGCAATGTTATGCTTACCGCTAGTTGCACCTAACATTAGGTAGATCCTACATTTTTTCATCAACTGGTTGGAAGTCTACTCTATTTGGCATACACTCAACCTAACATTGCATATGCAATCAAGTTGGTTTATTGATTCTCTCACAATCCTCATCAAAGTCCCTGAAAAGAAGTGAAGCATATTCTGAGATATATTCACGACACTTCCAATTTTGGCATTCAATACACTATTAGTTCTCTTAAGCTTGTAGGTTTCAAATATTCTTACTGGGCAAGATTAGTCGATGATCAAAATTCGATCTTTGGATTTGGATTTTGTCTTCGATCTACTCTTATTTCTTAGTATTGCAAGAAATTTTCAATGAACCTGTTATCTACAATAGGGGTTGAGTATTGAGTTGTAGTTCTTGCAAGTCAAGACATTCTTTCATTTTGAAAATTATTGCTTGATTCTAGCATTCAAAATGAGTAACCTACTCTTCTATGGTGTGATATTCAAAGTGCAATACATATTTGTAAAAATCCTGTGGAGCATCAACAAGTTGAACACATTGAGATCCATATGCATTTCATTTCCCAACTAATTCAAGATGGCATTCTTCGACTCGAGTATCTAAATATTCAATAATACGTAACAAATATTTTCACAAATTCCTTAGCATGATCAAGGTTTTTCTATTTACATCACATGCTTGGAGTGAAGGAAATTGTCCTTATGGGGCCATCTTGAATCATCCCTCCTTCATCCCTTCATTCTTGTTTTTCTTTTTTATGCATTCCCTTTTGGGGTTGATTTTTTTCATATGGCTTTTATCTCTTTCTCTACTTATGAGAGGTGTGCCATATATTATAGTAATAGATTCAGAGACAGCTAGAGCAGCAAAAATTAAAGTAACCTAAGTGTTCCTTGTTTCAGCATATCCAGCAGTAGTCTATCTAGTAGCAAAGAAGGAAGCTAAGGTGTATGGAGCATATATGGATTCTCCAGCACAAGCATAAGCTTATCCAGTAGTGTCATTAGTACTAGCGGCTTATCCAGCAGAGGTAGCAAGGGCAGAGCCAGTTCCATCTTCTCAACTAACACAATCTTATCGGTGTTACAACGTATGTAATATTCGTTATTGTCAATATTCATGCTCCACTTTCTGTACGCCTTAGCTTGGTTGTAACCGCTACACTCTGCTCTTCTGTTTGCTTTTTGGACACTGAAACTTTCTTGCTTTCTATACGCCTTTAGGGTGCGTAAGCATCCTCGACTGTTAAGGAGAGGGTGCCCTGACATGGCTCTCAATATAAGGAGAGGTGGATTTGAGTGTGGATGGCCCTATTAAACAAAGTGCTCATGTGGGAGAATTGACAGAAAAGGAGGTTTGAAGGCAGCCCGAATAGGTGCCTACTGTGCAGAGAAGCCCCAGAGACTATCTTCCATCTTCTGGTATCTTGTAATTTAGAAAATAGGTTTGGGCAACAAATTGGTGGTGTGGGAATGTGGAGAGGGGATACTCTCGAGGAATGCCTTAGAGCATGTAGGGAGAACAAGAGATTGGAAATCTTACTATCATCTTGACACACCTCCTTTTCTCTAGCAAATTTCCCATCTCGATAGGTTCGCATTCTCTCTCTATCATCATTAGCAGTAGGTATTATGTTCTTAGTTGGTATAGGCACTCGCACCTACCCTCGCCTATCCCTGCCATCGGACCAGACACCGCTGGAACCAATCCCACTCCCATAACTGGAATGAGTGTAGATCCATAAGATGAGGCCGGAAAGGGCTGGTGAAAAATAAGCAAAAAGGTTCAAGGTCAAACAAAGCGAAAAGAAGAATCCTCCAAGAGCGCAGCACTGGGTCGAAAAAGTAAAACATGGGAGATCAACAAATAGTCCACCTCTAAGTGATGTTTTTGTCCACAAAGCAACCTCTAACCACAGCGCTAGGGTATAAATCAATCAACATATGTGTAAATCACCCCCAACAACTAGAGCGCTCAGCCGCCATAAATCATGTTGAAGAAGTCCAAGCCTCCAAAGGCACCTCCAAGGAAGGCGCTTGGGAAACCATTCATAAATCAAGCTCTAGCCAAGGGAAAACAACCACCAATCTAGGGTTTTACCCCATCACCTCAAAAGCAGTGCTGCCATCCAACCTGTAATCATGTTTAAACAGTACAGCTCCAAATAGTCTCAAAATCAGCACTAGAGTAGAATGGAACCACCATCAAATAAGGAAAAGCCACCTAGAATGGTTTGACCACCCTAGACTCCTCCAAATATGTGCTGCCAGCTGAATGAAATGATAATATTCATTACGTTATTTCTCACCTGTAAAGAAAAGGTTCATATGCATCTAGAATTAGAGATGAATCACTTTCCCCTCCTCATTTGGTATGGTATTAATCCGAAAATCCATCTAATCATTATATTGGTTTATCTCTATGAGATGGGAGGTATAACATGCCTATCCTCATCAGACCTTCTATCCTTCATACCCATAACCAGGAACACCTTCGTAGACAAGGAAAGCATCAACCCTTTACCCTACCTTGCTTTCCAAACTCACTCACAGAAACAAGCCTAGCTATAAGAGCTAGAACCTAAAGCCCTGGAAGCCAATAAGAGGTCCTCTCCCGGTGGTCGAGCCATGCTTACGCACGATGGCGGCCTTATCAGTGAATTTGGAATGAATTAACCGATCTTTATTACAGGAGCAGAACCAGACGCTTGGAATGAGCTTACAGTCTTATTGCTTGCTTTCTTTCATTTAAGTGATAGCGTCTTTCTTGCTTCTCTCTCCTTTCTTAACCAGAGAGATTGTGCTTATCTTTCTTATAAGATAGATCAGGTGAGTGCAATAAGCTGCCCTCTTGCTTGGTTGCGGGAATTAAGGAGCTTACTTCTTGCTTGCGAGCATGAATGAGCTATTAGACTCTATTTATTCCCTTCCTTGCCTACCGGATCCGAACTGCCTTGCTTAGAGTCCTCAAGTAGGCTGCCTCCCTGAGGATGCGCAAGCAGGCTCTCAATCTGCTGTAAAAGGACAGGCCGGTGTGCATTTGACTTTTAGTCCACACACATCCTCTAAGTCCCATGCTTCTTAGGAACAAAAACTATAGGTAAACCGGCAAGAGAAGCACTTGGTCTTATCACCCTGGTCTAACAACTCTGGAATTCGTTTGGGGGGTTAAATGGTGGGGGGGTGAGCGGCTTATCGCTGATAGTGGCCCTCACCAATATGAATTGGCGAGTCGATGGCGACCTTGCCTTTATGGTCGATCTCCCAAAATTGCTGATGGTGGCGCGGCCTTTTGATCGAGTGTGCTAACGCACCCATCAATCGATCAATCACAAAGGATGCTCAAGCAGGCTCGACCATAAGGCCCCCCACCCAATAAGTAAATTGAACCTTTTCCTTGTATGTGATTCCAGTCATTTTTTATATACGTAATTACGTAATGACTCGATAGCGGTAATTTGATATATGTCTGCCGAGCAGCCGATTCTGCTTCATATTAGAGCCATTAAAGATGCTTTAGCAGATCATGCATGCATATATTAAGCCTTAAGCCTTCTCTTCCTTTTTGCACGCTGGATGGCTTTTAGGTCTTCGGCTTGTGGATCAAATTATACCAACCGTATATCCATCCTTTCAAGCGAATGAGTATACGAACAATAGAGAAGGATCCGAGCTATCGAATGACTATGAAAGACGGGGGAAAAGCACGAATGCAACAATCGAGATTAGAGAGATTCTCCGTTTTTTAATGGGAACTACGTGAGAGAGTGGTACGCGCAAGGTCTCGCTCTTCTTTCTAGGAGCGCTTATTGGCAATCAGAGGCAAAAATGGGTGCTTTGGTTTGAGGATGAAAAAACCTGCTTTATTTTGCTTAGCCAATGAGGGCTTTACCCAGTTTAGCAAAAAGCAAAACAAAAGAAGGTCCGGAGGGTCTTGCGCTTCCGAGTGCAAGGATTACCGATCCCAGTTTTGCCAATGAGGCTCTTACTGATCCCACTTTTTGCTTCCTCTGTGCCAACTGATTTATTAAGAGACTCAGTTGTCTATGTCAATAAGCGGGATCCCTTAAGGTGACTACTAGCTCGATAAGGATAAGTGAGTTGGCTTGCCGGGTAGGTTTAAGAATTCCTCTACTATAAGTTGAAATATTAAGGCGGGGGGGCCCCTTTCACCTTGAACCTTGGGACTCTCACCTTTAGCCCTCATCATAAAAATCAACAAATAAGGCCAACAGAAGCCTTTCACCAGAAGCCTTTAGTCCTTCACCTTTAGACAACTCCACTTATGCCTAAACAAGTCCACAAGCCAGAAGTCATCAGACAAGCCCAACTTATGCCTAAACAAGGGCAACAGAAGTCTTAAGCCAGAAGCAGGACTTGCCCTTACTCTCAAGCCCAATCAGACACTAAGAAGCAGGGATGAAGCTAAGCCCAGATTAAGCAGCAATAACCCATAATCTTCTCTGACCACGCCACTTATCAACTGGAGTCATGTTACTGACAGCTCTAGTCAGCACAAGGTTTAGAACATAATTTGAGCAGTAAACAACCAGAAGTTCACCTTATTCTGTTGATTCTTAGCCGAGCCACCTTCTACTTCGAGTCCTTTGTACCCTGAACCTGCTACTGAGCCCTGCCGATATACCTTATTCTTTGCCATGCAATACGTATACAAATAGTTCTTCGGATTCTGAACTAGTGGCAGGCATTACGAGCAGCTTAGTAACCTACTAAACGATTGGCTCAGAGCAGCGGCACTGTTGTACATAGGTACCTAAGCATAACCCCCTAATGGGACCCATTCTTTGTTCTCTTTCCTCTTTATTTCATCCATACATTTCACTTGTGGGGGAGTGTTATAGTTCAAATAAAAAAGACTTAGAGATGATATGCTTACATAACATCCTTACATGTTGCGTAGTTAGTCTTATCTTATAGCTACCAGTAGAAGCTTCCATTGCTCCTATAAATTAGGTTGATTTAAAACATATTCTCTCAAACAATGAAGTAATTTCTCTCCATTCTTCATTTGGTGTGATCCTTTTGTAGAAGGATTGTTAGGCTTTGCAGTCAAATCCACTGATGTTTTTATACTCTTACAATGAGAAGAAACTTAATTGAAAAAATTTACATATATTATACATAGTAGAAATTCATTGTTAAAAGTGTGAAATTTATTGAAAGATCATTACATAAAGTATAGGAAGATACAATAGTTTTACAAATAGAAAAGGTACATTAACAAGGAATGAAATTAATTTGTATTCTATCTTTAAAGAGTTATTATTTGAATACTTTCTACTCAAATAAAATAAATAAAAGAATGAAAGATAGGGGCAAGGGCATAACTTTGCTACTTCAGGAGGCACGATGTCCAAGAAAGGTGTATCTAGGCATTATTTTACATGTTAAAGACCAGACCAATTGAAAACTCAACCACAGTAGTCTGGAATTGCATATTTTGTTGCTTTCTTTAATTTTATGTCTTATTCTCTTGAAATAAATCATTCTGATGTAGAATTTTTCTCATTCATTCTCTACTTTTCCCTCAAGTATGTAATCAAAGAAAATTAAAATGTATGACATTTCAGTGTGTTCTTGATTATTATTTGAATATTGTAAGAAAATTTTCTCATTAAAGCTTTGTATAAAGTACAATATTATTACTACTTGGTAGTGATGAAGATAGTTTTTCTCAAAGCTCGTGTTTATTTAAAGTTTGTAGTTGTTGTTGAACTATGGAATTCATATGAAGGATATCAATAAGTTTCTTGTAGGCTATTGGATTTGGTTGAGGTTTCATATTTTTTCATTCTTATTAGAAGTTTGAAGACTTTTATCAACATTTTTGATATATTTTTTCATTACCAAGAACTAGGAATTCGCTTGGTTTTCTTGGCATCTATATTATATCCCCTAAATATTCCATATAAACTTATATATCTACAATCTGAGATAAGGGTGCCCTCTATGAAAGTTTTCATTTATTGTTTCTCTATGTTATGCTTTAGCTTGTAATATTTCTCGAACATGTATTTTGAATCATTAAATTTTCCATTTGAATATTTTTGAAAGAGTTGTGTAGAAATGATTATAAAATTTTTATTTCTCTAATAGTTTGAGGGATACCCCATCTAGCCCAACAACCAGCTTAAGTCCTAAAGAAAAGAGGATATTTTCCTCCATAACCTTCCTTGGCATTTTTCTTTTCCATATATTAGTCTCAAGTAACAATGAGCAGCAAGTGGCTTTGATTATACCTTGAAGCAACATTAGAAAGCCTCTTCCACATTGTTTATATTTTTCTTGTAAATCAAATATCTAATCATGGCCATACTCTTAGTAGGAAAAATACTAACTTCTATGAAGAGAATATAGGATGTAGTGTGTTGAATTTAGTATTTAGATTTTAGCTTATAAAATACTTTAAATTTTATCTATCTTTCTTCACAACTATGTTATCATAAACGAGAAATGGGAAAAGAAACGAGAAATGAAATCGAGACGAGAAACGAAGTTTTGAGGTTTCGCATTCAAGAAACGAGGAGAGAGAAAAAAACATTAAAATTAGTTTAAAAACTCCTTTACTAGAATACCAAGTATTCCAAACCCATCCTTCTTCCTAGTAGTTTATTATGTTAACTAAAATTCAACAATATATTAATGAACTATTGCCTTTAGCATGCAACAAAACAAACACCAACATCAAATTAACAATTTAATGAAAGTAACTAAATACCTAGAAATGTCATCTTCCATTTTTAAGTATATGTTGAGTGGGGATTGCTCAATGTTGGGAACCACAGATTTGTGTATTTAGGTGGACAGATGGGGAAAGATATGTGATTGACTTGTACAGATGATTGTTGGTTATAAGAAGAAGAAGTAAAAATCTCGGTTATAGAATGACCATGTGATTCATTCCAGAAAGTTGTGGGGATTAAATTCTTCTTCCATTCAGAGAAATACCTATTAGACCGTCAACAATTTTATTCAATAATTATCTAACATAATTAATAGCGTGCAATTGAGATTTTGTCATTAGATAGACATTCCAGATTTGCAGGTGTCACAGGTTTGGAGGTTTCACAATTTCAATCTATGATCTATACAGAACGAAAATAAAGATATTAAACTCTTGACATTAAAAATAAATACCAAATCATCACTTCAATCATTGAAAATTTATTCATCACAAATTCTTCCTCTAAGATGCGCAACTGGAAAATGAAACTAGTTGTCTGTTTGCATCCCCTGCGTTTTTTGCAATGTTTTTTTTGGGACAAGTTAACGAGAGTTTCTAAGATGTAACCAAGGAAAAACCGGTGATGACTAAACCTTGTGGCATAAAACTGTTGTAAGAAAAAATGACCCATTGCATGAAAAACAAATTTAGCACCAACAAAGACTAGAACGACGTTGGAAACAGCGTTTTCCTTATTGTCTCGTTTTTAATGCGTTTTTCTATAGAAACGGTGGTCCTCGTCCCGTTTCTGGTAACATAGCTTCACAACTCTAAGATTATTGTAATTAAACATTTTAAACAATATATTAAAAAAAAAAAAACAAAACAAAAAATCTATTAATTATCACTATTTTCAAATTCATAATAAGCTTCCCATGTTCTCTTTATCCTTTATATTACAAAATTAATTAAATTAATTTTTTTGAAATTATTGTTATAACACATAATATTATTATAAATATTTTTAAATTTAATTATTATAATTTTGATTATATTAATTAAAAAACAATTATATTAACACAAAAATTCTTTAAAATCCATGAACACAGATTATGAGTCATTACATAATGATGAACTCACAATTTTGTAAGACATTATTGTGAACTAAAATTTATGTTGTTGCACAAACTCATTTTCCTCTATAATCGATTTCAGAATGTTAGGAAAACAAAACATTGTAAGACACATTGATAGAAGCTAAATTTTATGTACTTCAACATGTTCATTTGTTTTAAAAAGAACTTCAAAATATTATGAATTAATGAAAATATTTTAGAAAAATGCCTAATTTCTTCTAGTGTGTGAATAAATTTTTGGAATATTTGGTGTGAACGAGATATCTAAATTCAGAAAATAAAGAGAATTCCAAAGTCTATCGCGCAAATTTTAAGTATGTGAAATGAATGAAATATGCGCTTTTCTTTCATGTTTTATTAAGATCCGATTTTTTTCAAATACCATCTTTATAATAATGGTGCGATAATATTCTTATGCTAAGTGGTTAATACGAATGTTGCGATGATATATTTATGCTAAGTGGTTCATATACTATTTATAGCATATTTATTGTTAAGCACCTCTTATAGAATTTCCGTTTTTGAAGCATTGGGGATATGTTTATGTATATTGGCAATAAACAAACTTGAGTTGAGAACAGATCATGGCATTATGTACTATATACAACGCATTACTCGACACAGAGGTTACATGTGTGAGGTGAGACTGATTGTAGGGTTTGTGGTTTTTAAATGAAACAGAATCATCAAAAAGTTACAAGTTTTGTTGCTCGACAGGTAGGCTGCGTACATATAAAATCGGTCAAAAATACTTCCCCACAAGTAGTGCGTGTCCAACAGAATCATGCCGGAATAGAAACTTGCTATTTCACAAGAAGAGTGTGTGGCCAAGAATTAACTCTAGAAAAGGAGTACAGGCATATACTCTGAGAATCAATTAACAGTACAAATTCACAGGTAACGCGTGACCAAGAGAACCATTCACAAATAAATTTGTCATTTCACATACCAACCATTAACAATAAATAAGACACAGACGCACATATGTGTTTGTTAGTAGCAGAGTCTGTCGAGATAGAATTCGGTGAGTTAACTTCTTCATCAGTTTCGTTTTTATCTTCCTGGAAGGCTTAGGCAAATGGCTACTTGATTCGAATAATATCATGGACCTGCAACATTGGTTTACCAACTGGTGATAGAATTCGGTGAGTTAACTTCTTCATCAGTTTCGTTTTTATCTTCCTGGAAGGCTTAGGCAAATGGCTACTTGATTCGAATAATATCATGGACCTGCAACATTGGTTTACCAACTGGTGGAAAGGTCTATACTTGATTCGAATAATATCATGGACCTGCAACATTGGTTTACCAACTGGTGGAAAGGTCTATACAACTCAATTCTCCTACCATTTGAGGTCGATTATGAAAAGGTAAGACACTTGCACTTCAGCATTTGAGGTCGATTTTTAAAAAAGAACTTTTACCATTTCTCTTTTTAAATTTTAATTTAAGAGTCATTGAATGCTTAGGCCATCGATCATTTATCACTTCCATTTTTTTATGTAGAGTAAATCCACGACAATGATGTGTGTGAGGGTTAACCACTAATTTTTTTTTTAATTATATTTCATTTGGATGACATGAGTGAAACTTTTTAAAGAGAAGTAAATATTTATCACACTGTCAAAACAATCCACAGAATATCAATATCTTGGCAAGAACGCCGATGAACCAACAACTGAACACAACGCAAGAACGCCGATGAACCAACAACTGAACACAACTGCAGAGGAACGGATCCGAATCAAAACACGGGAACTGTCATCCATAACTGAAGGGTAAGTGTAGCTTCTCTAAAGGTTTATCAAGACATACCTGGGATGGCCATGGGAACAATATTTTTTAAGTGTCTTCATGCAGTCCGCTCTTGACGATCCTTCTCATTGGTTGTGGCCAGTACATGAACACAGGCGCGGGTGCAATAACATCAAAATGTGTGAGTTGGCGAAGATTTGGGATGGCCATGGGAACAATATTTTTTAAGTGTCTTCATGCAGTCCGCTCTTGACGATCCTTCTCATTGGTTGTGGCCAGTACATGAACACAGGCGCGGGTGCAATAACATCAAAATGTGTTGAGTTGGCCAAGATTTGTGGAGGCGGCCAGATTCGCAGTCGGTCAATTCATTTCTCCTAATTTATGGAGGAGTTGTCTCAAAATTAAAGTGATGAGGTTAATGTAAAATCACATATTTCATTATTTTTTAAACGCTATCACAATAAGAATAAGTTTCTCCATGGTGTGGCCATGTTAGATCAAAGTATGGTGTCTTTGATAACTGTTGCGAGTTGCTGTTCATAAAGCCATATCAATTATTATGTACCTGGTACATTAAGAATTACATTTAATTTAGAATGCGTTAGACTAGTCCATAATATCAACTAATTGAGTTTACAAAGCTATATATACTTAATCATATATTGGCTTTTGGAGGTCTGTTTAGAACCACATTGACAGTTTTATTTGCTCTATGTTGCATGAAACATATTATGCACATGTTCGGTACGTGGCTTGTAATTAAGTGCCATGGAGTTGTAGTTAGTTAGATTAGTTGGATTCCGGGAAGTGAAGGTGGGATAATATACAAATATATACATTAATACCGTTTTTGGCCTTAGCGTATGCAAAGTACGTCAGCTATGTGTACACTCTAAAGTCGCGCGGTGTAACATTGAGGCAACTCCAGTCAGACGTATTCGCAAAACGACAGTTAGGTCCATCCTCTGCTTTAACATGCTTCGTTTCTACCGAAGTTATGAAATTCTATTTCTAATTCGAATTCTATTCGATACTAAAAAAATCGGTTATTTAAAATTTAATATAGCAAAAATTCGAAAGTATATTTCTTATAGTTATTCAAATATATTGATTTTTCAATATTTTAAAATATTGAAATAGACATGGAAAATTTAAATAATTGTTTTCAATTATAAATGTTGTAAATTTTTTTATATAAAAAACCAAAACACACAATTTTAAATTTAGAATAACAAATTGTGAGAATTTATGTATTTATCAATACCAATTATATCAAAATATGATATTCAATATAAAGTAAATTTCGATACAAATTTATAAATTCCATATTACTAATTATTTTTTTTATAAATAAAATCATATATTAAATATATGCAAATATTATTTCAAAATATACAGTTAAGTTTTCATTAACTAATTATTCAATAACCAAACGAAATCAAAATCTAATTTATAACATATAATAACAACATTTATTATTTTTTATAAAACAAAATGTTAAGTTTTAAAATTTTGTAGTTACTCAAAATCACAATCAAAAGAGTCCACCAAAGTCCACATTAAAAGAAAGTTAAGAATTTTTTTGCTACGAAATATAAATCATAATTTTTTCCTTATCATTTAAGTCTGATAGATTCGCAAATTATAAATTTTATAAATTACATATAACACATCTTTTTACTTTGTTTGAGAAACATCCAATTTGGATAACGTATTCTATATTATTGTATACACCAAAAACTCAAAACTCGTAGCAAATTATAAATTTTATAAATTGCATATAACACATCTTTTTACTTTGTTTGAGAGACATCCAATTTGGATAACGTATTCTATATTATTGTATACACCAAAAACTCAAAACTCGTAGATTTCCATAAATTTCAGTAAAGCCTGCTAACTAATTGCCAAAGCATTCGTTGTACAACTTCTTATTGCCAAAGAATTCGTTGTACAACTTCTTATTGCAGAAAATATCAACTTTGACCGGTAACTGTATACCATTTCTGAGATTCGAAGGCGTTTCTCAAGAGTAAATGGGATGCTAGAAATTTACAAATTTGATCCGTGAGTCTGACTCTATTAATCTGTCTGCATATATTAATCCGTGAACTTAATATTACTGCACCGTACCGAACTTCAAATTCACCTATTAATTTACAAACCGAATCAAACCTTTGAAATTTCCAAACTTTTTCAGGCCGTATGAACAAATTTGGTAACTATGGTTTCTACCAAATCCTACAGAAATTATTAGTGGAAATCAAGAAATGATTGTCAAGTTGCATGTGCGTTTATGGAGATTTGATTAATTTATATGACCCATCTGATGATGGATGGATCGAGCAAATTTTGGTGTGTCGGAGCCTATGTCTTACATCAACCCTCTATTCGTGGGTGCGTTTGAATTTCTCACTGCAAATTCATAGTGATCTTATGGCTCCATTCACGTGGAAATGATTCAAAATCTTACACACTATATACCATTATGCAACATTCTGTGACTAAATAATGTTGGGAAGGTAAATAACGTTGGGAGGGTAAAGAGGAGAAGCACAAAAATTGATATACATAAAATAATATGAGTTTGGTTTCTTTTATTGATCACAATTTTTTTATTTGATTTTATTTAAAATATGACTTGACTCATCTTGACTCTGTAAATTTAGCTAACTCTTCATCTGGTAGTAATTAGCTATTTTAACACTCTTTAATTACCAATGCTAAACTAATACATGACTCATGACAACTCAAACATGCATGTTCTTCTATGTCTCAGCTAGGCTTACATCACCCAAGTTTCTTCTATGAAAATCAAACATATCTTTTGCTAATGACTTAGTAAGTATATCAACGAATTGATCACTAGATTTACAAGATTTCAGGTGATCTTCTCTATTTCTCAGAATTTCTCTAATATAGTGATATCTCGTACCAATATGCTTGCTCTTTTGATGAAACACATTATTCTTGAATAGTGCAATCATCGAGGGGTTGTCACAATATATTGTTGTTGACCCTTGTTGTTTCTGCTTGAGTCTATCAGATACTCTTCCTAATGTTGCTACATATTCTTCTTCTGCTCACAAAAGTGTCTTTCCTCTATCTTATACCTTCTTCCCTGATTGCATGAGGCTATCTTCCATATCACCCCTAAAAAAAATATGATTTTTAATATATACCCATGTAAGACACAATGTTCACCCAAAAAATAACACCATACTTAACAAAACACAAAAAATACTTTTACAAACAAACTTGGCCAAAATCCTAAACTTTCTTCTCAATAAAACCCTTCTTCCTTTATTTAAAAAAAAAACCTTTAAAAAATCCTACCACACAAAAATATTTTTTTTATACCATACACATGCACTTTTGTTGTTTCTTTTTATATAGGAAAAAGAACTTAAAAAAACGTATACCATACCATTTTTATTAAACCTTTGAAAGTTTTAAAACCACTAGCTTTAAACGTATCACTTTGAATGACTTTAACAGGATGACTTAGGGGGATCACACAATAAAAACTTTTCAAAATAAACCTGGTCTACCCCGTTTCAAAAGCTTTTCAAAATAAAACAAATTTCCAAACTTTTGTTTCAAAACCTTTTGACTTCTCACCAGCTGTGTTTTGACTCTTTATTTTACTCGATTCAAAGTGGTGGCAACAAAATCCGCAGGCTTTGCTTCAACAAAAAAAACTTTCAACGTTCGGCTTCATGCGTTTAGGACTGCGGTCCTCACTTTCTTCATAAAATATTGACAATGTACGGCTTATCATTCAACGGTGGCTGTGAAACTTTCGACCTTTTTTATCCGAGGTTTCGCAACATGCGGTTTCAGATTCTCCCCCTCTTTAGATATATTGGGTTTCAGACTCTCCCCTCTTTAGATTTTTGCTTTGTGACTTTTGTTCTGATATTAATTTGTTGGAAATATAGAAAGAAGAAACGCAAATATTGATACACACAAATTATATAAATTATGGTTTTTAATTGATTACACAATATTAATTTGATTTTATTTAAAATATGACTTAATTCAATTTGACTCAACATGACTTTCTAAGTAAATTTTCCTGCAAAGTAATATCTATTTTAACAAATAAACAAAGGGACTCACCGCACACCATATTAATTTGACTTTTTTCAAAATATGACTTAATTCAATTTGACTCAACTTGACTTTCTAAGTAACTCTTCAAGTAATTATCTATTTTTACAAATAAAGAAAGGGAATGACTATATCATTTCATTTTGTGCAATGTATACCACTTAAATTAAAATATTGTGCGACTTAAAAGTTCTGTTTAAAGCGGGAATACTTCTGGAGTAGACATCATATTTACTTGGCCCGTGCTCCATGTCTAAACGTTCTACCTCAGTTGCATCTCCAATTTTCATGCAATAAGTCGAGTATATATATAAGTATTTGTCACATGAATTAATCTTACCGTATGAGAATAAGCTGAAGGTACTCCAGTAACATTTTTTGTAGTTATGTTCGCTTCCTTTGAAATTGTTCAGTCGATATTGACAATGTTCCTTGCCAACAGATGTGTTGGACAAATGATGGTCCATTGGACTCATATGTAGAGGCGTAGTTGCCCGCTATCATTTTCTTCTCTGTCGGGATGACAGAAACTACAGTAGAAGATCGTTTCTTACTGTGTTGCTGTATCCACAACTCGCATAACATATTTTTTTTTTCCACAATTTACATCAACGTTTTGTCAAGGAATTGAATATCAAATGTTAGCATTAAAATGATGAGATCGAAGCCAATTTTGGGATGAATGAGTTGGTTAAACATGGACGATGGATTTGAGGGTTGATATTCCCTTCAATAGAAATTACGATGAATTTAGCTATCATGCGCCTTTCTAATACGTCATAGGGCGCAGAATTACCGCAATCGCTGGTGATTTTTACTACCAGATTGTTAAAGCTACGGTAAATTTAACCTTGAATCATGCCCGATAGATCAAACGGTTAATATTGAATGTGATAAATGAAAAAGTCAAATATCGGATCGAGAGATGCTCACTCATTTTTTTGTGTGATTCTCATGGATCCAGGCCATAGAGGGCCATGATCGAGCACGTAATTAATTATTGTTAATTAATAATAAACAATAAATAATTACGAATTAACTATGGTTAATAATTAATGATTAATTAATTAATTATGGTGAATATTTTATAATTAATTATTTTTTTATTGTTAATTGATTAACAATTAACAATAATAAGCCGCAAGGGAAAGCTTGATGAGTTCTAGTTGCTAAGTACTTTGCTGATTAAGAGGTTTAGGGGTCAAATTTCCACTATGCCCTTGGGGTTGGGGTTAGGCCTGACCAGAGAAGCCCACAGGTTGATCCCTTCAAGTAGTGGTCACTCAATGACCTTGGACCACAATTGAAAAAAAATAATTAACAATAATAATTAAGCATTATTATTTTTGTGTTAATTAATAATTAAATATTGTTAATTATTAATTAATTAATTATTATTTATAATTAAAAAATAAATAATTTTTTATTACTTGATTATTGTTTTATTTATTATCAACTAATATTAAATATTTTTTATTTTTTAATAATTAATATTAATTGTTATTAAATAATAATAATTATTAATTAAATAAGTTTAAGCTTATTTAATAACCAATTAATAATGAATTAATTGATAATTAACAATGAATTATTAACTAATTAATCAATTAGTTAATTCATTGCATTGCAAATGATATTGGGTGTGTTGTCATTATTTAGTTTAATTAATAGTTAATTATAATTAATAATTAATAATTAATTAATCGATAATTAATGATAGTTCTTTTTAGTGAGATTTTTGGGATGTTTTTCTGGTGGGTTCTTCTAGTCTATTTTTTCTAAAATCTAGCAAGAATTTTATGAAATCACAAGCTTGGTGGTTAAACCCTAGACAATCAAAGTGCCCTAGGGGTTTTTCAGAGTGCTGGATCCATATATAGAGTCAAAAAACCAGTTTAAATATCACAAATCAAGATTTAACCTCAATTTTTTCACTCGAATTCCTGCACCTGAAAATCTAAAAGGTCGCATTAAAGACAACTCCATTAATAATCGATTATTACAGATAATTAATTAATAATTAATATCTCATAATTGTTAATAATAATATTTAGTTGGTAATAATAATAATTAATAATTAATATCTCATAATTATTAATAATAATATTTAATTCGTAATAATAATAATTACCAATTAATTAATCAATAATTCAATAATTAATTATTGGTTATTAATAATATTTTATTATTAATGAATTATTGATTATTATTAAATATGAAAATCAACCATGCTCACTCATGGTCAACCATGGTTAACCGTGTCAAAATATCATGATCACATTGTGACAAAGATTGTTTCAATATATAAATCAACCATGGTTAGCCATAGTCAGTCATGGTCAACCATAGTTAACCATGGTCAATAATCATGGTCACATTTTGGCGAACGTTATCTCTTAATCCAACATTACATTATGACAACCATGGTCCCCAATGGTCAACCCTGGTCCAACGTCGCATTGTTGCAAAGATTGTTTCAATATGAAAATCAACTATTGTTAGCCATGGTTAAACATGGTTCAACATATTATTGTGAAAAAAATTGTCTGAATAAAAAATCAATCATGGTCAACCATGGTCCAACATTACATTGTGACAAACATTATCTCAATATAAAAATCAACCATGGTCCAATGTCACATTGTAACAAAGATTGTGTTGGTATGAAAATCAATCATGGTCAACGATGGTCAACCATGTTTACTTTAGGGTTTATAATATTTATGATAGGGTTTATATACCTTGGATTAATTATATTAAACCTAAGCGTTTAATATTATTCCCTTGGGTCTTTAGTATTAATCCCTTGTGTTTATTAGTCCATTGGGTTTATAATATCAATCCCTTGGATTTATTAATGTAAGGTATTATCCCTTGGTTTAGTATGGCTCCCTCGGGTTTTTAGTATTAATCCCTTGGGTATAATATTACTCCATTCATTTTATTATTTCCCTGGGTTTATAATATTAATCTCTTGGGTTTATTAATTTAAGGGTTCATTTTCCTGGGGTGAAATATTATTCAAAGGGTTTAAAATATAAATCTTCATGTTTAATGTAAATCCCTTAGGTTTATAATCATGGTTTCAACCATGGTGAACCATGGTCCAATGTCATATTGTGACAAATATTTTTTCAATATGAAAATCAAACATGATCCAACATCGCGATGTGACAACGATTGTCTTGATATGCAAATCAATGATGCTCAACCATGGCCCAACGTCACATTGTGACAGAGATTGTGTCAATATGATAAGAACCATGGTCAACTACAGTCAAGCATATTTATTTTCGGGTTTATAATATTCATCTTACAGTTTATATATCTTGAGTTTATAATATTAATGCCTTGGGTTTAATATTTTTCTCATACATTTATAATATCTTTGGGTTTTAGAATTGATCCCTTAGGTTTATTATTCCCTTGGATGTATAATATCAATCCCTTGGGTTTATTAATCTAAGGGTTCGTAATCCTAGGGTATAATATTGTTCATAGGGTCTATAATATTAATCTTTGAGTTTACAATAAATCCATTAGGTTTATAATCATGGTCAACCATGGTCAAAAGTCACATTGTGAAAAATATTTATCAATATCAAAATCAACTAATGTCAAATTGTGACAATGATTGTCTCAATATGAAAATAAACCATGGTCAACCATCATAATTTAAATCACCTCATTTACAATCATGGTGAAGCATGGTCAATGATGGTCCAATGTCATATTTTATTAAAGATTGTCTCACTATGGAAATCAACTATTCTCAACCATGTTCTCATGCCACTTTGTAACAAAGGTTGTCTCGGTATGAAAATCAATTATGGTAAAACATGAGTAAAACCATATTTATTTTAGGGTTTATAATATTTATGTTAGGGTTTTTATACCTTGGGTTTATACTATTTATCCCTTGGGTTTAATTTTATTCTGTTGGGTTTATAATCTCTTGGGTTTTAAGTACTATTCCCTTGGGTTTATTAATATAAACGTTCATATTCTTAGGGTATAATATTATGCATAAGGTTTATAATATTAATCATTAGGTTTAATATAGATCCATTTATTTTATAATCATGGTCAACCATGGTCCAACATCACATTGTGACAAAGATTTTCTTAATAGGAAAATCAACCAATGTTGCATTGTGACAATGATTATGTCAATATTAAAATCAACCATTGTCAACCATGACCAACCATTATTTAGCGTTGCAATGTGACAAATGTTGTATCGATATGAAAATTAATTATGGTAAAACATAGTTCAACATCACATTGTGACAAAGATTGTGCTAGTATGAAAATCAACCATGGTTCGTCACAGTTAACCATGCTTATTTTAGCGTTTATAATATTTATCTTAGGTTTTATATACCTTGAGTTTATAATACTAATCCCTTTGATTTAATATTATTCCCTTGGGTTTATAATACCATGGTGTTTTAGAATTGGTCCCTTGGGTTTATTATACCCTTAGTTTTATAATATCAATCACTTGGGTTTATTATACACTTGGGTTTATAATATCAATCGCTTGGGTTTATTAATCTAAGAACTCATATTCCTAGGGTATAAAATTATTCATAGGATTTATAATATTAATCCTAGGGTTTAATATGAATCCCTTGGGTTTAGAATCATGATCAATCATGGTCAACCATGTTTATTTTAGAGTTTATAATGTTCATCTTAGGGTATTATACCTGGGTTTTATAATATTTATCCCTTCAGTTTGATACTATTCCCTTGGGTTTTTAGTATTAATCCCTTAGGTTTTTCATATCAATCCCTTAAGCTTATAATATCAATCCCTTCAGTTTATAATATCAATCCCTTCGTTTTATTAATCTAAGGGTTGATATTCCTAGGGTATAATATTATTCACGGGGTATATCATATTAATCTTTGGATTTATTATAAATCCATTGGGTTTATAATCATGGTCAACCATGGTCTAATGCTACATTATGAAAAATATTTTCTCAATATGAAAATCAACTAATGCCACATTTTGACAATGATTGTCTCAATATTAAAATGAACCATGGTCAACGATGTTCTCACGTCGCATTGTGACAAATATTGTCTTAATATGGAAATTGACCAAGTCAATCATGGTCAACCATGGTCAACTTGTGACAAATATTTTCTCTCTGTCCAAAGTCACATTGAGATGACCATGGCCATACAAGGTCACCCATGGTCCAATGCCACATTATGACAAAGATTGTCTCAATATGGAAACCAACCATGGTCAACTATGGCCAACCAATGTCTAACGTCACATTGTGAGAAACATTGCTTCAATATGAAAATAAATCATGGTCAACCATAGTCCAACATCACATTGTGAGAAATATTGTGTCAATATGAAAATTAACTGTGGTCAACCATAGTCAAACCATGTTTATTTTAGGGTTTATAATATTTGTCTTAACGTTTATATACCTTGGGTTTAATATTATTCCCTTGGGTAACTTATAATACCTTAGGGTTTTAGAATTGATCCCTTTCGATTATTATTCCCTTGGGTTTATAATATCAATTCCATCGATATATTAATCTAAGGGTTCATATTCCTAGGGGATAATATTATTCATAGGGTTTGATATAAATCCTATGCATTTTATATCATGGTAAATGATGGTCCAAATGTCACATTATGCTAAATATTGCGTCAATACGAAAATCAACCTTGGTCAATGATGTTTATTTTAGGGTTTATCATATTTATCTTAAGTTTTATATACCTTGGGTTTATAATATCAATCATTAGGGTTTATTAATCTAAGGGTTCATATTCATTGGGTGTAATATTATCTATAGGGTTTATAATATTAATCTTTGGGATTAATATAAATCCATTGGGTTTATCATCATTGTCAACCATGGTCCAATGACACATTGTCACAAATATTTTCTCAATATGAAAATCAACCAATGTCGCATTGTGACAATGATTTTATGAATATGAAAATCAACCACGATCAACCATGTTCCAACGTTTCATTGTGAAAAATATTGTCTCAATATGGAAACTAACTATGGTGAATAGCCATGGTCACATTGTGACAAAGATTGTCCCTTGGTTTAGCATCACATTGTGACAAAATTGATCACGTGGCACATTGTGACAAAGATAATCTCAATATGAAAATCAACCATAGCCAACCATTTTCCAATGTCGGATTGTGAAAAATGTTGTCTTAATATGAAAATCAATCATATTGAATCATAGTCCAACGTCACATTGTGACAAATATTGTGTCAATATGAAAATCAACTGTGGTCAAACATGTTTATTTTAGGGTTTATAATATTTATCTTAGGATTTATATACTGTGGGTTCATAATATTAATCCCTTGGGTTTAATATTATTCCCTTGAGTTTATAAGACCTTGAGCTTCTTGAATTGATCTTTTGGGTTTATTATTCCCGTGGGTTTTTAATATCAATCTGATTAGTTTATTAATCTAAGTGTTCATATTCATTGGGTATAATATTATTGATAGGGTTTATAATATTAATACTAGGGTTTAATGTAAATCCTTTGGGTTTACAATCATGGTCAACCATGGTCAACGATGGTATAATGTTAGATTGTGCCAGAGATTATCTCTTGGTCCAATGTCACATTGTGATAGGCATGGTCATCCACGGTCAACCATGGTCCAATGTCATGTTGTGACAAAGATTGTCTCAATAGAAAAATCAACCATCATTAACCATGGCCAACCATTATCTAATGTCGTATTGTGAAAAATGTTGTTACAATATAAAAAACAATTATGGTCAACCATAGTCCAACGTCACATTGTGACAAAGATTGTGTCAATATAAAAATAAACTATTGTGAAACATGTTTATTTTAGGGTTTGTATACCTTGCATTTCCAATATTTATCCCTTGGATTTATTTTTTTTTCCTTGGTTTTATAATCCCTTGGGTTTTAGTTTTAATCAATTGGTGTTTTGTTTCCCATAGGTTTATAATATTTATCTTAGGGCTTATATACATTGGGTTTATAATATTCATCCGTTAGGTTTAATATTATTCCCATGGCTTTATAATACATGGGGGTTTTAGATTTAATCCCTAGGGTTTATCAATCTAAGGGTTTATATTCTTAGGGTATAATATTACTCATAAGATTTATAATATTAATTTCAGAGTTTAATATAAATTCCTTGGGCTTAACATAAATCCCTTGGGCTTAATATAAATCCCTTGGGCTTAATATAAATCCCTTGCGTTTATAATCATAAAGTTTAAGATAAATCCCTTAGGTTTATTCGCTGAAAGAGGTTCTATATCCACCCATGATGAATGAACCTATATGGACTTTTACACGAATGACAACGATTTATTTTCGAGAGCATATACTCCGTTCGAATGTCTATCTACATTTGTGATTTGAGGAGTATGAAAAGTTACATGACCTTTTAGCCTGTGTCCATTCCCTTCCCCCCGCTTTCCAATCATTCCCTCGTCACATTGTCCCTCGTTTCCTCTTACCGCATGGAAACAACCTTGGCACCATCAATTTCTTTTGCCTTATAAATTGCCTGTAGCTCACGGTAACATGGCTTCTCTTAGTTCTTAGAAGGAGATTACAAACAGTATCAATGGGAGAGAGAAACAAATCCCTACAACGAAGTGTATTGAACGAAAACAAAATGAAGTATTTCCACATCGCTGCAACGAAATGAAGTATTTCCACAGCAAACATCATTACAAAACTCACAAATATTTCAAGTACATCAATTTCATGTACACAAAGTGAGAAAGTCCGGAATAATGAGGTTGATCTTGTCCAACAAATATTAAATCTTGTCGTATGACAATAAGTTGAAGGTGCTCCAATAAATGAGATAAATGACACTTCATATCTATAAGAAGCTTAACGTAGTTATGTTCGCTTCCTTTGAAATTGTTCGTCGATCCTGACAGTGTTCCTTGCCAACAGATGTGTTGGACAAATGATGCACCATCGGACTCATGTAGAGGCGAAGTTACCGCTTATTATTTTCTTCTCTCCTTCAAAACATTACAGAATATACCGTAGATGTGCGTTTGATATTGTGCTGTATCCACAACTCGCATAACATGTTTTTTATTTTTTCGACAATTTTGTCAAGGAATTGAATATCAAATGTAGCATTAAAATGATGAGATCGAAGCCAATTTTGGGATGAATGAGTTTCTTTAACATGGAGGACGGATTAGAGGGTTGATATTTCTTTCGGTAGAAATTACGATGAATTTAACTGTCATGTGCATTTCTAATATTTCGTAAGGCGCAGAATGACCACAATCGATGGCGATTTTTTATATCGGAGTGTTAAAGCTATGGTAAATTTAACCTTGAATCATGTCCCGATAGATTGAACGACTAATATTTAACGTGATAACTGCTAAAGTCAAATGTCGGATCGAGAGATGCTTACTCATTATTTTTTTGTGTGATTCTCATGGGGTCTAGGCCATCTAGAGGGCCTTCAACGAGCGGGTAATGAGATAACGTTTTAATTAATTCTGGTTACTAATTAATTATGGTTAATTGATAATAAATAATAAATAATTATTAATTGACAATAATAAATCTATAGGGATATTTTAATTGGTTGAGTTCTTGTTACTAAGTATTTTGTTAATTGACAGGTTACGGGGTCAAATCTCCTCGATGCCTTGGGGTTAGGCCGAGCGAGATATGCCGGTGGGTAGATCTCTTCAGAGATATTTACATGAAACAACCACTAAGTAACTATCAATCACACTTGAAAATAAGTAATTAACCATTACTAATTTTTATAATTACTTTTATATATATATATATATATATATATATATATATTTAAACAGGTAATTACATTTTTATTAATTAATATTAATTACTATTTAATAATTATTATTATTAATTAAAAAAATAAAATAAGGTTAAGTTTATTTGATAATTAATAATGAACTAATTAATTATTAATAAATTAATAAATTAACCAATAAATTAACCAATAAATTAATTAATTACAAATGATACTGGGCGTGTTGTAACTATTGAGTTTAATTAATAGTTAATTATCATTAATAATTAAGAATTAGTTAATAAGTTTAAATTTAAATTTAATTAATAGAAAACGAAAAAAAGAAAAAATAATAAATAATTATATTTAATATTTCATCGCAATAAAAATTAATGGTTAGTATTAATATTTAATAATTAATAATAATAATATTTAATTGTTAATAATAATAATCAATAACTAATTAGTCAACAATTTATAATCGATTATTAAAAATAATTAATTAATATAAAATAATTCATAATTAATAATAATAATATTTAATTGCTAATAATAATAGACAATAATTAATTAATCAATAATTATTAATTAATTATTAATATTTCTGATTATTCATTAATTACTAATTATATTAAATATGAAAATCAACCATTGTCATCTATGGTCAGCCATGCTCCAACATCATATTTTGACAAAGATTGTCTCAATATGAAAATCAACCATGGTCAACCATCGTCCAATACCACATTGTGATAAAGATTGTCTCAATATGAAAATAAATCATCGTTAACAATGTTCAATAATCATTGTCATATTGTGAGGAAGATTATTTCTTGGTCCAAAGTTACATTATGACAACCATGGTCATTAATGGTCAACGATGGTAAAACATCGCATTGTTGCAAAGATTGTTTCAATATGAAATCAACCATGGTCAAGCATGGCTCAACATATTATTGTGACAAAGATTGTCTCAATATACAAATCAATTATGGCCAACCATGGTCCAACATCGCATTGTGACAAACATTATCTCAATATAAAAATCAACGATGGTCCAAAGTCACATTGTAACAAAGGTTGTCTTGGTATGAAAATCAATCATGGTCAATGATGGTCAAACATAACATTGTGACAAAGATTCTGTCAATATGTAAACAAACAATAGTCAACCATGTTTATTTTAGGGTTTATAATATTTAATAGGATTTATATACCTTGGGTTTATAATATTAAACACAAGGGTTTAATGTTATTCCCTTGGGATTTTAGTATTAATCCCTTGCATTTATTAGTCCCTTGGATTTGTAATATCAATTCCTTGGGTTTATTAATGTAAGGGTTTATCCCTTGGGTTTATAATCATAATTAGAAACATGGTAAACCGTGGTCCAACATCACATCGTGACAAATATTTTCAAAATATGAAAATCAAACATGGTCCAATGTCGTGATGTGACAAAGATCGTCTCCATATGAAAACCAATGGTGCTCAACCATGATCAACCATGCTCTAACGTCATGTTGTGACAAAGATTGTCTCAATATGAAAATGAACCATGGTCAACTACAATCAAGCATGTTTATTTTAGCGTTTATAATATTTATCTTAGGGTTTATATACCTTGAGCTTATAATATTAATACCTTGAATTAATATTATTCCCATGGGTTTATAATACCATTGGGTTTTAGAATTGAACCCTTAGGTTTATAATATCAATCTCTTTTGGTTTATTAATCTAAGGGTTCATATTCCTAGGGTATAATATTATTGATAGGGTTTATAATATTAATCTTTAGGTTTAATATGAATCCATTAGATTTATAATCATGGTCAAACATGGTCGAAGATCACATTTGTGAAAAAGAAAATGTCAATATCAAAATCAACTAATATCGCATTGTGGCAATGATTGTCTGAATATGAAAATCAACCATGGTCAACCATCATAGTTTAAATCCCATGGTTACAATCATGGTAAAAAATGGTGAATACTTGTCGAATGTCACATTTTCCAAAGAGTGTCTCAATATGAAAATCAACATGGTCCAACGTCGCATTATGACAAAGAAGTCATGGTATGAAAACCAATGATGGTAAGGCATGGTTAACCATGTTAATTTTAGGTTTATAATATTTATCTTAGGAATTTTATACCTTCAGTTTATAATATTGATCCCTTGGCTTAACTTTTGTTCCCTTGGGTTTATAATCTCTTGGGTTTTTAGTATTATTCCCTTGGGTTTATTAATCTAAAGTTTAATATTCTTACGGTATAATATTATTCATAGGGTTTCTAATATTAATCATTAGGTTTGATATAAATCCATTTGGTTTATAATCATGGTCAACCATGGTCCAACGACACATTATGACAAAGATTTTATTAATAGGAAAATCAACCAATGTCGCATTATGACAATGATTGTCTCAATATGAAAATCAAACATGGTTAACCATGTTCCAATGTCGCATTGTGAAAAATATTGTTTCAATATGAATATAAACCATGGTCAATCATGGTAAACCATGGTAAATAAACATGGTCACATTATGAGAAATATTGTCTCTTGGTCTAATGTCACATTGTGACAACCATGGTCAACCATGGTCAACCATGGTCCAATGTCACACTGTGATAAAGATTGTCTCAATATGAAAATCAACCATGGTGAAACATGGCCAACAATTTTCCAATGTCACATTGTGACAAATGTTGTCTCAATATGAAAATCAATCATGGTAAAACATAGTCCAACGTCACATTGTGACAAAGATTCCGCAAATATGAAAATCAATCGTGGTCAATCATGGTTAACCATGTTTATTTTAGGGTTTATAATATTTGACTTAGTGATTATATACCTTGGGATTATAATATTAATCCCTTTGGTTTAATATTATTTCCTTAGGTTCATAATACCCATCGGTTTTAGAATTGATCCCTTGGGTGTATTATACCCTTGGGGTTATAATATCAATCCCTTTGGTTTATTATACCCTTGGGTTTATAATATCAATCCATTGGGTTTACTAATTTAAGGATTCATATTCCTAGGGTATAATATTATTCATATGGTTTATAATATTAATCCTAGGGTTTAATATAAATCCCTTGGGTTTAGAATCACAATCAGCCATGGTCAATGATGGTCCAATGTTACATTGTTCCAAAATATTGTCTCAATATGGAAATCAACCATGCTAAACCATGGTAGAACATCACATTGTGACAAAGATTGTCTCAGTATTAAAATCAATGATGGTAAGGCATGGTAAACCATGTTTATTTTAGGATTTATAATATTTATCTTAGGGTTTTATACCTTGGTTTTATAATATTTATCCCTTCAGTTTAATATTATTTTCTTGGGTTTTTAGTATTAATCCCTTGGGTTTATAATATCAATCCCTTGGGTTTACTAATCTAAGGGTTCACATTCCTAGGGTATAATATTAATCAAATGGGTTGAGTGGGGATTGCTCAATGTTGGGAACCATAGATTTGTGTATTTAGGTGGCCAGATGGAGAAAGATATGTGATCTGCTTGTATAGAGGATTGCTGGTTATAATAAGAAGAAGTAAAAATATCAGTTATAGAATGACCATGTGACTCATTCCAAAAAGTTGTGGGGATTAAATTCTTCTTCCATTCAGAGAAATACCTATTAGACCGTCAACAATTTTATTCAGTAATTATATAACATAATTAATACCACCCAATTGAGATTTTGTCATTAGATAGACATTGCAGATTTGTATGTGTCACAGGTTTAGAGGTTTCACAATTTCAATCCATGATCTATACAGATATACAGAATGAAACTAAAGATATTAAAATTTTGACATTAAAAATAAATACCAAATCATTACTTCAATCATTGAAAATTTATGCATCACAAATTGTTCCTCTAAGCTCCGCAAGTGGAAAATGAAACTAGTTGTTTGTCTGCTGCCGTGCGTTTTGCGCAATGCTTTTTTGGGACGAGTTAATGAGAGTTTCTAAGATGTAACCAAGGAAAAACTGGTGATGATTAAACCTTCTGGCATAAAACTGTTGAAAGAAAAAATGACCCGTTGCAGCAAAAACAAATTTAACACCAACAAAGACTAGAACGACGTTGGGAACGGCGTTTTCCATATTGTCTTATTTTTAATGCGTTTTTCTGTAGAAACGGTGGTCGTCGTCCCGTTTCTGGTAACATAGCTTCACAACTCTAAGATTATTGTAACTAACCATTTTAAATGATATATAAAAACAAAAAAACAAAAAATCTATTAATTATCCCTATTTTCAAATTCATAATAAGCTTTCTCTTTATCCTTTATATTACAAAATTAATTAAATTAAATTTTTTTAAATGATTATTATAACACATAATATTATTATAAATATTTTTAAATTTAATTATTATAATTTTGATTATATTAATTAAAAATGAATTATATTAACGCAAAAATTCTTTAAAATCAATGAACACAGATTATGACTCATTAGATAATGATGAACTCGAAATTTTGTAAGACATTATTGTGAACTAAACTTTATGTTGTTGCAGAAACTCATTTTCCTCTATAACCGATTTCAGAATATTAGGAAAACAAAACATTGTAAGACACATTGATAGAAGCTAAAGTTTATGTACTTCAACATGTTCATTTGTTTTAAAAAGAACTTCAAAATATACTTCTAGCATGTTCATTTCTTTCGACAAGAACTTCAAAATATTATGAATTAATGAAAATATTTTAGAAAAATGCCTAATTTCTTCTCGTGCGTGAATATATTTTTGGAATATTTGGTGTGAACAAGATATCCAAAATCACAAAATAAAGAGAATTACAAAGTCTATCGCGCAAATTTTAAATATGTGAAATGAATGAAAGATGCGCTTTTCTTTCTTGTTTTATTAACATCCGATGTTTTTCAAATACCATCTTTATAATAATGGTGCGATAATATTCTTATGCTAAGTGGTTCATACGAATGTTGCGATGATATATTTATGCTAAGTGGTTCATATACTGTTTATATCATATTTATTGTTAAGCACCTCTTATAGAATTTCCGTTTTTGAAGCAGTGGGGATATGTTTATGTATATTGGCGATAAACAAACTTGATTTGAGAAGAGATCATGGCATTATGTACTGTATACAATGCATTACTCAACACAGAGGTTAGATGTGTGAGGTGAGACTGATTGTAGGGTTTGTGGTTTTTAAATGAAACAGAATCATCAAAAAGTTACAAGTTTTGTTGCTCGACAGGTAGGCTGCGTACATATAAAATCGGTCAAAAATACTGCCCCACAAGTAGTGCGTGTCCAACAGAATCATGCCGGAATAGAAGCTTCTTATTTCACAAGAAGAGTGTGTGGCCAAGAATTAACTCTAAATAAAGAGTACAGGCATATACTCCGAGAATCAATTAACAGTACAAATTCACAGGTAACGCGTGACCAAGAGAACCATTCACAAATAAATTTGTCATTTCACATACCAAGCATTAACAATAAATAAGACACAGACGCATATATGTGTTTGTTAGTAGCAGAGTCTGTCGAGATAGAATTCGGTGAGTTAACTTCTTCATCAGTTTCGTTTTTATCTTCTTGGAAGGCTTAGGCAAATGGCTACTTGATTCGAATACTTTCATGGACCTGCAACATTGGTTTACCAACTGGTGGAAAGGTCTATACAACTCAATTCTCTTACCATTTGAGGTCGATTATGAAAAGGTAAGACACTTGCACTTCAGCATTTGAGGTCGATTTTTAAATAAGAACTTTTACCATTTCTCTTTTAAAATTTTAATTTAAGAATCAATGAATGCTTTGGCCATCGATCATTTATCACTTCCATTTTTTTATTTGGAGTAAATCCACGACAATGATGTGTGTGAGGGTTAACCACTATTTTTTTTTTTTAATTATATTTCATTTTGATGACATGAGTGAAATTTTTTAAAGAGAAGTAAATATTTATGACACTGTGAAAACAATCCACAGAATATCAATATCTTGGCAAGAACGCCCATGAACCAACAACTGAACACAACTGCAGAGGAACGGATCCGACTCAAAACACGGGAACTGTCATCCATAACTGAAGGGTAAGTGCAGCTTCTGTAAAGGGTTTATCAAGACATACCTGGGATGGCCGTGGGAACAATATTTTTTAAGTGTCTTCATGCAGTCCGCTCTTGACAATGTGATCGATCCTTCTTATTGGTTGTGGCCAGTACACAATATTTTGGGTAAGTGCAGCTTCTGTAAAGGGTTTATCAAGACATACCTGGGATGACCGTGGGAACAATATTTTTTAAGTGTCTTCATGCAGTCCGCTCTTGACAATGTGATCGATCCTTCTTATTGGTTGTGGCCAGTACACAATATTTTTTAAGTGTCTTCATGCAGTCCGCTCTTGACAATGTGATCGATCCTTCTTATTGGTTGTGGCCAGTACATGAACACAGGCGCGGGTGCAATAACATCAAAATGTGTGAGTTGGCCGAGATTTCATGTTATCACAACCGCCTTGGAGGCGGCAAGATTCGCAGTCGGTCAATTCATTTCTCCTAATTTATGGAAGAGTTGTCTCAAGATTAAAGTGATGAGGTTAATGTAAATCCACATCTTTCATTATTTTTAAACGCTATCACAATAAGAATAAGTTTCTCCATTGTGTGGCCATGTTAGATCAAAGTATGGTGTCTTTGATAACTGTTGTGAGTTGCTGTTAATCAACCCATATCAATTATTATGTACCTGGTACATTAAGAATTCCATTTTACTTTAGAATCATATAAGAACCACATTGACAGTTTTATTTGCTCTATGTTGCATGAAACATATTATGCACCTGTTCGGTACGTGGCACCATATTTGTATATTTTATCGGAGTTGTAGGTAGTTAGATTAGTTGGATTCCCGGAAGTGAAGGTGGGATACTATACAAATATATACATTAATATCGTTTTTGGCCTTAGCGTATGCCAAGTACGTCAGCTATGTGTACACTCTGAAGTTGCGCGGTGTCGAAACGTCGAGGCAACTCCAGTCAGACTTGGGATATTCGCAAAACGACAGGTAGGTCCATCCTCTGCTTTAACATGCTTCGTTTCTACCGAAGTTATGAAATTCTATTTCTAATTCGAATTCTATTCGATACTAAAAAAATCGGTTATTTAAAATTTAATATAGCAAAAATTCGAAAGTATATTTAGCAAAAATTCGAAATCGGTTATTTAAAATTTAATATAGCAAAAATTCGAAAGTATATTTAGCAAAAATTCGAAAGTATATTTCTTATAGTTATTCAAATATATTGATTTTTCAATATTTTAAAACATTGAAATAAACATTTAAAATTTAAACAATTGTTTTAAAATTGTTTTCAAAATTCTTTTATATAAAAAACCAAAACACACAAGTTTACATTTAGAATAACAAATTGTGAGAATTTATGTATTTATCAATGCCAATTATTTCAAAATATTATATTCAATATAAAGTAAATTTCCATATAAATTTATAAATTCCATGTTATTAATTATTCTATTTTTAAAGTAAAATCATATATTAAATATGTGCAAATATTGTTTCAAAATATACAGTTAAGTTTTCATTAACTAATTATTTAATAACCAAACCAAATCAAAATCTAATTTATAACATATAATAACCACAATTATTATTTTTTATAAAACAAAATGTTAAGTTTTAAAATTTTGTAGTTACTCAAAATCACAATCAAAAAAGTCCACCAAAGTCGACGTTAAAAGAAAGTTAAGAATTTTTTTGCTACGAAATATAAATCATAATTTTTCCCTTACTGTTTAAGTCTAATAGATTCGCAAATTATAACTTTTATAAATTGCATATAACACATCTTTTTACTTTGTTTGAGAAACATCAAATTTGGATAACGTATTCTATATTATTGTATACACCAAAATGTCAAAACTCATAGATTTCCATAAATTTCAGTAAAGCCTGCTAACTAATTGCCAAAGAAATCATTGTACAAATTCTTATTGCTTTGACTGGTAACTGTATACCATTTCTGGGATTCGAAGGGGTTTCTCAAGAGTAAATTTCTGGGATTCAAAGGGGTTTCTCAAGAGTAAATGGGGTGCTAGAAATTTACAAATTTGATTACTCGGTCTGACTATATTAATCTGTCTGCATATATTTATCCGTGAACTTAATGTTACTGCGTTGTACCGAACTTCAAATTCACCTATTAATTCACAAACCGAATCAAACCTTTGAATTTTCCAACTTTTTCAGGCCGTATGAACAAATTTGGTAACTATGGTTTCTACCAAATCCTACAAAAATTATTAGTGGAAATCAAGAAATGATTGTCAAGTTGCATGGTTTATGGAGATTTGATTAATTTATATGACCCATCTGATGATGGATGGATCGAGCAAATTTTGGTGTGTCGGAGCCTATGTCTTACATCAACCCTCTACTCGTGGGTACATTTGAATTTCTCACTGCAAATTCATAGTGATCTTATCGCTCCATTCACGTGGAAATGATTCAAAATCTTACACACTATATACCACTATGCAACACTCTCTGACTAAATAATGTTGGGGAGGTAAAGAGCAGAAGCACAAAAATTGTTATACATAAAATAATATGAGTTTGGGTTTTTTTATTGATCACAAAATTTTTATTTGATTTTACTTAAAATATCACTTGACTTAACTTGACTTTCTAAATTTAGCTAATTCTTCATCCAGGGGTAATTAGCTATTTTAACACTCCTTAATTACGACTGCTAAACTAAGACATGACTCATGACAACTCAAACATGCATGTTCATCTATGTCTCAGTTAGGCTTACATCACCCAAGTTTCTTCTATGAAAATCAAACACATCTTTTGCTAATGACTTAGTAAATATATCAACGAATTGATCACTAGATTTACAAGACTTCAGGTGATTTTCTCTATTACTCACAAGTTCTCTAATCAAGTGATATCTCGTATCAATATGCTTGCCCTTTTGATGAAACACATTATTCTAGAATAGTGCAATCATTAAGGCATTGTCACAATATATTTTTGTTGACCCTTGTTGTTTCTGCTTGAGTCCATCAGATACTATTCCTAACCATACTACTTTACATGTTGTTGATGTTGTCGCTACATATTCTTCTTCTGCTCACAAAAGTGTCACAATAGGATGCTTCTTAGATGCCCATGAAATGACACCTGAACCCAGATGGAACACATAACTGGCAGTGTTTTTCATATAATCCAAACTACCCGCAAAATCACTATCTATATATCCAAACAAATCCTTCTTTTCTGTACTTGCAGTTATGCCAAAATCTCTAGTTCCTGCTATGTATTTTAGAATTTTTTTTCTCTTCTCCAATGTGTGTGTTTTGGAGTCTCCATAAATCTAGAAATTGAACTCACTCCTTGCATAATATCCAGTCTTGTAGATGTGAGATAAATGAGGCTGCAAACCAATCTTTTGAATAGAGTTGGATTTACATATGTTCCTTGATCATCCTTGCTTAACATTGAACCTGTTGCAACTGGTGTAGGGACATGTTTGAAATTCCTTATCATGAATCTTTTCAAGAAATATCTAACATATTTATTTTGACAAATAAAAATCCCTTTTTCATATTGCTCAACTTCTATGCCAAGAAAATATTTCATAAGTCCGAGATCTGTCACCTCAATTTTTTCTTCATGGCTACTTTAAATTGATCTCATTCAAATTCACCTGTATAAATCATGTCATCAACATATAAGGAAACAACCAAAATCCGTCCATGATCATTTACCTTTTTGTACAAGGTAGGCTATCTGTTGCCTCTACAAAATCCATTCTTGATCATGTATCTATCAATTCTACTATATAAAGCTCTACGAACTTTCTTGAGTCCATAGAGTGCTTTCCTCAACCTGTAAACTACTTTATCCTCTTTACCTTCAACTTTATAACCTGAAGGTAGCTACACATAAATTTCTTCTTCTTGAATTCCATTCAAGAAGGTTGACTTCACATCCATCTGATATACTTTCCACTTGTTTTGAGTTGTTGTGGCTAGAACTGCTCTTACAATATCCAATCTGGCTACTGAAGCAAACATTTCTCCGAAATGTATTCCTGGTTGTTGCAAGAATCCTTTTGCTACAGGCCTTTCTTCAAATAAGTCATTGGTGTAAATTAACCATATCCAAAGTGTCATTCTTTTCAATAGCTTCAATTTCTTCATCCATGGCTTGCACCTAATTTTCATCTCTTATTGTTTCTTCAAACGAACAAGGTTAGAATGACAACAATGCAACGTTTGAACTAACATCCAAATCATCATAAATATCTTTTAGACTTCTCATCTTTCTCTTACCATTGCTTGATTCATCACCTGATTGACTGCCGAGAGATTTATGGTTTGTCGATCTGCTTGAAGATCCATGTTGCGCAAATTAACCTCAATTTCTTCTTTGTCTTCTACTAGACTTCTTAGTTCATCGGTTGTGGCCTGAACCTCTCTCAACATGGGAACAATCTCTGCCTCTTGTTTTCGGTTCATTTTCTTAGTCTTCCTCAGTCGTGCTTTGCGATCCATGATTGTTGTCTTTTCTCTATTTTATACCTTCTTTCCTGATTGCATAAGGCTATCTTCCATATCACCCCTAAAAAAATATGATTTTTAATATATACCCATGTAAGGCACAATTTTCACCCAAAAAATAACACCATACATAACAAAACACAAAAATACTTTTACAAACAAACTTTGCCAAAATCTTAAACTTTCTTATCAATAAAACCCTTCTTATCATGGTCACATTATGACGAACATTATCACTTAATCCAACATTACATTATGACAACCATGGTCCCCAATGGTCAACCATGGTCCAACGTTGCATTATTGCAAAGATTGTTTCAATATGAAAATCAACTATGGTCAGCCATGGTTAAACATGGTTCAACATATTATTGTGAAAAAAAATTTCTGAATAAAAAATCAATCATGGTCAACCATGGTCCAGCATCACATTGTAACAAACATTATCTCAATATAAAAATCAACCATGGTCCAGCGTCACATTGTAACAAAGATTGTGTTGGTATGAAAATCAATCATGGTCAACGATGGTAAAGTGTCACATTTTGACAAAGATTTTGCCGAGATGTAAATCAACGATGGTTAACCATGTTTATTTTAGGGTTTATAATGTTTATCATAGGGTTTATATACCTTGGATTAATGATATTAAACCTAAGCGTTTAATATTATTCCCTTGGGTTCTTAGCATTAATCCCTTGCGTTTATTAGTCCATTGGGTTTATAATATCAATCGCTTGGATTTATTAATGTAAGGTATTATCCCTTCGGTTTAGTATGACTCCCTTGGGTTTATAATCCCTCGGGTTTAATATTGCTCCATTCATGTTATTATTTCCTTGTGTTTATAATATTAATCTCTTGGGTTTATTAATTTAAGGGTTCATTTTCCTAGGGTGAAATATTATTCATAGGGTTTAAAATATAAATCCTCGGGTTTAATGTAAATCCCTTGGGTTTATAATCATAGTCTCAACCATGGTGAACCATGGTCCACCGTCATATTGTGACAAATATTTTCTCAATATGAAAATCAAACATGATCCAACGTGGCGATGTGACAACAATTGTCTTGATATGCAAATCAATGATGCTCAACCATGGCCCAACATCATGTTGTGACAGAGATTGTCTCAATTTGATAATGAACCATGGTCAACTGCAGTCAAGCATGTTTATTTTAGGATTTATAATATTCATCTTATTGTTTATATACCTTGAGTTTATAATATTAGTCCCTTGGGTTTAATATTTTTCTCATGGGTTTATAATATCTTTGGGTTTTAGAATTCATCCCTTAGGTTTATTATTCCCTTGGATTTATAATATCAATCCCTTGGGTTTATTAGTTTAAGGGTTCATAGTCCTAGGCTATAATATTGTTCATAGGGTCTATAATATTAATCTTTGAGTTTATAATAAATCCATTAGGTTTATAATCATGGTCAACCATGGTCGAAGGTCACATTGTGAAAAATACTTATCAATATCAAAATCAACTAATGTCGAATTGTGATAATGATTGTCTCAATATGAAAATAAACCATGGTCAACCATCATAATTCAAATCCCCTCCAGGGAAAATTTTAAGAACCCCCCCTAAATTTACATGTATAATAAATGGGCGAATCTCCATGGTTTATAGGAAAAATGGAAGGCGATTTTATCAATAATATGATATGTATATATAATTTTTTGCCGAATCTTTCACCAGGCATGGCGAATATTTTACTCAATTATAAAATCTTGTGTTTATTGAATACACAAATGAAATCATTGCATTTCTTTAAAATATCTTTTGAAATCAAAATTACCGCAATTACATATCAATAACCTAGTGGGTGTAGGATAAAATTTACCCGTGCCATTAACCAGAAAGCATGAGAAAAAACCTAATACTATATATAAAACCAAGAAAAATTCAAATTCATCACTTCTAGGGACCTCGTAACCACCTTGCCAATACACAAGTATGTTCCTGTTTGCAATTAGAAAAATTATCCAAATTACAATCTGTTTACTCCAACATATGTTGGAAAGTTATAGAAGGATGACTAGTGCAATCAATCCATTCCTTTTAGCCCTAGATTTGTTTCAGTTTAAAATAGAAGTATACAAATATACTTATTCAATGTCTGTGCTTTAACCATTCACCTTAAGATGTTTTTAAAATATAATTTCCTAAGTCTATTTAATATCTTTATTATCATAAAAACCAACCTATATCCATCTTAACTCCACATCTACCACTCTTAGGGAGATGAAATCTATTTATCCCTCTGAGCACTTGGTAGACCTAGAATTAAGACGGATCTAAGATGATAGAATTTTCCCTTTAAATAGTCTATGCTCACATAAACTAGTAGTTGATTTTTATTTTATTTTTTATTTTAACCAAGCTAAAATGTTTAACATACATTAAATTACAACATCCATTTTTACTCTTGATCGGATGAAATATTTTTTCACTCTATGCTAGTTTGCATATCACGATATTTGATACCTCTTAGGGGTTAGTAGATCCAGAGTAAAGATGGATCTATGCTGGTTTAATTCCCCCATTTAAATAGGCTGCATTCCAGGTGAATACCATGGGTCAATACCATGTGCCATTTTGGTGAATACCATGGGTCAATACCATGTGCCATTTTTATTTTTATTAATACTAATATTAGGGTTAATAATTTTTCTCTGCATGGTATTAATAACAATCTAGTCCATGGTATTTGTCCCATAGTATTTTTCCCATAGGTTTCACCTAAATATAATGCATTTTTTAAGTTTTCGTAAATATAAGGTGAATTATGGAGTAAATATAAAAAAATGTTTTATTTGTTTACCATACCTCTCGTTTATTTATATTTTTATTAATTTACCATACCTCTTTTACAAATATGGTATTTGGCCCATAGGATTCACTTAAATAAAACCTCTTTCTTGAGCCTTCATAAATAGAACGAGGGTTATGGACTAAATATAGAAAGACGTTTTATTTATTTACCATGCCTCTAGTTTATTTATATTTTTATTTATTTACCATACCTTTTGAGTAAGTATAAAAAGACGTTTTATTTATTTACCATACCTCCACTTTACTTATATTTTTATTTGTTTACACCCTTGCATGTATATAAGGTGAATTATGGAGTAAATATAAAAAATGTTTTATTTATTTACCATCCTTCTCATTTATTTATATTTTTATTAATTTACCATACCTCTTTTATAAATATGGTATTTGGGCCTTTGGCCCATAGGATTCACTTAAATAAAACCTATTCTTGAAAATGGGTGAATGGAAGGTTGTAACTCCTAATTTCAAGGGCTAAATTTACCTTTTTTACCGCCTCCCTTAAAATAAGGTGGGCTATTTGAGGTGATTTGTAAAAATGTACTATGATACAAAATATTCGCCCACTAAAAATTTAAAACCCCTTAATTTCGCCAAAGGGCGAACATTCGCCCCTAAAATTTTCTATGATCCCCTCATTTACAATCATGGTGAAGCATGGTCAACGATGGTTGAATATCATATTTTATCAAAGATTGTCTCACTATGGAAATCAACTATTATCAACCATGTTCTCATGCCACATTGTAACAAATATTGTCTCGGTATGAAAATCAATTATGGTAAAACATGGGCAACACCATATTTATTTTAGGGTTTATAATATTTATGTTAGGGTTCTTATACCTTGGTTTATACTGTTTATCCGTTGGGTTTAATTTTATTCCATTGGGTTTATAATCTTTTGGGTTTTAAGTACTATTCCCTTGGGTTTATTAATATAAGGGTTCATATTCTTAGGGTATAGTATTATTCATAAGGTTTATAATATTAATCTTTAGGTTTAATATAAATTCATTTATTTTATAATCATGGTCAACCATGGTCCAACATCACATTGTGACAAAGATTTTCTTAATCGGAAAATCAACCAATGTCGCACTGTGACAACGATTCTGTCAATATTAAAATCAACCATTGTCAACCATGTCCAACCATTATCTAGCGTGACAAATGTTGTCTCGATATGAAAATTAAGCATGGTAAAACATAGTCCAACATCACATTGTGAAAAAGATTGTGCTAGTATGAAAATCAACCATGGTTTGTCATGGTTAACCATGCTTATTTTAGTGTTTATAATATTTATCGTAGGTTTTATATACCTTGAGGCTATAATATTAATCCCTTGGATTTAATATTATTCCCTTGTGTTTATAATATCAATCCCTTGGGTTTATTAATCTAAGAATTCATATTCCTAGGGTATAAAATTATTCATAGGATTTATAATATTATTCATAGGATTTATAATATTAATCCTAGGGTTTAATACAAATCCCTTGGGTTTAGAATCATGATCAATCATGGTCAACCATGTTTATTTTAGGGTTTATAATATACATCTTAGGGTATTATACCTTGGTTTTATAATATTTATCCCTTCGGTTTGATACTATTCCCTTGGGTTTTTAGTATTAATCCCTTCAGCTTATAATATCAATCCCTTCAGTTTATAATATCAATCCCTTCGTTTTATTAATCTAAGGGTTGATATTCCTAGGGTATAATAGTATTCACGGGGTATATCATATTAATCTTTGGGTTTATTATAAATCCATTGGGTTTATAATCATGGTCAACCATGGTCCAATGCTACATTACCAAAAATATTTTCTCAATATGAAAATCAACTAATGCCACATTTTGACAATGATTGTCTCAATATTAAAATGAACCATGGTCAATGATGTTCTCACGTCGCATTCTGACAAATATTGTCTCAATATGGAAATCGACCAGGTCAATGATGATCAACCATGGTCAAATTATGACAAATATTTTCTCTTTGTCCAAAATCACATTGAGATGACCATGGCCATACAAGGTCACCCATCGTCCAATGCCACATTGTGACAAAGATTGTCTCAATATGGAAATCAACCATGGTTAACCATGCCCAACAAATGTTTGACGTCGCATTGTGAGAAACGTTGCCTCAATATGAAAATAAATCATGGTCAACCATAGTCCAGCATCACATTGTGACAAATATTGTGTCAATATGAAAATTAACAGTGGTCAACCATAGTCAACCCATGTTTATTTTAGGGTTTATAATATTTCTCTTAACGTTTATATACCATGGGTTTATAATACTAATACCTTGGGTTTAATATTATTCCCTTGGGTTTATAATACCTTAGGTTTCTAGAATTGATCCCTTTGGATTATTATTTCCTTGGGTTTATAATATCAATCACATGGATATATTAATCTAACGGTTCATATTCCTAGGGGATAATATTATTCATAGGGTTTGATATAAATCCTATGCATTTTGTATCATGGTAAATGATTGTCCAAATGTCACATTATGCTAAATGTTGCGTCAATATGAAAATCAACCTTGGTCAATGATGTTTATTTTAGGGTTTATCATATTTATCTTAAGTTTTATATACCTTGGGTTTATAATATCAATCATTAGGGTTTATTAATCTAAGGGTTCATATTCATTGGGTATAATATTATCTATATGGTTTATAATATTAATCTTTGGGATTAATATAAATTTGTTGGGTTTATCATCATCGTCAACCATGGTCCAACGACGCATTGTCACAAATATTTTCCCAATATGAAAATAAACCAATGTCACATTGTGACAGTGATTGTATGAATATGAAAATCAACCACGGTCAACCATGTTCTAATGTTGCATTGTGACAAATATTTTCTCAATATGGAAACCAACCACAGTGAATAGCCATGGTCACATTGTGGCAAAGATTGTCCCTTGGTCTAGCATCACATTGTGACAAAAGTGGTCGTGTGTCACATTGTGACAAATATCATCTCAATATGAAAATCAACCATGGCCAACCATTCTCCAACGTCGGATTGTGAAAAATGTTGTCTTAATATGAAAATCAATCATAGTGAATCATAGTCCAACATCACATTGTGACAAAGATTGTGTCAATATGAAAATCAACTATGGTCAAACATGTTTATTTTAGGGTTTATAATATTTATCTTAGGATTTATATACCTTGGGTTCATAATATTATTCCCTTGGGTTTATAAGACCTTGAGCTTTTTGAATTAATATTTTGGGTTTATTATTCCCCTGGGTTTTTAATATCAATCCAATTAGTTTACTAATCTAAGCGTTCATATTCTTTGGGTATAATATTATTCATAGGCTTTATAATATTAATCATAGGGTTTAATATAAATCCTTTGGGTTTACAATCATGGTCAACCATAGTCAACGATGGTCCAATGTTAGATTGTGCCAAAGATTATCTCTTGGTCCAACGTCACATTTTGACAGCCATGGTCATCCATGGTCAACCATGGTCCAATGTCATTTTGTGACAAATATTGTCTCAATAGGAAAATCAACCATCATTAACCATGGCCAACCATTATCTAATGTCGTATTGCGACAAATGTTGTTACAATATAAAAAACAGTTATGGTCAACCATAGTCCAAAATCACATTGTGACGAAGATCGTGTTTATTTTAGGGTTTATAATATTTATCTTAGGGTTTATATACCTTGCATATACAATATTTATCCCTTGGGTTTTAGTTTTAATCACTTGGTGTTTTGTTTCCCATAGGTTTATAATATTTATCTTATGGTTTATATACATTGGGTTTATAATATTCATCCCCTAGGTTTAATATTATTCCCATAGCTTTATAATACTTTGGGGTTTTAGATTTAATCCCTAGGGTTTATCAATCTAAGGGTTTATATTCCTAGGGATTAATATTACTCATAAGGTTTATAATATTAATCGTAGAGTTTAATATAAATCCCTTGGGTTTATAATCATAGAGCTCAAGATAAATCCCTTGGGTTTATTCGCTAAAGAAGGTTCTATATCCACCCGTGATGAATCAACCCATATTGACTTTTAGACGAGGGACAACGATTTATTTTCGAGAGCATATACTTCATTTGAATGTCTATCTACATTTGTGATTTGAGGAGTATGAAAAGTTACCTAACCTTTTAGCTTGTGTCCGTTCCCTTCCCGTCGCATTCCAATCATTCCCTGGTCACATTGCCCCTCGTTTCCTCTTACCGCATGGAAACAACCTTGGCACCATCCATTTCTTTTTCCTAATTTCTTTTGCCTAATAAATTTCCTGTAGCTCGCGGTAACATGGCTTCTCTCAGTTCTTCGAAGGAGATTACAAACAGTGTCAATGGGAGAGAGAAAGAAATCCCTACAACGAAGTGTATTGAACAAAAGCAAAATGAAGCATTTCCACATCGCTGCAACGAAATGAAGTATTTCCAGAGAAAACATAATTACAAAACTCACAAATATTTCAAATACATCAATTTGATGTACAGAAAGTGAGAAAGTCCGGAAGAATGAGGTTGATCTTGTCGTATGACAATAAGTTGAAGGTGCTCCAATAAGTGAGATAAATGACACTTCATATCTATAAGAAGCTTAACCAATTACATTTTTTGTAGTTATGTTCGCTTCCTTTGAAATTGTTCAGTCGATCCTGACATTGTTCCTTGCCAACAGATGTGTTGGACAAATGATGCAACATCGGACTCATATGTAGAGGCGAAGTTACCCCTTATTATTTTTTTCACTCCTTCAAAAAATTACAGAATATACCGTAGATGTGCGTTTGATATTGTGTTGTGTCCACAACTCGCATAACATGTTTTTATTTTTTCTACAATTTACATCAACGCTTTTTCAAGGAATTGAATATCAGTTTACTCGCATAACGGATTAGAGGGTTGATATTTCCTTCAATAGAAATTACGATGAATTTAACTGTCCTGGGCATTTCTAATATGTCGTAAGGCGCAGAATGACCACAATCGATGGCGTTTTTCTATATCGGAGTGTTAAAGCTATGGTAAATTTAACCTTGAATCATGTCCCGATAGATTGAACGACTAATATTTAACCACAACCGATGGCGTTTTTTTATATCGGAGTGTTAAAGCTATGGTAAATTTAACCTTGAATCATGTCCCGATAGATTGAACGACTAATATTTAACGTGATAACTGCTAAAGTCAAATGTCGGATCGAGAGATGCTTACTCATTATTTTTTTCGTGTGATTCTCATGGGGTCTAGGCCATCTAGAGGGCCTTCAACGAGCGGGTAATGAGATAACGTTTTAATTAATTATGGGTACTGATAATTGATAATAAATAATAAATAATTATTAATTAACAATAATAAATTTATAGGGATAGTTTAATTGGTTGAGTTCTTGTTACTAAAATTTTTGTTAATTGACAGGTTATCGGGTCAAATCTCCTTGATGCTTTTGGGGTTAGGCCCAGAGACGGTGGGTAGATCTCTTCAGACAAATTTACATGAAACGACCACTCAGTGACTATGAATCACAATTGAAAATAAGTAATTAATCCTTACTAATTTTTATTAATTATATATATATAAAATTATAATAATTAAACATGTAATTCTATTTTTTATTCATTACTATTGAAAAATTATTATTATTAATTAAATAAATAAAATAAAATAAAGTTTATTTAATAATTAATAATGAACTAATTAATTATTAATTAATTAATAAATTAACCAATAAGTTAATTAATTGATCAATTATCTACAAATGATACTGGCGTGTTGTAACTATTGAGTTTAATTAATAGATAATTATCATTAATAATTAAGAATTTGTTAATAAGTTTAAATATAAATTTAATTAATAGAAAAGGAAAAAAAAAAACTTAGTTAATAATTAATAACATAAAATTAAAAAAATCATTAATAACAAAAAAAAATCATTATAAGTAATAATTAATTAATAATTATATTTAATATTTCATAATAATAATAATTAAATGTTAGTATTAATATTTAATAATTAATTAATCAATAATTAATAATCGATTAAGAAAAATAATTAATTAATAATTAATATTTAATAATTATTAATAATAATATCTAATTCTTAATAATAATAATCAATAATTTATAATCGATTATTAAAAATAATTAATTAATATAAAATAATTAATAATTAATAATAATAATATTTAATTGTTATTAATAATAAACAATAATTTATTAATCAATAATTATTAATTAATTATTAATAATATCTAATTATTCATTAATTACTAATTATTATTAAATATGAAAATCAATCATTGTCATCTATGGTGAGCCATGCTCCAACATCGTATTGTGACAAAGATTGCCTCAATATAAAAATCAACCATGGTCAACCATCGTCCAACACCACATTGTGATAAAGATTGTCTCAATATGAAAATAAATCATCGTTAACAATGGTCAGTAATCATTGTCATTATGACAACCATGGTCATTAATGGTCAACGATGGTCAAACGTCGCATTGTTGCAAAGATTGTTTCAATATGAAATCAACCATGGTCAAGCATGGCTCAACATATTATTGTGACAAAGATTGTCTCAATATACAAATCAATCATGGCCAACTGTGGTTCAACATCGCATTGCAATAAACATTATCTCAATATAAAAATCAACGATGGTCCAAAGTCACATTGTAACAAAGGTTGTCTTGGTATGAAAATCAATCACGGTCAACGATGGTCAGACATAACATTGTGACAAAGATTATGTCAGTATGTAAACAAACAATGGTCAACCATGTTTATTTTAGGGTTTATAATATTTAATAGGGTTTATATACCTTGGGTTTATAATATTAAACCCAAGGGTTTAATATTATTCCCATTGGTTTTTAGTATTAATCCCTTGCATTTATTAGTCCCTTGGATTTATAATATCAATTCCTTGGGTTTATTAATGTAAGGGTTTAGCCCCTGGGTTTATAATCATAATTACAAACATGATCAACCATGGTCCAACATCACATTGTGACAAATATTTTCAAAATATGAAAATCAAACATGGTCCAATGTCGCGATGTGACAAAGATCGTCTCCATATGAAAACCAATGATGCTCAACCATGATGAACCATGGTCTAACATCATGTTGTGACAAAGATTGTCTTAATATGAAAATGAACCATGGTGAACTACAGTCAAGCATGTTTATTTTAGAGTTTATAATATTCATCTTAAGGTTTATATACCTTGAGTTTATAATATTACTACCTTCGATTAATATTATTCCCATGGGTTTATAATACCATTGTGTTTTAGAATTGATCCCTTAGGTTTATAATATCAATCTCTTAGGTTTATTAATCTAAGGGTTCATATTCCTAGGGTATAATATTATTCATAGGGTTTATAATATTAATCTTTAGGTTTAATATGAATCCATTAGGTTTATAATCATAGTCAACCATGGTCCAAGATCACATTTGTGAAAAAAATGTCAATATCAAAATCAACTAATATCGCATTGCGGCAATGATTGTCTCAATATGAAAGTCAACCTTGGTCAACCATCATAGTTTAAATCCCATGGTTTACAATCATGGTAAAAAATGGTCAATGATTGTCCAATGTCACATTTTCCAAAGAGTGTCTCAATATGAAAATCAACCATGGTCCAATGCCGCATTATGACAAAGACAGTCATGGTATGAAAATAAATGATGGTAAGGCATGGTTAACCATGTTAATTTTAGGGTTTATAATATTTATCCCTTGGCTTTAATTTTGTTCCCTTGGGTTTATAATCTCTTGGGTTTTTAGTATTATTCCCTTGGGTTTATTAATCTAAGGGTTAATATTCTTACGGTATAGTATTATTCATAGGGTTTATAATATTAATAATTAGTTTTCATATAAATCCATTTTGTTTATAATAATGATCAACCATGGTCCAATGACACATTGTGACGAAGATTTTCTCAATAGGAAAATCAACCAATGTCGCATTGTGACAATGATTGTCTCAATATGAAAATCAACATGGTTAATCATGTTCCAATGTCACATTGTGAAAAATATTGTTTCAATATAAATATAAACCATGGTCAATCATGGTAAATAAACATGGTCAAATTATGATAAATATTGTCTCTTGGTCTAATGTCCCACTGTGACAACCATGGTCATCCATGGTCAACCATGGTCCAATGTCACACTGTGATAAAGATTGTCTCAATATGAAAATCAGCCATGGTGAAACATGGCCAACCATTGTCCAATGTGACATTGTGACAAATGTTGTCTCAATATGAAAATCAATCATGGTAAAACATAATTCAACGTCACATCGTGACAAAGATTCCGCCAATATGAAAATCAAGCGTGGTCAATCATGGTTAACCATGTTTATTTTAGGGTTTATAATATTTGTCTTAGTGACTATATACCTTGGGTTTATAATATTAATCCCTTGGGTTTAATATTATTTCCTTAGGTTCATAATACCCTCGGGTTTTAGAATTGATCCCTTGGGTTTATTATACCCTTGGGGTTATAATATCAATCCCTTGGGTTTATAATATCAATCCATTCGATTTATTAATCTAAGGATTCATATTCCTAGGGTATAATATTATTCATATGGTTTATAATATTAATCCTAGTGTTTAATATAAATCCCTTGGGTTTAGAATCATGATCAATCATGGTCAATGATGGTCCAATGTTACATTGCTCCGAAAGATTGTCTCAATATGGAAATCAACCATGCTAAACCATGGTAGAACGTCGCACTGTGACAAAGATTGTCTCAGTATTAAAATCAGTGATGGTAAGGCATGGTAAACCATGTTTATTTTAAGATTTACAATATTTATCTTAGGGTTTTATACCTTGGTTTTATAATATTTATCCCTTAGGTTTAATATTATTTTCTTGGGTTTATAGTATTAATCCCTTGGGTTTATAATATCAATCTCTTGGGTTTACTAATCTAAGGGTATAATATTAGTCATAGGGTTTATAATATTAATATTTGGGTTTATTATAAACCCATTGGGTTTATAATCATGGTCAACCATGGTTTAACATCATATTAATACAAAGATTTGATCAATATGAAAATAAACCAATGTAGCATTCTGACATTGATTGTTTCAATACGAAAGTCAACCATGGTCAATGATGTTCCAACATAGCATTGTGACAAAGATTTTCTCAATATCAAAATGAACCATGGTGAATCATGGTCAAACATGGTCCCATTGTTACAAAGATGGTCAACCATGGTCCAATGTTTCGTTGTGACAAATATTGCCTCAATATAGAAGTCAACCATGGTCAACTATGGTTAACTAATGTCCAACGTCACATCATGAGAAATGCTGTCACAATATGAAAATCAATCATGGTCAGCCATAGTCCAACGTCAGACTGTGACAAAGATTTTGTCAATATGAAAATTAATTGTGGTCAAATACGGTCAACAATATTTATTTTAGGGTTTATAATATTTATCTTAGGGTTTATATACCTTTGATTTATAATATTAGTCCCTTGCGTGTAATCTTATTCCCTTGGGTGTAATATTATTCCTTTGGGTTTGTAATACCCTGAGGTTTTAGAATTGATCCATTGGGATTATTATTCCCTTGGGTTTATAATATCAATCCCTTGTGTTTATTAATCTAAGGGTTCATATTCCTAGGGTATAATATATTTCATAGGGTTTATAATATTAATCCTAGAGTTTTATATAAATCCCGTGGGTTTAGAATCATGGTCAAACATGGTCAACGCTAGTCCATGTCACATTATGCCAAACATTGCATCAATATTAAAATAAATCATGATGTACCATGTTTATTTTAAGGTTTATAATATTTATGTTAAGTTTTATATACCTTGGGTTTATAATATCCATCACTTGGGTTTATTAATCTAAGGGCACATATAGCTAGGGTATAATATTTTTCATAGGGTTTATAATATTATTCTTTGGGTTTAATATAAATCCATTGGACTTATAATCATGGTCAACCATGGTCCAACATCACATTATCACAAATATTTTCTCAATATGAAAATCAACCATGGTTAACCATGTTCCAACGTTGCATTGTGACAAAGATTGTCTCAATATGGAAACCAACCATGGTCACATTTTGACAAAGATTGTCTCAATATGGAAACCAACCATGGTCACATTTTGACAAAGATTGTCTCTTGGTCCAATGCCACATTGTGACAACCATGGTCATCCATGGTCAACCATGGTCCAATGTCGAATTGTGACAAAGATTGTCTCAATATGAATATCAATCATGACAAACCACAATCCAACTTCACATTGTGACAAAGATTGTGTCAATATGAAAGTCAATCATCATAAAGCATGTTTATTTTAGGGTTTATAGTATTTATCTTAGGCTTTATATACAATGAATTTATAATATTAATCTCTAATATTATTCCCTTTGGTTTATAATACCTTGGGGTTTTAGAATTGATCTTTTGGGTTTATTATTTCCTTGGGTTTATATTATTAATCCCCTAGGTTTATTAATATAAGGGTTCATATTCCTAGCGTATAATATTATTCATAAGGTTTATAATATTAATTCTAGGGCTTAATATAAATCCCTTTTGTTTATGATCATAGCCAACCTGGTCAATGATGGTCCAATTTTACATTGTACGAAAGATTGTCTTTTGGTCAAATGTCACATTGTGACAAAGATTGTGTCATTATAAAAATAGACCATGGTCAAAAATGTTTATTTTAGGGTTTATAATATCTATTTTAAGGTTTATATACCCTAGGTTTACAATATTTATCCCTTGGGTTTAATATTACTTCCTTGGTTTTATAATCCCTTGGTTTTTTAGTTTTAATTCCTTGAGTTTATAATATTTATCTTAGGGTTTATGTACCTTGGTTTATAATATTGATCCCATAGGTTTAATATTATTCCCTTCGATTTATAATGATGCTTCTAGTAATTTGGATAGGTGTCTAAAAAAGGAGGGAGTTGGTGCTTCATGCCAGTGGGTGCTAGAAAATAATCAAAGGGAGTTGGTGCTTCCTGTGAGTGGTGGCTTACAAAACATATTGATGTAATAAAGTAGGTGCTCTCATTTTACATCAATAGCAACAACAATATTTGGTGGTTCTTCCCGAAAGGGTATCCACGAAATCCTTGTGTCTCACATGTATAATGCTCATGGTGTGTGCTTGTATGTTGATTTCATATTATTGTCACGTGATATGTTGTTGTTGGTTATATGGATTTTTTCCAAGTTTAAATATGAAAAGTAAATTGGCATAAAAAGTTAAAAAATAGACTCAATACTGATTCACTCCCCTTTCAGTGTTAACATTGTTTCCAACAGGGGATCCATTATTTTGTATCCTTTGATAACCACTTATGACATGAAAAAATGGATTTGGGTGGTTCAGAGTACTGGTGATGTGATAGGGGGACACAATAACCTATCTACATAAAAACATTTCCCGGTTGTTGTCCCAGAAATATTTCACTTTACGGAAATGGTATCCTAGTATGTAACCTGGTACTTTCCAGTTAAAATAGTTATTGTCTCATCTCAAGAAGGAAAGGTAATAATGAAAACAACAACATATTTTATTGCAAACATGTTGTTGCTTCCAAACAAGGGCAGTCTACAAGGAAAAAACAAAGCCTACATTGTAATAAAAGTGGAATTCTTGCTCCATATATCAAACGAAAAATGATCAACAAATATTTTAAATAATGAGTGCTTTCCCCATTCAGTTATCCCCCTTACGAAATTATATCTCTTGGTTCTATGCCCAAGTTTTCTTTTTCCATGGTTTCCCAAGTTCTTGGTCTTGATACTAATGTCTATGTAACCTAGATAATTCTAGGTCTCTTAACCTTCCTATGTCATCCGACCACTAAAGCCTAAACCAATTGTATTTTCTACAATTTCTCTTTGACAAAATTCATTACCAAATGATAAAAAATGGGAAGGGAGGTCTTTCCACTACCAAGTGTTATAAATGTAGATCACTCCTGAGAGGGAGGGCATGAGTTAGTAGTGGCGGAAATTATAAACTTTTATTTTTTATTTTTGTTCGCTAATATATTAAATGACTAATAACTCAACATATAAGTGTTAATTTGAACATTCAACTACATCAAGAATCAACATATAAGAGACATCACACATAAAACAATAATGAACAATGAGATATAATATATTTTTGGTGGAAACCTCGAAGGGAGAAAGACCACCATATCACTATTTCATTTCTATAAATCTATTATTAATTAGTAATATTCTAATACAAAGATTAGATGGCTACCACTAGCAAGGATCTAGTACCCCTTTAACAATTTAGTCAAGGAACCACTGCCCCTTTAAAAATTTAGCTGGCCACTACAATCAAGGAGCCATTGCCCCTATCTTGGAAATGCATGACTTGTTGGAGGCCACTACCTCCTCAAAGTCTTTGTGGCCACCTTTTAAAATATTTAATACTTTACCCCAATCATCAAAGGAACTCTCTCTATAGCACAATATCGATAAATTATCAATAAATCTCAATAGAAAGTCCTCTCTCTTTTTCACACAATCCTATACAACTTATTCTCCTCTCCAATCATTGCTACTTACAAACAACATTGTCTACGACATGCATAGTAAAATATGATTTAGTTTACATATTTAATATGGTCCTACAACCACACTTCTTCTCTCTCAATTCCCTCTCAATGGCACACTCTTTTTGTCCATCCAAACATAACTCCTCAAGTTATTCTCCTATATATAGTGTTTCTCCTTCACTTTTAAAGTTTGATCACCTTCTAGATGAGGAGAAAACCTTCTTATACTATTAAACCCTTTACCATGAGAGAATACCATATAAATTTCCCTTGGAATTAGCTTTAGTGCTTGCATAGTTTAGGAAATTCCACTCACTGGTCATAAAACACCATCAATACACATAACATGTGTTGTAACACACTTTATAGGTGTATAGCTTCATTATTGCTACAACACACCTTTGAGGCACTTTCCTTCATTGTAACATGCCTTTGAGGTTGTTAACTACATTACCTCTTCCAAAGATGCCCTCTTCAACCACATTTGTAGTTCAAATTCAGGACATAAACGCACAAGCTTGAGATACTATACTACTCATGGAAAACCATACATTGGACCACTACAAAGCATAGAAATCATAATTACAAAGCTAATAGGGAAACAATACAATTCCAACAAGATTCCCATTTGACATTGATGTTAACCTAAACCTAATCTTCCTTCCTAAACCTAAATTTTGAAGTTAAGATGAATACTCTCTCCCCTTTTGACATCAACGTAAAGGGGAAATGCATAACAAGTATAACACCATGCCTTCTCAAATTTGATCATACTCCATGTGAACATGTAATAGGCTACAAACATCTTCTCCACTCTATTGTATGTCATATTTGCTTTGTCATTTCCATTAAGTCACATATAAGAGACTCAACACATACATGGCCAAATGGTTTGAAAATAATTAGAGTGATAGTACATGAGATACAAGGCTTAAACAATATGATACATGGCTATAGCACAAGTCCATAATCCCATAACTTAAACTACTAATTGTAGCATACTCCTCTTGAGAGGTTGAACACTATGTTGTCACAAAAAAGAATACTAATTGATATTCTTATGAAATATGATCTCTTTTGCAACATATGTTGGAAATACTGAGAGGGGGAGGGGGGGGGGTGGATCAATATTTCTTTTCAATTTTTATTTTTACTAGTTAAATAATTTATATTTAGAACACAAAAATAAATAATAGGAATAAGTGCTTTTATTAATATAATCTTTGCAATAAATAAAGTACAATGCATATAGGGCTTCAATCAGTTCGCAAGCACCAACTTGGACTTTTTGTGAGGCTCCAACCTCCAGAGCACCAACTCTATCTTGTCAAGGCACCAACCTTGGATTTAGGAGCACCAACTCCGAGGACACCAATCTTTCCAGTTCTGAGGCACCAACCCTTTGCTGTAAATTTTTTGGATCTGTTTGGTAGTAATTCTCTACTCCCAACACTGCTGGACCTATGACTTACTTCTATCCTCCTGCTTCTTCCACGTCTACCAGACCATTGGCTTCCTCTGTTTGTTACGGTACATCCCCTGTAAACTTTCCTTGTTCTTTGTTATAGATGCTCGATACGCCATGACCTTTGTCTTTTTTTCGCTCGCTTGATCTTTTGGATTCTTGCTCTTTGGCTTCCTCTGTCTCTTCGAGTTCACCAATACTCAAAAAATACATTCATTTGGAAGAGAGGACAAATTACAAAAGTGTTGCATATTAAAATTATATCAGAGAGGCCCTTTTAAATATTTATACAATAGACTCAATATTTATGGAGGATTTGATAGGAGAGGCTATACCAACAAGGAGGCCCCAGATGCCACATCACTACCTCAATTCGAAATCGCAACTTTCGAAAACTCCCGCAATCACAACCCTTTGACTTCACGATATAACATTTCCAATGCCCCTATTTCTGACAGATGTGATATTTCAATTAGCTTCTTTTGATAACTCAATCGGGTCCACAAATTATATCGCAATAGGCAATCGGGTTCACAAGACTTATCACAATCAGCATTTCGACGATGTCAACTATTTTTAACTTTGTGATTCAACGGATGCGATATTTAGTTAAGCCATGCTATAATGGTGCAGCAGGTCTACAATGCTATCGCAATCATAGTTTTCAAGTGGCATTCCTTTGTGATACATAACTTCCAATGTGGATGCGATATACTATTAAATCATGTTATAATGGTGTAGCGGGTGCACAATAATATCGCACTCGCAGTTATCAATGTGACATCCATTTATAAATTGCGATATGAAATTTCCAATGGGTGGATGTGATATTGCATTAAGTTATGTCATAGTGGTGCAATCGGGTTCGTATTACATATCACAATCGGAGTTTGCGAGACTTTGAATGGCACATGGATTAAAGCCGGCCTTAACCCCCACAGTTTGATCGTGATCTAAGGGTTGACTTCCTTGATCGACGGCTAGGATTTAGTTGGGGCCTTCAACCCCGATCAAAATAGACGTACACTTCTACCCCCGCTCTTCTGATAGCTGTGCTTTTTGTTTTCTTCTTTACTTACTCCGATAGCTCTTCTCTACTTTGTTATTCTCTGCTTTGATAGCTCTACTCTTCTCTAGTATTCTCTACTCTGATACCTCCTATGACTTCTGATATTCTATGCTTTGATATTCTGCAATACTCCTCTGATATGTTAACTCCTCTGATAACATTCTTTATGCACCTCCACTGAAGTGTGACTCTTTGCTTCTCATGGCTTCCAATGACCTCTTCCTCTTACGCTTTGACTTCATGATGGCTTCCGATAAACTACTTCTGATGAACTCTTCCGATAGCTCTTCTTTGACTGCTCCTATTCTTGGCTTCCAATGTCTTTCCAATGGCTTCCCTAATGGCTTTGATCCTTGGCTTCTTGCTCCTATTTCTTCACGGATCTACTCTGCTTCTCCTTGGCTTCATATCATCATTTAGTATCCTAGAATATTTCAATATTGACATTAATGACAATCTAGTTCAACAATCTCCCCTTTTGTCATCGATGGCAATATTATTCTTCTCTCCCCCTTTGACATAAGTGGCAAAGGAGTGCACTAGAACTCCCCCTGTCATGCAACATCTTTATGAATCAAATTCAATTAATGCTAAAGAAATAACCCCCATCTTTTGACGAAGATGTTCAAATGCTTCTCACGGAAGAGGTTTTGTGAAAATATCAACTATTTGCTCCTTAGTATTGATATATTGCAAGATGATGTTTTGTTCAGCTACTTGTTCACGAAGGAAATGATACTTGATTGGTATATGTTTAGTCTTTGAGTGCACCATTGGATTTTTCTGAGGCTGATAGCACTTGTGTTATCACAATAGATGGTCATTGGTTGATTTGTACCTATGTTGACATCTTTCAGAGATTCCTTCATCCATAATATTTGAGTACAATAATATGCGGTAGCTATATACTCGGCTTCAGCTATAGATAGTGAAATGGATTTTTGTTTTTTGCTGAGCCAAGGTACTAGACAGTCTCCCAGGAAGAATGCATTTCCACTAGTACTTTTTCGATCATCGGCACTTCTGGCCCAATCAGCATCGGTGTATGCAATGACAGTAAGGGTTGAGCTCTTAGGGTACCAAGGACCGAAATCAGGAGTTCCTTTCAAGTATCTAAGAATTCTTTTTACAGCCAACAAATGGGATTGTTTAGGATCTGATTGAAATCTTCCCACCATTCCTACTGCTTGCATAATGTTAGGTCTCGTAGTAGTTAAGTATAGAAGGGCTCCAATTTTTGACTTATAATGAGTTGCATATACTAGAGGAGAATCATCATCTTTGCTTAATTTGCAATTTGTGGTCATAGGTGTGCTCATGGGTGTAGAGTCTTCCATTCCATATCTTTTAAGCATGTCTTTAAGATATTTGGCTTGAGATATGAACATGCCTGCCATGGTTTGAGATACTTGTAGTCCAAGGAAGTAAGATAACTCTCCTATCATCAACATCTCAAACTCTTTTGACATACTTTGAGCAAACTCATGGCTCATCTCATCATTATTAATAGAAAAATTCAAATCATCAACATAGACTAGTGTGACTAGTAACTTATCCTCATTCGTGTTTATGTAGAGATTACTTCCTGCCACCACCTTGTCATTGTAGATAGTGATCCAATCTTGCATACCAAGCTCTAGGAGCTTGTTTCAACCCATTTAATTCCTTTTTCAACTTACAAACAAAGTATTTTCCTTCTACTAGATTAAACCCTTCTAGTTGCTCCATGTAGACTTATTCCTTAAGCTCCCCATTAATAAATGACTATTTTATGTCCATTTGATAGATTTTAAATTATTTTTAGCAAGAAAAATTCCAAGAAAATCCTGATAGATTCCACATGAGATACTGTTGCAAAGGTTTCTTCAAAGTCAATTCCTTCAATTTGTGAATAGCCTTTACAAACAAGCCTTGCCTTATTTATGATGGTTTGTCCATATTCATTCATTTGTTTTTTGAACACCCACTTGGTTCCAATTATATTTTTATCCTTTGGATAAGGTACCAACTCCCATGTCTCATTCTTCTCAATTTTAGACATTTCTTCTTCCATGGCCTTTACCCAATGAGCATCCTTACTTGCTCGAGTAAATGTTTCTGGTTCTATCATGGATAGACGAGAAACACAATTTTTCTTTGGTGTACTTGTCATCCTTCTTCAGGTATGCATCCCTTCATCTAAATTGCCAATAATATGCTCTTCTGGGTGATGTTTTTGGAGAAACTTCATCTCTGAATGGGTTTGAGACGGTTCTTTTTCCTTGTGTTTTTCTTGATCTTTTTCTTCTTTTTAAGGATCTTCTTCAATGAGAGGGTTAAATTCATGTTCTTCAATTTATTTTTTTGAAAGGTCTTCATCAATCTTCACATAAATAATTTCCACTATTTTCCATAGTCGATTATTGTAGCACTTGTAGGCTTTTCTCCTTATAGAATATCCAAAGAATATCCCTTCGACAACTCGAGAATAAAATTTTCCTGGTGAGCCATCATTGTTTTTCATAAAGCACTTGCTTCCAAAAATCTTGAAGTATTTTACTGAAGCAGGTCTTCCTTTACATAATTCATAAGGAGTCTTCTCATTATTTTGTCTTAGTTGAGTTTGATTCAAGGTATAGACAGCTATCCCGACTACTTCTCTCCATAATTTTGGCTGCAAGTAAGCTGCTATTAACATTGTTCTTGCATTTCTTGAACTGTTCAGTTTCTTCTTTCGACTACCCCATTTTGCTTGGGTGTTCTAGCAGTTGAGAGTTCTCTTTCAATTCCATGTACTTTATAGAATTCATCAAATTATTTTGATGTGAATTCTCCCCCTCTATCTATTCAAATGCTTCAGATTTATATTTTATGAAATATACCCACATAATTCTAGTATAGTCATCAACAAATAAAGCAAAGTACCTTTCTCTTTGGAGTGCTAGAGTTCTAGTTGGTCCACATAAATCAGCATGATGATCTCCAAAGGCTTTGATGTAGAAAACTCCTTGGTCTTGTGGTTGGTTCTAGTTTGCTTTCCATGTTGACATGGACCACATACTCCTTGATTTGGCTTGAATAAATTTGAGATGTCTCTCATTTCATTAATCTTGCTGATATTGATCAAGTTATCGAATCTTGTATGTCCAAGTCACTTGTGCCACAACCAAATTTCATCTGTTTGACTTAAGTAACATTTATCTTCTTGAATTTTTTTAAGAATGTAGATGTTTTATCGTGTTCTAACCACTTTCATCACAAGTTCCCCTGAGGAAGAGTTCCTTATTTGACATTCTTTAGTGCTAAAGACAACATTATGTCCTTGATCACAGATTTGGCTAACACTCAGGAGATTGTGTTTGAGCCCATTTACTAGCAAAGAATTTTGAGCCTTTGCTTTTCGATTAATAAGGGTAACAGTTCCTTTTCCAACAATTTTGGCAAATCCACTTCCAAAAGATACATTTCCTTCCTTTTTGTTCAATGAGACAAACTTCCTTTTTTCCCCTATCATGTGTCTGGAGCACCCACTATCCACAAACCAATGATTTTCATCACTGTGAGCACATAGAGCTAGGCCACATTTATTCGTGTTGGGATTCTCATTTTTTTCTTTTCTTCTTTTGAGGGGGAAATTTTGTTCATTGTGTCCATTATCATTACATAATGAGCAAATCAGATCAAATTTGGCCAAAGGGTCAAAAGAGTTGTCGGTCTTTATTTGTCCATGACCTTTGGGACCATACGATTTGTTTGTTTGATCCTTCAATTTTAGTGTTTCATTCTTACGAGCCATGCAATGTCTAGTTTGACGACCAAAATTTTTACAATAAAAACAAAGCCCAAAAAGGATAGTTTTGTACCTATTGTAATAGCCATGATTTGAATCAACATTCTTCCTTGGAGTTACTCTCTCTTCATTCTTTGGATTTGATATGGGCCTTTGAGGAAATAATCTTTCTTCTTTCGGGTTGCTGGAAAGTATGTCAACATATCTTTTCACATTATTCTTAGTACTTGATGATTCTCCTTTAAAACCTATTCCAGATTTGTCATGTTCAGGTTTTTGATTATTGAGGATAGTGTCAAGTATTTGAGAGATTTCCCGACCCTCTTTGATTTGTTCCAATTCCTTCCTCAGAGATACTATTTCGGCTTCATGTTCTTCACAAACTTCTTCTTTTTATTTTAGCTTACTTTTAAAGAGGCCCTTCTTTTTGTTTCCTCGTTTTCTACCTTGAGAAAGATGATTTTGTTTCATAATTTCTCATTTTCTTCAATTTTTTCTTCCAATCCTTTAAGAGAGTTGACCCCTTCAGCTACTCGGAGAAAGTATGATGCAATGTCTTCTTCATCATCCATTTTCAGACATTCAAATTTCCTTCTATGAAACTGAAGCTTTGCCTTCTTAACTTTGGAGTCCCCATCGTATAAGCTAATTAGCTTATCCCATACTTCTTTTTGAGGGTTACAATTCATGACTTTTGTAAAATCATAATCAGTGATTCCACTAGTGATGGAGTTTAAGGCTTTTGCATTTGCAATGTAATATTTCCTGAGGTCTTGATCTGTTTGAAGAGTGGAAGGAGCTATGTACTCATTTAAAACTGAATTCCAAACTTCAGGTCCAAGGGACATTAAGTAGTATGACATTCTCTTTTTCCATAAACCAAAATTTGTGCCATCAAATAGAGGAGGTCTTCCTGACACTTCTTGATTTCTCATCATGACTAAGAATCCTTCTTCTATTTGTTAGGTTGATATGAAGAAGCTGACTCTAATACCAATTGTTAGAAATACTGAGAGGGGGGTGAATCATTATTTCTTTTCAATTTTTATTTTCATCATTTAAATCATTTATATTTAGAACACAAAAATAAATAATAGGAATAAGTGATTTTATTAATATAATCTTCTCATAAATCAAGTACAATGTATATAGGGCTTCAATCAGTTCCCAAGCACCAACTTGGACTTTTTGTGAGGCTCCAACCTCCAGAGTACCAACCCTGTCTTATCAAGGCACCAACCTTGGATTTAGGAGCATTAACTCCCAGGACACCAATCCTTCCAGTTCCGAGGCACCAACCCCAAGGGCTCCAACCCTCTGTTGTAAATAGTCTGGATCTGTTTGGTAGTAATTATCTACTCCCAACCCTGCTGGACCTATGACTTACTTCTGTTGTCCTGCTTCTTCCACGTGTACCACACCTTTTGCTTCTTATGTTTCTTACAGTACACCCACAGTGAACTTTCCTTGTTCTCTGTTATAGATGTCCGATACACCCTGACCTTTGGATTTCTTTTCACTCACTTGATCTTATGGCTTCTCACTCTTTGGCTTCTTCTGTCTCTTCAAGTTCGCCAATACTCAAAAAACATGTTCATTTGGAAGAGAGGCCAAATTACAAAGTGTTGCATATTAAAATTATATCAGAGAGGCCCTTTTAAATATTTATACAATAGACTCAATATTTATGGAGGATTTCATAGGAGAGGCTATACCAACAGGGAGGTACCACATGTCACGTCACTACCTCAATTCGAAATCGCAACTTTCGGAAACCCCCGCAATCTCAACTCTTTGGCTTCACGATATAACATTGCCAATTCCCCTATTTCCGATAGATGTGATATTCCAATAAGCTTCTTTTGATAACTCAATCGGGTCCAAAACTTATATCACAACTGGTGGTTGGGTTCACAAGACTTATCACAATTGGAAGTCCAGTGGTGTCAACCATTTTTAACTTTGTGATTCAACGGATGCAATATTTAGTTAAGCCATGCTATAATGGTGCAACGGGTCCGCAATGCTATCACAATCGCATTTTTCAAGTGGCATTGCTTTGTGATACATAACTTCCAATGTGGATGCGATATACTATTAAATCATGTTATAATGGTGTAGCGGGTCCACAATAATATCACAATCGTAGTTATTAATGTGACATCCATTTCTAAATTGTGATATCAAAGTTCTGAGGGGTGGATGCGATATTGCATTAAGTTATGTCATAGTGGTGCAGTCGGGTTCGTATTACATATCGCAATCGAAGGTTTGTAGGACTTCGACTGGCACATGGATTAAAGCCGACCTTAACCCCCACAGTTTGACCATGATCTAAGGGTTGACTTCCTTGATTGACGGCTTGGATTTAGTGTGGGCCTTCAGCCACAATCAAAATAGACGTACACTCCTACCCCCTCTCTTCCGATAGTTGTGCTCTTTGTCTCCTTCTTTACTTGCTCTGATAGCTCTTCTCTACTCTGATATTCTCTGCATTGATAGCTTTTCTCTGCTGTAATATTCTCTGCTCTGATAGCTCCTGTGAATTTTGATATTCTCTGCTCTGATATTCTACAATACTCCTCTGATATGTTAACTCCTTTGATAACACTGTTTATGCACCTCTTCCAATGTGTTCCTCTTTGCTTCTCGTGGCTTCCAATGACCTCTTCCTCTTACGCTTTGACTTCATGATGGCTTCTGATACACTGCTTCTGATGAACTCTTCCAATAGCTCTTCTTTGATTTCTCCTGTTCTTGGCTTCCAATGTCTTTCCAATGGCTTCACTGATGGCTTTTCTCCTTGACTTCCTGCTCCTATTTCTTCACGGATCTGCTTTGCTTCCCCTTGGCTTCATATCATCATTTGGTATCCTATAATATTGCCATATGTCCATTAATGACAATCTAGATCAACAAGATAAGCATGTAAAATAAGGATGTCAGCTACCAAATATTTTCTTGGTCAATAATAAACATCCTCTCATGTTCAACAAGCTCCTCCTAACCATGTAAGGAGATATACAAATGATTTCTCAAACTATTGTAAACCAATAATCACCACTACATGTGCCTCCTTGACTCATGGAAGAGGCTACATCAACCTAATCAAGGACTCCACCAAAACAGCATGACAATATGATACACAATGAAATACACGACTTCATAACAAAAAATAACTGCAACAATGATGCCGAACATCATATACAAGTCTGAAACAACTCTCATATCTCTTTGAAGCCTTGGTTGACTCATGACTACAAAACCAACATGATCCAATAATAAAATCAACAAAATACAAAGCTTTATCTCCCACTCTATGGTGCATAGATGGCTAAAACATAATGATCCACTACAATACATGCTACACTCCATGGCTCAACTCTATGCATGACTAGTACAATACTGAAACAATCTCATACACAAGCTCATGCATGGTTTTCACAAGTGCCACTCAAAAGTGTCCAAGAGTTCTCTTCTTCAATGCATGCCTAATAGAATAGTATACTGCAAGTACATGGAATCTATGAGAAACAATATGTACTCTACATAGTGGTGACATAATTACATACATATCACATGATAACGCATGTCAAACTCTTAATACACCATCCATATTGTTACCGGGAATAGTGTCTATGCAGAAATGCTAATCCCACTAAGGCTGGTAGCTACCTTAGAAACAAACACACTAAAAACTACTTTCATTTTCCTTTATGAAAAATATATAAGAGAAGAATAAGGAGACCAACCTCTGTCTTGAACTTGGTCCCTTGCTCGATTCCTCTCTCTTCTGGTAAGTCTTTTGCCACTCGCTTCCTTGTCTACCTAGCTTCAAAGAGTACCTGTAGAATCAAAGCAGCATAACACTATCCAAGAACATAGATCTATTATCATAAACAATATAGGATTAGATGTACATTGACCATACAAATTCATAAATAATCAATCATACAAGAATATGGAGGAAAACTTGAATAGCTTTATTGATAATTAAGAAAGAGCAAAGAGAATTACAACCGATTGTTTTAACCCAGCATCATCCTCTCAACAAGTAAGCCCTTCTTCACCTCATGAAAAGCTTAGATCACCCAACACTATGATATTGCACCAAGAAACCAACAGCACTTCCTTACAAGATACAAAATTCTAGCCTCCGGATCTGTGGGATGAGGGATCCATATATAGATGTCTGCAAGGGAGGTGAGTCAGCTTGAGATTTGATTATTGCCTTCCCTCTGATAGTTCTTGATTCCACTTGGAGATTGATGATCTCTTACTCATCCCTAGTCGAATTCAGAGAGGCAAGTGTCACAGGAGAAGTTTCTGGAAGATTCCATGCTTCTCAGCCTTGCGGATTGACCCTGCCATTTGTCCCTTCTCGTCCATCACACCCCATAGAAGGAATTTTTGACATGAAACACAGCTAATCTGTGTATTTAAGTGGGATGCAATGCACTTTGCCTATGGAGCAGGTGAAACGGTCAAGTTTTGACCAGTTCTAAGTAGTTTTTCATGGAGAACTTCTGGGAGATGCTGTAATTAGTTGACCTTGTTCTTCTAGGGGTTGGGACAACACCTTTAGGGACTTAAGAGCCCTTGGTTTATGGACATTTATGCTTGGGGTTGTAGTACCCAAAAATGTTTATAACAGTTGCCCCCTAAAGCATGAGGTCGTTAATCTTTTCATTTCGGGTGAAATTCTTTATCATGAGGATCCGAAGTTTTTTCGAGCTGGGAGGCGACTGGTAATAAGATACAATACAATACATTATCTTCATTTTATTTTCATGATCTCGCTGAGGCGAGCATTCCTATGCTCAGATTTACAAATTCATTCTCATGTACATAGGACAGACAATCGTCTGAGTGTAGACTGATGATTCTGGTAGAGCCATCATCCCTTAGATTGGATGATTATCTGTGCAGAAATGATGTACATTTGATGTCTTTATTCTCCTGAATATATATCGCATCCTGGATGGATGAAACTAGATCCAGGGTCTTCAATCTCACTCGATCTTCACTCAAAGTACAAGTCAATCCATGTGAGAGATGTTCTGGAGTCGAACATGTAGAGACATCGCCTGATTACCAGCCAATGATGTAAGCTGTTAACAGGTGCGAGAGGAATCACCGATAATGATAATGATCCTCAAGGTACTGCAGTACAATTCACGTGGTGCGAATAGGGGACTTGGCGTCGAACACCACGTAAAATCTTACGGTCGAAGGCCATTGATGTAAACCTGTCGCCGGAGGTGAGAAACTTGCCATTGAGGTATGCAAGCTCCAAAGTACTGAAAGGGCTGTTCCTAGATCGACTTCTTGGATAATGAGCTGATGTCGACAAGAAGCGATCTATCATAGGAGGGCCTTATTGAATCCAACATCAATGACACGGGCTCCAGCAAATGATTTTAATGGAGGTGAAAACAATCTGGTGATATATGGTTCAGGGTGGCGGTCATCAAAGAATGGAGCGAAAATGTATTATAGTAGGTGAGACACAGGTGAATTCTCTGAGCGACTTCTCTTGAACATATCGGTGACACTGACATGATGGATTGGTAGCATTAACCCCAAATGTGGATGGTGTGATGGAACCATGGTGATGTGACCAGTGAATGGAACAACCCAACCCGACTCAAATGCAGAGTGAACGTGTCATGTTCGAGAGCGACTTGCTACTAACAAAGTTTCTTCAAGTTTTCTTCCCAATTTTTCCCTAGTCATTGCTGACCAGTACCTCTTTATTTTTGTCAAGCTTGGGGAGGATAACATATTCTTGTTCTATAATTTTCCCTTTGGGCAAACCCATCACTATGTTTTAATGAGCCTAGCGATAGTGAAACTATTTCTTGTCTGTTATGGACAAGTTTGTTGCTATTAGGTTTTAACGAGTTTAACGACAAAGATAACTCGGTCCTTTTCAATTTTAGAGAGTCTGAAAAGGAACATAAAGGAAAATCCAAAAATCCTTTTTCATCATCTAATCCCTTAAGTCCGAAAAAGTATAAAATAATATGAAAGGGATGAATTTTTGGTAATGTTAACGAGCCGAACAAGACAAGCGCTCGATATTTTTGTGTAATAATCCCTCAGGTCCAAAAAGATTAAAATCTAAATGAGGGATAGCACTTCCGGTCGCTTTAACGAGCTGGAGAGGCCAATGACTCGGAAATCTTTTCATATTTTATGAGTCAGTTGAAAAGAGCTTAAAGGAGACTCGTTTTTCAAGGAACGAGTGATAGATTCAGGTAGCAGCTGATTCCAGGTAAGGCTTGGAATTTTCCAATCATGGCAATGTCACAAGGATGGCTAACAAGATCACTCTTCGCAGTTGTTCCTCAAAAGGGGTAAAAAATCAAATGGAGGTGAATGATCGGCCAATATAGAGTGGAGGTGATGATGAGAACACGACCAAGGCTTCAAATGCTCAAGTAATACATTCACGATGGTTATTTATCGGAAATTGGTTCATTTTTTAATGAGCTTAAACGCTGGGGGAAACACTTGCTCATTGCTTATGTTTAATTTTTAACGATCTTGAATTTCGTATTAAAACTACTCGATTAATCCCGTCGCATAATAAGGATGTCTCGTATAAAAAATCAACATTATTTCAAAGCTTTTCCCCACATCCTTTCTTTATGCAAGTTAGGAAACGACCAATCCTACGAGTTTAAAGGGTTAGAGGGCGTATAAATTTAAAAAATAAATGGTCACTCTTCGCTTGCATGCCAAAAGGCTTGCATGCCCCCACGTATAGTGAAATAGAGTTTCAAGGTTACCCCTCAATTTGTAGACAAAACATTTGTTTTATCGGGAAAGGCCTACCTTTTCAGGTTACCCCTCAATTTGTAGACAATACATTTGTTTTATCGCGAAAGGCCTACCTTTTTCAGGTTACCAAAGATTGCTCTATTTCTGCCACAAACAAAACACTTCTTCAGCGATGTCTATCGAAATAGACAAAGGTGAGTGGCGCAGACGCCTCCACTCACATAACTTTGACGAGGGAATCTTATTCTAGTCTAATCCCCTTTTCCTAAATGGATGGGAGTGTCAGACTAGTCAGATATCCTTCGCGGAAACCTACCCTATACCTGAAGTTTTCCTGTTGAAACAGGCCAGGGTGCATGCCCCCTGGGTTCCAGTCATGCCCTCCGAATCACTCACGCTCATCAGGAGGACGGACTGGGGATTGATGAGACATTCCTTGCGTGAAAAGACCATTCAGGGTTGGTATATGACTATTTTCTATGTGTGAACCAGGGAATGAAAGTTGGTCTACGAGCTTGACCACTCTTCCTTCGTGCGGAAAACACATTACTCCAAAGAGTGAGGAGAGAATGGCTCCCATGCAATAAATATAGTCTCATCCAAGGAGTAGATTATAATCCAGGGGTCCTTGGACTACCATTACGTTCATGTGAATAGTTTTCCTTCTCAATGTTATCGGCACATTGGGAAGGATCCCTAATGGTCGACTGGTTCCTTTGTCAAAGCCTGTTAGATTTCTCATCTCAGGCAAAAGCGATGGCGAACCAAGCGCTTTCCAAGCAGTTGAGGAAAGGATACTCACAGAAGCCCCCTCATCTATGATAGTACCGGCCATAACCATTATGTATACTTGAGCAATGATTCGGAATGGTACAGTAGCCAGTAAACGGGGTCTGCCTAGTAGATTCCAGTCAAAGGAAACAACCAGGTTGCTTGGAGGTGGGACTAAATAGACGACCGGGTATGACTCTGATGAACTTCCTTCCTATGGTAAAGAAACGGGTAGACTACCGCCATGTTCATCGGAGTCTGTGTTTACGAAGATAATTTGAACGGTGTCGTTCTTGTTTTCTTCGGTGACTGTATCATCTAAAGATTGATCCTCTGAAGGCACGACCAGCTCAACTGCCACGTCGACCTTTTGACTTTCATCTGGTATGGATTCAGATGGTTTATCTTCAATGATGGATGCTTCGGCTGACCACAAGGGCGTGTCAGCTGTATTTTCAACTAGTGACAGTGTTATATACCTAGGGGGGATAATATGGGGTACCAAGGGAGGTACCCAAGGTAAGAATGTAATAATGGGATGGGCCATAGTAATAAATAAGGTGGTTAACACATGTCATGCAAGGGACCACAAGTAGTTAATAATAATGTAATGGGCCCATGGTATTAGTTGATGGTATGAGGGAACCATGGTAATGACCCATGGTATTGTATGTATGAGGCCTATATAAAGGCTAAAGACTCCACTTGGGAGATAGAGAAGGATTATTGTATGAACATGCATATGGCTTGTGGAGTGTTCTCCTTCCTTAAGGAGTGAATGTATGGTGTTGCCCTACCATAAGGGTTTGATTAATAAAGAATCATTTCATATTATTTCTGGGTTTCTTTGCATTATCTTATATTTTCTTATCAGATCTATAATATTTCTGGATCAGATCTACAACAATTGGTAGCGGAGCTACAACAATTGTTGTAGCTCCGATACCAATTATTGTAGATCTGATCCAAAAATATAAGAGAATACAAATAAACCCAGAAATAATATGAAATGATTCTTTATTGATCAAACCCTTAAGGTAGGGCAACACCATACATTCACTCCTTAAGGAAGGAGAACACTCCACAAGCCATATGCCTGTTCATACAATAATCCTTCTCTATCTCCCAAGTGGAGTCTCTAGCCTTTATATAGGCCTCATACATACAATACCATGGGTCATTACCATGGTTCCCTCATACCATCAACTAATACCATGGACCCATTACATTATTATTAACTACTTGTGGTCCCTTACATGACATGGGTTAACCACCTTATTTATTACTATGGCCCATCCCATTATTACATTATTACCTTGGGTACCTCCCTTGGTATCCCATATTATCCCCCCTAGGTATATAACATTCCACCCCCCTAAGTATGTTTCGTCCCCGAAACATGGGAAGAACACAAATAATAAGATCTACTCAAAAGAGTAGTCCACTGATGCCATGCATGTGCATCTAGCCATCCAAGAGAAAGGTGAACCCTCGATCTCACTGGTGCCTCGCTCGCTTGAGATGGAAGTTGACTGTGGTAGCTCTTCTGTGTGGATGTGTAGTAGGTGGACCTTCGTTCCTCTTGATCTGTCATGCGGGGTTTGTTGTCCATGTGGCTAATTGGTTACCATCTTGATGGTTGTCTTGCGGGGTGATGTGGGTGATGATATGTTGAAGTTTTAACCCACGATGGCTTTTTCTTTAATTCACCCTGCTGTGGTGCCTGTTGTCGTGTCTTCTTGTCCAATATGACTTCAACCACTAAGCCGTCCTCTGATGTATCAACACCTATAGCCTTTTCTGCTTCAGCCTCTGTTTGTGTTTGATTATCTATCATTATTAGCTCATCATCCGACTCTGGAACATCTTCTGCTTCAGCCTCCTTGGACTCTACCTGCTTATTAATGGAAATATCCTGTAATGTAATTTTCTTCTTTTTATACCAGAGCTTCAGGAATTTCTTCTGCACATTAATATTTATAGTACCCACTGATTCCATCCAAGGGTATCCCAAAACAACATCCATGTTATCCTTATCTGAAGCATAAAAATCCCCATGCAACACATACTTATCCATATAAAGCTTCAAATCCTTATAAATTTGAATAGCCTCATCATCAACCTGTGTATTTTCAATTTGTTTTGCTGGAACTTGCAATTTTTTTTGCCAAATTAACATTGATGAAATTATGCTTGCAACTAGGATTTATAGAAACAATGATCTTCTCTTTTTGAATCAATCCATGAACCTACAATAAGGAGACACCTGTAGAAAATAATCCCTTATGTGTCGCATTCTCCTTTTTTCTAGCCCTAGACCATTTGTCCAAAAAGACTTTTTCAAATTCTGCATCTAAAAGTTTGGTTAACTGCTTTTGGTCAAGTGATGACCACCAATTTTCAGCCTCATCTCTTAGATTAAGCATCATTGAAACCTTCCAATATCTCCCATGTATGGACTTGTGACTCTGTATGAATTCTTCAATAGTAGGACCATCATCTTTCCCTGTAAAATATAGCATCTCCATGAAGAGGGTTTGAGAAAAATTCCTCACTTGGCGAAAATTTAAAGTGGCCACAGTTTAGTCAATATTGCTCAGAATATTTATTATGACCTATTTTCGGAAATGGAATGACCATTATGCATCTGCCCATGTAATAGAAATCCTGATCCAGGGACTAGAATTCCAGATCTGCGCTGCAACTCTCCCGCCGTCACCAAAATTTCTGCAAAAAAGAGCTGATTTTAAATCAGCAATATCTCCCTCATCCGGACTCCGATTCGACTGATTTTTTTTTTGAAATTGGGTAACTTTTCCCAAAGAATCCATATCTATAGTTAGATTTTGTAGATCTTGTACCAAGACATTGAGATTTGCGCCACAAAATCGCTGCCTTGAAAATTGTCTGCAACCCCACTGATTTTTAGATCAGTGATATCTCCTTCATCCGGACTCCGATTCAACTGATTTTTTTCTTGAATTCGACTATTTTTGTACAAAGAATCCATATCTGTAATTATATTTTACAGATATTGCACCAAAATGTACATATCGGACCTTCAAAGTCGATGCCCCCGAAACCCTGCAAAGAATAAAAAAAATCTCCACTTTTGTGCCCAAGAGAGTGCTCTGATACCAATTGTTGTAGCTCTGATACCAATTGTTGTAGATCTGATCCAAAAATATAAGAGAATACAAATAAACCCAAAAATAATATGAAATGATTCTTTATTGATCAAACCCTTAAGGTAGGGCAACACCATACATTCACTCCTTAAGGAAGGAGAACACTCCACAAGCCATATGGCTGTTCATACAATAATCCTTCTCTATCTCCCAAGTGGAGTCTCTAGCCTTTATATAGGCCTCATACATACAATACCATGGGTCATTACCATGGTTCCATCATACCATCAACTAATACCATGGGCCCATTACATTATTATTAACTACTTGTGGTCCCTTACATGACATGGGTTAACCACCTTATTTATTACTATGGCCCATCCCATTATTACATTATTACCTTGGGTACCTCCCTTGGTACCCCATATTATCTCCCCTATGTATATAACAGACAGACTCGGCAAGAGTTTCTTGTATCTAGGAGGAAGCCATAACAGTGAAACCGGACAGTCGTCCAAGACTCTTTTAGCTTCGTCTAAGAAGGGACAACGGTGGATGGTGTGATCGCCTTCACACAATTTACAAGGAAATTTATACTTTCCTTTTTGTCCAAGGGCTTCACTTTCACTAGTTGACGGTGTATGCTCAACATGAACATCAGAGGTTGATGACACCAGATTGTGCAAACGAGGAGACCAGTCCCTCAAGATCCGAGAGATGCAAGGACAATCTCGATGATAGTGGTCTCCTTTGCAAATGACACATGGCGATTTAGGCCTGGTCGGTGCAGTGTGTGGATTTTCACTAGACGATGCTTGGTTGCCCCTTTTCGCCTTTGGCTCCTTCTTCTTCTTCTCTTTCTTCTTCTTCTCCTTCTTCTTCTCAGTTACTTGATTTTGGGCTTTACCAGCTTCATCAAGTGAAGAGGAAGGAGGAGAGGAAGAATTGGACGAAGTAGAGGGTTGGGGGGTAACTCTAATATCGTTTAGTTGCTGACTTGATTGTTCAGCAGTTACGGTGTTCTGAATGACAGAAGTCGAGAAGAGCCATATGGGCAAGCCGATCGTCAATCTTGGGAGAGACAATGTCGCCATATGGGGTGCACCAACATCTCCCCAAGAGGAGAAGGGACTAGGATTTTCCCCAAGGGGAACTCCTTGGTTGGTGGACTCCATTTTTCTCAACTTAAGATCAATGTAGGAAAGGTGATGATTATTCCGTTTAAAATAAATTTTAGACACTTTGACACAACTTGTTTTTTCAATTTTTAAGAGTCAAGAAAAAACAAAAGATGACTCTAGTCGCCATCGATTTTTAATGAGCTTGAAGTGACAAGTGCTCAGATGGACCTTTTCCATTAAGGAGTCTGAAAAGGAATGAAAGGGACTGCTATGGAAATCTAGACAGAGGGATTACCAAACCAATCGTAAAACTGCAGAATACTTTTTACTGTATGGCAGTCAATCTTCCCGAATGTTGTGTTCAGTGCATTGCGATTGATAGGGCAGCAGACACGACTTCCTATGGATAAAGGATAAAGCCTATTGTGGTCTCCCAAAATATACTCGACGGTACGTGGGAGCACAAGTCCGTACTGGCACTTATCGTCTCAAAGTGGATGAATCACCCAACCAACAGCGAAAACAACAGTTACCAGGATTTATGACGCCGGAATACGTCTCTAGCCTAGACTTCTAGATGTTGTGCGTTAGGTTCCAAAGCGTTTTTAGATTCATTAAATTTATTTTATAGTTGATCTTGCTTAAGATATTTGTCTTTCAGGTTCACCGCGTGATGTAGATGTACAATTCCTAAAATGCAATCTAAGATGATAAACAGTCGTTTAATCTTGTTTTCTGCAATGAAAATCCTAGCTAATAAGGAAAGAAAGATGGCGTTCTTTCAACAAAGAGCATAGAGCACACACTATGAGCATTGTCCTAAATCAAAACCAACAAACAGTCTAAATGCAAATGCACATGCATGTATTTGTTTTTAGCCTCCTTAATGTGTGAATGATAGAAGGAAAGCTAAGCGCAAATCTGAATTATTTTCCAAAGCGACAATTACTAACAAGTTTCTTTTCAAAACAAAATGAGGACAATGACAACACTTTGCGATTTGGAATTGAAAACTTGCTTTCGACACTAGGAAAAACTACTAATTCGGATAAAATACAAGAGTAACAGTGTAATCGACTATCAAGAACAATTAGATTCTCTTCTATGACTGAAAACGACACTTGCGACACTTCCAAATCAAGAAACGACAGTACAATTACGCTACTTCTTTGTAAAGGAGAACTGAAAATGACTCAAAAACACATAAAAACATTTACAGTTCTTTGCACAATGGAGGCAGAATAACAGCAAGGAAAGGGGTTTCAAACAGAGGTGTACTGACTACAGGCAGCAAAACTCCTGAATAGAGCTGAAAAGAGTGAACACAAAAACCAAAATTTAGGAACAAGGCCTTGTCTGATCAGCGCACCTGTAACAAAGTGAAACTGAAATGCAATGCACCTACTACACTCGGGAAGTGCGCTGCATTTGAATTTCACAGAACAGACAGTGCGCTGGACCATGGAAGAGACTTTGATTGGATTCCGGGTCACAGTTTGCATTTCAGTTCAGGGATTTAGGCCAAGCAAGTGGTAACCAGTAAATCAATCATAGGGGTAGATCTAAGGAGGTTACTAGAGCCACCACGAGGGCAATTAGAAAGCTTGTAAATCAATCATTTAATTCATAAACAAAACCTGGAGATTGACTGAAGCAACATTGATCTACTTTGCACTTGCATATCAAATGTAGTTCGAAGGTTAGTTGGCTTGACTTCAGGCTCCATCTGTAAGTTTATAAAGTAAACAAATGTAGATGAACAAACAATCTACTCGCTCCCCAGTGGAGTCGCCATTTTGTTACCAGGAATAGTGTCTATGCAGAACTGCTAATCCCACTAAGGCTGGTAGCTAGCTTAGAAACAACCACACTAAAAACTACTTTTGTTTTCCTTTATGAAAAATAGATAAGAGAAGAATAAGGAGACCAACCTCTATCTTACGCTTGGTCCCTTGCTCGATTCCTCTCTCTTCTGGTAAGTCTTTTGCCACTCGCGTCCTTGTCTACCCAGCTTCAAAGAGTACATGCAGAATCAAAGCAGCATAACACTATCCAAGAACATAGATCTATTATCATAAACAATATAGGATCAGATGTACATTGACCATACAAATGCATAAATAATCAATCATACAAGAATATGGAGGAAAACTTGAACATCTTTATTGATAATAAAGAAAGAGCAAAAAGATTACAACCGATTTTTCTGACCCAGCATCATCCTCTCAGCAGGTAAGCCCTTCTTCACCTCATGAAAAACTTAGATCACCCAACAGTATGATATTTCACCAAGAAACCAATAGCACTTCCTTACAAGATACAAAATTCCAGCCTCCAGATCTCTGGGATGAGGGATCCATATATAGATGTCTGCAAGGGAGGTGAGTCAGCTTGAGATTTGATTAGTGTCTTCCCTCTGATATTTCTTGATTCCACTTGGGAGATTGATGATCTATTACTCATCGCTGGTCGAATTCAGAGAGGCAAGTGTCACAGGAGAAGTTTCTGGAAGATTCCATGCTTCTCCACCTTGTGGATTGACCCTGCCATTTGTCCCTTCTCACCCATTGCACCCCATAGAAGGGCTTTTTGACATGCAATGCACCTACTGTGTGTATTTATGTGGGATGCAACGCACTTTGCCTATGGAGGAGGTGAAATTATCCATTTTTGACCAGTTCTGAGTAGTTTTTCATGGGGAACTTCTGGGAGATGCTGTAACTAGTTGACCTTGTTCTTCTAGGAGTTGGAACAACACCTTTAGGGACATAGGAGCCCTTGGTTTATGGACATTTATGCTTCGGGTTGCAGTGCCCAAAAATGTCTATAACACATATTCTTAGATATCAACAATAACATGGAAGTTAAATGGTAGAAAAAGATGATAGAACTACTAAGATGGACCTACCTAAGTCCACTTGAAATAAAATGGGCAATAATCTCATAGCCATGGAAATGACACAAAAATGAGGTTTTTCCTAATATTTAACACATAATGGTTAAGAAATGTAAAGAATAATGACACTGTGTGGCTTGATAGGTCATTAGTTGAAAGTCTTCATAGTAGCATGGTAAGTGATCAATATTTGAAAATATGATCACTATGTGAATGACATGGAGGCAAAATTTGTATTTTCCATGTTTGGGTAATGTATCAAGGTTATGTAGTGGGTTCCAATTTGTGTGGAACACCATTAGGAAAGTTGGTCAAAATAATCCATTTCTAATATTTACATTATATTTATCCTCCTGACAATTGTGGTGAGCATGAGAAAAAAGGGAAAAGGGATGAGAAATGATATCTTATGAGCAACATCGTTGAGGGAATGTTGATTTAAGTATACTAATAAATATTGCAAGAATAGAAATATCCGCTAATAACAATGATGATGGTAGTAAAATGTAAAATAAAATAAAAGGAATTGCATGAGGTTTACTTCGGATAATTTTGGAAATTGTTATCTACAAACTAATGCATGGTCTATATGGATAGGAGGAGGTTTTCTAACCTTAACACTATGAATATGTTGTTGTCTTTATGGCTAATTTGTTTTCCTTAACAAAAACCTACCTGATAAATATATTCTTAATGTCAACTTAGTTATAATATGATGGTCATTGAACTAATGAAGACGACAGTGATGTTGGAATAGCTATTTCATAAATGAGGAAGTATGATGCTAGCCCTGGCACAAGTTTCACTTGAGAGAAGATGGTAATTGTGATGTTTGAAAAGTATATGCGACAACTGTGAAGAAGAGTCGCGTAAATACATAGGTCATGTGAAAAAAAGTCGTTTACATAATCTAAACCATGGAAAACTACATACCAGGGGTCATTACCATGGCAATTTCCTATAGTAATTGTGGTGACAATGTCTATCTGATCCCATCAATGAATATTGATGGCACTACCAAAGGATTTTCCTGAGGTATTAGCAAAGGGAAAAACTATATAAGGAGATGGAGATCAAGGAGATAAGTGTGCAATGAAATATATTATTTATGTGTGATATTATCTAAAATAGATGTGTACCAGGGAGCAATGACATGACTCAAATATGATAGATCTCAAAGCATATTGAAGACTAACAGAGATACTTGCTTAATGTATTTATGTTTGTTAGATTTGTAGCTATGATGATGGTGTAATATGAATTTGTTTGTAGTGATATGTGACTTTAATGGTATGTGCACTGAGATATGATTTTGTCATTTAATGAAGAATTGATTAATTAATTTAAGATCTGTACGAAGGTTTTCTTTGGGATATTTGTGTAAATACACGGATATGCTTCACAATAGTCCTGTATATATTCAGAGATAATTTTCCTTTAAATTTTTTCTTAATATGGGTTTTATAGATGTTTAGATGTTGATTTTTTTGATTATTTGTTGTTGATGTCTTAATCATAATAGTTAATATCCAACTGTGTTGATGATTGATTATTGAATGGTGACTTGGCTTGGTATGACATGACAATATTATTGAGGAGGATACTTTGCATGTTAGTATATTGGTTTGATATTGTTTAGTGACTTGTGTGCTTGAGTAATTTAGTTGATATATAGTATTCAGTTGATTTTGTTCTTAGGAATTCATTTATTTAGTATTTTATGAGTTGAGATCTATATGCAGTTTTTATTCACAAGAAATTCATATATACATGAACCCTTCCTATGACAATTGCATATATATTTAGAGTTGAATTTGATGAGGGTTTTCAACACTGCTTGATGATGACAGTTGATGAGTTGTGTTGTATTTGTTGTTTCTTTTCAATGATGTCTTGATTAGGATTTTTTGTATCCGTTGTGGATCTATTTTGCATTTTTTTGATCTGTTGGAAGTGGTTGATTGAGATTTATTTCAGTGATTGGATATATTCAATATTTACTTGCTTGAAATTCTACTGATTTAGTTGGTTTACAATGTTTTAGTGATTTTATTTCAGATTATGTGATTTAGTATTGAGTTTGGTATTGGGATTATTATTGGGTGTGGGTCTAGTTTTAAAGTTTGATGAAAGGTGGCCTATAGGTTTTGATGTCCATTTGAGATATGTGGATCCATTGTGAAACATTTAAAAACATGGTCCATGAAGTACTGAGGGTTACAACCTCTAGTGAGGGGGTAGGAGCTCCTTTATGGTGGGAGCTGGTAAACACGATCAGGGGGTTATAGCTCCCTTCCAGTGGGTGCTAGAAAACAAGTGGAGGTTGTATCGTCCTATAGGTACATGTCTATGTGTTGGTAAGAGTTTGCGACAATAAAAAAATATAATGAACAATTTCTCTATATGATAAAAAAGAAGAGATAGACGATAAAAATGGTGTTTTTCTCCCACATTGGGTTTCCACCTAAAATCTTGGTGTCCATATGCATTGATGTGTTTCTTATTGGATGTGATTTATTTGTTATTTAATACATATTAGATGGCTAATTAAATAATAATGTACCGATTAAGTTAAACATATGATGGAAGTTCTGAAAAATTAAGTAATCTTAACATACGCAGTTTGCATTCACTAAATTCACGTACACAGATGGGCTGCATGAATAAAAGTAGCATACAAAATTTTGAATGTTAAATTGGAAGTTAAAGTGAATTAAAAATAGTGATTCACACCCCCCCCCCCCTTCCCCACCCAAAAAAAAAGTGTTTTTCATAGCATGTGCTATATTTCATGAACATGTTAATAATGAAATAAATTAAATGCTTTGACATAAATGGGACAATTGAGCTCACGGCAAAGGAAGAATATTTTTCAGAAGGAATTGCATCTTCTTGAATTTTTTTTATCTCATGGGATAAAGTCATCATTAAGTCCTTGACTATGAGACTCCATGAGTAGTGTAGAGAAGCACACCAAAATATGACATGACCATAAAAGTTCATGCATAATCATTAGAGCATAATAGATGTCTATTGTGTTATAATAATAATGAATACTCCATTCAAGAAATCCCTTAAATAGGTATACTACTAAGAATGGGGGTAGCCTTGGCCCAGAGGGGTGAGTGACTAACAGGGGGGACATGCAAGAAAGCGATTGGATAGGTATTATTCCTGGAATGGGGGTTTTCTAGGCCCAGAAGGATGAGTGATTGACAAGGGCCCATGCAGGAAAACCTTTGGAAAGGTAGACTTCCTTGAATGGGAGCTTCCTGGGCTCATAGAGGTGAGTAGATGGTGGGAAGTGTGCCTATGCTCACCAGGGGGTGATCATGGGGAAGCCATTGGGACATATATGAAAACACCGTGTAGAGTAGTACATTCACCACTGAGTACTTCTATTTGTGGTGAAACTACTCAGTGAGCTAGACTCAAGGATGCACCTGTACAAAAAAATTGTGTGGAGTAGTATATCCACCATTAAGTACTTCCCTAGCAGTGAAACTACTTAGTGATATGGACTTAAGGATGGAACTGTATTAAAAAACTACATGGGGTGGTGTATCCACAACTGAGTGTTTCTATTGGTGGTGAAACTACTCAGTGAGATGTATTTAAGGACAAAGCTAGATGAAGATTCCATGGAGTTAAGGAACAAATACAAAACTGAGTGCTTGCTTAAATTGATAAACCACTTAGTGAGGCTGGCTAAATATTGCATAGAGGTAAGTATCAATTATCAGTTTAAAGAAATTTCTATTAAGATTATGCTTTAATTCGATCTAAGTTCTTCTTTGTAAGGACTTGAGTTACATTTTAATATGATTATGTTGCAATCTAAATTGATTTAAAATCCTTGTGATGAATCTCATATGACTCATGTGCATGTGATGTAGGCGAATCACTAAACTATCTAGCATAGATAAATTAGGTTGATCACAAAAGAAATCAAGTGACTTCAACTTAATGACAACAGAGTGTGCAATAGTATAATGGAGGTGAAGAATTCAAAAACTAGGTCATTGTGCTGGCACTGGAACCCTATGATATGCATTGGTTGTCATGATGTGTGCAATGACGCGTGTTTTGGGTTATTAAATAAAGACAGAGGGATTGCTTGGCCAAGATAATTATTCTCATGTGATGAGACCTTTCCAAGGGATGGATTACCCGAGGGACTGAGGAAGAAGAGAAAGTCATTCTTGAACTTGGAAGGTGAGTGAATGCACATAAGAAGAAACTGATCATTTGAGGGCCTGAAGAAGAACAAATGGGGATTTATAAATCGAAAAGTGAATTGGTTTTCACAAAACCATGTGCAAAGTAATTGGTATCAGGAATGCATTTTGTGTGTCATGGAAAGAATGAGATGAAAATATTTCCTAAAGGAGGACTTAGCACAGTGGATGTCATGGCTGGACATTGTAGGTAGATTTCACTTTGGATTTAAATGACCAATCAATCCAAGGTGAATTGTAGGTACTTGGGGCCTCATGAAGCAAGTTGGGAGATGGATGTAAAAATAATTTATAAAGATCAATTTTATTTAACTAAGAACACCAAGGATGGTGTTCCTCTTAAGAGGGTGTGGTTTTGTAAGATGCTTGGTATACTCACACTAATTTTGTAATGTTAATATACTCTAATTATAAATTCTTATAAATTTATTTAAATGACATGAAGAGTGGGACGATAGATCGATGATCTAAGGGCGAAAATGAAGAATAACCTAAGTGGTGTTTGGGAACACCACTTCTTCGTTAAATGTGTAGATAGAAAGAACGATATTGAAGAATGTTCCATGATGAACACAAAGGGACACATAAGAAAAAGGATAAAAAAAATTCAAATAGAATCGGTCATTGGATTTAGGTCAAATGAAAGATGTTTGAGGATAGAATTGGACTTTTGGGTGAGGGGACAAACTTGCGACCATGAATTCTAGCCGAGTTTGCTTGAAAAAAATTCCTTGGAGAGTGGATTTGGCTTAGGGTTGACTGCTACAACAAAAATGTCTATAAATACTCTATAGTTGTGTGAAAAATTGAAGTCCTACCTTCAATTTCAACCATTGTTAGATATCAATAAGTGTTATTAAATAGCTTTATGATTACAAGTATTCATATTTTTGCAATACCTTTTCTTTTGGGAGGTTCCATAACTTGAAACTTGGACCATGTGTTGGAAATAATACTGAGAGGGGGGGGTGAATTAGTATTATCAAGTCAATTATTTTTCATTTCCAAAATCAGATTTATATTCTCTACTTCAGTTAATGGAACTCGCATGTATACGCAACCGTTTTTAAGGCAACTAGCGTATATCCTACAAACTTATGATTCATTTAATTCATCAATGTTGATATTTAACCAGTGCATCAGATCCATATGAACAATAACCAGGTACATCAAAAACAGAACAGAAAATCACACACATGAACACAAGATATAAGGTGGAAACCCAATGTGGGTGAAAACCACCTACTGCAATCATCTCTACCTTTTTAATAACAAAAAACTTCTTTTTACAATTTTTGTACTGGTGCAGACTTATACCAGTACACAGGCTTCTACTTGCAGAAGGCTATAATCTTCTCTCATTCTACAGCATCTCCTGGAAGGGAGCTACAACCCCCTAGCTCTTGCACTAGCTGATACTAGTACGTAGGTGCCGACCTACAGAAGGCTACAACCTTCTGTTTTCTTCGAGGGACCATGTTTCATAAATTTTCAGATTGGATCCATCAATAACATCATTTAATCAAAATATATCTGCATCAACCAATCTCCTTTTTACAACTGAACCAATCAACCACTTTGACACCACTTCAATTAGATCTTTCAGAATACTGTAACTAGAACACAGTAACCAGAACCCAAGCCAGAACCCAGAACATTGCAATAGCAAACAGAAGTAGCTAAAACATGTTTTACAAGTTATAAGCTACTTCCCTGTGCCGAACATGCGTACAGATATGCAAATCAAACTTAAGATGTATACGCTATTTTGATATGCAGAACCAGCGTGTATACATGCCTTTTCTAAAGTGAACTCGCGTACAGATCTGTAAATGATGATTTATACATTACAGCAATTCCAGACTTCAGTTATACCCAGATCATCATATTTATAGACTATAGCATGTGCCATTTATTAAATAAATGATCAAACCACACAAAGATACTTCATTTCAAGCCTTAAGGTCTTCACCCCTCATTAGATCTTATCCTTCACCAAGTGCTAAGGTTCATCCTTGGTTCAAATCCAACTATGCACCATAACCCCATAACCCGTGCACTAGATCTTGCTCATCATCAGATATTCAATACTTGAGTGCGTTGGCCTAATGATCTTCTTCTCCTTATATAGTGTTAGGCCTTTCTCAATACCATGTTCCAAAACCACTTAGGATCAATAACTTGGACAAAATACCTGGGATCAATAGTTCAGACCAATTACTTTGGACCAATACCATGGATCAAAATACCATGGGCCAAATACAACGGACCAAAACTTGGATTTCCAACATGTACGCGCCTTTCATTCTATGAAAATGTGTCTATATGTTATACACACTTTTTTATCTTTTAATCCACATGTATACACTACTTTGTCAAGGTTAACCTGCATATACTTCTCTTTCCTCATTCTGTGAAGTCTGATCTATAAATCTGAGTTGTTAGCTTGCTGAAATGTACTCTGACATCTGAGTGAGTTGCCATCTAGGACAATATCTGTGTCAAATCTAGGTCATAATGCCAACAATCTCCCCCTTTGGACTTGATGACAACCCAAGTTACTCTCCCCATTTTTCATCAACGGCAAAGGGTCATGCTCCCCCTGAGTACACGCTGAATTCTCTGATATGTTGGAGTTGAATGAGCTCCATGCTCCCCCTGAATATAAGCAAGGTCCGAATATAAGCAAGGTCTACAATCATCTCCCAACCAAGTGGGGATATACCACGTTTGACTCATCCACCCAATCAAGTGGGGATATACTAATTGTTTATGCATGTCAAAACAATTTCATTACATCATCCATCCCATGCATAGTGGGGTAACAAAATAGGTCATTTCATGACCTTTACATTAAATGATATACATGACATATATAATAGAGGCCAAAAATATGAAACAAGACCATCATAATCATCAACAACTATCATCAGCATCATCCATCAATTAGCATCAAGACAACCAACCGTGTTCTCCCCCTAAACATGTTCCACCTGAATCAAAAACAACTGTGAATTTGTACCAAGATCCTTTAAGATAATGCCAACAATGTATTATTAGAAGTATATGCTCCCCCTAAACCTGTGTCAAATGATCACTGTCAGACCCATATTAGACTCCTTTCAACCTGAGTGTGGCCCATTTCTTCAAAACAATAGATACGCCACCATATTCATAGAAACACACATATGTATGCGACTACGCTTCATGAAACTCACGTATAACCAATTTTCTCTGAAACAGATGAGTCTTAATAGCAAGATGATGCATCAAGTACTCCCAACTTCTGTCTGAGATATTCAAATGTTCCTCTGGGCAATGGTTTGGTGAATATATTAGCAACCTGTTCTTTGGAGGGAACATACTCCAATTTTCCCTTTTGTTCAAGCACTTTTTCACGTAGAAAATGATATTTGATGGGTATGTGCTTGGTCTTGGAATGCATGGCTGGATTCTTTGAAATATTGATGGCACTTGTATTATCACATAGAATGGGAATGGGTGGAGTACACGTGATCTGTATGTCTTGCAATGTTTGCATCATCCAAAGGAGTTGTGTGTAGCAAGATGCAACAGTTACATCTTCTTCTTCAGTTGTAGATAATGAAATTGAGCTTTGTTTCTTTCTTAACCAAGACACTAATCTAGAACCCATATACAATGCGCCACCACTAGTGCTTTTTCTATCATCAACGCTTCCTACCCAATCTGCATCTGTATATGCATGAAGTATAAGATCTATATCTCTAGGATACCATAAACCAAAATTCTGTGTTCCTTGAAGATATTTGAATATCCTTTTGACTGCCTGAAGATGTGATTCCTTTGGATTTTCTTGGAATCTTCCATCTATTCCCACTACATGCATGATGTCCAGTCGGGTACCTGTTAGATAAATCAAGCTTCCAATCATGGATCCATAAGTTGGTTGATGCATCGCTGTTGATTCATCATTTGAGTTGAGACTGCATCGTGTCACCATTGGAGTACATACTGGTTTAGAATCTTCCATGCCGTACTTTTTTAGGATCTTTTTGAGATATTTGGTTTGTGACAGAAAAATACCTTCTTTGTTTTGTTGAACTTGTAGACCAAGGAAATATGTAAGTTCACCAAGTAGGGATATTTCAAATTCTTGCTACATTATTGAAGCAAAATTTTGACTCATGGTCTCTTCATTGCTACCAAAAATGATATCATTAACATACACAACAAGTATTACCAATTTATTATTATCACTCTTTGTGTATAGATTGCTATTATCTGATCCCTTTGAAAAACCTTGGTGATGGAGATATTTGTCAAGACGGTAATACAAGGCCCTTGGAGCTTTTTTTAGACCATAGAGAGCCTTTCTAAGTCTGCAATACAAGTTTTACATCATTCCCAAGAATGAATCCGTCTAGTTGTTCAATATAGACTTCTTCTTCTAAGTCCCCATTAAGAAAGGCAGATTTTACATCCATTTGGTATACATTGAATTTCTGAAAACTAGAAAGAGAAAGGAACATTCTTATAGCTTCAAGTCTAGCAATAGGTGCAAAATTTTCTTCAAAGTCTATACTTGCTTGTTGAGCATATCCTTTACAAACAAATTTGGCCTTGTTTCTAATAAATTCTCCATTTTTGTTCAACTTGTTTTTGAATATCCATTTAGTTCCTATGATATTCTTACCATGAGGTCTAGGAACTAATTCCCAAGTATTATTCTTTTCATTTTCTCAAGTTGTTCATTCATCACGTTGACCCAACATTCATCTCTGCATGCTTCATTTACATTTTGAGGTTCAGTGGAAGATAATATTGCTAGGTAGCTTGAAGCTTCGACAATGGTTCTTGTACTCTGCACACCTGCCGCTTTTTCTCCTAAGATTTGAGCTTCTAGATTATTTTTTTGAACATACCTGGATGAAGTCTTTTCTTCTACCGTTATCTCTTATTCTGGTGCTTCATTGGTTTCTTGTTCAGAACTAGTCTGATTTGATGTGGGAGGATAATCCTCATCTTCTTCATAATCTTTGGTTTTTATTGGTTTTGGATTTTTGCATGCTTCATCAACCACAACATCAATAATTTCAATGATTTTCCCAAGTCTTTTATTATAACATTTATATCCTTTACTTTAGGAAGAGTAATGAAGGAGAATACCTTCGTCTGCTCTGGTCTCAAACTTACCAAGTTTTTCATCAGTCCTTTTCATGTAACATTTTCTTCCAAAAACTTTGAATTATTTTACAGTAGGATTCTTACCATACCAAATTTCATGTGGAGTTTGAGTGATGTTTACTTGAACATTTGCTTTGTTGAGAATAGTGATGGCAACAAATGCAGCTTCACCCCAGAAGGTAGCAAGAGTTCCAGACTCATATAGCATAGCACGAGCCATTTTTTGAATAGTTCGCTCATCCTTTCTACCACTTCATTTTGTTGAGGAGTCCTTGCGGAGGAGAATTCCATTTTTATTCCACGTTCTTCACAAAAGTCGAAGAATTCATCCGAGGTAAATTCCCCTCCTCGATCAAATCCAAGGCATTTGATTTTGTGATCTGATTCATTTTCAACCAAAGCTTTAAAGGCTTTGAAAATTTCAAATGCTTCATTTTTATTCTTTAGAGGTCCTATCCAACACATTCTGGAAAAATCGTCAATGAACAGTATAAAGTATTCTTCTCCATGAGGTGACTTTTTCCTTGATGGTCCACATAAATCAGTATGAACAAGTTCAAGAGGCTTACTAGCTGATCCTTCCTTTTTAGGGAAATGTGCTCTGATTTGCTTACCAAATTGACATGATTTGCATATTGTATTTTTTGGAATGTTGATATCAGGAAGATCATGAACAACCTGGAATCTGCATGCTTTTCTTATTTGAGGGAAGCTTAGATGCCCCAATCTTATGTGTCATAGTCAATGTTCATCATTTTTTTCTTAGATAACACTGTTGTTGTCCTCCCTTGAGTATGTATAAGTTGTTTTGAGTTCTTATACCTTTTTTCATTGTTTCTCCTGTATCAAGCTCACCAACAACACATCCATTTGATCGAAATACTACATTTCCTTGATCACACATTTGACTAACACTCAACAGGTTATGCTTTATACCATCAACATACATAACATTCCCAGCTTTAACTTTTTCTTTTAAGGGAATAGAGCCTTTACCTTTTATGACAATAGGAGTGTCATTTCCAAATGAGACCTTCTTTTCCTTTTCTAAGGCATTATATGAATAAAGTTTTTATTTGTCACTTTTCATGTGTTTTGAGCATCCATGGTCGATGTACCACTGATTTTCTTGTCCTATTGCATATAATGCTATACCACATCTTTCTGTTTGCAGTTCTTTCTTTCTCAATATTTTGGGACTTAATGAAGTTTGCTCCTTCTGAGATGTTTGCCAAAATTTACTCCTGCATTCAGATTCTTCATGACCGAAGTTTTTACAAATAAAGCACTCTGTTTCATTTTCAAGAAGAGAAAAGTTGTTGTAGGTCCTTTTCGCGCTTCTCTAGTCATGATGCTATTGTAAACAACACATCGAGCAGCTTTGTGTCCAATGTTATGACATGAAAAACATTGGCCATTAAAGAAGTTCCTACGATTATCGAATCTATTGACCTGGTGATTGTAGTTTCTATTGATATTCATTCTTGAAGCAGATTGAGTATGTTTTACCTGAGGTTGGTTGTAGCTTCTGTTCATCGTTGAAGTAGATTGAACCTGATTTACCTGATCATCTTCGTTATGCCTTTGCTTGTAAAACTGTTCACTTCTCTTTGCTGCATCAAAGTAGCTTTTAGTGGAGGTTGACGGCTTCTGTGCTTGAGATGCTTCTTCAATATATCCAAGACCTGTCTTTATCAGAGGAGAATGCTGCACTTTGGTGATTTCATTTAAGGTTTTGGATCCTTTAGTAAATCTAATATTGATAGCTTTTGCTTTCTCAATATCCTTTCTTAGACCCACAATTTCACATTCTAATTTCTCATTGTGTTTTTCTCTTTCATCAAGTTGCCCCGTCAAAGTATATATAATCATATTCTTTTCTTCTAAACAGATTTTGAGTTTATAGATTTCTTCATAAAGGTCATCTTCATCTAAAGAATCCAAGAAATCATCATCCTCAAAAGCCATCAGATGTCTATAGTCATTACTATTTTCATCTCCATCAATATTTGATAAACCATCGCTATCTTCATGCATATAATAGCTCTTCTTACTTACACTTTGTTTTCTATTCCATTTTGCAGATTCATTACCTTTATGAACCTTATATTTATGAGGACATTTGGAAGCATAATGATCGACTCTTCCACAAGCAAAACATTTGAAAGGTAGTTTAGCTCTGAATCTTCTGGAACCTCGTTGAAGGTTCTTGACAAAGTTTGTGTCTTCTTCTCCTTTTGATCCATTGAGTTCTTATTTTCTTGAAGCTTTGAATGCGGCTTCTCTCATATCTGATGGAACTCCTTTTCTCATCTCGAAAGTAGTTAAGATTCCATGTAGCTGTGTCATAGTAATAGTCTGAAGATCTTTCTTTTCTTCTATGGCAGATACTTTTGATTCAAACTTAGCAGACAAGGATCTTAAAACCTTTTCAACTAAAGTAACTTCTTTTATCTCTTCACCCAAATTCTTCATGCAATTAACAATCTCATCTATACGTAAGAAGTAACTAGCTATACTTTCATCATTATTCATTTTGAGAGTTTCATATTGAATTCTGAGAGCTTGTAGTTTTGCATGTTTTACTTGAGAGTCTCCTTCATAGCTGAGAACAATTCTATCCCATATTTCTTTGACGGATTTGAGTTGCATAACCTTGACAAATTTTGATTGTGACAGAGTTCCCAATAATGTAGTAACAACTCTGGCATTAGCTTCATATTGCTTTTTACCCACCGCATCTGTAGGAAATTATGATGGAAATGCATATCCTCCTTCCACAATTTCCCAGACATCTATTTTAAGAGATTGAGGATAGGTTGTGGTTCTTACCTTCCAATAAACAAATTTGCTTCCATCAAATATTGGTGGTCTGATGGATCCCTCTCTTTCTTGATTACTCATGATGATGGATCTTCCTTCAAGTGATCAAGATTCTTCTGAAGGACTTGCTCAGATTCCAATTGTTGGAAATAATACTGGGGGGGGTGAATCAGTATTATCAAGTCAATTATTTTTCATTTCCAAAATCAAATTTATATACGCTACTTCAATTAATGGAACTCGCGTGTATACACAACTGTGTTTAAGGAAACTAGTGTATATCCTGCAAACTTATGATTCAGTTAATTCATCAAATGTTTGATCTTTAATTAGTGCATCAGAGCCATATAAATAGTAACCAAGTGTAGTAAAAACAGAACAAACAATCACACACATGAACACAAGATATAAGGTGGAAACCCAATGTGGGTGAAAACCACCTACTGCAATCATCTCTATCATTTTAATAATAAGAAACTTCTTTTTACAATTATTGTACTGGTGCAAACGTATACCAGTACGCAGGTTTCTACCTGTAGAAGGCTACAATGTTCTCTCATTCTCCAACTTCTCCTGGAAGGGAGCTACAACCCCTTAGGTCTTGTACTAGCTGATACTTGTACATAGGTGCCAGCGTACAGAAGGCTACAACCTTCTCTTTTCTTCGAGGGACCACGTTTCATAAATTTTCAGACTGGATCCATCAATAACATCATTCAATTAAAATATATCTGCATCAACCAATCTCCTTTTCACAACTGAACCAATCAACCACTTTGACACCCCTTTAATTAGATCTTTCGGAATACTGTAACTAGAACACAGTAACCAAAACCCAAGACGGAGCCCAGAACACTTCAACAGTAAACAGAAGCAGCTAAAACATATTTTACAAGTTATACGCTACTTCCCTCTGTCGAACCTGCATGCATACACACCTTTCTCAAGACGAACCTGTGTACAGATTTGCAAATCAAGCTTAAGATGTATACGCTGTTTTGATATGTAGAACCAACGTGTATACATGCCTTTTCTAAAGTGAGCCTGCGTATAGATATGTAAATGATGATTTATACATTACAACAATTCCAAACTTTAGTTATACCCAGATCATCATATTCACAGACTACAACATGCGTCAGTTATTAGATAAATGATCAAACCACATAAAGATACTTCACTTCAAGCCTTAAGGTCTTGACCCCTAATTAGATCTTATCCTTAATCAAGTGCTAAGGTTCAGCCTTGGTTCTAATCCAACTATGCACCATAACCCAATAACTCATGCATTAGATCTTTTTCATCATTAGATATTGAATACTTGAGTGCCTTGGCCTAATGATCTTCTTCTCCTTATATAGTGTTAGGCCTTTCTCAATACCATGGTCCAAAAATGCTTAGGACTGATACCTTGGACCAAATACCTGGGATCAATACTTCGGACCAGATACTTTGGACCAATACCATGGAACCAAATACCATGGGCCAAACCGTGTGTGTACGTTATACACACTTTTTGATCTGTTAACCCGCATGTATATGCTACTTTGTCAAGGTGAACCTGCGTATACTTCTCTTTCCTCATTCTATGAAGTCTGATCTGTAACTCTGAGCTATTAACCTGCTGAACTGTACTCTAACATATGAGTGAGTTGCCAACAAGGACAACACTTGTCTCAAATCTAGGTCATAATGCCAACACCATGGTGAGGGGAAATCTTGTTGATCCCCCAGTCCAATCTTCAAATCTTCAGTCATGAAATTTTAGGAAATATGATTAGAGGAAGATGGGCCTCTTAAATGCATATTTAAATAGGTCATGTTAGAAATTTTGCGATCACTTTTATTCTAAAATGTTATGGGAGATAAAACTTGGAACATGGTGATTGAAACCCATATTGACCCTTCAGTCTAGTTTGCATAATCTTGGGTCATGAAATTTTATGAAATATGATCAAAAGAATATGGGCTTCCTAAATGCATATTTAAATAGATCATGTTGGAAATTTTTTTATAGAATTTCCTCTCGGACATTAGAGAAGCTAAAACTTAGACCATAGTGAGGGGATATATCACTAGTCATATGGTCCATCTATTAGATATTTGGTCACAATATTTTAGGAAATATGATTGAAGGAATTCAAGCTTCTTGAATGCTCGTAAAATCAGGTTTTAAAGATGTCATATTGGAATTTGTGCTATAACTTTTCTTTTGGGGCATTTTAGATGATGAAACTTAGACCATTGTGAGGGGCAATCCCATTGATCGTTTTTCCAACTTTCATATCTTGGGTAACAGCATTTTAGGATATATGATCAAATGAAGCCGAGATTCCTAACTGCTACTAAATAAATGCATTGAACATGTCATGTTAGCTTTTTTGGTATAAGTTTTCATCTAGAAGTTTACAGAGGTTGAAATAAGAACCATGGTGAGGGAAATTCCCACTAATAATTTTTTTAATTTTTAGAACTAATTCAAGAGATTTGTCCTAAATAAATTGATATATTAGTTTGCATGCAATGTTTTAAAAGAAATGCTTTAATGTTTTAATAATACATTGCATAAAAATTGTTTGAAGATATGCCCCAATGATAATATTATTTTGTGGATGGGATGGTATTGTTGTATGATAGTGATCATATAGATGAAATATCACCATTTGCATGAAATTAATTTTTAATATTAGTTCTCTTGCAAGGTGTTTAAAGAAAAGCTTAAACGGTTTAATGATTCATAGCATTCAAATTTTTTGATGAAATGCCCCAGTAAAAAGGTTGTTTGGTGGATGGGGATAGTATTGTTGTATAGTAGTATTATTATTGCCGAGATATGCCTATTTTCATGCAAAGAATTTTCTATATTAGTTTTCTTGCAACGCGTTTGAAAAAATTCTCAAATTGTTTAATGGTTAATTGCATACAAATTGTTTGATTAAATGACCTGATAAAAATGTTGTTTTGGTGGATGAGGATAGTATTGTTGTATCTAGTATATGCTTATTTACATGGAAATAATTTTAAGTAATGTGTTAAAGGTGTATCGATATAATTTTCACACAAACTATTTGACGAAATACCTCAAAGACAAAGATAAAATCTGTATGATTGAGTGGTATGTCGTAGTTAGTATGTTATAGGTGGAATTGGAGCAATCTTTCTGATTTGGTTTCATACAAAATGTTTGAAAAAGTGTATAAAAGAAATATACTACTCATTGGTTGTATACAAAGTATTTGAAGAAAGGTTTACATGTAAAGTGTTTAGAAAAATGCATGAGAGGTGAAAATAAAGTTTTTGCAAGTCTAGCTAGGATAAATTTAATAAGGGTATGTGATAAACTGGTATTAGAGCTTATTATCAAGCTATTACAAGAATAAGAAATATTTGGTTCCCCCGTAACCTTTGTACGTCATTGGGGGAACCAGGGATCTTACATAGAGTTTGGTATGAGAAGATGGATAATTTTTTTTTGGCTTCAAGGCTCAACTGTTATCACTGTGACCCTATAATTTACACTTAGAGACTAGGCTATGATTTATTGATTCTAATTCTATATGTGGATGATTTTATCCTTCCAATGATTTCTTAATCTATGATTTAGAATGTTAAGGATGCATTAATGGGATAGTTTACTAGGAAATATCTTAGTATCCTACACTATTTTCTTAGATTACAAGTTCATCAGTATTTAAAATGAATCACCATCTTTTACCAAAAATATGCCCCTCATTTACCTCATCGTTTTGTCATGATGAATTGTAAGCCTGAAAATACTCCTTTTAAATGCATTGTTATGCTTACCACTAGTTGCACCTAACATTAGGTAGATCCTACATTTTTTCATCAACTGGTTGGAATTATACTCTATTTGGCATACACTCAACCTAACATTGCTTATGCAATCAATTTGGTTTATTGATTCTCTCACAATCCTCATCGAAGTCCTTGAAAAGAAGTGAAGCATATTCTAATATATATTCACGACACTTCTAATTTTGGCATTCAATACACTATTAGTTATCTTGAGCTTGTAGGTTTCAAATATTCTTACTGGGAAAGATTAGTCAATAATCAAAATTCAATCTCTGGATTTGGATTTTGTCTTCCATCTACTGTTATTTCTTAGTACTGCAAGAAATTTTCAATGAACCCGTTATCTACGATAGGGGTTGAGTATTGAGTTGTAGTTCTTGCAAGTCAAGAAGTTCTTTCATTTTGACAATTATTTCTTGATTTTAGCATTCAAAATGAGTAACCTACTCTTCTATGGTGTAATATTCAAAGTGAAATATGTATTTGTAAAAATATTGTGGAGCATCAACAAACTGAACACACTAATTCAAGATGGCATTCTTCGACTCGAATATGTATATAGTCAAGAATAAGTAACAAATATTTTCACAAATTCCTTAGCATCATCAAGGTTTTTCTATTTACATCACATGCTTAGAGTGAAGGAAATTGTCCTTATGGGGACATCTTGAATCATCCCTCCTTCATCCCTTCATTCTTGTTTTTCTTTTTTATGCACTCCATTTTGGGCGTGAGTTTTTTCATATGGAATTTATCTCTTTCTCTACTTATGAGAGGTTTTACATAGGTACCTAAGCATAACCCCCTAATGGGACCCATTCTTTGTTCTCTTTCCTCTTTATTTCCTCCATAAATGTCACTTGTGGGGGAGTGTTAAAGTTCAAATAAAAAAGACTTAGAGATGATATGCTTACATAACATCCTTACGTGTTGTGTTGTTAGTCTTATCTTATAGCTACCAGTAGAAGCTTCCATTTCTCCTATTAATTAGGTTGATTTAAAACATATTCTCTCAAACAATGAAGTAATTTCTCTCCATTCTTCATTTGGTGTGATCCTTTTGTGGAAGGATTGTTAGGCTTTGCAGTCAAATCCATTGATGTTTTTATACTCTTACAATGAGAAGAAACCTTAATTGAAAAAATTTACATAGATTCTACATAGTAGAAATTCACTGTTAAAAGTGTGAAATTTATTAAAAGATCATTACATAAAGTATAGTAAGATACAATAGTTTTACAAATAGAAAAGGTACATTAACAAGGAATGAAATTAATGTGTATTCTATCTTTAAAGAGTTATTATTTGAATACTTTCTACTCAAATAAAATAAATAAAAGAATGAAAGAGAGGGGCAAGGGCGTAACTTTGCTTCTTCAGGAGGCACAGTGTCCAAGAGATGTGTATCTAGGCATTATTTTATAGGTTAAAGGCCAAACCAATTGAAAACCCAACCACAGTAGTCTAGAATTGCATATTTTGTTATTTTCTTTCATTTTATGTCTTATTCTCTTGAAAATTATAAGTTTTTCTTCTTTCATATTGAAATAAATCATTCTTATGTAGAATTGTTCTCATTCATTATCTACTTTTCCATCAAGTATGTAATCAAAGCCAATTCAAATATATGACATTTCAGTGTGGTCTTTATTATTATTTGAATACTGTGAGCAAATTTTCTCATTAAAGCTTTGTAGAAAGTACAATATTATTACTACTTGGTAGTGATGAAGATAGTTTTTCTCAAAGCTCATGTTTATTTAAAGCTTGTAGTTGTTGTTGAACTATGGAATTCATATGGAGGATATCAATAAGTTTCTTCTAGGCTATTGGCTTTGGTTGAGGTTTCATATTTTTTCATTCTTATTAGAAGTTTAAAGACATTATCAACATTTTTGATATATTTTTTTTCATTACCAAGAACTAGGAATTCCCCTGGTTTTCTTGGCATCTATATTATATCCCCTAAATATTCCATATAAACTTATATATCTACAATATGAGATAAGGGTGCTCTCTATGAAAGTTTTCATTTATTGTTTCTCTATGTTATGCTTTAGCTTGTAATATTTCTCCAACATGTATTTTGAATCATTACATTTTCCATTTGAATATTTTGAAAGAGTTGTTTATAAATGATTATAAAATTGTTATTTCTCTAATAGTTTGATGGATACCCCATCTAGCCAAACAACCAGCTTAATTCCTAAAGAAAAGAGGATATTTTCCTCCATAACCTTCCTTGGTATTTTTCTTTTCCATATATTAGTCTCAAGTAGCAAGTGGCTTTGATTATACCTTGAAGCAACACTAGAAAGCCTCATCCACATTGTTTATATTTTTCTTGTAAATCAAATATCTAATCATGGCCATGCTTTCACTAGGAAAAATACTAACTTTATGAAGAGAATATAGGATGTAGTGTGTTGAATTTAGTATTTAGATTTTAGCTTATAAAATACTTTAAATTTTCTCTATCTTTCATCACAACTATGTTGTCAGAAACAAGAAACAGGAAACGAAACGAGAAACGACATCGAGATGAGAAACAAAGTTTTGAGGTTTCACATTCAAGAAATGAGGAGAGAGAGAAAACTTTAAAATTAGTTTAAAAACTCATTTACTAGAATACCAAGTATTCCAAACCCATCCTTCTTCCTAGCAGTTTCATTATGTTAACTAAAATTCAACAATATATTAATGAACTATTGCCTTTAGCATGCAACAAAACAAACACCAACATCAAATTAACAATTTAATGAAAGTAACTAAATACTTAGAAATGTCATCTTCCCTTTTAAGTATATGTTGAGTGGGGATTTCTCAATGTTGGGAACCATAGATTTGTGTATTTAGGTGAATATATGGAGAAAGATATGTGATCCGCTTGTACAGAGGATTGTTGGTTATAATAAGAAGAAGTAAAAATCTCGGTTATAGAATGACCATGTGATTCATTCCAGAAAGTTGTGGGGATTAAATTCTTCTTCCATTCAAAGAAATACCTATTAGACCGTCAACAATTTTATTCAATAATTATCTAATATAATTAATAGCGCCCAATTGAGATTTTGTCATTAGATAGACATTCCAGATTTGCAGGTGTCACAGGTTTGGAGGTTTCACAATTTCAATCCATTATCTATAAAGAACAAAACAAAAAATATTAAAATCTTGACATTAAAAATAAATACCAAATCATTACTTCGATCATTGAAAATTTATTCATCACAAATTGTTCCTCTAAGCTGTGCAACTCGAAAATGAAACTAGTTGTCTGTCTGCATGCCGTGCGTTTTGCGCAATGCTTTTTTGGGACGAGTTAACGAGAGTTTCTAAGATGTAACCAAGGAAAAACCGATGATGACTAAACCTTGTGGCATAAAATTGTTGTAAGAAAAAATGACCCATTGCAGGAAAAACAAATTTAGCACCAACAAAGACTAGAACGACGTTGGGAACGACGTTTTCTGTATCGTCTCGTTTTGAATGCGTTTTTCTGTAGAAACGGTGGTCGTCGTCCTGTTTCTTGTAACATAGCTTCACATCTCTAAGATTATTGTATCATAACATTTTAAATGATATATAAAAAACAAAAAAACAAAACAAAAAATCTATTAATTATCACTATTTTCAAATTCATAGAAGCTTCACATGTTCTCTTTATGCTTTATATTACAAAATTAAGAAAATATAATTACAAGATTAATTAAATTATATTTTCTAAAATTATTATTATAACACATAATACTATTATAAATATTTTTAACTTTAATTATTATAATTTTGATTATATTAATTAAAAACAATTATATTAACACACAAATTCTTTAAAATCAGTGAACACAGATTATGAGTCATTAGATAATGATGAACTCGAAATTTTGTAAGACATTATTGTGAACTAAAATTTATGTTGTTGCAGAAACTCATTTTCCTCTATAATCGATTTCAGAATATTAGGAAAACAAAACATTGTAAGACACATTGATAGAAGCTAAAGTTTATGTACTTCAACATGTTAATTTGTTTTAAAAAGAACTTCAAAATATACTTCTAACATGTTCATTTCTTTTGACAAGAACTTCAAAATATTATGAATTAATGAAAATATTTTAGAAAAATGCCTAATTTCTTCTAGTGTGAATATATTTTTGGAATATTTGGTGTGAACAAGATATCCAAATTCAGAAAATAAAGAGAATTCCAAAGTCTATCGTGCAAATTTTAAATATGTGAAATGAATGAAATATACGCTTTTCTTTCCTGTTTTATTAAGATCCGATTTTTTCCAAATACCATCTTTATAATAATGGAGATAAAATTAGAGACACTCAATAATATATTCTATTCATTTGAATAAGGGAATTACACACATATTCATACAATCAATAGTCTCAAGATAGGAATGCTATCTTAGACGTACAGTAGTGTGGTTGAGAGATTCTCTCAACCACAAACTAAACTAGGAGAAACTATATTCTAGCTTATTCCTATTATGTAGGAACAAACTCCTCAAATAGAAAAATACAACCATAGACAAGTAGGAATTAATTATTTCCAACTCCCCCCCTTAATGACTACTTGTCATGATAGTCAAATCCACCACCATCACACGAATTGCATGTACAAAACCTCCAAAAGCACAATCTACCGCCCTCGGACAGATCCACAACTTCTCCGATCCCACGGATCCTCTTGAAGGTGAATTGGCGCAATCCTTAACTAAAAACCCGCGCCCATTGGCATGATTAATGGCCTAACTGACGCACCAGTTGGCCTTCCTGGTGCTGCTGTCAGCACAAAAAACATGCCAATCCCCTTCTACTCAGAAAAAATCATCTGAGTTCGAGCCAGGTGTTCTGCAGTCCACCTGCTCCTACGAGCACAAAGCTCTCGTGTACACACAGCCACAAAGGCACTTCAAGCCACACAGGCAATTCCGCCACACAGGCAAGCTAGCTTCAAAAGGCACTTCAGCCTCAAAGACCATATAGATGGTTTTTGGCTCACCATCAACCATTCAGCCACAAAGGCAAGCTAGCCACAAAGGCACTTCAGTCACGAAGACTATATAGATGGTTTCTGGCTCACCACCAACTGTCACTTTCAAGTGATAAAAGATGGTTTCAGGCTGACCATAAACCATTACAAAGTGGTTTTAAGATCACCACGAACTTTCAGATGCCTTTAAAAATCTTACATCTGATTCCACATTTTGGAGTTTCTGGGTACATACAATGACTATTACAATAACATGCTAGGGAGTCTATTCCGCAAACCATACTAACTCAAATAAACATCTATTTTGTTGTCCACCATAAATGTTGTCACTGTTGCTTTTGCTTTGCCTCATCTGTTCATTGTTCACATCTTGGGCATCTTTGTCAAATAAATTCTTGGAACTTCCATGAACCTGTCATTTGTTAGAATAGCCAATTCTAACAAAATAACTTCATATTGAAGTGGCTAATTTCAATATGTATATCAATTTAAATTCCAAAAAATACTTCACCCAAAAAACATTTACCCAAGTAACCATGATTTTTCTTTCAAATTTACCACAAATTTGTTTTCTTCCTTGAATTAAGAATGCAAAATACCCATAGAAGAATGTTTCTGTCGTGAATTCAAACACGAACTTGATCCATGCAGCCGAACCCAATCTCCAGCAGCAAAACCTAGAGAAACTCTCTCTAAATTAGAAGCATGTATCCTTAACGGGTCATGCAAACCATGTACCCTCACAAGTGCATACATATCACTATCTATTCCAACTACTGTTCCCTCGACAACACTCATATTCTCAGGCTTGTTCAAAATTGGAATTTTTCTTGACTGTATATAATCCCCAACTTGTAGCTGATCCTTTGGCAACCAGGGAATTCTCCTTCACATGATCCCTGAGATCCTTCTCCTTCACGCGATCCCTGAGATCCGTCATGCGGCCTCTGAGCAAGTCGCCTGCTCTCCGACAGTGAATCCACGTTCGCGCAACAACTATTTTCCACCACTGGATTTCGACTGGAAAGCGCCACTAGTTGACCAGCTGCTTACCACACCTCCAGGCAAGCAATTTCAGCAAGCAATTTCGGTCTCCAGCAAGAAATTTCTGCCTCCAGCACGTCTGCTTCAACGGCCTCAAGAAATTTCGCTTCCTGCGCGGTGTGTGGATCTGCTTCAACGGCCTCCACACCAAAGCTGGCCTCGATCAAGCAATTTTTGCAAAAGCTCACGACGCAGCCTTTGAGATTTCAGGAGGTAGCCTTCACACTCATCCTCAACCATCTCAGAACTTCTTGAAGTTGGGAAAGTGTCGAATTCCTCGTCGAGTTCATCAGGGCAGAAGCAGCTATTAGAGATCTGCTGTGCCAACCAAGTGTTAGACACCCATTATTCTCCTCAACCCTATATCCTTTTCCACCTGAGAAGAGACTGAGCAACATGCTGGCCTGCTTGAAAGCATTGGATCCCAAAGGAATAGGCCAGAAGCCAGCGTTTCTCAAGCGAACGCTCCAATTCAGGAGAGGTTCGTTCCTTTCCACCCGTTCCGATCGCTTACAATGTTGCAAATTTCTCGACCCAGATAGACTTCCGACATCACCTGATCTTCGCTCTGGGCCTGCAACCCTCGCGCCTCCAGGGAATAAAAAACTGTGCAATAATAGTGCAGTGCCTCTGTGAATCGATCCAAGAAAATTCACTGCAACAGCCTCCAGCTCGGGCCGGGCGTCGAGCATCCATGGTTTGATGTCGGCGAGGCTTGTGGCAACATAGCCACGGAAGGAGAATTTTACATTGACGGACTCTGCAATAGAAATTCCCTTATGCACCATTCGAAATGTATTTCGACCTCATCATTAATCAAACATCAAAAAGGAATACCAGCGTGACCTCCTTGTCAACGACTCCATCGGAGGCGAAGAATCCGAGTTTAATGGTTTGGCATACACTGATAATCCCGTGAAAACAACAGCGTATATCACTGCACGCCTCCACGCGGCCTCCGATCGATTCACACCTCCACTCGCGGCACATCTCCACGGCAATCCCGGCCAGGCAGCAACACGTCCCATGGAGAGAAAACAGTCACTCGCTTGTTGAGCTACACCGCACCAAACTTCTCCACGCACGACAGCTACTCTGCAGCCACGAAACGCTTCCACCACACCTGCTCGGCCTCCCGCCTGAAGGTGATCTACCACGATCTGGTCATCCACTACAGGTCGAACCTCTGCGCAGTCTGAGGAAGACAATCCGCCTTAAACTGCCTTTCGTGGACCGATCTCCTCACGCAGCCCCGAACGCTGTGTCCTCCTCCTTCTCTGGCAGACGCACTAGTAGTTCTCACGCTGATCAACAGATCGGCATGCAGATCTGGGCAGGCTGATTCCTCCTCCGTTGCCGCCGATCTCACGCAGCCTGCAAAGAAATAAAGAGATCCGGCCTCCTCCTTGTAGTGTCGGCCTCCTCCACCCAGATTCAGATTCAACAGGTCTTTAGCTGCAATCCACGCCAACAGCCTCCGGCTCTCCACGGCAGATCCGCCTCAAAAAAAACACGCAACATGCAAAGAAAAAAAAATGCAGTCTTTTCACCTCTGGTGGAGCCTCGTGCCGACCTCCTGCAAGGCATCGGTTCCGTCAGGTTGGGGTGGGTCGATTCCGGTTAGCCTGAAAGCCGGTGGCCCGCCAGGGCGAAGACACACCACTGATTCAGATCCATCGATGCTCTCGCTACTTCACCATAGGCAGATTTAATCCACTCCTTCGCTCGGTCTCCAGCAGTCTCCAGGCATACTCAAATGATCCACCAACCCACTCCTGAGCAGGCACTCTCGACCTTTCTGCTCCAGATCCAAATATTACAGTGGTTCTTGTCCTCAACAGTTGCACAAGTGTTGATGAACAACAATGATTCAGCCATCCATCTGCGGCCTTCGGGCCTCGCAGCTACTCGACGGCTACTATGCGACCACGATTTAAAAAAACGCTCAGATCAGATCAACGCAGTTGCCACCACGATTCGAGCTCAACCGATATGCTGCCTCCTGATCGGATCTCTCTCCCGACTGGCAGACACACCACGGTTGTAGGTCACCAGATCCACGGCAACGTTTCACAGCTCCTCTTCAGGTGATCCATTTCAGTCTCTGCAACTCCTCCATAGGTCCCGCAACAGAGATGCCATGCGCACGGATGATGGACAAACTTAAAAAAAATAAAATAAAGCAATACACTTTTTATTTTCCCTCAGCCCAGGAGAGGCCAAGCCCAGGAGGGGCCAGGCCCTCACAGGCTCTGATACCAAGATAAAATTAGAGACACTCAATAATATATTCTATTCATTTGAATAAGGGAATTACACACATATTTATACAATCAATAGTCCCTCAGCCCAGGAGAGAGGCCAAGCCTAGGAGGGGCTAGGCCCTCACAGGCTCTGATACCAAGATAAAATTAGAGACACTCAATAATATATTCTATTCATTTGAATAAGGGAATTACACACATATTTATACAATCAATAGTCTCAAGATAGGAATGCTATCTTAGACGTACAGTAGTGTGGTTGAGAGATTCTCTCAACCACACACTAAACTAGGAGTAACTATATTCTAGCTTATTCCTATTATGTAGGAACACACTCCTCAAGTAGAAAAATACAACCATAGACAAGTAGGAATTAATTATTTTCAACTAATGGTGCGATAATATTCTTATGCTAAGTGGTTCATACGAATGTTGCGATGATGTATTTAGGCTAAGTGGTTCATATACTGTGTATAGCATATTTATTGTTAAGCACCTCTTATAGAATTTCTGTTTTTGAAGCAGTGGGGATATGTTTATGTATATTGGCAATAAAAAAACTTGAGTTGAGAACAGATCATGACATTATGTACTATATACAACGCATTACTTGACACAGAGGTTAGATGTGTGAGGTGAGACTGATTGTAGGGTTTGTGGTTTTTAAATGAAACAGAATCATCAAAAAGTGACAAGTTCTGTTGCTCCACAGGTAGGTTGCGTACCTATAAAATCGGTCAAAAATACTGCCCCACAAGTAGTGCGTGTCCAACAGAATCATGCCGGAATAGAAGCTTGTTATTTCACAAGAAGAGTGTGTGGCCAAGAAAGAGTACAGGCATATACTCCGAGAATCAATTAACAATACAAATTCACAGGTAACGCGTGACCAAGAGAGCTATTCACAAATTAATTTTTCATTTCACATACCAAGCATTAACAATAAATAAGACACAGACGCACATATCTGTTTGTTAGTAGCAGAGGCTGTCGAGATAGAATTCGATGAGTTAACTTCTTCATCAGTTTCGTTTTTATCTTCCGGGAAGGCTTAGGCAATTGGCTACTTGATTCGAATAATTTCATGGACCAGCAACATTGGTTTAACAACGTAAACTGGTGGAAAGGTCTATACAAATCAATTCTCCTACCATTTGAGGTCGATTATGAAAAGGTAAGACACTTGCACTTCAGCATTTGAGGTCGATTTTCCAAAACGAACTTTTACCATTTCTCTTTTTAAATTTTAATTTAAGAGTCATTGAATGCTTAGGCCATCGATCATTTATCACTTCCATTTTCTTATGTGGAGTAAATTCACGACAATGATGTGTGTGAGGGTTAACCACTATATTTTTTTTAATTATATTTCATTTGGATGACATGAGTGAAATTTTTTAAAGAGAAGTAAATATTTATGACAGTGTCAAAACAATCTACAGAATATCAATATCTTGGCAAGAATGCTCATCTACGAGAAACTGAACACAACTGCAGAGGAACGGATCCGAATCAAAACACGGGAACTGTCCTCCATAACTGAAGGGTAAGTGCAGCTTCTGTAAAGGGTTTATCAAGACATACCTGGGATGGCGGTGGGAACAATATTTTTTAAGTGTCTTCATGCAGTCCGCTCTTGACAATTTGATCGATCCTTCTCATTGGTTGTGGCCAGTACATGAACACAGGCGCGGCTGCAATAACATCAAAATGTGTGAGTTGGCAGAGATTTCATGTTATCAACTAATTGAATTTACAAAGCTATATATACTTAATCGTATATTGGCTTTTGGAGGTCTGTTTAGAATCAGATAAGAACCACATTGACAGTTTTATTTGCTCTATGTTGCATGAAACATATTATGCATCTGTTCGGTACGTGGCTTGTAATTAAGTGCCACGGAACCATATTTGCATATTTTATCGGAGTTGTAGGTAGTTAGATTAGTTGGATTCCCAGAAGTGAAGGTGGGATAATATACAAATATATACATTAATATCGTTTTTGGCCTTAGCGTATGCAAAGTACGTCAGCTATGTGTACACTCTGAAGTCGCACGGTGTGGAAACATTGAGGCAACTCCAGTCAGACTTGGGATATTTGCAAAACGACAGGTAGGTCCATCCTCTGCTTTAACATGCTTCGTTTCTACCGAAGTTATGAGATTCTATTTCTAATTCGAATTCTATTCGATACTAAAAAATCGGTTATTTAAAATTTAATAGCAAAAATTCGAAAGTATATTTCTTATAGTTATTCAAATATATTGATTTTTCAATGTTTTATTTTAAAACATTGAAAATCTAAACAATTGTTCTCAATTATAAATGTCGTAATTTTTTTTATATAAAAAACCAAAACACACAAGTTTACATTTAGAATAACAAATTATGAGAATTTATGTATTTATCAATACCAATTATTTCAAAATATGATATTCAATATAAAGTAAATTTCCATACAAATTTATAAATTCCATATTACTAATTATTCTATTTTTAAAATAAAATCATATATTAAATATGTGTAAATATTGTTTCAAAATATACACTTAAGTTTTCATGAACTAATTTTTTAATAACCAAACCAAATCAAAATCTAATTTATAACGTATAATAACCACAGTTATTATTTTTTATAAAACAAAATGTTAAGTTTTAAAATTCTATAGTTACTCAAAATCACAATCAAAAAGTCCACCAAAGTCCACGTTAAAAGAAAGTCAAGAATTTTTTTCCTACGAAATATAAATCATAATTTTTCCCTTACTGTTTAAGTCTAATAGATTCACAAATTATAACTTTTATAAATTGCATATAACACATATTTTTACTTTGTTTGAGAAACATCAAATTTGGATAACGTATTCTATATTATTGTATACACCAAAAAGTCAAAACTCGTAGATTTCCATAAATTTCAGTTAAGCCTGCTAACTAATTGCCAAAGAATTCGTTGTACAAATTCTTATTGCAGAAAATATCAGCTTTGACCAGTAACTGTATACCACTTCTCGGATTCGAAGGGGTTTCTCAAGAGTAAATGGGGTGCTAGAAATTTACAAATTTGATTAGTCGGTCTGACTATATTAATGTGTCTGCATATATTTATCCGTGAACTTAGTATTACTGCACCATACCGAACTTCAAATGCACCTATTAATTCACAAACGGAATCAAACCTTTCAATTTTTCAACTTTCTCAGGCCGTATGAACAAATTTGGTAACTATGGTTTCTACCAAATCCTACAGAAATTATTAGTGGAAATAAAGAAATGATTGTCACGTTGCATGTGCGTTTATGGAGATTTGATTAATTTATATGACCCATCTGATGATGGATGGATCGAGCAAATTTTGGTGTGTCAGAGCCTATGTCTTAGATCAACCCTCTACTAGTGGGTGCGTTTGAATTTCTCACTGCAAATTCATCGTGATCTTATCGCTCCATTCACATGGAAATGATTCAAAATCTTACACATTGTATACCATTATGCAAGACTCTCTCACTAAATAATGTTGGGAAGGTAAAGAGGAGAAGCACAAAAATTGATATACATAAAATAATATGAGTTTGGGTTATTTTATTGATTACAAAATTTTTATGTGATATGATTTGAGTTAACTTGAATCTCTAAATTTAGCTAATTTTTCATCTCGGAGTAATTAGCTATTTTAACACTCCTTAACTACGACTGCTAAACTAAGACATGACTCATGACAACTCAAACATGCATGTTTATCTATGTCTCAGTTAGGATTACATCACCCAAGTTTCTTATATGAAAATCAAACAAATCTTTTGCTAATGACTTAGTAAATATATCAACGAATTGATCACTAGATTTACAAGACTTCAGGTGATCTTCTTTATTACTTACAAGTTCTCTAATAAAGTGATATCTCGTATCAATATGCTTGCTCTTTTGATGAAACACATTATTCTTGAATAGTGCAATCATCGAGGGGTTGTCACAATATATTGTTGTTGACCCTTGTTGTTTCTGCTTGAGTCCATCAGATACTCTTCCTAACCATACTACTTTACGTGTTGTTGATTTTGTTGCTATATATTCTTCTTCTACTCACAAAACTTTCACAATAGGATGCTTCTTAGATGCCCATGAAGTCACACCTAAACCCAAATGGAACACGTAACTGTAAGTGTTCTTCATATCATCCAAACTACCCGCAAAATCACTATCTGTATATCCAAACAAATCCTTCTCTTCTGTACTTGCAGTTATGCCAAAATCTCTAGTTCCTACTATGTATTTTAGAATTATTTTTTCTCTTCTCCAATGTGTGTGCTTTGGAGTCTCCATAAATCTGGAAATCGAACTCACTCCTTGCATAACATCCAGTCTTGTAGATGTGAGATAAATGAGGTTGAAAACCAATCTTTTGAATAGAGTTGGATTGACATATGTCCCTTGATCATCCTTTCTTAACTTTGTACCTGTTGCAACTCGTGTAGGGACATGTTTGAAATTCCTTATCATGAACCTTTTCAAGAAATATCTAACATATTTATTTTGACAAATAAAAATCCCTTTTTCATATTGCTCAACCTCTATGCCAAGAAAATATTTCATAAGTCCGAGATCTGTCACCTCAATTTTTTCTTCATGGCTACTTTAAATTGATCTCATTCAAAATCACCTGTATAAATCATGTCATCAACATATAAGGAAACAACCAAAATCCGTCCATGATCACTTACATTTTTGTACAAGGTAGGCTATACGTTGCCTCTACAAAATCCATTCTTGATCATGTATCTATCAATTCTACTATATCAAGCTCTACGAAATTGCTTGATTCCATAGAGAGCTTTCTTCAACCTGTAAACTACTTTATCTTCTTTACCTTCAACTTTATAACCAGAAGGCAGTTACACATAAATTTCTCCTTCTAAAATTCCATTCAAGAAGGTTGATTTCACATCCATCTGATATACTTTCCACTTGTTTTGAGTTGTTGTGGCTAGAACTGCTCTTACAATATCCAATCTGGCTACTGAAGCAAACATTTCTCCGAAATGTATTCCTGGTTGTTGCAAGAATCCTTTTTCTATAGGTCTTGCTTTAAATAAGTCATTGGTGTAAATTAACCATATCCAAAGTGTCATTCTTTTCAATAGCTTCAATTTCTTCATCCATGGCTTGCACCTAATTTTCATCTCTTATTGTTTCTTCAAACGAACAAGGTTAGAATGACAACAATGCAATGCTTGAACTAACATCCAAATCTTCATAAATATCGTTCAGACTTCTCATCTTTCTCTTACCATTGCTTGATTCATCACCTGATTGACTGCTAAGAGATTTATGGTTTGTTGATCTGCTTAAAGATCCATGTTGCGCAAATTAACCTCAATTTCTTCTTTGTCTTCTACTAGACTTCTTAGTTCATCGGTTGTGGCCTGAACCTCTCTCAACATGGGAACAATCTCTGCCTCTTGTTTTCGGTTCATTTTCTTAGTCTTCCTCAGTCGTGCTTTGCGATCCGTGATTGTTGTATTTTCTCTATATTATACCTTCTTTCCTGATTGCATGAGGCTATCTTCCATATCACCCCTAAAAAAATATGATTTTTAATATATACCCATGTAAGGCACAATTTTCACCCAAAAAATAACACCATACTTAACAAAACACAAAAAATACTTTTACAAACAAACTTGGCCAAAATCCTAAACTTTCTTATCAATAAAACCCTTCTTATCATGGTCACATTGTGACGAACATTATCTCTTAATCCAACATTACATTATGACAACCATGGTCCCTAATGGTCAACCATGTTCCAACATTGCATTGTTGCAAAGATTGTTTCAATATGAAAATCAACCATGGTCAGCCATGGTTAAACATGGTTCAACATATTATTGTAAAAAAAATTGTCTGAATAAAAAATCAATCATGGTCAACCATGGTCCAATATCAAATTGTGACAAACATTATCTCAATATAAAAATCAACCATGGTCCAGCGTGACATTGTAACAAAGATTGTGTTGGTATGAAAATCAATCATGGTCAACGATGGTCAAGTGTCACATTTTGACAAAGATTTTGTCAAGATGTAAATCAACGACGGTTAACCATGTTTATTTAAGGGTTTGTAAAGTTTATCATAGGGTTTATATACCTTGGATTAATGATATTAAACCTAAGCGTTTAATATTCCCTTGCATTTATTAGTCCATTGGGTTTATAATAACAATCCCTTCGATTTATTAATGTAAGGTATTATCCCTTCGGTTTAGTATGACTCCGTTGGGTTTATAATCCCTTGGGTTTGATATTTCTCCATTCATGTTATTATTTGCTTGGGTTTATAATATTAATCTCTTGGATTTATTAATTTAGGGGTTCATTTTCCTAGGGTGAAATATTATTCATAGGGTTTAAAATATAAATCCTCAAGTTTAATGTAAATCCCTTGGGTTTATAATCATCGTCTCAACCATGATGAACCATGGTCCAACGTCATATTGTGACAATTATTTTCTCAATATGAAAATCAAACATGATACAACGTCGCGATGTGACAACAATTGTCTTGATATGCAAATCAATGATGCTCAACCATGGCCCAACATCACGTCATGACAGAGATTGTCTCAATATGATAACGAACCATGGTCAATTGCAGTCAAGCATGTTTATTTTAGGATTTATAATATTCATATTATTGTTTATATACCTTGAGTTTATAATATTAATCCCTTGGGTTTAATATTTTTCTCATGGGTTTTAGAATTCATTCCTTAGGTTTATTATTCCCTTGGATTTATAATATCAATCACTTGGGTTTATTAGTCTAAGGGTTCATAGTCCTAGGCTATAATATTGTTCATAGGGTCTATAATATTAATCTTTGAGTTTACAATAAATCCATTAGGTTTATAATCATGGTCAACCATGGTCAAAGGTCACATTGTGAAAAATATTTATAAATATCAAAATCAACTAATGTCCAATTGTGATAATGATTGTCTCAATATGAAAATAAACCATGGTCAACCATCATAGTTTAAATCCACTCATTTACAATCATGGTGAAGCATGGTCAACCATGGTCGAATATCATATTTTATCAAAGATTATCTCACTATGGAAATCAACTATTATCAACCATGTTCTCATGCCACATTGTAACAAAGATTGTCTCGGTATGAAAATCAATTATGGTATAACATGGGCAAAACCATATTTATTTTAGGGTTTATAATATTTATGTTAGGGTTTTTATACCTTGGGTTTATACTATTTATCCGTTGGGTTTATAATCTTTTGGGTTTTAAGTACTATTCCCTTGGGTTTATTAATATAAGGGTTCGTATTCTTAGGGTATAATATTATGCATAAGGTTTATAATATTAATCTTTAGGTTTAATATAAATCCATTTATTTTATAATCATGGTCAACCATGGTCCAACATCACATTGTGACAAAGATTTTCTTAATCGAAAAATCAACCAATGTCGCATTGTGACAACGATTCTGTCAATATTAAAATCAACCATTGTCAACCGGCCAACCATTATCTAGCATTGCATTGTGACAAATGTTGTCTTGATATGAAAATTAATCATGGTAAAACATAGTCCAACATCACATTGTGACAAAGATTGTGCTTGTATGAAAATCAACCATGGTTTGTCATGGTTAACCATGCTTCTTTTAGTGTTTATAATATTTATCTTAGGTTTTATATACCTTGAGGCTATAATATTAATCCCTTGGATTTAATATTATTCCCTTGGGTTTATTATACCCTTAGCTTTATAATATCAATCGCTTGGGTTTATTATGCCCTTGGGTTTATAATATCAATCCCTTAGGTTTATTGATCTAAGAATTCATATTCCTAGGGTATAAAATTATTCATAGGATTTATAATATTATTCATAGGATTTATAATATTAATCTTAGGGTTTAATACAAATCCCTTGGGTTTAGAATCATGATCAATCATGGTCAACCATGTTTATTTTAGGGTTTTACAATATTCATCTTACGGTATTATACCTCGGTTTTATAATATTTGTCCCTTCGGTTTGATACTATTCCCTTGGGTTTTTAGTATTAATCCCTTCAGCTTATAATATCAATCCCTTCAGTTTATCATATCAATCCTTTCGTTTTATTAATCTAAGGGTTGATATTCCTAGGGTATAATAGTATTCACAGGGTATATCATATTAATCTTTGGGTTTATTATAAATCCATTGGGTTTATAATCATGGTCAACCATGGTCCAATGCTACATTACCAAAAATATTTTCTCAATATGAAAATCAACTAATGCCACATTTTGACAATGATTGTCCAATTATTAAAGTGAACCATGGTCAACGATGTTCTCATGTCACATTTTGACAAATATTGTCTCAATATGGAAATCGACCAGGTCAATGATGATCAACCATGGTCAAATTGTGACAAATATTTTCTCTTTGTCGAAAATCACATTGAGATGACCATGGCCATACAAGGTCACCCATCGTCCAATGCCACATTGTGACAAAGATTGTCTCAATATGGAAATCAACCATGGTCAACCATGGCCAACCAATGTTTGACATCACATTGTGAGAAATGTTGCCTCAATATGAAAATAAATCATGGTCAACCATAGTCCAGCATCACATTGTGACAAATATTGTGTCAATATGAAAATTAACAGTGGTCAACCATAGTCAACCCATGTTTATTTTAGGGTTTATAATATTTCTCTTAACGTTTATATACCATGGGTTTATAATACTAATACCTTGGGTTTAATATTATTCCCTTGGGTTTATAATACCTTAGGTTTCTAGAATTGATCCCTTTGGATTATTATTCCCTTGGGTTTATAATATCAATCACATGGATATATTAATCTAACGGTTCATATTCCTAGGGGATAATATTATTCATAGGGTTTGATATAAATCCTATGCGTTTTGTATCATGGTAAATGATTGTCCAAATGTCACATTATGCTAAATGTTGTGTCAATATGAAAATCAAGCTTGGTCAATGATGTTTATTTCAGGGTTTATCATATTTATCTTAAGTTTTATATACCTTAGGTTTATAATATCAATCATTAGGGTTTATTAATCTAAGGGTTCATATTCATTGGGTATAATATTATCTATATGGTTTATAATATTAATCTTTGGGATTAATATAAATCTGTTGGGTTTATCATCTTTGTCAACCATGGTCCAACGACGCATTGTCACAAATATTTTCCCAATATGAAAATCAACAAATGTCACATTGTGACAATGATTGTATGAATATGAAAATCAACCACGGTCAACCATGTTCTAACGTTGCATTGTGACAAATATTGTCTCAATATGGAAACCAACCACAGTGAATAGCCATGGTCACATTGTGACAAAGATTGTCCCCTGGTCTAGCATCACATTGTGACAAAAATGGTCGTGTGTCACATTGTGACAAATATCATCTCAATATGAAAATCAACCATGGCCAACCATTCTCCAACGTCGGATTGTGAAAAATGTTGTCTTAATATGAAAATCAATCATAGTGAATCATAGTCCAACATCACATTGTGACAAAGATTGTGTTAATATGAAAATCAACTATGGTCAAACATGTTTATTTTAGGGTTTATAATATTTATTTAGGATTTATATACCTTGGGTTCATAATATTATTCCCTTGGGTTTATAAGACCTTCAGCTTTTTGAATTGGTATTTTGGGTTTATTATTCCCCTGGGTTTTTAATATCAATCCGATTAGTTTATTAATCTAAGCGTTCATATTCCTTGGGTATAATATTATTCATAGGGTTTATAATATTAGTCATAAGGTTTAATATAAATCCTTTGGGTTTACAATCATGGTCAACCATGGTCAATGGTGGTCCAATGTTAGATTGTGCCAAAGATTATCTCTTGGTCCAATGTCACATTTTGAAAGCCATGGTCAACCATGGTCCAATGTCATTTTGTGACAAATATTGTCTCAATAGGAAAATCAACCATCATTAACCATGGCCAACCATTATCTAATGTCGTATTGTGACAAATGTTGTTACAATATAAAAAACAGTTATGGTCAACCATAGTCCAACATCACATTGTGACGAAGATTGTGTCAATTTAAAAATAAACCATCGTGAAACATGTTTATTTTAGGGTTTATAATATTTATCTTAGGGTTTATATACCTTGCATTTACAATATTTATCCCTTGGGTTTTAGTTTTAATCACTTGGTGTTTTGTTTCCCATAGGTTTATAATATTTATCTTAGGGTTTATATACATTGGGTTTATAGTATTCATCCCCTAGGTTTAATATTATTCCCATGGCTTTATAATACTTTGGGATTTTAGATTTAATCCCTAGGGTTTATCAATCTAAGGGTTTTTATTCCTAGGGTATAATATTACTCATAGGGTTTATAATATTAATCGTAGTGTTTAATATAAATCCCTTGGGTTTATAATCATAGAGCTTAAGATAAATCCCTTGGGTTTATTCGCTAAAAGACCTTCTATATCCACCCGTGATGAATCAATCCATATTGACTTTTAGAAGAGGGACAACGATTTATTTTCGAGAGCATATACTTCATTTGAATGTCTATCTACATTTGTGATTTGAGGAGTATGAAAAGTTACCTGACCTTTTAGCTTGTGTCCATTCCCTTCCCGTCACACTCCAATCGTTCCCTGGTCACATTGCCCCTCGTTTCCTCTTACCTCATGGAAACAACCTTGGCACCATCAATTTCTTTTGCCTAATAAATTTCCTGTAGCTCGCGGTAACATGGCTTCTCTCAGTTCTTCGAAGGAGATTACAAACAGTGTCAATGGGAGAGAGAATGAAATCCCTACAACGAAGTGTATTGAACAAAAACAAAATGAAGCATTTCCACATCGCTGCAACGAAACGAAGTATTTCCAGAGCAAACATCATTACAAAACTCACAAATATTTCAAGTACATCAATTTCATGTACAGAAAGTGAGAAAGTCCGGAAGAACGAGGTTGATCTTGTCCAACATGTTGGGGATTTTTCTGTCAAAATCCCAAAAACACAATATAAAATGCACACAGAGAACAATGCTCTGTTTCTCTCCAGGATCTTCACACAGCGGAAAGCTAAAAATTATTTATCAGAACAGAGTATTACACTCATAAACAAGGATCTGTATTCATTAAAATTGAAAAGCCTGATACAATATTCTTCCTCTTCTGCTCAGAGGGATTCACAAAAAAAACATACACACACAATACATTACAGTCTACGCTGCTGCGTAAAAAACATTCACTTGCGCTGCTGCGCTACACTTTTGTCACACACTCTCACACCAACAACTACAATGCACACTACTAACTTACATGCAAAATCTAAGTAGTTTTAATGAACAAAAATGGCGTCCCATACTGGGAACTACTCGAGGCTGTCCTTCTCGTCCTCGGCTGAAAAAAACATTAACTGTGGTCGCTGGAAATTCAATGTGCAGGAGCTTGAACGCAACCTGCTTCCTTCTCGGCCATGCTGAAAATTGAAAGCTTCTACCTGCTACGTTGTACTGTTCCATGCTCACTTTAACTCCTCCGCACCAAATCTCTGCTTCTTCATATATATTTGAAAACATATGCAAAATACTGCTAAATCATGAAAAATGGCCTTGGGCGGATTTCAAATATTATACAGTTTGGCTCCGGAAACCCATCGGGTCCGAGCTTCATCGCATAGCGCGCATATATGAAAAGTTTTGCACCCATGGTTTCCCCGATTGCGATATGCCGATCGCACTGTGTGCCGATACCTCCGATCATATATATATATATATGCCTGAAATACATTAAAAATTCCCTGAGCGCGGACTTGTAAGTTTATCAAAAAACTATTTATAATGTTGTCAGGTCCGCTCCATCGCATTGCTACATAACTCATGTTAAAGACCCCGACCCTATGACATTGCCGATAGCGATGTGCCGATGCGATATCGGCGATCGCTCATCGCACAAAAACAAAACTACTTTGTAAGTCCTCCATTGCGACTTCGCCGATGCGATATCGGTGATCGCTCGTCGGCAATATTTCATATCGCTGCCGCTGCCTGCCTCCGATGCTCCAACCCGCCAATATGCCGACTTGCCAATACGCCGACGCGATCTGGACCGTTGATCGATTAGATTCTGACGGCTGAGGTTAAAGCGGATCTTTAAGCCTGCAGTTTGATTTTTGAAAGTTCTTGCCTCCCGATCCTTGGTGAAGCGCTCAGTTATTGTCTTCATGCTGCCGCATGGCTCAACTGTTGCACAGTTGAAATTATATTTTCAACACTCCCCTTTAATTTCAACTGTCGGGCCTTCAATCATACCCGAACACTTCCTCAAAAATTCAAAGCTTTTCTGATCCAAAGGCTTTGTTAAAATATCTGCAAGCTGTTCCTGAGTCCTGCAATGTTGTAAACTAATTTCTCCATTAACCACCAATTCTCTGATGTAATGGAACTTTGTGTCAATGTGTTTGGTTCGTTTGTGAAACACAGAATTCTTGGACAGTGCAATAGCAGAGCTGTTGTCACAATAAATTACTGTTGCTTTTGCCTGCTCTTGACCTAGGCTTCTCAACATCCTTCTCATCCACACTGCTTGACATGCTGTTGCTGTAGCTGCCACGTACTCTGCCTCTGCTGTAGACAACGCCACAATTGGCTGTTTCTTGGAAGCCCATGAAATGGCTCCTGAACCCATGTGAAAAACATAACCGGAAGTGCTTTTCCGATCATCTACACTTCTAGCCCAATCACTATCAGTGTATCCAACCAAATTTGAATTTTCTGAGACACTATATAATATGCCAAACATTTTGGTACCTTTGACATACCTTAAAATTCTTTTTGCTGCCTGCCAATGTGCCTCCTTTGGCCTCTCCATAAATCTGGAAATTAAACTAACAACATACATTAAATCAGGCCTAGTTGCTGTTAAATACATGAGGCTGCCCACAATGCTTTTATACAAGCTAGGATCAAAATCCTTGCTGTTGTCCTCTCTGCTGAGCTTTAATCCCATTACTGTGGGAGTGATTGCTGCCTTGCATTCTTCCATCTTAAATCTGCCCAAAACTTGATTTACATATCTTGCTTGAGATATAAAAGTTCCTTTTTCATTTTGATCTACTTCTATGCCTAAGAAGTATCTCAAGAAACCCATGTCAGTCATTTCAAATTCCTCTTTCATGACTGATTTAAAATTCTCAATAAGATAAATATCATTTCCAGTGAAAATAACATCATCTACATACAAGACAACAATTAAAATTTTACCATCTTTTTCTTTGATGTAGACTGTGGGTTCTCCTTCACACTTGTCAAATTCATTTTCCAATAGATATGAATCTATCCTGCTGTACCATGCTCTTGGCGCTTGCTTCAGCCCATAAAGAGCTTTCTTCAATTTGCACACTTTGTGCTCTTCACCTTTCTTCTCATATCCGAGAGGCTGTTCCACATAAACCTCTTCCATTAACACTCCATTTAGGAATGCTGATTTCACATCCATTTGGTAGACTTTCCATTTGTTTTGTGCTGCTATAGACAGCACTGCTCTTACGGTTTCCATTCTTGCAACCGGTGTGAAAGTCTCCTCATAATCTCTCCCGTACTGCTGCTTGTACCCCTTGACGACCAGTCTTGCCTTGTGTCTTTCTACCTTGCCTTCAGCATTGCTCTTGGTCTTGTAGACCCATTTCACACCAATGACTTCTTTGCCTTTTGGTAGCTCAACCAAATCCCATGTTTTGTTTCTCTCTATGGCATTCATCTCCTCATCCATAGCTTCTATCCATTTCTTATCTTTAATTGCATTTTCGAAATGAATAGGATCATCAACATGACAATACAAGGCAAATAAGGAATTCATTCCTTCATTATAAATGTCACTTAAGTTTCTGAACTTTTTACCTCTTTCACTTGGTCTGCAAGTGCTTGAGGATGCACTTGAATTTCCTCCTTGTGGTGTGCTTGGAGAAGCACTTTCATTTATCCTCAATGGTGTACCTTGTTGTTCTTGTGTTGGTGCTGCTGTTTGGGGATTCATTTCAGCCACCTCCTCTTCATCTTCATCATGAGACAAACAGTTTTTAACATTCACTGTTCTCTCTATGCTTCCATCCCAAGCTTCCTCTTCAATGAATTGAACATCTCTGCTCACAAAGAACTTCTTGGTAGATGGGATATACAACCTGTAAGCTTTGGATTCCTCACTGTATCCAATGAAGATACATTTCTCCCCTTTGCTGTCCAACTTCCTCCTTAGCTGATCTGGTATGTGTGCATAGGCCACACATCCAAAAACTCTCATGTGGGTGACTCCTTGCTTTCTCCCACTCCATGCTTCTTCTGGCACTTTGTTCATGACTGCTTTTGTAGGACACCTGTTCAAAATATACACTGCACAGTTTACGGCTTCAGCTCAATAATCATTTGGCAAATGCTTTGCCTTCAACATGCTCCTTGCCATATCCATAATGGTCCTGTTTTTCCTTTCAGCAACTCCATTTTGCTGTGGGTTATACCTTGCTGTAAACTGCTTGTGAATTCCATTTTCTCTGCAAAACCGCAGGAATTCTTTGGAGATATACTCACCTCCTCTATCAGTTCTGAAAACTTTTATGTGCAGTCCGCTTTGGTTCTCCACAAGTGTTTTGAAGTTTTGGAATTTCTCAAAGACTTCACTTTTGTTCTTGAGGAAATATATCCAAGTCTTTCTTGTAAAATCATCAATGAATGTCAAGAAATATAGGCTGCCAGCTAATGATGGAGCTTGCATTGGTCCACACAAATTTGAGTGGATAATCTCTAAGGGTGCCTTTTCCCTTATGCTTTTACCTGATGGAAAACTTTCTCTATGTTGTTTGCCCAATATACAACCTTCACAAAGGCTGTCCGGCTTCTCTATCAATGGTAATCCTCTTACCATTCCTTTTCTGCTTAATAGGTTTAGACCTCCAAAATTGAGATTTCCAAATCTCAAGTGCCATAACCAATTTTCATCTTTTGGTTGGCTTTGGAAGACCTCTTGGGTGACTGCTGCAATTTCCTTCTTGTTCTTCAAGTCTGCCCTGATCCGGAGAGGGAACATCCTGTTCCTTATCATCTTCACTTCAGCAATACATCTTTTGATGGGTGGTATATCCATGATGGTGCACACATCATTTACAAAGTAAACATTGTAACCCTTTTGGACAAGCTGTCCAATACTCAAGAGGTTACATCTCATTCCAGGGACATAGTAAACATCTGCTATGGTTTTCTTTTCTCCTTGCTTTGTAAATATTTTTACCTCTCCTTTTCCCATAACAGACACTTTACTATCAGTTCCTAGTGTGACCTCTGATTTCAAATTTTTATCTAGGGCAGAAAAGAAGGCTATGTTTCCTGTCATATGGTTGCTACAACCTGAGTCTAAAAACCAAATATCTTCACTATTTGTTTCAGCCATATTACAAGCTAACAGCACATTACCTTGGCTGACATTTTCTCTAGTAATATTTGCATTAGATCTATTACTCATATCATGCTGCTTTTTCCTACACTCACTGGCACAATGCCCATATTTTTTACAGTAATAACATTGGACATTGGATTTTTCATACCTTTGTCCTTGAGCATGATGATGTCCACTTTGTTGGCTGCTGCCTTAACCTTGGTTCTGATTTGGATTGCTGCCTCTTCCTTGAGCATTTGCTGGACTGTTCCTTCCACCTCTGTTCTGGCTTCTGCCTCTTCCTCTCTTGTTTCCTCTTCCTTGACCTCTTCCTCTTCCAAAGGACATCTGGGTCTTGAAGGCTTGCTCAAGAGATGAGTTTTCATTTCTACTCAACCTCTGCTCATGTGTTATCAGTGATGCATGAAGCTCATCAACTGAAAAGTTTGAGAGATCCTTTGTCTCTTCAATGGTGGTGACAATCGCATCAAACCTTGAGGGTAAGACCCTCAATATTTTCTCCACAATCCTCCTTTCTTCAAGCATCTCTCCATGAGATCTTATTTGAGTAACCAGGCCAATTACTTGAGTGAAGAATGAGTCAATATTATCTGACTCCTTCATGCACAGATTCTCAAAATCTTTTCTCAGCAATTGTAGTTTTGCTGTCTTCACTTTCTCCATTCCTTGATAGGCTGTCTTGAGAGTTTGCCATGCTTCTTTGGATGTCTTAGCTGCTGCTAACCTTGGAAACACGCTTCCATGCACTGCTTGATACAGAAAGAAAAGGGCTTTTGAATCCTTCTTCTTGTGGCTTTTCAACAGATCCTTCTCTCCCTGAGTTAATGCATTAAACTCATTTTCATCTGCTGGTTGTTCAAAACCATCCTCAACAATTTCCCATAAGTCTTGGGAAGCAAAGAGGGCTTTCATTGTTATTGCCCAATAGTCATAATTTTTGCCATCGAATAGTGGGAGCTGCATACCCATACTATTGCTGGTGCTGGTGCCTGCCATTCTTTCTCTTTTAACTTGGACTCTTTTGCTGAACTTCGCTCTGCTAGAGAAGGTGCTACAGCAAAAGTCTTTCCTTCAGCTTCTTTGACTGCTTCAAAGAGCCTGGATTAGCTCTGATACCACTGTTGGGGATTTTTCTGTCAAAATCCCAAAAACACAATATAAAATGCACACAGAGAACAATGCTCTGTTTCTCTCCAGGATCTTCACACAGCGGAAAGCTAAAAATTATTTATCAGAACAGAGTATTACACTCATAAACAAGGATCTGTATTCATTAAAATTAAAAAGCCTGATACAATATTCTTCCTCTTCTGCTCAGAGGGATTCACAAAAAAAACATACACACACAATACATTACAGTCTACGCTGCTGCGTAAAAAACATTCACTTGCGCTGCTGCGCTACACTTTTGTCACACACTCTCACACCAACAACTACAATGCACACTACTAACTTACATACAAAATCTGAGTAGTTTTAATGAACAAAAATGGCGTCCCATACTGGGAACTGCTCGAGGCTGTCCTTCTCGTCCTCGGCTGAAAAAAACATTAACTGTGGTCGCTGGAAATTCAATGTGCAGGAGCTTGAACGCAACCTGCTTCCTTCTCGGCCATGCTGAAAATTGAAAGCTTCTACCTGCTACGTTGTACTGTTCCATGCTCACTTTAACTCCTCCGCGCCAAATCTCTGCTTCTTCATATATATTTGAAAACATATGCAAAATACTGCTAAATCATGAAAAATGGCCTTGGGCGGATTTCAAATATTATACAGTTTGGCTCCGGAAACCCATCGGGTCCGAGCTTCATCGCATAGCGCGCATATATGAAAAGTTTTGCACCCATGGTTTCCCCGATTGCGATATGCCGATCGCACTGTGTGCCGATACCTCCGATCATATATATATATGCCTGAAATACATTAAAAATGCCCTGAGCGCGGACTTGTAAGTTTATCAAAAACTATTTATAATGTTGTCGGGTCCGCTCCATCGCATCGCTACATAACTCATGTTAAAGACCCCGACCCTATGACATTGCCGATAGCGATGTGCCGATGCGATATCGGCGATCGCTCATCGCACAAAAACAAAACTACTTTGTAAGTCCTCCGTTGCGACTTCGCCGATGCGATATCGGCGATCGCTCGTCGGCGATATTTCATATCGCTGCCGCTGCCTGCCTCCGATGCTCCAACCCGCCGATATGCCGACTTGCCGATACGCCGACGCGATCTGGACCGTTGATCGGTTAGATTCTGACGGCTGAGGTTAAAGCGGATCTTTAAGCCTGCAGTTTGATTTTTGAAAGTTCTTGCCTCCCGATCCTTGGTGAAGCGCTCGGTTATTGTCTTCATGCTGCCGCATGGCTCAACTGTTGCACAGTTGAAATTATATTTTCAACACAACAAATATTAAATCTTGTCGTATGACAATAAGTTGAAGGTGCTCCAGTAAACGAGATAAACGACACTTCATATCTATAAGAAGCTTAACCAATTACATTTTTTATTAGTTATGTTCTCTTACTTTGAAATTGTTCAGTCAATCTTGACAGTGTTCCTTGCCAACAGATGTGTTGGACAAATGATGCATCATCGGACTCATATGTAGAGGCGAAGTTACCCCTTATTATTTTTTTCTCTCCTTCAAAAAATTACAGAATATACCGTAGATGTGCGTTTGATATTGTGTTGTATCCACAACTCGCATAACATGTTTTTATTTTTCTACAATTTACATCAACGCTTTGTCAAGGAATTGAATATCAATTTACTCGCATAACGGATTAGAGGGTTGATTTTTCCTTCAATAGAAATTACGATGAATTTAACTGTCCTGTGCATTTTTAATATGTCGTAAGGCGCAGAATGACCACAATCGATGGGGATTTTTTTATATCGGAGTGTTAAAGCTATGGTGAATTCAACCTTGAATCATGTCCCGATAGATTGAACGACTAATATTTAACGTGATAACTGCTAAAGTCAAATGTCGGATCGAGAGATGCTTACTCATTATTCTTTTCGTGTGTTTCTCATGGGGTCTAGGCCATCTAGAGGGCCTTCAACGAGCGGGTAATGAGATACCGTTTTAATTAATTATTGGTACTGTTAATGGATAATAAATAACAAATAATTATCAATTAATAATAATAAATATATAAGGATAGTTTAATTTGTTGAGTTCTTGTTACTAAGTATTTTGTTAATTGATAGGTTATGGGGCCAAAATTTTTCGATGCCTTTGGAGTTAGGCCCAACGAGATATGTCGGTGGGTAGATCTCTTCAGACAGATTTACATGCAACGACCACTCAGTGACTATGAATCACAATTGAAAATAAGTAATTAACCCTTATTAATTTTTATTAATTATATATATATATCTATATATATATAGAATAATTAAACAGGTAATTCTATTTTTTATTAATTACTATTGCAAAAATATTATTGTTAATTAAATAAATAAAATAATGCTAAGTTTATTTGATAATTAATAATGAACTAATTAATTATTAATTAATTAATAAATTAACCAATAAGTTAATTAATTGATCAATTAATTACAAACGATACTGGCGTGTTGTAACTATTGAGTTTAATTAATAGGTAATTATCATTAATAATTAAGAATTTGTTAATAAATTTAAATATAAATTTAATTAGTAGAAAAGGAAAAAAAAAAACTTAGTTGATAATTAATAACATAAAATTAAAAAATCATTAATAACAATAAATCATTATAAGTAATAATTAATTAATAATTATATTTAATATTTCATAATAATAATAATTAATTGTTAGTATTAATATTTAATAATTAGTTAATCAATAATTAATAATCGATTATGAAAAATAATTAATTAATAATTAATATTTAATAATTATTAATAATAATATCTAATTGTTAATAATAATAATCAATAATTTATAATCGATTATTAAAAATAATTATTTAATATAAAATAATTAATAATTAATAATAATAATATTTAATGGTTAATAATAATAAACAATAATTTATTAATCAATAATTATTAATTAATTATTAATAATATGTGATTATTCATTAATTACTAATTATTATTAAATATGAAAATCAGCCCTTGTCATCTATGGTGAGCCATGCTCCAACGTCGTATTGTGACAAAGATTGTTTCAATATGAAAATCGATCATGGTCAACCATCGTCCAACACCACATTGTGATAAAGATTGTCTCAATATGAAAATAAATCATCGTTAACAATGGTCAATAATCGTTGTCACATTGTGAGGAAGATTATTTCTTGGTCCAAAGTTACATTATGACAACCATGGTCATTAATGGTCAACGATGGTCAAACGTCGCATTGTTGCAAAGATTGTTTCAATATGAAATCAACCATGGTCAAACATGGCTCAACATATTATTGTGACAAAGATTGTCTCAATATACAAATCAATCATGTCCAACCATGGTTCAACATCGCATTGCGACAAACATTATCTCAATATAAAAATCAACGATGGTCCAAAGTCACATTGTAACAAAGGTTGTCTTGGTATGAAAATCAATCACAGTCAATGATGGTCAGACGTAACATTGTGACAAAGATTATGTCAATATGTAAACAAACAATGGTCAACCATGTTTATTTTAGGGTTTATAATATATAATAGGGTTTATATACCTTGGGTCTATAATATTAAACCCAAGGGTTTAATATTATTCCCTTGTGTTTTTAGTATTAATCCCTTGCATTTATTAGTCCCTTGGATTTATAATATCAATTCCTTGGGTTTATTAATGTAAGCGTTTAGCCCTTGGGTTTATAATCATAATTACAAACATGGTCAACCATGGTCCAACATCACATTGTGAATTTTCAAAATATGAAAATCAAACATGGTTCAATGTCGTGATGTGACAAAGATCGTCTCCATATGAAAACCAATGATGCTCAACCATGATCAACCATGGTCTAACGTCATGTTGTGACAAAGATTGTCTCAATATGAAAATGAACCATGGTCAACTACAGTCAAGCATGTTTATTTTAGAGTTTATAATATTCATCTTAAGGTTTATATACCTTGAGTTTATAATATTAATACCTTGGATTGATATTATTTCCATGGGTTTATAATACCATTGGGTTTTAGAATTGATCCCTTAGGTTTATAATATCAATCTCTTTGGTTTATTAATCTAAGGGTTCATATTACTAGGGTATAATATTATTCATAGGGTTTATAATATTAATCTTTAGGTTTAATATGAATCCATTAGGTTTATAATCATGGTCAACCATGGTCCAAGATCACATTTGTGAAAAAAAAAATGTCAATATCAAAATCAACTAATATCGCATTGCGGAAATGATTGTCTCAATATGAAAATCAACCTTCGTCAACCATCATAGTTTAAATCCCATGGTTTACAATCATGGTAAAAAATGACCAATGATTTTCCAATGTCACATTTTCCAAAGAGTGTCTCAATATGAAAATCAACCATGGTCCAATGCCGCATTATGACAAAGATATTCATGGTATGAAAATAAATGATGGTAAGGCATGGTTAACCATGTTAATTTTAGGGTTTATAATATTTACCTTAGGATTTTTATACCTTCAGTTTATAATATTTATCCCTTGGCTTTAATTTTGTTCCCTTGGGTTTTTAGTATTATTCTCTTGGGTTTATTAATCTAAGGGTTAATATTCTTACGGTATAATATTATTCATAAGGTTTATAATATTAATCATTAGGTTTCATATAAATCCATTTTGTTTATAATCATGGTCAACCATGGTCCAACGACACATTGTGACAAAGATTTTCTCAATAGGAAAATGAACCAATGTCGCATTGTGACAATGATTATCTCAGTATGAAAATCAAACATGGTTAACCATGTTCCAATGTCACATTCTGAAAAATATTGTTTCAATATGAATATAAACCATGGTCAATCATGGTAAACCATGGTAAATAAACATGGTCAAATTATGAGAAATATTGTCTCTTGGTCTAATGTCCCATTGTGACAACCATGGTCATCCATGCTCAGCCATGGTCCAATGTCACACTGTGATAAAAATTGTCTCAATATGAAAATCAACCATGGTGAAACATGGCCAACCATTGTCCAATGTCACATTGTGACAAATGTTGTCTCAATATGAAAATCAATCATGGTAAAACATAGTCCAACATCACATCGTGACAAAGATTCCACCAATATGAAAATCAAGCTTGGTCAATCATGGTTAACCATGTTTATTTTAGGGTTTATAATATTTGTCTTAGTGACTATATACCTTGGGTTTATAATATTAATCCCTTGGGTTTAATATTATTTCCTTAGGTTCATAATACCCTCGGGTTTTAGAACTCATCCCTTGGGTTTACTATACCCTTGGGGTTATAATATCAATCCCTTGGGTTTATAATATCTATCCATTGGATTTATTAATCTAAGGATTCATATTCCTAGGGTATAATATTATTCATATGGTTTATAATATTAATCCTAGTGTTTAATATAAATCCCTTGGGTTTATAATCATGATCAATCATGGTCAATGATGGTCCAATGTTACATTGCTTTGAAAGATTGTCTCGATATGGAAATCAACCATGCTAAACCATGGTAGAACATCGCATTGTGACAAAGATTGTCTCAGTATTAAAAACAATGATGGTAAGGCATGGTAAACCATGTTTATTTTAGGATTTACAATATTTATCATAGGGTTTTATACCTTGGTTTTATAATATTTATCCCTTAGGTTTAATATTATTTTCTTGGGTTTTTAGAATTAATCCCTTGGGTTTATAATATCAATCTCTTGGGTTTACTAATCTAAGGGTTCACATTCCTAGGGTATAATATTAGTCATAGGGTTTATAATATTAATATTTGGGTTTATTATAAATCCATTGGGTTTATAATCATGGTCAACCATGGTCTAACATCATATTAATACAAAGCTTTGATCAATATGAAAATAAACCAATGTAGCATTCTGACATTGATTGTTTCAATATGAAAATCAACCATGGTCAATGATGTTCCAACATAGCATTGGGACAAAGATTGTCTCAATATAAAAATGAACCATGGTGAATCATAGTCAAACATGGTCCCATTGTTACAAAGATGGTCAGCCATGGTCCAATGTTGCATTGTGACAAATATTGTCTCAATATAGAAGTCAACCATGGTCAACCATGGTTAACTAATGTCCAATGTCACATCGTGAGAAATTTTGTCTCAATATGAAAATCAATCATCGTCAACCATAGTCCAACGTCAGACTGTGAAAAAGATTTTATCAATATGAAAATTAATTGTGGTCAAATAAGGTCAAAGATATTTATTTTAGGGTTGATAATATTTATCTTAGGGTTTATATACCTTTAATTTATAATATTAATCCCTTGCGTGTAATATTATTCCCTTGGGTGTAATATTATTCCTTTGGGTTTATAGTACCCTGAGGTTTTAGAATTGATCCATTGGGATTATTATTCCCTTGGGTTTATAATATCAATCCCTTGTGTTTATTAATCTAAGGGTTCATATTCCTAGGGTATAATATTTTTCATAGGGTTTATAATATTAATCCTAGAGTTTTATATAAATCCCGTGGGTTTAGAATCATGGTCAAACATGGTCAACGCTAGTCCATGTCACATTATGTCAAACATTGCATCAATATTAAAATAAATCATGATGTACCATGTTTATTTTAAGTTTTATAATATTTATGTTAAGTTTTATATACCTTGGGTTTATAATATCCATCACTTGGGTTTATTAATCTAAGGGCACATATAGCTATGGTATAATATTTTTCATAGGGTTTATAATATTATTCTTTGGGTTTAATATAAATCCATTGGACTTATAATCATGGTCAACCATGGTCCAACATCACATTATCACAAATATTTTCTCAATATGAAAATCAACCAATGTCACATTGTGACAATGATTGTATCAATATGAAAATCAGCCATGGTTAACCATGTTCCAACGTTGCATTGTGACAAATATTGTCTCAATATGGAAACCAACCATGGTCACATTTTGACAAAGATTGTCTCAATATGGAAACCAACCATGGTCACATTCTAACAAAGATTGTCTCTTGGTCCAACGCCACATTGTGACAACCATGGTCATCCATGGTCAACCATGGTCCAATGTCGAATTGTGACCATGATTGTCTCAATATGAATATCAATCATGACAAACCACAATCCAACTTCACATTGTGACAAAGATTGTGTCAATATAAAAATTGATCGTCATCAAGCATGTTTATTTTAGGGTTTATAGTATTTATCTTCGGCTTTATATACAATGAATTTATAATATTAATCTTTAATATTATTCCCTTTGGTTTATAATACCTTGGGGTTCTAGAATTGATCTTTTGGGTTTATTATTTCCTTGGGTTTATATTATTAATCCCCTAGGTTTATTAATATAAGGGTTCATATTCCTAGTGTATAGTATTATTCATAAGGATTATAATATTAATTATAGGGCTTAATATAAATTCCTTTTGTTTATGATCATAGCCAACCATAGTCAATGATGGTCCAATTTTACATTGTACAAAAGATTGTCTTTTGGTCCAATGTCACATTGTGACAAAGATTTTGTCATTATAAAAATAAACCATGGTAAAAATGTTTATTTTAGGGTTTATAATATTTATTTTAAGGTTTATATACATTGAATTCCCTCTCAATGGTACACTCTTTTTGTCCATCCAAACATAACTCCTCAAGTTATTCTCCTATATATAATGTTTCTCCTTCACTTTTAAACTTTGATCACCTTCTATATGAGGAGAAAACCTTCTTATACTATTAAACCCTTTACCATGAGAGAATACAATATAAATTTCCCTTGGAATTAGCTTTAGTGCTTGCATAGTTTAGGAAATTCCACTTAATAGTCATAAAACACCATAAATACACATAACATGTGTTGTAACACACTTTATAGGTGTATAGCTTCATTATTTCTACAACACACCTTTGAGGCACTTTCCTTCATTGTAACATGCCTTTAAGGTTGTTACCTACATTACCTCTTCCAAAGATGCCCTCTTCAACCACATTTGTAGTTCAAATTCAGGACATAAACGCACAAGCTTGAGATACTATACTACTCATGGAAAACCATACATTAGACCACTACAAAGCATAGAAATCATAATTACAAAGCTAATACGGAAACAATACAATTCCAACAAGATTCCCATTTGACATTGATGTTAACCTAAACCTAATCTTCCTCCCTAAACCTAAATTTTGAAGCTAACATGAATACTCTCTCCCCCTTTGACATCAACGTAAAGGGGAAATGCATAACAAGTATAACACCATGCATTCTCAAGGTTGATCATACTCCATGTGAACATGTAATAGGATACAAACATCTTCTCCACTCTACTGTATGTCATATCTGCTTTGTCATTTCCATTGAGTCACATATAAGAGACTCAACACATACATGGCCAAATGGTTTGAAAATAATAAGAGTGATAGTACATGAGATACAACGCTTAAACAATATGATACATGGCTATAGCACAAGTCCATAATCCCATAAGTTAAACTACTAATTGTAGCATGCTCCTCTTGAGAGGTTGAACACTATGTTGTCACAAAAACTAATACTAATTAATATTCTTATGAAATATGATCTCTTTTGCAACATATGTTGGAAATACTGAGAGGGGGGGGGGTGAATCAGTATTTCTTTTCAATTTTTATTTTTAGTAGTTAAATCATTTATATTTAGAACACAAAAATAAATAACAGGAATACGTGCTTTTATTAATATAATGTTTGCAATAAATAAAGTAAAATGCATATAGGGCTTCAATCAGTTCGCAAGCACCAACTTGGACTTTTTGTGAGGCTCCAACCTCCAGAGCACCAACTCTATCTTGTTAAGGAACCAACCTTGGATTTAGGAGAACCAACTCCAAGGAAACCAATCTTTCTAGTTCTGAGGCACCAACCCTATGCTGTAAATTTTATGGATCTGTTTGGTAGTAATTCTCTGCTCCAAACACTACTGGACCTACAACTTACTTCTATCCTCCTGCTTCTTCCATGTCTACCAGACCATTGGCTTCCTCTGTTTCTTACGGTACACCCCCTGCAAACTTTCCTTCTTCTCTGTTATAGATGCTCGATATGCCATGACCTTTGTCTTTTTTTTTCGCTCGCTTGATCGTTTGGATTCTCGCTCTTCGGCTTCCTCTATCCCTTCAAGTTCACCAATACTCAAAAAACACGTTCATTTGGAAGAGAGGACAAATTACAAAAGTGTTGCATATTGAAATTATATCAGAGAGGCCCTTTTAAATATTTATACAATAGACTCAATATTTATGGAGGATTTCATAGGAGAAGCTATACCAACAAGGAGGTCCCACATGACACATCACTACCTCAGTTCGAAATCACAACTTTCGGAAACTCCCGCAATCACAACCCTTTGGCTTCATGATATAACATTTCCAATGCCCCTATTTCTGACAGATGCGATATTTGAATTAGCTTCTTTTGATAACTCAATCGGGTCCACAAATTATATCACAATAGGCAATCGGGTTCACAAGGCTTATCACAATCAGCATTCCGACGATGTCAACTATTTTTAACTTTGTGATTCAACGGATGCGATATTTAGTTAAGCCATGCTATAATGGTGCAACAGGTCTGCAATGCTATCGCAATCGCAATTTTCAAGTGGCATTCCTTTGTGATACATAACTTCCAATGTGGATGCGATATACTATTAAATCATGTTATAATGGTGTAGCGGGTGCACAATAATATCGCACTCGCTGTTATCAATGTGACATCCATTTATAAATTGCGATATGAAATTTCCAATGGGTGGATGTGATATTGCATTAAGTTATGTCATAGTGGTGGAATCGGGTTCATATTACATATCACAATTGGATTTTGTGGGACTTCGACTGGCACATGGATTAAAGCTGGCCTTAACCCCCGCAGTTTGATTGTGATCTAAGGGTTGACTTCCTTTATCGACGGCTAGGATTTAGTGGGGGCCTTCAACCCTAATCAAAAAAGATGTACACTTCTACTCCCGCTCTTCCGATAACTGTGCTCTTTGTTTTCTTCTTTACTTACTCTGATAGCTCTTCTCTACTCTGATATTCTCTGCTTTGATAGCTCTGCTCTTATTTGGTATTCTCTACTCTGATACCTCCTATGACTTCTGATATTCTATGCTTTGATATTCTGCAATACTCCTCTGATATGTTAACTCCTCTGATAACATTCTTTATGCACCTCCACCAAAGTGTGACTCTTTGCTTCTCATGGCTTCCAATGACCTCTTCCTCTTACACTTTGACTTCATGATGGCTTCCGATAAACTGCATCCGATGAACTCTTTCGATAGCTCTTCTTTGACTGCTCCTATTCTTTGCTTCCAATGTCTTTCCAATGGCTTCCCTAATGGCTTTGCTCCTTCGCTTCTTACTCCTATTTCTTCATGGATCTACTCTGCTTCTCCTTGGCTTCATATCATCATTTTGTATCCTATAATATTTCCATATTGACACTAATGAAAATCTAGTTCAACAATCTCCCCCTTTGTCATCGATGGAAATATTATTCTTCTCTCCCCCTTTGACATCAGTGGCAAAGGAGTGCACTAGAACTCCTCTTGTCATGCAACATCTTTATGAATCAACTTCAAGTGATGCTGAAGAAATAACCCCCATCTTTTGACGAAGATGTTCAAATGCTTCCCATGGAAGAGGTTTTGTGAAAATATCAACTATTTCCTCCTTAATATTGATATATTCGAAGATGATGTTTTGTTCAACTACTTGTTCATGAAGGAAATGATACTTGATTGGTATATGTTTATTCTTTGAGTGCATCATTGGATTTTTCTGAGGCTGATAGCACTTGTGTTATCACAATAGATGGTCATTGGTTGATTTGTACCTATGTTGACATCTTTCAGAGATTCCTTCATCCATAATATTTGAGTACAATAATATGTTGTAGCTATATACTCGGCTTCAGTTGTAGATAGTGAAATGGATTTTTGTTTTTTTTTTAGCCAAGATACTAGACAGTCTCCCAGGAAGAATGCATTTCCACTAGTACTTTTTCGATCTTCGGCACTTCTGGCCCAATCAGCATTGGTGTATGCAATCAATGTAAGGGTTGAGCTCTTAGGGTAACAAAGACCGAAATCAAGAGTTCCTTTCAAGTATTTAAGAATTATTTTTACAGCCAACAAATGGGATTGTTTAGGAGCTGATTGAAATCTTCCCACCATTCCTACTACTTGCATAATGTCAGGTCTCGTAGTAGTTAAGTATAGAAGGGCTCCAATTGTTGACCTATAATGAGGTGCATGTAATAGAGGAGAATCATCATCTTTGCTTCATTTGCAATTTGTGGTCATAGGTGTGCTCATGGGTGTACAGTCTTCCATTCCATATCTTTTAAGAATGTCTTTAAGATATTTGGCTTGAGATATGATCATGCCTGCCATGGTTTGAGATACTTGCAGTCCAAGGAAGTAAGATAACTCTCCTATCATCGACATCTCGAACTCTTTTGACATATTTTGAGCAAACTCATGGCTCATCTCGTCATTATTACTAGAAAAATTCAAATCATCAACATAGACTAGTGTGACTAGTAACTTATCCTCATCCGCGTTTATGTAGAGATTACTTCCTACCACCCACTTCTTGAAGCCTTGTTGTTGTAGATAGTGATCCAATCTTGCATACCAAGCTCTAGGAGCTTGTTTCAACCCATCTAATTCCTTTTTCAACTTATAAACTCATTATTTTCATTCTACTAGATTAAACCCTTCTAGTTGCTCCATGTAGACTTCTTCCTTAAGTTCCCCATTAACAAATGATGATTTTATTTCCATTTGATAGATTTTAAATTATTTTGAACAAGAAAAATGATAAGAAAATCCTGATAGATTCCACACGAGCTACTGTTGCAAAGGTTTCTTCAAAGTCAATTCCTTCAATTTGTGAATAGCCTTTACAAACAAGCCTTGCCTTATTTACGATGGGTAGTCCATATTCATTCTTTTCTTTTTTGAACACCCACTTGGTTCCAATTATATTTTTATCCTTTGTATAAGGTACCAGCTCCCATGTCTCATTCTTCTCGATTTGAGACATTTCTTATTCCATGGCCTTTACCCAATGAGCATCCTTACTTTCTTGAGTAAATATTTCTAGTTCTATCATGGATAGAGGAGCAACATAATTTTTCTTTGGTGTGCTTGTCATCCTTCTTCAGGTTTGCATCCCTTCATCTAAATTGCCAATAATATGCTCTTCTGGGTGATGTTTTTGGAGAAACTTCATCTCTGAAGGGGCTTGAGATGGTTCTTTTTCCTTGTGTTTTTCTTGATCTTTTTCTTCTTTTTCAGGTTCTTCTTCAATGAGAGGGTGAAATTCATGTTCTTCAATTTATTTTTCTGAAAGGTCTTCATCAATATTCACATCAATAATTTCCACTATTTTCCATAGTATATTATTGTAGCGCTTGTAGGCTTTGCTCCTTATAGAATATCTAAGGAATATCCCTTCGATAACCTGAGAATAAAATTTTCCTGGTGAGCCGTCATTGTTTTTCATGAAGCACTTGCTTCCAAAAATCTTGAAGTATTTTACTGAAGCAGGTCTTCCTTTACATAATTCATAAGGAGTCTTCTCATTATTTCGTCTTAGTTGAGTTTGATTCAAGGTATAGACAGCTGTCCCGACTACTTCTCTCCATAGTTTTGGCTGCAAGTAAGCTGCTATTAACATTGTTATTTCATTTCATGAACTGTTCAGTTTCTTCTTTCAACTACCCCATTTTGCTTGGGTGTTCTAGCAATAGAGAGTTCTCTTTAGATTCCATGTACTTTATAGAATTCATCAAATTATTTTGATGTGAATTCTCCCCCTCTATCTATTCAAATGCTTCGGATTTATATTTTATGAAATATACCCACATCATTCTAGTATAGTCATCAAAAAATAAAGCAAAGTGCCTTTCTCTTTGGAGTGCTAGAGTTCTAGTTGGTCCACATAAATCAGCATGATGATCTCCAACGGCTTTGATGTAGAAAACTTCTTGGTCTTGTGGTTGGTTCTAGTTTGCTTTCCATGTTGACATGGACCACATACTCCTTGATTTGGCTTGAATAACTTTGAGATGTCTCTCATTGCATTAATCTTGTTGATATTGATCAAGTTATCGAATCTTGTATGTCCAAGTCACTTGTGCCACAACCAAATTTCATCTATTTGACATAAGTAACATTTATCTTCTTGAATTTTTTTAAGAATGTAGATGTTTTATGGTGTTCTAACCCCTTTCATCACAACTTCCCCTGAGGAAGAGTTCCTTATTTCACATTCTTTAGTGCTAAATACAACATTATGTCCTTGATCACAGATTTGGCTAACACTCAGGAGATTGTGCTTGAGCCCGTTTACTAGCAAAGCATTTCGAGCCTTTGCTTTTCGATTAATAAGGGTAACAGTTCCTTTTCTAGCAATTTTGGCAAATCCACTTCCAAAGGATACATTTCCTTCCTTTTTGTTCAATGAGACAAACTTCCTTTTTTCCCCTATCATGTGTCTGGAGCACCCACTATCCACAAACCAATGGTTTTCATCACTGTGAGCACATAGAGCTAGGCCACATTTATTCGTGTTGGGATTCTCATTTTTTTCTTTTCTTCTTTTGAGGGGGAAATTTTGTTCATTGTGTCCATTATCATTACATAATGAGAAAATCAGATCAAATTTGGCCAAATGGTCAAAAGAGTTGTAGGTCTTGATTTGTCCTTGCCCTTTGGGACCATATGGTTTGTTTGTTTGATCCTTCAATTTTGGTGTTTCATTCTTACGGGCCATGCAATGTCTAGTTTGACGACCAAAATTTCTACAATAAAAACAAAGCCAAAAAATGATAGTTTTGTACCTATTGTAATAGCCATGATTTGAATCAACATTCTTCCTTGGAGTTACTCTCTCTTCATTCTTTGGATTTGAGATGGGCCTTTGAGGAAATAATCTTTCTTCTTTTGGGTTGTTGGAAAGTATGTCAGCATATCTTTTCGCATTACTCTTAGTACTTGACGATTCTCCTTTAAAACCTATTCCATATTTGTCATGTTCTGGTTTTTGATTATTTAGGATAGTGTCAAGTATTTGAGAGCTTTCCCGACCCTTTTTGATTTGTTCCAATTCCTTCCTCAGAGATACTATTTTGGCTTCATGTTCTTCACAAACTTCTTATTTTTCCTTTAGCTTATTTTTCAAGAGGTCTTCCCTTCTTTTTGTTTCCTCGTTTTATACCTTGAGAAAGATGATTTTGTTTCATAATTTCTCATTTTCTTCAATTTTTGCTTCCAATCCTTTAAGAGAGTTGACCCCTTCAGCTACTCAGAGAAAGTATGATGCAATGTCTTCTTCATCATCCATTTTCCGACATTCAAATGGCCTTCTATGAATTCGAAGCTTTGTCTTCTTAACTTTGGAGTCCCATTCGTATAAGCTAATTAGCTTATCCCATACTTCTTTGGGAGAGTTACAATTCATGACTTTTGTAAAATCATAATTAGTGATTCCACTAGTGATGGAGTTTAAGGCTTTTGCATTTTCAATGTAATATTTTCTTTTGTCTTGATCTATTTGAAGAGTGGAAGGAGCTATGTACTCATTTAAAACTGAATTCCAAACTTCATGTCCAAGGGACATTAAGTAGTATGACATTCTATTTTTCCAAAAACCAAAATTTGTGCCATCGAATAGAGGAGGTCTTCCTGACACTTCTTGATTCCTCATCATGACTAAGAATCCTGCTTCTAGTTTTTAGGCTGATATGAAGAAGCTGACTCTGATACCAATTGGTAGAAATACTGAGAGGGGGGTGAATCATTATTTCTTTTCAATTTTTATTTTTATCATTTAAATCATTTATATTTAGAACACAAAAATAAATAATAGGAATAAGTGATTTTATTAATATAATCTTCTCATAAATCAAGTACAATGTATATAGGGCTTCAATTAGTTCCCAAGCACCAACTTGGACATTTTGTGAGGCTCCAACCTCTAGAGCACCAACCTTGTCTTGTCAAGGCACCAACCTTGGATTTAGGAGCACTAACTACCAGGACACCAATCCTTCCAGTTTTGAGGCACCAACCCCAAGGGCTCCAACCCTTTGTTGTAAATAGTCTAGATCTGTTTGGTAGTAATTCTCTACTCCCAACCTTGTTGGACCTATGACTTACTTCTGTTGTCTTGCTTCTTCCACGTGTAGTAGACCTTTTGCTTCCTATGTTTCTTACAGTATGCCCACTGTGAACTTTCCTTGTTCTTTGTTATAGATGCTCAATACACCCTGACCTTTGGATTTCTTTTCACTCACTTGATCTTATGGCTTCTCACTCTTTGGCTTCCTCTATCTCTTCAAGTTCACCAATACTCAAAAAACATGTTCATTTGGAAGAGAGGCCGAATTACAAAGTGTTTCATATTATAATTATATCAGAGAGGCCATTTTAAATATTTATACAATAAACTCAATATTTATGGAGGATTTCATAGGAGAGGCTATACCAACAGGGAGGTACCACATGCCACGTCACTACCTCAATTCGAAATCGCAACTTTCGGAAACTCCCGCAATCGCAACCCTTTGGCTTCACGATATAAAATTGCCAATGCCCCTATTTCCGATATATGTGATATTCCAATAAGCTTCTTTTGATAACTCAATCAATTCCAAAACTTATATCGCAATCGGTGGTCGGGTTCACAAGACTTATCTCAATCGGAAGTCCGATGGTGTCAACCCCTTTTAACTTTGTGATTCAACGGATGCAATATTTAGTTAAGCCATGCTATAATGGTGCAATGGGTCCGCAATGCTATCACAATCGCATTTTTAAAGTGGCATTCCTTTGTGATACATAAATTCCAATGTGGATGTGATATACTATTAAATCATGTTATAATGGTGTAGTGGGTCCACAATAATATCACAACCGTAGTTATTAATTTGACATCCATTTATAAATTGTGGTATGAAAGTTCTGACTCGTGGATGAGATATTGCATTAAGTTATGTCATAGTGGTGCAGTCGGGTTCATATTACATATCACAATCATAGGTTTGCAAGACTTCGACTGGCACATGGATTAAAGCCGGCCTTAACCCCCGCAGTTTTACCATGATCTAAGGGTTGACTTCCTTGATTGACGGCTTGGATTTAATGTGGGCCTTCAGCCACGATCAAAATAGATGTACACTCCTACCCCCTCTCTTCCGATAGTTGTGCTCTTTGTTTCCTTCTTTAATTGCTCCGATAGCTCTTCTCTACTCTGATATTCTCTGCATTGATAGCTTTGCTCTGCTCTAATATTCTCTGCTTTGATAGCTCCTGTGAATTTTGATATTCTCTGCTCTGATATTCTACAATACTCCTCTGATATGTTAACTCCTCTAATAACACTGTTTACGCACCTCCGCCAATGTGTTCCTCTTTGCTTCTAGTGGCTTCTAATGACCTCTTCCTCTTACGCTTTGAATTCATGATGGCTTCTGATACACTGCTTCTGATGAACTCTTCCAATAGCTCTTATTTGATTGCTCCTGTTCTTGGCTTCCAATGTCTTTCCAATGGCTTCATTGATGGCTTTACTCCTTGCCTTCTTTCTCCTATTTCTTCACGGATCTGCTTTGCTTCCCCTTGGCTTCATATCATCATTTGGTATCCTAGAATATTGCCATATTGACATTAATGGCAATCTAGATCAACAATATAAGCATGTAAAATAAGGATGTAAGCTACCAAATATTTTCTTGGTCAATAATAAACATCCTCTCATGTTCAACAAGCTCCTCCTAACCATGTAAGGAGATATACAAATGATTTCTCAAACTATTGTAAACCAATAATCACCAGTACGTGTGCCTCCTTGACTCATGCAAGAGGCTACATCAGCCTAATCAAGGACTCCACCAAAACAGCATGACAATATGATACACAATGAAATACACGGCTTCATAACAATAAATAGTTGCAACAATGATGCCCAACATCATATACAAGTCTGAAACAACTCGCGTATCTCTTTTGAAGCCTTGGTTGACTCGTGACTACAAAACCAACATGATCCAATAATAAAATCAAAAAAATACAAAGCTTTATCTCCCACTCTATGGTGCATAGATGGCTAAAACATAATGATCCACTACAATACATGCTAAACTCCATGGCTCAATGCTATGCATGAAAAGTACAATACTGAAACAATCTCATACACAAGCCCATACATGGTTTTCACAAGTGCCACTCAAATGTGTATAAGAGTTATCTTCTTCAATGCATCCCTAATAGAATAGTATAATGCAAGTACATGGAATCTATGAGAAACAATATGTACTCTACATAGTGGTGACATAATTACATACATATCACATGATAACACATGTCAAACTTTAAATACACCAGCCATATCCTTAGATATCAACAATAACATGGAAGTTAAATGGTAGAAAAATATGAGAGAACTACTAAGATGGACCTACCTAAGTCCACTTGAAATAAAATGGGCAAAAGTCTCATAGCCATGGAAATGACACAAAAATGAGGGTTTTCCTAATATTTAACACATAATGGTTAAGATATGTAAAGAATAATGACACTGTGTGGCTTGATAGGTCATTATTTGAAGGTCTTCATAGTAGCACGGTAAGTGATCAATATTTGAAAATATGATCACTATATGAATGGCATGGATGCAAAATTTGTATTTTCCATGTTTGGGTAATGTATCAGGGTTATGTAGTGGGTTCCAATTTGTGTGGAACACCATTAGGAAAGTTGGTAGGAATAACCCATTTCTAATATTTATGTTATATTCATCCTCCTGACAATTGTGGTGAGCATGAGAAAAAAGGGAAAAGGGATGAGAAATGATATCTTATGAGCAACATCATAGAGGACATGTTGATTTAAGTATACTAATAAATATTGCAAGAATAGAAATATCTGCTAATAGCAATGATGATGGTAGTAAAATATAAAATAAAATAAAAGGAATTGCATGAGGTTTACTTTGGATAATTTTGGAAACTGTTATCTACAAATTAATGCATGGTCTATATGGATAGGAGGAATATGTTGTTGTCTTTATGGCTAATGTGTTTTCCTTAATGAAAACCTACCTGATAAATATATTCTTAATGTCAACTTAGTTATAATATGATGGTCATTGAACTAATGTAGATGACAGTGATGTTAGAATAGCTATTTAATAAATGAGGAAGTATGATGTAACCCTGGCACAAGTTTCACTTGAGAGAAGATGGTAATTGTGATGTTTGAAAAGTATATGCGACAATTGTGAAGAAGAGTCACGTAAATACGTAGGTCATGTGAACAAAAGTCGCGTAGATAATCTGAACCATGGAAAACTACATACCAGGGGTCATTACCATGGAAATTTCCTATAGTAATTGTGGTGACAATGTCTATCTGATCCCATCAATGAATATCGATGACACTACCAAAGGATTTTCCTGAGGTATTGGCAAAGGAAAAAAACTATATAAGGAGATGGAGATCAAGGAGATAAGTGTGCAATGAAATATATTATTTATGTGGGATATTATCTGAAATAGATGTGTACCAGGGAGCAACGAGATGACTCAAATATGATAGATCTGAAAGCATACTGAAGACTAACAGAGATACTTGCTTAATGTATTTATGTTTGTTAGATTTGTAGCTATGATGATGGTTTAATATGAATTTGTTTGTAGTGATATGTGACTTTAATGGTATGTGCACTGAGATATGATTTTTTCATTTAACGAAGAATTGATTCATTAATTTAATATTTGTACGAAGGTTTTCTTTGGGATAGTTGTGTAAATACACGGATATGCTTCACAATAGTCCTGTATATATTCAGAGATAATTTTCCTTTAAATTTTTTCTTAATATGGGTTTTTTTATAGATGTTTAGACGTTGATTTTTTTGATTATTTGTTGTTGATGTCTTAATCATAATAGTTAATATCCAACTGTGTTGATGATTGATTATTGAATGGTGACTTGGCTTGGTATGACATGACAATATTATTGAGGAGGATACTTTGCATGTTATTATATTGGTTTGATATTGTTTAGTGACTTGTATGCTTGAGTAATTTAGTTGATATATAGTATTCAGTTGATTTTGTTCTAAGGAATTCATTTATTTAGTATTTTATGAGTTGAGATCTATATGCAGTTTTTATTCACAAGAAATTCATATATACATGAATCCTTCCTACGACAATTGCATATATATTTAGAGTTGAATTTGATCAGGGTTTTCACACTGCTTGATGATGACAGTTGATGATTTGTGTTGTATTTGTTGTTTCTTTTCAATGATGTCTTGATTAGGATTTTTTGTATCCGTTGTGGATCTATTTTGCATTTTTTTGATCTGTTGGAAGTGGTTGATTGAGATTTAGTTCAGTGATTGGATTTATTCAATATTTACTCGCTTGACATTTTACTGATTTAGTTGGTTTACAATGTTTTAGTGATTTTATTTCAGATTAAGTGATTTAGTATTGATTTTGGTATTGGGCTTATTATTGGGTGTGGGTCTAGTTTTAAATTCTGATGAAAGGTGGCCTATAGGTTTTGATGTCCATTTGAGATATGTGGATCCATTGTGAAACATTTAAAAACATGGTCCATGAAGTACTGAGGGTTACAACCTTTAGTGAGGGGGTAGGAGCTCCCTTATGGTAGGAGTTGGTAAACACGATCAGGGGGTTATAGCTCCCTTCTAGTGGGCGCTGGAAAACAAGTGGAGGTTGTATCCTCCTATAGGTACATGTCTATGTGTTGTTAAGAGTTTGCGACAATAAAAAATAGAATGAATAATTTATCTATATGATAATAAAGAAGAGATAGATGAAAAAAATGGTGTTTTTCTCCCACATTGGGTTTCCACCTAAATTCTTGGTGTCCATATGCGTTGATGTGTTTCTTATCGGATGTGATTTATTTGTTATTTACTACATATTAGATGGCTAATTAAATAATATTGTAATGATTAATTTAAACATATGATGGAAGTTCTGAAAAATTAAGTAATCTAAACATACACAGTTTGCATTCACTAAATTCACGTACACCTATGGGTTGCATGAATAAAAGTAGGATACAAAATTTTGAATGTTAAATTGGAAGTTAAAGTGAATTAAAAATAGTGATTCACCCCGCCTTCCCCACCCAAAAAAAAGTGCTTTTCCTAGCATGTGCTATATTTCATGAACATGTTAATAATGAAATAAATTAAAAGCTTTGACATAAATGGGACGATTGAGCTCATGGCAAAGGAAGAATATTTTTCAGAAGGAATTGCATCTTCTTGAATTTTTTTTATCTCATGGGATAAAGTTATCATTAAGTCCTTGACTATGAGACTCCATGAGTAGTGTAGAGAAGCACACCAAAATATGACATGACCATAACAGTTCATGCATAATCATTAGAGCATAATAGATGTCTATTGTGTTATAATAATAATGAATAATGGATTCAAGAAATCCCTTAAATAGGTATACTACTAAGAATGGGGGTAGCCTTGGCCCAGAGGGGTGAGTGACTAACAGGGGGGACATGCAAGAAAGCGATTGGATAGGTATTATTCTGGAATGGGGGTTTTCTAGGCCTAGAAGGGTGAGTGACTGACAACGGCCCATGCAGGAAAACCTTTGGCAAGGTAGAATTCCTTGAATGGGAACTTCCTGGGCTCATAGAGGTGAGTAGATGGTGGGAAGTATGCCTATGCTCACCAGGGGGTGAGCATGGGGAAGCCATTGGGACCTATATGAAAACATCGTGTAGAGTAGTACATTCACCACTGAGTACTTCTATTGGTGGCAAAACTACTCAGTGAGCTAGACTCAAGGATGGACCTGTACAAAGAAACTGTGTGGAGTAGTATATCCACCATTAAGTACTTCCCTAGCAGTGAAACTACTTAGTGATATGGACTTAAGGATGGAACTGTATAAGAAAACTACATGGGGTGGTTTATCCACAACTGAGTGTTTCTATTTGTGGTGAAACTACTCAGTGAGATGTATTTAATGACAACGCTAGATGAAGATTCCATGGAGTTAAGGAACATATACAAAACTGAGTGCTTGATTAAATTGATAAACCACTTAGTGAAGCTGGCTAAATATTTCATAGAGGTAAGTATCAATTATCAATTCAAAGAAACTTCTATTAAGATTATGCTTTAATTCGGTCTAAGTCCTTCTTTGTAAGGAATTGAGTTACATTTTAATATGATTATGTTGCGGTCTAAGTCGATTTAAAATCCCTGTGATGAATCTCATATGACTCATGTGCATGTGATGTAGGTGAATAACTAAACTGTCTAGCATAGATAAATTAGGTTGATCACAAAATAAATCAAGTGAATTCAACTTAATTACATCAAAGTGTGCAATAGCATAATGGAGGTGAAGAATTCAAAAACTAGGTCATTGTGGTGGCACTAGAACCCTCTGATATGCATTGGTTGTCATGATGTGTGCAATGACGCATGTTTTGGGTTATTAAATAAAGACACAGGGATTGCTTGGCCAAGATAATTATTCTCATGTGATGAGACCTTTCCAAGGGATGGATTACCCGAGGGACTGAGGAAGAAGAGCAAGTCGTTCTTGAACTTGGAAGGTGAGTAAATGCACATAAGAAGAAACTGATCATTTGAGGGATTGAAGAAGAACAAATGGGGATTTTAGAACTCAAAAAGTGAATTGGTTTTGACAAAACCATGTGCAAAGTAATTGGTATCAGGAATGCATTTTGTGTGTCATGGAAAGTAATGAGATGAAACTATTTCCTAAAGGAGGACTTAGCATAGTGGATGTCATGGCTGGACATTGTAGGTAGATTTCACTTTGGATTTAAATGACCAATCAATCCAAGGTGAATTGTAGGTACTTGGGGCCTCATGAAGCAACCTGCGAGACGGATGTAAAAATAAATTATAAAGATCAATTTTATTTAACTAAGAACACCAAGGATGGTGTTCCTCTTAAGAGGGTGTGGTTTTGTAAGACCCTTGGTATACTCACACTAATTTTGTAATGTTAATATACTCTGATTATAAATTCTTATAAATTTATTTAAATGGCATGAAGAGTGGGACCATAGATCCATGATCTAAGGGCGAAAAGGTAGAAGAACCTAAGTGGTGTTTGAGAGCACCACTTCTTCGTTCGAAGAATGTTCCATGATGAACATGAAGAGACACATAAAAAAAATGATAAAAAAAATCAAATACAATGGGTCATTGGATTTAGGTCAAATGAAAGATGTTTGAGGATAGAATTGGACTTTGGGTGAGGGGACAAACTTGTGACCATGATTTCTAGCCAAGTTTGCTTGAAAAAATTCCTTGGAGAGTGGATTTGGCTTAGGGGTGACTGGTACAACAAAAATGTCTATAAATACTCTATAGTTGTGTGGAAAATTAAAGTCCTACCTTCAACTTCAACCATTGTTAGATCTCAATAAGTGTTATTAAATAGCTTTATGATTACAAGTATTCATATTTCTGCAATAACGTTTCTTTTGGGAGGTTCCATAAGTTGAAACTTGGACCATGTGTTGGAAATAATACTGAGATGGGGGGGTGAATTAGTATTATCAAGTCAATTATTCTTCATTTCCAAAATCAGATTTATATACACTACTTCAGTTAATGGAACTCGCGTGTATACGCAACTGTGTTTAAGGCAACTACCATATATCCTACAAACTTATGATTCAGTTAATTCATCAAATGTTGATATTTAATCAGTGCATCAGAGCCATATGAACAGTAACCAGGTGCAGTAAAAACAGAACAGAAAATCACACACATGAACACAAGATATAAGGTGGAAACCCAATGTGGGTGAAAACAACCTACTGCAATTGTCTCTACCTTTTTAATAACAAGATACTTCTTTTTACAATTTTTGTACTGGTGCAGACTTATACTAATACACTAGCTTCTACCTGCAGAAGGCTACAATCTTCTCTTGTTCTCCAACATCTCCTGGAAGGGAGCAACAACCCCCTAGCTCTTGTACTAGCTGATCCTAGTACGTAGGTGCCGACCTACAGAAGGCTACAACCTTCTATTTTCTTTGAGGGTTTGAGGGACCACGTTTCATAAATTTTCAGACTCGATCCATCAATAACATCATTCAATCAAAATATATCTACATCAACCAATCTCCTTTTCACAACTGAACCAATCAACCACTTTGACACCCCTTCAATTAGATCTTTCAGAATACTGTAACTAGAACATAGTAACGAGAACCCAAGCTAGAACCCAGTACATTGCAATAGCAAACAAAAGTAGCTAAAACATGTTTTACAAGTTATACGCTACTTCCCTGTGTCGAACCTGCGTGCATACGCACCTTTCTCCTAGCGAACCTGTGTACAGATCTGCAAATCAAACTTAATATGTATACGCTATTTTGATATGCAGAACCAGTGTGTATACATGACTTTTCTAAAGTGAACCCACGTACAGATCTGTAAATGATGATTTATACATTACAACAATTCCAAACTTTAGTTATACCCAGATCATCATATTTTTAGACTACAGCATGTGCCAGTTATTAAATAAATGATCAAACCACATAAAGATACTTCATTTCAAGCCTTAAGGTCTTGACCCCTCATTAGATCTTATCCTTCATCAAGTGCTAAGGTTCATCCTTGGTTCAAATCCAATTATGCACCATAACCCAATAACCCGTGCACTAGATCTTGCTCATCATCAGATATTCAATACTTGAGTGCATTGGCCTAATAATCTTCTTCTCCTTATATAGTGTTAGGCCTTTCTCAATACCATGGTCCAAAACCACTTAGGACCAATAACTTGGACAAAATGCCTGGGATCAATACTTCAGACTAGTTACTTTGGACCAATACCATGGGCCAAATACCACGGACCAAAACTTGGATTTCCAACATGTACGCGCCTTTCATTCTATGAAAATGTGTGGGTACGTTATACACACTTTTTTATCTTTTAATCCGCATGTATACGCTACTTTGTTAGGGTAAACATGCATATACTTCTCTTTCCTCATTCTGTGAAGTCTGATCTATAAATCTAAACTGTTAACTTGCTAAACTGTACTTTGACATCTGAGTGAGTTGCCATCTAGGACAACACCTGTATCAAATCTAGGTCATAATGCCAACAATCTCCCCCTTTGGACATGATGACAACCCAAGTTACTCTCCCCATTTTTCATCAAGGGCAAAGGGTCATGCTCCCCCTAAGTATGTGCTGAATTCTCTGAGACGCTGGAGTTGAATGAGCTCCATGCTCCCCCTGAATATAAGCAAGGTCCAAATATAAGCAAGGTCTGCAATCATCTCCCAACCAAGTGGGGATATACCACATTTGACTCATCCACCCAATCAAGTGGGGATATACCAATTGTTTATGCATGTCAAAACAAGAACATTACATCATCCATCCCATGCATAGTGGGGTAACAAAATAGGTCATTTCATGACCTTTACATTAAAATATATACATAACATATATAATAGAGGCCAAAAATATGAAACAAGACAATCATAATGATCAGCAACTATCATCATCAACATCCATCAATTAGCATCAAGACCAACAACCATGTTCTCCCCCTCAACCTGTTCCACCTGAATAAAAAACAACTGTGAATTTGTACCAAGATCTTCTAAGATAATGCCACAATGTATTATTAGAAGTATATGCTCCCCCTAAACCTATGCCAAATGATCACTGTCGGACCCATATTAGACTCCTTTCAACCTGAGTCTGGCCCATTTCTTCAAAACAACAGATACGCCACCATCTTCATAGAAACACACATATGTACGCGACTACGCTTCATGAAACTCACTTATAACCAATTTTCTCTGAAACAGATGAGTTTTAACAGCAGGATGATGCATCAACTACTCCCAGATTCTGTTTGAGATATTCAAATGTCTCTCTGGGCAGTGGTTTGGTGAATATATCACCAACCTGTTCTTTGGAGGGAACATACTCCAATTTGCCCTTTTGTTCAAGCACTTGTTCACGTAGAAAATGATATTTGATGGGTATGTGCTTGGTCTTGGAATGCATGACTGGATTCTTTGAAATATTTATGGAACTTGTATTATCTCATAGAATGGGAATGGGTGGAGTACATGTGATCTGTATGTCTTCGAATGTTTGCATCATCCAAAGGAGTTGTGTGTAGCGAGATGCAACAGTCACATATTCTGCTTCAGTTGTAGATAATGCAATTGATCTTTGTTTCTTTCTTAACCATGACACTAATCTAGAAACCATATACAGTGCACCACCACTAGTGCTTTTTCTGTCATCAACGCTTCCTGCCCAGTCTGCATCTGTATATGCATGAAGTATAAGATCTGTATCTCTAGGATACCATAAACCAAAATTCTGTGTTCCTTGAAGATATTTGAATATCCTTTTGACTGCCTGAAGTTGTGATTCCTTTGGATTTGCTTGGAATCTTCCAATTATTCCCACTTCATGCATGATGTCCGGTCGGGTACCTGTTAGATAAATCAAGCTTCCAATCATGGATCCGTAAGTTGGTTGATGCACCGCTGTTGATTCATCATTTGAGATGAGACTGCATCGTGTTACCATTGGAGTACATATTGGTTTAGAATCTTCCAGGCCATACTTTTTCAGGACCTTTTTGAGATATTTGGTTTGTGACAGAAAAATACCATCTTTGTTTTGTTGAACTTGTAGACCAAGAAAATACGTAAGTTCACCAAGTAGGGATATTTCAAATTCTTGCTACACTATTGAAGCAAAATTTCGACTCATGGTTTCTTCAGTGCTACCAAAAATGATATCATCAACATACACAACAAGTATTAGCAATTTATTATTATCACTCTTTGTGTATAAATTGCTATCAGCTGATCCCTTTGAGAAACCTTGGTGATGGAGATATTTTTCAAGACAGTAATACCAGGCCCTTGGAGCTTGTTTTAGACCATAGAGAGCCTTTCTAAGTCTACATTCAATTTTTTCGTCATTTCCAAGAATGAATCCATCTGGTTGTTCAATATAGAATTCTTCTTCTAAGTCCCCATTAAGAAATGCAGATTTTACATCCATTTGGTATACTTTGAATTTCTGAAAACTAGAAAGAGAAAGTAACATTCTTATAGCTTCAAGTCTAGAAATAGGTGCAAAAGTTTCTTCGAAGTCTATACCTTCTTGTTGAGCATATCCTTTACAAACAAATCTGGCCTTGTTTCTAATAAATTCTCCATTTTTGTTCAACTTGTTTTTGAATATCCATTTAGTTCCTATGATATTCTTATCATGAGGTCTAGGAACTAATTCCCAAGTATTATTCTTTTCAATTTTCTCAAGTTCTTCATTCATCACGTTGATCCAACATTCATCTTTGCATGCTTCATTTACATTTTGAGGTTCAGTGGAAGATAATAATGCTAGGTAGCTTGAAGCTTTGACAATGGTTCTTGTAGTTTGCACACCTGCCCCTTTTTCTCCTAAGATTTGAGCTTTCGGATTATTTTTCTGAACATACCTGGATGAAGTCTTTTCTTCTACCGTTATCTCTTATTCTGGTGCTTCATTGGTTTCTTGTTCAGAATTAGTTTGATTTGATGTGGGAAGATAATCCTCATCTTCTTCATAATCTTTGGTTTTTATTTGTTTTGGATTTTTGAATGCTTCATCAACCACAACATCAATACTTTTAATGATTTTCCCAAGTCTTTTATTATAATGTTTATATCCTTTAATTCAGGAAGAGTAACAAAGGAGAATACCTTCATCTGCTCTGGGCTCAAACTTACCAAGTTTTTCATCAGTCTTTTTCATGTAACATTTTCTTCCAAAAACTTTGAGGTATTTTATAGTAGGAGTCTTACCATACCAAAGTTCATGTGGAGTTTGAGTGATGTTTACCTGAACATTTTCTTTGTTGAGAATAGTGATGGCAACAAATGCAGCTTCACCCGAGAAGGTAGCAGGAGTTCCAGACTCATATAGCATAGCACGAGCCATTTGTTGAATAGTTTTGCTCATCCTTTCTACCACTTCATTTTGTTGAGGAGTCCTTGTGGTGGAGAATTACCTTTTTATTCCATGTTCTTCACAAAAGTCGAAGAATTCATCCGAGGTAAATTCCCCACCTCGATCAAATCCAAGGCATCTGATTTTGCGATCTGATTCATTTTCAACCAAAGCTTTACAGGCTTTGAAAATTTCAAATGCTTCATTTTTATGCTTTATAAGTCCTATCCAACACATTCTGGAAAAATCGTCAATGAACAATATAAATTATTCTTCTCCATGAGGTGACTTTTTCCTTGATGGTCCACATAAATCAGTATGAACAAGTTCAAGAGGCTTACTAGCTGATCCTTCCTTTTTAGGGAAATGTGCACTGGTTCTCTTACCAAATTGACATGATTTGCATATTGTATTTTTTGGAATGTTGATATCAGGAAGATCATGAACAGCCTGGAATCTGCATGCTTTTCTTATTTGAGGGAAGCTTAGATGCCCGAATCTTCTGTGTCATAGCCAATGTTCATCATTTTTTTTTAGATAGCACTATTGTTGTCCTCCCTTGAGTATGTATAAGTTGTTTGGAATTCTTATACCTTTGTTCGTTGTTTCTCTTGTATCAAGCTCACAAACAACACATCCATTTGATCGAAATACTACTTCATTTCCTTGATCACACATTTGACTAACACTCAACAGGTTATGCTTTATACCATCAACATACATAACATTCCCAGCTTTAACTTTTTCCTTTAAGAGAACAGAGCCTTTACCTTTTATGACAACAGGAGTGCCATTTCCAAATGAGACCTTCTTTTCCTTTTCTAAGGCATTATATGAATAAAGTTTCTCTTTGTCACCTGTCATGTGTTTTGAGCATCCAGGGTCGATGTACCACTGATTTTCTTATCCTATTGCATATAATGCTATACCACATCTTTCTATTTGCGGTTCTTTCTTTCTCAATATTTTGGGACTTAATGAAGTTTGCTCCTTCTGAGATGTTTGCCAAAATTTACTCCTGCATTCACATTCTTCATGATCGAAGTTGTTACAAATAAAGCACTCTGTTTCATTTTCAAGAAGATAAAAGTTATTGTAGGTCCTTTTCATGACCCCTGTCACATTCCTTTGATTTCGTGCTTCTCTAGTCATGATGTTTTTGTAAGAAACACATTGAGCAGCTTTGTGTCCAAATTTATGACATGAAAAACATTGGCCATTAAAGAAGTTCCTGCGATTATCGAATCTATTGACCTGGTGATTGTAGTTTCTATTGATATTCATTCTGGAAGCAGATTGACTATGTTTTACCTAAGGCTGGTTGTAGCTTCTGTTCATCCTTGAAGTATATTGAACCTGATTTACTTGATGATCTTCGTTATGCCTTCACTTGTAAAACTTTTCACTTCTCTTTGCTGCATCAAAGTAGCTTTTAATGGAGGTTGACGACTTCTGTGCTTGAGATGCTTCTTCAATATATCCAAGACCTGTCTTTATCAGAGGAGAATGTTGCACTTTGATGATTTCATTTAAGGTTTCTGATCCTTTAGTAAATCTAAGATTGAGAGCTTTTGTTTTCTCAATATCCTTTCTTAGACCCCACAATTTCACATTCTAGTTTTTCATTGTGTTTTTCTCTTTCATCAAGTTGCATTGTCAAAGTATCTATAATCATATTCTTTTCTTCTAAACAAATTTTGAGTTTATATATTTCTTCATAAAGGTCATCTTTATCTAAAGAATCCAAGAAATCATCATCTTCAAAAGCCATCAGATGTCTATAGTCATTACTGTTTTCATCTCCATCAATATTTGCTAAACCATTGCTATCTTCATGCATATAGTAGCTCTTCTTACTTACACTTTGTTTTCTATTCCATTTTGCAGATTCCTTACCTTTATCAACCTTATCTTTATGAGGACATTTGGAAGCATAATGTTCGACTCTTCCACAAGCAAAACATTTGAAAGATAGTTTACCTCTGAATCTTCTGGAACCCCATTGAAGGTTCTTGACAAAGTTTGTGTCTTCTTCTCCTTTTGATCCATTGAGTTCTTATTTTCTTGAAGCTTTGAATGAGGCTTCTCTCATATCTGATGGAACTCCTTTTATCATCTCGAAAGTAGTTAAGATTCCATGTAGCTGTGTCATAGTAATAGTCTGAAGATCCTACTTTTCTTTTATGGCAGATACTTTTGATTCAAACTTAACAGACAAGGATCTTAAAACCTTTTTCAACTAAAGTAACTTCTCTTATCTCTTCACCCAAATTCGTCATGCAATTAACAGTCTCATCCATACGTAAGAAGTAACTAGCTATACTTTCATCATTGTTCACTTTGAGAGTTTCATATTAAATTCTGAGAGTTTGCAGTTTTGCATTTTTTACCTGAGAGTCTCCTTCATAGCTTAGAACAATTTTGTCCCATATTTCTTTGACAGATTTGAGTTGCATAACTTTGACAAATTATGATTGTGACAGAGTTCCCAATAATGTAGTAATAGCTCTGGCATTGGTTTCATATTGCTTTTTACCTACCGCATCTATAGGAATTTCTGATTGAAATGCATATCCTCCTTCCACAATTTCCCAGACATATATTCTAAGAGATTGAAGATTGTTTTTGGTTCTTACCTTCCAATAAACGAATTTGCTTCCATCAAAGATTGGTGGTCTAATGGATCCCTCTCTTTCTTGATTACTCATGATGATGTATCTTCCTTCAAGTGATCAAGATTCTTCTGAAGGACCTGCTCAGATTCCAATTGTTGGAAATAATACTTGGGGGGGGGAGTGAATCAGTGTTATCAAGTCAATTATTTTTCATTTCCAAAATAAAATTTATATACGCTACTTCAATTAATGGAACTCACGTGTATACACAACTGTGTTTAAGGAAACTTGTGTATATCCTACAAACTTATGATTCAGTTAATTCATAAAATGTTTGATCTTTAATCAGTGCATCAAATCCATATAGATAGTAACCAGGTGTAGTAAAAATAAAGCAAACAATCACACACATGAACACAAGATATAAGGTGGAAATCCAATGTGGTTGAAAACCACCTCCTGCAATCGTCTCTATCATTTTAATAATAAGAAGCTTCTTTTTACAATTTTTGTACTGGTGCAAACTTATACCAGTACGCAGGTTTCTACCTGCAGAAGGCTACAACGTTCTCTGATTCTCCAACTTCTCCTGGAAGGGAGCTACAACCCCTTAGGTCTTGTACTAGCTGATACTTGTACATAGGTGCCGGCCTATAGAAGGATACAACCTTCTCTTTTCTTCGAGGGACCACATTTCATAAATTTTCAGATTGGATCCATCAATAACATCATTCAATCAAAATATATCTACATCAACCAATCTCCTTTTCACAACTGAACCAATCAACCACTTTGACACCCATTTAATTAGATCTTTTGGAATACTGTAACTAGAACACAGTAACCAGAACCCAAGTCGGAACCCAGAACACTGCAACAACAGACAGAAGCAGCTAAAAAATATTTTACAAGTTATATGCTACTTCCCTATATCGAACCTGCATGCATACGCACATTTCTCAAGACGAACCTGTGTACAAAACTGCAAATCAAGCTTCAGATGTATACGCTTCTTTTATATGCAGAACTAACGTGTATACACACCTTTTCTAAAGTGAACCTACGTATAGATATGTAAATGATGATTTATACATTACAACAATTCCAAACTTGAGTTATACCTAGATCATCATATTTACAGACTACAACATGTGCCAGTTATTAGATAAATGATCAAACCACATAGAGATACTTCACTTCAAGCCTTAAGGTCTTGACTCCTAATTAGATGTTATCCTTCATCAAGTGCTAAGGTTCAGCCCTGGTTCTAATTGAACTATGCACCATAACCCGATAAGTCATGCATTAGATCTTTTTCATCATTAGATATTCAATACTTGAGTGCCTTGGCCTAATGATCTTCTTCTCCTTATATAGTGTTAGGCCTTTCTCAATACCATGGTCCAAAACTGCTTAGGACCAATACGTTGGACCAAATACCTGTGATCAATACTTCGGACCAGATACTTTGGACCAATACCATGGAACCAAATACCATGGGCCAAATACCATGGACCAAAACATGGATTTCCAACATGTACTCTCCTTTCCATCTATGAAACTGTGTGTGTACGTTATACACACTTTTTGATCTGTTAACCCACATGTATATGATACTTTGTTAAGGTGAACCTGCATATACTTTTCTTTCCTCATTCTATGAAGTCTGATCTGTAACTATGAGCTATTAACCTGCTGAACTGTACTTTGACATATGAGTGAGTTGCCATCAAGGACAACACTTGTGTGAAATCTAGGTCATAAGCCAACACCATGGTGAGGGGAAATCTTGTTGATCCCCGAGTCCAATCTTCAAATCTTCGGTCATGAAATTTTAGGAAATATGATTAGAGGAAGATGGGCCTCTTAAATGCATATTTAAATAGGTCATGTTATAAATTTTGCGATCACTTTTATTCTAAAATGTTATGGGAGATAAAACTTGGACCATGGTGATCGAAATCCATATTGACCCTCCAGTCTAGTTTGCATAATCTTGGGTCATGAAATTTTATGAAATATGATCAAAAGAATATGGGCTTCCTAAATGCATATTTAAATAGATCATGTTGGAAAATTTTTTATAGAATTTCCTCTCGGACATTAGAGAATCTAAAACTTAGACCATAGTGACGGGATATATCACTAGTCATATGGTCCAACTTTCAGATATTTGGTCACAATATTTTAGGAAATATGATCAAAGGAATTCAAGCTTCTTGAATGCTCGTAAAATCAGGTTTTAAAGATGTCATATTGGAATTTGTGCTATAACTTTTCTTTTGGGGCTTTTTAGATGATGAAACTTGGACCATTGTGAGGGGCAATCCCATTGATCCTTTTTTCCAACTTTCATATCTTGGGTAACAACATTTTAGGATATATGATCAAATGAAGCCGAGATTCCTAAATACTCCTAAATAAATGCATTGAACATGTCATGTTAGATTTTTTGGTATAAGTTTTCATCTCGAAGTTTACAGAGGTTGAAATAAGAACCACGGTGAGGGAAATTCCCACTAATAATTTTTTAAATTTTTAGAACTAATTCAAGAGATTTTTCCTAAATAAATTTATATATTAGTTTGCATGCAATGTTTTAAAAGAAATGCTTTAATGTTTTAATAATACACTACATAAAATTTGTTTGAAGATATGCCCCAATGATAATATTATTTTGTGGATGGGATGGTATTGTTGTATGATAGTGATCATATAGCTGAAATATCACCATCTACATGAAATTAATTTTTAATATTAGTTCTCTTGCAAGGTGTTTAAAGAAATGCCTAAACGGTTTAATGATTCATAGCATTCAAATTGTTTGATGAAATGCCCCAATAAAAAGGTTGTTTGGTGGATGGGGATAGTATTGTTGTATAGTTGTATTATTATTGCCGAGATATGCCTATTTTCATGCAAAGAATTTTATATATTAGTTTTCTTGCAACGCGTTTGAAAAAATTCTCAAATTGTTTAATGGTTAATTACGTACAAATTGTTTGATTAAATGACCCAATAAACATGTTGTTTTGTGGATGAGGATAGTATTGTTGTATGAAAATATTGTTGTATCTGGTATATGCGTACTTACATGGAAATAATTTTAAGTAATGTGTTAAAGGTGTCTCAATATAATTTGCACACAAACTATTTGATAAAATACCTCAAAGAAAAAAGATAAAATTTGTATGACTGAGTGGTATGTCGTAGTTAGTATGTTATAGGTGGAATTGGAGAAATGTTTCCGATTTGATTTCATACAAAATGTTTGAAAAAGTGTATAAAATAAATATACTACTCATTGGTTGTATACAAAGTATTTGAAGAAATTTTTACATGTAAAGTGTTTAGAAAAATGCATGAGAGGTGGAAATAAAGTTTTTGCAAGTCTAGCTAGGATAAATTTAATAGGGGTATGTGATAAAGTGGTATTAGAGCTTATTATCAAGCTAGTACAAGGATAAGAAATATTTGGTTCCCCTGTAACCTTTGTACGTCATTGGGGGAACCAGGTATCTTACATAGAGTTTGGTATGAGAAGATGGATAATTTTTTTTCGGCTTCAAGGCTCAACTATTATCACTGTGACCCTACAATTTACACTTAGAGACTAGGCAATGATTTATTAATTCTAATTCTATATGCGGATGATTTTATCCTTCCAATGATTTCTTAATATATGATTTAGAATGTTAAGGATGCATTAATGGGATAGTTTACTAGGAAATATCTTAGTATGCTACACTATTTTCTTAGATTACAAGTTCATGAGTATTTAAAATGAATCACCATCTTCTACCAAAAATATGCCCCTCATTTACCTCATCATTTTGTCATGATGAATTGTAAGCCTACAAATACTCTTAAATGAAATGTTATGGTTACCACTAATTGCACCTAACGTTAGGTAGATCCTACATTTTTTCATCAACTAGTTGGAAGTCTACTCTATTTGGCATACACTCAACCTAACATTGCTTATGCAATCAAGTTGGTTTATTGATTCTCTCACAATCCTCATCAAAGTCCTTGAAAAGAAGTGAAGCATATTCTAAGATATATTCATGGCACTTCCAATTTTGGCATTCAATACACTATTAGTTCTCTTGAGCTTGTAGGTTTCAAATATTCTTACTGGGCAAGATTAGTCGATAATCAAAATTCGATCTCTGGATTTGGATTTTTTCTTCGATCTATTGTTATTTCTTAGTACTGCAAGAAATTTTCAATGAACCTGTTATCTACGATAGGGGTTGAGTATTGAGTTGTAGTTATTGCAAGTGAAGAAGTTCTTTCATTTTGACAATTATTGCTTGATTTTAGCATTCAAAATGAGTAACCTACTCTTCTATGGTGTAATATTCAAAGTGTAATACATATTTGTAAAAATCTTGTGGAGCATCAACAAACTAAACACATTGAGATCCATATGCATTTCATTTTCCAACTAATTCAAGATGGCATTCTCCAACTCAAATATGTACATAGTCAAGAATAAGTAACAAATATTTTCACAAATTCCTTAGCATCATCAAGGTTTTTCTATTTACATCACATGCTTCGAGTGAAGGAAATTGTCCTTATGGGGCCATCTTGAATCATCCCTCCTTCATCACTTCATTCTTGTTTTTCTTTTTTATGCACTCCATTTTGGGGGTGAGTTTTTTCATATGGCTTTTATCTCTTTCTCTACTTATGAGAGGTTTTACAGAGGTACCTAAGCATAATCCCCTAATGGGACCCATTCTTTGTTCTCTTTCCTCTTTATTTCCTCCATAAATGTCACTTGTGGGGGAGTGTTAGAATTCAAATAAAAAAGACTTAGAGATGATATCCTTACATAACATCCTTACATGTTGTGTTGTTAGTCTTATCTTATAGTTACCAGTAGAAGCTTCCATTGCTCCTATAAATTAGGTTGATTTAAAACATATTCTCTCAAACAATGAAGTAATTTCTCTCCATTCTTCATTTGGTGTGATCTTTTTGTGGAAGGATTGTTAGGCTTTGCAGTCAAATCCATTGATGTTTTTATACTCTTATAATGAGAAGAAATCTTAATTGAAAAAAATTACATAGATTCTACATAGTAGAAATTCACTGTTAAAAGTTTGAAATTTATTAAAAGATCATTACATAAAGTATAGGAAGATACAATAATTTTACAAATAGAAAAGGTAGATTAACAAGGAATGAAATTAATGTGTATTCTATCTTTAAAGAGTTATTATTTGAATACTTTCTACTCAAATAAAATAAATAAAAGAATGAAAGAGAGGGGCAAGGGCGTAACTTTGCTTCTTCAGGAGGCACGGTGTCCAAGAGATGTGTATCTAGGCATTATTTTACAGGTTAAAGATCAAATCAATTGAAAACACAACCACAGTAGTCTAGAATTGCATATTTTGTTATTTTCTTTCATTTTATGTCTTATTCTCTTGAAAATTATAAGTTTTTCTTCTTTCATATTGAAATAAATCATTCTTATGTAGAATTGTTCTCATTCATTCTCTACTTTTCCAACAAGTATGTAATCAAAGCCAATTCAAATGTATGAAATTTCAGTGTGTTCTTTATTATTATTTGAATATTGTGAGCAAATTTTCTCATTAAAGCTTTGTAGAAAGTACAATATTATTACTACTTGGTAGTGATGAAGATAGTTTGTCTCAAAGCTCATGTTTATTTAAAGCTTGTAGTTGTTGTTGAACTATGGAATTCATATGAAGGATATCAATAAGTTTCTTGTAGGCTATTGGGTTTGGTTGAGGTTTCATATTTTTTCATTCTTATTAGAAGTTTGAAGACTTTATCAACATTTTTGATATATTTTTTTTCATTACCAAGAACTAGGAATTCCCCTGGTTTTCTTGGCATCTATATTATATCCCCTAAATATTCCATATAAACTTATATATCTACAATCTGAGGTAATGGTGCTCTCTATGAAAGTTTTCATTTATTGTTTCTCTATGTTATGCTTTAGCTTGTAATATTTCTCCAACATGTATTTTGAATCATTACATTTTCCATTTGAATATTTTTGAAAGAGTTGTTTATAAATGATTATAAAATTGTTATTTCTCTAATAGTTTGAGGGATACCCCATCTAGCCCAACAACCAGCTTAATTCCTAAAGAAAAGAGGATATTTTCCTCCAGCAACCAGTGGCTTTGATTATACCTTGAAGCAAAATTAGAAAGCCTCTTCCACATTGTTTATATTTTTCTTGTAAATCAAATATCTAATCATGGCCATGCTCTCACTACGGAAAATACTAACTTTTATGAAGAGATATAGGATGTAGTGTGTTGAATTTACTATTTAGATTTTAACTTGTAAAATACTTTAAATTTTCTCTATCTTTCTTCACAAATATGTTATAAGAAACGAGAAACGGGAAACAAAATGAGAAACGACATCGAGATGAGAAATGAATTTTTGAGGTTTCGCATTCAAGAAACGAGGAGAGAGAAAAAACATTAAAATTAGTTTAAAAACTCATTTACTAGAATACTAAGTATTCCAAACCCATCCTTCTTCCTAGAAGTTTTATTATGTTAACTAAAATTCAACAATATATTAATTAACTATTGCCTTTAGCATGCAACAAAACAAACACCAACATCAAATTAACAATTTAATGAAAGTAACTAAATACCTAGAAATGTCATCTTCCCTTTTACCTTTTAAGTATATGTTGAGTGGGGATTACTCAATGTTGGGAACCATAGATTTGTGTATTTAGGTAAACAGATGGAGAAAGATATGTGATCCGCTTGTATAGAGGATTGTTGGCTATAATAAGAAGAAGTAAAAATCTCAGTTATAGAATGACCATGTGATTCATTCCAAAAAGTTGTGGGGATTAAATTCTTCTTCCATTCAAAGAAATACCTATTAGACCGTCAACAATTTTATTCAATAATTATCTAATATAATTAATAGTGCCCAATTGAAATTTTTTCATTAGATAGACATTCCAGATTTGCAGGTGTCACAAGTTTGGAGGTTTCACAATTTCAATCTATGATCTATACATAACGAAACTAAAAATATTAAACTCTTGACATTAAAAATAAATACCAAATCATTACTTCAATCATTGAAAATTTATTCATCACAAATTGTTCCTCTAAGCTGCGCAACTGGAAAATGAAACTAGTCGTCTGTCTGCATGCCGTGCGTTTTGTGCAATGCTTTTTTGGGACGAGTTAACGAGAGTTTCTAAGATGTAACCAACAAAAACCGGTGATGACTAAACCTTGTGGCATAAAACTGTTGTAAGAAAAAATGACCCATTGCAGGAAAAACAAATTTAGCACCAACAAAGACTAGAAGGACGTTGGGAACGGCGTTTTTTGTATCGTCTCATTTTTAATGCATTTTTCCGTAGAAACAGTGGTCGTCGTCCTGTTTCTGATAACATAGCTTCACATCTCTAAGATTATTGTAATGAAACATTTTAAATGATATATAAAAAACAAAAAATCTATTAATTATCATTATTTTCAAATTCATAATAAGCTTCACATGTTCTCTTTATCCTTTATATTACAAAATTAATTAAATTATTTTTTCTGAAATAATTATTATAACACATAATATTATTATAAATATTTTTAAATTTAATTATTATAATTTTGATTATATTAATTAAAAAACAATTATATTAACACAAAAATTCTTTAAAATCAGTGTACGCAGATTATGAGTCATTAGATAATGATGAACTCGAAATTTTGTAAGACATTATTGTGAACTAAAATTTATGTTGTTGCATAAACTCATTTTCCTCTATAATCGATTTCAGAATATTAGGAAAACAAAACATTGTAAGACACATTGATAGAAGCTAAAGTTTATGTACTTCAACATGTTCATTTGTTTTAAAAATAACTTCAAAATATACTTCTAACATGTTCATTTCTTTTGACAAGAACTTCAAAATATTATGAATTAATGAAAATATTTTAGAAAAATGCCTAATTTCCTCTAGTGTGAATATATTTTTGGAATATTTGGTGTGAACAAGATATCCAAATTCAGAAAATAAAGAGAATTCCAAAGTCTATCGCGCAAATTTTAAATATGTGAAATGAATGAAATATGCGCTTTTCTTTCCTGTTTTATTAAGATCCGATTTTTTCCAAATACCATCTTTATAATAATGGTGCGATAATATTCTTATGCTAAGTGGTTCATAAGAATGTTGCGATGATATATTTATGCTAAGTGTTCATATACTGTTTATAGCATATTTATTGTTAAGCACCTCTTATAGAATTTCCATTTTTGAAGCAGTGGGGATATGTTTATGTATATTGGCAATAAACAAACTTGAGTTGAGAACAGATCATGACATTATGTACTATATACAACGCATTACTCGACACAGAGGTTAGATGTGTGAGGTGAGACTGATTGTAGGGTTTGTGGTTTTTAAATGAAACAGAATCACCAAAAAGTTACAAGTTTTGTTGCTCAACAGGTAGGCTGCGTACCTATAAAATCGGTCAAAAATACTGCCCCACAAGTAGTGCGTGTCCAACAGAATCATGCCGGAATAGAAGCTTGTTATTTCACCAGAAGAGTGTGTGGCGAAGAAAGAGTACAGGCATATACTCCGAGAATCAATTAACAGTACAAATTCACAGGTAACGCGTGTCCAAGAGAACCATTCAGAAATAAATTTGTCATTTCACATACCAAGCATTAACAATAAATAAGACACAGACGCACATATCTGTTTGTTAGTAGAAGAGTCTGTCGAGATAGAATTCGGTGAGTTAACTTCTTCATCAGTTTCGTTTTTATCTTCGTAGAAGGCTTAGGCAAATGGCTAGTTGATTCGAATAATCTCATGGACCTGCAATATTGGTTTACCAACGTAAACTGGTGGAAAGGTCTATACAACTCAATTCTCCTACCATTTGAGGTCGATTATGAAAAGGTAAGACACTTGCACCTCAGCATTTGAGGTCGATTTTCAAAAAAGAACTTTTACCATTTCTCTTTTTAAATTTTAATTCAAGAGTCATTGAATGCTTAGGCCATCGATCATTTATCACTTCAATTTTTTTATGTGGAGTAAATCCACGACAATGATGTGTGTGAGGGTTAACCACTATTTTTTTTAATTATATTTCATTTGGATGACATGAGTGAAATTTTTTAAAGAGAAGTAAATATTTATCACACTGTCAAAACAATCCACAGAATATCAATATCTTGGCAAGAATGCTCATCTACGAGAAACTGAACACAACTGCAGAGGAACGGATCCGAATCAAAACACGGGAATTGTCGTCCATAACTGAAGGGTAAGTGCAGCTTCTGTAAAGGGTTTATCAAGACATACCTGGGATGGCCGTGGGAACAATATTTTTTAAGTGTCTTCATGCAGTCCGCTCTTGACAATTTGATCGATCCTTCTCATTGGTTGTGGCCAGTACATGAACACAGGCGCGGGTGCAATAACATCAAAATGTGTGAGTTGGCCGAGATTTCATGTTATCCCAACAGCCTCGGAGGCGGCAAGATTCGCAGTCGGTCAATTCATTTCTCCTAATTTTTAGAGGAGTTTTCTCAAGATTAAAGTGATGAGGTTAATGTAAAATCACATATTTCATTATTTTTTAAACGCTATCACAATAATAATAAGTTTCTCCATGGTGTGACCATGTTAGATCAAAGTATGGTGTCTTTGATAACTGTTGTGAGTTGCTGTTAATAAACCCATATCCATTATTATGTACCTGGTACATTAAGAATTCCAGTTAATTTAGGATGCGTTAGACTAGTCCATAATATCAACTAATTGAATTTACAAAGCTATATATACTTAATCGTATATTGGGTTTTGGAAGTCTGTTTAGAATCATATAAGAACCACATTGACAGTTTTATTTGCTCTATGTTGCATGAAACATATTATGCACCTGTTCGGTACGTGGCTTGTAATTAAGTGCCATGGAACCATATTTGTATATTTTATCGGAGTTGTAGGTAGTTAGATTAGTTGGATTCCCGGAAGTGAAGGTGGGATAATATACAAATATATACATTAATATCGTTTTTGGCCTTAGCGTATGCCAAGTACGTCAGCTATGTGTACACTCTGAAGTTGCGCGGTGTCGAAACATTGAGGCAACTCCAGTCAGACTTGGGATATTCGGAAAATGACAGGTAGGTCCATCCTCTGGTTTAACATGGTTCTTATAGTTATTCAAATATATTGATTTTTCAATATTTTAAAACATTGAAAATCTAAACAATTGTTTTAAAATTGTTTTCAATTATAAATGTTGTAAAATTTTTTATATAGAAGACCAAAACACACAATTCTACATTTACAATAAAAAATTGTGAGAATTTATGTATTTACCAATACCAATTATATCAAAATATGATATTCAATATAAAGTAAATTTTCATACAAATTTATTAATTCCATATTACTAATTATTTTATTTTTAAAATTAAATATTATTTTTAAAATTAAATCATATATTAAATGTGTGCAAATATTACTTCAAAATATACACTTAAGTTTTCCTTAACTAATTATTCAATAACCAAACCAAATCAAAATCTAATTTATAACATATAATAACAACATTTATTATTTTTTATAAAACAAAATCTTAAGTTTTAAAATTTTGTAGTTACTCAAAATCACAATCAAAAAAAGTCCACCAAAGTCCACATTTAAAGAAAGTTAAGAATTTTTTTGCTACGAAATATAAATCATAATTTTTTCCTTACTGTATAAGTCTAATAGATTCGCAAATTATAACTTTTATAAATGGCATATAACACATGTTTTTACTTTCTTTGAGAAACATCCAATTTGCACAACGTATTCTATATTATTGTATGCACCAAAAAGTCAAAACTCGTAGATTTCCATAAATTTCAGTTAAGCCTCCTAACTAATTGCCAAAGAATTCGTTCTACAAATTCTTATTGCAGAAAATATCAGCTTTGACCGGTAACTGTATACCACTTCTGACTTCTGGGATTCGAAGGGGTTTCTCAAGAGTAAATGGGGTGCTAGAAATTTACAAATTTGATTAGTCGGTCTGAATATATTAATGTGTCTGCATATATTTATCCGTGAACTTAATATTACTACACCGTACCGAACTTCAAATGCACCTATTAATTCACAAACCGAATCAAACCTTTGAATTTTTCAACTTTCTCAGGCCGTATTAACAAATTTGGTAACTATGGTTTCTACCAAATCCTACAGAAATTATTAGTGGAAATAAAGAAATGATTGTCACGTTGCATGTCCGTTTATGGAGATTTGATTAATTTATATGACCCATCTGATGATGGATGGATCGAGCACATTTTGGTGTGTCAGAGCCTATGTCTTAGATCAACCCTCTACTCGTGGGTGCGTTTGAATTTCTCACTGCAAATTCATCGTGATCTTATCGCTCCATTCACGTGGAAATGATTCAAAATCTTACACCCTGTATAACATTATGCAACACTCTCTCACTAAATAATGTTGGGAAGGTGAAGAGGAGAAGCAAAAAAATTGATATACATAAAATAATATGAGTTTGGGATTACAAAATTTTTATTTGATTTTATTTAAAATATGATTTGACTCAACTTGACTATCTAAATTTAGCTAACTTTTCATCTGGGAGTAATTAGCTATTTTAGCACTCCTTAATTACGACTGCTAAACTAAGACATGACTCATGACAACTCAAACATGCATGTTCATCTATGTCTCAATTAGGCTTACGTCACCCAAGTTTCTTCTATGAAAATCAAACACATCTTTTGCTAATGACTTAGTAAATATATCAACGAATTGATCACTAGATTTACAAGACTTCAGGTGATCTTTTCTATTACTCACAAGTTCTCTAATAAAGTGATATCTCGTATCAATATGATTGCTCTTTTGATGAAACACATTATTCTTGAATAGTGCAATCATCGAGGCGTTGTCACAATATATTGTTGTTGACCCTTGTTGTTTTTGCTTGAGTCCATCAGATACTCTTCCTAACCACTCTTCCTAACCATACTACTTTACGTGTTGTTGATTTTGTTGCTACATATTCTTCTTCTACTCACAAAAGTGTCATAATAGGATGCTTCTTAGATGCCCATGAAGTCACACCTGAACCCAGATGAAACACATAACTGGAAGTGTTTTTCATATCATCCAAACTACCTGCAAAATCACTATCTGTATATCCAATCAAATCTTTCTTTTCTATACTTGCAGCTATGCCAAAATCTCTAGTTCCTACTATGTATTTTAGAACTATTTTTTCTCTTCTCTAATGTGTGTGTTTTGGACTCCCCATAAATCTGGAAATCAAACTCACTCCTCGCATAATATCCAGTCTTGTAGATGTGAGATAAATAAGGTTGCAAACCAATCTTTTGAATAGAGTCGGACTGACATATGTTCCTTGATCATCCTTGCTTAACTTTGTACCTTTTGCAATTGGTGTAGGTACATGTTTGAAATTCCTTATCGTGAATCTTTTCAACAAATATCTAACATATTTATTTTGACAAATAAAAATCCCTTTTTCAGATTGCTCAACTTCTATGCCAAGAAAATATTTCATAAGTCCGGGATCTGTCACCTAAATTTTTTCTTCATGGATACTTTAAATTGATCTCATTCAAAATCACCTGTATAAATCATGTCATCAACATATAAGGAAACAACCAAAATCTGTCCATGATCATTTACCTTTTTGTACAAGGTAGGCTATATGTTGCCTCTACAAAATCCATTCTTGATCATGTATCTATCAATTCTACTATATCAAGCTCTACGAACTTGCTTGAGTCCATAGACTGCTTACTTCAACCTGTAAACTACTTTATCTTCTTTACCTTCAACTTTATAACTCGAAGGCAGCTACACATAAATTTCTCCTTCTAGAATTCCATTCAATAAGGTTGATTTCACATCCATCTGATATACTTTCCATGTGTTTTGAGTTGTTGTGGCTAGAACTGCTCTTACAATATCCAATTTGGCTATTGAAGCAAACATTTCTCCAAAATGTATTCCTAGTTGTTGCAAGAATCCTTTTGCTACATCTCTTTCTTTAGATAAGTCATTGGTGTAAATTAACCGTATCCAAATTGTCATTCTTTTCAATAGCTTCAATTTCTTCATCCATGGCTTCCACCTAATTTTCATCTCTTATTGTTTCTTCAAACGAACAAGGTTAGAATGACAACAATGCAATGTTTGAACTAACATCCAAATCATCATAAATATCTTTCAGACTTCTCATCTTTCTCTTACCATTGCTTGATTCATCACCTAATTGACTGCTGGTAGATTTATGGTATGTTGATCTGCTTGAAGATCCATGTTGCACAAATTAAACTCAATTTGTTCTTTGTCTTCTACTAGACTTCTTAGTTCATCGGTTGTGGCTTGAACCTCTCTTAACATGGGAACAATCTCTGCCTCTTGTTTTCGGTTCATTTTCTTAGTCTTCCTCAGTCGTGCTTTGCGATCCGTGATTGTTGTCTTTCCTCTATCTTATACCTTCTTTCCTGATTGGATAAGGCTATCTTCCATATCACCCCTAAAAAAATATGATTTTTAATATATACCCATGTAAGACATAATGTTCACCCAAGAAATAACACCATACTTAACTAAACACAAAAAAATACTTTTACAAACAAACTTGGCCAAAATCCTAAACTTTCTTATCAATAAAACCGTTCTTCCTTTATTTAAAAAAATACCTTTAAAAAATCCTCCCACCAAAAAAAATTATACCATACACATGCACTTTTGTTGTTTCTTTTTATAAAGGAAAAAGAACTTAAATAAACGTATACCATATCCTTTTGAGGACTGCGGTCCTCACTTTCTTCATAAAATATTGACAATCTACGGCTTATCATTCAACGGCGGCTGTGAAACTTTCGACCTTTTTTATCCGAGGTTTTGCAACATGCGGTTCAGATTCTCCCCCTCTTTAGATATATTGGGTTTCAGACTCTCCCCTCTTTAGATATTTTAGCTGTGTGACTTTTGTCTGATATTAATTTGTTGGAAATGTAGAAAGAAGAAACGCAAATATTGATACACACAAATTAATTATGGTTTTTTTTATTGATTACACAATATTAATTTCACTTTATTTAAAATATGACTTAATTCAATTTGACTCAACCATACTTTCTAAGTAACTTTTCATGCAAAGTAATTATCTATTTTAACAAATAAACAAAGGGACTCACTATACACCATATTAATTTGACTTTATTAATTCAATTTGACTCAACTTGAATTTCTAAGTAACTCTTCATGCCAAAGTAATTATCTATTTTAACAAATAAACAAAGGGAATGACTATGTCATTTCATTTTGTGCAATGTATACCACTTAAATTAAAATATTGTGCGACTTAAAAGTTCTGTTTAAAGCAGGAATACTTCTGGACTAAACATCATATTTACTTGGCCCGTGCTCCATGTCTAAACATTCTACCTCAGTTGCATCTTGAATTTTCATGCAATAAGTCGAGTATAAATATAAGTATGTGTCACATGAATTAATGTGCTTACTTTGGTTGTGTTGTTATTTAACTTATTACCACTGTGAGGTATCACATGCACCAATTATGTATAATAAGAACAGAATATTAGAAACCTACATTATAAGAGAACTTGGACATACTTAAGTGAGAAAATTAAGAGAACTTGGGCATAAAAATTATTATTTTTATTAATCTTTTAGTATTATTTATAAAATAATTTCGCTTTTAATTTTTTCTATATAACTCTGATTTATTCATTCAATGTGATGCGATGCGATGCTTGGCTTATAATCCTTATTTATTAATTCACCGAACGCGGTTTTATTAACTCGCCAAAACATTTATCTACGGTTGCGATTTGAAGAGTGTGAAAAGTTACGTGACGTGTTAGCTCGTGTCCTTTACCTTCCTGCCGCTTGCCTTGTCCCTCGTTTCCTCTTACCGAGTGTTAACAAACTGGGCACTGTGAATTTCTTTTGCAATTGCCTGCAGCTCGCGTAACGTAGCTTCTCTCGCTTCCCAAAAGACGTTACAAACATTATCAATGGCAGAGAGAAAGCAATAGCTCCAACGAAATGTATTGAACAACAACGAAATGAAGTATTTCCACATCGCTGCAACGAAATGATGTATTTCCATAACAGACGTCATTACATAACTCGCAAATATTTCAAGTACATCAACCTCAATTTCAAGTACACGAAGTCACAATGTCCGGGAAAATAACGTCGTATTGTCCAACAAATATTAAATCTTACCGTATGAGAATAAGCTGAAGGTACTCCAATAACATTTTTTGTAGTTATGTTCGCTTCCTTTGAAATTGTTCAGTCGATATTGACAATGTTCCTTGCCAACAGATGTGTTGGACAAATGATGGTCCATTGGACTCATATGTAGACGCGTAGTTACCCGCTATCATTTTCTTCTCTCTGTCGGGATGACAGAAACTACAGTAGACGTTCGTTTCGTACTGTGTTGCTGTATCCACAACTCGCAGAACAATTTTTATTTTTTCCACAATTTACATCATAGTTTTGTCAAGGAATTGAATATCAAATGTAGCATTAAAATGATGAGATCGAAGCCAATTTTGGGATGAATGAGTTGGTTAAACATGGACGATGGATTTGAGGGTTGATATTCCCTTCAATAGAAAGTACGATGAATTTAACTATCATGCGCCTTTCTAATACGTCATAGGGCGCAGAATTACCGCAATCGATGGTATTTTTACTACCAGATTGTTAAAGCTACGGTAAATTTAAACTTGAATCATGCCCGATAGATCAAACGGCTAATATTGAATTTGATAAATGAAAAAGTCAAATATCGGATCGAGAGATGCTCACTCATTATTTTTTTTTGGTGTGATTCCCAGGGATCGAGGCCATAGAGGGCCATGATCGAGCACGTAATTAATTTGGGTTAATTAATAATAAATAATTACGAATTAACTATGGTTAATAATTAATGATTAATTAATTAATTATGGTGAATATTTTATAACTAACTATTTTTTATTGTTAACTGATTAATAATTAACAAGAATGAGCCCCAAGGGAAAGCTTGATCGAGTTTTAGTTGCTAAGCACTTTGCTGATTAAGAGATCGAGGGATCAAATTTCCACTATGCCCTTGGGGTTAGGCCCGACCAGAGAAACCCATGGATAGATCCCTTCAAGTGAATCTGCCTAGATTATTACCTATGGATGTAGCGGTCACTGAATGACCTTGGACCACAATTGAAAAAACTAATTAACAATGATAATTAAGCATTATTATTTTTGTGTTAATTAATAATTCACTAATAAATAATTAAATATTGCTAATTATTAATTAATTAATTATTATTTATAATTAAAAATTAAATAATTTTTCATTACTTGATTATTGTTTTATTTATTATCGAATAATATTAAATATTTTTTATTTTTTAATAATTAATATTAATGGTTATTAAATAATAATTATTATTAATTAAATAAGTTTAAGCTTATCTAATAAGCAATTAATAATGAATTAATTGATAATTAACAATGAATTATTAACTAATTAATCAATTAGTTAATTCATTGCATTGCAAATGATACTAGGTGTGTTGTCAATAGATAATTATAATTAATAATTAATCATTAATTAATAGATAATTAATGATTGAGCTCTTTTTAGTGAGATTTTTTAGATGTTTCTCTGGTGGGTTCTTCCGATCTAATTTTTCTAAAATCTAACAGGAATTTTATGAAATCACAAGCTTGGTGGTTAAACCCTGGACAATCGAAGTGCCCTAGGGGTTTTTCAGAGTACTGGATCCATATATACAATCAAAAAACGAGTTTAAATATCACAAATCAAGATTTAACCTCAATTTTTTAAGCCAAATTCCGGAACCTGAAAATCTAAAAGGTCGCATTAAAGACAACTCCATTAATAATCGATTATTAGAGATAATTAATTAATAATTAATATCTCATAATTTTTAATAATAATATTTAGTTGGTAATAATAATAATTAGTAATTAATATCTCATAATTATTAATAATAATATTTACTTCGTAATAATAATAATTAGCTATTAATTAATCAATAATTCAATAATTAATTATTAGTTATTAATAACATTATATTATTAATGAATTATTAATTATTATTAAATATGAAAATCAACCATGCTCAATCATGGTCAACAATGGTTAACCGTGGCAAAAAACCATGATCACATTGTGACAAAGATTGTCTCAATATGTAAATCAACCATGGCTAGCCATAGTTAGTCATGGTCAACCATAGTTAACCATGTCAATAATCATGGTCACATTGTGACGAACATTATCTCTTAATCCAACCTTACATTATGACAACCATGGTCCCCAATGGTCAACCATGGTCCAACGTTGCATTGTTGCAAAGATTGTTTCAATATGAAAATCAACTATGGTCAGCCATGGTTAAATATGGTTCAACATATTATTGTGAAAAAGATTGTCTGGATAAAAAATCAATCATGGTCAACCATGGGCCAACATCACATTGTGACAAACATTATCTCAATATAAAAAACATCCATGGTCCAACGTCACATTGTAACAAAGATTGTGTTGGTATGAAAATCAATCATGGTCAACAATGGTCAAGTGTCACATTCTGACAAAGATTTTGTTGAGATGTAAATCAGCAATGGTTAACCATTTTTACTTTAGGGTTTATAATGTTTACCATAGGGTTAATATACCTTGGATTAATGATATTAAACCTAAGTGTTTAATATTACTCACTTGGGTTTAATATTATTAATATCAATCTCTTCGGTTTAGTAATCTAAGGGTTCATATTCCTAGGGTATAATATTATTCATAGGGTTTATAATATTAATATTTAGGTTTAATATGAATCCATTAGGTTTATAATCATGGTCAACCATGGTCCAAGATCACATTTGTGAAAAAAATGTCAATATCAAAATCAACTAATATCGCATTGTGGCAGTGATTGTCTCAATATGAAAATCAACCATGGTCAACCGTCATAGTTTAAATCCCATGGTTTACGGTCATGGTAAAAAATGGTCAATGATTGTCCAATGTCACATTTCCCAAAGAGTGTCTCAATATGAAAATCAACCATGGTCCAATGCCGCATTATGACGAAGACAATCATAGTATGAAAATCGATGATGGTAAGGCATGGTTAGCCATGTTAATTTTAGGCTTTATAGTATTTATTTTAGGATATTTATACCTCCATTTTATAATATTTATCCCTCGGCTTTATTTTTTTTCCCTTGGGTTTATAATCTCTTGCGTTTTTAGTATTATTCCCTTGGGTTTATTAATCTAAGGGTTAATATTCTTACGATATAATATTATTCATAGGGTTTATAATATTAATCATTAGGTTTGATATAAATCTATTTGGTTTATAATCATGGTCAACCATGGTCCAACGACACATTATGACAAATATTTTCCCAATAGGAAAATCAACCATTGTCGCATTGTGACAATGATTATCTCAATATGAAAATCAAACATGGTTAACCATGTTCCAATGTCGCATTGTGAAAAATATTGTTTCAATATGACTATAAAACATGGTAAATAAACATGGTCACATTATGAGAAATATTGTCTCTTGGTCTAATGTCACATTGTGACAACCATGGTCATCCATGGTCCAATGTCACAGTGTGATAAAGATTGTCTCAATATGAAAATCAACCATGGTGAAACATGGCCAACCATTGTCCAATGTCACATTGTGACAAATGTTGTCTGAATATGAAAATCAATCATGGTAAAACATAGTCCAACGTCACATTGTGACAAAGATTCCACCAATATGAAAATCAATCGTGGTCAATCATGGTTAACCATATTTATTTTAGGGTTTATAATATTTGTATTAGTGATTATATACCTTGGGTTTATAATATTAATCCCTTGGGTTTATTATACCCTTGGGGTTATAATATCAATCCCTTGGGTTTATTATACCCTTGGGTTTATAATTTCAATCCATTGGATTTATTAATCTAAGGATTCATATTCCTAGGGTATAATATTATTCATATGGTTTATAATATTAATCCTAGGGTTTAATATAAATCCCTTGGGTCTAGAATCATGATCAATCATGGTCAATGATGGTCCAATGTTACATTGTTCCGAAAGATTGTCTCAATATGGAAATCAACCATGCTAAACCATGGTAGAATGTTGGATTGTGACAAATATTGTCTTAGTATTAAAATCAATGATGGTAAGGCATGGTAAACCATGTTTATTTTAGGATTTATAATATTTATCTTAGGGTTTTATACCTTGGTTTTGTAATATTTATCCCTTAGGTTTAATATTATTTTCTTGGGTTTTTAGTATTAATCCCTTGGGTTTATAATATCAATCCCTTGGGGTTACAATCTAAGGGTTCACATTCCTAGGTTATAATATTAGTCATAGGGTTTATAATATTAATATTTGGGTTTATTATAAATCCATTGGGTTTATAATCATGGTCAACCATGGTCTAACATCATATTAATATAAAGCTTTGATCGATATGAAAATCAACCAATGTAGCATTCTGACATTGATTGTCTCAATATGAAAAACAACCATGGTCAATGATGTTCCAACATAGCATTGTGGCAAAGATTGTCTCAATATCAAAATGAACCATGGTGAATCATGGTCAAACATGGTCCCATTGTTACAAAGATGGTTAGCCATGGTCCAATGTCACATTGTCACAAAGATTGTCTCAATATAGAAGTCAACCATGGTTAACTAATGTCCAATGTCACATCGTGAGAAATGTTGTCTCAATATGAAATAAATCATGGTCAACCATAGTCCAACGTCAGATTGTGACAAAGATTTTGCCAATATGAAAATTATTTGTGGTCAACTACGGTCAATGATATTTATTTTAGGGTCTATAATATTTATCTTAGGGTTTATATACCTTTAATTTATAATGTATGTAATATTATTCCCTTGGGTGCAATATTATTCCTTTTGGTTTATAATACCTTGAGGTTTTAGACTTGATCCATACGGATTATTACTCCGTTGGGTTTATTATATCAATCCCTTGTGTTTATTAATCTAAGGGTTCATATTCGTAGGGTATAATATTTGTCACAGGGTTTATCATATTAATCCTAGAGTTTTATATAAATCCCATGGGTTTAGAGTGATGGTCAAACATGTTCTACGCTAGTCCATGTCACATTATGCCAAACATTGCGTCAATATTAAAATAAATCATGATGGACCATGTTTATTTTAAGTTTTATAATATTTATGTTAAGTTTTATATACCTTGGGTTTATAATATCCATCGCTTAGGTTTATTAATCTAAGGGCTCATATAGCCAGGGTATAATATTTTTCATAGGGTTTATAATATTATTCTTTGGGTTTAATATAAATCCATTGGACTTATAATCATGGTCAACCATGGTCCAACATCACATTATCACAAATATTTTCTCAATATGAAAATCAACCAAGGTCGCATTGTGACAATGATTGTATCAATATGAAAATCAACCATGGTTAACCATGTTCCAACATTGCATTGTGACAAAGATTGTCTCAATATGGAAACCAACCATGGTCACATTTTGAAAAAGATTGTCTCCATATGGAAACCAACCATGGTAACATTCTGACAAAGATTGTCTCTTGGTCCAACGCCACATTGTGACAACCATGGTCATCCATGGACAACCATGGTCCAATGTCGAATTGTGATAAATATTGTGTCAATATGACAATCAATCGTCATCAAGCATGTTTATTTTAGGGTTTATAGTATTTATCTTAGGCTTTATATACATTGAATTTATAATATTAATCTTTAATATTATTCCCTTTGTTTTATAATACCTTGGGGTTTTAGAATTGATCTTTTGGGTTTATTATTTCCTTGGGTTTATATTATTAATCCCCTAGGTTTATTAATCTAAGGGTTCATATTCCTAGGGTAGAATTCTATTCATAAGGTTTACAATATTAATTCCAGGGATTAATATAAATCCCTTTTGTTTATGATCATAGCCAACCATGGTCAACCATGGCCAACCATTATCTAATGTCACATTGTGACAAATGTAGTAACAATATGAAAATCAATCATGGTAAACCATAGTCCAAAGTCACATTGTGACAAATATTGTGTCATTATAAAAATAAACCATGGTCAAACATGTCTTTTTTAGGGTTTATAATATTTATTTTAAGGTTTATATACCCTAGTTTTACAATATTTATCCCTTGGGTTTAATATTACTTCCTTGGTTTTATAATCCCTTGGGTTTTTAGTTTTATTCTATTGAGTTTATAATATTTGTCTTAGTTTTTATATACCTTGGTTTATAATATTGATCCCCTAGGTTTAATATTATTCCCTCTGATTTATAATGATGCTTCTAGTAATTTGAATAGTTGTCTAAAAAAGGAGGGAGTTGGTGCTTCATGCCAGCGGATGCTAGAAAATAATCAAAGGGAGTTGGTGCTTCCTGTGATTGGTGGCTCATAAAACATATTGATATAATAAAGTAGGTGCTCTCATTTTACATCAATAACAACAACAAGATTTGGTGGTTCTTCCCGAAAGGGTTTCCACGTAAATCATTGTGTCTCACATTTATGATGCTCATGGTGTGTGATTGTATGTTGATTTCATATTATTGCCACGTGATATGTTGTTGTTGGTTATATGGATTTTTTCCAAGTTTAAATATGAAAAGTAAATTGGCATAAAAAGTTAAAAAATATACTTAATACTGATTCACTCCCCTTTTAGTGTTAACATTGTTCCCAATAGGGGATCCATTATTTTATATCCTTTGATAACCACTTATGACATGAAAAAATGGATTTGGGTGGTTCGGAGTACCAGTGATGTGATAGGGGGACACAATAAACTATCTACATCAAAACATTTCCCGGTTGTTGTCCCAAAAGTATTTCACTTTAAGGAAATGGTATCTTAGTATGTAACCCGGTACTTTCCAAATAAAATAGTTAGTCTCATCTCAAGAAGGAAAGGTAATAATGAAAACAACAACATATTTTATTGCAAACATGTTGTTGTTTCTAGACAAGGGTAGTCAACAAGGAACAAACAAAGCCTACATTGTAATAAAAGTGGAATTCTTGCTCCATATGTCAAGTGAAAAATGGTCAACAACTATTTTGAAGAATGAGTGCTTTCCCCGTTCAATTATCCCCCTGACGACATTATATCTCTTGGTTCTATTCCCAAGTTGTATTTTTCCATGGTTTCCCAAGTTCTTGGTCTTGATACTAATGTCTATGTAACCTATACAATTCTAGGTCTCTAAACCTTCCCATGTCATCCGACCACTAAAGCCTAAACCAAATTGTATTTTCTACAATTTCTCTTTGACCAAATTCATTTCCAAATGATAAAAAATGGGAAGGGAGGTCTTTCCACTACCAAGTGTTATAAACATAGATCACTACAGAGAGGGAGGGGATGAGTCAGTAGTGGCGGAAATTATAAGTTTTTGTTTTTATTTTTGTTCACTAATATATTAAATGACTAATAACTCAACATATAAGTAGTAATTTGAACATTCAACTACATCAAGAATCAACATATAAGAGACATCACACATAAAACAATAATGAACAATGAGATATAATATATTTTTGGTGGAAACCTCGAAGGGAGAAAAACCACTGTATCACTATTTCATTTCTATAAAACTATTATTAATTAGTAATCTTCTAATACAAAGATTAGATGGCTACCACCAGCAAGGAGCTAGTACCCCTTTAACAATTTACTCAAGGAACCACCACCCCTTTAAAAATTTAGCAGGCCACTACGATCAAGGAGCCACTACCCCTATCTTGGAAATGCATGACTTGTTGGAGGCCACTACCTCCTCAAAGTCTTTGTGGCCACTTTTTAAAATATTTAAGACTGTACCCCAATCATCAAAGGAACTCTCTCTATAGCACAATATCGATAAATTATCAATAAATATCAATAGAAAATCCTCTCTCTTTTTCACACAATCCTCTACAAACAACACCGTCTGGGACATGCATAGTAAAATATGATTTATTTTACATATTTAACATGGTCCTACAACCACATTGCTTCTCTCTCAATGCCCTCTCAATGGCACACTCCTTTTGTCCCTCCAAATATAACTCCTCAAGTTATTCTCCTATATATAATGTTTCTCCTTCACTTTTAAACTTTGATCACCTTCTAGATGAGGAGAAACCTTCTTATACTATTAAACCTTTTACCATGAGAGAATACCATATAAATTTCCCTTGGGATTGGCTTTAGTGCTTGCATAGTTTAGGAAATTCCACTTACTGGTCATAAAACACCATTGATACACATAACATGTGTTGTAACACACTTTATAGGTGTATAGCTTCATTATTGCTACAACACACCTTTGAGGCACTTTCCTTCATTGTAACATGCCTTTGAGGTTGTTACCTACATTACCTCTTCCAAATATGCCCTCTTCAACCACATTTGTAGTTCAAATTTAGGACATAAACGCACAAGCTTGAGATACTATACTACTCATGGAAAACCATGTGTTGGACCACTACAAAGCATAGAAATCATAATTACAAAGCTAATTGGAAACAATACAATTCCAAAAACAAGTATAACACCATGCCTTCTCAAAGTTGATCATACTCCCTGTGAACATCTAATAGGCTACAAACATCTTCTCCACTCTACTGTATGTCATATATGCTTTGTCATTTCCATTGAGTCACATATAAGAGACTCAACACATACGGGGCCGAATGGTTTGAAAATAATCATAGTGATAATACATGAGATACAAGGCTTAGACAATATGATACATGGCTATAGCGCAAGTCCATAATCCCATAAGTTAAACTACTAATTGTAGCATACTCCTCTTGAGAGGTTGAACACTATGTTGTCACAAAAGCTAATACTAATTGATATTCTTATGAAATATTATCTCTTTTGCAACATATGTTGGAAATACTGAGAACGGGGGTGAATCAGTATTTCTTTTCAGTTGTTATTTTTACTAGTTAAATCATTTATATTTAGAACACAAAAATAAATAACAGGAATAAGTGCTTTTATTAATATAATATCTGCAATAGATAAAGTACAATGTATATAGGGCTTCAATCAGTTCACAAGCACCAACTTGGACTTTTTGTGAGGCTCCAACCTCCAGAGAACCAACCCTATCTTGTCAAGGCACCAACCTTGGATTTAGGAGCACCAACTCTGAGGACACCAATCCTTCCATTTCTGAGGCACCAACCCAATGCTGTAAATTATCTGGATTTGTTTGGTAGTAATTCTCTGCTCCCAACACTGCTGGACGTACGACTTACTTTTGTCCTCCTGCTTCTTCCATGTCTACCAGACCATTGGCTTCCTCTGTTTCTTACGGTACACCCCCTGTAAAATCTCCTTGTTCTCTGTTATAGATGTTCGATACGCCATGACCTTTTTCTTTTTTTTCTCTTACTTAATATTTTGGATTCTCGCTCTTCGGCTTCCTCTGTCTCTTCAAGTTCACCAATACTCAAAAAACACATTCATTTGGAAGAGAGGAAAAATTATAAAAGTGTTGCACATTAAAATTACAACAGAGATGCCCTTTTAAATATTTATACAATAGACTCAATATTTATGGAGGATTTCATAGGAGAGGCTATACCAAAAAGGAGGTCCCACATGCCACCTCACTACCTTAATTCGAAATCGCAACTTTCGGAAACTCCTGCAATCACAACCCTTTGGCTTCATGATATAACATTGTCGATGCCCCTATTTCTGACAGATGCGATATTCCTATTAGCTTCTTTTGATAACTCAATCGGGTCCACAAATTATATTGCAATAGGTGATCAGGTTCACAAGACTTATCGCAATCAGCAGTCCAACGACGTCAACTGTTTTTGACTTTGTCATTCAACAGATGTGATATTTAGTTAAGCAATGCTATAATGGTGCAGAAGGTATGCAATGTTATCGCAATTGCAGTTTTCAAGTGGCATTCCTTTGTGATACATAACTTCTAATGTGGATGCGATATACTATTAAATCATGTTATAATGGTGTATCGGGTCCACAATAATATCGCACTCACACTTATTAATGTGATATCCATTTATAAATTGTGATATGAAATTTCTAATGGGCGGATGCGATATTGCATTAAGTTATGTCATAGTGGTGCAGTTGGGTCCGTATCACATATTACAATAAGAGTTTATGTGACTTCGATTGGCACATGGATTAAAGTCGGCCTTAACCCTTGTAGTTTTACTGTGATCTAAGGGTTGACTTCCTTGATCGATGGCTAGGATTTAGTGTGGGCCTTTAGCCAGGATCAAAACAGACGTACACTCCTACCCCTGCTCTTCCGATAGTTTTTCCCTTTGTTTTATTTTTTACTTACTCTGATAGCTCTTCTCTACTCTGATATTCTCTGCTTTTATAGCTTTGCTCTGCTCTAGTATTCTCTACCCTGATAGCTCCTGTGAATTTCGATATTCTTTACTCTGATATTCTGCAACACTCCTCTAAAATGTTAACTCCTCTGATAACACTGTTTATGCACCTCCGCCAATGTGTTCCTCTTTGCTTCTCGTGGCTTCCAATGATCTCTTCCTCTTACGCTTTGACTTCATGATGGATTCTGACACACTGCTTCTTATGAACTCTTCCAATAGCTCTTCTTTGATTTCTCCTCTTCTTGGCTTCCAATGTCTTTCCAATGGCTTCCCTGATGGCTTTGCTCCTTGCCTTCTTGCTCCTGTTTCTTCACGGATCTGCTCTGCTTCCCCTTGGCTTCATATCATCATTTAGTATCCTAGAATATTTCGATATTGACATTACTGACAATCTAGATCAACAAGATAAGCATGTGAAATAAGGATGTCAGCTACCAAACATTTTCTTGGTCAATAATAAACATCCCCTCATGTTCAGCAAGCTTCCCCTAACCATGTAAGGAGATATACAAATGATTGCTCAAACTATTGTAAGCCAATAATCACCACTACATGTGCCTCATTGACTCATGCAAGAGGCTACATCAACCTAATCAAGGACTCCACCAAAATAGCATGACAATATGATACACAGTGAACTACATGGCTTCATAACAATAAATAGTTGCAACAATGATGCCCAACATCAGATACAAGTCTGAAACAACTCTCATATCTCTTTGAAGCCTTGGTTGACTCGTGACTACAAAACCAACATGATCCAATAATAAAATCAGCAAAATACAAAGCTTTATCTCCCACTCTATGGTGCATAGATGGCTAAAACATAATGATCCACTACAATACATGCCAAACTCCATGGCTCAATTCTATGCTTGACTAGTACAATACTGAAACAATCTCATACACAAGGCCATGCACAGTTTTCACAAGTGCCACTCAATTGTGTACAAGAGTTCTCTTCTTCAATGCATGCCTAATAGAATAGTATAATGCAAGTACATGGAATCTATGAGAAACAATATGTACTCTACATAGTGGTTACATAATTACATACATATCACATGATAACACATGTTAAAATTTCAAAACACTAGCCATATTCTTAGATATCAACAATAACATAGAAGTTAAATGGTAGAAAAAGATGATAGAACTACTAAGATGGACCTACCTAAGTCCACTTGAAATAAAATGGGCAACAATCTCATAGCCATGGAAATGACACAAAAATGAGGGTTTTCCTAATATTTAACACATAATGGTTAATATATGTAAAGAATAATGACACTGTGTGGCTTGAAAGGTCATTAGTTGAAAGCCATCATAGTAGCATGGTAAGTGATCAATATTTGAAAATATGATCACTATGTGAATGACATGGAGGCAAAATTTGTATTTTCCATGTTTGGGTAATGTATCAAGGCTATGCAATGGGTTCCAATTTGTGTGGGACACCATTAGGAAAGTTTGTAGGAATAACCCATTTCTAATATTTATGTTATATTTATCCTCCTGACAATTGTGGTGAGCATGAGAAAAAGGGGAAAAGGGATGAAAAATAATATCTTATGAGCAACGTCGATGAGGACATGTTGATTTAAGTATACTAATAAATATTGCAAGAAGAGAAATATGTGCTAATAGCAATGATGATGGTAGTAAAATATAAAATAAAACAAAAGGAATTGGATGAGGTTTACTTTGGCTAATTTTGGAAACTGTTATCTACAAATTAATGCATGGTATATATGGATAGGAGGAGGTTTTCTAACCTTAACACTATGAATATGTTGTTGTCGTTGTGGCTAATGTGTTTTCCTTAAAAAAAACCTACCTGATAAATATATTTTTGATGTCAACTTAGCTATAATATGATGGTCATGGAACTAATGCAGATGACAGTGATGTTAGAATAGCTATTTCATAAATGAGGAAGTATGATGCTAGCCTTGGAACAAGTTTCACTTGAGATAAGATGGTAATTATTATGTTTGAAAAGTATATGCGACAACTTTGAAGAAGAGTCGCGTAAATACATAGGTCATGTGAACAAAAGTCGCGTACATAATCTGAACCATGGGAAACTATATACCAGGGGTCATGAGCATGGCAATTTCCTATAGTAATTGTGGTGACAACGTCTATTTGATCCCATCAATGAATATTGATGACCCTACCAAATGATTTTCTTGAGGTATTGGCAAAGGAAAAAGCTATATAAGGAGATGGAGATCAAGGAGATAAGTGTGCAATGAAATATATTATTTATGTGTGATATTATCTGAAATAGGTGTGTACTAGGGAGCAACGAGATGACTCAAATATGATAGATCTGAAAGCATATTGAAGACTAACAAAGATACTTGCTTAATGTATTTATGTTTGTTAGATTTGTAGCTATGATGATGGTGTAATATGAATTTGTTCGTAGTGATATGTGACTTTAATGGTATGTTCACTGAGATATGATTTTGTCATGTAACGAAGAATTGATTCATTAATTTAAGTTTTGTATGAAGGTTTTCTTTGGGATAGTTGTGTAAATACATGGATGTGCTTCACAATAGTCGTGTATATATTCAGAGATAATTTTCCTTTAAATTTTTTCTTAATAGGGGTTTTTTTATAGATGTTTAGATGTTGATTGTTTTGATTATTTGTTGTTGATGTCTTAATCATAATAGTTAATATCCAACTGTGTTGATGATTAATTCTTGAATGGTGACTTGGCTTGGTATGACATGACAATATTATTAAGGAGGATACTTTGCATGTTAGTATATTGGTTTGATATTGTTTAGTGACTGTGTGCTTGAGTAATTTAGTTGATATATAGTATTCAGTTCATTTTTTTCTCAGGAATTCATTTATTTAGTATTTTATGAGTTGAGATCTATATCTAGTTTTTATTCACAATAAATTCATATATACATGAATCCTTCCTATGACAATTGCATATATATTCAGAGTTGAATTTGATCACGGTTTTCAACACTACTTGATGATGACAGTTGATGAGTTGCGTTGTATTTTTTGTTTTTTTTCAATGATGTCTTGATTAGGATTTTTTGAATCTGTTGTGGATCTATTTTTCATTGATTTGATCTGTTGGAAGTGGTTGATTGAGATTTAGTTCAGTGATTGGATTTATTCAATATTTACTCGCTTGACATTCTACTAATTTAGTTGGTTTACAATGTTTTAGTGATTTTATTATAGATTATGTGATTTAGTATTGAGTTTGGTATTGGGCTTATTATTGGGTGTGGGTCTAGTTTTAAAGTCTGATGAAAGGTGGCCTATAGGTTTTGATGTCTGTTTGAGACATTTGGATCCATTGTGAAACATTTAGAAACATGGTCCACGAAGTACTGAGGGTTACAACCTCTAGTGAGGGGGTAGGAGCTCCCTTATGGTAGGAGCTGGTAAACGCGATCTGGGGGTTATAGCTCCCTTATAATGAATAATTTCTCTATATAATAATAAAGAAGAGATAGATGATAAAATGGTGTTTTTCTCCCACATTGGGTTTCCACCTAAAATATTGGTGTCCATATGCATTGATGTGTTTCTTATCGAATGTGATTTATTTGTCATTTACTACATATTGGATGGCCAATTAAATAATAATGTAATGATTAAGTTAAACTTATGATGGAAGTTCTGGAAAATTAAGTAGTCTGAACATACGCGGTTTGCATTCACTAAATTCACATACACAGATGGGTTGCATGAATAAAAGTAGCATACAAAATTTGGAATGTTAAATTGGAAGTTAACATGAACTAAAAATATTGATTCACCCCCCCTCCCCCACCCAAAAAAAATGTTTTTCCTAGCATGTGCTATATTTCATGAACATGTTAATAATGAAATAAATTAAATGCTTTGACGTAAATGGGACGATTGAGCTCATGGTGAAGGAAGAATATTTTTCAGAAGGAACTGAATCTTCTTGAATTTTTTTTTTATCTCATGGGATAAAGTCACCATTAAGTCCTTGACTATGAGACTCCATGAGTAGTGTAGAGAAGCACACCAAAATATGACATGACCATAGAAATTCATGCATAATCATTAGAGCATAAGAGATGGCTATTGTGTTATAATAATAATGAATACCCCATTCAATAAATCCCTTAAATAGGTATACTACTAAGAATTGGGGTAGCCTTGGCCCATAGGGGTGAGTGACTAACAGGGGGGACGTGCAAGAAAGCGATTGGATAGGTATAATTCACGGAATGGGGGTTTTCTAGGCTGAGAAGGGTGAGTGATTGACAAGGGCCCATGCAGGAAAACCTTTGGCAAGGTAGACTTCCTTGAATGGGAGTTTCCTGGGCTCATAGAGGTGAGTAGATGGTGGGAAGTATGCATATGCTCACCAGGAGGTGAGCAAGGGGAAGCCATTGGGACCTATATGAAAACAACGTGTGGAATAGTACATTCACCACTGAGTACTTCTATTGGTGGTGAAGCTACTCATTGAGCTAGACTCAAGGATGGACATGTACAAAAAAACTGTGTGGAGTAGTATATCCAACATTAAGTACTTCCCTAGAGGTGAAACTACTTAGTGATATGGACTTAAGGATGGAACTGCATGAAAAAACTACATGGGGTGATATATCCACCACTGTGTGTTTCTATTGGTGGTCGAACTACTCAGTGAGATGTATTTAAAGACAAAGCTAGTTGAAGATTCCATGGAATTATGGAACATATACAAAATTGAGTGCTTGCTTAAATTGATAAACCACTTACTGAAGTTGGCTAAATATTGCATTAGGTAAGTATCAATTCTCAGTTTAAAGAAATTTCTATTAAGATTATGCTTTAATTCTGTTTAAGTTCTTCTTTGTAAGGACTTGAGTTACATTTTAATATGATTATGTTGCGATGTAAATTGATTTAAAATCCTTATGATGAATCTCATATGACTCATGTGCATGTGATGTAGGTGAATCACTAAACTGTCTAGCATAGATAAATTAGGTCGATCACAAAATAAATCAAGTGACTGCAACTTAATGACATCAGAGTGTGCAATAACATAATGGAGGTGAAGAATTCAAAAACTAGGTCATTGTGGTGGCACTGGAACCCTCTGATATGCATTGGTTCTCATGATGTGTGCAATGACGCATGTTTTGGGTTATTAAATAAAGACAGAGGGATTGCTTGGCCAAGATAATTATTCTCATGTGACGAGACCTTTCCAAGGGATGGACTACCCGAGGGACTGAGGAAGAAGAGAAAGTCGTTCTTGAAATTGGAAGGTGAGTGAATGAACATAAGAAGAAACAGACCATTTGAGGGACTGAAGAAGAAAAAAAGGGGGTTTTAGAACTCGAAAAGTGAATTGGTTTTCACAAAACCACGTGCAAAGTAATTGGGATCAGGAATGCATTTTGTGTGTCATGGAAAGTAATGAGATGAAACTATTTCCTAAAGGAGGACTTAGCATAGTGGATATCATGGCTGGACATTGTAGGTAGATTTCACTTTGGATTTAAATGACCAATCAATCCAAGGTGAATTGTAGGTACTAGGGCCTCATGAAGCAACCTGGGAGATGGATGTAATAATCATTTATAAAGATCAATTTTATTTAACTAAGAACACCAAGGATGGTGTTCCTCTTAAGAGGGTGTGCTTTTGTAAGACCCATGGTATACTCACCTTAATTTTGTAATTTTGATATACTCTGATTATAAATTCTTATAAATTTATTTAAACGGCATGAAGAGTGGGACCATAAATCCATGATCTGACGGCGAAAAGGAGGAAGAACCTAAGTGGTGTTTGAGAGCACCACTTCTTCGTTAAATGTGCAGAAAGAAAGAACGACATTGAAGAATGTTCCATGATGAACACGAAGAGACACATAAGAAAAAGGATAAAAAAAATTCAAATAGAATGGGTCATTGGATTTAGGTAAAATGAAAGATGTTTGAGGATAGAATTGGACTTTTGGGTGAGGGGACAAACTTATGACCATGATTTCTAGCCAAGTTTGCTTGAAAAAATTCCTTGGAGAGTGGATTTGGCTTAGGGGTGACTGCTAAAAAAAAATAATCTATAAATACTCTATAGTTGTGTGGAAAATTGAAGTCCCACCTTCAATTTCGACCATTTCTAGATCTCAATAAGTGTTATTAAATAACTTTATGATTACAAGTACTCATATTTTTGCAATAAATTTTCCTTTGGGAGGTTCCATAAGTTGAAACTTGGACCATGTGTTGGAAATAATACTAAGAGGGGGGTGAATTAGTATTATCAAGTCAATTATTTTTCATTTCCAAAATCAGATTTATATACGCTACTTCAGTTAATGGAACTCGCGTGTATACACAACCATGTTTAACGCAACTAGAGTATATCCTACAAATTTATGATTCAGTTAACTCATCAAATGTTGATCTTTAATCATTGCATTAGATCCATATAAACAGTAACCAGGTGCAGTAAAAACAGAACAAAAAATCACACACATGAAAACAAGATATAAGGTGGAAACCCAATGTGGGTGAAAACCACCTGCTGCAATCATCTCTACCTTTTTAATAACAGGAAACTTATTTTTGCTATTTTTGTACTGGTGCAGACTTATACCTGTACACAGGCTTCTACTTGCAGAAGGCTACAACTTTCTCTTGTTCTCCAGCATCTCCTGCAAGGGAGCTACAACCCCCTAGCTCTTGTACTAGCTGATACTAGGACGTAGGTGCTAACCTACAGAAGGCTACAACCCTCTCCTTTCTTCGAGGGACCATGTTTCATATATTTTCAGAATGGATCCATCAATAACATCATTCAATCAAAATATATCTGCACTAACCAATCTCCTTTTCACAACTGAACCAATCATCCACTTTGACACTCCTTCAATCAGATCTTTTAGAATACTGTAACTAGAACACAGTAACCAAAACCCAAGCCAAAACCCAGAACATTGCAACAGAAAATAGAAGAAGCTAAAACATGTTTTACAAGTTATACGCTACTTTCCTCTGTCGAACTTGCATGCATACACACCTTTCTCCAGACGAACCTGCGTACAGATCTGCAAATCAAACTTAATATGTATACATTGTTTTGATATACAGAACCAGCGTGTATACATGCCTTTTCTAAATTGAACCTGTATATAGATTTGTAAATGATGATTTATACATTACAACAATTCCAGACTTCAGTAATACCCAGATCATCATATTTACAGACTACAGCATGTGCCAGTTATTAGATAAATGATCAAACCACATAAAGATACTTCATTTCAAGCCTTAAGGTCTTCACCCCTCATTAGATCTTATCCTTCATCAAGTGCTAAGGTTCATCCTTGGTTCAAATCCAGCTATGCACCATAACCCAATAACATGTGCACTAGATATTTCTCATCATCAGATATTCAATACTTGAGTGCCTTGGCCTAATGATCTTCTTCTCCTTATAAAGTGTTAGGACTTTCTCAATACCATGGTCCAAAACCACTTAGGACCATTAACTTGGACAAAATACCTAGGATCAATACTTCAGACCAGTTACTTTGGACCAATACCATGGATAAAAATACCATGGGCCAAATACCACAGACCAAAAATTGGATTTCCAACATGTACGCGCCTTTCGTTGTATGAAAATGTGTGTGTACGTTATACACACTTTTTGATCTTTTAACCTGCGTGTATACACTACTTTGTCAAGGTGAACCTGCATATACTTCTCTTTCCTCATTCTGTGAAGTTTGATCTATAACTCTGAGCTGTTAACTTGTTGAATTGTACTCTAACATCTGAGTGAGTTTCCATCTAGGACAACACCTGTGTCAAATCTAGGTCATAATGCCAATAATCTCCCCCTATGGACTTGATGACAACCCAAGTTACTCTCCCCCTTTTTCATCAAGGGAAAAAGGTCATGCTCACCTTGAGTACATGTTGAATTCTGGGATATGCTGGAGTGTGTTGAATGAGCTCCATGCTCCCCCTAAATATAAGCAAGGTCTGCAAAAAGATGTTCTAAAACAAGAACATGACTGTATACTTACATCATAAATGACCTTCCTATCACCAATGACTCATACATACATCCATCTCCCAACCAAGTGGGGATATACCACATTTGACTCGTCCACCCAATCAAGTGGGGATATACCAATTGTTTATGCATGTCAAAACAAGAACATTACATCATCCATCCCATGCATAGTGGGTTAACAAAATAGGTCATTTCATGACCTTTACATTAAAAGATATACATGACATATATAATAGAGACCAAAAATCCGAAACAAGACCATGATAATCATTACCAACTATCATCAACAGCATTTGTCAGTCAGCATCAAGACCAGCAACCATGTTCTCCCCCTAAACCTGTTGCACCTCAATAAAAAACAACTGTGAATTTGCACCAAGATATTCTAAGATAATTCCAACAATGTATTATTAGAAGTATATGCTCCCCCTGAACCTATGCTAGATGATCACTGTCAGACCCATATTAGACTCCTTTCAACCTGAGTCTGGCCCATTTCTTCAAACCAACATATACGCCACTGTCTTCACAGAAACACGCGGATGTACATGACTACGCTTCATGAAACTCACTTATAAATTTTTTTCTCTGAAACAGATAAGTTTTAATAGTACGATGATGCATTAACTACTCCCAGCTTTTGTCTGAGATATTCAAATGTCTCTCTAGGCAGTGGTTTGGTGAATATATCAGCAACCTGTTCTTTGGAGGGAACATACTCCAATTTGACCTTTTGTTCAAGCACTTGTTCACGTAGAAAATGATATTTGATGGGTATGTGCTTGGTCTTGGAATGCATGACTAGATTCTTTGAAATACTGATGGCACTTGTATTATCACATAGAATGGGAATGGGTGGAGTACATGTGATTTGTATGTCTTGCAATTTTTGCATCATCCAAAGGAGTTGTGTGCAGCAAGATGCAACATTCACATATTCTGCTTCAGTTGTAGATAATGCAATTGAGCTTTGTTTCTTGCTTAACTAAGGCACTAATTTGGAACCCATATAGAATGCACCACCACTAGTTCTTTTTCTGTCATCAACGCTTCTTGCCCAATCTGCATCTGTATATGCATGAACTGTAAGATCTGTATCTCTAGGATACCATAAACCAAAATTCTGTGTTCCTTGAAGATATTTGAATATACTTTTGACTGCCTAAAGATGTTATTCCTTTGGATTTTCTTGGAATCTTCCAACTATTCCCATTGCATGCATGATGTCTGGTTGGGTACCTGATAGATAAATCAAGCTTCCAATCATGGATCTGTAAGTTGGTTGATGCACCGATGTTGATTCATCATTTGAGCTAAGATTGCATCGTGTTACCATTGGAGTACATACTGGTTTAGAATCTTCCATGCCATACTTTTTCAGGATCTGTTTGAGATATTTGGTTTGTGACAGAAAAATACCATCTTTGTTTTGTTGAACTTGTAGACCAAGAAAATATGTAAGCTCACCAAGTAGGGATATTTCAAATTCTTGCTGCATTATTGAAGAAAAATTTTGACTCATGGCTTCTTCATTGCTACCAAAAATGATATCATCAACATACACAAAAAGTATTAGAAATTTATTATTGTCAATATTTGTGTATAAATTGCTATTAGCTGATCCCTTTAAAAATCCTTGTTGATGGAGATATTTCTCAAGACGGTAATACCAGGACCTTGGAGCTTGTTTTAGACCCTAGAGAGCCTTTCTAAGTCTCCATACAAGTTTTGCATCATTTCCAAGAATGAATCCGTCTAGTTGCTCAATATAGACATCTTCTTCTAAGTCTCCATTAAGAAAGGTAGATTTTACATCCATTTGGTATATTTTGAATTTTTGAAAACTAGAAAGAGAAAGGAACATTCTTATAGCTTCAAGTCTAGCAATAGGTGCAAAATTTTCTTCAAATTCTATACCTTCTTGTTGAGCATACCCTTTATGAACATGTCTGGCCTTGTTTCTAATAAATTCTCCATTTTCGTTCAGCTTGTTTTTGAATATCCATTTAGTTCCTATGATATTCTTATCATGAGGTCTAGGAACTAATTCCCAAGTATTATTCTTTTCAATTTTCTCAAGTTCTTCATTCATCACCTTGACCCAACATTCATCTCTGCATGTTTCATTTATATTTTGAGCTTTAGTGGAAGATAGTAATGCTAGGTAGCTTGAAGCTTCGGCAATGGTTCTTCTAGTCTACACACCTGCCCCTTTTTCTCCTAAGATTTGAGCTCCTGGATTATTTTTTTGAACATACCTGGATGAAGTATTTTCTTCTAGCGTTATCTCTTCTTTTGGTGCTTCATTGGCTTCTTGTTCAGAACTAGTCTGATTTGGTGTGGGAGGATAATCCTCATCTTCTTCATAATCTTTAGTTTCTATTTGTTTTTGATTTTTGCATGCTTCATCAACCACAACATTAATACTTTCAATGATTTTCCCAAGTATTTTATTATAACGTTTATATCCTTTACTTCGGGAAGAGTAACGAAGGAGAATACCTTCATCTGCTCTGGGCTCAAACTTACAAAGTTTTTCATCAGTCCTTCTCATGTAACATTTGCTTCCAAAAACTTTGAAGTATTTTATAGTAGGAGTCTTACCATACCAAAGTTCGTGTGGATTTTGAGTGATGTTTACTCGAACATTTGCTTTGTTGAGAATAGTGATGGCAACGAATGCAGCTTCACCCTAGAAGGTAGCAAGAGTTCCAGACTCATCTAGCATAGCACGAGCCATTTGTTGAATTGTTATGCTGATCCTTTCTACCACTTCATTTTGCTGAGGAGTCCATGCGGTGGAAAATTCCCTTTTTATTCCATGTTCTTCACAAAAGTCGAAGAATTCATCCGAGGTAAATTCCCCTCCTTGATCAGATCTGAGGCACTTGATTTTGCGATCTGATTCATTTTTAGCTAAAGCTTTGAAGGCTTTGAACATTTCAAATGTTTCATCTTTACGCTTTAGAAGTCCTATCCAACACATTCTGGAAAAATCGTCAATGAAAAATATAAAGTATTCTTCTCCATGAGGTGACTTTTTCCTTGATGGTCCACATAAATCAGTATGAACAAGTTCAAGAGGCTTACTAGCTGATCCTTCCTTTTTAGGGAAACATGCTCTAGTTTTCTTACCAAATTGACATGATTTGCATATTGTATTTTCTGAAATGCTGATATCAGGAAGATCATGAATAGCCTAGAATCTGCATGCTTTTCTTATTTGAGGAAAGCTTAGATGCCCCAATCTTCTGTGTCATAGCCAATGTTCATCATTTTTTCTTAGCTAGCACTGTTGTTTTCCTCCCTTGAGTACGTATAAGTTGTTTGTATTTCTTATACCTTTCATCATTGCTTCTCCTGTATCAAGCTCACGAACAACACATCCATTTGATCGAAATACTACTTCATTTCCTTGATCACATGTTTGACTGACACTCAACAGGTTATGCTTTATACCATCAACATACATGACATTCCCAGCTTTAACATTTTCTTTTAAGAGAATAAATCCTTTACCTTTTATGACAGCAGGAGTGTGATTTCCATATGAGACCTTCTTTTCCTTTTCTTAGGCATTATATGAGTGAAGTTTTTCTTTGTCACCTATCATGTGTTTTGAGCATCCATTGTCGATGTTCCATGATTTTCTTGTCCTGTTGCATATATTGCTATACCACATCTTTTTGTTTGCGGTTCTTTCTTTCTCCTTATTTTGGGACTTAATGAAGCTTGCTCCTTCTAATATTTGCCGAAATTTACTCCCGCATTCAGATTCTTCATGACCGAAGTTGTTACAGATAAAGCATTCTATTTCATTTTCAAGAAGAGAAAAGTTATTGTAGGTCCTTTTCATGACCCCTGTCACATTCCTTTGATTTTGTGCTTCTCCAGTCATGATGGTTTTGTAAGGAACACATTGAGCAACTTTGTGTCCAAAGTTATGACATGAAAAACATTGGCCATTAAAGAAGTTCCTGCGATTATCGAATCTATTGACCTGGTGATTGTAGTTTCTATTGATATTCATTCTTGAAGCAGATTGAATATGTTTTACCTGAGGTTGGTTGTATCTTTTGCTCATCCTTGAAGTAGATTAAACCCAATTTACTTGATGATCTTCGTTATGACTTTGCTTGTAAAACTATTTACTTCCCTTTGTCGTATCAAGGTAGCTTTTAGTGGAGGTTGACGGCTTCTATGCTTGAGATGCTTCTTCAGTATATCCAAGACCTGTCTTTATCAGAGGAGAATGATGCACTTTGATGATTTCATTTAAGGTTTTTGATCCTTTAGTAAATCTAAGATTGAGAGCTTTTGTTTTCTCAATATCCTTTCTTAGACCCACAATTTCACATTTTAGTTTTTCATTGTGTTTTTCTCTTTCATCAAGTTGGACTGTTAAAGTATCTATAATCATATTCTTTTCTTCTAAATAGATTTTGAGTTTATAGATTTCTTCATAAAGGTCATATTCATCTAAAGCATCAAAGAAATCATCATCTTCAAAAGCCATAAGATGTCTATAGTCATTACTATTTTCATCTCCATCACTATTTGATAAACCATTGCTATCTTCATGTGTATAATAGCTCTTCTTACTTACACTTTGTTTTCTATTCCATTTTGCAGATTCCTTACCTTTATCAACCTTATCTTTATGAGGACATTTCGAAGCATAATGATCAACTGTTCCACAAGCAAAACATTTGAAAGGTAGTTTACCACTGAATCTTTTGAAACCCTGTTGAAGGTTCTTGACAAAGTTTGCGTCTTCTTCTCCTTCTAATCCATTGAGTTCTTCTTTTCTTGAAGCTTTGAATGCGGCTTCTCTCATATTTGATGGACCTCCTTTTCTCATCTCGAAAGCAGTTAAGATTCTGTGCAGTTGTGTCATAGTAATAGTCTGAAGATCCGACTTTTATTCTATGGCAGATACTTTTGATTTAAACTTAGCAGACAAGGGTCTTAAAACCTTTTCAACCAAGGTAACTTGTTTTATCTCTTCACCCAAATTATTCATGCAATTAACAGTCTCATCTATACATAAGAAGTAACTAACTATACTTTCATCATTGTGCATTTTGAGAGTTTCATATTGAGTTCTGAGAGTTTGCAGTTTTGCACGTTTTACCTGAGAGTCTACTTCATATCTTAGAATGATTTTGTCCCATATTTGTTTGGCAGATTTGAGCTGCATAACTTTGACAATTTTTGATTGTGATAGAGTTACCAATAATGTAGTAACAACTTAGGGCATTGGTTTCATATTACTTTTTGCCTGCCGCATCTGGAGGAATTTCTGATGGAAATGCATATCCTCCTTCCACAATTTCCCAGACATCTATTCCAAGAGACTGAAGATAGGTTGTGGTTCTTACCTTCCAATAAACAAATTTGCTTCCATCAAAGATTGGTGGTCTGATGGATCCTCTTTCTTGATTACTCATGATGATGGATCTTCCTTCAAGCGATCAAGATTCTTCTGAAGGACCTGGTCAGATTCCAATTGTTGGAAATAATACTGAGGAGGGGATGAATCAGTATTATCAAGTCAATTATTTTTCATTTCCAAAATCAAATTTATATACACTACTTCAATTAATGGAACTTGCGTGTATACACAACTGTGTTTAAGGAAACTAGTGTATATCCTGCAAACTTATGATTCAGTTAATTCATCAAACGTTTGATGTTTAATGAGTGCATCAGAGCCATATAAACAGTAACCAGGTGCAGTAAAAACATAACAAACAATCACACAAATGAACACAATATATAAGGTGGAAATCCAATGTGGGTGAAAACCACCTATTACAATCGTCTCTATCATTTTAATAATAAGAAACTTCTTTTTACAATTTTTGTACTGGTGCCGACTTATATCAGTACGTAGGTTTCTACCTGTAGAAGGCTACAATGTTCTCTCGTTCTCCAGCCTCTCCTGGAAGGGAGCTACAACCCCTTAGCTCTTGTACTAGCTGATACTAGTACGTAGGTGCGGGCCTAAAGAAGGCTACAACATTCTCTTTTCTTCGAGGGACCACGTTTCATAAAATTTTAGACTAGATCCATCAATAACATCATTCAATCAAAATATATCTTCATCAACCAATCTCCTTTTCACAACTGAACCAATCAACCACTTTGACACCCCTTTAATTAGATCTTTTGGAATACTATAACCAGAACATAGTAACCAGAATATAAGCCAAAACCCAGGACACTGCAACAACAAACAGAAATAGCTAAAACATATTTTACAAGTTATACACTACTTCCCTGTGTCGAACCTACGTGCATATACACCTTTCTCAACACGAACCTGCGTACAGACCTACGAATCAAACTTAAGATGTATACAGTGTTTTGATATGTAGAACCAATGTGTATACATGCCTTTTCTAAAGTTAACCTGCGTACAGATCTGTAGATGACGATTTATACATTACAACAATTCCAGACTCCAATTATACCCAGATCATCATATTTACATACTACAACATGCGCCAGTTATTAGATAAATGATCAAACCACATAAAGATACTTCACTTCAAGCCTTAAGGTCTTGAACCCTAATTAGATCTTATCCTTCATCAAGTGCTAAGGTTCATCCTTGGTTCTAATCCAACTATGCACGATAACCTAATAACTCGTGCATTAGATCATTCTCATCATTAGATATTCAATACTTGAGTGCCTTGGCCTAATGATCTTCTTCTCCTTATATAGTGTCAGGCTTTTCTCAATACCATGGTCCAAAATCGCTTAGGACTAATACCTTGGACAAAATACCTGGGATCAATACTTCGGACTAGCTACTTTGGACCAATACCATGGAACCAAATACCATGGGCCAAATACCACTGACCAAAACTTGGATTTCCAGCATGTATGCACCTTTCCTTCTGTGAAACTGTTTGTGTATGTTATACACACTTTTTGATCTGTTAACCTGCATGTATATGCTACTTTTTTAAGGTGAACCTGCGTATACTTCTCTTTCCTCATTCTGTGAAGTCTGATCTGTAACTCTGAGTTGTTAACCTGATGAACTATACTCTGACATCTGAGTGAGTTGCCATCAAGGACAACACTTGTGTCAAATCTAGGTCATAATGCAAACACCATGGTGAGGGGAAATCTTGCTGAGCCCCCAGTCCAATCTTTAGATCTTCGGTCATGAAATTTTAGGAAATATGATTAGAGGAAGATGGGCTTCTTAAATGCATATTTAAATAGGTCATGTTAGAAATTTTGCGATCACTTTTATTCTAAAATGTTATGAGGGATAAAACTTGGACCATGGTTATTGAAATACATATTGACCCTCCAGTCTAGTTTGCATAATCTTGGGTCATGAAATTTTATGAAATATGATCAAAAGAATATGGGCTTCCTAAATGCATATTTAAATAGATCATGTTGGCAATTTTTTTATAGAATTTCCTCTCGGACATTGTAGAAGCTAAAACTTAGACCATAGTGAGGGGATATATCACTAGTCATATGGTCCAACTATCAGATATTTGGTCACAATATTTTAGGAAAAATGATCGAAGGAATTCAAGCTTCTTGAATGCTCATAAAATCATGTTTTAAACATGTCATATTGGAATTTGTGCTATAACTTTTCTTTTAGGGCTTTTTAGATGATGAAACTTGGACCATTGTGAGGGGAAATCCCATTGATCGTTTTTCCAGCTTTCATATCTTGGGAAACAACATTTCAGGATATATGATAAAATGAAGCCGAGATTCCTAAATGCTCCTAAATAAATTCATTGAACATGTCATGTTAGCTTTTTTGGTATAAGTTTTCATCTAGAAGTTTACAGAGGTTGAAATAAGAACCACGGTGAGGGGAATTCCCACTAATAATTTTTTTAATTTTTAGAACTAATTCAAGGGATTTTTCCTAAATAAATTGATATATTAGTTTGCATGCAATGTTTTAAAAGAAATGCTTTAATGTTTTAATAATACAATGCATAAAAATTATTTGAAGATATGCCCCAATGATAATATTATTTTGTGGATGGGATGGTATTGTTGTATGATAGTGATCTTATAGCTGAAATATCACCATTTGCATGAAATTAATTTCTAATATTAGTTCTCTTGCAAGGTGTTTAAAGAAATTCTTAAATGGTTTAATGATTCATAGCATTCAAATTGTTTGATGAAATCCCCCAATAAAAAGGTTTTTTGGTGGATGGGGATAGTATTGTTGTATAGTAGTATTATTATTGACGAGATAGACCTATTTTCATGCAAAGAATTTTCTATATTATTTTTCTTGCAATGCGTTTGAAAAAATTCTCAAATTGTTTAATGGTTAATTGCATACAAATTGTTTGATTAAATGACCCAATAAAAATGTTGTTTTGTGGATGAGGATAGTATTGTTGTATGAAAATATTGTTTTATCTGCTATATGCTTATTTACATGAAAATAATTTTAAGTAATGTGTTAAAGGTGTCTCAATATAATTTGCACACAAACTATTTGATAAAATACCTCAAAGACAAAGATAAAATTTGTATGATTGAGTGGTATGTCATAGTTAGTATGTTATAGGTGGAATTGGAGAAATGTTTCCGATTTGATTTCATACAAAAAGTTTGACAAAGTGTATAATAGAAATATACTACTCATTGGTTGTATACAAAGTATTTGAAGAAAGGTTTACATGTAAAGTGTTTAGAAAAATGCATGAGAGGTGAAAATAAAGTTTTTCAAGTCTAGCTAGGATAAATTTAATACGGGTATGTGATAAAGTGGTATTAGAGCTTATTATCAAGCTAGTACAAGGATAAGAAATATTGGTTCCCCCGTAACCTTTGTACGTCATTGGGGGAACCAGGTATCATACATAGAGTTTGGTATGAGAAGATGGATAATTTTTTTTTGGCTTCAAATCTCAACTATTATCACTGTGACCCTACAATTTACCCTTAGAGACTGGGCTATCATTTATTAATTCTAATTCTATATGTGGATGATTTTATCCTTCCAACGATTTCTGAATCTATGATTTAGAATGTTAAGGATGCATTAATGGGATAGTTTACTAGGAAATATCTTAGTAAGCTACATTATTTTCTTAGATTACAAGTTCATCAGTATTTAAAATGAATCACCCTCTTCTACCAAAAATATGCCCCTCATTTACCTCATCATTTTGTCATGATGAATTGTAAGCCTACAAATACTCCTTTTAAATGCAATGTTATGCTTACCACTAGGTGCACCTAACATTAGGTAGATCCTACATTTTTTCATCAACTGGTTGGAAGTCTACTCTATTTGGCATACACTCAACCTAACATTGCTTATGTAATCAAGTTGTTTTATTGATTCTCTCACAATCCTCATCAAAGTCCCTGAAAAGAAGTGAAGCATATTCTGAAATATATTCACGGCACTTCCAATTTTGTCATTCAATACACTATTAGTTTTCTTGTGCTTGTAGGTTTCAAATATTATTACTGGGCAAGATTAGTCGATATCAAAATTCAATCTCTGGATTTGGATTTTGTCTTCGATCTACTGTTATTTCTTAGTACTGCAAGAAATTTTCAATGAACCCGTTATCTACGATAGGGGTTGAGTATTGAGTTGTAGTTCTTGCAAGTCAAGAAGTTCTTTCATTTTGACAATTATTGCTTGATTTTAGCACTCAAAATGAGTAACCTACTCTTCTATGGTGTGATATTCAAATTGCAATACATATTTGTAAAAATCTTGTGGAGTATCAACAAACTGAACACTTTGAGATCCATATGCATTTCATTTTCCAACTAATTCAAGATGGCATTCTTCGACTCGAGTATGTACATAGTCAAGAATAAGTAACAAATATTTTTACAAATTCCTTAGCATCATCCAGGTTTTTTTATTTTACATCACATGCTCGGAGTGAAGGAAATTGTCTTTCTAGGACCATCTTAAATCATCCCTCCTTCATCCCTTCATTCTTGTTTTTCTTTTTTATGCACTCCCTTTTGGGGGAGAGTTTTTCCTATGGTTTTTATCTCTATCTCTACTTATGAGAGGTTTCTATAGAGATACCTAAGCATAACCCCCTTATGGGACCCATTCTTTGTTCTCTTTCCTCTTTATTTCCTCCATAAATTTCACTTGTGGGGGAGTGTTAAAGTTCAAATAAAAATGACTTAGAGATGATATGCTTACATAACATCCTTACATGTTGCGTTACTAGTCTTATCTTATAGCTACCAGTGGAAGCTTCCATTTCTCCTATAAATTAGGTTGATTTAAAACATATTCTCTCAAACAATGAAGTAATTTCTCTCCATTCCTCATTTGGTGTGATCTTTTTGTAGAAGGATTGTTAGGCTTTGCAGTCAAATCCATTGATGTTTTTATACTCTTACAATGAGAAGAAATCTTAATTGAAAAAATTTACCTAGATTCTACATAGTAGAAATTCACTGCTAAAAGTGTGAAATTTATTAAAAGATCATTACATAAAGTATAGGAAGATACAATAGTTTTACAAATAGAAAAGGTACACTAACAATGAATGAAATTAATTTGTATTCTATCTTTAAAGAGTTATTATTTGAATACTTTCTACTCAAGTAAAATAAATAAAAGAATGAAAGAGAGGGGCAGGGGCGTAACTTTGCTACTTCAAGAGGCACGATGTCCAAGAGAGGTGTATCTAGGAATTATTTTATAGGTTAAAGACCAAACCAATTGAAAACCCAACCACAGTAGTCTGGAATTGCATATTTTGTTATTTTGTTTCATTTTATGTCTTATTCTCTTCAAAATTATAGGTTTTTCTTCTTTCCTATTGTAATAAATCATTCTGATGTAGAATTGTTCTCATTCATTCTCTACTTTTACATCAAGTATGTAATCAAAGCCAATTCAAATGTATGACATTTCAGTGTTTTCTTGATTATTATTTGAATATTGTGAGCAAATTTTCTCATTAAAGCTTTGTAGAAAGTATAATATTATTACTACTTGGTAGTGATGAAGATAGTTTTTCTCAAAGCTCATATTTATTTAAAGTTTGTAGTTGTTGCTGAACTATGGAATTCATATGAAGGATACCAATAAGTTTCTTGTAGGCTATTGGCTTTGGTTGAGGTTTCATATTTTTTCATTCTTATTAGAAGTTTGAAGACTTTTATCAACATTTTTGATATATTTTTTTTTATTACCAAGAACTAGGAATTCCCCTAGTTTCCTTGGCATCTATATTATATCCCCTAAATATTCCATATAAACTTATATATCTAGAATCTGAGATAAGGGTGCCCTCTATGAAAGTTTTCATTTATTGTTTCTCTATGTTATGCTTTAGCTTGTAATATTTCTGCAACATGTATTTTGAATCATTAAATTTTCCATTTGAATATTTTTGAAAGAGTTGTTTAGAAATGATTATAAAATTTTTATTTCTCTAATAGTTTGAGGGATACCCCATCTAGCCCAAAAACCAGCTTAAGTCCTAAAGAAAATAGGATATTTTCCTCCATAACCTTCCTTGGCATTTTTCTTTTCCATATATTAGTCTCAAGTAACAATGAGCAGCAAGTGGCTTTGATTATACCTTGAAGCAACATTAGAAAGCCTCTTCCACATTGTTTATGTTTTTCTTGTAAATCAAATATCTAATCATGGCCATGCTCTCACTAAGAAAAATACTAACTTTTATGAAGAGAATATAGGATGTAGTGTGTTGAATTTAGTATTTAGATTTTAGCTTATAAAATACTTTAAATTTTCTCTATCTTTCTTCACAACTATGTTATCAGAAACGAGAAACGGGAAACGAAACGAGAAACGACATCGAGACGAGAAACAAAGTTTGAGGTTTCGCATTCAAGAAATGAGGAGAGAGAAAAAAACATTAAAATTAGTTTAAAAACTCATTTACTAGAATACCAAGTATTCCAAACCCAGTCTTCTTCCTAGCAATTTTATTATGTTAACTAAACTTCAACAATATATTAATGAACTATTGCCTTTAGCATGCAACAAAACAAACACAACATCAAATTAACAATTTAATGAAAGTAACTAAATGCCTAGAAATGTCATCTTCCCATTTAAGTATATGCTGAGTGGGGATCGCTCAATGTTGGGAACTATATATTTGTGTATTTACGTGGACAAATGGGGAAAGATATGTGATCTGCTTGTACAGAGGATTGCTAGTTATAATAAGAAGAAGTAAAAATCTGGGTTATAGAATGACCATGTGATTCATTCCAAAAAGTTGTGGGGATCAAATTCTTCTTCCATTCATAGAAATACCTATTAGGCTGTCAACAATTTTATTCAATAATTATCTAACATAATTAATAGCGCGCAAATGAGATTTTGTCAATAGATAGACATTCCAGATTTGCAGGTGTCACAGGTTTGGAGGTTTCACAATTTCAATCCATGATCTATACAGAATGAAACTAAAAATATTAAACTCTTGACATGAAAAATAAATACCAAATCATTACTTCAATCATTGAAAATTTATTCACCACAAATTGTTCCTAAGCTGTGCAAATGGAAAATGAAACATGAAACTAGTTGTCTGTCTGTGCGTTTTGCACAATGCTTTTTTGGGATGAGTTAACAAGAGTTTCTAGGATGTAACCAAGGAAAAACCGGTGATGACTAAACCTTGTGGCATAAAACTATTGTAAGAAAAAATGACCCATTACAGGAGAAACAAATTTAGCACCAACAAAGACTAGAATGACATTGGGAACGGCGTTTTCTGTATCGTCTCGTTTTTAATACGTTTTCCTGTAGAAACGGTGGTCGTCATCCTATTTCTGGTAACATAGCTTCACAACTCTAAGATTATTGTAACTAAACATTTTAAACGATATATAAAAAAACAAAAAATCTATTAATTATCACTATTTTCAAATTCATAATAAGCTTCACATGTTCTCTTTATCCTTTATATTACAAAATTAATTAAATTATTTTTTTTGAAATTACTATTATAACACATAATATTATTATAAATATTTTTAAATTTAATTATTATAATTTTGATTATATTAATTAAAAAACAATTATATTAACACAATTTTTTTTTAAAATCAATGAACACAGATTATGAGTCATTAGATAATGGTGAACTCGAAATTTTGTAAGACATTATTGTGAACTAAAATTTATGTTGTTGCAGAAACTCATTTTCCTCAGAATATTAGGAAAACAAAACATTGTAAGACACATTGATAGAAGCTAAAGTTTATGTACTTCAACATGTTCATTTGTTTTAAAAAGAACTTCAAAATATACTTCTAACATGTTCATTTATTTTGACAAGAACTTCAAAATATTATGAATTAATGAAAATATTTTAGAAAAATGCCTAATTTCTTCTACTGTGTGAATATATTTTTGGAATATTTGGTGTGAACAAGATATCGAAATTCAGAAAATAAACAGAATTCCGAAGTCTATCGCGCAAATTTTAAATATGTGAAATGAATGAAATATGCGCTCTTCTTTCCTGTTTTATTAAGATCCGATTTTTTTCAAATACCATCTTTATAATAATGGTGTGATAATATTCTTATGCGAAGTGGTTCATACGAATGTTGCGATGATATATTTATGCTAAGTGGTCCATATACTGTTTATAGCATATTTATTTTTAAGCACCTCTTATAGAATTTCCATTTTTGAAGCAGTGGGGATATGTTTATGTATATTGGCAATAAACAAACTTAAGTTGAGAACAGAATCATCAAAAAGTTACAAGTTTTGTTGCTCGACAGGTAGGCTGTGTACAGATAAATCGGTCAAAAATACTGCCCCACAAGTAGTGCGTGTCCAACAGAATCATGCCTGAATAGAAGCTTGTTATTTCACAAGAAGAGCGTATGGCCAAGAATTAACTCTAAAAAAAGAGTAGAGGCATATACTCCGAGCATCAATTAACAGTACAAATTCACAGGTAACGCGTGACCAAGAGAACCATTCACAAATAAATCTGTCATTTCACATACCAAGCAATAACAATAAATAAGACACAGACGCACATATGTGTTTGTTAGTAGCAGAGTCTGTCGAGATAGAATTCGGTGAGTTAACTTCTTCATCAGTTTCGTTTTTATCTTCCTGGAGGCTTAGGCAAATGGCTACTTGATTCCAATAATTTCATGGACCTGCAACATTGGTTTACCAACTGGTGGAAAGGTCTATACAACTCAATTCTCCTACCATTTGAGGTCGATTATGAAAAGGTAAGACACTTGCACTTCAGCATTTGAGGTCCATTTTTAAAAAAGAACTTTTACCATTTCTCTTTTTAAATTTTAATTTAAGAGTCATTGAATACTTAGCCATCGATCATTTATCACTTCCATTTTTTTATGTGGAGTAAATCCACGACAATGGTGTGTGTGAGGGTTAACCACTATTTCTTTTTTAAATTATATTTCATTTGGATGACATGAGTGAAATTTTTTAAAGAGAAGTAAATATTTATGACACTGTCAAAACAATCCACAGAATATCAATATCTTGGCAAGAATGCTCATGTACCAACAACTGAACACAACTGAAGAGGAACGGATCCGAATCAAAACACGGGTAAGTGCAGCTTCTGTAAAGGGTTTATCAAGACATACCTGGGATGGCCGTGGCAACAATATTTTTTAACTGTCTTCACGCAGTCCGCTCTTGACAATTTGATCGATCCCTCTCATTGGTTGTGGCCAGTACATGAGGCCAGTACATGAACACAGGCGCATTTCATGTTATCACAACCGCCTTTGAGGCGGCCAGATTCGCAGTCGGTCAATTCATTTCTCCTAATTTATGGAGGAGTTGTCTCAAGATTAAAGTGATGAGGTTAATGTAAAATCACATATTTCATTATTTTTTAAACACTATCACAATAAGAATAAGTTTCTCCATGGTGTGGCCATGTTAGATCAAAGTATGGTGTCTTTGATAACTGTTGTGAGTTGCTGTTAATAAACCCATATCAATTATTATGTACCTGGTACATTAAGAATTCCATTTAATTTAGAACGCGTTAGACTTGTCCACAATATCAACTAATTGAATTTACAAAGCTATATATACTTAATCGTATATTGGGTTTTTGGAGGTCTGTTTAGAATCATATAAGAACCACATTGACAGTTTTATTTGCTCTATGTTGCATGAAACATATTATGCAACTGTTCGGTACGTGGCTTGTAATTAAGTGCCATGGAATCATATTTGTATATTTTATCGGAGTTGTAGGTAGTTAGATTAGTTGGATTCCCGGAAGTGAAGCTGGGATAATATACAAATATATACATTAATATCGTTTTTGGCCTTAGCGTATGCCAACTACGTCAGCTATGTGTACACTCTGAAGTTGCGCCGTGTGGAAACATTGAGGCAACTCCAGTCAGACTTGGGATATTCGGAAAAAGACAGGTAGGTCCATACTCTGCTTTAACATGCTTCGTTTCTACCGAACTTATGAAATTCTATTTCTAATTCGAATTCTATTCGATACTAAAAAAAATCGGTTATTTAAAATTTAATATAGCAAAAATTCGAAAGTATATTTCTTATAGTTATTCAAATATATTGATTTTTCAATATTTTAAAACATTGAAAATCTAAACAATTGTTTTAAAATTGTTTTCAATTATAAATGTTGTAAATGTTTTATATAAAAAAACAAAACACACAATTTTACATTTAGAATAACAAAGTGTGAGAATTTTTGTATTTATCAATACCAATTATATCAAAATATCATATTCAATATAAAATAAATTTCCATACAAATTTATAAATTCCATGTTACTAATTATTTTATTTTTAAAATAAAATCATATATTAAATATGTGGAAATATTATTTCAAAATATACACTTAAGTTTTCATTAACTAATTATTCAATAACCAAACCAAATCAAAATCTAATTTATAACACATAATAACCACATTTATTATTTTTTATAAAACAAAATGTTAAGTTTTAAAATTTTGTAGTTACTCAAAATCACAATCAAAAAAGTCCACCAAAGTCCACGTTAAAAGAAAGTTAAGGATTTTTTGCTACGAAATATAAATCATAATTTTTTCCTTACTATTTAAGTCTAATAGATTCGCAAATTATAACTTTTATAAATGGCATATAACACATCTTTTTACTTTGTCTGAGAAACATCCAATTTGGATAACGTATTCTATATTATTTTATACACCAAAAAGTCAAAACTCATAGATTTCCATAAATTTCAGTAAAGCCTGCTAACTAATTTCCAAAGAATTCGTTGTACAAATTCTTATTTGCAGAAAATATAAGCTTTGACCGGTAACTGTATACCATTTCTGGGATTCGAAGGGGTTTCTCAAGAGTAAATGGGGTGCTAGAAATTCACAAATTTGATTAGTCGGTCTGACTATATTAATCTGTCTGCATATTTATCCGTGAACTTAATATTACTACACCGTACCGAACTTCAAATTCACCTATTAACTCACAAACCGAATCAAACCTTTTAATTTTCCAACTTTTTCAGGCCGTATGAACAAATTTGGTAACTATGCTTTCTACCAAATCCTACAGAAATTATTAGTGGAAATCAAGAAATGATTGTCAAGTTGCATGTGCGTTTATGGAGATTTGATTAATTTATATGATCCATCTGATGATGGATGGATCGAGCAAATTTTGGTGTGTCGGAGCCTATGTCTTACATCAACCCTCTACTCGTGGGTGCGTTTGAATTTCTCACCGCAAATTCATAGTGATCTTATCGCTCCATTCATGTGGAAATGATTCAAAATCTTACACACTATATACCATTATGCAACAATGTTGGGAAGGTAAAGAGGAGAACTACAAAAATTGATATACATAAAATAATATGAATTTGGGTTCTTTTATTGTTCACAAAATTTTTATTTGATTTTACTTAAAATATGACTTGACTCAATTTGACTCTCTAAATTTAGCTAACTCTTCATTCAGGAGTAATTAGCTATTTTAACACTCATTAATTACGACTGCTAAACTAACACATGACTCATGACAACTCAAATATGCATGTTCATCTATGTCTCAGTTAGGCTTACATCACCCAAGTTTCTTCTATTAAAATCAAACACATCTTTTGCTAATGACTTAGTAAATATATCAATGAATTGATCACTAGATTTACAAGACTTCAGATGATCTTAACTATTACTCACAAGTTCTCTAATAAAGTGGTATCTCATATCAATATGCTTGCTCTTTTGATGAGACACATTATTCTTGAATAGTGCAATCATTGAGGCGTTGTCACAATATATTGTTGTTGACCCTTGTTGTTTCTGCTTGAGTCCATCAGATACTCTTCCTAACCATACTAACTTACATGTTGTTGATGTTGTTGCTACATATTCTTTTTCTACTCACAAAAGTGTCACAATAGGATGCTTCTTAGATGCCCATGAAATCACACTTGAACCCAGATGGAACACATAACTGGAATTGTTCTTCATATCATCCAAACTACCTACAAAATCACTATATGTATATCCATTCAAATCCTTCTTTTCTATACTTGCAGTTAGGCCAAAATCTCTAGTTCCTACTATGTATTTTAGAATTATTTTTCCTCTTCTCCAATGTGTGTGTTTTGGAGTCTCCATAAATTTGGAAATCAAACTCACTCCTTGCATAATATTCATTCTTGTAGATGTGAGATAAATGACGTTGCAAGCCAATCTTTTGAATAGAGTTGGATTGACATATGTTCCTTGATCATCCTTGCTTAACTTTGTACCTGTTGCAACTGGTGTAGGGTCATGTTTGAAATTTCTTATCGTGAATCTTTTCAACAAATATCTAACATATTTATTTTGACAAATAAAAATCCCTTTTTCAGATTGCTCAACTTCTATGCCAAGAAAATATTTCACAAGTCTGAGATCTGTCAACTCAATTTTTTCTTCATGGCTACTTTAAATTGATCTCATTCAAAATCACCTGTATAAATCATGTCATCAACATATAAGGAAACAACCAAAATCTGTCCATGATCATTTACCTTTTTGTACAAGGTAGGCTATATGTTGCCTCTGCAAAATCCATTCTTGATCATGTATCTATCAATTCTACTATATCAAGTTCTCCGAACGTGCTTGAGTCCATAGAGTGCTTTCTTCAACCTGTAAACTACTTTATCTTCTTTACCTTCAACTTTATAAGCCGAAGGCAACTACATATAAATTTCTTCTTCTAGAATTCCATTCAAAGAAGGTTGATTTCACATCCATGTGATATACTTTCCACTTGTTTTGAGTTTTTGTGGCTAGAACTGCTCTTATAGTACCCAATCTGGCTACTGAAGAAAACATTTCTAATGTATTCCTAGTTGTTGCAATAATCCTTTTTCCACAGGCCTTGCTTTAAATAAGTCAATGGTGTAAATTAACCATATCCAAAGTGTCATTCTTTTCAATAGCTTCAATTTCTTCATCCATGGCTTGCACCTAATTTTCATCTCTTATTTTTTCTTTAAACGAACAAGGTTAGAATGACAACAATGCAAAGTTTGAACTAACATCCAAATCATCATAAATATCTTTCAGACTTCTCATCTTTCTCTTACCATTGCTTGATTCATCACCTGATTGACTGCTGAGAGATTTATGGTTTGTTGATCTGCTTGAAGATCCATGTTGCGCAAATTAACCTCAGTTTCTTTTTTGTCTTCTGCTAGACTTCTAAGTTCATCGGTTGTGGCCTGAACCTCTCTCAACATGGGAACAATCTCTGCCTCTTGTTTTCGGTTCATTTTCTTAGTCTTCCTCAGTCGTGCCTTGCGATCCGTGATTGTTGTCTTTCCTCTATCTTATACCTTCTTTCCTAATTGCATGAGGCTATCTTCCATATCACCCTTAAAAAAATATTATTTTTAATATATACCCATGTAAGGGACAATCTTCACCCAAAAAACAACACCATACTTAACAAAACACAAAAAATACTTTTACAAACAAACTTGGCCAAAATCCTAAACTTTCTTATCAATAAAACCCTTCTTCCTTTATTTAAAAAAAACCTTTAAAAAATCCTCTCACAAAAGAATATTTTTTTTATACCATACACATGCACATTTGTTGTTTCTTTTTATATAGGAAAATGAACTTAAAAAACCTCTACCATACCCTTTTTATTAAACCTTTGAAAGTTTTAAAACCACTAGCTTTAAACGTATCACTTTGAATGACTTTAACAGGATGACTTAGGGGGATCACACAATTTTTTTTTTTTTGAAAATAAACCTGGTCTACCACGTTTCAAAAGCTTTTCAAAATAAAACAAATTTCCAAACTTTTGTTTTAAAACCTTTTGACAACTCACCAGTTGTGTTTTGACTCTTTCACTACTACATGTAGGGCGGTTTTAAGACAATATTTGAGTTAATTGTCTTAACTTAAGACAAAAAGAAACTTGTGTATTATCTTAAATATTGTCTTTAAGTGGGTGTCTCAAAATATAATGTCTCAAAAAAATTTCTCTATAAAGACAATATAGAACACATATTATTATTGTCTCTATAAAGACAAGAATTATTGCCTAATAAGAGGCAATTTGATTTGTCTCTCTAGAGACAATTTCATTTGTCTCTCTAGAGACAACTTCATTTGTGTCTCTTTAGAGACAATTACATTTTTGTCTTTTTAGAGACAATAGTTGAGATTAAAAACATATTGTCTCTATAGAGACTATATGTCCATAATTCAAACTATTGTCTCTCTAGAGACAATATAAAAAAATATTTAAAAATAAATAAATAAAATCATTTTGAATGTTCTTTCAAAGTAGTTTCACATTCAAAGTTCACAAATAGTGATTTTAATTACCTTAAATCTTTGTTGTTTATGGATACCAACAGAATAAAAAATAGATAAATCCATTATTTTCAATGCTAACAACAAAGTAATTTTAAATCTAAATGAAAAAACAATTCTGGAAAGCAACATTGAAAATAATAAGGCAACACACTTATATTTTCTGAAAATGCATTCACATCATTTGAACATGCAGGATCCTCAGTTGGAACTTCATTTTAAGACATAGTATGAGTCAAAAAATAAATGTTCTAGATTTCTCCATCCTACAAGAGGGTTTACTCTCTAACATAGAAATTCAAAGCTTCAATCACATTAAATGGTGGAAATTAAATTCATATCTAGTTGTTAAACCACAATTTCAATACCCTTGTATAATTGGAATTGGCTTCCTTGATAAAAAAGAATTGTAATAATGTATATGAATTTGAATTTACAATTGATTGGAAATTCTGTCTTCATGAAGGTTTTACAAAAGATGAAAAATTGACACAGGTCCTGGCAACATGATATAGGCCAATTCTCAATCTATTGGTGACCTACATAATTATCTTCTCCACTATTGGCTTTCACAATTCGAGTTGGCTCCATCTCCTGTTGCAGCCCAAGAATTGCAGCAATTGGTATCCAAATTGGTGGTGATATAGTTCCCGAGGAAGCTTCATATCCAATGAATCTAATTCGGGTAATGAACTATTATGATCAACTTCATAACAAGCTAAAGTTGCAGAAAAGTCTCTATCACTAGATGTTTTCTTGACACTTAATCATTTCTTGGAGGCACACCAAACCACCCATCCTTCTTCCTATTAAGAATAAAATAATAAATTCCTGTAAGGCAAGTTTTATACCATTGCTCAACCATTTCCAAAAGAGCTACTTATTGAAATAAAATAAAATAAATGTAGTGTGTACTTGAAATAGAAATGTGTGCACTCTTAGTATTTATTCATTATCACTTGCCTTGCCTTGCATGATTCCGAGGAGCACCTGCAAATGCAATAGTAGAGTCATTTTGTTTATTTTTATAATAAAACCACTACCATCTTTATAATAATTAATAATTGAAATAAAAATAAGATTCTGCAAACTTATTAAACTCTCAATATAAAAATGGATCAAAAACAAAACCAATATACTCTTTAATATAAGCATAAATTTTAATGATGATACCATCTCTATTTTTGGTTGGTAGCACTCTTTGTTCCCAATCAAAGCCCAAAAATGTCGTGAATACTAGTGAAAATACTAGGTAAGTTTCAAACCCTTTTAAAATGAAAGTACATCACCTATTTTAATCTGCAGTGGGATGGGAAGTATTTGAAAAATCTTATTAGAAGAGTGAACAAAATCTTTGACTAAAACTTGCAGAATCTCAATCAACATTAATACTCAACAATCATATGGGATTTTCCCTAAATGAGGCTTTTATAATTATATATTTATTAATTTAAATTTAACTAGCATTTGCACCATATGCTGCAAAGGAAATGCCGTAAGTCGGTAGCGCATATGGAAGAAGAACATAAATGAAAAAAATGTGATATGTTAGGTGATCTAACTATAGCCAAATTTAAATGAAAAAATAAATCTAAATGTTAAATTTAATACAATCAAACAATCTACTCAAACCAAAGGCATGCACAAATTCCTTAGAATAGGATAAGTTTATCGTTATATTTCAGGTTAAAGATACAGTGCTAAAGTTAGATCAGGCAATTCTGTTTTATTTTTCACGTCTTTCTGAATTCATTTTTTATCAGTTAGATAGAGTGCAGATCCATATATCTAAGAAATATATATATTTTTATGAACCCTATGTGTCACTTATAAAAGAGAGTGAGAGTATCACTTCCCTTCCATGCTTAGCTAGGGATGGAGTTCGTCTCTCAGCACAATATAATAAGAGGTATAGAACATGCTATATAGTGTAAAAATTTATTTCCACATAAAACATGCATTTCTGCATTTTAAGTGTCAACTTGTTGAACAAAAAAATATAAATTCAAATGTAAACCAGTGCATATGGGTTATTAATATTACCTTTGTTTAGCAAGAGGGGATTCAATTCATTACTTAATTTACGCCCAAGTTTTACTACTTCAAATGGGAGTCAGAAGTTTGGATTTAAGATGCTACCTTGGCTTTGATAAGCGTTCCATCTCCCATTTTTATCATAGTTAAAGAAAAATATGTAGATTGTTGAATGGAAACAACTTTAGCATTGAATGTGATCGTTCCTAGAGCCAATTCCTTTACAAGGGTATCCAGAAACATACTCCTTTGCACGCATATAACTTCATGATTTCTGCTGATAGACAGGAAAAGTACTTAGTATTACAAAGCATGTGAAAAAAAGATGACCAAAATAGTTAATGGGATAGAAAGTACATCATGTCATAGTGGCAATGAGGGAGTGTTGAAGCCATCTCCTAGATGCAGAAATGACCAGGAATAGAAATAAAGAATACAAATAGGTATACCCTAGACAAAGAAGCAGCAGGTGAAGCATTAAAGCTGAAACAGAGAAGCAGAAGCATTAATCTGAAAGAACCAACCAGACTAAAAAGTGAGGGATTTGAGATGAGAAGCATTGGATAACAAAATGGGAAAATCAAGAAAACATCCAATGTAAGTGAGATTTTTTTTTAAAATAGAAGTTTAAGGTACCCTCTAGATGTGAAATAAAAAGCTACCTGATATCAATCTGGATAGCCATATTTTTTCTCCTCTGTTTTATTATGCTGTTTTTGGATACCAGGTTTCATAGGTGTTGTGATTGCAAAGAATGTTAAGAATGTTGTGCCCAATAAGAATTGGCTTATATGATTTTGAATTTCTATTGGTTAAACTTAGGGTTCACACCTTTTAGGAGTCCATATTCTAGCATGGCATGGACTATCTGCCATGGAAGACCCCTCTAGTGAGCCCTACGGTCATTGTAATCTTGAAAATATTCAAATGAATATGGACATTTTTCTAACTGTCCACTGGGTGCACCTATATCAACCCCCTGTAAACGGTAAAACTAAAAACCTATTACTCTAAATGCAACGCTGCATGCCTTGAGATAAGTTGTGTGTTGGCCATTGTGGTCTTATTGTTTTGGCGATCAAATCCTGAATGCATGAGGGCAGAAACAATAATACGGTGAGATTTTACAATTTCTACATCTATGTTTGCTATGGTCTTGCATGCTTTCCGAGACATTTATCAGCCAAGAGTTATGATGGCGTACTTACCATTTTCCAAAGCCGGTGTACGAGAGCTGTTTGGTAAATGCTGAAGGGAAGGAAGTCACCTGTGCCCTGTAAATTGGCATACAAGAAGCTAAATTATAGTGGGAAGAGCAGCTGGAGGTAAAGTACAGAGGATCAAATTGAATGATGTAATGACAATACCCCTGTAACTGCGGATGCTTCAGGCGAAGGGACTCTGCAACACCGAGAACATCGAGAGCCCTCCATAGTAGTCTGCATACACAAATGATAGTTTGAATATATCGACTAGTCACTAAACAAAGAATGTAACTTATGAATTCATGAGGCAAGTGCTAGAATGCAGGGTTTGGAGCATACAGACAAATAAAGAGTATAATTGAGTAATTCCTAATGAACAACTAAAGTAGCTTACTTTAAATTGTGAGTCTCCTTATAGCTTCTACTCTAAACGCAATGTTGCATGCCTTGAGATAAGTTGTGTGTTGGCCATTGTGGTCTTATTGTTTTGGTGATCAAATCCTGAATGCATGAGGGCAGAAACAATAATACGGTGAGCTTTTACAATTTCTACATCTATGTTTGCTATGGTCTTGCATGCTTTCCGAGACATTTATCAGCCAAGAGTTATGTTGGCATACTTACCATTTTCCAAAGCCGGTGTACGAGAGTTGTTTGGTAATAGTTAATGGGATAGAAAGTACATCATGTCATAGTGGCAATGAGGGAGTGCTGAAGCCATCTCCTAGATGCAGAAACAATAATACGTTGAGCTTTTACAATTTCTACATCTATGTTTGCTATGGTCTTGCATGCTTTCTGAGACATTTATCAGCCAAGAGTTATGCTGGCGTACTTACCATTGTCCAAAGCCAGTGTACGAGAGCTATTTGGTAAATGCTGAAGGGAAGGAAGTCACCTGTGCCCTATAAATTGGCATACAAGAAGCTAAATTATAGTGGGAAGAGCAGCTAGAGGTAAAGTACAGAGGATCAAATTGAATGATGTAATGACAATACCCCTGTAACTGCAGATGCTTCAGGTGAAGGGACTCTGCAACACCGAGAACATCGAGAGCCCTCCATAGTAGTTTGCATACACAAATGATAGTTTGAATATATCAACTAGTCACTAAACAAAGAATGTAACTTATGAATTCATGAGGCAAGTGCTAGAATGCAAGGTTTGGAGCATACAGATAAATAAAGAGTATAATTGAGTAATTCCTAATGAACAACTAAAGTAGCTTACTTTAAATTGTGAGTCTCCTTATAGCTTCTACTCTAAACGCAATGTTGCATGCCTTGAGATAAGTTGTGTGTTGGCCATTGTGGTCTTATTGTTTTGGTGATCAAATCCTGAATGCATGAGGGCAGAAACAATAATACAGTGAGCTTTTACAATTTCTACATCTATGTTTGCTATGGTCTTGCATGCTTTCCGAGACATTTATCAGCCAAGAGTTATGCTGGCGTACTTACCATTTTCCAAAGCTGGTGTATGAGAGCTGTTTGGTAAATGCTAAAGGGAAGGAAGTCACCTATGCCCTGTAAATTGGCATACAAGAAGCTAAATTATAGTGGGAAGAGTAGTTGGAGGTAAAGTATAGAGGATCAAATTGAATGATGTAATGACAATACCCCTGTAACTGCAGACACTTCAGACGAAGGGACTCTGCAACACTGAGAACATCAAGAGCCCTCCATAGTAGTTTGCATACACAAATGATAGTTTGAATATATCGACTAGTCACTAAACAAAGAATGTAACTTATGAATTCATGAGGCAAGTGCTAGAATGTAGGGTTTGGAGCATACAGATAAATAAAGAGTATAATTGAGTAATTCCTAATGAACAGCTAAAGTAGCTTACTTTAAATTGTGAGTCTCCTTATAGCTTCTACTCTAAACGCAACGCTACATGCCTTGAGATAAGTTGTGTGTTGGCCATTGTGGTGTTATTGTTTTGGCGATCAAATCTTGAATGCATGAGGGCAAAAACAATAATACGGTGAGCTTTTACAATTTCTACATCTATGTTTGCTATGGTCTTGCATGCTTTCTGAGACATTTATCAACCAAGAGTTATGCTGGCATACTTACCATTTTCCAAAGCCGGTGTACGAGAGCTGTTTGGTAAATGTTGAAGGGAAGTAAGTCACCTGTGCCCTATAAATTGGCATACAAGAAGCTAAATTATAGTGGGAAGAGCAGCTGGAGGTAAAGTACAGAGGATCAAATTGAATGATGTAATGACAATACCCCTGTAACTGTGGATGCTTCAAGCGAAGGGACTCTGCAACACTAAGAACATCGAGAGCCCTCCATAGTAGTCTGCATACATAAATGATAGTTTGAATATATCGACTAGTCACTAAACAAAAAATGTAACTTATGAATTCATGAGGCAAGTGCTAGAATGTAGGGTTTGGAGCATACAAATAAATAAAGAGTATAATTGAGTAATTCCTAATGAACAACTAAAGTAGCTTACTTTAAATTGTGAGTCTCCTTATAGCTTCTATAACAATGTGTAAAGCCCCCAGATCCTTGTTGCACTATTCCTATTATATATGCTCCACTTATCAGCCCAAATGCTCTCCATCTCCTCTCCTCCACATATTTCTTCAGTGCTGCTTCAATTCTTTTGTCTTCTTCTAGACCATTCGTGATTGTCATTGCTTCTCCCAAGCACCTTCCTAGCACCACTGCATCCTCAAGTGTAGAACATCCACCTTGTCCTAAGTCTGGAGTCATAGGATGCATTGCATCCCCTGCAACACAGACATTTCCCTTACATAGTTTTCCGAATAACACTGCCCATGGCCACCTCAAGCTGAGTGCGTTAATGTTAAAGTGTCTATTTGAGTTTTCTTTACTATATCCAGAATCTCCTCTGGATAGTCTCGAAGTCTTTCCAATGCATTTTCCAATATACTCTTTGGATCACGTCCAATATCTGAATCTGCAACACATCCAGTTAGGCATGCCTTATATTCTTGTTATTTTCTGTCAAATAGTTCACAGAGCTTGTGACTACTATATGAGGATTATAATATCAAGATAAAAAATTCAAACGCAACACAGTTGTTCAAAATTATCTGAAAGGAATATAATAGAAGGTTTCAATAATTTTTGAAGAATCTATTTTTAAGATTGATGATTTCCTGCACCTACACATGATCCAACAATTATAACAAAGGGTGCTATAATATTATACCACAAGGAAGTGAACTCTGGGTTGTGAACCAGTAAACATCCTTCTCATTGCATGGAACAAAACCTGCCCTCAAATGTTCTCCCCAAAATAGCTGCGCCTTTGGCCCAAACTTATGTCCTTCAGGGTACGTTGCCAATCCCCTAATAGCAGATCTCCCAGAAAGACTAGGGGCTGGAAGACCCAGCCATTCAGCGACTACGGAATTCCCTCCATCACAACCTATCAGTACCTGTGAGTAGAAACAAATTCCAAATGGTTGAGAGAAACATGATAACATAGAAGATAGATTTAATGATCAAACTTGCATTCAACAGACCCCTGTCATTTTTTCTCAAATACAAAAGGACATCTAGTACTCGTGTATGAGAGAAACCACCACAGAAATTCCTGTCTGATAGAAACCAGCGCATATGGGTTATTAATATTACCTTTGTTTAGCAAGAGGGGATTCAATTCATTACTAAATTTATGCCCACGTTTTACTACTTCAAATGGGAATCAGAAGTTTGGATATAAGATGCTACCTTAGCTTTGATAAGCGTTCCATCTCCCAGTTTTACTATATTTAAAGAAGAATCTGTAGACTGTTGAATGGAAACAACTTTAGCACTGAATCTGATAGTTCCTGTAGACAATTCTTTTGCAAGGTTATCCATAAGCACACTCCTTTGCACGCATCGAACTTCATGATTTCCACTGATAGACAGGAAAATTACTTAGTATTACAAAGCATGTGAAAAAAAGATGACAAAAATAGTTAATGGGATAGAAAGTACATCATGTCATAGTGGAAATGAGGGAGTGTTGAAGCCATCTCCTAGATGCAAAAATTACCAGGAACAGAAATAAAGAATACAAATAGGTATACCCTAGACAAAGAAGCAGCAGGTGAAGCATTAAAGCTAAAACAGAGAAGCAAAAGCATTAATCTGAAAGAACCAACCAGACTAAAAAGTGAGGGATTTGAGACGAGAAGCATTGGATAACAAAATGGGAAAATCAAGAAAACATCCAATGTAAGTGAGATTTTTTTTTAAATAGAAGTTTAAGGTACCCTCTAGATGTGAAATAAAAAGCTACCTGATATCAATCTAGATAGCCATATTTTTTCTCCTCTGTTTTATTATGTTGTTTTTGGATACCAGGTTTCATAGGTGCTGTGATTGCAAAGAATGTTAAGAATGTTGTGCCCAATAAGAATTGGCTTATATGATTTTGAATTTCTATTGGTTAAACTCAGGGTTCACACCTTTTAGGAGTCCATATTCTAGCATGGCATGGACTATCTGCCATGGAAGACCCCTCTAGTGAGCCCTACGGTCATTGTAATCTTGAAAATATTCAAATGAATATGGACATTTTTCTAACTGTCCACTGGGTGCACCTATATCAACCCCCTGTAAATGGTAAAACTAAAAACTAAAAACCTATGGAGGCTTAGAACACATCCTCTGGTCACAAGGTTTGGAAATGCTGGTAGCCTTACATTTATAGCAAGACATCGATCATCCTCCCTTATGAATCTTGATAAAACAATAGCACAGGCATTTGTATGAAGAGACTCGAGCATTAGAAAAAGACTGACAGGAAATAGATGAGTGCATGTGTTGTGCATGCTCCATCTCATAAACAGAACGAATGTGTAACAATTGTATATACCTATTACCCAGTTGGATGTGAAAAATGGTGTATATATAGAGTGTATACATGAATTATAATTGTAGCAGAATAAAAAATGCATGGAAATGCTCGCAACCTTAGATTTCTAGCAAAATCAACGATATGAATATATACAATTTCATGAATTAGACTTGTAGCACCTCAAAAATGTTTGGAAATGTTGACAGTCTAGGATTAATAGAAAAAAACATTGACCATCATAACTTGCGAGCCTCAATAAAGCAATGACGAGGGCATTTGTATGAAGAGACTCTGACATTCGCTAAAGACTAACTAAAAATAGATGCGTGTGTTTTGTATGCTCCAACTAAATTTGTGCTTGAGCATTGATTAATTGTTAGAGTATGGGTAATCTTCACTTAAGACCACATGGCGAACAATTAGCTTTATGTCTCCATATACATAAAGGTGTGCTTCTTTAAAAAGAGCACCAATATGCAATAAAGAACCCTGAAATATGCTTGGAAAATGAAAAGACATAAAATAATGTAGAGTATTGGTGGAAGAGAGGGTATAAAAACCCAGAATTATGTTTAACCCTCTAATATAGTTAACCACACATGGAATAAGTGAATTCTAATGAATGACAATGCAGTGAATGCCCGTGAGCTCTAGTTTCATCAATTCATGAGTAAATGTTGGTGTGGGATTAAACCAAATAATGCCAATTTCATGCCTCATACTTCTCAAAGACCCAAGCTACAAATATCATGGCTTGGTATTATACCTATGCACAGATTTGTGGAGATTTGAGATGTTCAGAGGAGAATCAATCATATTTCTATAACACCCCTCTAGAACCTATTTCATGCTAACGAATTAGAGTCTAGTGCCAAACACATGATCACATATCCAAGCAAAAGATCATCCCAGTGCATCTCCTAGAATGGTAGATATCAAGTGACTCAATGTGGCCATTTATTGCACAGAAGTTGAAATATATAATAATGAGCCAATGCGGCATGCATTTTCATAAAAGGATGACCTCATTTCTCAAAACAAACCCAAAGGAACTAGGATTGTTACAATGTTGTATGTTGGTTTAGGGTGCAACACTATCATGCTATAAGACACAATTGCATATAAAAGGTTATACTCCATGGGATACATAAAGAAAATTCCTTTTCTTGTCTTAATTAGAAAGGAGAAAGCTTTTCATTGATAAGAAAGAATTTTTATTTAGAAAGAAGACATCCTCCAATGAAGTTTGAGATTGTGAAGAATGCACCATACAGTACATTTCAGCTACTTCTGTTCAGGAAAATCCCATCTCACTTGTTAATAATGAAACTCACGAGTATGGGTTTAAGAATTCATATGCAATTGAAAGATATCAAGATCATGTAGTTGAAAAAGAAGAGAAAATTGAACAGGTTTACAAAAGTGAAACTCACAATGATGAAGAACGAAAATCACATAAGAATTATAACAGTAGCCAAAACGATGGTTGTCCCATGTTGTGTAATGCATTTTCTTTGAAGTTTGGAGATCATCAACTGATTCATTCATCATACGAAGAACCTCAAGAAGCTTATGAGAATATTTGAGTTTCAGATGTCAGTGTGCAACCTCATAACTCAGCTATTGAGGATGAAGCTCATGATGACAAATTTAATTATTCAAAGTCCAGACAACGACAAACAGTTTTATGGCCTTGATTAATTGTATGGTTCAAAATTGGACACTGCCTGTAGTATGTATGAGCCAATGCGTAGTGTTTCCTAGCATGCAGGTGATTCATCTCATTACAAGGTTGATTGGATTCATGTCTACACACAAATAGAGAGCGTTACTTCAAAGAAGAAATTAAGTTTTTCATGTAATTATAAAGAAATAGAACTAGACGACTCAGGTAATTGTTGATTCTTCAAACAGTTTTGAACTTGAAGGCAGTATTGATGTGTTCGCTAGTTCGGGAATGCCTTGAATCTGTTCTAGTTCCCCTAGCATTAATATTAATGATGTGTTCCCTTTGCTATAATGATTTCAGTAATCCATTAAACAAGCCCAATCTTACCGACAATAATGATGTGTTCCTTATTCAGGTATGGATGAATCTATTCTTGAAAAAACATTCACTGCTGAGGAGACTGTTCAAAATAAAATCAATTCTTAAGACAACACTAATTTGTTCCCTTATTCATGTATTATTCTTCAAGAAAAAATATGGGTTTCCTATGTATTTATTAATGATGAGTTTTCTCCACATTTATAAGTGTTTTTACTCCATGAAACACAACCCAACCACTAAATCTGTGCTTGAGCATTGATTAAGTGTTAGAGTATGGGTTATCTAAACTTAAGACCACATTGTGAACCACTACCTTTATGTCTCCATATACATAAAGGTGTGTTGCTTTAGAAGAGCACCAATATGCAATAAAGAACCCCGAAATATGCTTGGAAAATGAAAAGACATAAAATAATGTAGAGTACTGGTGGCAGAGAGGGTATAAAAACCCAGAATTATGTTTAACCCTACAATATAGTTAACCACACATGGAATAAGTGAATTCAAATGAATTACAATGCAGTGAATGCCCATGAGCTCTGGTTTCCACAATTCATGAGTAAATGTTGGTGTGGGATTAAACCAAATAATGCCAATTTCACGCCTCATACTTCTCAAAGACCCAAGCTACAAATATCATGGCTTGGTATTATACCTATGCAGAGATTTTTTGAGATTTGAGATGTTCAGAGGAGAATCAATCATATTTCCATAACACCCATCTAGAACCTATTTCATGCTAACGATTTAGAGTCTAGTGCCAAACACATGATCACATATCCAAGCAAAAGATCATCCTAGTGCATCTCCTAGAATGGTAGATATCAAGTGACTCAATCTGGCCATTTATTGCACAGAAGTTGAAATATATAACAATGAGCCAATGGGGCGTGCATTTCCATAAATGGATGACCTCATTTCTCAAAACAAACCCAAAGGAACTAGGATTGTTACAATGTTGTATGTTGGGTTAGGGTGCAACACTATCATGCTATAAGACACAATTGCATATAAAAGGTTATACTCCATGGGATACATAAAGAAAATTCCTCTTCTTGTCTTAATTAGAAAGGAGATAGTTTTTCATTGACAAGAAAGATTTGTTATTTAGAAAGGAGGCATCGTCCAATGAAGTTCGAGATGGTGAAGAATGCACCATATAGTACATTTCAGCTATTTCTGTTCAGGAAAATCCCATCTCACTTCTTATTAATGAAACTCACGATTATGGGTTTAAGAATCAGATGCAATTGAAAGATATCAAGATCATGTAGTTGAAAAAGAAGAGCAAATTGAACAGGGTTACAAAAGTGAAACTCATGATGATGAAGAATGAAAATCACATAAGAATTATAACAGTAGCCAAAATGATGGTTGTCCCATGTTGTCTAATGCATTTTCTTTGAAATTTGGAGATCATCAACTGATTCATTCATCATACAATGAACCTCAAGAAGTTTATGAGAATATTTTTGTTTCAGATGTTGGTGTGCAACCTCATAACTCAGCTATTGAGGATGAAGTTCATGAATACAAATTTCATTATTCAGAGTCCAGACAATGACAAACAGTTTTATGGCCTTGATGAACTGTATGGTTTGAAAGTGGACAGTGTCTGTAGTATGTATGAGCCAATGCCTAGTGTTTCCTAGCATGCAAGTGAGTCATCCCATTACAAGGTTGATTGGATTCATGTCTACACGCAAATAGACCGAGATACTTCAAAACATAAATTAAGTTGTTCATGTAATTATAAAGGAAAAAAACTAGACACGACTCAGGAAATTGTTGATTCTTCAAATAGTTTTGAACTTGAAGGCAGTATTGATGCGTTCGCTCGTTAGGGAATGCCTTGACTCTATTCTAGTTCCCCTAGTATTAATATTAATGATGTGTTCCCTTTGCTATAATGATTTCAATACTCCATTAAACAAGCCCAACCTTACCGACAGTAATGATGTGTTCCTTGTTCAGGTATGGATGAGTCTATTCTTGAAAAATCAGTCACTCCTGAGGAGATTGTTCAAAATAAAATCAATTCTTAAGGCAATACTGATTTGTTCCCTTTTTCAAGTATTATTCTTCAAGAAAAAATATGGGTTTCCTTTGTATTTATAGTAATGATGCATTTTCTCCACATTTATAGGTGTTTTTACTCCATGAAACACAACCCAACCACTAAATATGTGCTTGAGCATTGATTGATTGTTAGAGTATGGGTGATCTGAACTTAAGAGCACATGGTGAACCACTACCTTTATGTCTCCATATACATAAAGGTTTGCTTCTTTAGAAGAGCTCTAATATGCAATAAAGAACCCTAAAATATGATTGGAAAATGAAAAGACATAAAATAATGTAGAGTACTAGTGGCAGAGAGGTTATAGAAACCCAGAATTACGTTTAACCCTCCAATATTGTTAACCACACATGGAATAAGTGAATTCAAATGAATGAAAATGCAGTGAATGCCCATGAGCTCTAGTTTCATCAATTCATGAGTAAATTTTTGTGTGGGATTAAACCAAATAATTCCAATTTCATGCCTCATACTTCTCAAAGACCCAAGCTACAAATATCATGGCTTGGTATTATACCTATGCACATATTTGTGGAGATTTGAGATGTTCAGAGGAGAATCAATCATATTTCCATAACACCCCGCTAGAACCTATTTCATGCTAACGAATTAGAGTCTAGTGCAAAACACATGATCACATATCCGAGCAAAAGATCATCCCAGTGCATCTCCTAGAATGGTAGATATCAAGTGACTCAATGTGGCCATTTATTGCACAGAAGTTGAAATATATAACAATGAGCCAATGGGGTGTGCATTTTCATAACAGGATGACCTCATTTCTCAAAACACACCCAAAGGAACTAGGATTGTTACAATGTTGTATGTTGGGTTAGGGTGTAACACTATCATGTTATAAAACACAATTGCATATAAAAGATTATATTCAATGGGATACGTAAAGAAAATTCCTTTTCTTATCTTAATTAGAAAGGAGACAGTTTTTCATTGACAAGAACGAATTGTTATTTAGAAAGGAGGCATCATCCAATGAAGTTCGAGATGGTGAATAATGCACCATACAACACATTTCAGCTACTTCTATTCAGGAAAATCCCATCTCACTTGTTAATAATGAAACTCACGACTATGGCTTTAAGAATTCAGATCCAATTGAAAGATATCAAGATCATGTAGTTGAAAACGAAGAGAAAATTGAATAGGTTTACAAAATTGAAACTCACGATGATGAAGAACGAAAATCACATAAGAATTATAACAGTAGCCAAAATGATGGTTGTCCCATGTTGTCTAATGCAGCTTCTTTGAAATTTGGAGATCATCAACTGATTCATTCATCATACGATGAACCTCAAGAAGCTTATGAGAATATTCGAGTTTGAGATGTTGGTCTGCAACCTCATAACTCAGCTATTGAGGATGAAGTTCATGAAGACAAATTTCATTATTCAGAGTCCAGACAATGACAAACAGTTTTATGGCCTTGATGAATTGTATGGTTCGAAAGTGGATAGTGTCTGTAGTATGTATGAGCCAATGCGTAGTGTTTCCCAACATGCAGGTGAGTCATCTCATTACAAGGTTAATTGGATTCATGTATACACACAAATAGAGAGTGATATCTCGAAGCAGAAATTTAGTTGTTCATGTAATTATAAAGAAACAGAACCAGACACGGCTCATGAAATTGTTGATTCTTCAAACAATTTTGAAGGTAGTATTGATTTGTTCGCTACTTCGGGAATGCCTTAACTCTTTTCTAGTTCCCCTAGTATTAATATTAGTGATGTGTTCCCTTAGCTATAATGATTTCAATACTCCATTAGACAAGCCCAACCTTACCGACAGTAATGATGTGTTCCTTGTTCAGTTATGGATGAATCTGTTCTTGAAAAAGCAGTCATGGCTGAGGAGACCGTTCAAAATAAAATAAATTCTTAGGACAGTACTGATTTGTTCCCTTGCTCAGGTATCATTCTTCAAGAAAAAATATGGGTTTCCTCTGTATTTATAGTAACAATGTGTTTTCTCCACATTTATAAGTGTTTTTACTCCATGAAACACAACCCAACCACTAATGATTTGTTGCGATAATTTTAGAACAAATTAAACAATCCAAGCTTCTAGATAATAATGATATGTTCCCTTGTTCAGGTATAATTGATTCTATTCTTGAAACAGAAGAAACATTTCAATCGATTTTGTAGACTATAACAATGTGTTCCCTCATCAAGGTATGTATGATTTTGTGAAGCTCAAGCCGATGAAGAATGCAGTAAAGAGTATCTTCAGGAAAATCCCATATCACTTGTTAATGATGAAGGTTTAGAGGATGAATTGAATGATTCAAAAACCACTGAAGGGTATCAGGTCTCTGTAGTTGAAAATGAAGAGAAAATTGAATAGTTTTCCAAGAGTGAAACTCAGAATGCTCAAGAAAGTGTATCTCCTAAGAACTACAATGAGGAAGCTCGAGAGGCTGTGAAGGATGAAGCTCATGAAATCAAGTCTTATTTTTCAAACAAAAGCAAAGTGTGTTTTGGACTTGATGAGTTCAATGGTCCTCAAAAGGAGGAAGATGAAAACCAACAGATTTATGAGAATGAAGCTTATGAAGGTGAACCAATGGATTGTGGCAACACTCCAGAATTAAAAAATAAGCTTCAATTTGATGCAGACAATTTGAATGGTGCTCACCAATTCGAACTCCTGCCAAAGGCTTTGTCTCTAGAAAATATGTCACAGCTGGAATCATATAGTGAAGGTCAAGAGCCTGGGGAATGCAGTGAAGAGGAGCTTTTAGTTCTAAATGATGTTCAGAAAAGTCACATCTCACTGGTTAATGGTGAAGCTCAAGAAGATAAATTGAGTGATCCCAAAACTAAAGAAGGATATCATGACTCTATATATCAAAGAGAGGAGCATTATGAACTTGCTTCAATGGCTGAAACTCAGGATGTTGAAGAAACCATCTTTCACAAGCAAAATGATGGCTCTCCTGATGTAGTTTGGATGAAAGTGAAAAATCCTGAATAGGTAGATATGTCCAATGAACTTCAAGTAACATATAAAAACATTCAAGCTTCAAAGGATGAAGTGCATCAAGGAAACTTTTCAGACAATGGAAATGAGTTTTATAACCTCAATGAGTTGTATGGTTCAACTCCTCAAAAGGAGGAAGATGTAGTTGAGTAGATCACCAAGTATGTTCACATTCCCTTAACAGATGGTGATCAAGTGGAACATGGATCTTACAATGTAGCTATGGAAAAAAATGAAGTTGAAGATGAAGCATATAAGGAAAGCATTAGTATTGTTGATGGCATAACTGATGCAAGTCAAATTAAAGAAAAATTGTTTGATATGGACAACAATGGAAAACATGAGGGATTCATTGCCCCTAACAAAATTGAGAGAAAAGAGGACGATCAAGAAGAAAAATATATACAGAACGGAGCTGAAGAGACACAAGAATTCAAATTTGGACAAAATATACAACTTGTGAAAGTAGACACAGTGGTCTACAACCAAGAACATTCTAGCATGGATACTCCATTGAAGATGCCTATGCTTACAAAAGGCCTTGATGTATCTCCTTGCTTGAATTCTTTGTTTGGATTGGACATTAGTGATCCATTAGATATGCCCAAGATTATGGAGAGTAATGATGCATTATTTTGTTAAGGTATAGCTGATTCTCTTATAGAAAATATCTCAGAGATTGTTACAAAAGCTGCATGCAAGTAGGAACTTTACCAACTGGATAACCCTTTGAAGACCCCTGAGGTTACAGAGGGATATAACATAGCTGTGGAAAAGAATGAAGTTGAATATGGAGCATGCCAGGAAAGAACTTTTATTGTTGATTGCATAACTGATGCAAGTCCAATTAGAGAACAATTGTTTGATATGGACAACAATGAAAAACATGAGTGATTCATTGACCCTACCAAAATTGAGGTTGACAATGGCGACGAAGCTGGAGAGACCCAAAATTTCAAAGTTGGAGAAAATATAGAAATTGTGGTGAGAAAGTAGAAACCTTCCCAATTTGATACTCCATTGAGGATCCCTGAGGTCACGGAGGGATATAATATATCTCCTTGTTTAAGCACCTGATTTGGCCTGGACTTTAGTATTCCATCCAAAAGTTCATGAACCTAGAAAAAGTTACAATATATCCCCTTGTTTAAGTATGAATGAATCTCTTCTAGAAGACAAGGATGTTTGCAATTAGCAACTTTCCTTGGATAATCCATTGAAGAGGCTTGAACATGCTGAGGGACCAAAATATGATACCCCAGTGAAAAATCTTGAGCTTATAGAAATTGATGTGACATCAGAGACTGAATATTTGTCACTGCATGTCCCACTTGGAGGCCATGTGTGTGTCATGGAAAAGGATGCTACGGTTTTGGATGGGACAGATCATTCTGAAAGTATTCTCCTCACATACAATCCTATAGAATCTGGAGAAGTAGCTAAGGGTTATACTATTTTGGATGATATGATTGTTCCTAGTAAAGGGGATTCAAGAAGAACCAAACTTGTAGACAGAATGCTGACTTTGACCAATAGATTACAAAATTTGCAATTGAACTTACAAGGACCATTCCCTATATTGTTGATAAAGAAAATTACCATATTATATGTGATTTTATCTTGCTAGTAAAAGCAAGTTGTGTGTGATATGAATCTATTTCATGCTAAAGAATTAGAGTCTAGTGCCAAAGACATGATCACATATCCAAGCAAAAGATCATCCCAGTGCATCGACTAGAATGGTAGATATCAAGTGACACAATGTGGCCATTTATTGCATAGAAGTTGAATTATATAGAAATGAGCCAATGGGGAGTGCATTTTCATAAAAGGATGACCTCATTTCTCAAAACACACCCAAAGGAACTAGGATTGTTACAATGTTGTATGTTGGGTTAGGGTGCAACAATATCATGTTATAAGACACAATTGCATATAAATGGTTATACTCCATAATTAATTTAGATTATGATGCTAATTTACAACTAATTATTGAATTTTTTTCATTACAATACTAAAAAGAAAATATAATTGAGTGAAAAAAGTGGAACCAACATCACAAGAAAAACACAATATGGTATGATGTCCTCTTGAAGAAACCAACCATGTTAAATGTGAGGAATATCAAGAGAGGATGAATGTAGAAAAACCCCTAAATATTGCAGAAATGGTGAGGATCCTAAAGTAGAAACACTCCTAAATGTTGCAGAAATATTGAGGATCCTAAAAGAAATACTCTAAAGCTACGTGATAGATAATGAAAGGATAATCCAAGAGAGAGAAATACCATTAGAATTGAATGAATTGTTGCTAAAAAATCTATCTGAAATTCAAAAGCAATTGCAACAAAGACCTAATGATACCAATGATTAATTTCAAAGATAAAGATTTGTTCAGAGGTTAAAAAACACATATTATCTACAAATAAAATGAGGAAAATCACCTCCATAAAAATACACCATGCTAAAAGGATAGATACATCTAGTAACAAATCATTATTTGATTCGTCTAGGGTTGGGATAGTCAATTCATATGAGCTTCTTGGAAATGGCTCCAAGAGTGAATTACATAAGAAAAATAAAAATAAGCATTCTTGAACAAAACTTCCTTGAAGGAGAATAGATTCAAATCACAATAATGGAAGACTTTGGGAAATGGTACCAAGATGAGTTTCTTAGACAAGATAAAACTACAATAGAAAGATATAAGTGTGAAAAAATACTAGATAGTTACTTGCAAAACAAGAAGCAAGAGAGAATAAAACCACTAAGAAATTAACTAATGAACGAGAGAGACAATTCAAATTTCTAATAAAATCTAATAATATGTTATTGATGAACATGAATGCAATATATAGACTCTGCTAGAGACCAATTAATTCAAATTAGGTTGGGGTTCCATCTTCATGCACTAATATAATTCAAAAGTACTTTCCCTAGTTGGAAAACACGTTAAATTATACTCACAAACCCAAATATACCCTGAAAATAATCCCAATGCCTACATCTATACCATGAAAATAATCCCAATTCCTACAACTATACCAATGAATACAACTACGCAAGGAAAATAATACCAATGCCAACATCTTTGCAAGGGAAATACATCAAATTGAAAGGAAAATACATGTGGAAACTAAACCCTTTGTTGTCTTCCTTCAAACTTCTAGCTCAGCTTCGAGTTCCTTTGCAAAATAACAGTGAAAGCCCCAACATATAAAAACTAAAACAATTTGGCGCCAAAACGATTTTCGGCCTCTACACCAAAAAAATTTCAGTGGTTTCAGCTGTCTTGTTTCCATTTTAAGATGGCCTAGCCCGCTATTTCTTGTTGTTTCCCACTCAGTCAACGCCCATGTCTCCAGCTTTTCCTAAGAATGAGGGTCTTAATATCTATCTCCCACCACCCACGAATAAATGACTATGTTCTCTGCTGCCGTTGGGCCTCATGCCCTTAATGCCCATCATAGAAACCCTAGTCTCGTGGCTCTCAAACATTGGTGTTTGTCTCTCCATTTTCTCGACAAACCCTCCATTGCAATGGGGCAAAAGAAGAGGAAGGTTTGGTTGATGATGAGGAGGAAGGTTTGGTTGTAGAAGAAAAGGTGTTGGTTCATTGGGGTGTGGAGGAAGGTTTGGTTGATGAAGATGCAACAACATTTTCTAGTGGATTCATAATGGAAAGTCGTGGTAGGAATCAGGCATGGAATGGAGTAGTTCAGCCAGGCCAACCGCTGGATTCTGTTCCATCAATTCCTCCCAAAAGCCGAATTTCTCGTGTCGTCTGGAGAATCCCTTTAGAACAAATCGAGGCGATTCTCTAGCCATCTCTTAGCACAAGAGAAACAAAGTGACATTGGTGTGGCATTATCACCATCTTCATGAATCTGCAAATATTTCTTAATCTTTTCCGTTCCACTGTTCCTTGCAAAAACCCTCTCTGTTCCTTGAAACCCTCTATGTTCCCGTATATACTTTTGAATACAAAATGGCAAAACCAAAGTAATTAAGGTATCAAACCAATGAGTCATGAGTGATATTTCAAAGCCATCATCATTGTTGATAGATGAATATGTTAGTGCAAAAATATGATCGTGAGTTACTGTAGATCAACGTGTTTCTACAAGCGGCTTTGAGAATCTAAGTGTGGAATCGCCATATTAGAATATTTTAGAACTGATTGTGTACGCAATTGGAAATAAATTAGTATTTAAATCGAACATTGGTTCCTTGTTCGATTTAATTCATTTAAAATGAGGAAATCATACTTAGGGAAACCCTAACCTGCAAAATTGAACCTCAAAAATATTAAATAAAAAATGAGTACATCGAGCGTGTAAAAATGAAATCAAACCTTTGCACATCGACCTTGGCAAAACGAACCTGGGTGCATTGGCTGCAAAATAACTCTGAAAAACATGAAATCGAAATGGGTACATGGAGCATGTAAAAGATGAAATACTACACATGTTCTCTAAGATAGCATTAACCGAGTTAATAATTTAACTAGCATTGGAAAACTAAGTCAATACTACCTAATTTAACTAGCATTTATTTTCAAATAATCAAGTATCAAAACCAATGAGTTATGATGATATCTATGTGAATTGTAAAAGCAAGTCAATACTACCCAATTTAGCTAGCACTATAAATATTATTCAAAGACACAATGATAAGCATTAAAATTTTGTTGAATACATCTAGTTACTTGTCATGTCTTCACTGCTAAGTTTTGATACAATTATAAAGTATCACATTGTGATGTAAATGTAGTCTAAATTAAATTTTTTAAATTACACCATGTATCACTATATCTACTAAACATAATACAATGACCACAAGGTACCACTACTCATACTAACATGACAAATAATTTAGCTACCACTATAACAAATAGATTTTCACTACCATGGACATAGATAAATTAGGGATTACTTTTTCACATGTATAAAAAAATATATAGATATAGTTTCCCATTGTTACTTCTATCACGCTACTTATGAAAACACTTACTTTAAGACAATCTCCCCTTAACAATAAGGACATGATTATTGTAGCAACCTAATTTAATAATATAAAAGAGAAGCACATTTATTATATTGGGAAAAATATACTAACCTTGGATCTATCAAGGGAGGAATGGGGTCATATTACTATAAGTGGAAACCTCTTTTACAATTGAACTTTTGAGTAAATTTTTGCATCATATTTATCATCTCAGCACTTATAGATCTATGTGAGTTCTCTTAAACAATTTTATCTTAATTGTTTTAAAACTAACATCGGGCATAAAGTCAAGCTGACTATTCACTTTCCATGGCAGAGAATATGTCAGCTTGGCAGTTACCTGCATTATAACTTAATATTAAATACTATTCTTATTTTTTACATTAATATGAATGCTTCTAATATTTAATATATTGTTAAGTAGATTACCCATTGAATAATTAGTGAAGTATCTAATATTGGATGAGAGAGTTGTAAGGCTAAAATTTTGGCTACCACAGGTTAAATTTGGTGTTTGTATCATGTCATGCAAAATTAGGTTTCACACCTCTCCAGGAATCAATAAAAATAATTTACACATACCAATCAAAGGCATTCAATAGATGGTTAAAGTAGTGGTTGGGAGGAGTTCACTGTCAAAAACATCCAAGGGTTTCCAAACTAGAGAAACAAGGGCATGTGTTTGATTTATGGGCTAACGTTTGAAACATTTCTACGAGAAGAGGAGTTGGTGGGAGTCCTTATGGCAAGGGCTTGCACCTCTTCCTTTATTTCTTAAAGTAGGCTTGAAATAAGTGATTATAGATACATGATACATATAATATGAAAATCACTCACAACACAATAATATTGAACATTTGCATGAGACATAACTTAATTTATTCTCATTATATTTTTGCTTTAAAGAAGGCAATATATGCTACCATGATTCAATACAATGATTCACAAACATTGGGCACCAAACAAATGAATTGGACCATGGATGTTACATAGGATGAAAATCATCCACAATAAACTATGATTATTAGCCACTCTGCAATCAAAGGCACAATGCAAGGACAACATGTATCCATCTTGGAGGACAGTGGGGAAACCCAAAATTTTATTGATGCACAGTTGGTGGAGTGTAGAGGCATTCATAGATTGATATATATCTTGAACAATGTGGGAGAGAGAGGATGCCCATGCTTCACCTCAGTTGTCTTCTTGATTGTTGGTTAGATATGTTGAGGATATGGTTGATGGTTCAATATTGAAGTCAAAATCCTCCCTTAACCCTTTAGCCAAAAATATGTCTCCTCAAGTATCTCCAATAATATCATATGAAGAGTCATAATATTTAACTTGGAATTATGGCCCACCATGATCATCTAATAATTAATTGAAATAGCAGTAGACCCCAATTTAGGGATTGGGTGGATCATATGGTGGGACTATGCTAGTGGGAACCCTAAATAAATGACTTGAAACCCCCTTGATTTTATACCTTAATGGCATTCATCTCCCAAATTTCTTGTTGTATACACAAGTCCTAAAAACATGACAAGGAAGATGAGAGGAAGTTGACAAGGACATTAGGTTGTCGAAGAACATCATAAAGTGTGTCCACATGGATGGACATGGAATGGGAATTAAGGCCATCAAGTCATAAACGTCACAAAGGTGCATCAAAATATTTTTGGAGTGTCCCAAAGGTAAATATACAATTATTGTCTCTTATAAAAAAAATATACATTTATTGTCGTGATAGTATCCACAAGATTCTTAGGACTAGTGGTATAGTGTTTGGCAATGAATGAATAAGCAAGAAAAGGGGGAAATTATCTAACAAATATGGTTAGAGTACGCATCAAATTCCCCATCCTTGAATGAAATGGTGGTTTACACAGGGCTCATGAGAGAATATGGGATGGAGGTTATGTCTAAGTTCAGGGAGGCTTTTAGCTTTACTGACAAGGATGGAGGTGGATGTATCACAACAAAGGAGCTCAGGAAAATAATGCATTCTTTGGGTCGAAACACCAATGTATATTGGAAGTGGTCCAAATGTTTTATATTCAATAATCCAGTCTCGAATACAATCAACCACAAAAGAGTAGTTATAATCTGCCTGTAAATGCAACATATTAAACACACCATTCCAAAATGATTTTTCTGAGGAGAATCAAAGAAATAGATGAGTCTGGCTATCCATTGCCTCCATACATAGTAAACAACAACCAGGCCAACTCTGCCTTTATGAAACATTGTCTCATGCCAAGATGAAGCCAAAAATATACATTTACTAATATTCTTAAGCAGAGCGAAAATATGAAGCCAATATACAGAGATTCTCTAAAGGACTGCTCGAACTAGAGTCAACTTGCCTCCTAGGGAGAGCCACCTTTGTGCCCATGATAAAAGTTTACAGTAGATTTTCTCTATAAGTCAACTCCAATCCATAATTCCATAACAATTAGGTTGGAGCATAAATCTAAGATTTTTAAAATTTGCATCCAATGCAGTGGAGATAACACCAAAAATATGATAAATCTCCAGTACCAATGCATCATCTCTATAAGAAGAAATCATATGAGATTTATTATTATTCATAAGGAGTGCAGATACCGATCAAAAGAGGTCAATATACCGAATAGTAACACATCATCGACAAATATCAAAGGAGTAGCTGTGACTTGTCTACTACACAATTACATTTAATCCATCTACCTCCACACCTACAACCAAAATTATTGCCGTTGTGAATTTTGTGACTAATTCTTCCACAATCCAATATTTTATCGTCAATGTATTCTTCTCGCAAAAGTTGTCATAGATACTTTTAAGTAGGGATATTGTCTACTAACAAATATTCTGTAATTTGCCTCCACCATCCTTGTGGAAATTATGGTGTAGAGTTGCAACTACTTATGAAGTTTTAATCAAAATCACAAGACACAAACCTACTCTATTTCTCTCTCGAAGTTAATTCACAATTTAGAACAAAAATTTCATACATGCAATAAGAAATAACACACATGCACACATAATTTTTCCCGAGGAAAGAAGTATGTTAAAAAACCAAATCTCTACTTGCTTTAATATGATGAATAGAAATGTATTGCAATTTATTTGCTCAACTGAGCACAACCTACAAGTGAATAACCTATCTCTCGTCTCACTAAGAAGCTATAACCCAGACTTAGTAAATTTATACCTCTGTTTGAGCCCATATTTCCTTGCGCAATTCCTTGAGAAATTAGGCCACTACTATTTAGGAATTTTTACAAAATGGATTGTGAAATTCCCAAGGTTGATCATGTGACTAGATGCAACAACTGTACAATCAAGGCTAGTCTACAGTTGATGTTAAATTGCCTTGGAATCTCCACCATATTTGGGTAACTCGAATTCTCCATGCACTAGTTATTTTGGGTTGATTGATCAATTAACTGGATGATCATTGAGTTTGACTAAAGTCCCACTGCACAATTGGCCTTCCACTAGTATGGGCTCTGAAATGTTCCATGATAATTGCTTATTCTTAGGGCTTGGTTTTCAAGGCAAAGTCCAACGTTCACTCTAGACTAACCATGATCATCAATAACCACTTGGTGAATGCTAGTAGTCAACCAGTAAACCAACCACACAAGAATTTGAAACCGAATAGGTCAAAATGAAAATTAAGTATGTTAACGCAAGTGTTCAATAAGAACTTGAATTTAGTTACTTGTGCCTACTAGGGAGATATTTCCGTTAAAGGAAACCATAACACAAGAAACAACACAACAAAGTATAAGTGATCTAAATGATGATGTTACCAAATATGTAAATGAAGGACTTGAAAAATTATAGTGATCATGGAATTATAGATCTCGAACGGAGCATGATGATGTTTTCGGGGAGGGATATATCAATTTGGAGGGATGGATTTAGTTTCTAAAAGGGTCTCAACTCAATCTACCCAGTTGGATGGATTTTTTATCTCAGATACATTGAGATTGGTTAAATTCAGCTTATCGGGTTCATGGGGGTAGGAGAGCGAGGTGAAATAGAGATGGGAAGCTTAATAGTCATCCAAAAGGAAAATATATTCCTGCATGTAAAGGTAAAGGGAATGCTAGGGGGGTAATTTGATTCAAACAAAGGGTGAATTATGCTTCCCTGAATGGACATCATGAGACTGTGTTTAAGATTCATGATTTTGAAGCCACGAGAAGACTAGAGTGTAAGCACAAGAGAGAAGCTAAACATATTGTGGGTTGTGAAGAGGGCCAAGAAGGCCGTTTTTGGTTCTTCCTCCTTTATATTGGAGAAAAACGATTTAAGAGTGTTTATAAGGTAGCAGTAAGGATGAGATGGATTGTCAAGCATATGCTGGCAGGGGTGTGGTTGGACTGTCACAGTGGAAGAAATGATGTAATGGATAAAATGAATGTCTACTGAAAAAGAAAATTTCAATGTTTAGGTGCAACTTGGGAGGGGTAGCTGATGGTTCCCTAAGCTAGGTCAAGTGCTTGCAATGGATTAAAGATCAACTTCTACTGCAAAGTCTCACAAGGAATATGATTATGCAATAACTGCACCTAAAAAATTGGAAGTCAAAGTCTAGGACTCATTATAAAGAAGCGGTTCAAACAATAACCACTAAGTTTTAAATGGGATCTAAAATTTGACTCTCTCAAAATTGAACGAAGTTGGAACCACTCTGAAACAACTCGAAACAATCAATGTTAATATTAAAAACTTAAGTAAAAGTTGTCCTTATCTTTCCTTTTCAAAAAGGAAAGATAAGGAGAATTTCAAATTTTACTTTAACTTTAAAAATTAAATATTACCATTAAGTACTAGGGTTAGGTTTTGTAGGGCCCTCAAGTTAATAATTTTTTTTTCCTTTTTCAGTGTTTTATATTAAAAAATTATTATTTGGTGGTCATTAGCTATGTTGCACTACATTCTTCAGAATTGGTCAGTTTATTAAAGAACTAGTGAATTTGGTGTTTTAAGGTCAGTTCAATACAAGACCAACCTTATCCAATCTGAACTGCCAAACTAGACTAGTACAACTCTAAAACCATTGGGACCAACCAATTCCACTAGTTCTAGGCTAGTTCCAATAAGAGTTTTCCCTTCTCATCTTCCTCTGAAGTCATTTTTTTGGATCCTTTCAGGAATGGTGATTTGGAAGGTGCCATAAACTGTCGAATTGTTGTGAGAACCTAAGATCATAAGTAGTTAAGCCTTGGCAAATAGAAATTTACAAGGACCTAGTACAAACATCCCAAAAGATATTTAGTGAGGACGTGCATGACCAAAAAGCATAAAAAAAATATATCCACCCTCAAAAACAATGCCCAAAACATTGAAGTGTGGTGCAAAACAAATTGTTGGTAGGCTATTAATGCTACCAACTATCATTCACTCTCTAATTTCACAAGAAACTCTTAATCAAGCTACCTCCTCCACTATGGTTATAGCAAGTTCTTGCAACTATGTGAGCTACAAGAAATTAAAACTACCTTCGAATCTCCACCAATCTTAGGGAACTTGACTTCTCTTCATGTCCCAACTATTTTCGGTTGATTGGCTAGTTAACTAGATGATCATCGAGTTTGACTGAAGTCCCACTGCTTAAATGACCTTCCACTAGTTCCTCCAAAAGTTAGAACTAGTTTAACTGACAACAACTTTAGATAATTGACCTTTATTGCCACAAGTTAGCAATCACATATGTAGAAATGAACTCTAACCCCTCCAACTAAAATTTATTGAGTAAACTAGGTGACACAAGCCATGTCACACAAGTTAACATCATCCAAGTTGTCCGTTGATGTGGAAATTTGAATTTTTTCAATTTAATCAAGGAAAAATCAAATTGAGAATTTACTACTGCATTTTTCAACACATAGTTCATTGGAATGTATTACTTTCACTATGAACTTGGCATAGTTCACATGTTAAGTTCATAAGGTTTTGGGCTGATGTGGTTCTATGTGTTGTGTATATAAATAATAGGTTTCCAACTCTTGCTATTAGAAACAAGACTCCCTATGAAATGTGGTATGGCCACATTCCTTCGGTGAGGCATCTCAAGGTTTTTGGTTCCTCATATTTTGCCTTCATACCTAAGGAACATATAAAAAAACTCAGTGCAAGGAGTCACAAATGTATCTTCTTTGGGTACTCATACCTCCAAAGCATACCATCTCTATGATGAAGTGAATAAGAAGTTTATAATATCTAAAGATGTGATCTTTCTTGAGTCTTCCAAGACTGACAATGTTGTTGAGTGGTAGCTTAATTGTTTGGATATATTCAAACATGCAAAGTATTTTCAAGAGATTGATAGTGAGATTCCACATCTCCTTCTCTTAGCTCTATAATTTCTATGAAGAGCCTTGAAGAAATCGGGTTGAAGGAAATTCCTTCACCCGCTCTGTCAAGAAAGAGCTAAGAGACTATTGGCAGCAAGTAGCCAAATCTGACAAGTGGTGAGGGTACATGCAAGATACAAAGCAAGGATTAATGCAAAGGAGTAATGAATAGGAGTGTACTGACTACATACATATCATCTAACATCTTTCATCCCACTTAGGATGCCTTGCATTGTGCCTGGTTAGTCATAAGATTATGTTGGTCACAACCTCAGTAGCTTAAACAAACAATTGGTAATACTCTTCATCTTCTAAGCTATGTAATAAACAAGTGAAAGGGAGCAAGACACGTAGAGCAAACACATGGAATGACTTTCAGTTCTTGCAACCATGAATGTCATTGAAGACAGAATGATACGACAATGATAAGCAAACTTTTAAGCTACATTAAGAGGTGTATTTCAAAAGACGTGCTTTGTTTTCCATACCTAGCCTCAAAGGGTTATGCTTCAGATGGAGTCTTGATGCGGTCCTAATATTCTATCATGCCTTGGGTTTCTTGGTCTGCTTATTTTCTCCTCAGCTCCTTGAGAGTCGCCTATCATGTCATCTTTCTTTGTGGCCCGTGAGAGACATAATTGTGTAGTTTCAACGGGTAGTGACTGTTGCGGGGTGAGGCCTTGGGAGGACACATTTACACAGTTTTAGGATGTAAGGCACTATTATGGGACGAGGCCGTGGGAGGACACATCTATGCAATTTCAGGATGCAAGGCAGACTAGGTAGTCAAGGGACAAAACTGCACAGTTTTTGGAGACAGTGGGTTCTAACTGAGGGAAGGACACTGGAGGAAACCACTGCAGATTTTTGAATGGTAAGGGAGGTTGGGATTTCTACGCATTGCACAGTTCGAACAAGCAATGGAAAAGCTTGAGGGTTACATGTGTGAAGTGTGTAGTTCAGGAAAGTTGAATGAGGCTAGGTTGCTAAGGAAACTCCGAAATTTAGCTAAGTGTGGGATCAGTGGAACTTATGTGAATAGTGATAAAACTTCACTACGATCACACACTTGAAAACTTATTGATACCACATAGACCATCCAGAACATATAACACATACTTCACTTAATGCAACAACCTTTGTGGCAGCTTAAGCAAGTGCGACTTCGATTATAGAATTTGGGAGGATAAAGGCGACACTTGTGTAAGAGTGTGTGAAATGAGTTTTAAACATGTCTCATTCTCATAAATATTTCCCCTTGAAGCAAAACAAACCTCCCTTTGCATGACAAGCGATTACCCCCATGCCCAAAGATGACACATTCTATGTAAAGATAAAAGCATGAACAAATCTTAAGATCGAAAAGGGGAGCTTGAGATCATCAACTTACCAATAAGTGACTAAGGAACGATTGATCACAATATCCATAGTAGGCTCTGAAATTTCAATGCAGGGAAAAATTTTGGAGGGTGTTGCAGCCTCTACAACAGAGCCTTCACCTTCTTGCTAGCTTCGTTTTCAACTAGTGTCTTGAATTCTACGAACTTAGAGAATGTCTCATCTTTATTCCATGTGAAGAAGATCCAACACTTCCGTGAGAAGTCATCAATAAAAGTGACAAAATATTTATGTCTGATAGTGTAGGTTGTCGAGAAAGGTCCATAAACATCATAGTGGATCCTTTCTAGGACTGCATGTGCTTTGTTGTCCTGATCATGGAATGTGGATTTTATGTACTTGTGTAATGTACATCCTTTGCATATATCCTATTGCTTAAGTGATCCTTTAGAGAGGTGAGTGGTTATTTGTTGTATAATATTCGAGGTACCATGATACAAATGACCAAGTATTTTGTGCCAAAGTTAATCGACATCGCGACTTTCACTTTCTCCACCTTAGTGCTTAATGTAGCACATTCTTCGACATCTAGCTTATATAGGTTCTTCACACGAACCTCGATCTGGTTCACTTGCCCTGTGGCTATGTGTCTCAGGAATGCTTTTCCTTTGTTGAATATCACTTCACAACCATGGTGAACCAACCACTCAGTGAATGCTAGTAGACAGACCCCTAATCCTTTATCTTTACCTTTTTTTACTATCACCTCATATTGAAATTTTGAAGACAAAATATTTCTTTTCTCTTAAAAAATTGTCTTAAATTCCCCCTCCGTGTAGTAGTGCCGAATGCAACAATAGACAAGTTGTCTCTAATTGTATCAGCATATATGAAAGGGACAGACGAGGAGTTGATGTCCGAGAAATCTTGTCAGTAAAACTTGTCGTATTCTTCTTAGTCGACTACTCCCACAAAACAAAGAGCTCAAAAAATCATTGTCTTTATATAAGATAACGTGAATGGTAAGTAAAATAACGACCTTGGTATAAGCACAAGACAATAGTTGTCTACAAGCTGGCCGATTTAGGGCGCACTATCACAGTCAATTTTTCAGTTCTAATTAGATAATATTATCTTAAATTGATATGTTTGTGTCTTAATTGTTAATTGTAATAAAAATAGGTTTGATCTAAAGTGGTCATTGTATTAAATATAAAGCTTTGTCTAAAAATATTTTTGTCTTAAATATAAAGTTTTTCCTTAAAATAATTTTGTCTTAAATTGTTTTTGTCTTAAAATAATTTTTTCTTAAACTATTTTTGTCTTAAATATAAAGTTTTTTCTTTAAATTTTTGTCTCAAACTACTTTTGTCTTAAATATAAAGTTTTGTCTCAAAATATTTTTGTCTTAAATATAATGTTTTGTCTTAAAATATTTTTGTCTCAAACTACTTTTGTCTTAAACTATTTTTTTCTTAAATATAAAGTTTTGTCTCAACCTATTTTTGTCTTAAAGTTTATATTTAAGACAAATCAATTGATATTAAATTTTAATGTAAAATAACTAAAATAAAAAATGATTTTTTAAGACAAAATATTTCTTTTGTCTTAAAAAATGTCTTAAAAGTACCCTTTATGTAGTAACGTTCAGCTTGATGCGTTTAGGACTGCGGTCCTCACTTTCTTCATAAAATATTGACAATCTACGACTTATCATTCAACGGCGACTGTGAAACTTTCAACCTTTTTTATCCAAGGTTTTGCAACATGCGGTTTCAGATTCTCCCCCTCTTTAGATATTTTGCCTTTGTGACTTTTGGTCTGATATTAATTTGTTGGGAATGTAGAAAGAAGAAACGCAAATATTGATACACACAAATTATATAAATTATGGTTTTTTTTTATTTGATTACACAATATTAATTTGACTTTATTTAAAATATGACTTAATCCAATTTTACTCAATTTGACTTTCTAAGTAACTTTTCATGCAAAGTAATTATCCATTTTAACAAATAAACAAAGGGACTCACTATACAACATATTAATTTGACTTTATTCAAAATATGACTTAATTCAATTTGAATCAAGTTGACTTTATAAGTAACTCTTCATGCGAAATTAATTATCTATTTTAACAAATAAACAAAGGGAATGACTATATCATTTCATTTTGTGCAATGTATACCACTTAAATTAAAATATTGTGCGACTTAAAAGTTCTGTTTAAAGCGGGAATACTTATTAAAATATTGTGCGACTTAAAAGTTCTGTTTAAAGCGGGAATACTTATGGACTAAACATCATATTTAATTGGCCCATGCTCTATGTCTAAACATTCTACCTCAGTTGCATCTTCAATTTTCATGCAATAAGTCGAGTATAAATATAAGTATATGTCACATGAATTAATGTGCTTACTTTGGGTCTGTTGTTATTTAACTTATTACCACTGTGAGGTGTCACATGCCCTAATTATGTATAATAAAAACATAATATTAGAAACCTACATTATAAGAGAACTTGGACATACTTAAGTGAGAAAATTAAGAGAACTTGAGCATGAAAAAATATTATTTTTATTAACTTTTTTTTAGTATTATTTATAAAACAATTTCGCTTTAAATTTTTCTATATAACTCTTATTTATTCATTCAATGCGATGCGATGCTTGGCTTATAATCTTTATTTATTAATTCACCGAAAGCGGTTTTATTATGTCGCCTGAACATTTATCTACGGTTGCGATTTGAAGAGTGTGAAAAGTTACGTGACGTGTTAGCGTGTGTCCTTTACCTTCCTGCCGCTTCCCTTGTCCCTCGTTTCCTATTACCGAGTGTTAACAAACTGTCGGGAATTTCTGATAATTCCATAACAGACTGATAAAAAAAATGCTCTGTTTTAACAACACAGAAAACCGAAAATTGTTTGCTGAAAATGGTGTTTCAGCAACGCAGAAACTGGTGTAACAACAACGTGCAACGGTGTAACAGCAACACAAAAATAATTTGTATTCATAAACAGTAAACCAACTGATACAAATTCGTCTTCTTTACATAGAGGGATTTCCACAACTTCTATTACAAAACATCTTCCTCTTAACAGAAGGATTCACCAATCTATGCTAAAGAGCATCTTCCTCTCAACAGAGGGATTCACCGATCTATGCTGAAGAGCATCTTCCTCTTGACAGAGGGATTCACCAAACTATGCTAAAAACATCTTCCTCTCAACAAAGGGATTCACCAATAACTATGTAAAAAGCAGCTTCCTCTTAACAGAGAGATTCTCCAACACAAGCAACATCTACCTCTTAATAGAGGGATTTCAACATGCCTGCTTCAGAGGCACTTCAATCTGTTTATATCTGCAAATTGACATTGTTGTGTCTGCACTGCTTATGCATTGCAAACAAACAAAATACTCTGTCTCTGTTTTGAACTTTTACACTGCTGTGTGTAAAAATCTCAATACATTTATACTGCTGCATATTCTATTATAAAAACTGTCTCAGCACCGCTGTCTCAGCAACTCTATCTCAACATTGTTGTTTAAGCACTGCTGTTTCAGCACTCTGTCTCAGCACTTTTGTTTCAGCATTGCTGTTTCAGCACTCTGTTTCAACACTATTGTTTCAGCACTCTCTATCACTGCACTGTTGTGCATAAAACAACTTCTTAAATTACTCTCGCGCTGTTGCACATTCCTTTCACATTCAACAACAAAAATACGCACTGCGTGCTCCCCTTCATTGATTACAATTGCACTGCTGTTGTGCTTCACTTGCATTTCAAATGCAAACAACAAAAACTATGTTGCTTCATTTCTACTCTTTCTCATAGCAAACAATCATAAAACAAATTACATTTAAATCTGCACTGTTGTGCGTTTCACTCTTCTGGAAACATTTTTCTTCATGCTGCTGCATGGCTTCCTTTGCTCTCTCTTACATTTTCTTTAGTCCCTGCACGGTTGTGCATGAAAGCTTCATTTATCTGAGCTCGTGTTGCTGCAAATTCTTTCAAAAACACAGAAATTGCATTTGAGCGCTGCTGCGCTACATTGCAGAGAGATTAACACTGCTGCGACTCTGTTTCTATGCTACTGCATTTTACATTAAAACAACACACCAGACAAACTACTTAAAATTATTATGACAAGATTGGAAATTAAAACGAGGTATGGAACAGCAGACAAATGAATCTAATTCCTGAGATTTCTAGGTGTTGTGGTATATTCGCGATGTCTGCAATAAAACCTGTTGTTTACTATTTTTACCAACGTTTACCAATCACATTAAATTTCATTTATTGCTTTACTCATAAATTTGGCAGTCAATGAAGATTCAACTTCACGTCAAAATTAATTTGTTGCAGGCAGTTGCCCATCCATATCGCACGGCTCTATTTGCTCCAGCGAAAATTGCTTTGGGAAAACTGCTGTCCATGTGTCTGCTGTTTTAATTGCTGCTGGGAAACATACTAGTTTTATGGAAACAGTGCGCAGCACCGGAAATTAAGATTTCAACACAAACTGGGCACTGTGAATTTATTTTGCAATTGCCTGCAGCTTCTCTCGCTTCCCAAAAGACGTTACAAACATTATCAATGGCAGAAGGAAAGCAATAGCTCCAACGAAATTTATTGAACAACAACGAAATGAAGTATTTCCACATCGCTGCAACAAAATGATGTATTTCCATAACAAACGTCATTACATAACTCGCAAATATTTCAAGTACATCAACCTAAATTTCAAGTGCATGAAGTGACAATGTCCGGGAAAATAACGTCGCATTGTCCAACAAATATTAAGTCTTACCATATGAGAATAAGCTGAAGGTACTCCATTAACATTTTTTGTAGTTATGTTCGCTTCCTTTGAAATTGTTCAGTCGATATTGACAATGTTCCTTGCCAACAGATGTGTTGGACAAATGATGGTACATTGGACTCATATGTAGAGGCGTAGTTACCCGCTATCATTTTCTTCTATCTTTCGGTATGACAGAAAGTACAGTAGACGTTCGTTTCGTACTGCGTTGCTGTATCCAGCACTCGCATAACATATTTTTTTTTTCCACAGTTTACATCAACGTTTTGTCAAGGAATGGAATATCAAATGTAGCATTAAAATGATGAGATCGAAGCCAATTTTGGGATGAATGAGTTGGTTAAACATGGACGATGGATTTGAGGGTTGATATTCCCTTCAATAGAAATTACGATGAATTTAACTATCATGCGCCTTTCTAATACGTCATAGGGCGCAGAATTACCGCAATCGATGGTATTTTTACTACCAGAATGTTAAAGCTACGGTAAATTTAAACTTGAATCATGCCCGATAGATCAAACGGCTAATATTGAATGTGATAAATGAAAAAGTCAAATATCGGATCGAGAGATGCTCACTCATTATTTTTTTGTGTGATTCTGAGGGATCCAGGCCATAGAGGGCATGATTGAGCACGTAATTAATTATGGTTAATTAATAATAAATAATAAATAATTACAAATTAACTATAGTTAATAATGGATGATTAATTAATTAATTATGGTAAATATTTTATAATTAATTAATTTTTTATTGTTAATTGATTAATAATTAACAATGATAAGCCTCAAGGGAAAGTTTGATCAAGTTCTAGTTGTTAAGTACTTTGCTGATTAAGAGGTTGAGATGTCAAATTTCTATTATGCCTTTAGGGTTAGGCCCGACGAGAGAAGCCCACAGGTAGATCCCTTCAAGTGAATCTGCGCACATTATTACCTGTGAATGTAGCAGTCACTCAATGACCTTAGACCGCAATTGAAAAAAATAATTAACAATAATAATTAAGCATTATTATTTTTGTTTTAATTAATAATTAACTAATTATTAATTAAATATTGTTAATTATTAATTAATTAATTATTATTTTTAATTAAAAATTAAATAATTTTTTATTACTTGATTATTGTTTTATTTATTATCAACTAATATTAAATATTTTTTATTTTTTAATAATATTAATTGTTATTAAATAATAATATTTATTAATTAAATAAGTTTAAGCTTATTTAATAACCAATTAATAATGAATTAATTGATAATTAACAATGAATTATTAACTAATTAATCAATTAGTTAATTCGTTGCATTGCAAATGATACTGGGTGTGTTGTCATTATTCAGTGTAATTAATAGTTAATTATAATTAATAATTAATAATTAATTAATAGATAATTAATGATCGAGTTTTTTTTGAGATTTTTGGGATGTTTTTCTGGTGGGTTCTTCCAGTGTAATTTCTCTAAAATCTTGCAGGAATTTTATGAAATCACAAGCTTGGTGGTTAAACCCTCGACAATCAAAGTGCCCTAGGGGTTTCTCAAAGTGCTGGATCCATATACAATCAAAAAACCAGTTTAAATATCACAAATCAAGATTTAACCTCAATTTTTTCACCCAAATTCCTGCACCTGAAAATCTAAAAAGTTGCATTAAGGACAACTCCATTAATAATCAATTATTACAGGCAATTAATTAATTATTAATATCTCATAATTTTTAATAATAAAATTTAGTTGGTAATAATAATAATTAATATCTCATAATTATTAATAATAATATTTAATTCGTAATAATAATAATTAGCAATTAATTAATCAATAATTCAATAATTAATTATTAGTTATTAATAATATTTATTATTAATGAATTATTAATTATTATTAAATATGAAAATCAACCATGCTCAGTTATGGTCAACCATGGTTAACTATGGCCAAAAATCATGGTCGCATTGTGACATAGATTGTTTCAATATAATAAATCAACCATGGCTAGCCATAGTCAGTCATGGTTAACCATAGTTAACCATGGTCAATAATCATGGTCACATTGTGACGACCGTTATCTCTTAATCCAACATTACATTATGACAACCATGGTCCCTAATGGTCAACCATGGTCCAACGTCGCATTGTTGAAAAGGTTGTTTCAATATGAAAATCAACTATGGTCAGCCATGGTTAAACATGGTTCAACATATTATTGTGAAAAAAATTGTCTGAATAAAAGAATCAATCATGGCCAACCATGGTCCAACATTACATTGTGACAAACATTATCTCAATATAAAAATCAACCATGGTCCAATGTCACATTGTAACAAAGATTGTGTTGGTATGAAAATCAATCATGGTCAACAATGGTCAAGCGTCACATTCTGACAAAGAATTTTTCGAGATGTAAATCAACCATGGTCAACCATGTTTACTTTAGGGTTTATAATATTTATGATAGGGTTTATATACCTTGGATTAGTGATATAAACCTAAGCGTTTAACATTATTCCCTTGGGTCTTTAGTATTAATCCCTTATGTTTATTAGTCCATTGGGTTTAATGTAAGGTATTTTCCCTTCAGTTTAGTATGACTCCCTTGAGTTTTTAGTATTAATCCCTTGGGTTTAATATTACTATTCATTTTATTATTTCCTTGGGTTTATAATATTAATCTCTTGGGTATATTAATTTAAGGGTTCATTTTCCTAGGGTGAAATATTAGTCATAGGGTTTAAAATAAAAATCCTCATGTTTAATGTAAATCCCTTAGGTTTATAATCATGGTTTCAACCATGGTGAACCATGGTCCAATGTCATATTGTGTCAAATATTTTCTCAATATGGAAATCAAACATGATCCAACGTCGTGATGTGACAAGGATTGTCTTGATATGCAAATCAATGATGCTCAACCATGGCCCAACGTCACGTTGTGACAGAGATTGTCTCAATATGATAAGAACCATGGTGAACTGTAGTCAAGAATATTTATTTTAGGGTTTATAATATTCATCATAGGGTTTATATACCTTGAGTTTATAATATTAATCCCTTGGTTTTAATATTTTTCTCATGGGTTTATAATATCTTCGGGTTTTAGAATTGATCCCTTAGGTTTTTTATTCCCTGGGATGTATAATATTAATCCCTTGGGTTTATTAATCTAAGGGTTCATAGTCCTAGGGTATAATATCGTTCATATGGTCTATAATATTAATCTTTGAGTTTGAAATAAATCCATTAGGTTTATAATCATGGTCAACCATGGTCAAAAGTCACATTGTGAAAAATATTTATCAATATCAAAATCAACTAATGTCAAATTGTGACAATGATTGTCTCAATATGAAAATAAACCATGGTCAACCTTCTTAATTTAAATCCCCTCATTTACAATCATGGTGAAGCATGGTCAATGATGGTCCAATGTCATATTTTATTAAAGATTGTCTCACTATGGAAATCAACTATTGTCAACCATGTTCTGAGGCCACTTTGTAACAAAGATTGTCTCGGTATGAAAATCAATTATGGTAAAACATGGGCAAAACCATATTTATTTTATGGTTTATAATATTTATGTTAGGGTTTTTATACCTTTGCTTTATACTGTTTATCCCTTGGGTTTAATTTTATTTCGTTGGGTTTATAAACTCTTGGGTTTTAAGTACTATTCCCTTGGGTTTATTAATATAAGGGTTCATATTCTTATGGTATAATATTATGCATAAGGTTTATAATATTAATCAATAGGTTTAATATAAATCCATTTATTTTATAATCATGGTCAACCATGGTCCAAAATCACATTGTGACAAAGATTTTCTTAATAGGAAAATGAACCAATGTTGCACTGTGACAATGATTCTGTCAATATTAAAATCAACCATTGTCAACCATGACCAACCATTATCTAGCGTTGCATTGTGACAATTGTTGTCTTGATATTAAAATTAATCATGGTAAAACATAGTCCAACATCACATTGTGACAAAGATTGTGCTAGTATGAAAATCAAACATGGTTCGTCACAGTTAACCATGCTTATTTTAGCGTTTATAATATTTATCTTAGGTTTTATAACCTTGAGTTTATAATACCAACCCCTTTGATTTAATATTATTCCCTTGGGTTTATAATACCATGGTGTTTTAGGGTTTATTTTAGGGTTTATCATATTTATCTTAAGTTTTATATACCTTGGGTTTATAATATCAATCATTAGGGTTTATTAATCTAAGGGTTCATATTCATTGGGTGTAATATTATCTATAGGGTTTATAATATTAATCTTTCGGATTAATATAAATCCATTGGGTTTATCATCATTGTCAACCATGGTCCAACGACACATTGTCACAAATATTTTCTCAATATGAAAATCAACCAACTTCACATTGTGACAATGATTTTATAAATATGAAAATCAACCATGATCAACCATGTTCCAACGTTGCATTGTGAAAAATATTGTCTCAATATGGAAACTAACCACGGTGAATAACCATGGTAACATTGTCACAAAGATTGTCCCTTGGTCTAGCATCACATTGTGACAAAAATGGTCACGTGTCACATTGTGACAAAGATAATCTCAATATGAAATCAACCATGGCCAACCATTTTCCAACGTCAGATTGTGAAAATTGTTTTCTTAATATGAAAATCAATCATATTGAATCATAGTCCAACGTCACATTGTGACCAAGATTGTGTCAATATGAAAATCAACTGTGGTCAAACATGTTTATTTTAGGGTTTATAATATTTATCTTAGGATTTATATACAGTGGGTTCATAATATTAATCCCTTGGGTTTATAAGACCTTGAGCTTCTTGAATTGATCTTTTGGGTTTATTATTCCCCTGGGTTTTTAATATCAACCCGATTAGTTTATTAATCTAAGCGTTCATATTCATTGGGTATAATATTATTCATAGGGTTTATAATATTAATACTAGGGTTTAATATAAATCCTTTGCGTTTACAATCATGGTGAACCATGGTCAACCATGGTCCAATGTCATGTTGTGACAAAGATTGTCTCAATAGGAAAATCAACCATCATTAACCATGGCCAACCATTAGCTAATGTCGTATTGTGACAAATGTTGTTACAATATAGAAAAGCAATTATGGTCAACCATAGTCCAACATCACATTGTGACAAAGATTGTGTCAATATAAAAATAAACTATTGTGAAACATGTTTATTTTAGGGTTTGTATACCTTGCATTTACAATATTTATCCATTGGATTTAATTTCTTTTTCCTTGGTTTTATAATCCCTTGGGTTTTAGTTTTAATCACTTGGTGTTTTGTTTCCCATAGGTTTATAATATTTATCTTAGAGTTTATATACATTGGGTTTATAATATTCATCCCTTAGGTTTAATATTATTCCCATGGATTTATAATACCTGGGGGTTTTAGATTTAATCCCTAGGGTTTATCAATCTAAGGGTTTATATTCTTAGGGTATAATATTACTCATAAAGTTTATAATATTAATCTTAGAATTTAATATAAATCCGTTGGGCTTAATATAAATCCCTTGGGTTTATAATCATAGAGTTTAAAATAAATCCCTTAGATTTATTTACTTAAAGAGGTTCTATATCCACCCATGATGAATAAACCCATATTGACTTTTACACGAGCGACAACAATTTATTTTCGAGAGCATATACTCTGTTTGAATGTCTATATACATTTGTGATTTGAGGAGTATTAAAAGTTACATGACCTTTTAGATTGTGTCCATTCCCTTCCCGTCGCTTTCCAATCATTCCCTGGTCACATTGTCCCTCGTTTCCTTTTACCGCATCAAAACAAACTTGGCACCATCAATTTCTTTTGCGTAATAAATTGCCTGTAGCTCACGGTAACATGGCTTCTCTCAGTTCTTAGAAGGAGATTACAAATAGTATCAATGGGAGAGAGAAACAAATCCCTACAACGAAGTGTATTGAACAAAAACAAAATGAAGTATTTCCACATCGCTGCAACGAAATGAAGTATTTCCACAGCAAACATCATTACAAAACTCACAAATATTTCAAGTACATCAATTTCATGTACACAAAGTGAGAAAGTCCGGAAGAATGAGGTTGATCTTGTCCAACAAATATTAAATCTTGTCATATGACAATAAGTTGAAGGTGCTCCAATAAATGAGATAAATGACACTTCATATCTATAAGAAGCTTAACCAATTACATTTTTTGTAGTTATGTTTGCTTCCTATGAAATTGTTCACTCGATCCTCACAATGTTCCTTGGCAACAGATGTGTTGGACAAATGATGCACCATCGGACTCATGTAGAGGCGAAGTTACCCCTTATTATTTTCTTCACTCCTTCAAAACATTACAGAATATACCGTAGATATGCGTTTCATATTGTGTTGCATCCACAACTCGCGTAACATGTTTTTATTTTTTCTACAATTTTTTAAAGGAATTGAACATCAAATGTAGCATTAAAATGATGAGATCAAAGCCAATTTTGGGATGAATGAGTTTCTTTAACATGGAGGACGGATTAGAGGGTTGATATTTCCTTCAATAGAAATTACGATGAATTTAACTGTCATGTGCATTTCTAATATGTCGTAAGGCACAGAATGACCACAATTGATGGCAATTTTTTATATCGGAGTGTTAAAGCTATGGTAAATTTAACCTTGAATCATGTCCCGATAGATTGAACGACTAATATTTAACGTGATAACTACTAAAGTCAAATGTCCGATCGATAGATGCTTACTCATTTTTTTTTTTTTTTTGTGATTCTGATGGTGTCTAGGCCATCTAGAGGGCCTTCAATGAGCGGGTAATGACATAACGTTTTAATTAATTCAGGTTACTAATTAATTATTTTTAATTGATAAATTAACAATAATAAATTTATAGGGATAGTTTAATTGGTTAAGTTCTTGTTATTAAGTATTTTGTTAATTGATAGGTTACGGGGTCAAATCTCCTCGATGCCTTGCGGTTAGGGATAGCGAGATATGCCGATGGGTAGATCTCTTCAGACATATTTACATGAAATGACCACTGAGTAACTATGAATCACAGTTGAAAATAAGTAATTAACCATTACTAATTTTTATAATTATATATATATATATATATATATATATATATATATATGAATCTCCAAATGTCATGGACAATTTGGAAACCCTGCTCACAACGAAAGAAGTTTTCTCTTTAGAGTACATTAAGTTTGGGGTTAATCGCTTCGCTAGTGGGAAAGCTAGGGACATTGAAGGTTACCACGCAGAAATCTTAAAAATTGGAGGTCATGTCCTCATCCCCCACATCCACAAGCTTTTCAATCAAGCAGTCAAGCAAGGGTTTCCTAAACCTTGGACTGAGAGCTTCATTATCCCTATTTTTAAAAGTGGGGATACAAATAACCCCTCTAATTATCGGACAATTATGATCAGCCCTCTCTTAGCCAAGTTATATGGTAGTATTTTGGAAAAGAAGTTAAGCATATGCCTTGAAAGTGAAGGTAAGCGGGCTAAAGGCCAAGCAGTTTTCAGAAGGCATCACTCAACAACAGACCACCTCAATACGCTTAGGATCATTGCGGAGGAATGCCGTAATGATAAATGCAATTTATTTTGTTGCTTTGTGGACTTTAGAAAGTCTTTCGATACGGTTCCTAGATACAACCTTTGGAATATATTAGAAGAGCTAGAGGTTCCTCTCGAGTTGAGAGCTACTACTATAAGGTTATACGAGAATGTAATTGCCAAGCTAAAGAGCAATGAGGGGTGGTCGAAAGATATTAGGTATAACATCGAAGTTAAACAAAGTTTCCCACTCTCCCCTACCCTATTTGGCATTTACATCAATAAGCTCAAAGGCTATAGAGAGGAAGCGGGATGTGATGGCACGATATTAACTGGGATAGTCATCATCCTTCTTCTCTATGTTGACGATATTGTTCTTTTGGCAAGGTGCCCATCTGATCTTGATAAGCAACTTAGGCTTCTTAAGGATTTCTACTCTACCATGGGTATGACTGTTAACACTCACAAAACAAAAGTTATGATTATCAAATCCAAGAAGGAAACTTACGCTAATTTTATGTATGACAATAATAACTTGGAGGAAGTGCATTGTTACAAGTACCTAGGAATTGATATTCATTACAAGCTCAACTGGAACCATAGCATTGAGAAAAGGATTAATGGGGGGTGGAAAGCTTATTTTGGTCTTGAAAATAATTGTAAAATGACAAACCTTATAATGTGGGATAAAAAGAAGTTCTTCTTTGAAAGTTTAGTCACTCCTGTTATATTATATGGCTGTGATGTTTGGGGTTGTAGCATCTCCAGAGAATCATGGAGAAAGATTGAGCAAATCTAGAAGCGTTTTATAACTTATAACCTGAAAATTAAAAGTAATACACCCTATCCTATTCTCCTTATAGAAGCAGGTATCTCCCCTATTGAGAGCCTAGCTAGGATTAGGTTTCTGTTGTACAAGCACAAACTCAATAACATACATGATCATAGACTTCCTAGGCTAGCTTTAAATTCCAGCCAAAACCACCTAAGGCTCAATCGAGGGTGGCATAAAGACACAAGGGCTTGTTTAAACTATTGGGAGATCAACGAGAATGATGCATTGAAAAACATAAATAGCATTAAAGATATTGTTACTTCTAAGTTCAAGGAAAACATGTGGTGTGAGAAAGATTTAGCGGCTAAAAGAAAATTAAGTTATTATAAGAAGGTCGTGAACCCCAAACTAGAAGATCAAAAGTATCTCTCTATTTTAACTAGCTCAAAGAAGAAAATTAATATATCGAAGATTAGAATGAATTCTCATGAGCTCCATACTGAAACATGTCGTTGGGCAGTTCCTAAAACGCCATGGATGGAAAGGATGTGCCATATATGTGAGAATAGGAACATCAAGGATGAAAACCACTTCCTCCTAGAGTGCCCCGCGTACAACCACATTAGATCTCAGTTTCATAATCTTTGTTACAATACTGACCTTCCTAGCCTTTTACAATGTCAAAATTATAGTGAGCTCGGGAGGCTTCTCTTCAAGCTTTTTGAGCATGGGAATAAAATCTTAAATCAAAATAAATAATTTGTTTATTTAGGTCCGATAGACCAATGTTTGGTCTCAGCAGACGTTAACCATCATCATCATCATCATCATAATAATTAAACAGGTAATTACATTTTTATTAATTAATATTAATTACTATTGAACAATTATTATTATTAATTAAATAAATAAAATAAGGTTAAGTTAATTTGATAATTAATAATGAACTAATTAATTATTAATTAATTAATTGGTAATTAACAATGAATTATTAATTAATTAATAAATTAACCAATAAGTTAATTAATTGATCAATTAATTACAAATGATACTGGGCGTGTTGTGACCACTGAGTTTAATTAATAGTTAATTATCATTAATAATTAATAATTAGTTAATAAGTTTAAATTTAAATTTCATTAATAGAAAAGGAAAACAAAGAAAAATTAATAAATAATTCTATTTCATATTTCATAATAATAATAATAATTAATTGTTAGTATTAATATTTAAATATTATTAATAATAATATTTAATTGTTAATAATAAAAATCAATAATTTATAATCGATTATTAAAAATAATTAATTAATATAAAATAATTAATAATTAATAGTAATAATATTTAATTGTTAATAATAATAAACAATAATTAATTAATCAATAATTATTAATTAATTATTAATAATATATGATTATTCATTAATTATTAATTATATTAAATATGAAAATCAACCATTGTCATCTATGGTCAACCATGCTCCAGCGTCGTATTGTGACAAAAATTGTCTCAATATGAAAATCAACCATGGTCAACCATCGTCCAACAACACATTGTGATAAGGATTGTCTCAATATGAAAATAAATCATCGTCAACAATGGTCAATAATCATTGTCACATAGTGAGGAAGTTTATTTCTTGGTCCAAAGTTACATTATGACAAGCATGGTCATTAATGGTCAACGATGGTCAAACGTCGCATTGTTGCAAATATTGTTTCAATATGAAATCAACCATGGTCAAACTTGGCTCAACATATTATTGTGACAAAGATTATCTCAATATACAAATCAATCATGGCCAACCATGGTCCAACATTGCATTGTGATAAACATTATCTCAATATAAAAATCAACAATGGTCCAAAGTCAAATTGTAACAAGGGTTGTCTTGGTATGAAAATGAATCACGGTCAATGATGGTCAAACATAACATTGTGACAAAGATTCTGTCAATATGTAAACAAACAATAGTCAACCATGTTTATTTTAGGGTTTATAATATTTAATAGGATTTATATACCTTGGGTTTATAATATTAAAAACAAGGGTTTAATATTATTCCCTTGGGATTTTAGTATTAATCCCTTGCATTTATTAGTCCCTTGGATTTATAATATCAATTCCTTGGGTTTATTAATGTAAGGGTTTAGCCCCTGGGTTTATAATCATAATTACAAACATGGTCAACTGTGGTCCAACATCACATTGTGACAAATATTTTCAAAATATGAAAATCAAACATGGTCCAATGTCGCGATGGTCCAATATCGCATTGTGGCAATGATTGTCTCAATATGAAAATCAACCATGGTCAACCATCATAGTTTAAATCCCATGGTTTACAATCATGGTAAAAGATGGTCAATGATTGTCCAATGTCACATTTTCCAAAGAGTGTCTCAATATGAAAATCAACCATGGTCCAATGCTGCATTATGACAAAGACAGTCATGGTATGATGATCAATGATGGTAAGGCATGGTTAACCATGTTAATTTTAGGTTTATAATATTTATCTTAGGATTTTTATACCTTCAGTTTATAATATTTATCCGTTGGCTTTAATTTTGTTCCCTTGGGTTTATAATCTCTTGGGTTTTTAGTATTATTCCCTTGGGTTTATTAATCTAAAGGTTAATATTCTTACGGTATAATATTATTCATAGGGTTTCTAATATTAATCATTAGGTTTGATATAAATCCATTTGGTTTATAATCATGGTAAACCATGGTCCAACGACACATTATGACAAAGATTTTCTCAATAGGAAAATCAACCAATGTCGCATTCTGACAATGATTGTCTTAGTATGAAAATCAAACATGCTTAACCATGTTCCAATGTTGCATTGTGAAAAATATTGTTTCAATGTGAATATAAACCATGGTCAATCATCGTAAACCATGGTAAATAAACATGGTCACATTATGAGAAATATTGTCTCTTGGTCTAATGTCACATTGTGACAACTATGGTCATCCATCGTCAACCATCGTCCAGTGTCATACTATTATAAAGATTGTCTCAATATGAAAATCAACCATGGTGAAACATGGCCAACTGTTGTCCAATGTCAGATTGTGACAAATGTTGTCTCAATATGAAAATCAATCATGGTAAAGCATAGTCCAACGTCACATTGTGACAAAGATTCCGCCAATATGAAAATCAATCGTCGTCAAGCATGGTTAACTATGTTTATTTTAGGGTTTATAATATTTGTCTTAGTGATTATATACCTTGGGTTTATAATATTAATACCTTGGGTTTAATATTATTTCCTTAGGTTCATAATACCCTGGGGTTTTAGAATTGATCCCTTGGGTTTATTATACCCTTGCGGTTATAATATCAATCCCTTGGGTTTATTATACCCTTGGGTTTATAATATCAATCCATTGGATTTATTAATCCAAGGATTCATATTCCTAGGGTATAATATTATTCATATGGTTTATAATATTAATCCTAGGGTTTAATATAAATACCTTGGGTTTAGAATCATGATCAATCATGGTCAATGATGGTCCAATGTTACATTGTTTCGAAAGATTCTCTCAATATGGAAATCAACCATGCTAAGCCATGGTAGAACATCGCATTGTGACAAAGATTGTCCCAGTATTAAAATCAATGATGGTAAGGCATGGTAAAGCATGTTTATTTTAGGATTTATAATATTTATCTTAGGGTTTTATATCTTGGTTTTATAATATTTATCCCTTAGGTTTAATATTATTTTCTTGGGTTTTTAGTATTAATCCCTTAGGTTTATAATATCAATCCCTTAGGTTTACAATCTAAGGGTTCATATTCCTAGGGTATAATATTAGTCATAGGGTTTATAATATTAATATTTGGGTTTATTATAAATCCATTGGGTTTATAATCATGGTAAACCATGGTCTAACATCATATTAATACAAAGCTTTGATCAATACAAAAATCAACCAATGTAGCATTCTGACATTCATTGTCTCAAAACGAAAAAAAACCATGGTCAATGATGTTCCAACATAGCATTGTGACAAAGATTGTCTCAATATCAAAATGAATCGTGGTGAATCATGGGCAAACATGCTCCCATTGTTACAAAGATGGTCAGCCATGGTCCAATGTTGCATTGTGACAAAGATTGTCTCAATATAGAAGTCAACCATGGTTAACTAATGTCCAATGTCACGTCCTGAGAAATGTTGTCTCAATATGAAAATCAATCATAGTCAACCATAGTCCAACATCAGATTGTGACAAAGATTTTGTTGATATGAAAATTAATTGTGGTCAACTACGGTCAATGATATTTATTTTACGGTTTATAGTATTTATCTTAAGGTTTATATACCTTCAATTTATAATATTAATCCCTTGCATGTAATATTATTCCCTTGGGTGTAATATTATTCCTTTGGGTTTATAATACCCTGAGGTTTTATAATTGATCCATCGGGATTATTATTCCCTTGGGTTTATAATATCAATCCCTTGTGTTTCTTAATGTAAGGGTTCATATTCCTAGGGTATAATATTTTTCATAGGGTTTATAATATTAATCCTAGAGTTTTATATAAATCCCTTGGGCTTAGAATCATGGTCAAACATGGTCAACACTAGTCCATGTCACATTATGCCAAACATTGCGTCAATATTAAAATAAATCATGATGTACCATGTTTATTTTAAGTTTTATAATATTTATGTTAAGTTTTATATACCTTGGGTTTATAATATCCATCGCTTGGGTTTATTAATCTAAGCGCTCATATAGCTAGGGTATAATATTTTTCATAGGGTTTATAATATTATTCTTTGGGTTTAATATAAATCCATTGGACTTATAATCATGGTTAACCATGGTCCAACATCACATTATCACAAATATTTTCTCAATATGAAAATCAACCAATGTCGCATTGTGAAAATGATTGTATCAATATGAAAATCAACCATGGTTAACCATGTTCCAACATTGCATTGTGACAAAGATTGTCTCAATATGGAAACCAACCATGGTCACATCTTGACAAAGATTGTCTCAATATGGAAACCAACCATGGTCACATTCTGACAAAGATTGTCTCTTGGTCCAACGCCACATTGTGACAACCATGGTCAACCATGGTCCAATGTCGAATTGTGACAAAGATTGTCTCAATATGAATATCAATCATGACAAACCACAATCCAACTTCACATTGTGACAATGATTGTGTCAATATGAAAATCAATCGTCATCAAGCATGTTTATTTTAGGGTTTATAGTATTTATCTTAAGCTTTATATACATTGAATTTATAATATTAATCTTTAATATTATTCCCTTTGGTTTATAATAGCTTGGGGTTTTAGAATTGATCTTTTGGGTTTATTATTTTCTTGTGTTTATATTATTAGTCCCCTAGGTTTATTAATCTAAGGGTTCTTATTCCTAGGGTATAATATTATTCATAAGGTTTATAATATTAATTCAAGGGCTTAATATAAATCCCTTTTGTTTATGATCAAAGGCAACCATGGTCAACGATGGTCCAATTTTACATTGTACGAAAGATTGTCTTTTGGTTCAATGTCACGTTGTGATAACCATGGTCCAATATAGGATTGTGACAAGTATTGTCTCAATATGAAAATAAACCATGGTCAACCATGGCAAACCATTATCTAATGTGACATTGTGACAAATGTAGTCACAATATGAAAATCAATCATGGTCAACCATAGTCCAACATCACATTCTGACAAAGATTCTCTCATTATAAAAATAAATCATGGTCAAACATGTTTATTTTAGGGTTTATAATATTTATTTTAAGGTTTATATGCCCTAGGTTTACAATATTTATCCCTTGGGCTTAATATTACTTCCTTGGTTTTATAATCCCTTGGGTTTTTAGTTTTAATCCCTTGAGTTTATAATATTTATCTTAGGGTTTATATACCTTGGTTTATAATATTGATCCCCTAGGTTTAACATTATTCCCTTCGATTTATAATGATGCTTCTAGTAATTTAGATAGGTGTCTAAAAAAGGAGGGAGTTGGCGCTTCATGCCAGTGGGTGCTAGAAAATAATCAAAGGGAGTTGGTGCTTCCTGTGAGTGGTGGCTCATAAAACATATTGATGTAATAAAGTAGGTGCTCTCATTGTACATCAATAACAACAACAAGATTTGGTTGTTCTTCCCGAAAGGGTTTCCACGTAAATCCTTGTGTCTCACATGTATGATGCTCATGGTGTGTGCTTGTATGTTGATTTCATATTATTGCCACATGATATGTTGTTGTTGGTTATATGGATTTTTTCCAAGTTTAAATATGAAAGTAAATTGGCATAAAAAGTTAAAAATTAGACTTAATACTAATTCACTCCCCTTTTAGTTTTAACATTGTTTCGAGCAGGGGATCCATTATTTTGTATCCTTTTAGAACCACTTATGACATGAAAAAATGGATTTGGGTGGTTCGGAGTACCGATGATGTGATAGGGGGACACAATAACCTATCTACATCAAAACATTTCCTGGTTGTTGTCCCAGAAGTATTTCACTTTACGGAAATGGTATCCTAGTATGTAACCCGGTACTTTCCAAATAAAATAGTTAGTCTCATCTCAAGAAGGAAAGGTAATAATGAAAACAACAACATACTTTATTGCAAACATGTTGTTGTTTCTAGACAAGGGCAGTCTACAAGGAACAAACAAAGCCTACATTGTAATAAAATTAGAATTATTGCTCCATATGTCAAGCGAAAAATGGTCAACAACTATTTTGAAGAATGAGTGCCTTCCCCGTTCAGTTATCCCCCTGAAGACATTATATCTCTTGGTTCTATGACCAAGTTGTATTTTTCCATGGTTTCCCATGTTCTTGGTCTCTTAACCTTCTTATGTCATCCAACCACTAAAGCCTAAACCAAATTGTATTTTCTACAATTTCTCTTTGACAAAATTCATTACCAAATGATAAAAAATGGGAAGGGAGTTATTTCCACTATCAAGTGTTATAAATGTAGATCACTACTGAGAGGGAGGGGATGAGTCAGTAGTCGTGGAAATTATAAACTTTTATTTTTATTTTTGTTCACTAATATATTAAATGAATAATATCTCAACATATAAGTAGTAATTTGAACATTCAACTACATCAAGAATCAACATATAAGAGACATCACACATAAAACGATAATGAAAAATGAGATATAATATATTTTTGGTGGAAACCTCGAAGGAGAAAAACCACCGTATCACTATTTCATTCCTATAAATCTATTATTAATTAGTAATCTTCTAATACAAATATTAGATGGCTACCACTAGCAAGGAGCTAGTACCCCTTTAACAATTTAGTCAAGGAACCACCACCCCTTTAAAAATTTACCTGGCCACTACAATCAACGAGCCACTACCCCTATCTTGGAAATGCATGACTTGTGGGAGGCCACTACCTCCTCAAAGTCTCTGTGGCCACTTTTTAAAATATTAAAGACTGTACCCCAATCATCAAAGGAACTCTCTCTATAGCACAATATCGATAAATTATCAATAAATCTCAATAGAAAGTCCTCTCTCTTTTTCACACAATCCTCTATAACTTATTATCCTCTCTAATCATTGCTACTTACAAATAACACTATCTGGGACATGCATAGTAAAATAGGATTTAGTTTACATATTTAATATGGTCCTACAACCACACTGCTTCTCTCTCAATGCCCTCTCAATGGCACACTCTTTTTGTCCGTCCAAACATAACTCCTCAAGTTATTCTCCTATATATAATGTTTCTCCTTTAGTTTAAACTTTTATTACCTTCTAGATGAGGAGAAAACCTTCTTATGCTATTAAACCCTTTACCATGAGAGAATACCATATAAATTTCCCCGTGAATTGGCTTTAGTGCTTGCATAGTATAGGAAATTCCACTTACTGGTCATAAAACACCATCGATACACATAACATGTGTTCTAACACACTTTATAGGCGTATAGCTTCATTATTGCTACAGCACACCTTTGAGGCACTTTCCTTCATTGTAACATGCCTTTGAGGTTGTTACCTACTTGACCTCTTCCAAAGATGCCCTCTTCAACCACATTTTTAGTTCAAATTCATGAAATAAACGCACAAGCTTGAGATACTATACTACTCATGAAAAACCATATGTTGGACCACTACAAAGCATAGAAATCATAATTAAAAAACTAATATGGAAACAATACAATTCCAAAAAGATTCCCCTTTGACATTGATGTTAACCTAAACCTAATCTTCCTTCCTAAACCTAAATTTTGAAGCTAAGATGAATATTGTCTCCCCCTTTGACATCAACGTAAAGGGGAAATGCATAACAAGTATAACACCATGCCTTCTCAAAGTTGATCATACTCCTTGTGAACATGTAATAGACTACAAACATCTTCTCCACTCTACTGTATGTCATATCTGCTTTGTCATTTCCATTGAGTCACATATAAGAGACTAAACACATACATGAACAAATGGTTTTAAAATAATCACAATGATAATACATGAGATACAAGGTTTAAGAAATATGATACATGGCTATAGCACAAGTCCATAATCCCATAAGTTAAACTACTAATTGTAGCATACTTCTCTTGAGAGGTTGAACACTATGTTGTCACAAAAACTAATACTAATTGATACTCTTATGAAATATGATCTCTTTTGCAACATATGTTGGAAATACTGAGAGTGGGGGTGAATCAATATTTCTTTTCAATTGTTATTTTTACTAGTTAAATCATTTATATTTAGAACACAAAAATAAATAACAAGAATAAGTGCTTTTATTAATATAAGCTTTGCAATAAATAAAGTATAATGTATATAGGGCTGCAATCAGTTCACAAGCACCAACTTGGACTTTTTGTGATGCTCCAACCTCCAGAGCACCAACCCTATCTTGTCAAGGCATCAACCTTGGATTTAGGAGCACCAACTCTGAGGACACCAATCCTTCCATTTCTGAGGCACCAACCCTATGCTGTAAATTGTCTGGATCTGTTTGGTAGTAATTCTCTGCTCCCAACACTGTTGGACGTATGACTTACTTTTGTCCTCCTGCTTCTTCCACGTCTACGAGACCATTGGCTTCCTCTGTTTCTTACAGTACACCCCCTGTAAACTTTCCTTGTTCTCTGTTATAGATGCTCGATACGCCATGACCTTTGTCTTTTTTTTTCAATCGCTTGATATTTTGGAATCTCACTCTTCGGCTTCCTCTGTCTCTTCGAGTTCACTAATACTCAAAAAACACGTACATTTGGAAGAGAGGAAAAATTACAAAAGTGTTGCATACTAAAATTATATCAGAGAGGCCCTTTTAAATATTTATACAATATACTCAATATTTGTGGAGGATTTCATAGGAGAGGCTATACCAACAGGGAGGTCCCACATGCCACATACTACCTCAATTCAAAATCCAACTTTTGGAAACTCCCGCAATCACAACCCTTTGGCTTCACAATATAACTTTCCGACGCCCCTATTTCCGACAGATCTGATATTACAATTAGCTTATTTTGATAACTCAATTGGGTCCACAAATTATATCGCAATAGGCTGTCAGGTTCACAAGACTTATCGCAATCAGCAGTCCAACGATGTCAACTATTTTTAACTTTGTGATTCAATGGATGTGATATTTAGTTAAGCCATGCTATAATGGTGCAGCGGGTCCGTAATGCTATCGTAATCGCAGTTTTCAAGTGGCATTCCTTTGTGATACATAACTTCCAATGTGGATGCGATATACTACTAAATCATGTTATAATGGTGTAGCGGGTACACAATAATATCACACTCATAGTTATTAATGTGACATCCATTTATAAATTGCGATATGAAAGTTCCAATGGGAAGATGCAATGTTGCATTAAGTTATGTCATAGTGGTGCCGTCGGGTCCATATTATATATTACAATCGATGTTTGTGGGACTTCGACTGGCACATGGATTAAAGCTGGCCTTAACCCCCGCAGTTTGACCTTGATCTAAGGGTTGACTTCCTTGAACAACGGCTAGGATTTAGTGCGGGCCTTCAACCCTGATCAAAATAGACGTACACTTCTACCCCCACTCTTCCGATCGCTATGCTCTTTACTTACTCCGATAACTCTTCTCTACTCTGATATTCTCTGCTTTGACAGCTCTACTCTGCTCTGGTATTCTCTGCTCTGATTTCTTCTTTACTTACTCCGATAACTCTCCTCTACTCTGATATTCTCTTCTTTGACAGCTCTACTCTGCTCTAGTATTCTCTGCTTTGATACCTCCTATGACTTCCGATATTCTATGCTTTGATATTTTGAAATACTCCTCCTATATGTTAACTCCTCTGATAACACTCTTTATAAACCTCCATCGATGTGTTACTCTTTTCTTCTCATGGCTTCCAATGACCTCTTCCTCTTATGCTTTGAATTCATTATGGCTTCCGATAAACTTCTTCCGATGAACTCTTCTGATAGCTCTTCTTTGACTGCTCCTATTCTTGGCTTCCAATTTCTTTCCAATGGCTTCCTTGAAGGCTTTGCTCCTTGGCTTCTTGCTCCTGTTTCTTCACAGATCTTCTCTGCTTCTCCTTGGCTTCATATCATCATTTATTATCCTAGAACATTTCCATATTGACATTAATGACAATCTAGTTCAAGAATCTTCGCCTTTGTCATTGATGGCAATATTCTTCTTCTCTCCCCCTTTGACATCAGTGGCAAGGGAGTGCACTAGAACTCCCCTTGTCATGCAACATATTTATGAATCAACTTCAAGTGATGTTGAAGAAATAACCCCCATCTTTTGACGAAGATGTTCAAATGCTTCTCGAGGAAGAGGTTTTATGAAAATATTAGCTAACTACTCCTTAGTATTGATATATTCCAAGATGATGTTTTGTTCAGCTACTTGTTCATGAAGGAAATGATACTTGATTGGTATATGTTTAGTCTCTGAGTGCATCATTGGATTTTCTAAGGCTGATAGCACTTGTGTTATCACAATAGATGGTGATTGGTTGATTTGTACCTATGTTGACATCTTTCAGAGATTCCTTCATCCATAATATTTGAGTACAACAATAGGCGGTAGCTATATACTCGGCTTCAGCTGTAGATAGTGAAATGGATTTTTGTTTTTTGCTAAGCCAAGATACTAGACAGTCTCCCAGGAAGAATGCATTTCCACGAGTACTTTTTCGATCATCGGCACTTCCGACACAATCAGCATTGATGTATGCAATCATAGTAAGGGTTGAGCTCTTAGGGTACCAAATACTGAAATCAGGAGTTCCTTTCAAGTATCTAAGAATTCTTTTTACAGCCAACAAGTGGGATTGTTTAGGAGCTTGTTGAAATCTTCCCACCATTCCTGCTGGTTGCATAATGTTGGGTCTCGTAGTAGTTAAGTATAGAAGGGCTCCAATTGTTGACCTGTAATGAGTTGCATCTATCAGAGGAGAATCATCATCTTTACTTAATTTGCATTTTTTGGTCATAGGTGTGCTCATGGGTGTACAGTCTTCCATTCCATATCTTTTAAGCATGTCTTTAAGATATTTGGCTTGAGATATGAACATGTCTGCCATGGTTTGAGATACTTGTAGTCCAAGGAAGTAAGATAACTCTCCTATCATCGACATCTTGAACTCTTTTGACATATTTTGAGCAAACTCATGGCTCATCTCATCATTATTACTAGCAAAATTCAAATCATCAACATAGACTAGTGTGACTAGTAACTTATCCTCATCCATGTTTATGTAGAGATTACTTCCTACCACCCCCTTCTTGAAGCCTTGTTGTTGTAGATAGTGATCCAATCTTGCGTACCAAGCTCTAGGAGCTTGTTTCAACCCATATAATTCCTTTTTCAACTTACAAACAAAGTGTTTTCCTTCTGCTAGATTAAACCCTTCTCGTTGCTCCATGTAGACTTCTTCCTTAAGTTCCCCATTAATAAATGATGATTTTACTTCCATTTGATAGATTTTAAACTATTTTGAGCAAGAAAAATGTCAAGAAAATCCTGATAGATTCCACACAAACTACTGTTGAAAAGGTTTCTTCAAGGTCAATTCCTTCAATTTGTGAATAGCCTTTACAAACAAGCCTTGCATTATTTATGATGGTTTGTCCATCTTCATTCATTTTGTTTCTGAACACCCACTTGGTTCCAATTATATTTTTATCCTTTTGATAAGGTACCAGCTCCCATGTCTCATTCTTCTCAATTTGAGACATTTCTTCTTCCATGGCCTTTACCCAATGAGGATCCTTACTTGCTTGAGTAAATGTTTCTGGTTCTATCATGGATAGAGGAGCAACATAATTTTTCTTTGGTGTACTTGTCATCCTTCGTCAGGCTTGCATCCCTTCATCTAAATTGCCAATAATCTGCTCTTCTAGGTGATGTTTTTGGAGAAACTTTATCTTTGAAGGGGTTTGAGATGGTTCTTTTTCCTTGTGTTTTTGTTGATCTTTTTCTTCTTTTTCAAGTTCTTCTTCAGTGGGAGGGTGAACTTCATGTTCTTCAATTTCTTTTTCTTGAAGGTCTTCATCAATCTTCACATCAATAATTTCCACTATTTTCCATAGTCGATTATTGTAGCACTTGTAGGCTTTGCTCCTTATAGAATATCCAAGGAATATCCCTTCATCAACCTGAGAATAAAATTTTCCCGGTGAGCCATCATTGTTATTCATGAAGCACTTGATTCCAAAAATCTTGAAGTATTTTACTGAAGCAGGTCTTCCTTCCCATAATTCATAAGAAGTCTTCTCATTATTTGGTCTTAGTTGAGTTTGATTCAAGGTATAGACAGCTATCCTAACTACTTCTCTCCATAATTTTGGCTGCAAGTCAGCTGCTATTAACATTTTTCTTGCACTTCTTGAACTTTTGTGTTTCTCCTTTCAACTACCACATTTTGCTTGGGTGTTCTGGCAGTAGAGAGTTCTCTTTCAATTCCATATACTTTATAGAATTCATCAAATTCTTTTGATGTGAATTCTCCCCCTCTATCTGTTCAAATGCTTCGGATTTATATTTTATGAAATATACCCACATCATTCTTGTATAGTCATCAAAAAATAAAGAAAGTTACCTTTCTCTTTCGAGTGCTATAGTTCTAGTTGGTCCACATAAATCAGCATGATGATCTCCAAAGGCTTTGATGTAGAAAACTTCTTGGTCTTGTGGCTGGTTCTAGTTTGCTTTCCATGTTGACATGGACCACATACTCCTTGATTTGGCTTGAATAGCTTTGGGATTTCTCGCACTGCATTAATCTTGCTGATATTGATCAAGTTATTGAATTTTGTATGTCCAAGTCACTTGTGCCACAACCAAATTTTATCTGTTTGACTTAAGTAACATTTATCTTCTTGAATCTTGTTGAGAATGTAGATGTTTTCTGGTGTTCTAACCCCTTTCACCACAAGTTCCCCTGAGGAAGAGTTCCTTACTTCACAATATTTAGTGCTAAATACAAAATTATGTCCTTGATCACAGATTTGGCTAACACTCAGGAGACTGTGTTTGAGCCCGTTTACTAGCAAAGCATTTTGATCCTTTCCTTTTCCATTAATAAGGGTAACAATTCCTTTTCTGGAAATTTTGGCAAATCCTCTTTCAAAGGATACATTTCCTTCCTTTTTGTTCAATGAGACAAACTTCATTTTGTCCCCTATCATGTGTCTAGAGCACCCACTATCCACAAACCAATGATTTTCATCACTGTGAGCACATAGAGCTAGGCCACATTTATCCCTGTTGGGATTCTCATTTCTTTCTTTTCTTCTTTTGAGAGGGAAATTTTTTTCATTGTATCCATTATCATTACATAATGAGCAAATCAGATCAAATTTGGCCAAAGGGTCAAAAGAGTTGTAGGTCTTGATTTGTCCTTGCCCTTTGGGACCATATGGTTTGTTTGTTTGATCCTTCGATTTTGGCGTTTCATTCTTACGGGCCATGCAATGTCTAGCTTGATGACCAAAATTTTTACAATAATAACAAAGCCCCAAAAGGATATTTTTGTACCTGTTGTAATAACCATGATTTGAATCAACATTCTTCCTTGGAGTTACTCTCTCTTCATTCATTGGATTTGAGATGGGCCTTTGATGAAATAATCTTTCTTCTTTTGGGTTGCTGGAAAGTATGTCAGCATATGTTTTTGCATTATTATTAGTACTTGAAGATTCTCCTTTAAAACTGATTCCAGATTTGTCATGTTCAGGTTTTTGATTATTTAGGATAGTTTCAAGTATTTGAGAGCTTTCCCAACCCTTTTTGATTTGTTCCAATTCCTTCCTCAGAGATACTATTTTGGCTTCATATTCTTCTCAAACTTCTTATTTTTATTTTAGCTTATTTTTCAAGAGGTTTTACCTTCTTTTTGTTTCCTCGTTTTCTACCTTGAGAAAGATGATTTTGTTTCATAATTTCTCATTTTCTTCAATTTTTTCTTCCAATCCTTTAAGAGAGTTGACCCCTTCAACTACTCAGAGAAAGTATGATGCAATATCTTCTTCATCATCCATTTTCAAACATTCAATTTGCCTTCTATGACTTTGAAGCTTTTCCTTCTTAACTTTGGAGTCCCCATCGTATAAGCTAATTAGCTTATCCCATACTTCTTTGGCAAAGTTACAATTTATGACTTTTGTAAATTCAGAATCAGTGATTCCACTAGTGATGGAGTTTAAGGCTTCTGCATTTGCAATGTAAGCTTTTCTTTCGTATTGATCTATTTGAAGAGTGGAAGGAGCTATGTACTCATTTAAAATTGAATTCCAAACTTCAGGTCCAAGGGACATTAAGTAGTACGACATTATCTTTTTCCAAAAACCAAAATCTGTGCCATCGAACGGAGGAGGTCTTCCTGACACTTCTCGATTTCTCATCATGACTAAGAATCCTTCTTCTAGTTGTTAGGCTAATATGAAGAAGCTGACTCTGATACCAAATGTTAGAAATACTGAGAGGGGGGTGAATCATTATTTCTTTTCAATTTATTTTTATCATTTAAATCATTTATATTTAGAACGCAAAAATAAATAACAGGAATAAGTGATTTTATTAATATAATCTTCTCATAAATCAAGTACAATGTATATAGGGCTTCAATCAGTTCCCAAGCACCAACTTGGACTTTTTGTGAGGCTCCAACCTCCAGAGCACTAACCCTATCTTGTCAAGGCACCAACCTTGGATTCAGGAACACTAACTCCCAAGACACCAATCCTTCTAGTTCTGAGGCACCAACCCCAAGGGCTCCAACCCTTTACTGTAAATAGTCTAGATCTGTTTGGTTGTAATTCTCTACTCCCAACCCTATTGGACCTACGACTTACTTATGTCATCCTGCTTCTTCCACGTCTACCAGACCTTTTGCTTCCTCTGTTTCTTACAGTACACCCCCTGTAAACTTTCCTTGTTCTCTGTTATAGATGCTTGATACACCCTAACCTTTTGATTTCTTTTTGCTCACTTGATCTTATGGTTTCTCACTCTTTGGCTTCCTCTATCTCTTCAAGTTCACCAATACTCAAAAAAAATGTTCATTTGGAAGAGAGGTTGAATTACAAAGTGTTGCATATTAAAATTATATCAGAGAGGCTGTTTTAAATATTTATACAATAGACTCAATATTTATGGAGGATTTCATAGGAGAGGCTATACCAACAGGGATGTACCACTTGACACATCACTACCTCAATTAGAAATTGCAACTTTTGGAAACTCCCGCAATCGCAACCCTTTGGCTTCATAATATAACATTGCCAATGCCCCTATTTCTGATAGATATGATATACCAATAAGCTTCTTTTGATAACTCAATTGGGTCCAAAACTTATATCGCAATTGGTGGTCATGTTCACAAGACTTATCGCAATCGGCAGTCCGGTGGTGTCAACCCTTTTTAACTTTGCTATTGAACGGATGCTATATTCAGTTAAGCCATGCTATAATGGTGCAATAGGTCCGCAATGCTATCACAATCACATTTTTTTAAGTGGCATCCCTCTGTGATACATAACCTCCAATGTGGATGTGATATACTATTAAATCATGTTATAATGGTGTAGTGGGTCAACAATAATATCACAATCGTAGTTATTAATGTGACATCCATTTATAATTTTGATATGAAAGTTATAATGGGCGGATGCGATATTGCATTAAGTTATGTCATAGTGGTGCAGTCGGGTTCGTATAACATGTCGCAATCGGAGGTTTGCAGGACTTCGACTAGCACATGGATTAAAGCCTACCTTAACCCCTGCAGTTTGCCCATGATCTAAGGGTTGATTTCCTTGATCGATGGCTAGGATTTAGTGGGAGCCTTCAGCCACGATCAAAACATACATACACTCCTACCCCCGCTCTTCCGATAGTTGTGCTCTTTGTTTTCTAATTTACTTGCTCCGATAGCTCTTCTCTACTTTGATATTCTCTACTTTGATAGCTTTGCTCTGCTCTAATATTCTCTGCTCTGATAGCTCCTATGAATTTCGATATTCTCTGCTCTGGTATTCTTCAATACTCCTTTGATATGTTAACTCCTCTGATAAAACTATTTATGCACCTTCGCCAATGTGTTCCTCTTTGCTTCTCGTGGCTTCCAATGACCTCTTCCTCTTACGCTTTGACTTCATGATGTCTTCTGATACACTACTTCTGATGAACTTTTTCCAATAGATCTTCTTTGATTGCTCCTATTCTTGGCTTCCAATGTCTTTCCAATGGCTTCCCTGATGGCTTTTCTCCTTGCCTTCTTGCTCCCGTTTCTTCACGGATCTACTCTGCTTCCCCTTGGCTTCATATCATCATTTAGTATCCTAGAATATTGCCATATTAACATTAATGACAATATATATCAACAAGATAAGCATGTGAAATAAGGATGTCAGCTACCAAACATTTTCTTGGTCAATAATGAACATCCTCTCATGTTCAACAAGCTCCTCAACCATGTAGGGATATATACAAATGGTTGCTCAAACTATTTTAAACCAATAATCACCACTACATGTGCCTCCTTGACTCATGCAAGAGCCGACATCAACCTAATCAAGAACTCCACCAAAATAGCATGACAATATGATACACAATGAAATACATGGCTTCATAACAATAAATAGCTACAACAATGATGCCCAACATCAGCTACAAGTCCGAAACAACTCTCATATCTATTTGAAGCCTTGGTTGACTCGTGACTACAAAACCAACATGATCCAATAATAAAATCAACAAAATACAAAGCTTTATCTCCCACTCTATGGTGCATAGATGGCTAAAACATAATGATCCACTACAATACATGACAAACTCCATGGCTGAACTCTATGCATGACTAGTACAATATTGAAACAATCTCATACACAAGCCCATGCACGATTTTCACAAGTGCCACTCAAATGTGTACGAGAGTTCTCTTCTTCAATGCATGCCTAATACAATAGTATAATGCAAGTACATGGAATATATGAGAAACAATATGTACTCTACATAGTGGTGACATAATTACATACATATCACATGATAACAAATGTCAAACTCTCAAAACACCAGCCATATTCTTAGATATAAACAATAACATGGAAGTTAAATGGTAGAAAAATATGATAGAACTACTAAGATGGACCTACCTAAGTCCACTTGAAATAAAATGGGCAACAATCTCATAGCCATGGAAATGACACAAAAATGAGGGTTTTCCTAATATTTAACACATAATGGTTAAGATATGTAAAGGATAATGACACTGTGTGGCTCGACAGGCCATTAGTTGAAAGCCATCATAGTAGCACGGTAAGTGATAAATATTTGAAAATATGATCACTATGTGAATGACATGAAGGAAAAATTTTTATTTTCCATGTTTGGGTAATGTATCAAGGTTATGTAATGGGTTCCAATTTGTGTGGAACACCATTCAGAAAGTTGGTAGGAATAACCCATTTCCAATATTTACGTTATATTTACCCTCGTGACAATTCTGGTGAGCATGAGAAAAAAGGGAAAAGTGATGAAAAATGATATCTTATGAGAAACATCGATGAGGAAATGTTGATTTAAGTATACTAATAAATATTGCAAGAAGAGAAATATGTGCTAATAGCAATGATGATGGTAGTAAAATATAAAATAAAAGAAAAGGAATTGGATGAGTTTTACTTTGGCTAATTTTGGAAACGGTTATCTACAAATCAATGCATGCTCTATATGGATAGGAGGAGGTTTCCTAACCTTAGCACTATGAATATGTTGTTGTCGTTATGGCTAATGTGTTTTCGTTAACGAAAACCTACCTGATAAATATATTCTTGATGTCAACTTAGCTATAATATGATGGTCGTGGAACTAATACAGATTGCAGTGACGTTGGAATAGCTATTTCATAAATGAGGAAGTATGATGCTAGCCTTGGCACAAGTTTCACTTGAGGGAAGATGGTAATTGTGATGTTTGAAAAGTATATGCGACACCTGTGAAGAAGAGTCACATAAATACATAGGTCATGTGAACAAAAGTTGCATACATAATCTGAACCATGGAAAACTATATACCAGGGGTCATTACCATGGCAATTTCCTATAGTAATTGTGGTGACAATGTCTATTTGATCCCATCAATGAATATTGATGACATTACCAAAGGATTTTTCTGAGGTATTGGCAAAGGAAAAAGCTATATAAGGAGATGGAGATCAAGGAGATAAGTGTGCAATGAAATATATTATTTATGTGTGATATTATCTAAAATAGGTGTGTACTAGGGAACAACGAGATGACTCAAATATGATAGATCTAAAAGCATATTGAAGACTAACAGAGATACTAGCTTAATGTATTTATGTTTGTTAGATTTGTAGGTATGATGATGGTGTAATATGAATTTTCTTGTAGTGATATGTGACTTTAATGGTATGTGCACTGAGATATGATTTTGTCATGTAATGAAGAATTGATTCATTAATTTAAAATTTGTACGAAGGTTTTCTTTGGGATAGTTGTGTAAATACACGAATATGCTTCACAATAGTCCTATATATATTCAGAGATAATTTTCCTTTAAATTTTTTCTTAATATGGGTTTTTTATAGATGTTTAGATGTTGATTGTTTTGATTATTTGTTGCTGATGTCTTAATCATAATAGTTAATATCCAACTGTGTTGATGATTAATTATTGAATGGTGACTTGGCTTTGTATGACATGACAATATTATTGAGGAGGATACTTTGCATGTTAGTATATTGGTTTGATATTGTTTAGTGACTTGTGTGCTTGAGTAATTTAGTTGATATATAGTATTTAGTTGATTCTGTTCTTAGGAATTCATTTATTTAGTATTTTATGAGTTGAGATCTATATGCAGTTTTTATTCACAAGAAATTCATATATACATGAATCCTTCCTATGCCAATTGCATATATATTCAGAGTTGAATTTGATTAGGGTTTTCAACACTACTTGATGATGACAGTTGGTGAGTTGTGTTGTATTTGTTGTTTTTCTCAATGATGTCTTGATTAGGATTTTTTGAATTTGTTGTGGATCTAATTTGTGTTGATTTGATCTGTTGGAAGTGGTTGACTGAGATTTAGTTTAGTGATTGGATTTATTCAATATTTACTCGCTTGACATTCTACTGATTTAGTTGGTTTACAATGTTTTAGTGATTTTATTTCAGATTATGTGATTTAGTGTTGAGTTTGGTATTGGGCTTATTGTTGGGTGTGGGTATAGTTTTAAAGTTTGATGAAATGTAGCATATAGGTTTTCATGTCTTTTTGAGACATGTGGATCCATTATGAAACATTTAGAAACATGGTCCATGAAGTACTGAGGGTTACAACCTCTACTGAGGGGGTAGGAGCTCCCTTATGGTAGGAGCTGGTAAACACAATCAGGGGGTTATATCTCCCTTCCAGTGGGTGCTGGAAAACGAGTGGAGGTTGTATCCTCCTATAGTTACGTGTCTGTGTGCTGGTAAGAGTTTGTGACAGTAAAAAATATTACGAATAATTTCTCTATATGATGATAAATAAGAGATAGACGATTTTTTCTCCCACATTGGGTTTCCGCTTAAAATCTTGGTCTCCATATGAATTGATGTGTTTCTTATCGGATGTGATTTATTTGTTATTTACTACATATTAGATGGCTAATTAAATAATAATGTAATGATTAAAAGTTAAACATATGATGGAAGTTCTGAAAAATTAAGTAATCTGAACATACGGGGTTTGCTTTCACTAAATTCACGTACACAGATGGGTTGCATGAATAAAAGTAGCATACAAAATTTTGAATGTTAAATTGGAAGTTAAAGTGAATTAAAAATATTGATTCACTGCCCCTCCTCCACCCAAAAAAAAGGTGTTTTTCCTAGCATGTGCTATATTTCATGAACATGTTAATAATGAAATAAATTAAATGCTTTGACATAAATGGGATGATTTAGCTCGCGGTGAAGGAAGAATATTTTTTAGAAGGAATTGCATCTTCTTGAATTTTTTTTATCTCATGGGATAAAGTCATCATTAAGTCCTTGACTATGAGACTCCATGAGTAGTGTAGAGAAGCACACCAAAATATGACGTGACCATAGCAGTTCATGCATAATCATTAGAGCATAATAGATGGCTATTATGTTATAATAATAATGAATACCCCATTCAAGAAATCCCTTAAATAGGTATACTACTAAGAATGGGGGTAGCCTTGGCCCAGAGGGGTGAGTGACTAACAGGGGGACATGCAAAAAAGCTATTGGATAGGTATAATTCCTAGAATGGGGGTTTTCTAGGTCTAGAAGGGTGAGTGATTGACAAGGGCCCATGTAGGAAAACCTTTGGCAAGGTAGACTTCCTTGAATGGGAGTTTCCTAGGCTCATAGAGCTGAGTAGATGGTGGGAAGTATGTCTATGCTCACCAGGGGGTGAGCATGGGGAAGCCATTGGGACCTATATGAAAACACTGTGCAGAGTAGTGCATTCACCACTGAGTACTTCTATTGGTGGTGAAACTACTCAGTGAGCTAGACTCAAGGATGGACCTGTAAAAACAAATTGTGTGGAGTAGTATATCCAACATTAAGTACTTCCCTAGCAGTGAAACTACTTAGTGATAGGGACTTAAGGATGGAACTGTATTAAAAAAACTACATGGGATGGTATATCCACCACTGAGTGTTTCTATTGGTGGTCAAACTACTCAGTGAGATGTATTTAAAGACAAAGCTAGATGAAGATTCCATGGAATTATGGAACATATTCATGTGCATGTGATGTAGGTGAATCACTAAACTATCTAGCATAGATAAATTAGGTTGATCACAAAAGAAATAAAGTGACTTCAACTTAATGACATTAGAGTGTGCAATAACATAATGGAGATGAAGAATTCAAAAACTAGGTCATTGTGGTGGCACTGGAACCCTCTGATATACATTGGTTGTCATGATGTGTGCAATGACACATGTTTTGGGTTATTAAATAAAGACAGAGGGATTGCTTGGCCAAGATAATTATTCTTGTGTGATGAGACCTTCCCAAGGGATGGATTGCCTAAGGGACTGAGGAAGAAGAGAAATTTGTTCTTGAACTTGGAAGGTGAGTGAATGCACATAAGAAGAAACTGATCATTTGAGGGACTAAAGAAGAACAAAAGGGGATTTTAGAACTCGAAAAGTGAATTGGTTTTCACAAAACCATGTACAAAGTAATTGGGATCAGGAATACATTTTGTGTGTCATGGAAAGTAATGAGATGAATCTATTTCCTAAAGGAGGACTTAGCATAATGGATGTCATGGCTGGAAATTGTAGGTAGATTTCACTTTGGATTTAAATGACCAATCAATCCAAGGTGAATTGTAGGTACTTGGGGACTCATGAAGCAACCTGGGAGATATATGTAATAATCATTTATAAAGATCAACTTTATTTAAGTAAGAACACCAAGGATGGTGTTCCTCTTAAGAGGGTGTGGTTTTGTAAGACCCCAAGTATACTCACGCTAATTTTGTAATGTTAATATACTTTGATTATAAATTCTTATAAATTTATTTAAATGGCATGAAGAGTGTGACCATAGATCCATGATGTGAGGGCGAAAAGGAAGAAGAACCTAAGTGCTGTCTGGGAGCACCAATTCTTCGTTAAATGTGTAGATAGAAAGAGCGATATTGAAGAATGTTGCATGATGAACACGAAGAGACACATAAGAAAAAGGATAAAAAAAATTCAAATAGAAAGGGTCATTGGATTTAGGTCAAATGAAAGATGTTTGAGGATAGAATTGGACTTTTGGATGAGGGGACAAACTTGTCACCATGATTTCTAGCCGATTTTGCTTGAAAAAATTGCTTGGAGAGTGGATTTGGCTTAGGGGTGACTGCTACAAGAAAAATGTCTATAAATACTCTATAGTTGTGTGGAAAATTGAAGTCCCACCTTCAATTTCAACCATTGTTAGATCTCAATAAGTATTATTAAATAACTTTATGATTACAAGTACTCATATCTCTGCAATAACTTTTCTTTTGGGAGTTTCCATATGTTGAAACTTGGACCATGTGTTGGAAATAATACTGAGAGGCGGGTGAATTAGTATTATCAAGTCAATTATTTTTCATTTACAAAATCATATTTATATACGATACTTCAGTTAATGGAACTCGCGTGTATACGGAACCGTGTTTAAGGCAACTAGCGTATATCCTGCAAACTTATGATTCAGTTAATTCATCAAATGTTGATCTATAATCAATGCATTAGAGCCATATAAACAGTAACCTGGTGCAGTGAAAACAGAACAGAAAATCACACACATGAACACAAGATATAAGGTGGAAACCCAATGTGGGTGAAAACCACTTGCTGCAATTGTCTCTATCTTTTTAATAACAAGAAACTTCTTTTTACAATTTTTTTACTAGTGCAGACTTATACAAGTACACAGGCTTCTACCTGCAGAAGGCTACAACCTTCTCTTGTTCTCCAGCATCTCTTGGAAGGGAGCTACAACCCCCTAGCTCTTGCACTAACCAATACTAGTACGTAGGTGCCAACCTACAGAAGGCTACAACCTTCTCTTTTCTTCGAGGGACCACGTTTCATAAATTTTCAGACTGGATCCATCAATAACATCATTCAATTAAAATATATCTGCATCAACCAATCTCCTTTTCACAATTGAACAAATCAACCACTTTGACACCCCTTTAATCAGATCTTTCAGAATACTGTAACTAGAACACAGTAACCAGAACACAGTAACCAGAACCCAAGCCAGAACCCATAACATTGCAACAGCAAATAGAAGCAGCTAAAACATGTTTTACAAGTTATACGCTACTTCCCTGTGTCAAACCTGTGTGCATACACACCTTTCTCTAGATGAACCTGTGTACAGATCTGCAAATCAAACTTAAGATGTATACACTATTTTGATATGCAGAACCAACATGTATACGCGCCTTTTCTAAAGTGGACCTACGTACGAATCTGTAAATGACGATTTATACATTACAACTATTCCAGACTTCAATTATACCCAGATCATTATATTTACTGACTATAACATGTGCCAATTGTTAGATAAACGATCAAACCACATAAAGATACTTCATTTCAAGCCTTAAGGTCTCAACCCCTCATTAGATCTTATCCTTCATCAAGTGCTAAGGTTCATCCTTGGTTCAGATCCAGCTATGCACCTTAACCCAATAACCTGTGCACTAGATCTTGCTCATAATCAAATATTCAATACTTGAGTGCCTTGGCCTAATGAGCTTCTTCTCCTTGTATAGTGTTAGGCCTTTCTTAATACCATGGTCCAAAACCACTTAGGACCAATAACTTGGACAAAATACCTGGGATCAATACTTCAGACTAGTTACTTTGGACCAATACCATGGATCAAAATACCATGGGCCAAATACCATCGACCAAAACTTGGATTTCTAACATGTACGTACCTTTTGTTCCACGAAAATTCGTGTGTACATTATACACACTTTTTGATCTTTTAACCCACGTGTATATGCTACTTTTTCAAGGTGAACCTGCATATACTTCTCTTTCGTCATTCTATGAAGTCTGATCTATAACTCTGAGTTGTTAACCTGCTGAATTGTACTCTGACATCTCAGTGAGTTGCCATCTAGGACAACACCTGTGTCAAATCTAGGTCATAATGCCAACAATCTCCCCCTTTGGACTTGATGATAACCCAAGTTACTCTTCCCCTTTATCATCAAGGGAAAAAGGTCATGCTACCCCTAAGTACATGCTGAATTCTCTGATATGCTGGAGTGTGTTGAATGAGCTCCATGCTACCCCTGAATATAAGCAAGGTCTGCAGAAAGATGTTCTAAAAGAACATTACTCTATATGTACATCATAAATGACCTTCCTATCACCAATGACTCATGCATACATCCATCTCCCAACCAAGTGGGGATTTACGACGTTTGACTCATCCACCCAATCAAGTGGGGATATACCAATTGTTTATGCATGTCAAAACAAGAACATTACATCATCCATCCCATGCATAGTGTTGTAACAAAATAGGTCATTCCATGACCTTTAAGTTAAAATATATACATGACATATATAATAGAGACCAAAAATCTGAAAAAAGACCATGATAATCATCAGCAACTATCATCAGTAGCATCCGTCAATCAGCATCGAGACCAGCAACCATGTTCTCCCCCTAAACCTGTTCCACCTGAATAAAAAACAACTGTGAATTTGTACCAATATCTTCTAAGATAATGCCAACAATGTATTATTAGAAGTGTATGCTCCCCCTGAACCTATGCCATATCATCACTGTCAGACCCATATTAGACTCCTTTCAACCTAAGTTTGGCCCATTTCTTCAAACCAACATATATGCCATTGTCTTAACAGAAACACGCGTATGTATGCGACTACGCTTCATGAAACTCACGTATAACAATTTTTCTCTGAAACAGACAAGTTTTAACAGCAGGATGATGCATCAACTACTCCCAGCTTCTGTCTGAGATATTCAAATGTCTCTCTGGGTAGTGGTTTGGTGAATATATCAGCAACCTATTCTTTGAAGGGAACATACTCCAATTTGACCTTTTGTTCAAGCACTTGTTCACGTAGAAAATGATATTTGATGTGTATGTGCTTGGTCTTGGAATGCATGACTGGATTCTTTGAAATACTAATGGCACTTGTATTATCACATAGAATGGGAATGGGTGGAGTACATGTGACCTGTATGTCTTGCAATGTTTGGATCATCCAAAGGAGTTGTGTGCAGCAAGATGCAGCAGTCACATATTCTGCTTCAGTTGTAGATAATGCAATTGAGCTTTGTTTCTTGCTTAACCAAGACACTAATCTAGAACCCATATAGAATGCACCACCACTAGTGCCTTTTATATCATCAACGCTTCCTGCCCAATCTACATCTGTATATGTATGAAGTGTAAGATCTGTATCTCTAGGATACCATAAAGCAAAATTCTCTGTTTCGTGAAGATATTTGAATATCCTTTTGACTGCCTGAAGATTTGATTCCTTTGGATTTCCTTGGAATCTTCTAACTATTCCCACTACATGCATGATGTCCGGTCGGGTACCTGTTAGATAAATCAAGCTTCCAATCATGGATCTGTAAGTTGGTTGATGCACCACTGTTGATTCATCATTTGAGCTGAGACTGCATCATGTTACAATTAGAGTACATATGGGTTTAGAATCTTCCATGCCATACTTTTTCAGGATCTATTTGCGATATTTGGTTTGTGACAAAAAAATACCATCTTTGTTTTGTTGAACTTGTAGACCAAGAAAATATGTAAGCTCACCAAGTAGGGATATTTCAAATTCTTGTTGCATTATTGAAGCAAAATTTCGACTCATGGCTTCTTCATTGCTACCAAAAATGATATCATCAACATACACAACAAGTATTAGCAATTTATTATTGTCACTCTTTGTGTATAAATTTCTATCAGCTGATCCCTTTGAAAAACCTTGTTGATGGAGATATTTGTCAAGACGGTAATACCAGGCCCTTGGAGCTTGTTTTAGAGCATAGAGAGCCTTTCTGAGTCTTCATTCAAGTTTTGCATCATTTCCAAGAATGAATCCATCTGGTTTCTCAATATAGACTTCTTCTTCTAAGTCTCCATTAAGAGAGGAAGATTTTACATCCATTTGGTATACTTTAAATTTCTGAAAATTAGAAAGAGAAAGGAACATTCTTATAGCTTCAAGTCTAGCAATAGGTGCAAAAGTTTCTTCAAAGTCTATACCTTCTTGTTGAGCAGATCCTTTACAAAAAAGTTTGGCCTTATTTCTAATAAATTCTCCATTTTCGTTCAGCTTTTTTTTGAATATCCATTTAGTTCCCATGATCTTCTTATCATGAGGTCTAGGAACTAATTCCCAAGTATTTTTCTTTTCAATTTTCTCAAGTTCCTCATTCATCACCTTGACCCAACATTCATCTCTGCATGCTTCATTTACATTTTGAGGTTTAGTGGAAGATAGTAATGATAGGTAGCTTGAAGCTTCGCCAATGGTTCTTCTAGTCTGCACACCTACCCCTTTTCTCCTAAGATTTGAGCTTCTGGATTATTTTTCTGAACATACCTGGACGAAGTCTTTTCTTCTACCGTTATCTCTTCTTCAGCTGCTTCATTGGTTTCTTGTTCAGAATTAGTCTGATTTGATGTGGGAGGATAATCCTCATCTTCTTTATAATCTTCTGTTTTTATTTGTTTTTTATTTTTGCATGCTTCATCACCAACAACATCAATACATTCAATGATTTTCCCAAGTCTTTTATTAAAACATTTATATCCTTTACTTCGGGAAGAGTAACGAAGGAGAATACCTTCATCTGGTCTGGGCTCAAACTTACAAAGTTTTTCATCAGCCCTTTTCATGTAACATTTGCTTCCAATAACTTTGAAGTATTTTACAGTAGGAGTCTTACCATACGAAAGTTCATGTGGAGTTTGAGTGATGTTTACCGGAACATTTTCTTTGTTGAGAATAGTGACGGCAGCGAATGCAGCTTCACCCCAGAAGGTAGCAGGAGTTCCAGACTCATCTAGCATAGCACGAGCCATTTGTTGAATAGTTCTACTCATCCTTTCTACCACTTCATTTTGCTGAGGAGTCCTTGCAGTGGAGAATTCCCTTTTTATTCCATGTTCTTCACAACAGTCGAAGAATTCATTTGAGGTAAATTCCCCTCCTTGATCAGATCTGAGGCATTTGATTTTTCGATCTGATTCATTTTTAACCAAAGCTTTGAAGGCTTTGAAAATTTCAAATGCTTCATCTTTATGCTTTAGAAGTCCTATCCAACACATTCTGGAAAAATCGTCAATGAACAATATAAAGTATTCTTCTCCATGAGGTGACTTTTTCCTTGATGGTCCACATAAATCAGTATGAACAAGTTCAAGAGGCTTACTAGATGATCCTTCATTTTTAAGGAAATGTGCTCTGGTTTTCTTACCAAATTGACATGATTTGCATATTGTATTTTTGTAATGCTGATACCGGGAAGATCATGAATAGCCTAGAATCTGCACACTTTTCTTATTTGAGGGAAGATTAGATGCCCCAATCTTCTATGTCATAGCCAATGTTCATCATTTTTTCTTAGATAGCACTGTTGTTGTCCGCCCTTGAGTATGTATAAGTTGTTTGGAGTTCTTATACCTTTGATCATTGTTTCTCCTGTATCAAGCTCACGAACAACACATCCATTTGATCTAAATACTACTTCATTTCCTTCATCACACATTTGACTGAAACTCAACAGGTTATGCTTTATACCATCAACATACATAACATTCCCAGCTTTAACTTTTTCTTTTAAGAGAACAGAGCCTTTACCTTTTATGACAGCAGGAGTGTCATTTCCAAATGAGACCTTCTTTTCCTTTTCTAAGGCATTATATGAATGAAGTTTTTCTTTGTCATCTGTCATGTGTTTTGAGCATCCACTGTTGATGTACCATTGATTTTCTTGTCCTGTTGCATATAATGCTATACCACATCTTTCTATTTGCGGTTCTTTCTTTCTCCATATTTTGGGACTTAATGAAGTTTGCTCCTTCTGAGATTTTTGCCGAAATTTAGTCATGTATTCAGTTTCTTCATGACCGAAGTTTTTATAGATAGAGCATTCTATTTCATTTTCAAGAAGAGAAAAGTTATTGTAGGCCCTTTTCATGACCCTTGTCACATTCCTTTGATTTTGTGCTTCTCTAGTCATGATGGTTTTGTAAGCAACACATTGAGCAGCTTTGTGTCCAAAGTTATGACATGAAAAACATTGGCCATTAAAGAAGTTCCTGCGATTATCAAATATATTGAACTGGTGATTGTAGTTTCTATTGATATTCATTCTTGAAGCAGATTGAGCATGTTTTACCTGAGGTTGGTTGTAGCTTCTGTTCATCCTTGAAGTAGATTGAACCCAATTTACTTGATGATCTTCGTTATGCCTTTGCTTGTAAAACTGTTCACTTCTCTTTGCTGCATCAAGGTAGCTTTTAGTGGAGGTTGACGACTTCTATGCTTGAGATGCTTCTTCAGTATATCCAAGACCTGTCTTTATCAGAGGAGAATGCTTCACTTTCATGATTTCATTTAAGGTTTCTGATCCTTTAGTAAATCTAAGATTGAGAGCTTTTGTTTTCTCAATATCTATAATCATATTCTTTTCTTCTATATAGATTTTGAGTTTATATGTTTCTTCATAAAGGTCATCTTCATCTAAATCATCCAACAAATCACCATCTTCAAAATCCATCAGATGTCTATAGTCATTACTATTTTCATCTCCATCACTATTTGATAAACCATCGCTATCTTCATGCGTATAGTAGCTCTTCTTACTTACATTTTGTTTTCTATTCCATTTTGTAGTTTCCTTACCTTTATCAACCTTATCTTTATGAGGAAATTTGGAAGCATAATGATTGACTCTTCCACAAGAAAAAAATTTGAAGGGTAGTTTACCACTGAATCTTTCGGAACCCCATTGAAGGTTCTTGACAAAGTTTGCGTCTTCTTCTCCTTCAGATCCGTTAAGTTCTTCTTTTCTTGAAGCTTTGAATGTGGCTTCTCTCATATCTGATGGACCTCCTTTTCTCATCTTTAAAGTAGTTAAGATTCCATGCAGTTGTGTCATAGTAATAGTCTGAAGATCTTTCTTTTCTTCTATGGCAGATACTTTTGATTCAAACTTAGCAGACAAGGATCTTAAAACCTTTTCAACTAAAGTAACTTATTTTATCTCTTCACCCAAATTCTTCATGCAATTAACAATCTCATCTATACGTAAGAAGTAACTAGATATACTTTCATCATTGTGCATTTTGAGAGTTCCATATTGAATTCTGAGAGTTTGCAGTTTTGTACGTTTTACCTGAGAGTCTCCTTCATAGCTTAGAACAATTTTGACCCATATTTCTTTGGCAGATTTGAGCTGCATAACATTGACAAATTGTGATTGTGACAGAGTTCCCAATAATGTAGTAAAAACTTTGGCATTGGTTTCATATTTCTTTTTACCTTCCGCATCTGTAGGAATTTCTGATGGAAATGCATATCCTCCTTCCATAATTTCCCAGACATCTGTTCCAAGAGACTGAAGATAGGTTGTGGTTCTTATCTTGTAATAATCAAATTTTCTTCCGTCAAAGATTGGTGGTTTGATGGATCCCTCTCTTTCTTGATCAATCATGATCATGGATCTTCCTTCAAGCGATCAAGATTCTTCTGAAGGACCTGCTCAGATTCCAATTGTTGGAAATAATACTGAGGGTGGGGGGGCAAATTAGTATTATCAAGTCAATTATTTTTCATTTCCAAATTCAGATTTATATACGCTACTTCAATTAATGGAACTCGCATGTATACGCAACTGTGTTTAAGGAAACTAGTGTATATCCTGCAAACTTATGATTCAATTAATTCATCAAATGTTTGATCTTTAATCAGTGCATCAGAGCCATATAAACAATAACCAAGTGCAGTAAAAATAGAACAAATAATCACACACATGAAAACAAGATATAAGGTGGAAATACAATGTGGGTGAAAACCACCTACTGTAATCGTCTCTATCATTTCAATAATAAGAAACTTCTTTGCTTGTGGCTGAGGACTAGATTATCAATGATTAATAATATTAGTATTAATATTTAATAATTAACTAATCAATAATTAATAATCAATTATGAAAAATTATTAATTAATAATTAATATATAATAATTATTAATAATAATATTTAATTGTCAATAATAATAGACAATAATTATTTGATCAATAATTAATAATATTTGATTATTCATTAATTACTAATTATTATTAAATATGAAAATCAACCATTTTCATCTATGGTCAGCCGTGCTCCAACGTCGTATTGTGACAAAGATTGTCTCAATATGAAAATAAATCATCGTTAACAATGGTCAATAATCATTGTCACATTATGAGGAAGATTATTTCTTGGTCCAAAGTTACATTATGACAACCATGGTCATTAATGGTCAACGATGCTCAAACGTCACATTGTTGCAAATATTGTTTCAGTATGAATTCAACCATGGTCAAACATGGCTCAACATATTATTGTGACAAAGATTGTCTCAATATACAAATCAATCATGGCCAACCATGGTCCAACATCGCACTGTGACAAATATTATCTCAATATAAAAATCAACGATGGTCCAAAGTCACATTGTAACAAAGGTTGTCTTGGTATGAAAATCAATCATGGTCAACGATGGTCAAACATAACATTGTGATAAAGATTTTGTCAATATGTAAATAAACAATGGTCAACCATGTTTATTTTAGGGTTTATAATATTTAATAGGGTTTATATACCTTGGGTTTATAATATTAAACCCAAGGGTTTAATATTATTCCCTTTGGTTTTTAGTATTAATCCCTTGCATTTATTAGTCCCTTGGATTTATAATATCAATTCCTTGGGTTTATTAATGTAAGGGTTTAGACCTTGGGTTTATAATCAAAATTGCAAACATGGTCAACCACATTCCAACATCACAATGTGACAAATATTTTCAAAATATGAAAAGCAAACATGGTCCAATGTCGCGATGTCATAAAGATCATCTCCATATGAAAACCAATGATGCTCAACCATGATCAACCATGGTCTAATGTCATGTTATGACAAAGATTGTCTCAATATGAAAATGAGCCATGGTCAACTACAGTCGTAATAATGTTTATTTTAGGGTTTATAATATTTATCTTAGGGTTTATATACCTTGAGTTCATAATATTAATACCATGGATTAATATTATTCCCAATGGTTTATAATACCATTGGGTTTTAGAATTGATCCCTGAGGTATATAATATCAATCTCTTTTGTTTATTAATCTAAGGGTTCATATTCCTATGTATAATATTATTCATAGGGTTTATAATATTAATCTTTAGGTTTAATATGAATCCATTAGGTTTGTAATCATGGTCAACCATGGTCGAAGATCACATTTGTGAAAAAAAAAATGTCAATATCAAAATCAACTAATATCGCATTGTGGCAATGATTGTATCAATATAAAAATCAACCATGGTCAACCATCATAGTTTAAATCCCATGGTTTACAATCATGGTAAAAAATGGTCAATGATTGTCCGATGTCACATTTTCCAAAGACTGTCTCAATATGAAAATCAACCATGGTCCAATGCCACATTATGACAAAGACAGCCATGGTATGAAAATCAATGATGGTAAGGCATGGTTAACCATGTTAATTTTAGGGTTTATAATATTTATCTAGGGTTTTTATACCTTGAGTTTATAATATTTATCCCTTGGGTTTAATTTTATTCCCTTGGGTTTATAATCTCTTGGGTTTTTAGTATTATTCCCTTGGGTTTATTAATGTAAGGGTTAATCTTCTTACGGTATAATATTATTCATAGGGTTTATAATATTAAACATTAGGTTTAATATAAATCCATTTGGTTTATAACCATGGTCAACCATGGTCCAACGACACATTGTGACAGATATTTTCTCAATAGGAAAATCAACCAATGTCGCATTGTGACAATGCTTGTCTCAATATGAGAATCAAACATGGTTAACCATGTTCTAATGTCGCATTCTGAAAAATATTGTTTCAATATGAAAATAAACCATGGTAAATCATGGTAAACCATGGTAAATCAACATGGTCACATTATGAGAAATATTGTTTCAATATGAAAATAAGCCATTGTAAATCATGGTAAACCATGCTAAATAAACATGGTCACATTATGAGAAATATTGTCTCTTGGTCTAATGAATTGTGACAACCATGGTCATCCATGATTAGCTATGGTGCAATGTCGCATTGTGATAAAGATTGTCTCAATATGAAAATCAACCATGGTGAAACATGGCCAACCATTGTCCAATGTCACATTGTAACAAATTTTGTCTCAATATGAAAATCAATCATGGTAAAACATAGTCCAACGTCACATTGTGACAAAGATTCTGCCAATATGAAAATCAATCGTGGTCAATCATCGTTAACCAAGTTTATTTTATGGTTTATAATATTTGTCTTATTGATTATATACCTTGGGTTTATAATATTAATCCCTTGGGTTTAATATTATTTCCTTAGGTTCATAATACCCTGGGGTTTTAGAATTGATCCCTTGCGTTTATTATACCCTTGGGGTTATAATATCAATCCCTTGGGTTTATTATACCCTTGGGATTTTAATATCAATCCATTGGGTTTATTAATCTAAGGATTCATATTCCTAGGGTATAATATTATTCATATGGTTTATAATATTAATCCTAGGGTTTAATATAAATCCCTTGGGTTTAGAATCATGATCAACCATGGTCAATGATGGTCCAATGTTACATTGTTCCAAAAGATTGTCTCAATATGGAAAATAACCATGCTAAACCATGGTAGAATGTCGCATAGTGACAAAGATTGTCATAGTATTAAAATCAATGATGGTAAGGCATTGTAGACCATGTCTATTTTACGATTTATAATATTTATCTTAGGGTTTTATACCTTGGTTTTATAATATTTATCCCTTAGGTTTAATATTATTTTCTTGGGTTTTTAGTATTAATCCCTTGGGTTTATAATATCAATCCCTTGGGTTTACTAATCTAAGGGTTCACATTCCTAGGGTATAATATTAGTCATAGGGTTTATAATATTAATATTTCGGTTTATTATAAATCCATTGGGTTTATAATCATGGTCAACCATGGTCCAACATCATATGATTACAAAGCTTTGATCAATATGAAAATCAAACAACGTAGCATTGTGACATTGATTGTCTCAATACAAAAATCAACCACGGACAATGATGTTCCAACATAGCATTGTGACAAAGATTGGCTCAATATCAAAATGAACCATGGTGAATCATGGTCAAACATGGTCCCATTGTTACAAAGATGGTCAGCCATTGTCCAATGTCACATTGTGACAGAGATTGTCTCAATATAGAAGTCAACCATGGTCAACGATTGCTAACTAATGTCCAACGTCACATCGTGAGAAATGTTGTCTCAATATGAAAATCAATCATGGTCAACCATAGTCCAACGTTAGATTTTGACAAAGATTTTGTCAATATGAAAACTAATTGTGGTCAACTATAGTCAATGATATTTATTTTAGGGTTTATAATATTTATCATAGGCTTTATATACCTTCAGTTTATAATATTAATCCCTTGTGTGTAATATTATTCCCTTGGGTGTAATATTATTCCCTTGGGTTTATAATACCTTGAGGTTTTAGAATTGATCCATTGGGATTATTATTCCCTTGGGTTTATAATATCAATTCCATGTGTTTATTAATCTAAGGGTTCATATTCCTAGGGTATAATATTTTTCATAGGGTGTAAAATATTAATCCTAGCATTTTATATAAATCTCGTGGGTTTAGAATCATGGTCAAACATGGTCAACGCTAATCCATGGCACATTATGCCAAACATCATGTCAATATTAAAATAAATCATGATGTACCATGTTTATTTTATGTTTTATAGTATTTATGTTAAGTTTTATATACCTTGGGTTTACAATATACATCGCTTGGGTTTATTAATCTAAGGGCTTATATAGCTAGGGTATAATATTTATCATAGGGTTTATAATATTAATCTTTGGGTTTAATATAAATCTATTGGGCTTATAATCATGGTCAACCAAGGTCCAACATCACATTATCACAAATTTCTCAATATGAAAATCAACCAATGTTGCATTGTGACAATGATTGTATCAATATGAAAATAAACCATGGTTAACCATGTTCTAGCATTGCATTGTGACAAAGATTGTCTCAATATGGAAACCAACCATGGTCACATTTTGACAACGATTGTCTCAATATGGAAACCGACCATGGTCACATTCTGACAAAGATTGTCTCTTGGTCCAATGCCACATTATGGCAACCATGGTCATTCATGGTCAACCATAGTCCAATATCAAATTGTGACAAAGATTGTCTCAATATAAATATCAATCATGACCAACCACAGTCCAACTTCACATTGTGAAAAAGATTATGTCAATTTGAAAATCAATTGTCATCAAGCATGTTTATTTTAGGGTTTATGGTATTTATCTTAGGCTTTATATACATTGAGTTTATAATATTGATCTTTAATATTATTCCCTTTGGTTTATAATACCTTGGGGTTTTAGAATTGATCTTTTGGGTTTATTATTCCCTTGGGTTTATATTATCAATCCCCTAGGTTTATTAATCTAAGGGTTCATATTCCTAGGGTATAATATTATTCATAAGGTTTATAATATTAATTCTAGCGCTTAATATAAATCCCTTTTGTTTAAGATCATAGCCAACCATGGTCAACGATGGTCCAATTTTACATTATATGAAAGATTGTCTTTTGGTCCAATGTCACATTGTGATAACCATGGTCAACCATGGTCCAATATCAGATTTTGACAAATATTGTCTCAATATGAAAATGAACCATTGTCAACCATGGCCAACCATTATCTAATGTCACATTGTGACAAATGTAGTCACAATATGAAAATCAATCATGGTAAACCATAGTCCAATGTCACATTGTGACAAAGGTTGTGTCATTATAAAAATAAACCATGGTCAAACATGTTTATTTTAGGGTTTATAATATTTATTTTAAGGTTTATATACCCTAGGTTTGCAATATTTATCCCTTGGTTTTAATATTACTTCCTTGGTTTTATAATCCCTTGGGTTTTTAGTTTTAACCCCTTGAGTTTATAATATTTATCTTAGGGTTTATATGCCTTGGTTTATAATATTGATCCCCTAGGTTTAATATTATTACCTTGGAATTATAATGATGCTTTTAGTAATTTGGATACGTGTCTAAAAAATGAGGGAGTTGGTGCTTCCTGTCAGTGGTGGCTCACAAAACATATTGATGTAATAAAGTAAGTGCTCTCATTTTACATCAATAACAACAAAAAGATTTGGTGGTTCCTCCCGAAAGGGTTTCCACATAAATCCTTGTGTCTCACATGTATGATGCTCATGGTGTGTGCTTGTATGTTGATTTCATATTATTGCCACATGATATGTTGTTGTTGGTTATATGGAATTTTTCCAAGTTTAAATATGAAAAGTAAATTGGCATAAAAAGTTAAAAATTAGACTTAATGCTAATTCACTCCCCTTTTAGTGTTAACATTGTTTCCAACAGGGGATACATTATTTTGTATCATTTGATAACCACTTATGATATGAAAAAATGGATTTGGGTGGTTCGGAGTACCTGTGATGTGATAGGGGGACACAATAACCTATCTACATCAAAACATTTCCCGGTTGTTGTCCCACAAGTATATCACTTTACATAAATGGTGTCCTGGTATGTAAACCGGTACTTTTCAAATAAAATAGTTATTGTCTCATCTCAAGAGGGAAAGGTAATAATTAAAACAAAACATATTTTATTGAAAACATGTTGTTTTTTCCAGAAAAGGGCGGTCTACAAGGAATAAACAAAGCCTACATTGTAATAAAAGTGGAATTCTCGCTCCATATGTCAAGCAAAAAATGGTCAAAAACTATTTTAAAGAATGAGTGTTTTCCCTGTTCAGTTATCCCCCTTATGACATTATATATCCTAGTTCTATGCCCAAGTTGTGTTTTTCCATGGTTTCCCAAGTTCTTGGTCTTCATACTAATGTCTATGTAACCTAGACAATTCTAGGTCTCTTAACATCCCTATGTCATCTATCACTAAAGCCTAAAACAAATTGTATTTTCTACAATTTCTGTTTGACAAAATTCATTGCCAAATGATAAAAATGGGAAGGGGAGGTCTTTCCACTGCCAAGTATTATAAATGTAGATCACTACTGAGATGGAGGGGATGAGTCAGTAGTGGCGGAAATTATAAACTTTTATTTTTTATTTTTGTTCACTAATATATTAAATGACTAATAACTCAACATATAAGTAGTAATTTGAACATTCAACTACATCAAGAATCAACATATAAGAGACATCACACATAAAACAATAATTAACAATGAGATATAATATATTTTTGGTGGAAACCTCGAAGGGAGAAAAACCACCGTATCACTATTTCATTCCTATAAATCTATTATTAATTAGTAATCTTGTAATACAAAGATTAGTTGGCTACCACTAGCAAGGAGCCAGTACCCCTGTAACAATTTAGTCAAGGAACCACCACCCCTTTAAAAATTTAGTTGGCCACTACCATCAAGGAGCCACTACCCCTATCTTGGAAATGCATGACTTGTTGGATTCCACTACCTCCTCAAAGTCTCTGTGGCCACTTTTTAAAATATTTCAGATTGTACCCCAATCATCAAAGGAACTCTCTCTATAGCACAATCTCGATAAATTATCAATAAATCTCAATAGAAAGTCCTCTCTCTTTATCACAAAATCCTGTACAACTTATTCTCCTCTCTAATAATTGCTACTTACAAACAACACTGTCTGGGACATGCATAGTAAAATATCATTTAATTTAGATATTTAATATGGTCCTACAACCACACTGCTTCTCTCAATTCCCTCTCAATGGCACACTCTTTTTGTCCATCCGAACATAACTCCTCAAGTAATTCTCCTATATATAATGTTTCTCCTTCACTTTTAAACTTTGATCACCTTATAGATGAGGAGAAAACCTTCTTATACTATTAAACCCTTTACTGTGAGAAAATACCATAAGAATTTTCCTTGGAGTTGGCTTTAGTGCTTGCATAGTTTAGGAAATTCCACTTACTGGTCATAAAACACCATCGATACACATAACATGTGTTGTAACACACTTTCTAGGAATATAACTTCATTATTGCTACAACACACCTTTGAGGCACTTTTCTTCATTGTAGCATGCCTTTGAGGTTGTTACCTACATTAACTCTTCCAAAGACACCCTCTCCAACCACATTTGTAATTCAAATTTAGGACATCAACGCACAAGCTTTAGATACTATAATACTCATGGAAAATCATACGTTGGACCACTACAAAGCATAGAAGTCATAATTACAAAGCTAAGATGGAAACAATACAATTCCAACAAGATTCTCATTTGACATTTATGTTAACCTAAACCTAATCTTCCTTCCTAAACCTAAATTTCGAAACTAAGATGAATACTCTCTCCCCCTTTGACATCAATGTAAAGGGGAAATGCATAATAGGTATAACACCATGCCTTCTCCAAGTTGATCATACTCCCTATGAAAATGTCATGGGCTACAAACATCTTCTCCACTCTACTGTATGTCATATTTTCTTTCCCATTTCCATTGAATCACATATAAGAGACTCAGCACATACATGGAAAAATGGTTTGAAAATAATCACAGTGATAATACATGAGATACAAGGCTTAAACAATATGATACATGGCTATAACACAAGTCCATCATCCCATAAGTTAAACTACTGATTGTAGCATACTCCCATTGAGAGGTGGAACACTATGGTGTCACAAAAACTAATATTAATTGATATTCTTAAAGAAAACACCATTAATAATCGATTATTACAAATAAATAATTAATAATTAATATCTCATAGTTGTTAATAATAATATTTATTTGGTAATAATAATAATAATTAATAATTAATATCTCATAATTATTAATAATAATATTTAGTTGGTAAGAATAATAATTAACGATTAATTAATCAATAATTCAATAAAATATTTTATTATTAATGAATTATTAAATATGAAAATCAGCCATGTTGAGTGTTAAAATTGGCAACCAGGGCCAAACTCCATGTGGGTCATCTTATTTATGGAAATTGATATTTTTCTTGGATCCCTCTCATCGAGACGTGTAGGATTAATCTAAAGATCATCCGATTCAGATAAGTATTTATGAAGATATGAATTTATTTTGATTATGGACAAATTGTCAAGTCGGCCAGCAACTTATGTACTCTCAAAAGCCCAACAATCATGTCTATTCAACCTCTATATTTAGTATAAATAGAATAGGACTCGAAGTCATTTGTCACACACACATTCACTCTACATTTCTCAAAAAGCTGGAAGTGTCGGAAAAGCCAGAATTGCCGGAAAAGTTGGAACTACCGGAACTGCTGGAAAAGTTGAAACTACCGGAAAAGCCGGAATTGCCAGAAAAGCTGGAACTACTAGAAAATCTGGAACTTCCGGAAAAGCCAGAAAAGTCAGGAAAGCCAGAACTGTCGGAAAAGCCTGAACTGCCATAAAAGCTGGAATTGCTGGAAAAGCCGGAACTACTGGAAGTCAGAACTGCCTGAAAAGGCAGAACTACCAGAAAGCTGAAATTGCCAAAAAAGCAGAACTGTCGGAAGAGTCGGAAAAGCCGAAACTGGCGAAAAAGCCTAAACTACCTGAAAAGCCAGAAAAGTCAGAATTGTCGGAAAAGCCTTAACTACCAGAACTGCCGAAACTACCAGGAACTGCCAGAACAACTGGAACATCTATCTTTGGAGGAGGGCAGCATGCAAGGGATAACTAACTAACATTGGGATAGTTGTATGGTACTTAGCAGCAAATACACCAAGCATGAAATGTTATAGCTAGCATGCAAGGGACAGTTAGCATGCAACAACAAGCATGCAAGGGACAGTTAGCATGCTAAGGACAACAAGAAAGGTAGGGACAACAAGCAAGAAAGGTGCAGCCAACACATATTTCAGGATGACAACATGGTGCAGCAATAGCACATAATGCAGTACAGTGATAGGTACAATCATAATTAATAAATTATGATGAAATGCAGCATAGCAGTCATTGAGTGCAGATCAGCGATGAGTACAACATTGGGTGCAGATCCGTGATAGGAGAAACTCAATGATTGAAGCAGCATAGTAACAGAAACAACATCATGAAGTGCATAGCATGGTCATTAAGGTCTAGCCCTGTGATGATAAGTACAACATGGTGCAGCATGGTGAGGTGCAACAAGTGGATGAGATGCAGAACTGTGATGGGTGAAGGAGTCACCTTGGAGAATTAGTTGAAGCAACATGTCTTCAACTAATCTCATGTAGATATAGAAAGTCAAAATGTTGACTTCTGTTGTAAATGTACTATCTCTCTCTCTCTCTCTGCTAGAATATTAAAGAACACAGAAGAATAATTTATTAAGGGTTTCCCCGCATTGGGGTTTGTTCCTGGCTAGTGCCACATCTTGTGTCTTCTTGTCTTGGCTTGTCTTTTGCATTTTATATTTATGTTCTATCTGCAGTTTACTTTAATGATGATGTGATTGCTAATGTGGAAAAGATATTGAGCTAATTGTGAAAATTAAAATAAATTGCTCTAGCATAGAACATACCTAAGATTAACACTCAGTCATGGTTAGCCATGGTTAACCGTGGCCAAAAATCATGATCACATTGTGACAAATATTATCTTAATATGTAAATCAACCATGGCTACCCATGGTCAACCATAGTTAACCGTGGTTAATAATCATCGTCACATTGTGATGAACATTATCTCTTAATCCAACATTACATTATGACAACCATGGTCACCAATGGTCAACCATGGTCCAACGTCACATTGTTGCAAAGATTGTTTCACTATGAAAATGAACTATGGTCAGCCATAGTTAAACATGGTTCAACATATTATTGTGAAAAAAATTATCTGAATGAAAAAATCAATCATGGTCAACCATGGTCCAACATCGCATTGTAACAAACATTATCTCAATATAAAAATCAACCATGGTCAAGTGTCACTTTGTAACAAAGATTGTGTTGGTATGAAAATCAATCATGGTCAACGATGGTCAAGCATCACATTGTGACAAAGATTTTGTTGAGATGTAAATCAACCATGGCCAACCATGTTTATTTTAGGGTTTATAATATTTATCATAGGGTTTATATACCTTGGATTAATGATATTAAACCTAAGCGTTTAATATTATTCCTTTTGTTTTTAGTATTAATCCCTCGCGTTTATTAGCCCACTGGGTTTATAATATCAATCCCTTGGACTTATTAATGTAAGGCATTATCCCTTCAGTTTAGTATGACTACCTTGGGTTTGTAATCCCTTGGGATTTTAGTATTAATCCCTTGGGTTTAATATTACTCCATTCAGTTTATTATTTCGTTGAGTTTATAATATTAATCTCTTGGGTTTATTAATTTAAGGGTTCATTCTCCTAGGGTGAAATATTATTCATAGGGTTTAAAATATAAATCCTCGTGTTTAATGTAAATTTGTTGTGTTTATAAGCATGGTTTCAACCATGGTGAACCATGGTCCAACATGATATTATGACAAATACTTTCTCAATATGAAAATCAAACATGATCCAACGTCGCCATGTGACAACGATCGTCTTGATATGAAAATCAATGATGGTCGACCATGACCCAACGTCACGTTGTGACAGAGATTGTCTCAATATGATAATGAACCATGGTCAACTGCAGTGAAGCATGTTTATGTTAGGGTTTATAATATTCATCTTAGTGTTTATATACCTTGAGTTTATAATATTAATCCTTTGGGTTTAATATTTTTCTCACGGTTTTATAATATCTTTGGGTTTTATAATTAATCCCTTAGGTTTATTATTCCCTTGGATTTATAATATCAATCAGTTGGGTTTATTAATCTAAGGGTTCATAGTCCTAGGGTATAATATTGTTCATAGGGTCTATAATATTAACCTTTGAGTTTACAATAAATCCATTAGGTTTATAATCATGGTCAACCATGGTCAAAAGTCACATTCTTAAAAATATTTATCAATATGAAAATCAACTAATGTCGAATTGTGACAATGATTGTCTCAATGTGAAAATAAACCATGGTCAGCCATCATAATTTAAATTCCCTCATTTACAATCATGGTGAAGCATGGTCAACGATGGTCCAATGTCATATTTTACCAAAGATTGTCTCACTATGGAAACCAACTATTGTCAACCATGTTCTCACACCGCATTGTAACAAAGATTGTCTCGGTATGAAAATCAATTATGGTAAAACATGGGCAAAACATATTTATTTCAGGGTTTATAATATTTATGTTATGGCTTTTATACCTTGCGTTTATACTATTTATCCATTTGGCTTAATTTAATTTCGTTGCTTTTATAATCTCTTGGGTTTTAAATACTATTCCCTTGGGTTTATTAATCTAAGGGTTCATATTCTTAGGGTATAATATTATTCATAAGATTTATAATATTAATCATTAGGTTTAATATAAATCAATTTATTTTATAATCATGGTCAACCATGGTCCAACATCACATTATGACAAAGATTTTCTTAATAGGAAAATCAACCAATGCCACATTGTGACAACGATTTTGTCAATATTAAAATCAACCATTGTCAACCATGGTCAACAATTATCTGGCCTTGCTTTGTGATAAATGTTTCAATATGAAAATCAATCATGGTCAAGCATAGTCCAACATCACATTGTGACAAAGATTGTGCTAGTATGAAAATCAACCATGGTTCGTCATGGTTAACCATGCTTATTTTAGTGTTTATAATATCATGGTGTTTTAGAATTGGTCCCTTGGGTTTATAATATCAATCGCTTGGGTTTATTATACTCTTGGGTTGATAATATCAATCCCTTTGGTTTATTAATCTAAGGATTCATATTCCTATGGTATAAAATTATTCATAGGATTTATAATATTAATACTAGGGTTTAATACCAAACCTTTGGGTTTAGAATCATGATCAACCATGGTCAACGATGGCCGAATGTCACATTGTGCAAAATATTATCTCAATATGATGGTCAACCATGTTTATTTTAGGGTATTATACCTTGGTTTTATAATATTTATCCCTTCGGTTTGATACTATTCCCTTGGGTTTTTAATATCAATCCCTTCAGCTTATAATATTAATCCCTTTAGTTTATAATATCAATCCCTTCATTTTATTAACCTAAGGGTTGATATTCCTAGGGTATAATATTATTCATGGGGTAGATCATATTAATCTTTGGGTTTATTATAAATCCATTGGGTTTATAATCATGCTCAACCATGGTCCAATGCTACATTATCAAAAATATTTCCTCAATATGAAAATCAACTAATGTCACATTTTGACAACGATTGTCTCAATATTAAAATGAACCATGGTCAGCGATGTTATCACGTCGCATTGTGACAAATATTGTCTCAATATGGAAATCGACCATTGTCAATATTGGTCAACCATGGTCAATAACCATGGTCACATTGTGACAAATATTTTCTCTTTGTCCAAAATCACATTGAGACAACCATGGCCATACAAGGTCACCCATGGTCTAATGCCACATTGTGACAAAGATTGTCTCAATATGGAAATGAACCATGATCAACCATGGCCAACCAATGTCTGACGTCGCATTGTGAGAAATGTTGCCTCAATATGAAAATAAATCGTGGTCAACCATATTCCAGCATCACATTGTGACAAATATTGTGTCAATATGAAAATTAACAGTGGTCAACCTTAGTCAAACCATGTTTAGTTTAGTGTTTATAATATTTCTCTTAAGGTTTATATACCTTGGGTTTATAATACCTTGGGTTTAATATTATTCCCTTGGGTTTATAATACCTTGGGGTTTTAGAATTGATAAGCCGGTGGATAGATCTCTTCAGACGGATAAATAGCCACTTAGTGACTATGAATCACAATTGAAAATAAGTAGTTAACCATTATTAATTTTTGTTAATTAATAATTAAATATTGTTAATTATTAATTAATTAATATATATATATTACTAATTAATATCAATTACTATTAAATAATAATAATTATTAATTAATGAAATAAAATAAGGTTAAGTTTATTTGATAATTAATAATGAACTAATTAATTGGTACTTAACAATGAACTATTAATTAATTAATAAATTAACTAATAACTTAATTAATTGATCAATTAATTACAAATGATACTCGGTGTGTTGTAACTATTGATTCTAATTAATATTAATTATCATTAATAATTAATAATTAGTTAATAACTTTAAGTTTACATTTAATTAACAAAAAAGAAAAGAAGAGAAAAGAATTAATTAACAATTAATAATATAAAATTAAAAATTCATCAATAACAATAAATCATTATAAGTAATAATTAATTAATAATTATATTTAATATTTCATAATAATAATAATTAATTGTTAGTATTAATATTTATTAATTATTAATAATACCCTGGATGCGGGTGGAAATGGTGGTAGCCAAGGTGGCTGCCAACTGGGTTGGCATGTGGAGAACGCACATGGCCTCCCACAAGATGGCACAGAAATTCAAGGCATTAACTACAACCATGAATGCGCCTTGAATGAATATTGCTACCACGCTGGTAATTGACCTCAACATCGGCTCAAAGCAACAATGGGCTCTTGGGAAAACACCTCTGTCGCTCCTGCAATTCCTCCTCTGCAACCTCAACCCCTGCAAGGCTTTTGCTGTCATGCAATGGCAGCGCCCAGCTCCCGCACATCCAGTGGTAGACGATGCTATCTTTATTGCTGTATCGACTTCAGTTTGGGCATCCATTTTACCCACAGCTTGAATCTGCAAATTCATATCCCCACAGCCCTGGTAGCTCATCCTTCTATTGATTTTCCTGTTAGCTCCGCTGCAACGCGACAGCCCTATGAGCCCAATTCGGATAACAACCCACCTTCCAGTTCCGAAAGAATGGTGCACCACAGGATGTGTAGTTGTAGAGGTGGGAACAGAGGTAGCCTATCCCACTCCAGGCACTCACCGGCTTCGGAGACCACCTCCTCCCTGGCTGAGCAGCACTCGCACTGCTACCCCAATACTTGTAGTGGCAGAGGACGCTTCCATTCAGGGGCCGCTGCTATGCCTCCCTCCACCTCCGGCCCTTCTCCCAGCAGCACTCCACCAGCTCCTCTGCCAAACTCCCAGACCGCTAAATTTTCCTTTCGCTCTGCCCTGAACCAGCCCCTCATCATTGCAACCATTACTATCAGTTTTCATGAGGAGAAGCAAAATATGGAGGCTCGTGACTCTGAGATTGGCATTCAAACTACTGCACCTGAGGAACACAGAGCAACGTGTGAGACCCAGACAGAAGCAATGAGGCTCTCTAGTATTGCGGTGGGAGGCAACATCGCTACTGGGAGTAACCAACCCAAGGCCAAAATGGATTTGGCTTAGTCTAGTCTTTAGGGTGCAGGGGAACGAAGCTCAGAACTACCAACCAGATGCGTAGGGAAGGAAATGGATCCGGCTCAACAGAAGCATTAGGTCATTGATGAATATTGTTGCATCATCGACGAAGAGCAACCAGAGACGCAGGCGGGTGACACGGAAGCTCAGCCACTGGCAAGTGGCACCATGGAACATTACATATGTTTCATTCTGGAGGAGCAGCCTCTATTGCCACCATGTCCCTAACAGGAACCTCGATGACTTGTGCTCGCTACCTGAACTGCCACCTTGCGGACCTTCAATGTGCCATGTGCTTGCCACTTAACCGCCACGTGTCTCAGGTGCACTGGGACTTGTTTTTCAATTTTTGTCTTTTAATGGGTGTTTTTTGGGTGAACACTACAATTCTAAGATCTTCATCTGGGTTTTCTTTTTCAATTTTTTTAGATACAATAATTCAAAACTTGTTATTTCGCTAGTTTCCCCTGCGTGGGTAGGAAAACTATATTTTTGAAAACCTTGGGTTAAGAACTGGTTTCCCTTCTTGGCAGTTCAATTATAGCTTTTTAGCTGGTTGATGTCTCTCTTCTGGGATAGCTAAGTATAGGCTTCAGCCTCTATGTATGACAGTTTTCTTACTTTAATAGAATTAGCCTAATTTAGAAAAAAAAATAAAAACTATTACTAATAATATTTAATTGTTAATAATAATAATCAATAATTAATTAATCAATAATTTATAATCGATTATTAAAAATAATTAATGAATATAAAATAATTAATAATTAATAGTAATAATATTTAATTGTTCATAATAATAAACTATATTTTTTTATTTTTATTTTATTTTATTTTATTTTTTTCTGCGTAAATACTAATTCTATTAAAAAAGAGAAAAATATGTACATGGAGGTTGAGACCTCAGAGGGGGCAGAGGCCAGCCCTCAGCCAGAGATTCTGAGACATACATATCCTACTATCTGCCCTTTCAGGATTAAAGACTTCAAAACTTGATTTGTTAGACATTAACCCACCAAAAGATAATTCTGTTCTGAGTCTAACACATCATAACTATCGCCTACAGAGGCTTTACTGAGAAGCATGCTGTCATACCCGTCATGGACAAAAAGAGGCAAAACAGAACTCGCCAAACCCAGAGTTGTTGCTGCAGATCAAGAACAGGTTGGCTCGCGCCGAAACCAAACAAGAACTGAGACCAGACCCATAACCAGAGACCCAAAAACATAGACACATAGCATAAAATCAAACAGAGCGAAGGCAAGAGTGCCACCCGTCGGTAATGAACCAGCATCAATCGGCATGTTGCGGAGAGTCGGGCACATCCTTGTCCACCTGGCTAGACGAGGCAACCCAGGTGACGAATCCATTATCTTCATTTCCTTCGATACCACCTTCTAGAGGAGTTACCAGGTTGAGGATGCTGCCTACATGATGAACCGGCCTACAAGCAAGGATCTCGTGCTGAGTTGAATCAGTCGTATGGGGAGACGCTTCAGGAATAGGGCTATCTTCCTGCATATTATCTGCATTAAACACAACCCTAGCCATCTCACCCTGAAGGACGCTGTCTTCCTGAGATTGAGAGGTGGTGGTGTGGGCTGAGCAATTGGGATTGTCCTCTTCCTCAGCAAGAATAACCGTGATACTGGCAGACAAAACTGGCCTGTTGAGCCTGCTATGGAAGGTGAAGCGGGTAGTTTGAAAGGAATTGTGCGGGAGAGGCCCAGCATGGCCAGAGGGCATTGAGGACGGGGAGGCTGAAGCAATGGCGATTACATTCTGAGGAGTAGAACGAGAGGCTCTGCCTCTGTTACCGGTATTACCTCCTCGGTGAGAGACTCCTCGACAGCGAGGCATCCTCGAATTGACAGAGCAGCTAAGAAAGGGAAAATGGCGGAGTCGACGAGAGAGGGACTGAGCATAGAGGAACCCGATGATATAGATAACCCAGGCGTGCTTCCAGACTACCTGAGCGAGGCAGGGGTGCGGGAAGAACAACGGGTGGAGGTGAAAAGAACCAGGAGCAATGGCGTGAACCAAATACCGAGCCATACATAAAACCTTGAGCATGAACTCTCGAGCCAGGCTCACATTAATGATTATTTGTGCGACCATCATCCCGTCCAGCATCCAAATAAATGTGCATGCCATTGAGATCTACAGTCTTCGTTCGCCAGCCAGGTGCAGGGCCAGCTGCCTGCATTGAGCGAGCCCTCATAAATGCAGCACATTAACACCCGCATCTGGGTGTGTATCATCCTCCTGAAGCATATCATCCTTCACAATATTCTGGAACTCATAGAGTTTATCCTCGGAGGCTATGCTGGAGATTGAGCCTACAAAGAGATCTACCCCAATTTCCACTCCTATATTAGCAAGAAAATCAGCAAGCTTATTTCCTTCCTGCTTAGTGTGCTTGAAAGAAATTGCTTGATGTTGAGAAAGCCATCTATCTATTAGCTCGAGCCTTTGAGCCATCCTCCAACTGTTACTGACCTTATGTATGGGGGACCCCTGCATTAGTTTTCTGACCATATTTATGATGATTTGCGAGTCCCCTTCTATGATAAGTGGAAAAAAACTTTTGTCCTGAGCCAGGGTGAGACCTCGCCATAGTCCTTCCAATTCCACTGAGTTGTTGCAGTCCCAACCTTTTGAGCCAAGAAAGATGAGTTGAGGAGTGCCATAATGATCCCTGAAGACTCCCCCATAACCTGCTTTTCCCAAATTACCCTTTGAAGCTCCATCGAAGTTGAGCTAGAACATGTTGCTGGGCAGCGGAGTCCATTTTGTTGACTTTTGTTTCTTCTTAGTAGGATTGTTTTTAAGGGTAGGCTATTGATTTAAATGTATCTTCCAATTGTTCCACACTGATTGTTCCTGCTGCAATGAAGGAAAAGCTTCTGGGGACCAACCTTTAATAGATAATGACTCCTTAATGTTCTGATGTAATTTGGTCCATATATGCTCTATAGACATAGATTGATCCTTAAAAACTCTTATATTCCGCTCCTTCCAGATGTTCCACATCAGTAGACCAAGAATAAGCTGCCATAGTGTGTTGAGGAGTTTTCTTTGATATGGCTCGTGACTCCAATTGTGAATAGTAGCTCTAATATCCCCTTGCACTCTACCTTCTTTTTGGCATTGGAAGGTAACCTTTTCCCACAGCTTCCGTCCTATTTGACATTTTTGGATTAGATGTATAGCTGATTCCTTTTCTTGCTTATAGTTGAGACATATAGATGGGACAGAGTAGCTTATTTTTCTAAGATTATCACATGTGAGAATTTTATTGTGACATAGGAGCCATAAAAAAGTAGACACCTTCGACCAATTTGAGGAATGCCAGATTTTATCCCATAAAGTGTCTTTGATTATCTGTTCTTTGATAATTATCTTATATGTTTCCCTTGTGGTGAAGGTACCTTTCTCTTCATATCCCCATCTTAGTATGTCCGATCCTTCTGAGATGAGGATTTGCCGTATTTGTAATTCTAAGGAGAGAGAGCGCTGAGTTTGCTCAGAGCCGTGCATCATAATTTGTTTGGCATCCATCCATTGTCTATATCCCTGTGTGGAAGAGGGGTCCCAGAACCGATTAACCTTTTCTAGTTGATTTATACCTTGCTCTGGTAAGGGAAGGTTAGAGAGTGTGCCCTTTATCTTTGGGAGCTGCTGCCAGGAGTCTTCCCAAAATCTTGCTGTGTTGCCACTCTTAACTTCCCAGAAACTATGTTGTTGTATTAGATCCCTATGTTGAATTGCCAAATTCCAAATTACAGACCCAATGCTTACCTTTGACATTCGAATTCTTTCTTCAATAGGGCTATTATTCCGATATTTTGTTGTCCAAAGCGAGGGTGTTAGAATTTGCAAGCCACCTCCACCATATTTTAGCTCCCATTGCCTTATTACTGTGCCCTAGATCTCTTAGCCCAATACCCCCAGCATTCTTCAGAAGACACACATTGTCCCATTTAACCAGAGCCCACTTTCGATTAGGGCTTGAACTGCCCCATACGAAGTTGCGCCAGAGATTCTTTATCTCCTTGAGAACCCATTTAGGAGCTGCAAGAATAGAGAAAAGATACAAGGGCATGGAATGGAGAACCGCCTTAATGAGAACAAGTTTGTTGGCCATATTAAGAGCTCTATGAGTCCAGAGGGAAAGCCTTGCCTCTAGCTTTTCTAACAGGTCTTTCCAAGAGGATTCCTTGAGGGCCGAGGCTATTAGTGGGGCTCCTAGGTATTTGGAGGGAAGGGAAGCAATGGTAAAACCGAGAATACGGGAAATGGCTTTTTGAGTGGGAGCAGGGGTATTAAAGAAAAAGATTTGAGATATGACATGATTGATAAGCGCTCCGGAAGAATCAGAGAAGTTCGATAGGAGGGCTTTGAGAAGGTGAGATTCTTGGACCGAGGAATGACCAAAAAGCATGTTATCGTCCATAAATTACTAGTGGGAATAGGCAGGAGAATTGCTGAAAGATAGGCCTTTGAGACGCTGGGAAAGCAGAGAGGAATTTAGACTCCTACCTAGTCCTTCTACCATAATAACAAAAAGAAAAGGTGAAAGGGGATCTCCCTGCCTGATACCCCTGGAAGGATGAAACGTAGCTGATGGGATACCATTGATAAGCACAGAAAAGAATGAGGAAGACAAAATATTGATAATCCATCTAACCCAGGAAGGGGCAAAGCCAAAGGCAGTAAGAATTTTTTGAATGTAAACCCAGCTGATACTATCAAAAGTTTTAGACAAATCAATTTTAGGCAGCATACCTGGTTTTTTGGTTTGCTTCAAAGAGTGGATTAATTCATGAGTTAAAATGATACCATCCGTTATCTGCCGGCCTTCTACATAACCAGATTGCTCAGGCGAGATAATGAGAGGGAGCAGCGGTTTCAGTCTGGTAGCTATCACTTTTGAGACAATTTTGTAGATGATGTTGCATAGAGCAATCGGTCTGTACTTGTCTGGAGTATTGGATTCCTCTGTCTTGGGTATTAAAGTGATGAAGGTGGCATTCAACCCTGGCTACATCCATCGTAAAGTGCAAGATTCCTCAACAACTTGCTAGACCTCCACTTTGATAAGATCCCAAAAGTTATGAAAGAAGTTGGAGGTGAATTGATCCAGAACCGACGCTTTCCCTGTTTTCAACTGATGAACAACATTTTTGACTTCCTGCATAGTTGTGGGCTTGAGGAGGAGAAGATTATGCTCCTCTGTGATTAATTTTCGAATGTTCCTTAGAATTTTGTTTATAGCAGGCATTCTATCTATGTTGGGTTCCTGGTGAGTGGTGGGCTCCAGTATTGTAGCAATAATGCTACAACTCCTGGAGCTTCCTATCTCTAATTTTATCAACCCGGTAGTTCGTACAAACTTGGAAGCAATGGTGTTGTATGCACAAGTACTAGCTCTTGTTGCATCTGTCCCTTGGTCAGCTGGCACAAGTCCGCTAGGGCTCAAGCCAACTTCTATATGCTCTCAGAAGAAGCTTTCTAAATGATGGATGAAGGCTATCTCAAGGGAAATTGATCTACTGTGCAAAAATGAACTGAAAGCCAACCAAAGCATGGAAACCCTAGTAAACCCTAATCTGACTAGTTTAACCTCTATGATGCAATAGTGAGAGTGCAAATGTCTAAAAATGATGCCATTATTTCTAATGATGTGAAATGCATGAACTCAAACTACTTCCATGAAAAGAACATTGTTTTTGTATTTTTGCTTAAGTGGTTGGAGTGATTATGGTTTTGTTTCTTATTAGGGTTTGGCTGTGTAGAGGTGTTGCGAAGGGAGAGAAATCTTGGGAAAGGTCAGGAGGGCTAGGAGAGGTCCCAGAGGGTCCCTAGCATCAATCCACAGAAGTCTACAACGTTCAGGTGCTCGACAACCAAGTTTGTAGGCTTCTACAGGATGTCTAAAGGGGATCCTACCGGAAACTAAGGAATTCTACAGGAAATCTGCTAACTTCTACAGGATGTTCTACCGTGGGAGTTTTGGGTGATGGTGAGGTGATGGAGCAGTATGGGTGGATATGTAAGGTGGAGATGGAGCTTGTGATGGCTCAGGGGCAGAGAAATAGGATGGAGAGAGAGTGCATGGAGTTGGTTGGTGAATAGAAGGATGAAAACAACGAAAGGTCAAAAAGATGGAGCTACGTGGGAAATGGAAGAGTTGGAAGGTGAACGAGCTGAACAGAGGTCGAGTAAGTGGCTTTCTGCGTGGTTAAGAAGAAGAAGAAGGAAGTGGAATGATATTGAGCAGTGTAAATAAAACAAATTACTTATGTCTTGCACCAAAAACGAGAATCCATTAACCTGTGCTACCTATGCTATTAAATCAATGAACAACGATGTAAATCATGAAGAAAATTCGTGCATGGAATTGTAATGAAGAAGTATGGCTCAAGAGCAAAATGCATGGAAGGATCCATGATTAAAAGGACTGTGTTGCAGCTTGCATAAAAGTGGAAAAAGACTGCGTTTTTTTGGTGGTTGGTATAGACTGCACCCCAATCCCTAAACAGAGATGGCAGTGAAGGCACTAACAACCTTTTCTTGGAGCTCCAGTGAATTACAAACCTCCTATTCTGATCTAAGCAACTGAAAGTGATTTAACCATAAGCTAATCCTACTCAATCTTATTAAAGAAATCAAATCAGCAAACTGTGTTCTTGAATTGCATATCAAACAAGGAAACAAAGTGCTGGAAAGAAAGGCAAATAACACTACAAGAAGAGGAGATCTATTGCTCTCAGGTTGGGCCCCAACCTGAGAGCTATAGCTCCCTTAAAAGCTCAGAATTAGATCCAAATCTGCTTGCCTTTATTCATAATCAAAAGTCTAATGTCATGCCAAAACTGGCTTACAAAAGCAAACACCGAGCTGTGCTCAGAAATTATAATATCAGTCCAAAAGTTCAAAAAGCTCCTAACAAAGGCTACGGCCTTCATATTTATACAAAATGAAGATCAAGCTGGCTTCCTCCATTCGTGGAGCTTGGCTGTCCAACTGAAAGTCAAACTGCTGTAAAACTGCTGATCATGTAGAACGTGTTGGCTGCCTTTAAGCTCGGTGGGGAGAGCTGTTGGAGCTCGAAGTTAAGGTGAAAATCACGAGGAAGGTCATCAAGACCGTGGACAACCTCCCTATGAACCCGCAATGTCACCTTTGCTGTCTCCTTGTCTCCTTTTGCATGGTCTTTTGCTCTCTTTAATGCCAAAAAACCTGAAATCATCATGTATTAGCCACATAGATATAATGTCTGCCCTTCTTCCTACAAACAACACGAATATACTAAGAAATGAATGCATAAGTGATAAAAGATGAATGGTTGAGCAAGGTAAGTAGGCCAATATGAGCCCAAATTGTACCAAAAATTGGGGCTCATCATCACCCCCCAGCTAAAATATTTGCTCATCCTTGAGCAACTTAATCCAAATCTTCATCCTTCATTGCTTTTACTGTTTCCCTTACATCCCATGCCTCTGTGGTAGTGTCCTCCTTGCTGATATGAAACCCTGCTTTCCTGTTCACCTCCTCCCATTGTTCACTGTCATCCTCCTCTGTATTGCCTTCAGTCAACCCCAGCAGTAGTGGTGGGCTGAGTTTAAGGCCAATCCAACTGGCCTGGAGGCTTTGCATGGATTTCTTGTAAAGGTCTACCCTTGCCAAAGCTTCCCTCATCCGAATTGGGGTATGGTACTCTCGGATTTTCAAATTGTGTGCCAAGGTATTCCATCTGCGTGTACATGCTTGGGCAGCACTTTCTCCTAACAATATTTCCATGTCTTCAAAATGAGCTATGGCTTGGGCCTGTTGGTCCATAAATCTCAAGGAAGCTGTGGGATCAATAGACAACTGTTGGTGTGCTGAGATGAGTGCAACCGGATCCTCTTGTTCTGCTCGAATGAACAGTGGCTTGCTCAATTCTCGGTTCATGACCGATTTTGCTTCAGATGCTCTTTGATCCTCATGGTTCAACCATGAAGCGAATGCCATCAATTGCATATCACCCAAGGCAATATTGGGATCCCAGGAGACTTCATTAGGCAAAGCCAAATTGTGGAGGTAGAACTCTGCTAATTTGGCTTTGTCTTCTGACGAACTAGTACTGCACAATTCAGAAAATTGTTGTGGGTTTTGGATCTGAGAAATACCTCTTTGTGCCAAGGTATTTATTTGGAACTGCAGCCATTGATATTTTAAGTACAATCCATAGGATTTTGCAGGTTGTCTGCACTGTATTGCCTCCATGGCCCAGCTGGCCATGCAGGCCAATTGTGCTTCCTTTTGCTGCAGCTGTTCTTTTAGAGCTTGCACTTCAATTTGTGCCTGCTATCTTGCTTCCTGTAGAAGTGTCATTGGCTCTTCAAGACCGGTGGTCAGCTCCTTTTTGCCTTGTTGTTCCTCTGTGGTGTCTTTGGAGGATGTACCTGCCCCTGCCCTTAGTTCCTGTAGCTGCAATCTCAGCTTCTGGTTTTCTTCCTGTAGAAGCACACGTTGGCAATTGGCCACATGTTTAGCCATGGTGAATTCACTCCTGACCTCCTTGAGTTGCTCTTGTAAGGGGCCTATGTCCGCCACACCCTTTGACTTGGTGATCTGCATCCATGTGTGGGTACGGACTCTTTCTTCCTCCAATGCAAAAAATAGGGGTACAGTAAATTTCTGCGGTATGATTTTGCCCGCCTCTAAAAAGGTGTAGTATGAACTCAGACTAGGCTGAGGGCTGGGCTCTGGTATATGTACTTCTTCTTCCTCTTTTCCGTTTCCTGTAGCCAGGCCAGAGTGTCCTGTAGAACATTTTCAGCTTCCTATAGCCGAGTTTTTTCAGTCAATAGGTCTAACCTTTCTTGCCACGTATTTTTATTTGGACTCCCCTTTTCGTAGGTGACTGTTATCCTTGAGGGGGACTTTTCCCTGGGAGAAGCAGGGGTATCTTCGATGACAATCGGGCTGCTGGACAGAGGCTGTGGCTTGCCCATCTTTATCCTAACACTTCTTCGAGCTTTAAAGTATAGAGGGGTCTCCCTCTTCCTCTTTTATTTTGGCTTAGGTGGCGTGCTGAGGCCAGCTAATACAGCTGCTGCCTCCCTTGCCAGAATGTCCACCTTCTTCTCCTTGGGTTTCACCTTTTCAAGGCTTCCTGTAGAAGCCCCTGTTTTGGTAATTTTCGGGCTTCCTGTAGAAGGCCCTGCTTTACCCACTTTCGGGCCTCCTGTAGAAGACCCTTTCTTTACCAATTTTGGGCTTCCTGTAGAAGACCCTGTTTTAGCCTCTTTCAGGCTTCCTGTAGAAGCCCCTGTTTTGGTAATTTTCGGGCTTCCTGTAGAAGACCCTTTTGCCAATTCCGGGCTTCCTGTAGAAGACCCTTTCTATGTTTTCGGGCTTCCTGTAGAAGCCTGTTTCTGCTTTCCTATAGACACGGGTGTCGCCACCTTTGCTTGCTTTGCTGCATGGGTTTTGCTTTTTGGTTTGGTTGTAGGTGCTGATGAGGTACTTGGGCTGATGTGGACCACCTCAGCTTTGTCCGTTCTGCTCTTCAACCTCTTTTCTCTTGCTGACAAGATGGGTGTGCCACCTTTTTCTTTGTCATCCTTTTCCTCATGCTTCTTCTTTTGTTCTTTCTTCTGCACTGTGGTCGGGGTCTTCTAGCCTTTTTCTTTCTTTCCCTCGGCCACTGCTTCTTTTTCCTCACTGCTGGAGGAACCCGTTTCTTCAATCAACATTTTTATGTCTCCATCTCTTGTCAAATTCCTGAATGATTCCCATGAGAGGGGAACCTTATATGAATGAAGCGCATCCTCCACAAGAAGTTTGATCAACCCATGGTGGGCTACCTGATCTGGTATGCCTTCTTTTAATTTTGTGGCACACTCAATTAGAGACTATAACAGGAAATAAGGAATGCTCAGTGTCTGTTCTACAGGAAGATCAACCCGGTGCCTCAATTCAGTGAGCAACCGAAAGTGATACGCGTACACGATGCTAAAACGGCCTTCACAGGTTATATACTTCATGATTTGCAGGCTGACTTCATTCCATGGTGGCAGCAAGCTTGTTCTTTGCACCCCAGTTTTGTCCTCCGAGAATTCCTCCTCAGGTGGAAAGAATTCTTTCTTGGCCTGCTGGCTCAACTTCCTTTCTTCCTTATCCCATGGCAAACCCATTGGAAGTTCAGTAATTCGACTGATATATTGCGGGGTGAGCTTGAGGCTTAGACCCCTGAAGTTCACTGTGGCCAGTGTCTTGGATTTCAGCCTCAGAGCCTGCAAAAATTCTTCTGCCACTTCATCATCGTACCCCTGCAATTTGTCACAAAAAGATATCCATTGAACCCGTGTGAAGAGCTCTACCACTTCCTGGTTTTCCCTTAACTTGGTTGAATTAGTGGGTTCTCGTCTTATAAACCCACCCGGCATGATAAAACAGTTTCCTTAACCAGAGGTGGTGATTGTGGAAGAAATTTGGTTTACTGAGACAGAGCGTAGAATGTCATGCACATAACCCACAAAACTTATCCCTGAGGAACTTAACACAGTTTAATTAATCGACATCCTGTAGAATGACAGTATAGGCACAGCAGACAACAATTTCACCGTTTTTCTATGACCAGACTGTGGATGACAATTCTGCCACCTTTAATAACCAGTGCATGAAGAGTTCAGGGTTACCTTTTTAATTTGCCACCTTTTTACGTGAGGCACCCGCTTTCATGTAGAAACTGCGTTCCTGTAGGATGACAGTGTTCCTGTAGAATGACAGCGTTCCTGTAGAATGCAGCGCGCGATTTTCGGGAAGACTGCAGTCGGTCTGCGCCTTGGGTATGCTTCAAAATCATTCTGATAGCCAAAGGCTCGGCGTATCGAACTGCAGAAAGATCAGGATAGCCGCTCGAGTTCAAAACGGTGGTTGATAAATGCATGAGTGCAATCTAGCCGATTAGATTTTGAATTCGGCGGAATCCGTGGCGCGGGGGTGAGCTGTCCCCGCCGAACCGTTGGGTGACGTCATCCCATCATTCAACTGCGCGTTCACTTGCTGCCGCATCAATTCCCGCAGATCTGCCACCGCCTCTTCGGTTAAACTCATTTTTTTTTCGACGGGATTGCTCTCACGTGTGTGCTGTTATTCTTTTTGTCATGGCCGCCACCCACACATCCACTAGACCATTAACTGGCCGACGTGACCGGCCAAATGGCCATACGGCCGCTCAACCCATTCACCTTTACACTTAGCAATCAATCAAAGTAACATTCATGCAATCTGATGGAAGGAAGGGTCGAGACACTTACCTGCGCGGCTCCACACGATGTTTCGGTTCTTTGGACGCTGATGAGTCGATTTACCTGCTGCTGGCGAACTTACACAGGCCCGGAGGTCCATGTTCACGAGCTACCGATGATGGATGGGATGCTTTAGTTGCATGCGCCCACGTTTCATTGCATATGGCCTGCGCTGTGAATGGTATCCACTCTAGCAGGCTTAACTGTTACAGGACTCCCGCGGGATGTCTTAGAACAGTTCTTCCTCCTTGGGTGCATGCTGCACGACGATGGATGGCCTCACGATCACGCTCCCGGAGCTTCTGGATGACTGGGATGCACATGGTGTGAGATCTCTAGCGTTTTTTCCATTTATAATTTGCTTTTTCTCGAGACTCATCGATCTGCTTTACTGGTGCAGGTAACTTTGTTGCATGTCGACAAGGATGGTGGAACAAGATAACAACAATGTGCAAGGGTGACAACAGTGGCTTGCATGCGTCCCAACCGATCCTTAGCCGTTAGATCTCCTCATGAAATGAATTCTGGGCCGTTCTGGGCTTCTACAGGAAGTTTCCTGTAGAAATACAGCGCTTCCTGTAGAAAGGTTGCGTTCCTGTAGAGAGTCTGCACCTTCCTGTAGAAAATCTGCATCTTCCTGTAGAAACTCTACATCTTCCTGTAGAAAATCTGCGTCTTCCTGTAGAAGACTCAAGCTGTAATAAAACTGCACATACCTTGGAGAAAATGAGTATTCTTGGAGGAGGTGCTGGTGAGGTGTCCTGACTGCATGATGAGGACCCTTGGCTTTGAGTTGAGAGGCTTCCTCTCCTCCATAGAACACCTGCATGCAATTTTACATAATGAATCTGCTGACCTTGTTTTTTCTTGTGTTTCTTTTTCTTCTTTTTTCTTTTTTTTTTTCTCTCTTTTTTTTTGAAAGATAACAGGGGCACCTCATTGAGGTTTTCACCCTTGCCATCTGCCTTAAGCGCCTGAAAGAGGTTTTCACTCAAGGATCTTTTTCCAATCTCCCTTTTTTTTTGAAAAGACAATAGGGGCGCCTCAATGAGGTTTTCACCCCTAACACCTGCCTTGGGCGCCTCAGAAAGGTTTTCACCCAAGGATCTTTATTATTTCTTTATTTTTTAATTTTTTTTAATTTTTTATTTTATTTTTTCTTTTTTTAGATTTTTTTTTTAGATTTTTTAGGGTATGCCCAAAGCAGGGGCAGAACCCTTCTCTATGACCAACACTGCCTTCTCCATAGTTTTGATGAACTCTTGTCTTGAGAGAGACTTCCTGTAGATCTTCAATCGATGCCCATTGACAAGCATGGGGATGGCTTCCTCATCAATGGTCCGAATAAGAACAGATCCATTGTCATGACATTTTTCCACTGAATATGGCCCTAGCCATCTGGTTCTCAGCTTCCCCTTGAAATCTTTGTATCTGGAGTCATAGCCCAATCTCCCGGCTGAAATTGCTTGTCATGGAGATGTTGGTCATGCCACACCTTTCTCTGAAGTTGAACCACTTCTGAGTGAAGGAGGGCCTGCATTCGGTGCTCATCCAGTCCATTCAGCTGCAATAGCCTTTCTTTTTGTGCATGGCTGAGATCTAGGTCCAGCTGAGCTGCCATCCTCAAAGTGTTGTATTCAAACTCAATGGACAGCAAAGCTTTCTTCCCATAGACTAGCTCATAAGGTGTGAAGCCGGTGGTGGTCTTCCAAGTGGTGTTGTAAGCCCATGTGGCTTCAACTAGGCGATCTGCCCAGTCCTTTCTGCTGCTGCTCACCACCTTAGTCAAGATCCCTTCTAATGCTCTATTGGTGACTTCCACCTACCCATTTGCTTGAGGGTGATAGGGGGTGGAAGTCCTATGCTTGATCTTGTGATGAGCTAGTAGATCTTCAACCAGGTTGGAGGTGAACTGGCTCCCTTGATCAGTGACCAACTCTCTTGGATAGCCAAACTTATAGAAGATGTTTTCTCTTAGGAACTCGGCCACCTTTTCTTCTGTTGTTGCTTTGATTGCTTTGGTCTCTGCCCACTTTGTCAGGTAGTCAGTGCACACAATGATGTAAGACCTTTGCCTCGAAGGAGGGTTGATTGGGCCCACAAAGTCCATACCCCACTTCTCAAATGGCTCAAGAGTCACCTGAGGTTGGAGAGGCATCTCATCCCTTTGGGTCGGTTTCCCCATTCTTTGGCATTGGTCACACTAGCTGACATATCTTCTGACATCTTGATGAAGTGTGGGCCAATAGTAGCCTGCCTGCAGGATTTTGAAGGCAGTTCTCTTTGCTGCAAAATGTCCTCCACAAGGCCCATCATGACAAGTGAGGAGGATATCAAAGACTTCCTCCTCCCTTACACAATGCCTTAAGATCTGATCGGGGCCAAGCTTGAACAGATTGCCCCCGATCCAGGTAAATGAGGCACTTTTTCTGATGATTCTGCTCTTCTCTTTTGAAGATAGGTGCGGAGGGAACTGTGCTGAAACAAGGTAGTTTGCTATATCAGCAAACCATGGAGAGAGTATTGAAATAGCAAACAGAGGTTCATCGGGCATCTGGTCATCCACTGTTCCATCCTCATCTGCAGACGAATCCAATCTAGATAAAAAGTCAGCAACAACATTTTCTCTACCTGGTTTGTCAACAATGGTCAAATCAAGCTGCTGCAATAAAAGTAACCATCTAATAATACGAGCATTCACATCTGCTTTATTCATTAAATATCTAATTGCAGCATGGTCTGTATGTACAAAGGTTTGATAGCCAGTAATATAATGTCGGAACTTGTTCAGTGCATGGACCACAGCCAAGAATTCTTTCTCAGTTACAGTGTAATTCAGCTCAGCTTTGGACAAGTTTTTGCTAACAAAGTAAATGGCATATGGAAGTTTTTGCTCAACTTGTCCTAAAGCTACACCTATGGCTTTGTTCGAGGCATCAGTGTGGATGTGGAAAGGTAGGGCCCAGTTTGGACCTCTCAGGATTGGGGCTGACACCAACTTGTCCTTCAATTCATTTAAAGCCCTCTGACAATCGTCAGTCCATTTAAACTCCACATCTTTTGCCAACAAGCCAAACAATGGCGAGGCTAGCTTGCTGAAGTCTTTAATGAATCTCTGGTAATATCCTGCTAATCCCAAGAAACTCCGAACATCCCTTACCTTTTGAGGAGGTGGAACCTTCTTGATGAGAGCAATTTTGTTAGGATCCACCTGTAACCCTTGGCAAGAAATGGTATGGCCTAGCACGGTCCCTTCGGTCATTAGGAATTCACATTTTTCAGGACTAAGGGACAAGTTCATCTCAATGCATTTGGTTAGGACTTTTCCCAGATTGGACAATGCTTCCTGAAAGTTCGCCCCATAAGGAGTAAAGTCATCCATATAGATTTCCACTGCATCATGGACCAGCTCAGAGAAGATGCTTAAGACAGCTCTCTGGAAGGTAGCAGGAGCATTGCATAGCCCAAAGGGAAGGACTCGGTAGGCAAAGGTGTCCCAAGGACAAGTGAAGGTGGTCTTATCTTGGTCTTCCGGGCTGATTTGGATTTGGTTGTACCCGCTAAACCCATCCAGGAAAGAGAAGAACTTCTTTCTTGCCAGTCCATCCAACACTTGATCTATGAAAGGTAGAGGGAAATGGTCTTTCTTGTTAGCTTTGTTCAGTTCTCGGTAGTCCACACAGATTCTCCATTTCCCATTTTTCTTGGGAACCAACACCAGAGGGGACAACCATTCACTATCTGAGATGGGGTAGATGAATCCGGCATCCAACAGTTTTTGCAATTCTTCCTTGACAATGTCCTTAAGAGCTGGATTCATTCTCCTCTGGGGTTGCCTAACCGGCTTACAATCCTCTTTGATGTATATGTGATGGGTACAGACCGAAGGATGGACTCCTTTCATCTCCTTATAGCTCCAAGCAAAAGCATCTAGGTGACTGGCCAACAGGCTACACAACTCCTTTTCCTGGGAAGGAGATAGGGAGGAGCTGATCTTCAACGTTCTCTCAAGGCCGAACTCCACAGTCTTGACTCTGGGAGTGACAGGGTTGGTTGTCAAAGATCCACTAAGGCGCTAGCTTGGGCATCCTCCACCAATTTCTCTAAGGATAGAGCACTGGAAGGTGGATTCTGGATCAAGGTCTCGATCAAGTCATCCTCGGTTGGGGGCTCTCTTCTAGTGGTATCTAAGGTGCACAGAGGTGCTGAGTACACCTCGTCTTCCTCTCCTTCCTCTAACCAGAGTGGTAAGTCATGCTCTAAGGAGGGTTGGGCAGGAGGGTATAGGACTAGCTGTTTGGACATAGGACCATTTTTTATGGTCATATTTCCTGCACGGCAACTTATGTAAGCATCTGCAGTGGCTAACCAAGGCCATCCCAAAATGAGAGGATATCCAGTAAGCTTTGTCTTGGGTTGCAGAACCAAGAAATCTGCAGGATATTCCCAAGAGTCGATAGAGACCAAGACATCCTCCACAATCCCTTCGGGAGTCACAGTGGAGCGATCTGCTAATTGCAGTACTGTCGAGGTCTTCCTCAAGGAACCCTGAAGATTGAGTTTGAGCATGGTATCCCTAGTCATCACATTAATGGCAGCCCCCAGATCAATCAAGGTGTGAGGTATGATGGTGCCATTGATGTGGACATCTACTACAGGACTTCCAGGATCTAGGTACTTTGGGCAGATGACTTGTCCTAACATAAGGTCAGACAGTTGTCCTATGACATTGATGGTTGAAGCATCTTTCTTCCTCCTGCCTGGGTGTTTGAAACACTTTTCCCTAACCAGTTTGTTGTATATTGGCACATCCTTGATGGCTTGGAGAAGTGGTATTTTTACACACAACTGCTTGAGCTCACCCAAAAGCTCATCCTCCTCTGGGTTGGGTTGTGTGGTGGCTGTCAGTCTCTCAGGAAAGGGTGGAATAGCCTTTGGTTCACTTTCCTATTTATCTTCCTCATCCTCTGGGGGAGGAGGTTGGCGATCTGGTAGAGTCTTTCCAGATCGAAGGTTGATCTCCTGGATCTCCACAGCATAGGTAGGGCATGAGGTTTCCCCAGTGTATACCTGTTGGGCCTGTCTATTGTTGGGGTTTGGGTTCGGTTGAGCAGGCATTTGAGGTTGCCTTGGAGGAGCAGGAGGTAATGGCTGAGGTTGAACTGGTGGTGGAGGCAAAATGGCGGGAGGAGTATTGTACTGGGGCCTCCACCCCGACTGAGGTGCATTCCACTAAGGCTGTGGCTGGGCATGTGAATGATATGAATGAGAAGTAGGTTGAGTAGGGTACTGAGGTGGATAAGACCGTGGAGGAGGCATGGACCAGGCAGGATGAGCAGGGGGACCCCAGGAAGGCATAGGAGTCGATTGGTTGGGGCTGTAATAAGCTTGAGTTGCCCCTTGCATTCCCTGCTGATAAGGTCTAGATCCTTGTGGCCTCCTTTGGTTGAGGTAATAGAGAGGTTCAGTGGGAGCTTCTGTCCCTTGATACATGGCTTTAAACCCAGGTAAGGTTGGACACTGATTTGTGGGATGGTCCTCCTCACAAACGAAACATACTTCAATCGAATGCAATGGGCATTTGTTCTTAGGGTGTCTCCTTGTGCACCTAGGGCAGAAGACAACCAAGGCTCTCTCAGCTTCTCCTTTCTTCTGCTGGATCCTGAATGTGTCCAGCTGCATGGCAATGGTCTGTCTCACCTCACTCTTGAGATCTTCTAATTGATTTGCAAGCTCATGTTTGGAGAAAGGGACACCAGTTGAGAGGAGGTTTCCTCTACCTCGTTTCCGTGCTGCCCTAGAGTGGTTTCTAAACACAGTCTTGATGTCCTCATAAGGCAGTTGGTAAATGTCCCCCCTAGCTAACATGTGAAGGGTATCTAAGAGGTCTTAGGGGACTCCTCGGAGCAGGACCAACTTGAGGGATTCAGGGTCAAGTGTGCACCTGGCCCGCTTATAGCTAAGTTGGAACCTCTCCTCATAATCCTCTAAGGACTCATCATTTCCCATGGTCATCCGAAAGATTTCTCCCTTGGTTTCCTTGGACCTACAGTAATCCCTGTACTTGGTATTGAAAGCTTGTTGCATCTAAGCCCAAGTGGTGATACTATTCCCAGGTAAGCCCATGAACCAGCGTAATGCTGCATCCTTAAGAGTTGAAGGGAAGAGTTTCAGCTTTTGCTCATCTTCAGTATAGTCATAGGTTCTACAAAGGACAACAAACTCAAACAGGAAGGTATCAGGATCTTCAGTAGTCAGTCCATGGAAGTGAGGTAAGGCGGAGGGGCTAATGTCCTTCATTTTCATCTCTCCATTGGTCTCTCAAATGGGGAAGGCACCTTCTATTCTCTCATCTTCTCTTCTATTGTCAGCCATAGCTTCAGATGGAGTGGTCTCTAACTCTTCTTCTACTATAGGATCTTCGTATATCTCGGGATGTTCACCTATAGGTTCTTCTGGATCACTGTCACCAAAGAAGAGAGAAGGGCGACTCAGTGATGTGGTGGGGGTGTTGGGTAGGAATTTGCCTGATTTATCTCGGTTTCTACGAGGCATGAAATGGAAAAGACCTTTTTTTTTTTTTTTAGATTGCTTTTGCTTTTTTCTTTGGTACCTGTAAAACTGAAACAGATTGATCTACAACTAACTATAAAAGATGCAGAATTAAACTGAAAGCAGGAAAGAAGTAATCTACTTTGCTCAAATGAAATTGCAGGAATGGAAATGCTAGTCTACGCTTGCAGAATTGAAACACTAGTATACACTTGCAGAAATGAAACACTAATCTACGCTTGCAGAAATGAAATGCTAGTCTATGAAAGCAGGAAATGCTAATCTATGAAAGCAGGAAATGCTAATCTATGAAAGCAGGAAATGTCTATGCTACTTTTGCAGAATGGAAATGAAATAAACTACTTAGCAGAAGGCAAGAGTAAGAAAATAGAAGAAAAGCAACAATTACTAATACTTTGACGCTTCCCCGGCAACGGCGCCAAAAAGATGGTGGGCTCCAGTATTGTAGCAATAATGCTACAACTCCTGGAACTTCCTATCTCTAATTTTATCAACCCGGTAGTTCGTACAAACTTGGAAGCGACGGTGTTGTATGCACAAGTACTAGCTCTTGTCGCAGCTGTCACTTGGTCAGCTGGCACAAGTCCGCTAGGGCTCAAGCCAACTTCTATATGCTCTCAGAAGAAGCTTTCTAAATGATGGATGAAGGCTATCTCAAGGGAAATTGATCTACTGTGCAAAAATGAACTGAAAGCCAACCAAAGCATGGAAACCCTAGTAAACCCTAATCTGACTAGTTTAACCTCTATGATGCAATAGTGAGAGTGCAAATGTCTAAAAATGATGCCATTACTTCTAATGATGTGAAATGCATGAACTCAAACTACTTCCATGAAAAGAACATTGTTTTTGTATTTTTGCTTAAGTGGTTGGAGTGATTATGGTTTTGTTTCTTATTAGGGTTTGGCTGTGCAGAGGTGGTGCGAAGGGAGAGAAAGCTTGGGAAAGGTCAGGAGGGCTAGGAGAGGTCCCAGAGGGTCCCTAGCATTAGTCCACATAAGTCTACAACGTTCAGGTGCTCGGAAACCAAGTTTGTAGGCTTCTACAGGATGTCTGCAGGGGATCCTACAGGAAACTAAGGAATTCTACAGGAAATCTGCTAACTTCTACAGGATGTTCTACTGTGGGAGTTTTGGGTGATGGTGAGGTGATGGAGCGGTATGGGTGGATAGGTAAGGTGGAGATGGAGCTTGTGATGGCTCAGGGGCAGAGAAATAGGATGGAGAGAGAGTGCACGGAGTTGGTTGGTGAATAGAAGGATGAAAACAACGAAAGGTCAAAAAGATGGAGCTACGTGGGCAATGGAAGAGTTGGAAGGTGAACGAGCTGAACAGAGGTCGAGTAAGTGGCTTTCGGCGTGGTTAAGAAGAAGAAGAAGGAAGTGGAATGATATTGAGCAGTGTAAATAAAACAAATTACTTATGTCTTGCACCAAAAACGAGAATCCATTAACTTGTGCTACCTGTGCTATTAAACCAATGAACAACGATGTAAATCATGAAGAAAAGTCGTGCATGGAATTATAATGAAGAAGTATGGCTCAAGAGCAAAATGCATGGAAGGATCCACGATTAAAACGACTGTGTTGCAGCTTGGATAAAAGTGGAAAAAGACTGCATTTTTTTGTTGGTTGGTATAGACTGCACCCCAATCCCTAAACAGAGATGGAAGTGAAGGCACTAACAACCTTTTCTTGGAGCTCCAGTGAATTACAAACCTCCTATTTTGATCTAAGCAACTGAAAGTGATTTAACCATAAGCTAATCCTACTCAATCTTATTAAAGAAATCAAATCAGCAGACTGTGTTCTTGAAGTGCATATCAAACAAGGAAACAAAGTGCTGGAAAGAAAGGCAAATAACACTACAAGAAGAGGATATCTATTGCTCTCAGGTTGGGCCCTAGCCTGAGAGATATAGCTCCCTTAAAAGCTCAGAATTAGATCCAAATCTGCTTGCCTTTATTCATAATCAAAAGTCTAATGTCATGCCAAAACTGGCTTACAAAAACAAACACCGAGCTGTGCTCAGAAATTACAATATCAGTCCAAAAGTTCAAAAAGCTCCTAACAAAGGCTACGACCTTCATATTTATACAAAACGAAGATCAAGCTGGCTTCCTCCATTCGTGGAGCTTGGCTGTCCAACTGAAAGTCAAACTGCTGTAAAACTACTGATCCTGTAGAACGTGTTGGCTGCCTTTAAGCTCGGTGGGGAGAGCTGTTGGAGCTCGGAGTTAAGGTGAAAATCACGAGGAAGGTCATCAAGACCGTGGACAACCTCCCTATGAACCCGCAATGTCACCTTTGCTGTCTCCTTGTCTCCTTTTGCGTGGCCTTTTTCTCTCTTTAATGCCAAAAAACCTGAAATCATCATGTATTAGCCACATAGATATAATGTCTGCCCTTCTTCCTACAAACAACACGAATATACTAAGAAATGAATGCATAAGTGATAAAAGATGAATGGTTGAGCAAGGTAAGTAGGCCAATATGAGCCCAAATTGTACCAAAAATTGGGGCTCATCAGTGAGCTTTCTTAAAGTATCTGAGAAACTCATTTTCAATGCCTTCATGCATCTCAATTCTGTCTCCCTGCTCGTTTTTTATGTGGGAAATGTAATTATTCATTCTGCGCTGCACTGTGGTTTTATGAAAAAAATTGTATTCTTTTCCCCGTCCTTGAGCCATCTGATTCTCGATTTCTGCCTCCAAAGGGTTTCCTCCTATTGTGCTCTATCTAGAATTTGGGATTTGATAGCTTGTTACTGCTTTACGAGTTCCTCGGAGCGACCTTCGATGATGATCCTTTGCTGGACAATCTTCATTTCTTGATTGAGTGCAGCTTGTGCTTTGAAAATATTGCCAAAAGTGGTATTATTCCAATGTTTGATTTCTCCTTTGAGGTGCTTTAGTTTCTGCTGGAATATAGACATCTCGGTACCACTAGTGGGATTGAACTTGAGCCAAGTTGATCTAACAAATTCATAGAAATCCGGATGAGTTAACCAGAAGGCCTCAAACCGGAAGGGACGCCTAATACTGTTGCCTGGCCGGTTCCATTGGAGAGCTATGGGCCAGTGATCTGAACCTGATACTGGAAGGATGGAAGCAGTGAATTCCCCTCCCAGGTGAGTTGCATTGTCTGATATTAGAAATCTATCGAGACGCAAAGCTATTTGTTGCAATCCCTCTCTTTTATTGTTCCAAGTGAACACGTCGTTGTTTGAAGGAAGATCTACCAGCCAGTTGTTTTGAATAAAGTCTTTTAGTAGGTTCCCATCTCTATTCCTTCTGCTTCTGCCTCCCTGCTTTTCCTCCATTCTTGCTATCATGTTAAAATCTCCTCCAAATATCCAAAGCGGGTATAGCCTATTTGAGTTAAGCTCCGACAAGGTATCCAAAATTTTAGCTTTTTGTATGGTTTCGTGAGGGAAATATACATTAGTTATATGACCATGAGTGTTGGTGCCAATTATATGAAATATTTCCTGAACGAAGTTCTTGTTTGCATGTATATTGTCGAGTTGAATTACTCGTGCATCCCAGAGAATTGCTAGTCCTCCGGACACCCCTTGAGCATCAACACCTATTACTAGCCCTCCTGGCTAGGCTTTCGCTGCTATTTTTTCCAAAACTGTCGAATTACATTTAGTTTCTTGCAAAAAGAGTATATTTGGTTTTTCCTGCATAAGCATATTTTTTAATAGTCTGTCTTTCCTAGGGCTGTTGAGCCCCCTTATGTTCCATGATATCAGCTTCATTGAGAAGGATTGAGATTGATATTGAAGTACTTGGTCAGCTTGGCGTACCTACCTGACTCAACTAGCACTTCACCTATCTTGATGGTTCTTTTAAGGGTTGTTTTTCTTCCTCGCTTCTTGTTGTCTTTGGTGATGAACTTACCATCCCATTGACTTCCAATCTGGACTCCTAGAGAGTATTTCTTTTGTGCTCGATTGAGGACCTCCACCAGGTTGTCCACTTGCCGGTCTGGTATTTTGTCAAAGTTCCCTGTCTTGCATGCTTGCTCGAGTCCTAGGATATCCAGTTCACCAATGTCAATATTCTCAGGGTCTTCCTCCATGATCTGGGGTTCTTGAGAGGCTTCCTCTCTTTCCTTCAGCGTCTTGGTGCTTGGTTCAGGATTATCAACTTCCATTCCTTGAAAATGCCAGGCTTGAGTTTTGGTTTGGGATTGAAGAGTTGATTTATTGAATAAGATATCCCCTGGTTGCTGTGAAGTTCCCTCCGGCTGCTCTTTGTTGGATTCTTTGTCATTTTGAGGTCCATTATCAGGATCTTGCATATCATTACTGGCCAGGGCCTCAAAGCTGTTACTCGTTGAGGGTTTTGTCATATTAACTTGCCTGGTCTTGGGATTGGCTATCGATTTTTTGTTCCCTCTTCTGCGGTTTACCACTTTGGTAAAACTGTTAGACGCCTGGTTTTCTGAGTTCATTTGAGGAGGGGGTTTCCTATTCAGAGGACAATCTCTATAGAGGTGTCCTAGATCATGGAATTTCCTGCATCTAAACGGTACGTGCTCATAGTCTATTAATTGAATCCATTCAACATCTTCATGGAAGAGACTTACCGTGTCTGGAAGGGCTTGCTTGAGGTCCATATAAATGCAGATCCGGGCATAATACGTGTATCAGAATAATTTTGTTTCCTCAACCACCTTAACGAATTCGCCCAGAGCATTTCCAATCTCCTGGAGGGAGTTTTCTTCCCAATATTCCCAAGGAAGTGAGTACAACCTTATCCAGACGGGAGCATAATTAAGGTCTTCCTTGTTTGGATTGAATCGTTCAACCCACCCTTTGATATATAGTCCTGCAGAATTGAAAAACTAAGGACCCCCATCCAGAATCCTGTTGTGATCTTCCAAGCAGTTAAAAATGGCAGTGAAAAACCCCTTTGGACCTAGATGCAAAGTGATGTGTCCCTTTGGGTTCCATTTGGTACTTATCCAGCTTCTTAATGCTCTCTCAGTTAGCCATATTCCAATAAACTTTCCAATCAGCGCATGATCTCTCATAAATTGTATTCTGGCATTAATTTGGTGACTGGGAAATTCCACTTTTGGCCTGTGAGTTGCCACCAGTCTGCATGTGGAGGAACTTGCTTTATTTTTGTCTTTCTGATCTTGTTCATTGTCCTATTGCTTGCTGTTGTCCGTATTGCCCTCATTCTGTCTATTTTCTTTGTCAATGTCTTCGGTCTACTGGTTTTGGTTGTCCTTTTTTGGGGGAGGCGCATCGCCCTCCCCTTAAGGGGGCTGCATTTTCCTTCGCACTTATGGCTGGACCACGAAAACCTCCAATCCGCCCTGTTTCCTTAAGTACTAAGCTTTGTCAGTCAAGCATGCCGTAGCAGGTGCTGCAGAAACCCTAGGACAGGTTACAAAAATCCTAGTTCGCCTCTATTGTTTTGAAATATGTTTTTCAATAATAAACAATAATTAATTAATCAATAATCATTAATTAATTATCAATAATATTTGATTATTCATTAATTACTAAATATTATTAAAAATGAAAATCAGCCATTGTCATCTATGGTCAGGCATGGCCAGCCATGCTACAACGTCATATCGTGACAAAGATTGTCTCAATATGAAAATCAACCATCGTTAACAATGGTCAATAATCATTGTCACATTGTGAGGAAGATTATTTCTTGGTCCAAAGTTACATTACGACAACCATGGTAATTAATGGTCAACAATGGTCAAACGTTACATTGTTGCAAAGATTATTTCAATATGAAATCAACCATGGTCAAACATGGCTCAACATATTATTATGACAAAGATTGTCTCAATATACAAATCAATCATGGCCAACCATGGTCCAACATCGCATTGTGACAAACATTATATCAATATAAAAATCAGCGATGGTCCAAAGCCACATTGTAACAAAGGTTGTCTTGGTATGAAAATCAATCACAGTCAACGATGGTAAAAAATAACATTGTGACAAAGATTCTGTCAATATGTAAACAAACAATGGTCAAACATGGTTATTTTAGGGTTTATAGTATTTAATAGGGTTTATATACCTTGGTTTTATAATATTCAACCCAAGGGTTTAATATTATTCCCTTGGGTTTTTAGTATTAGTCACTTGTATTTATTAGTCCCTTAGATTTCTAATATCAATTCCTTGGGTTTATTAATGTAAGGGTTTAGCCCTTGGGTTTACAATCATAGTCTCAAACATGGTCAACCATGGTCCAATGTCACGATGTCACAAAGATCGTCTCCATATGAAAATCAATGATGCTCAACCATGATCAACCATGGTCTAACGTCATGCTGTGACAAAGATTGTCTCAATATGAACATGAACCATTGTCAACAACATTCAAGCATGTTTATTTTAGGGTTTATAATATTTATCTTAGGGTTTATATACCTTGAGTTTATAATATTAATACCTTGGATTAATATTATTCCCGCGGGTTTATAATACCATTGGGTTTTAGAGTTGATCCCTTAGGTTTATAAGATCAATCTCTTTGGTTTATTAATCTAAGCGTTCATATTCCTAGGGCATAATATTAGGGTTTATAATATTAATCTTTAGGTTTAATATAAATCCATTAGGTTTATAATCATGGTCAACCGTGGTCCAAGATCACATTTGTGAAAAAAAATTGTCAATATCAAAATCAACTAATATTGCATTGTGGTAATGATTGTTTCAATATGAAAATCAACCATGGTCAACCATCATAGTTTAAATCCCATGGTTTACAATCATGGTAAAAAATGGTCAATGATTGTCCAATGTCACATTTTCCAAATATTGTCTCAATATGAAAATCAACCATGGTCCAACGCCGCATTAAGACAAAGCCCGTAATGGTATGAAAATCAATGATGGTAAGGCATGGTTAACCATGTTAATTTTAGGGTTTATCATATTCATCTTGGGGTTTTATAGCTTGAGTTTATAATAGTTATCCCTTGGGTTTATAATCTATTGGGTTTTTAGTATTATTCACTGGGGTTTATTAATCTAAGGGTTAATATTCTTACGGTATAATATTATTCATAGGGTTTATAACATTTATAATAAGGTTTAATATAAATCCATTTGGTTTATAATCATGGTCAACCATGCTCCAACGACACATTGTGACAAAGATTTTTTCAATAGGAAAATCAACTAATGTCGCATTGTGACAATGATTGTCTCAATATGAAAATCAAATGTGGTTAGCCATGTTCCAATGTCGCATTATGAAAAATATTGTTTCAATATGAAAATAAACCATGTTCAATCATGGTAAACCATGGAAAATAAACATGGTCACATTGTGAGAAATATTGTCTCTTGGTTTAATGTCACATTGTGGTAAGCATGGTCATCCATGGTCAACCATGGTCCAATGTTTCATTGTGATAAAGATTGTCTCAATATGAAAATCAACCATGGTGAAACATGGCAAACCATTGTCCAATGTCAAAATGTGACAAATGTTGTCTCAATATGAAAATCAATCATGGTAAAACATAGTCCAACATCATATTGTGACAAAGATTCCGCCAGTATGAAAATCAATCATGGTCAGTCATGGTTAACCATGTTTATTTTAGGGTTTATAATATTTGTCTTACTGATTATATACCTTGGGTTTATAACATTAATCCCTTGGGTTTAATATTATTTCCTTAGGTTTATAATACCCTGGGGTTTTAGAATTAATCCCTTGGGTTTATTATACCCTTGGAGTTATAATATCAATCCCTTGGGTTTATAATATCAATCCATTGGATTTATTAATCTAAGGATTCATATTCCTGGCATATAATATTATTCATATGAATTATAATATTAATCCTAGGGTTTAATATAAATCCCTTGGGTTTAGAATCATGATCAATCATGGTCAATGATGGTCCAATGTTACATTGTTCCAAAAGATTGTCTCAATATGGAAATCAACCATGGAAAACCATGGTAGAACATCGCATTGTGACAAATATTATCTCAATATTAAAATCAATGATGGTAAGGCATGGTAAACCATGTTTATTTTAGGATTTATAATTTTTATCTTAGGGTTTTATACATTGGTTTTATAATATTTATCCCTTAGGTTTAATATTATTTTCTTGGGTTTTTAGTATTAATATCAATCCCTTGGGTTTACTAATATAAGGGTTCATACTCCTAGGGTATAATATTAGTCATAGGGTTTATAATATTAATATTTGGGTTTATTATAAATCCATTTGGTTTATAATCATGGTCAACCATGGTCCAAAATCATATTATTACAAAGATTTGATCAATATCAAAATCAACCAATGTAGCATTGTGACATTGATTGTCTCAATATGAAAATCAACCATGGTCAATGATGTTCAAACATAGCATTGTGACAAAAGATTGTCTCAATACTAAAATGAACCATGGTGAATCATGGTCAAACGTGGTCCCTTACAGAGATGGTCAGCCATGGTCCAACGTCGCATTGTGACAAAGATTGCCTCAATATAGAAACCAACCATGGTCAACCATGGCTAACTAATGTCCAACGTCACATCGTGAGAAACGTTGTCTCCATATGAAAATTAATCATTGTAAACCATAGTCCAACGCCAGATTGTGACAAAGATTTTGTCAATATGAAAATTAACTGTGGTCAACTATGGTCAACGATATTTATTTTGGTGTTTATAATATTTATCTTAGGGTTTATATACCTTCAGTTTAGAATATTCATCCCTTGGGTGTAATATTATTCCCTTAGGTTTATACTACCTTGGGGTTTTAGAATTGATCCATCGGGATTATTATTCCCTTGGGTTTATAATATCAATCCCTTTTGTTTATTAACCTAAGGGTTCATATTCCTAGGGTACGATATTTTTCATAGGGTTTATAATATTAATCCTAGAGTTTTATATAAATCCTGTCAGTTTAGAATCATGGTCAAACACGGTAAACTGCATTCCATGTCACATTATGCCAAAGATTGTGTCAATATTAAAATAAATTGTGATGTACCATGTCTATTTTAAGTTTTATAATATTTATCTTAAGTTTTATATACCTTGGGTTTATAATATCCATCACTTGGGTTTATTTATCTAAGGGATCATATACCTAGGGTATAATATTATTCATAGGGTTTATAATATTAATCTTTGTGTTTAATATAAATCCATTGGGCTTATAATCATGGTCAACCATGGTCCAACATCACATTATCACAAATATTTTCTCAATATGAAAATCAACCAATGTCGCCTTGTGACAATGATTGTATCAATATGGAGATCAACCAAGGTTAACCATGTTCCAACGTTGCATTGTGACAAAGATTGTCTCAATATGGAAACCAACCATGGTCACATTCTGACAAAGATTTTCTCTTGGTCCAAGGTCACATTGTGACAACCATGGTCATCCATGTTCAACAATGGTCCAATGTCGAATTGTGACAAAGATTGTCTCAATATGAATATGAATAATGGCCAACCACAGTGCTGCATCACATTGTGACAAATATTGTCTCAATATGAAAATTAATCGTCATCAAGCATGTTTATTTTAGGGTTTATAATATTTATCTTTGGCTTTATATACATTGAGTTTATAATATTAATCTTTAGTATTATTCCCTATGGTTTATAATACCTTGGGGTTTTAGAATTGATCTTTTGGGTTTATTATTCCCTTGGGTTTATATTATCAATCCCCTAGGTTTATTAATCTAAGGGTTCATATTCCTAAGGTATAATATTATTCAGAGGGTTTATAATATTAATTCTAGGGCTTAATATAAATCCCTTTTGTTTATAATCATAGCCAACCATGGTCAACAATGGTCCAATTATACATTGCACGGAAAATTGTCTCTTGGTCCAATGTCACATTGTGATAACCATGGTCAACCATGGTACAATATCGGATTGTGAAAAATATTGTCTCAATATGAAAATGAACCATTTTCAACCATGGCCAACCATTATCTAATGTCGCATTGTGACAAATGTAGTCACAATATGAAAATCATTCATGGTCAACCATAGTCCAATGTCACGTTGTGACAAAGATCGTGTCATTATAAAAGTAAACCATGGTCAAACATGTTTATTTTAGGGTTTATTATATTTATTTTAAGGTTTATATACCTTGGGTTTACAATATTTATCCCTTGGGTTTGATATTACTTCCTTGGTTATATAATCACTTGGGTTTTTAGTTTTAATCCCTTGAGTTTATAATATTTATCTTAGGACCCCGATCGGGGTGGAGAAAGATGGACAACATAAGGCCGTGATGGGATGTAGTACAGGGCAGTACACGCCACACATCAAAGCTATCATTATTAGGCTAGCAGCGACGGCATGCAGAGGAGAACGCATACCAAGACAAGAAACAGGTAGAATTATGAAAATGGCAGGGGAGAAGATCGGCGGCGATCATCTGGTGCAACAAGGGTTAGGTGGCGGTATTCATTCAAGAGCAGGAGCAAGCAGAAAGACAGATAATCTGAAGACCGGAAAGGTGGCGAAGAGCGAAGCAGGTTGGCAGAGAGACTTGGGGCATCGACTTAAACGAAAGCAAGACGATATGGCGGAGGGAGGAAGGAAGGAAAGGCAGGTGAAGGAGGGGGAAGGGAGGAATACACGGAGGGAGCAGGAACGAACAACGAAAGAAGAAGGAGATTGCAGAGAAAGGGAAATGGAGATAGGGAAGGAGGAATGCAGGGCGAGGGTGACTTTCGAAGTAGGGAAAAGCAGCAGGAGTAACAATAGGGGCAGACCTACGAGAAGAGGAAAAGGCAGGAGGCGAAGGGGTCGCGGAAGAACATGGCAGGCGGACCATTGCGAGACTGAGATTCCGGCCTTGAACCAGCAGAAACGAGGTCGACGATCCATAGAGCAGGTTGCTCAGGAAGCGGAGAAAGCATATGTCAAAGGGACCAACGAAGATATTAGAAGGATAATAGATGCTCTGGAAAACAAAGTTCTGGAAGAACCCTCTGATCCAGAAATGGAGGAATGGAACACCCTCATTCCGGATCCTGGGAATACAAGAGGGCGCCTAACGTTATATAAACAGGCATTACACATGTATTGGGTTATGAAACATCTGTTAGCCAGAGAAATGGAGCAGGTCGCTGTAGAGATAACAGAGATAGCTCAAGGTCTGCCGGATATGAAAAAGGAGATGACCAATCTACAGCTCATGATACGGAAGCAGGACAGCAAAATGGAGGAAATCCGCGGCATGCTGAAGGAATTAACCAAGGCGAAGTGTGAGGAGGAAATCAAGCAAGAAATCATGGTAGACTGAATGTTCTGCTCTGTTATTTTTTGAATTTTTTGATAAGCATTAGAGAACCAGCCAGTATGGCAGTTTATGATATGTATTCGAGACTAGGCATTAAGAGACAGAATGTAGATAGGATGCTGCTATAGTTTTAAACATGTTGTTTTTCAAGCTAAGATGGCAAGTAGACATTCTCAAACTATGGGTGACCAACAGACCCGGTTTCCCTACGGGGCGGGTTGAGGTCACCTGCGAATGTATATTTTATTTTTGTTGTATATAATAGAAAAGGTCATACCGTAGCTTACAAAAAAATAATATTTAACTTAGGGTTTATATACCTTGGTTTATAATAATGATCCCCTAGGTTTAATATTATTCCCTTGGATTTATAATACCTTCGGATTTTAGAATTAATCCCTTGGGTTTATCAATCTAAGGGTTTGAATTTCTAGGGTATAACATTATTCATAACGTTTATAATATTAATCCTAGGGTTTAATATAAGTCCCTTTGTTCTATAATCATAGGGTTTAATACAAATCCCTTAGGTTTATGATATTTATTTTAGGTTTTATATACATTGGGTTTATAATCCCTTGGGTTTTAATAGGCTTAAAAATGGACCAAGTAATTATTATTAATACTATTAAATTTAACTAATAATAATAATAATAATAATAATAATATTAATATTCGTTGAGCGTATATCAACCACATTTACTAGAATGATAGTGCTAGTTTGACAAATTACCAACAATATGTCTTACTTTTAAAACATATATTTCTATTTTTAAATTATATATATTAGTATTAAATTTGTATTCTAAATTTTTAAGGTAAATAATATAAAGTAATCAAAAAAAATTAACTAATGCGTCTTACCTTTAAAAGATATATTTTTATCTCTAAATTATACGTACTATTCTTAAACATTTATTCTAAATTTATAAAATAAATTAAATAAATTATTAAAAGAATTTCATTGACCTGAATAAACTCTGCTAACTCGGATCCTAGATTCGTCGAAGGAAATGTGGAATAAGGAGTCATAGAAAATAGACTTCAGTTGCGAGATATTGCTTAATCGAAAGCATATACTTTTATTTCTAAATTATACATACTACTTTTAAATTTGCATTCTAAATTTATATAAAAAATTATTAAAAAAAATTCATTAACCTGAATAAACTCCGCTCACTCGGATCCTAGATTCGTTGAAGGAAATGGGGAACCAGGAGTGATAGAAAATAGACTTCAATTGCGAGAATTGCTTAACCGAAAGTCTACCGGAAATCTTCTCAATGCCACCATCTTACTTCAACCATAAACAACTCCAAATTAGGTACGCCTCCCCTGTAATTTCTATTCCTATGGAGACGAAAGGTTTTATATTGAATTACATACTAGTTTCTACTATTTTCTCTTCTCTTTTATAATCACTGTGCAGTTCAGAATGCCTTTTGATAATTAAAAAAAAACATACTCTGTATATTAGTGTTCTGTATTGTGTTGGTATTCACACAATTTAGACAATTTAGAGTTGGGCTTCTTGGATCTATTATAAGGGAGACAAATAACTATAATCAATTGTTAAATGCAAAAAGTTTCTAGTCAAAAATATTTTTGGAACATGTTTTATGCGAATCTTAGTTTATGTAATTAATTTTTTTTTTCATAATAAAATTTATATCTAAATTTATGGCTTTTGTTAATAGTAACATGATTTTTTTATGTATCATCATAGATCCATATTAAGTGGGCATTTAACACAAGCAGAGGATCTAATTTCTTCACTTGCAAACTTCTTTAAAGTGCAAAATACAATGTGTTATTTTTCATTGTTTAATAAATTGTATTTTTGAATGCTAAATAAAGTATATATAGGACCAAATAGACATTTTAACCATACAAACTTATTTTCTTTCATGATATATACATAATCTAATTTTTTTCATGATACATACATGATTTTTTTGAAATCATATATAATATATATGTAATTGATATTAAAATGTTTTATAACCTATATACATGGAAACATTTTATCATAAAAATTAAAATAGTTTTTTATTATTAATATATTTTTTAGTATATGTAAATAATTCTTATTAAAATATTTTATTAATAACTCACATTAAATAAATTTTTATATACAACCTTACAATATTTTGTTTTAACAAATATATATATAATTAATATCAATATATATTAATTAACCTGGCTTACCTAAATTTCAACTACACGAAGTGATAATGTCCTAGAAAATGAGGTCGATATTGTGCAACAAACATTAAGTCTGTCCTTATGAGAATAAGCTGAAGGGGCTCCAATAAATGACAGAAATCACACTCCATATCTATAATAAGCTTAACCAATTACATTTTTTGGTAGTTATGTTCACTTCCTTTGAACAAATCTGTCCGTATGAGAATAAGCTGAAGGTTCTCCAATAAATGACAGAAATCACACTCCATATCTATAAGAAGCTTATGCAATAACATTTTTTTTTTGTAGTTATGTTCACTTCCTTTGAAATTTTCAGTAGATATTGAACAATGATGTGTTGGACAAATGATGGGCCACTGGAGTCATATGTAGAGGCGTAGTTACCCGCTATTATTTTCTTCTCTCCGTCGGGTTTACAGTAGACGTTTGTTTCATTTTTTGGTTGCTGTATCCACAACTCACATAACATATTTTTATTTTTTACACAATTTACATCAATATTTTGTCAAGCAGTTGAATATCAAATGTAGCATAAAAAATCATGAGATCGAAGCCAATTTTGGGATGAATTGATTGGTTAAACATGGACGATGGTTATGAGGGTTGATATTCCCTTCAATAAAAATTAAGATGAATTTAACTGTCATGTGCATTTCTAATACGTCATAGGGCACAAATTAGCGCAATCGATGGTGATTTTTAATACCAGATTGTTAACGTTATGGTAAATTTAACCTTGAATCATATCCCGATAGATCAAACGGCCAATATTGAATGTGATAATGGTAAAGTGAAATATCGGGTGGAGAGATGCTCACTCATTATTTTTTTGTCTGGCCATCATCCAGCGGGTAATGAAATAAACACTTTTAATTAATTCTCGTTAATTAATAATAAATAATAGATAATTATTAATTAATTTCTTTAATAGTTAATGATTAATTAAATTTTTGTTAATAATTAATGAGTTATTAATTAATTATTGTGGATATTTTATAATTAATTAATTAATTAATTATTGTTAATTAATAATTAGTAATTAACGCCCACGGGGCTTTGGATTGACGGTGAATGGGTGCGTTGTTAAGGCACTCCTTGCGATAGGTCACCGGTTCAAATCCCCCGTGGGTATTTAGGTTAGTCTTAACTAGAAAAAAAAAAAAAATTAGTAAGTAACAATAATAAGTCTCGAGGGATAGTTCAATCGGTCGATTTCTTGTTGCTAAGTATCTTGTCAATTAGGAGGTCATACAGTGAAATTTCCACCTCACTAGATAAGCCAACGAGTAGATCCCTCCAGGTGAATCTGCTTGGATTATTACCTATGGATGTAGCGGCCTACAATTGAAATAAAAATTTAACCATTATTATTTTTTAATAATTAATAATTAATTAATTATTAATTATTAAACCTTGTTAATTATAAATTATTTAATTGATATTTATAATAAATTAATTATTATTTAGAAATAATAATCAAATAATTAATTATAATTTTTATTACTGTATTATTGTTTTATTTATTATTAATTAATATTAAATATTTTTTTATTGTTTATTAATTAATATTAATACCTTGTTAGATTTGAGACTTTTTTATCTCTTTTGTAGATAAATGTTTTGGAATAATCATATCATTAGGATGGTGTGATTATTTGGAAAGACATTTATCAATATTAATGGCTATTAAATAATAATAATTATTAAATAAATAAATTAAATAAGTTTAAGTTTATCTAATAATTAATAATGAATTAATTGATAGTTAACAATGAATCATTAATTAATTTCCAATGATACTCGGTATGTTGTTACTATTGAGTATACTTAATAGTTCATTATAATTAATCATTAATAATTAATTAATAAGTTTAATAAAATAATTTTAAGTTTAAGTTTAACTACTGGTACAAAAATAATTATAACTTAAAATTAAAAATTCATTAATAGCAAGTACTAATTAATTAATAATTAGTATTTAATAATGAATAACAATAATAATTAATAACCAATTAATCAATAATTAATAATCAATTATTAAAAATAACTTACCATTGTTAATAGTAATATTTAGTTGTTAATAATAATAATTAATAATGAATTAATTAATAATTCAATAACTAATTATTAATTAATAATCATATTTGATTATTAATTAATTGTTAAATATGACAATCAACCACAGTCAACCATGGTTAAATGTTGCATTGTGACAAAGATTGTCTCAAAATTAAAATCAACTGTGCTCAATCATGGTCAACCATGGTTAACCATGGTCAATAATCATGATCACACTGTCACAAAGATTGTCTCTTGGTCCAACGTCACATTATGACAACCATGGTCATCTATGGTCATCCATGGTAAACTATAGTCCAAGGTCATATTGCGACAAAGATTGTCTCAATATGAAAATCAACCATGGTCAAGCATGGTCAACCATCTTCCAATACCACATTGTGACAAAGATTGTCTCAATATGAAAATCAAGCATGGTCAAGCATGGTCAACCATCTTCCAATACCACATTGTGACAAAGATTTTCTCAATATGAAAATCAACCATGGCAAACAATGGTCAATCATGGTCAACCATAGTTAACCATGGTCAATAATATGGTCACATTGTGACGAAGTTTATCTCTTAGTCCAACATTACGTTATGACAACCATGCTCCCCAATGGTCAACCATGGTCCAACGTCGCATTGTTGCAAAGATTTTTTCAATATGAAAATCAACTATGGTCAACCATGGTTAACCATACTATTGTGACAAAGATTGTCCTAATATAAAAATCAATCATGGTCAACCATGGTCCAACATAACATTGTGACAAACATTATCTCAATATAAAAATCAACTGTGGTACAACGTCACATTGTAACAAAGATTGTCTTGGTATGAAAATCAATCATGGTCAGTAGTGGTCAAGCATCACATTATGACAAATATTTTCGGGGCTGCGTGAGTCTGCATTATGAGAGCAGTGAGAAAATTGTTGTTAATATAGACGATCAGGACAGAGAATACAAGGGTTATGTGCCTCTATTTTCATGGCGGAAGCTGTGGCTGTTTGCGGGGCCTGGATTTCTCATGAGCATTGCGTTTCTTGATCCAAGGATCTAGAGGGGGATTTGCAGGTAGGGGCGGTTGCAGGGTACTCCTTGCTATGGCTTCTGATGTGGGCGACGGGAATGGGTTTGATAATCCAGCTGCTCGCGGTGAGAGTGGGCGTGGCAACGGGATGCCATCTTGCGGAGCTTTGCAGGGAGGAGTACCCGCTGTGGTCGAGGCTCATACTATGGGTCATGGCGGAAATTGCTCTCATCAGGGCTGATATTCAAGAGGTTATCGGCAGCGCCATTGCGCTTAAGATTCTCACTAATGGAGCCCTTCCCCTCTGGGCAGGAGTGCTCATCACTGGTCTCAACTGTTTTACTTTCTTATTTCTAGAAAACTATGGAGTGAGGAAGTTGGAGGCCCTGTTTGGAGTGTTTATTTCATTAATGGCAATTTCATTTGCATGGATGTTTGGTGAAACAAAGCCCAGTTGAAAGGAATTGTTGCTAGCAGGCTGTCAGTGTTGTTGGATGTGTTATTATGCCCCATTCGAAGTGGTCGGTATGGCAGAGCCGCAGATGGTTGTGACCGTGATCAGTCTGCAAGTCCTATGTATCGTAGGCGTCCAATGAGGGACAGTCGTAGGCTATTCAAAAAGATGGACTAGAGTTTCTTCCGTATTTGACAAAATTTGCAGGAATAGGGATCGAAGAGATCCGGGAATCCGGATTGACCTTGAATGCGATGGAGGACTGGACCAGAGAGTCCTGGATTATTGTTTTTGAAGGGAAAATTGTGTTCTCTTCGTATGGCTGTGTGCCTATGTCTGGATCATCAGTGTTTGAGTGCACTGCATTGAGTCCAGGTGAAAGGTCGTCAATCCATTTCTTTATCAGTAGACCCCTCATAGGTATCGTTGGTGAAAAATAGTTGATGTTATGTTTCAGAAATATTCATCTTTGGGCAGAGATAGAGAAATTAAATTTGAAGAGTTTATGTTGTATTTTCTTGGAATCGTGTTTAAATATTATTGATCCTTAATGAGCCTAGCTAACTCAATGTAGGCAAAGTTATTTTGTTAGAATTTGCAACCCTAACGAACGAAAGGATAAGCATGGAGTTCCAAGAAGTTATTTAAGAAGACAAGAATGCCCAAGATGTGAATAATGAACAAATGAGGCAAAGCAGCAGTGACAACATTTATGGTGGACAACAAAGTAGATGTTTGTTTGAATTAGTGTGGTTTGTGGAATAGACTCCCTAGCATGTTATAAACAAGTCCAGTTGTTGTAATGGTCATTGTATGTACCCAGAAACTCCAAAATGTTGAATGAAATGTAAGCCTTTTAAAGGTATTTGAAAGTTCGTGGTGATCTTAAAACCACTTTGTAATGGATTGCCTGTGTGGCTAGTTGGTGGTGAGCCAGAAACCATCCATAGAGCCTTAGTGGCTACAGAATTTGCCCGAAGGTGGCACATTTAAGTTTCGGATTTGCCCGGTGGTGGCAGATCGGACTTGCCCGGTGGTGGCAGAGCCTTAGTGGCTACAGGATTTGCCTGGTGGTGGCAGATCGGACTTGCCCGGTGCTGGTAGAGCCTTAGTGGCTATAGGATTTGCCCGGTGGTGGCAGAGCCTTAGTGGCTAAAAGATTTGCCCGGTGGTGGTTGATCGGACTCGCCTGGATGTGGCAAGAGCAGGTGGACTGCAGTAACACCTAGCTCACAGTCTCAGATATTGGTGTGTCTGAGCATAAGAGGGTTGGTGCACTTTTCTATCTGACAGTTGCGTCGAAAGGCGCAATCAGCGCAACTGTTTGTGATTGTTATTTGGACATGAATATTTGGCTTAGAAAGGCACTGATCTCTCTTTGTTTTTGGAAGTTCTGCACATGAAATTTGCCCGATGGTGGTGGATTTGTAGGTACATATATGGAGTGATAATGGTCGACAGAATCATGTATGCAAAAGGACTAGCGGTTGCAGTGGTTGGTACCCATACATTCCGGTGGATCGTTGCTCTTTATATGGACGTTGACATATTCTTTGTTATGTTTGACCACAACCAGACTTTGTGAATCACTAGCATGACAAGTAGTCATTAGGGGGGGAGTTAGAAGTAATTAATTCCTACTTGTCTATGGTTTTAATTCCCTATTTGAGGAGTTTGTTCATACATAATAGGAATTAGCTAGAATATAGTTTCTCCTAGTCTAGTGTGTGGTTGAGAGAATCTCTCAACCACACTACTGTACATCTAAGATATAATTCCTATCTTGAGACTATTGCTTGTATAAATATGTGTGTAATTTTCTTATTCAATGATAACAGAATATATTGTTGTGTGCTATTTTATCTTTATCATATGGTTTATATACCTTGGGTTAATAATATTAAACCAAAGGGTTTAATATTATTCCCTTGGGTTTATAATATCAATCCCTTGGGTTTCTTAATGTAAGGGTTTATCTATTGGGTTTAGTATTATTCCCTTGCGTTTTTAATCGATTGGATTTTTAGTGTTAATCCCTTAGGTTTAATATTACTCCATTCAGTTTATTATTCCCTTGGGTTTATAATATTAATCTCTTTGGTTTATTAATCTAAGGGTTCATTTTCCTGGGGTGTAATATTATTCATCGCGTTTAAAATATAAATCATCAGGTTTAATAAAAATCCCTTGGATTTGCAATCATGGTCTCCACCATGGTCAACCATGGTCCAACATCATATTGTGACAAAGATTTTCTCAATTTGAAAATCAAACATGGTCCAAAGTGACGATGTGACAAAGACTGTCTTGATATGCAAATAAATGATGTTCAACTATGGTACAACGTCACGTTGTGACAAAGATTGTCTCAATATGAAAATGAACCAATGTTAATCGCTGCCAAGAATGCTTATTTTAGGGTTTAAAATATTCATCTTAGGGTTTATATAACTTGATTTTATAATATTAATCCCTTGCATTTAATATTATTACCATGGGTTTATAATACCTTTGTGTTTTAGAATTGAGCCCTTGGGTTTGTTATTTCATATGAAGATCTGCGCTGCCTCTTTGCACTACATCAACCTCTTTGTGAAATACATTGTCTCTCTATTATCCACTCATCAGATTGGAAAATCGTCCTTCCATTCTTACTATCCCTGCCCCTCTCTCACTGCTTCGAAACTACTGAATCACCTCTAACAACACACAACTTCAACTATGGAGTTCGATTTCCAAGTAATATTGAATTTTTGGTGGCTTCAAGTGTGTTCTCAAACCCCCACCAAATTTCTTCTTATAATCTCTCGTTCAGGCTTCATTGACTAAGATTAAAACATAATCAATGGCTAAGATTATCTAGAACTCGATCCATGTCTTCTTCTAGAACATTTCACCATGAATTAATTAATAACATTTAAGTAATTAGTTTTCCTAAGTTTAGACTTAGGCATCATTAAAAAAATATTAATTATGTTAATTAAGTTGTCTCTAGGTCAAATTTCTAGAAACAATTTCTGGGTTTTGGAGAATACATATATTCGAGCCTCTCCACGAAATTTTGTGGCTAGAACATAAATGATGCTAGTTCCTAATGTACAAGAGCAAAGTCTTTGCAATATTCAAGACCTTTAAATTTTTTTTTGGAAACCATATTCATGCCCCATCAAGAGGCTACACACCAATAACGGGGCTACTATGGAAATAAGGTATTTCAAAATTTCTATAGAGAACATGGAATTCTTCATTACCACTCTATTCCCTACACCCCTCAATGAAATGGTGTTTTTGAAAGGAAGAATAAAACCCTCAAAGAGATGTCTAATTGCACGATTCTACGCAAGAACTTGGCACTTACTTTCCAATTGAAATTGTTAATTTTACCAATTATATTCAAAATAGGATCTCATAATGATGTTCAGATATGACTTTAGTGGCACCTTGGACACATGATAGGTTTGATTTATATTTTTATGGTATTTGGTAGTGCATCTTAGGAATTTATTCTAGATGAAAAGCACAAATCCATGGAAAGGAAGAGTGAAGAACTTATATTTGTTGGTCACTGTGAGGACATGAAGGCTTATCTTCTCTTTGATCCTACCTATAAGGAACTTATGTTCAAAATAGATGTTCATTTTGATGAAAATAGTAATCCACAATCCTCTTCCCATCCTTCCTCATCTTTAATTATTGATAATGGTTATAATAATTGTGACGATTTGTATATCTGAAAGAAGAAGAAAGTCTTATTGTATTTTCTCATCGAAAATAAAATATATCATCAGAATCATGCCACTTAAATTGGGAGCAATCAATTCCAGATCAATCCTTCACAAGAGAAAACACCTTGACATATTTGGCTATTACATAACTAATTTTAGTTATCTAGCCCCAAATGAACCATAGTTAATAGGAATCTCTCGTTTGAGTAATGCCATTTCAGAAGACTTGCAATAATTTTATAATATTTCTAAAATACCTGAGTGGTAAGTTGCCATGATAGATGTGTGTTATTCTTTGATGAAGAATCGTAGTTGGGATCGATTTCCTCTTCCAAAGGGACGTATGGTGGTCCATGCCAAGGGGGTTTACGAAACCAAATATTCTATAAATGGTCATGTCGAAAAACATAAGGCACATATTATTCCTAAGGGTTTTTCATGGGTTAAAGGAATTAACTATTCTAAGACGTTTCCCCCATTGCTAAGTTGAATTCCATATGTCTTGTGCTTTCTCTAGATTCCTCCCAAGGATTGCCACCAAATGGATGTAAAGAGTGCATTTCTACATTACATGAGGATATTCAGATGGAGAAACTCCCTAAGATTGTATAGAATCCTTTCCTTTTCAATTGGCTTCAATGTTCATCGTACGGTCTCAAACAAGCTCCTGGAGTGTAACACTCCTAGTATACACCCCCTTCTTTCTGTAATGTAATTTCACTATGATTATAAATGATTATAGATTTGTTTGAATAGCCTGAACAGTTCGAACATAGATCCATGATTTAAGGGGTAAAATCAAGATGAACCTGACTGGTATTAAATAGCACCACTGCTGAATCAAATGTGCAACTAGAAATAAATATATTGAAGAATGTTCCATGAGGAACATTCTTCAATAAGAGGTTGTTGGTTTATGGTTGAATGAAACAATATTGAGGAAATAATTGTATTTTTGAGCAACGAACTGAAGTTGTGAGAATGATTTCTAGCTAAGTTCACTTAAAAAGTCCCTTTGGATAATGGATCTATCTTGGGGGTGATGGCCATAAGAAATACAAGCTACATCTAGTCTATGTTTGGATGGAAAAGCAAAGTCCCACCTTTAGTTTCAGCGATTGTTAAATCTCAATTTTTTTTATTAATTGGCTTTATTATTGTAATTTCTCACATTTCTTATACAACTTCTCTTCTGGGAGGTTCTAGAAGCTTGAACTTGGACCATGGTGAGGGGGAATCTTGTTGATATTCTAGCCTAGTTTTTAGATCTTGGGGTGCAAAATTTTAGGAAATATGGTCAAAGGAAGAATGGATTCCTAACAGAATCTTTAAATAGGTCATGTTTTCTCTTATAACATTTCTTATGGGAGGCTCTAGAAGTTGAAACTTCTACCGTGGTGAGGGGAAATTCAACTTATCCTCTAGTCTAGTTTTCAAATCTTGGCTCATGAAATTTTAGGAAATATGATTAGAGAAATATGGGATTCCTAAATCCATCTTTGAGAATGTCATGTTTTGCATTCATTCTATATATTTTATTTTGGGAGATTCTAGAAGTTGAATCTTAGGCCATAGTGAGGGTAAATCCTGTTGATCATCTAATTTGTCTATATTTTAGGAAATATGATCAGAACAATTTGAGCTTCCTAAACGCTCCTAAAATCATTATTTAAATAGGCCATGTTGGAATTTATATTATAAATTTTGTTCATGTTGGTTTTAAAAGCTGAAACTTGGACCATAGTGAGAGAAAATCCAATTGATAATCTTCTCCAAGTTTTACATCTTGCATCACGATATTTTAGGAGATATGATTATAGGAAGTCAAACTTCCTAAATTCTCCTAAAGTCATGTGCCAAATTGGCCGTGTTAGCAAGTAGACTATGAATTTTTCTCTAGGAGGTTCTATAGGCTGAAAATGAACCACAGTGAGAGGAATTCCCACTAATCGTTTGGTTTGGTTTTTAGAACTTGGACTTCCATAATTTAGGAGATATGCACTGAAGAATTGGCTATATTATTTTTCATTCAAGGTGTTTGAAAAAAAATTCTTAAATAGTTTAATGACTCATTGCATACAAACTATTCGCTGAAAATCCCTAATGAAAATGTTGTTTTGTGGATGCGGATAGTATTTTTGTATGATAACATTGCTATAGCTGAGATATACCTATTTTCATGTAAAAAGAATTGTTATATTAGTTTTCATGCAAAGTGTTTCAAGAAATTCTTGAATGGTTCAGCGATTCTTTGCATACAAACTATTTGATGAAATTCCCTAATGAAAATGTTCATTTGAGGATGTGGATAGTATTTTTATATAATATTATTGCTATAGCTGAGATATGCCTATTTTTCATGTAAAAAAATTTCTATATTAGTTTGCATGCAAAGTATTTGTAGAAATGTCTGAATAGCTTAACTATTCATTGCATACAAACTATTTCATGAAATTCTCCAATGAAAATGTTGTTTTGTGGACGGGGATAATATTTTTATAGCTTATATATGCCTATTTGCATGCAAAAAAATTGAAAAAATGTGTTAAAAGTTTTTTATTACAATTTTCATGCAAACTATTTGATAAAATATCTCAAAGCAAAAAATCAAAAGTTGCATGGTTGAGTGGTATGTTTCAGTTAGTATGTTACAAGTGGAATGAGAGAAATGTTTCTTATTTGATTTCTTACAAAATGTTTGAAAGAATGTCTGAAAAATGTATACAAGAACAATGCTACTAAATTGGTTGTATACAAAATATTTAAAGAAGGTTTACATGTAAAGTGTTTGAAAAAATGTATGAGAGATGAATATCAGACTCTTGCAAGTGGGGTGAAGATAAATGTAATAAATTTATGTAAAAAGGTTTTATCAAATATTGTTGTAAAGCTAATAAAATGGAGAAGAAATTTTGGGCACCCCGTAATCTTTGTAATTCACTAAGGGAATTGAGTATGTTACAAAGTGGTACGAGATCTTCCAGGATCAGTACTTGGACAAGATAGGATTTAAGATAGGTGAAATGAAAAGAAAAGTTGGCATACTAGACCTTTGGATATTAAAATTTGGACTCTGTGTTTTTTTAAAAGAATTATTGTTTGTTAGGTGCAAGTGTTTATTGTTTGTTTAATTTCACTAGTGATTGTGTACTACATGCATATGTGTTTAAGTGAAATTATTTTGTTGTATATACGAATACAATGATGTGAATTGAATATTGATTTGAGTTTACACAACAAGATAAACATGAATTTCTTTTTTCTATATTCCCTAGGCCAACCCAAGGGGATGGAAAAGTTCATGATTGAATAATACAATAAAAATAATGAGGGGGAATCTATTAACTTATTTCTTGCTAGTTCACAGTTTTATTAGATTTTTTTAGAAGTTGTCATAAGTTGATGAATAATAACAGAGACATGTTAAAATGCAAGAGATCAAATAGTTTAGAGATCCATGTCCATCAAATAGATATTAAATAATGATATGCTAAATGAATGAAGATATGTTAGGTGCATACAATAATGAATGCATATGAATAAATAATTTGAGTAGCTTGTTGTCATAACATGATTCATATAACTAATACTGGTTGATGATAAAAATGTAACAAGGATCAGGTCGGCACCACAATTGAGAGCCAATGAAAGTGTTACATGTACTTTTACAGAACCAAGGATATGGAAAATATGTTTTTGATATAGAGCCTAGAAAAGGTGACACCTATGCCTATTGATATGCATCAATATGGTGGGTACGTTAATATGCGGTTTTATATGAGTAAGTGGTCATGCCCTGATAAGTGTTTTAAACATTATTGATTTTGATTCTTGAACATTATAAACACTTAATGTATTGATGGCATTCTTGATTAGGTACATCATATGATTATGTTCTTATGATATTGCATGAAGGAATGATCATGTTTGAAGACACTTGTACTATTACAATGTGTGCTGAGACAACTGATATGCACATGAGTGCAATTGGGTTGTAGTTGTAGCATTATGGTTGATGGTTATTTGATGATTTTAGACTATGTCATGGATACTAACCTTGATAAAAAAAACTGATTTCAAAATTTGATGATGTTACTGTTAGTAAAAGGTTGATTTCCGATATTGTGATAACATGGTTATAAGCATGCTAATATGTATTCTTGATTCTTGGAACATGTGAATAACATGAATTCTAAATGTGTGAATGACTATAGATAAACATGCTTAGTATTAGCATGGGAAGGTAAAATTGATTTGTTTATGTTGATATAACTAGAATCTTGGTGTGTGTGATAACACATAAGAACACCCAACTGCCACAAGAAGTAAAAGCATGGATAGTGCTATGGGGTATCATACCATGGTCCAATTCCACCATGAACAAGAAAGTGGAAGTTTCCCTGAAAATGAAGATCCCCCTGGGAGCTATTTTGAGTGATGTTAAAATTTTAAAGTTTCCATAAAACCTTAGAAAATACTCTCTCTCTCTCTCTCTCTCTCTCTCTCTCTCTCTCTCTCTCTCTCTTATATATATATATATATATATATATATATATATATATATATAGATGGGACACATTGAACAACATAACTCATGGGATTGAGTTGTTGTGTGTCAATGAATATTATATATGTTCTTTATTTTATTGATTGGCTTCATATTTTCTTCGTTGTTTTGTCTGTTTCTCTTAACCATGGCCATGTTGTTGGTGTTGTTATTATGTATTTTTTAAGTGAGATTTTTATTCTTCTTTCCTTCTTCTTATCTTTGTGTTTTTGTCTTTGTGGTTGTTCAGTGTGGGGAAAGGAAAGAAGAGGAGCTATGGAGAAGAGATGGAGTAGAAATCAACTAGAAGTGCATGATATTAGTTAAACCCTTTGCATAAGACAAATGGTAGTAAGAGGGTAGAATAAGATGATATAACTACTAAGATGGGTTTGCTTGAGTCCACTTTAAATAACATCGATGTCATTTGAGTAGCCATCGAAATGACACAAAAAGGGAAGTTTTCCTAAAATTTAACACACCGTGACTGAGATATGTATCGAATAATGAAATTATGTGGCTTGATAGGTCATTAGTTTAGCCCCATTATAGTAGCATGGTAAGTGATCAATATTTGAAAATATGATCATTGTGTGAATGACATGGAAGCATAATTTTTATTTACCATGATTGGGTAATGTATCAAGCTTATTTAATGGGTTCGAGGTGGTTTGGAACACCATTAGGAAAGTGGGTAGGAATGGTTCATTGCTAATATTTATCTTATATTTATTCTCCTCACAATTGTGGTGAGCATTAGCGAAAAATGACAAAGGATGAAAATTGATTGCTTATCAACAACATGGATAACGACATGCTAAGTTAAATAAACTACTGAATATTGCAACAATGAAAATATTAGTTGATAGGGTTTATGATAGTAGTAAGGGGAAAATTAAAAGGAAACAAATTGCATGAGAATTCCTTTGGCTGAGTTTGGAAACTGATATTTGCAAATTAATGCATGATCTGCATGGATATTAGGATATTCTCTAACCTTAACAGTGTGAATGTGCTATATTTCATGAACATGTTAATGATGAGATAAATTAAATTTTTCCACATAGGTGGGATGATGGGGTTGACAACTCATGAAGAATATTGTCACGAGGGAATTGTAGCCTGTGGCACTTTATTGATCTCATGGGAAAAAGTTAGAATCAAGATTTTGACTATAAGACTTCATGAGTAGTACAGTGGATCACACCAAAGTATCACTTGACCACAATAATTCATGCACACTTCATTAAAGAATAACATATTTCTACTAGTTTGTATGACTGTAATGACTACTTGACATAGGAAATACCTTAAGTAGGTAAACTACCCAGAATGGGGGTTTCCTAGGCCCAGAAGGGTGAGTGATAAATGGGGGGACATTCAAGAAATCCATAGGATAGATAGATTGCCCGGAATGGGGGTTTCTTGGGCCTATAAAGGTGACTGATTGACAAGGGCCCTTATAGGAAATCCTTTGGCAAGGTAGACTTTCCTAAATGGGATTTTCTTGGGCTCGCAAAGGTGAATAGATGGTGGGAAATATCCCTATTCTCACTCGGAGGTGCACATGAGGAAGCCATTGGGACCTATACAAAATTTCTATGTGGAGAGGTATACCCATCGCTGATTACTTCCAATGGCGGTGAAACTACTCAGTGAGCTAGACTCAAGGATGGACTTGTACAAAAAAATTGTGTGGAACAGTATATCCACCATTGATTAATTCCCTTGATGTTGAAACTACTCAGTTATATGGACTCAAGGATGGAATTGTATGAACAAACAACCTAGATTGGTATATCTCCTACTGGGTGCTTCCCTTGATGGTGAAACTACTCAATGAGATGGATTTAAAGACAAAGATGACTGGAGATTGCATGGAGCTATGAAACATATACACAACAAAGTGCTTTGTTTGCTTTATAAACCGCTCAGTGACGCTAGTTGAATACTGCATAAAGGTAAGTATCAATTATCAATTTAAATAAATTTCTATTAAGATAATGATTTAATTTGGTTTAGGTACTTATTCATAAGGAATTGATTAACATTTTAATATGACTATGGTGTGATCTAGATTGATTCAATATTCTTATGACGAATCTCATATGACTCATGTGCATGTGATGTACGTCGATCATTGAATTGGATAGCATAAATATATGAGGTAGATCACAAAAAAAGAAAGTGACATCAACTTAATCACATCAGAGTGTGCAATAGTATAATGGATTTCAAGACTTTAGAAATTAGGTCATTGTGGTGACACTAGAGCCCTTTAGTATGCATTGATCACCATGACATGTTCCATGACACATGTGTTGCCTTATTAAATAAAGGCGGAGGGATTTGTAGTTTAAGAGAATTATTCTTATGCGAGGAAGCCTTACCAAGGGATGGATCATCCGAGGGACTGAGGAAGCAAAGAAGGGGGTGCTTGAACTTATAAATTGAGTGACTAGACAGAAGAATAAATAACTTTCTCAAGGGACTGATGAAGCATAGAAGGGGATGTCGGAACTTGAAAGTTGAATTGGTTTTCACAAAATCACGTGCATACCAATTGAGATCAAGAATTCATTTGGCATGTCCCAAAAAGAAATTAGCTGAAATTGTCTCTTAAAGGAGGACTTAGCACAATTGGTGGCACAACTGGAAATTGGAGGTATATTTCACTTTGGATTCAAGTGATTGAGTATGCCAAGGTGTAGCGGACGCACTTGGGACCTGCTGAAGCCACCTATGAGATCGTTGAGCTGATAATAAGTGGTTAAGATCTATTTATAAAGCTTAGTTTTGTTTTAATATTTTTTCTACTAAGAATAATGATGACGATGTTCCCGTTGAGAGGGTGGGGTTTGTAACACCCCTACTATACTCCCCCTAATTTTTGTAATGTAATTTCACAATAATTATAAATGCTAATAAATTTATTTTGAATTGACTAAAGAGTGGGACAATATATCCACAACCTCAAATGGGAATCGAAGAAGAACCTAAGTGGTGTTAGCTAGCACCACTGCTTAATCAAATGTTGAGCTAGCAAGAATGATATTGAATAATGTTCGATGAAGAACACAGAGAGACACACACGAAAAAGGATAAAATGATATTCAAACAAAAAATGGTGGTTGGCTTTAGGTTAAATGCAAGAATTTCGAGGATAGAATTGGACTTTTAGGTGAGGAGCCAAACTTATAAGCATAATTTATAGATAAGTTTTCCTAAAAAATAACATTGGAAAGTGGATCTTGATTGAGGTTTTGTTTTTGTTTTCGTTTTTGTCTTGTTTTGTTTTTTTTTTGTTTTTTTTGTTTTTGTTTTTTCTTTTCTTTTTTGTTTTGTTTTTTCGTTTTTTGTTTTGTTTTGTTTCTTTTTTCGTGGGGGAGGTTGTAGAAGCTGAAACTTAGACCACAGTGAGGAGAAATGTTATTGATATTCTGGTCAAGTTTTCAAATCTTTGGTCGTGAAATTTTTAGAGATAGTATTAGAGGAATATAGGCTTTCTAAATGCATCATCAAACATGCCATGTTGTCATTTCTTCTATAATTTTTTCCCCTAGAAGGTTCCATAAGTTGGAATTTGAACCATGGTGATGGAAAATCTTATTGATCCTCTGGTCTAGTTTTCAAATATTGGGTTATGAAATATTATTAGAAGAATATTTGCCTCCTAAATGCATGCTTAAGGAGGTCATGTTGGAATTTTTTTATAATTTTTTTTTTTCAAGGTTCTCGAAGCTTAAAGTTGGATCATAGTGAGGGGATATCCCACTAGTCATCAAGTCCAACTATAAGATCTTGCGTCATGATATTTTAGGAGATATGATCAAAGGAATTCGAGCTTCGAGAATGCTCATAAAATTATGTTTTAAATAAGTCATTTTGGAATTTCTTCTATAACATTTTTTGTGGGGGGTTCTAGATGAAGAAACTTGGACCATAGTCAAGGGAAATAACATTGATCATCTTGTCCAACTTTCATATCTCATATCAATATATTTTAGGATATACGATTGGAGAAAGTTGAGCTTCTTAAATGCTCCTACAATCATGCATAAAACCAGCCATGTTATCATTTCTACTATAAGTTTTCATTTGGAAGGTTCCATAAGTTAAAACATGAACCAAAGTGAAGGGAATTCCCACTAGTCATTTAAAAAAAAATTTAGAACTTGGACTGATATATTTTAGGAGATATGTTTTGAATAATGTTCTATATTTTGTTTAATGCAAGGTTTTACAAGAAATTATTTAATGCTTTAATGTTTCATTGCATAAAAATTGTTTGATGATATACCCCAAAGAAAATGTTGTTTTGTGGATGAGGATAGTATTGTTGTATGATAGTATCGTTGTAGATACGATTTTCCTATTTGCATGCAAATAATTTTCTATGTTACTTTTCTTTCGAAGTGTTTGAATAAATTCTTAAATGGTTTAATAATTCATTGCATACAAATTGTTTGATGAAATGCCCCAATACGAATTTTGTTTAGTGGATGGGGATAGTATTATTGTATGGTAGTGTTGTTATGGTTGAGATATGCCTATTTTCATGCAAATAATTTCTATATTTGTTTGCATGCAATGTGTTTGAAGAAATTCTTAAATGATTTAACAATTCATTGCCTACAAACTATTTGATGACATAACCAAACGAAAATGTTTCTTGTGGATGGAGATAGTATTTTCATATGATATTATTGTTGTAGTTGATATATGGCTATTTGCATGATTTTTTTTTAAGAAATGCATTAAAGGTGTTTTATTACAATTTGTAGACAAACTATTTGATTAAATACGTCAGTGATAAAAAGTAAAAGTTGTATGATTGAGTGGTATGTTTTAGTTAGTATGTTATAAATGGAGCTGGAGCATTGTTTATGATTTGATTTCATACAAAATGTTTGACAAAATGTATACAAGAATATTCTAATGAATTGGTTGTATACAAAGTATTCAAAGAAAGGTTTACATGTAAAGTCTTTGAAATGAATGAGAGATGAAAATAAGGCTTTTTCAAGTGTGGTTATGATAAATTTAATAGGGGTATGTGATAAATTGTTGTCTGATATTATTGTTAAGGTAGAAAAAGAAAAAGTAATTTTTTTGGTACCTCGTAACCTCTGTATGTCATTGGGGAAACTCAATATGTTACATAGAGATTGGTACGAGAATATGTACAATTTTCTTCAACCATTTTCATTGTGATCCTATAGTTTACCTTTAGAGAATAGGCTTTGATTTATTGATTCTAGCTCTATATGTGGATGATTTGATCATTACAGGGAGTTCTTCATTTATGACTTAGAATTTTAAGGAAGCATTAATTGTTGAGTTTACAAAAGATCTTGTTCTTCTGCACTAGTTTCTTACCTTATAGGTTCATCGATATTCAAAATAAATCACCATCTTCTAATAGAAATATGGCCTTGATCTACTTTAGTGTTACTACTTGTAAGCTTGGAACTACTCCTTTGCAATCCAATGTTACTCCTACCACTAGTTGCATATTAACTTATGCAAATCCTATGTTTTATTGCCAACTGGTTGGAAGTCTAATCTATTTGACACACACTTGACCTAACATTACTTATGTAGTTAGGCTTGTTTCTAAATTCCCTCACCATCCTCATCAAAGTCCCTGGAATACAATGAATCATATTCTAAGATATATTTAGGGCACTTCCAATTTTGGTATTCAATACACTATTAATTCTACTAAACTTGTAGGTTTTAGAGATTCTGACTGGACTAGATCAATGTATGATCAAAAGTTCACCTCTTGATTTGTTTTCAATCTTGGATCTACTCCTATTGCCAGGATTTGCAAGAAATAATCAACGAATCCATTATCTACGATAGAAGTTGAGTATTAAGTTGTATTTCTCACAAGCGAAGAAGCTCTTTCACTATGATAGTTATCGCTTGAGTTTGGCATTCAAAAGTATCAACCTATTCTTTTGTGGTGTGATAATCAAAGTGAAATACATATTTATAGAAATCAATTGGAGCGTCAATGGACTAAACACATTGAGATTAGTATGCACTTCATTCACTAACTTATTAAAGTTTTAATTCTTATCCTAGAGTGTGTACCTCCTGAAGAATAAGTAACAACTATTTTCACAAATTTCTTGGCATTATCAAGGTATTTTTAGTTACATCACATGCTTGAAGTGAAGGAAGTTTTCCTCGGGGGGAAGGGGCATCTTGAGTCCTCCTTCCTTCATCCATTCATTTTTTTCTTTTTGATGTACTCTCTTTTGGGGGTGAGCAACTTTTTCTTATTGGTTTTTCTCTCTTTCTCCAGTTATGAGAGGATGCACATAGTTTCATAAGCAGGCCCTATTGTTGGGACCCATTCTTTTCTTTCTTTGTTGTTTATTTACTCCAAAAATTTCACTTGTGGGGGAGTGCTAGAGTTCAAATAAAAAATACTTAGAGCTAATAAGCAAACATAACATCCCTACTTGTTTTGTTTTCAATCTTATCTTCTAGATACTAGTAGAAGCTTCCATTACTCCCATAAATTAGGTTGATGTACACCATATTCTCTCAAGAAATGAAGTAATTTATCTCAATTATTCATTTCATTTTATCTTTTTGTAGAAGGATTGTTAAGATTTATAGTCAAATCCACTAATATTTTATAATCTTATAATGACAAGAAATCATAATTGATGAATTTATGGATACACAAGAAATTTACTATTATAAGCCTTTTAGTTTGTTGAAAAATTAATACATAAAGTATAGGAAGCTACAAGAGTTTTACAACTGGAAAAGGTGCATTACCAGGGAATGAAATTATTTGTATATTTTATCTTTAAAGAGTGATTATGTGGATACTTTCAACTAAATTAAAATAAATAAAAGAATGGAAGAGAGGGGTAAGGGCATAGCTTTTCTACCTATGGAGGCATAATGTCCAAGAGAGGTGTATCACAACATTCAGGTACACATTGAAGACCTAACCATTTGAAAACCTGGCTACAGTATTCTGGAATTGCATATTTTGTTATTTTCTTTCAGTTTATGTCTTATTCTCTTATAAATTAGAAGTTTTTCTTCTTTCTTAATAAAATAAATAACTGAAATTCTTTCTCTACTTCTTCCTTAATTATTTAATCAAAGACAATTCAAATGCATGACATTTTAGCGTGTTCTTGATTCCTATTTTAATATTCTGAGTAATTTTTCTCATTAAGTCTTTGCAACAAGTACGATATCATTATTACTTGCTAGTGATAAAGAGACCTTTACTCAAAACATATGATTATTTGGAGTTTGTAGTTGCTAAACTATGGAATTCATATGAAGGATTTTAGTAAGTTTCATGTAGGTTATTGACATTTCTTAGGGTTTCATGTATTTTCTTCCTTATTAGAAGTTTGAAGATTTTTGTACATTTTTTATATTTTGTTTTTTAGTACCAAGAACTAAGAACTCCCATGGATTTCTTGGTGTCTATATTCTATCCTTTAAATGTTCCATATAAACTTGTATATCAGTAATGTGAGCTAAGGGTGTCCTCCATACAAGTTTTGGTTTATTGTTTTTCTATGATTTACTTCATTTTGTAACATTTCTCTAACGTATATTTTCAATCATTAAATCTATCATTTGAGGGTTTTTGAAAGAGCTATTTAAAGATTCTTAAAAAATAGCTATATGTTTAACAGCTTCAGGGATACCCCATCTAGAACAACAACCAACTTAAGGCCTAAAGCAAGGAGAATATCGTCCTCCATAAGGTTCCTTGGCATTTTTATTTTCTATACATTAGTCTTGAGTAACAATGAGACACAAGTGGCTTTGATTATAGTTTGAAGTGTCCTTAGAAAGTCTCATGACTTCAGCATTGTTTATCTTTTTCTTGTAAATTAAATATCTAGTCATGACAATACTACTAATGGATAAAATACTAATTTTTATGAAGAAAATAAGATGTAGTGTATTGACTTTAATCCTTAGATTATAACTTAAAAAATACCTTGAATTTGCTCTATCTTTCTTCACAAACACTAAAATTAATGTGTTCCAAAATTTCAAACCATATAAAATCATACGAAGAATTAAGAATCAACAATGAATTAATTTATCACTATTTTGAAAGTCATAATAAGTTTTACATGTTCTTTTATGTCACCATTTTAGTTAAATTATTTCCTTCAAATTATTAATATATTATTATAATAAATAAAACTATTGAAAATATTTTTTAAATTTAGTTATTATTATTTTTATTGTATTAATATTAAAAATGTTATATTAAATAAAAAATGATTTAAATCAATGAACACAAATTATAATGATAAGTCATTAGATAATCGTGAACTTAAAATTTTGTAAGACATTATAGTCCACAAGACATTATAGTACACTAAAGTTTACATGTTCTTTTATGTCACCATTTTAGTTTAATTATTTCCTCCAAATTATTAATATATTAATATAATAAATAAAAATATTTTTTAAATTTAGTTATTATTAGTTTTATTATATTAATATTAAAAAATAGTTATATTAAATAAAAAATGATTTAAATCAATGAACACAAATTATAAGTCATTAGATAATCGTGAACTCAAAATTTTGTAAGACATTATAGTCCACTAAAGTTTATGTAGTTGCACAAACTCGTTTTCCTCGGTAAACGATTTCAGAATGTTAGGAAAGCAAAAGAGTGTAGGACACATTCACGAAGCTAAAGTTTATGTAGTCCATTTCTTTTAGAAAGGCATTCAAAATATTCGGAATTAATGATAATATTTTAGAAAATTGTCCAATTTATTCGAGTGTGAATATATTTTTAGAATATTTGGTGCGAACAAAATGTCCAGATTCCTTATCGAAATTAATTGGAAAATAAAATGAATGCCAAAGTCTATCGCATCTTTGCAAACAAATTTTAAGTAGGTGAAAGGAATGCAGTTTGCGCTTTTCATTAATGTATTCTTATGATCAGATTTTTTTCAACACCTATCTTTTTAATACTGTTGCGATGATATTTCATGCTAAGTGGTTGATATATTGTTTATATTATATTTATCTGTTCAGCACGTCTTATAGAATTTCCTTTTTTGAACCACTGGGATATCTTTATGTATATTGAGAATAAACGAGTTGTTTTTAGTGTGATTTTTTAGAATATTTTTGGTGAATTTTTTGGTTTAATTTTCTTGAAATTTTGTAGGAATTTACTAATTTGATAAGTAATTCTGGAATCATAAAAATGTTCTAAATTTTTTTTCAAAGTACTGAATCTATATATACGATAAAAAAAACTAATTTAAATAACTAAAATCTAAATTTAAGCACCATTCTAAAAAAATCCTACTGAAAACATCTCCGAAAATAAACTAAGTTGAACTGAATATCATCGTTTATGTACCATATACAGCGCATTAATCGACAAAGAAGTTAGACGTGTGAGGTGAGACTAATTTTAGTATTTGTGGTTTTTAAGTGAAACATACACATAAAAGAGATGCAAGTTTTGTTGCTTCACAGCTATCGTGCGTACATATAAAGGAAGGTAAAAATCAGTCAAAAATATTACCCCACAAGTAATTCGTGTACAACAGAATCATTCCAGAAGTAGAAGTTTCTTATTTCACAAGAAGAGAGTGTGACCAAAAATTAACTGTAAATAAAAAGAACAAACATATACTCCGAAGATCAATTAACAATAGAAATTCACATGTAACGCGTGACCAAGAGAACCATTCACAGATAGTTTTGTCATTCCACAGCGTTACCGAAGATTTTGTCATTTCACAGCGTTACAAGTTCAGTTGATTCACAGGTAGGCTGCGTACATATAGAATCAAAGATAGAACCCCGCAAGTAATGCGTGTCCAAGAGAATCATTCCTGACACAAAAGCTTGTTAATTTAGGAAAACAGTGTGACCAGAAATTAACTATAAATATAAAACATTACACGCATATTCACATGTAAATTTGTCATTTCACATACCATGCATTAACAATAAATACGACACAGACGCACATATGTGTTTGTTAGTGGCAGAGTCTATGGAGACAGAATTTGGTGAGTTAACTTCATTAGTTTCGTTTTCATCTTCCTGTAAGGCTTATGCGAATGTCTATTGATTCGAATATGGTGAATTCTTTCAGAGGCAAATGAAGCACGATATTGGATTGATACCGATTAAGGCTCAATTGGTGGTACTCGCTCTATGTAAGATATAATTTCATGGATCTGCAATATCGGTTTACCATATGGCGGAAATGTTTATACAACTCAATTCTCCTACCATTTCAGGTCGATTATGAGAAGCCAAGAAACTTGCACTTCCAGCATTTGAGGTGGATTATTTAAAAAGGACTTTCACCACTTTTTCATTTAAGAGTCGTTGATAAATGCCTAGGCCGTCGTTCATTTATCACTTCCATTTTTTATGTGGAGTAAATTCACACGGCTGATGTGTGTGACGCTTAACAACGTTTTGTTTTCAATTATATTTCATTTGGATGAGATGAGTGCCAATTTTACAGAGAAGTAGCTATCTATGGCACCGTTGATTTTATCATCGGCGATGCACCCGAGGTGATCAACAGAAAAAACAACACGTTATTATCGTCTCGTGGATAACTATATTTTTCTGGTCAAGAGTTGTTTGCTGGTCCATTTGTTATGAAGTCAACCTTTTGCCACGTTTTCTAAACGGGGCGGTACCCACGGTTGCCCGAGAAAAACGCACGAAAACCGCGACGGAACGGAGTCGCCGTTTTCTACACCGGTTTTCATGAACAGCTGCATAAATTTTATTGTGAACAAATAACCTGTACTTTTCCAACTGTTTCGAGCTCAGTTCATGGTAGTTCATTTCATTTACAGATCGTTCTCAACTTGTATTTTTGCTGTTTATTGTAAATCTTTCATGCATATAAATTGCTGAGTTTATCGTTGTTCATTCCATTTACAGATCGTTCGCAATTTGTATTTCTTCTCTTTATTGTAAGGCTTTCACACATATATTTATTTTGTCTAGAGGCCTATCGCAAGTCATTAGAAAGTTTTTTTTTTTAACTGGTCCTAACACGGAGGGAAAAGCAATATATTTAAGATAAAGTCAAAATAAGTTTAAACATAATTCCATATCAATTGCATGTTTTACTTCTTGTTTCCTTCTCATGGTATATCATGGTCTTGGGTGAAATATATAAATCCTTTGAAATTTCCACACAAAAACAAGAATTAGAATGCATAAGAAACAATAATTAGCAGGAGGCAGAAAAATTATATACTTGACGGCCAATTCACTGAGTATTTGTACGGGATAAAAGGGATTCATTATTTAGTCTTTTAATTAAATTTAACTATAAATAGTTGAAACTATATTCAAAATTGAAATTAATTCCATGTTTTTCACCTGCTAGCTTTTTTGGCACACCAAACCTCCAAACTCCATTTCAGTACCGTTGTCGTTTCTCGTTTCGTTTCCGGTTTCTCGTTTCTGGTAACATCCAATAACTGAAACTGGATCGTTATTGCTCGGAGGTCGGCTCAGTGTCACAGACCCTGTAGCTGTTATGGCCTTATTAAAGGAACTTGGCGCTAGCGAGAAACTGAATAAGGAGAATCTTTGTAACTTGATTTGGTTTGTTGCTGTTTTATTGAAAACCCTATAGCTGTTGTGGCCTTACTAAAGGAACTTGGTGCTAGCAGGAAAATGAGTACTGTTCTTGATTGAGAATGTTTGTAACTTGATTTCAGACTCCGTGGTTTGTTGCTGCTTTATTGAAATAAAAAAAGTTCTTTCAGCTATTCGATCAACATCCGCTATACAATATTTCGTTTGTTGCTGCTTTATTGTAACCAAAAAGTTTTTCAGCTCTTCGATGAACACCCGCAATACAATATTTCTTTTGGCAGGAAAGTGCCATGGTTGTTGCTAAACTTCTTCTGCCTCAACAATTCGAGGAGATGTCAATGCAAGAGATGCAAACAATAGTTTTGGAGAGATCAATGATGCGTAATTACTACGCGGATAAATTATAAGAATTCTACAATATGTTGTTGTCATCTTATTGGAGGGTTTTGTCAAACGAGAAAGCAGAGATGAGATTATTGCATGTCCTTCTCCTCTAGTACCTTCATATACAGAACATCATGTCATTAGTGCAGATAGCAGGCAAGGAAGTGCAGCCCACCAATGGACATTCTTTGAAAGAGATGAGCCCTCCAGAATTATTATTTTTTTCCTTAGTTCAATTCGTGGTGAGAGACATCTGCTCAGAAGTTCAGCTTCACTTTTGTCTGAAGTTTACTAATCCCAGGCCGTTGAGCATGAAGCACTTGCAACAAGTAGAATAATAACTTGACATGAGGTGAAGCACTGTTCGATTACCAAAGGATGAATATCTTATTAAGAAGATAATGAGCTTCAGCGAAAAGAGAAGCTTATAAATAATGTGGAGATTATGTGCAACTGTTAGTTGTTCAATTACCCCGTTCTTTAGCTGTGTCGCAAAATGGTAATCGGTTTCAACAAACCGTCTCCGGTTTTTCGTTGGGGCCCGCATATATTTCGAGAAACTCCAAACAATGGTTAATATATACTTTCTTGCGGTGGGTCAAAAGCCCGAAGGGTTTCGTCGGGGCCCGCATATATTTCGAGAAACTCCAAACAATGGTTAATATATACTTTCATGCGGTGGGTCAAAAGCCCGAAGGGTGTTGTAAAAACTTATGAAGGGGCCGGGTTTTTATTTTGTAAAAAGGGTTTTAAATATTATATAAATTGTTATATATAATAAATATTTTTGAGACAGTTTAATAATTTAAGTATGGGGTTTATGCAGTGCATTATATTAGATATCATTTTGGGATTCAACTGCGTTAAGTAAGTCATTCATATATGATCATTTCCATGAGAGGTAGTTGTAACTGACTAATTTCTCATGATTTTTGAATAGTTCACTTAGCACTAACTAATTTCTCATGATTTTTGAATAGTTCACCATTTCCATGAGAGGTAGTCGTAACTGACTAATTTCTCATGATTTTTGAATAGTTCACTTAGCACTGACTAATTTCTCATGATTTTTGAATAGTTCACTTAGCACTCATTGTATCGGGTGATGCTCACAGGGGTGAAGAAGTGGGATTGAAACTAGTGAAATGAATCACATAGCATCAATCATCACTTCCGGGGCTTGCACCCGGTAACCAGGACTTCCCAGGAGGTCACCCATCCCAAAACTCCTCTGGCTCAAGCGCGCTTAACTGTGGAGTTTTTCCCCACAATCAAGCCCACTTAGCTTGCTACCCCATTTGCAAAACCTTAGCAAGTATTGTGCCTCATGAACCATTCAAGTAGAGATCCCTTGACTCTTTTTGAATTTAAGTATGTGGGTTTACGCAGTGCATTATATTAGATATCATTTTGGGATTCAACTGCGTTAAGTAAGTCATTCATGTATGACCATTTCCATGAGAGGTAGTCGTAACTGACTAATTTCTCATGATTTTTGAATAGTTTACTTAGCACTCATTGCATCGGGTGATGCTCACAGGGGTGAAGAAGTGGGATTGAAACTAGTGAAATGAATCACATAGCATCAATCATCACTTCCGGGGCTTGCACCCGGTAACCAGGACTTCCCAGGAGGTCACCCATCCCAGAACTCCTCTGGCTCAAGTTTAATAATTGTTTTAAAAAAAGTCAGTTTGTAACTAATCAAGACAGTTAGACGAGGAAGAAGATAAGAGATTAGCAAAAGGATTGAATCAGGGTATTTGTCCTCTATTTTGGGACTATGCACATTAGCAAAGGAAATTTTCTAGCAAGAATAGTATGGGCTAAAGTATTTTCTAAATTTCATATGAAATCAGGATTTTGGCAAGTAGCAATCAATGAAGGTGATAAATTTAAGATAGCTTTTAGTGTTCCAGCAGGATACTATGAATGGAAAGTCATGCTTTTTGGATTAAAGCATGCCCTCCTCCAAATTCGAGAAGGTTATGGATAGTATTTTCAAGCCATATTTTGCTTGGTTACTAGTATACGTTGATGATATACTTATATTTTCTAAAAACGTCAATGATCACTTTAAACATATCCATAAATTTGTACAGCTTTTCAAAACCAATGGATTGGTTCTTAGCAAGAAAAAGATTGAATTATTTCAGACAAGCATCAAGTTTCTTGACTATATAATCAAAGATGGGCAGATCACTCTGCAAAAACATGCTCTGGAATTTGCTGATACATTTCCAGATATTATTACTGACAAAACTCAATTACAAAGATTCTTGGGATGTTTAAACTATGTAAGTAGCTTTTACAAAGGTTGCGCAAAAGATAAATCATTACTCAACAGAAGACTGCAGAAACATCCAGAACCTTGGTCTTAGGCACACACTAACGCTGTCAGAAGAATTAAAATGAAGGTAAAAACTCTTCCTATTCTTCATATCATTGATGAAGATTTTTTCAAAATTGTTGAAACAGATGCCAACAATGAAGGATGGGGAGGAATTCTAAAGAAAAAGAAAGAAGGAGAAGAACAAATAGTTGAGTTTGTCTCAAGGACTTGGAGCCCACCTGAGAAAAACTATTCTACTATAGAAAAAGAGGTCAAAGCAGCATGGAACTGCATTGATAAGTTTGATATCCACCTGATACATAAAAAGTTTCCCTTAAGAACAGATGCCTCTACACTAAAGAAAGTCCTTATTAAAACTATAAAGAAAGTGGGAGAAGCTAAGTTCACAAGGTGGCAGGTTCTATTTGCAAATTTTGATGTTGAATTTGAACACATCAGAGGCAAAAATAATTGTCTTTCTAACCTCCTAACCAGAGAATATTTAAATCAGAAAGACACTGCTATGTTGATAGTAAGCGAATGGGACCCTTCCCAACATACAAAGACTCTAAGAAGTATTTCTGAAACACAGAACTGGGAAGAATACTATTCCAAATGGAAACAAACATGGCAGCTAAGAAGTACAAAAGTGCTTGATGCAAACTTGCAACCTCATTCAGATATTCAACACTTAGTACCTAAAAGGAAAGTTTATCCCAAAGGTATCAAATGGATACACGACATGGTGTATTAGAGGAGTATGATGGTCGCACATTTGGCTGAAGAATCCCAAAGCCAAAATTTTAGAGATATCATATGATCTGGACAGAAGGAAGCAACCAGAGGAGAATCTTTAACAAATATATTGCCATAAATCAAACCAGAAGACCAGAATGGTATGATATGCCAGAAATGTGGCCACAGGGTAATCCAAGCATTATCTTCCTGGATACCATTTACATCTTTTTAGACAGCAAAAAGTTGTGGTGGGACATCATGAATGTAGATGGGAAAAACGAAACTCACTCTAAAAGAGTAAAATTCCGGGCTACATGGACCACACAAACATAACAACAATGTGAATGGCTTCAACAATGGTGGAACGAGTTTAGCCTCAACAAGACTACTATGGATCCTCTTTTCTTCTAGTGTGACTTTCAATATCAATGTGACACTTGTGGATTTTTAATTGAATGTTGGCATTCTCCATGTAAAACTATTGGAGATGTCAATAATTATCAAGGCAATCAATTTGTTGGTTACTTTATGAAAAGACACCATGAATAGTTAGTCATGGCTAAGATTAAAGACCGAATTGTCTTAAGAAAGCCTATGATTGCACGAAGAATTTATACAAAGTCTTGTGATTCTTGTAGATATTCTGAGATAAGATTTCCACGAGCCACACCCTTGGGGGACTAATGGTTCTCGTAGGCTTGTCCTTAAAGCTTCCATAGTGTAATAATGATGTATAGTCACAAGACTGAATGTGACCAGTTTTCTCGTGGGCTTTTTTGTTTAAAAGCATCCACTATGTAAAATTTATTTACAATACAAATTTTTCTATGGGATTTGTTCAAATCTTCCACAGTGTAACCTAGTATAAAGATTCTTCAGTCACAAGACTCGAAGCACTTCTCCAACTTTTGGTGAGCTTTTAGCCACATCTCTTCAACTGAAAAAAAGTATAGTATTGAATCTGTGTGCCTGACTTTCGGATGTTTGTCCCCTCATTTTCCTATATAAGGAACGGTTAAGGCTCATTCTAGGGCATTCAGAGTGTGAGTGTGATTTTGGTTATGTTTTTGAGTTTTTGAGTCCGAGGAGGAAGTTCTTGCTTCCATCTCTTTAGAGTCAGATCTGAGAAGCCTACGCATCAGAGTGAGAGCTCTGGTGAGAACCTAAAGTGGCCAGATTCTTAGGTTTTTGAAGTCTGTGTGTTTTCATAAGAATTCAAGTTCTAAGACAGAGTCTGTGAAAGGCAAGGAAGCCTTTAGATAGCTTCTTGTTTGACAAGTCACAACATCTGATAAATGCCTAAATAGTCTATCTCTGGAAAAGAGCTTCAAAATTTCTCTCTGAATTTGTAAAGAAACTTCTGAATAAATATATGAGTATCCATTTTCTGAGCATGATACATTCTGCTTGAGTACATTTTTCATTTCCGCATGTGTTAAAACTATATGTTGATTTAGTATCTGTGAGACAATATGTTCACTTGAGGTTCGCCGAGGTTTGAGGAACACCAGTCTATTAAAGAAAGGAAGCCTTGTGAAGGACACTAGAGTGTGAAAGTCTAGAGGTTTGTGTACGGGTTCGTGTATTTATCACAGAGAAGAGACTCAATGATAGCAAGCTTCATGTCTGAAGCCCCTACAAAAAATTAGTATCAGAGCCAGTAAATTCTGGTTCATTACGGTTAGTACTCAAAATCTATAAGTCTCTAAAATGGATAATTCTAGAAGATCAATCTCTTTTAGAGAGCTTGAGGCTGAAGAACAAGATGAAGAAAACCCATTAAGGGATATGTTTACTCCATCATCTAAAAGGGTTATAAATTTTACATAACTTGAATATTTTGAAATTCAGGCTACACCTAAGTTGTGTCTGCCCAATATCTCCTCGTCAGAATTATATGATGACTTATCTATGTTCCATCTTAAATCTGTAACTAGAATATCTATCAAAGAATGTATTAGTCAAATACAAGAGAACTCAGATTCTATACAAACACTTTCTCTTCTTGACATTAAGAAATTATAGGTCGAAGCCAAAATACTGGGAACCAAATATTTGAATCTAGGGTGCATAAGGGTAGTGATCAATCCCTTATTCCATAGAGGACTGAGTACTTTTTCTCTTGCCACAGTCAGAGATCTGACACATAACAATTATTCAGATTCATTGATAGGAGGAATGGTTGCTCCATTATCAAATGGACCAGTATACTTTGATTGCTATTCCAACATTTCTATATATACATTTGATGAGCACATCAAGGATATCTTACAACTATAGATTCAAACAACAGGGTTTGATATGAAGAAAAAGAGAAATAATATTGCCATTAAAACTTGTGGTTGTTTTAGACACACAAATATCCTCTATCTTGCAATTATCCATGCTCCAAGTAAAGAATCCAAATCTAATGTGATTGTTCTAACAGATACCTAGAATCAAAATTTAGAGCATTAGATTATTAAATGGGAAGACCTAATTTTCCTAGAACATTGGGTTGTTGATAAACCAAAACCTCCAACAAAGAAAAAGATTACTTCTGTTGATATAAAAGAAGGACCATCATCTGCTATAGTTTCCTTTCCTAGAACATCTACAATAGATCGTAGAAGAATTGATTTAGCTCGCAAAGCATGATCCATGTATATTTATCGACAAGTAGTAGATACTTCCAATTCTTTTACACCATCTGTAAATTGCCCGCATATAGATCTATTTGACTATGCCTAGATTGTAAATTTTTCATCCCTACAAGTCATTTCCCTAAGCTGCAATCAAAAGATAAATCTCAGTAGCCTTACTGATTCTGTCATACATCAAAACCATCATCCAAGGATAGGAGTATCTCCTCTTACAAATTTTGTCATTCTGTGTCCAAATCCTAAGTGTTCTTAAATACCGTTCCCTCATGATATTGATCATGTATTAACGATTCATGAGCTTCCATATTTGGAAAATGAAGACCCCGACTTAGAGACATGTTTAGAAAAATGTGTCCTGCTAGTATGCCTTGCTATGGTCTAGTATATTTGGTACAGCTTGATGAGATAATCCCTCAATCCACATTTGACAACTTTGAGTCTTTTGATTGTAAGAAACTGTCAAAACCAGAAATGCACAAGTTCTTTTTGGTTATTGAAGGATGTAGGAAGCATACAATTGGTCATCAATGAATGAAAAATATGCTTAATTAGGATTTATACAGTCATACTGAGGCTGGAAGTTTTAACCTTACCACTACATACCGAGAAAAAATCATATTATCCCATGAATGGAAAACATACATGCAAAAGAACAATGTTTGGTTGTATTTTTATCAATGGAAGAGGAAGCAAGAAAATACAGATGTACAAATGGTAGATACTGAATCATTGTCAACAAAACATTCTTGGACTCCCATAGATGGCAGCAAAACATTCTTGGACTCCCATAGATGGAGAATCACATAACAATGCTAAAGTCATTCTGTTCGTCATAAAAGATGACAGTGCCCTTGGCATTGATGGTAGGATAAAGAAAGCCAGTGAATAGATAAACTGGACAAATACAATAGTTAAAGGGCTAGAAATGAATTGCACAAAGTCTATTGAAGTTAAAAAAGATGTTGACAGTATACAAGTCTCTGTAAATAGTATTAACAGAATTTTGAATGATGTGAACTATTCCACTACTGTATTGAAAGCTTTTGTTAAAGAATCCTTAACAAGGCTAGAATATGTTGAAAGGAAGGTAGATATAGGAAAACAATCTACTCAGGAATCAATCAAAGAACTATCTGAAAATTTTGATAAACTTCATATGGCCCCCAAAGACAAACCGATTCATGTTTCTTCTCTATTCAAGAGATCCGTAAATATTCAGCATCCTATTAAGCCTATTGATAGATTTCCTTCTCTCTTCCCTAAAGAAATTGCCAACGAAAAATCTGAGCCAATGACTATCTCCTAAATGTTTAAAGAAGTACAGAAACCTGAAAGCTTAGAACCACATCTGTTCCCTATCTATGAGCCCCTCCAAAGTCAATATACTAGGTTTCCAACACTTGTTCTCAGTGGAAAAGGGAAACTTCTAGAAACACATAACTTCCATCCTGAATCATAGAGGGAATGGAATTTGGTATGAAATAAAAGGGAAATAATATTTCCATTCAAACTCTTGGTTGTTTTAGACACACAAATACCCTCTATCCTATAGTTCTCCATGCTCCCAGCAAAGAAACCAAATCTAGTGTGGTTGTTCTAACAGATACATAGAATCAAAAGTTAGAACATCAGATTATTAAATGGAAATACCTAAGTTTCCAAGAAAATTGGGTTGTTGATGAACCAAAACCTCCAACATGCAAAAGATTACTTCTGTTGATATACAAGAAGGACCATCATATGTTGTAGTGTCCTTTCCTAGAATATCTACAATAGATCACAGAAGAATCGATTTAGCTTGCAAAGCATCATCCATGTATATTGATCCACAAGTAGTAGATACTGCTAGTTCTTTTACACCATCTATAAATTTACAGCATATAGATCTATTTGATTATGCCTAGATTGTAAATTTTTCATCCCTGAAAGTCAATTGCCCAAGCTACAATCAAAAGATAAATCTTAGTAGCCTTGCTTATTATGTTATACATCAGAACCATCATCCAAGGATATGAGTATCTCCTCTTACAACTTCTGTCACTCCATGTCCAAATCCTAAGCATTCTAAAATACTGTTCCCTCATGATATTGATCATGTATTAATGGTTCATGAGATTCCATATTTGGAAAATGAAGACCCCCACCTTAAAGACATGTTTAGAAAAATGTGTCATGCTGGTATGTCTCGCTATGGTCTAGGATATCTGGAACAACTTGATGAGGTAAATCCTCATTCCAAATTTGAAAACTTTGTGCCTTCTGATTGTAAGAAGCCGTCAAAACCAGAAATGCACAGGTTCTTTTCGATTATGGAAGGATGTAGGAAGCATACAATTGATAATAAATGGATGAAAAATATGCTTAGTTCAGATTAATGCACTCATCTTGAGACTGAAAGTTTTGACCTTACCACTCCATACCCAGAAAAAATCAGATTATCCCATGAATGGAAAACATACATGCAAAAGAAAAACGTTTGGTTGTCTTTTTACGAATGGAAAAGGAAGTAGGAAAATACAGATCTAAAAATGGTAGATGTTGAATCATCCTCAACAAAACATTCTTAGACTACCATAGATGGAAATAAAATTGAAACTCCTACCATTGTCCCTCCTTACAAAGGCATTGTATTAGAAGAATCATAGAACAATGCTAAATCCATTCCATTGGTCATAAAATATGGCAGTGCCCTTGGCATTGATGGTAGGATACAGAAAGCTAGTGTACTAATAAACTGGACAAATACAACAGTTAAAGGGCTAGAAATGAATTGTGCAAAGTCTATTGAAATTAAAAAATATTTTGACAATATACAAGTCTCTATAATAGTATTAACATATCTCTGAATGATGTGAACTATTCCACTACTTTATTGAAAGGTTTTGTTAAAGAATCCTTAACAAGGATAGAAGATGTTGAAAGGAAAGTAGATATGGGAAAACAATCTACTCAGGAATCTATCGAATAACTGTTTGAAAATTATGATAAACTTCATACAACCCCCAAAAACAAATCGATTCCTGTTTCTTCTCTATTCAAGAGATTTGAAAATATTCAACATCCTGTTAAACCTGCTGATATATTTCCTTCTCTCTTCCCTAAAGAAATGGCCGAAGAAAAATCTGAGCCAATGACTATCTCCTCACTATTTAAAGAGGTAGAGCAACTTGAAAGCTCAGAACCACATATTTTCCCTATCTATGAGCCCCTCAAAAGTCAATATAGTAGGTATCCAGCACTTGATCTCACTGGAAAAGGGAAACTTCCAAAAACACATAACTTCCATCCTGAATCACACAAAGAATGGAATATTGACAATCTGAGTGTTTCTCAGATTCAAAAAATGATAGATCATATGTTTACAGAATACAAGCTCATGTGCCTAAGGGGAAAATATGAAATAGAAGCTTGTAAATCTATTGTTCAGTGCTTTATTGGAACTTTGTTGAGATGGTGGGAAACAGAGTCATCACCAGCGATAGTGGAAAAAATTGAAAATGAGATCTTCAAAGATGAAGTGGGAGATATCATTCATAATTCTAATGGAGCTCCACAAAGAATTATGATTGGGGTACTAAATTCATTTATTTTAGAACATTGGTGTGGAAGAGAACTTGAACTTGCCAATAAGCATGAGATAATTCTCATGAATATTAAATGTAATAAAATGTCTCATTATGAAGATTTTCATAGAGACTGGATTCACATAATATATGAGATTAAAGATAGCAAAAATCTCTTGTGGAAACAAATCTACCTAGCACCATTGCCTTCAAAATTTGTAGATTATCTAAGACAACAAGATGATTTTCAGTTTCCTTTTGAATCCTTTGCTCGATGATAAATATACAGCATCACAACAAAAGTTCTGGTAAATTTATCCACTAGTATGAAAGTTAATAAATCTCTGCAGAAGATGTCAAGGTTACCAGACAACAAATCCATCCGTAACAAGTATGGTATTTATATAGATGACCCCATAGTAAAAAGAAGAAAAACTAAAAAGAAGGCCAAGAAAGAAGAAAGACAAGAATACGGAATGTATCCACAAAGGAAAAGAAAAGGGACCAATAAAGTATACTATAAATATGTGCCAAAAACACATTACTATTAACCCAAGGATATTCATCTGCAGACACAGAAGGAACATCAGTGGAATAAATTGATTTTTTGGCTCTGTGGCCAATCCTGTGTTATAAATGTGATTCTAAGAATCACAAATTTGAAAATTTTCCAAACATATCATTTAACGAATAGATACAACAATGAAAACTCTGTTCAACATCTGATCTAAAAGTTCTTCTTCAGAATGCTCTAATGAAGAATTAAACATGCACATGAATGAATGTGACTACATTGATTCAGAAAACTACCAGTGTGAATCAAACACTAAACCATAAATCTCATTTCATGAAGACCATGTTTCTCAAGCAGAGGAGAAAGTTCTCATGGCACAAACCATGGATGATGCAAAAACAAAGCTACTTTCCCAGATCAGAACTAGGAGAAGGAGAGATGAAGGAAAAGTTACTAGAGACTTTTTTAAGCACAATGAACAAAAATCAGGGGAGCGGTAGCAAGACTCCCTCTAAAAGTGAACCAAAGGCATTATTCATCGATGCCTCATTTGAAATAAATACAAGATCTTTCCAAAGAAGCCAACATCAATCTAAGACCAGAGCCCTCACATTAGGAGAAGTCAGCTAAGAGATTCATCATCTCAAAAAAGAGATTGTCTCTCTAAAAGCACATGTCTCTGAGTTAGAAAAAGGGAAGAAAACTGAGGATGCATATGGTGAATACTACAGTAACCCAAATATTGAAATATTTGAAGGAAAAAAAGATGATACTATAGGTTTCATCAACATGAGAGCATTAATTATCCAGTATCAGCAACATCATGTTATGCTAGATATCTATATAAACGGTGAAATGTTTTCCCTAAGAACCCTTATTGACTCTGGGGAAGATGTCAATATTCGAAACTCAAAAATAGTACCTCCAAAGTATTGGGTTAAATCCTTTAGACATGTGGTTGGGTTAGGAAACAAAGACCTATTGTATGAAGTCCCTTAGGCCTCTGTTTTCTTTAAAGAGCATTGCCTCAAATTAAAATTTGTTGTTGCAGACATTCCTATTGACTCTATTTTGGGGAATGTATTTTTAGCAGCTGTAGAGACACATGGATCAGCCAGATTGAAAAATGGCAAGGTTGGTTATTCTATATATGTACGAAGCTCAGATGGAAAATTACAAACAATCAAGTTACCCTTTGTCTCTACTCACGGAGTGTCTACTATGGTACAAGCAATGAAACATATCGGAAAAGAGAAAATAAAATTGAAGAGCTCAAGTCGATAAATACCACCATAAAGATAGGAGACTATCTTCAGACTCCTATAATTAAATAAAGGATCTCAAGTCTGAGATCGAAAATAGAAAAGGAATGTTGTGCAGAAGAACCAAATGCGTTTTGGCATAGAAAACAACACTGTGTAGAATTTCCTGACAAAGATGAATATGAAGGGAAACCCTGCAAGAGCAAAGCAATGCCTATGAAAAAATAATATAAAGATCTCTATCAAAAAGAGATAGAAAGCCTCATGGAAAGAAGATTGATTAGAGAATACAACAGTCCTTGGAACTGTTATAGTTTTTATGTTAATAAACATTCAGAACAGTTAAGAGGTATCTCAAGACTGGTCATAAACTATAAAGCTTTGAATACTCTCCTCTCAGATGATACTTACCCCATTCCTCACAAAGGAAATATTCTAGCTAGAATAATAGGGGCTAAAGTATTTTCTAAATTTGATATGAAATCAGGATTTTGGAAGGTGGAAATCAATGAAGATGATAAATTTAGGACAGCTTTCCGTGTCCCAGTAGGACACTATAAATGGAACATCATGCCTTTCAGACTAAAGCGTGCCCCCTCCAAATTCCATAAGGTTATGGATAATATTTTCAGGCCATATTTTGATTGGTTACTAGTATAGATTGATGATATACTTATATTTTCTAAAAACGTCCATGATCACTTTAAACATATATAGAAATTTGTACAGATGTCAAAACCAATGGATTGGTTCTTAGTAAGAAAAGGATTGAATTATTTCAGACAAGTATCAAGTTTCTTCGCCATTCAATTAAAGATGGGCAGTTCACTATGCAAAACATGCTCTGGAATTTGTTGATAAATTTCCAGATAATATCACTCACAAAACTCAATTACAGAGATTCTTGTGATGTTTAAACTATGTAAGCATATTTTACAAATATTACACCAAAGATAGATCATTACTGAACAGAAGACTATAAAAACATCCAAAACCTTGGTCACAGGCCCACACTGAAGCTGTCAGAAGAATTGAAATGAAGGTAAAAACTCTTCCTATTCTTCATATCGCTGATGAAGATTCCTTCAAAATTGTTGAAACAAATGCCAGAAATGAAGGATGGGTAGGAATTTTGAAGCAAAGGAAAGAAGGAGAAGAATAAATAGTTTAGTTTGTCTCAGGGACTTGGAGACCACATGAGAAAAACTATTCTACTATAGAAAAAGAGGTCAAAGCAACATGGAGCTGAATTGATAAATTTGATATCCACCTGATACAAAAAATGTTTCTCTTAAGAACAGATGCCTCTACACTAAATAAAGTCCTTATTAAAGCTATAAAGAAAGCGAGAGAAGCTAAGTTCTCAATGTGGCATGCTCTATTTTAAAATTTCGACTTTGAAGTCGAAAACATGAGAGGCGAAAAGAAATGTCTATTTGACGTCCTAAGCAGAGAATATTTAAATCAGAAAGACACTGCAATGGTGATAGTAATAGAATGGGACCCTTTGCAACATACAGAGACTCTAAGAAGTACTTTTGAAATGTAGAACTAGGAAGAATATTGTTCCAAATGGAAACCAACATGGCAACTAAGAAACAGAAAAGTGCTCGATGCAAACTTACAATCTCATTCAAATATTCAGCACGTAGTAGCCGAAAGGAAAGTCTACCTCGAAGGTAGGAAATGGATACATGATATGGTGTGTCAGAGGAGTATGATGGTCGCACATTTGGCTGAAGAATCCCTAATCCAAAATTTTAGAGATATCAATATGATCTGGATAGAAGGAAACAACTAGAGGACAATCTCCAACAAATATCTTGACATAAATCGGACTAGATGTTTGGGATGGTACGACATGCCAGAAATGTGGCCACACGGTAATCTAAGAATTATCTTCTCGGATACCATTTACAACTTTTTTGACTACAAAAAGTTGTGGTGGGACATCATTAATGTAGATGGAAAAAATGAAACTCAGTACACAAGAGTAAAGAGCGGGGCCACATGGACCACACAAAGACAATGACAATGTGAATGGCTTCAACAATGGTGGGACGATTTCGGCCTCAACAAGACTGCAATGGATCCCATTTTCTTCCAGTGTGACTTTCAATATGAATGTGACACTTGTGGATTTTTAACTAAATGTTGGCATTCTCCATGTAAAATTGTTGGAGATGCCAATTATTATCAAGATAGTCAAATTCTTGGTTAATTTATGAAAAGGCACCATGTATGGTTAGTCATGACTAATATTAAACACCAAATCGTCTTAAGAAAGCCTATTATTGTACGAAGAATTTATACAAAGGCTTGGGATTCTTGCAGATATTCTGAGATAAGATTCCCAGGGGCCACACCCTTGGGGGACTAATAGTTCTCATGCGCTTGTCCTTAAAACTTCCACAGTGTAATAATGATGTCTAGTCAGAAGACTGAATGTGACTACTTTTCTCATGGGATTCTCTGTTTAAAAGCATCGACTACGTAAAAGTTATTTCTAGTACAAATTTTTCCATGCGATTTGTTCAAATCTTCCATAGTGTAACCTAGTACAAAGATTCTTCAGTCACCAGACTCGGAGCACTTTTCTGAATTTTGGTGAGCTTTTAGCCACATCTATTTGACTGATGAAAAGATAGTACTCAATATGTCTGCCTGACTATCGGATGTTTATCCCCTCATTTTCTTGTAGGCTCATTATGGAGCATTCAGAGCGTGAGTGTGATTTTAGTTATGTTTTTAAGTTTTTGAGTCTGAGGAGGAGTTTCTTGCTTCTATCTCCTTAGAGTTGGATCTCAGAAGCCTGCACATCAGAGTGAGAACCTAAAGTGGTCAGATTCTTAGGTTTTTGAAGTCTGTTTATTTTCATAACAATTCAAGTTCTAAGATAGAGCCTGTGAAAGGTGAGGAAGCCTTTAGATAGCTTCTTTCTTGACAAGTCGAAACATCTGATAAATTCCTAAACAATTTATCTCTGGAAAAGTGCTTCACAGTTTATCTCTGAATTTGTAAGCAAACTTTTGCATAAATATATGAGTATCCATTTTCTGAGCATGATACATTCTTCTTGGGTACATTTTTCATTTTCTCATGTGTTAAAACTGTCTGTTGACGTAGTATCTGTGAGACAAGAGGTTAACTTGTGGTTCGCTGGTAATTCACCGAGGCCTGAGGAACACCAGTCCGTTAAAGGCAGGAGGTCTTGTGAAGGATGCTAGAGTGTGAAAGTCTAGAGGTTCGTGCATGGGTTCATGTATTAATCACAATAAATGGACTCAACGAGTGCAAGCTTCACATATAAAGCCCATGCAACAAATTGGTATCAGAGCCAGTAACGTCTGGTTCATTATGGTTAGTACTCAAAATCTATAAGTCTCTAAAATGGATAATTCTAGAGGATCAGTCTCTTTCAGAGAGCTTGAAGCTGAAGAAAACCCATTAAGAGATATGTTTGCTTCATCATCTAAAAGGGTTATAAATTCTGTAGAAATTGAATATTTTGAAAGTCATCCTACACCTAAGTGGTGAATGCCTAGTATCTCCTCATCAGAAGTATATCTTGACTTATCTATGTTCCATATTAAAGTTGTAACTAGAATATCTATCAAAGAAATTATTATTCAAATACAAGAGAACTCAGGTTATGTACAAACATTTTCTCCTCTTGACACTAAGAAACTATGGGATCAAGCCAAAGGACTGGGAACCAAATATTTACATCTAGCGTGCATAAGGGTAGGGATCAATCCCTTAGTCCATAGAGGATTGAATACTTTTGTTCTTGCCACAGTCATATATCTGACACATAACAAGTATTCAAATTCATTGATAGGAGGAATAGTTGCTAGATTATCAAATGGACCAGTATACTTTGATTGCTATCCCAAATTTTCTATATATACATTTGATTAGCACGTCAAGGATATTTTACAACTACAGATTCAAACAATAGGGTTTGATATCAAGAAAAAGAGAAATAATATTGCCATTAAAACTCGTGGTTGTTTTAGACACACAAATACCTTCTACCTTGTAGTTCTGCATGTTCCAAGTAAAGAATCCAAATCTAGTGTGGTTGTTCTAACAGATACCCAGAATCTAAATTTAAAACATTAGATTACTAGATGGGAAGACCTAATTTTCCTAGAACATTGGGTTATTGATAAACCAAAACCTCCAACAATGAAAAAGATTACTTCTGCTGATATACAAGAAGGACCATCATCTGCTGTAGTGTCCTTTCCTAGAAGACCTACAATAGATCGTAGAAGAATCGATTTAGCTTGCAAAGCATGATCCATGTAAATTTATCTAAAGTAGTAGATGCTGCCAATTCTTTTACACCATCTGTAAATTGCCCACATATATATATATATATATATATATATATATATATATATATATATATATATATATTTGAGTATGCCAAGATTGTAAATTTTTCATCCCTACAAGTCATTTGCCCAAGCTGTGAACAAAAGATAAATCTTAGTAGCCTTGCTGATTCTGTCATACATTAGAACCATCATCCAAGGACAAGAGTATCTCCTCTTACAGCTTTTGTCACTACGTGTCCAAATCCTAAGTGTTCTTAAATACCATTCCCTCATGATATTGATAATGTATTAATGATTCATGAGCTTCCATATTTGGAAAATGAAGACCCCGCCTCAGAGACATGTTTCTAAAGAAAAATGCATCCTGCTAGTATGCCTCGCTATCGTCTGGGATATTTGGTACAACTTGATGAGATAACCCCTCAATCCACATTTGACAACTTTGTGTCTTATGATTGTAAGAAACCGTCAAAACCAGAAATGCACAAGTTCTTTTTGGTTATTGAAGGATGTAGGAAGAATACAATTGATCATCAATGAATGAAAAATATGCTTAATTGGAATTTATATAGTCATACTTAGGCTGAATTTTTGACCTTACCACTACATAACGAGAAAAAAACAGATTATCCCATGAATGGAAAACATACGTGCAAAAGAACAACGTTTGGTTGTCCCTTTATGAATGGAAGAGGAAGCAAGAAAATACAGATGTACAAATGGTAGATGCTGAATCATCCTCATAAAAAACATTCTTGGAATCCCATAGATGGCAGCAAAACATTCTTGGACTCCCATATATGGAGAAGCACAAAATAGTGCTAAAGCCATTCCGTTGGTCATAAAAGATGACAATGCCCTTGGCATTGATGGTAGAATGAAGAAAGCCAATGAATAGATAAACTGGACAAATACAACAATTAAAGGGGTAGAAATGAATTGTGCAAAGTCTATTGAAGTTAAAAAAGATTTTGACAGTATACAAGTTTCTGTAAATGGTATTAATAGAAGTTTGAATGATGTGAACTATTCCACTACTGTATTGAAAGCATTTGTTAAAGAATCCTTAACAAGGCTAGAAGATGTTGAAAGGAAGGTAGACATGGGAAAACAATCTACTTAGGAATCAATCAAAGAACTATCTAAAAATCTTGATAAACTTCATATGGCCCCCAAAGACAAACAGATTCATGTTTCTTCTCTATTCAAGAGATCCGTAAATATTCAACATCCTGTTAAGCCTATTGATAGATTTCCTTCTCTCTTCCCTAAAGAAATCGCCGAAGAAAAATATGAGCTAATGACTATCTCCTAAATGTTTAAAGAAGTACAGAAACTTGAAAGCTTAGAACCACGTCTGTTCCCTATCTATGAGCCCCTCCAAAGTCAATATACCAGGTATCCAGCACTTGATCTCAGTGGAAAAGGGAAACTTCCAGAAACACATAACTTCCATCCTGAATCACAGAGAGAATGGAATTTTGACAATTTGAGTGTTGCTCAGATTGGACAAATGATAGGTCTTATGTTTATTAAATACAAGCTCATGTGCTTAAGGGGAAAAAGTGAAATAGAATCTTATAAATCTATTGTTCAGTGCTTTACTGGAACTTTTTTGAGATGGTGGGAAATAGAGTCATCACCAGCAATAGTGGCAAAAATGGAAAATGAGATCTTGAAAGATGAAGCGAGAGATATCATTCATAATTTTGATGGAGCTCCACAAAGCAATATTATTGGGGCACTCACTTCGTTTATTTTTAAACATTGGTGTGGAGGAGAACTTGAACTTGCCAATAAGCAAGAGATAATTCTCATGAATATTAAATGTAATAAAATGTCTCCTTACGGAGATTTTCATAGACACTGGATTCAAAGAATATATGAGGTTAAAGATAGAAAAAATATCTTGTGGAAACAAATCTACCTCATACAATTGCCTTCAAAATTTGTCGATTATCTAAGACAACAAGATGATTTTCAGTTTCCTTTTGAATCCTTTACTTGGGGAGAAATATACAACATCATAACAAAAGTTCTAGTAAATTTATGCACTAGTATGAAAGTTAATAAATCTCTGCAGAAGATGTCAAGATTACTAGACAACAAATCCATCTATAACAGGTATGGTCTTGCTATAGATGACCCCACAGTAAAAATAACAAAAGATAAAAAGAAGGCCAAGAAAGAAAAAGGACAAGAATAAAGAAAATATCCACAAAGGAAAAGAAAAGGGACCAAGAAAGGATACTATAAAAATGTGCCAAAAACACATTACTATGAACCCAAGGATATTCATCTGCAGACACAGAAGAATGATCAGTGGAATAAATTGATTTGTTGGCTCTGTGGCCAACCTGGACATACCTCCAATCACTATCCTTTATCAGAATAATCTAAGACAACCAGAGGAAATAAATCCTTTGAAGCTGCAACGAAGAAAAGCACAGTGAAAACAAAAGCATGGTGCCAATCCTGTGTTATAAATGTGGTTCTAAGAATCACAAATTTGAAAATTGTCCAAACATCTCATTTAAGGAACAAATACAACAACGAAAACTATGTTCAACATCTGAATCCTCTGAAATTTATTCTTCAGGATTCTCTGATGAAGAATTAAACATGCACATGAATGAATGTGACTACATTGATTCAGACAACTATCAGTGTGAATCGAGCACTGAATCATAAATCTCATTTGATGAAGATCATGTTTCTCAGGCAAAGGAGAAAGTTCTCATGGCACAAACCATGGACGAAACAGAAACAAAGCTATTTTCCCAGATTAGAACATTAGGAGAAGGAGAGATGAAGGAAATGTTACTAGAAAATTTTCTAAGCACAATGCACAAAAATCAGGGGAGCAGTAGCAAGATTGCCTCTAAAAGTGAACCAAATGCATTATTCATTGATGCCTCATTTGAAAGAAATATTCCTAAGAAGCCAACAACAATCTAAGACCATGTCCCTCACATTAGGAGAAGTCAACCAAGAGATTCATCATCTCAAAAACGAGATTGTCTCTCTAAAAGCACACGTCTTTGAGTAAGAAAAAGGGAAGAAAACTGAGGATGCATACGATGAATACTACACTAACCCAAATATTGAAATATTTGAAGGAAAAAAGGATGATACTATAGGTTGCACCGACATGAGAGTAATGGCTATCCAGTATCAACAACATCATGTTATGCTAGATATCTCTATAAATTGTGAAATGTTTTCCCTAAGAACACTTATTGACTTCGGGGCAGATGTCAATATTTGAACAAAAAAATAGTACCTCCAAACTACTAGCTAAAATCCTTTAGACAAGTGATTGGGTTAGGAAACAAAGATCTACTGTATGAATTCCCTTAGGCCTCTATTCGCTTTAAAGAACATTGCATCAAACTAAAATTTGTTGTCGCAGACATTCTTATTGACTGTATTTTGGGGAATGTATTTTTAGCAGCTATAGAGCCACATGAATTATCCAGATTGAAAAATGGAAAGGCTGGTTATTTTATATCTGTACCAAGCTCAAATGGAAAATTACTAACAATAAGGTTACCCTTTGTCGATACTCCTGGAGTTTCTACTATGGTACAAGCAATGCAGTAGGTCGAAAAAGAAAAAAATAAAATTGAAGAGCTCAAGGAGCTAAATACCACCATAAAGATAGGAGATTATCTTCAGACTCATATAATTAAGAAAAGGATCTCAAGTCTGAGATCATAGATTGAAAATGAATGCTCTACTAAAGAACTAAATGCATTTTGGCATAGAAAACAACACTGTGTAGAATTTCCCTACAAATATGAGTATGAAGGGAAACCCTGCAAGAGAACAGCAATCCCTATGAACAAAGAATATAGAGATCTCTGTCAAAAAGAGATAGAAAGCCTCTAGGAAAGAAGATTGACTAGAGAATCCCGTAGTCCTTGGAACTGCTATGGTTTTTATGTTAATAAAAAATCAAAATAGCTAAGAGGTATCCCAAGACTAGTCATAAATTATAAACCTATGAATACTGTCCTCTCAGATGATACTTACCCCATTCCTCACAAAGAAATCTTCTAGCAAGAATAGTAGGGGCTAAAGTATTTTCTAAATTTGATATGAAATCAGGATTTTGGTAGGTGGCAATCAATGAAGATGATCAATTCAAGACAGCTTTCAGTGTCCCACTAGGACACTATGAATGGAACGTGATGCCTTTCGGACTAAAGCATGCCCCCTCCAAATTCTAGAAGGTTATGGATAATATTTTCAAGCCATATTTTGTTTGCTTACTAGTATACATTGATGATATACTTATATTTTCTAAAGATATCCATAACCACTTTAAGCATATCCAGAAATTTGCACAACTTGTCAAAACCAATTATGAGTAACCAATTATGGGTAAGAAACGAAAAAGGGAATATATCATACATCCTTCAATGAGAAAAAAATTATTTTACACATTAATTTTTTCTATTACTATAAAAAGTTTATAAAATTATTTCACTTTTGATTTTAATATAGTTCATAGATTCATTCACTATGATGTGATGTGATCCATATAATCCTCATTTATTAAATTAACAGGTTACAAACAATAATGTGTCTTACTTTTAAACCCCATACATATATATATATATATTATATATATAATTTTTAAATTTATATTACAAATTTATAAATTAAATGATTAAAATAATTTTATTAACCTGAATAAACTTTGCGAACTCTAATCCTAGATTTTCCCACCAGAGATGACGGAAAGAGGAGTGGCATAAGGTAGAATTGCTAGATGTTCAATCGAAAGTGCTTCACTCGCTAAGAAACTACGTGAAGCCTACTCAATGCATCCATTATACTCCAGCCACAAATAATTCGATGGATTCTTAACCTTCAGATTAACCGTGCTCTAACTTATTATGTACGGTCTTCGCTCTATTTTCCATTAATGTGGAGTTGGGAAGGTTTTATATTTGAAATACACGCTAGCTTCTACTATTTTCTCTTATCTTTTATAATATTTGGCTCGGTTGTGTTGTATCTTTTATAATATTTGACTCAGTTGTTTTGATCGAAAACCCGTATTCTGTATATTAGAGTTATGTCGCGTTGTATGCGTGCAACTCAACTTGGCATTCGGCATTCTTATAATTCAGAGTTGAAAGTCGTAGGGCTTCATGTTCCCATTGACATGGAGACATAGCATTCTCCATAGAATTATAATTAATAAATAGATAAATGTAACAAGTTTCAAGTGAATCATAATTTATGTAATTTTTTTATTTTAATAAAATTTAAATTCAAATTTATCTATTTAGTTATTTTTTTTTGATAATTACTTAAATTTATTTACATATAATTTATGTACAACTAATATAATCATATTGATATTTATGTACAACTAATATAATCATATTTATCAATATGATTGATATATCTTTTAAATTTATATCAAACACATTAATAATTATCATGTGTATCTTTTCAAACACTAACTATTTATCAATATTAATAACTATATAAATAATAATAACTATATTCTTATATATCTATATATATGATTATTATATTAATATTATAATAATGGTGCTAAGTCATAATAATATTAGTAATATTAATTAATAATAATACTAATAAATGATAATAATATTAGATTATCATAATAATAATAATAATAATAATAATTATATTATAATAAAAAATTATAATAATAATAATACTAACAATTATATTGTATAATTGTAATAATAATAATATGTGCAGTTGCATATTTATCGGAAAAACACCTGGTCGCAGTTGTTTGAGGTTAAATAAAAGAAAGATCAGGTAGTTGTTTGAGGTGAAAAGAGTGTACGTTTCATGTGTACGTGTGTATTGTTGTTAAGCGACACCTTCGTTCCTGAGCCAAAGACTCTTTTCAGTTTTTATATGCTCACTTGCCTTACCATGTTTATTATTAACGAGGGTTTTCAATACTAATAGGTTGGGTGCAAGTTTTGCAATCACTTATTTCTTTCTTTCATCCATCCAAGTTTGGTGATTTATTCGCTTGTTACGTATTTCAAGCCCATCAACAATCTTATATCTCTGGCGATTGGATTTATAACGATTTTGATCTTTCTTGTTGGCTTCTTCATCTACTCTGCGGATCTCGACGTATACTCCGCGGATCTCGACTTGTCAGCAACGTATCCATTCACGCCCTCGGTGCGACGTATACTCTATGGATCTCGACTTGGGAGCAACGTATACTCTGCGATCTCAACTTGCATAAACACTTCTCTGAGGCTCTCGGTTTGCATCATCTCTGCGATGCGCCTAGAAATTCTAATTCACATCCTCGACCTACGGGTATAATTCAGAGCAACATATACTCTGTGGTGGATCCGAGGATCTCAAATAATAACCATTCATCTTTCCATATCCAATCAACACTGCGGTCTGGTTTGCTGATATTAGGTGCACACTTTCCTTATCTTTTTCTAGTACATATCTGCTCATATATTTTCAAATATGAATAATTCACTACGACTACCAAATATTACCAAAGGTAGACCTAGCACAATTATTATACGAAGCCTTTACGAGTATATAGAGTCTTTAGAGAAACGTAGAGAAGAAAGAGACGTCAGGCTACAAACAGAGTTAGAAGCCATGCTAGAAGATAAATTCACTTATCTTGAAGACAAGATCCAAAAACAAATACAAAATAAAATAGAACTATTGGAGAATAAAATGGAGGAAATGGAGACTAGGTTGCAGGTTATAGAAAAACAAAACCAAGATACTAAGCAAACATCCCAGCAAGGAGATGGTGATACTTTATAGAGTCTTAAAATGAAGGACATGATGAAAGAACAAGAAGAAAAATTTAATAGCCGACTCACCCTAAATAGTGTGGCAGGTAAATTAGATATCTAACCAATTAAAGGTGAAATGAAAAAATTCATAGAATTAGACCATGAGCATAACAAAAGGGCCTTAAACCTTATAATCTTTGGTTTGAAAGAGGAGGTAGACGATGATATTTTAGCCATAGCCCATACAGAATTACATAATAGATTACAAAATTAAACAACATGCCTCACAAAGTCAACAAGGTTGGGGAAATTAACTGAGAATAAAGGAAGGTTGATCCGAATAAAGGTGAGCTCTATTGACCATAAGTATGACATACTTAGTAAAACCTCAAGTCTAAAAGGAAAGAGAATATTTATAAATGAAGATCTCATTCCAGAAGATCAAGCATAATTAAGAAAGGAGGTTCAAAAGGTAAAAGAAGCTAGGAAGGAAGGAAAATGGGCAATAATCAGAAATAGAAAAGTCGTTATTCAAGATAGAAATGAAAAAGATAGTAATAAATAGCAATTCAACATGCTCCAGATTCTTTCTTGGAATTGTTGGGGCTTTCCATGGAACAAAGGCCCCAAGCTAAGTTGGATCTCAAATGATGTTGATATTATATTGTTTTTTGAAACTTGGGAGCACGAAGAATCTAAGGTCCCTAACATAGATGGCTTTGCACTATGGTCTACCTGGAACAAGCGATCCTCTCGTAGAGGAATTAGGGGTATATCTTGTTACATTAATAAGAACACCTCCCCCCATGCAAGGATTTATAAAAATGACCCTTACAACCAATATAGTTGGATAAAAATTACTGACATTAATGATAAAAAGACCTACATAGAAATTTGTTATTTTTCCCCCATCAATTCTAACTTCTATAAGAAAGAGAGTCTAGATAAAAATAATCCTTACAATAGTTTAGAGAATGATATTTATAGCCTAAGGAATGAAGGCAATATCCTTTTAATGGGTGACTTTAATGCTTGAACTTCAAGCAACCAGGCTATTATTCTAATAAATCATTCCAACCCTAATCCTCTTTGGTTAGACGAAGACCTTACTCTAGCTAGCTGGTATAAAAGGAGCTCTGAAGACCTCAGGGAGAATTTGTTAGGGTGGGAGCTAATCAAGCTCTGTAGTGCTCAGGATCTCAAAATTTGAAATGGTCTAAAGAAGTGGCCCAATTCTACCAAGATGACCTGCATCCATGGGCTTGGTAGCAGCGTGGTAGACTATGTTATTTCCGATCTCCATTTATACAACGAAATAATAAATTTTGACATCTTAAACAACCACGAGCCTGACTCTGATCATAGGCCTTTCCTTATAACTCTCAATTTTGGCATGCATAGAGATCTCATACAAGATAATCCTTATAGACAAAAGAACTTAATTTTTGATAGAAATAAAAACAATCTCTTTCTAAAGGAATTAAAAACTAGTTTTCTTCCTTTATCTAGTGTAGACAACATACAAGACCTCTATCATAATTTTACTACAACCCTCTCATATTCTACTAACAAGTTCTCAATTGAATTTTCAAGTAATAAAAGAAACAGAAAAACCAACCCATGGTATGACAAAGATTGTAAAAGTGCGAGGAGAGGAATTAAGGAAGTTGTTGATGAATCTCTTAAAATTGGCAAGATAAAAATATACAAAGCCCTAACTAAAAGGAGAAAAAAGTAGTATATCCATAAAAGACAATAGAACCTCTTACACCTCTGTAAGGTAGCTCCTAAGAAATTCTGGAGGCGGATTATAACTAGGAAAACTAAAGATAATAATAAAATTGTTTTACATGACTGGAATTCTTATCTTAAAAAGCTTTACGAATCTCCGAATGTCATTGATAACTTTGAAACACTACTCACAAGAAAGAAGTTTTCTCATTAGAAGACATTGATTTTGGGGTTAAACACCTAACAAATAAGAAAGCTAAGGACATTGAAGGTTACCAGGCAGAAATGTTAAAAATTGGAGGTCATGTCCTCATCCCCCACATCCACAAGCTTTTCAATCAAGCAGTCAAGCAAGGGTTCCTTAAGCCTTGGACTAAGAGCCTCATTATCCCTATTTTTAAAATTGGGGATATAAGTAACCCCTCTAATTATCAGACAATTATGATCATCGCTCTCTTAGCCAAGTTAAATGGTATTTTTTTGGAAAAGAAGTTAATCATATGGATTGAAAGTGAAGGTAAGATGGCTAAAGGCCAAACGAGTTTTAGAAGGCAACACTCAACAACAGACTAGTTTGTTATGCTTAGGATTATTGTGGAGGAATGCCGCAATGATAAATCTAATCTGTTTTGTTGCTTTGTGGACTTTAGAAAGGTTTTCAATATGGTTCCTAGAAACAACTTATGGAATAGATTAGAAGAGCTAAAGGTTTCATTCGAGTTGAGAGCTGCCGCTATAATGTTATACGAGAATATAATTGCCAAGTTAAAGAGCAATGAGGAGTGGTCAAAATATATTAAGTGTAATATCGGAGTTAAAAAAGGTTCCCCCCTTCCCCTACCCTATTTGGCATTTACATTGATAAGCTAGAAGGTTGTTTAGAGGAAGCAGGCTGTGCTGGCATGATCTCAGCTAGGATAATCATCATCCTTCTTCTCTATGTTGATGATATTATTCTTATCGCAAGGTGCACATCTGATCTTGATAAGAAATTTAGACTTCTTAAGGGTTTCCGCTCTACCATGGGCATGATTGTTAACACTGACAAAACAAAATTTGTAATTATCAAATCCAAGAAGGACACTGATGCTAATTTTATGTATGAAAATAGTAACTTGGAGGAAGTGTCTTCTTAGAAGTACCTAGGAATTGATATTCATCACAAACTCAACTGGAACTATAGCATTGAGAAAAGGATTAATGGACGGTGGAAAGCTTATTTTGGTCTTGAAAATAATTGTAAAACGACAAACCTCATAATGTGGGATAGAAAGAAGTTCCTCTTTGAATCTTTAGTCACTCTTGTTATCTTATATGGATGTGAGGTTTGGGGTTGCATCATCTCTAGAGAATCCTGGAGAAAGATTGACCAAATCCAGAAGCATTTTATAACGTATAACCTCAAAATTAAAAGCAATACACCCTATCCTATTCTCCTTATAGAAGTGGGTATTTCCCCTATTGAGAGCCTAGCTATGACTAAGCTTCTGTTTTACAAGCACAAACTCAATAACATAGGAGACCATGGACTTCCTAAGCTAACTTTAAATTCTAGCCAAAACAATCTAAGTGATGTAGGAGATTCAGCTCAGAAGAATCATTGTATTTTAGTAGACATAGGGGTGTCTTTTGTTTTAAGGAGGTTAGTTTCCTAAGTGTTAAATTAATGTAATTATTTAGGCTTTTAAGTGATTTTAATGGGAATAAAAATTAATTAAGTATAGTGAGGCATATTTGTAAATGTTCTTGAATGTTGGAGAACATGAGAGAATCAAGATAATTGAGAGATTGAGAGATTTGAGAATTAATTGTAAATCTTAGATTAGGAGTTGGTTTCATGATTTGTGGATTAAAGAGGATCCTTAGAGATAAGGAAGAGATTTTAGGGTTTTTTTGAGAAGGTTGTGGATCTAAACCAGGAATTCGTTATAGAATCCTTTGGTATAAATGTAAGCCTAAAAGGCATAAAACGAGTTAGTCAAGTAAGATAGTTAGCTAGTTATTAGTTAGAGGTATGTGTTAAAGGTTTGATTGTAAGCCTACGGGCAGGTAGGAAAACAGAGGCCACTGATATAGAAGATCAGGCGAAGGAGAGAGTTCCTATGTAAATATTTGTTTAATTAATACAAACAACTCGATTTTGAGTTCATGTGTGTGTATTGAGTAATTGAGATATAAATTGTGTATGATCTTGAGTTATTCTTTGTAACATAGGTTGTAGGTGTAGAATCAGACGTGTAATACAGAGAAGAGTAATAGATATGTGTTATGGCTTTACACACACTAACAGTACAAGAGGAATCCTTTAATGTTACAGTGAAGGTGGGGGAAGGCATAAAGCGCGAGCGGAGTTAAATCAAGAGGGAATTGTGTGGCAGAACAACTAAATACAAAACCCTTGAAGAAACCCGAAACCATAGAAGAACACTTAAGAAACGACATAAAAATGAAGTAAAGGGAAGAACGAAGAAGTGAGGTGTCGATGCATAGGAGCTGTTGGATCAACTAGATCAACGGGTGAGATTGTTTGCGATAAGCGGTCAGGATTAAGTTGCGTAGAATGGAGTCAAGAAATGAACGATAGAGATTAACTTAAGCGTTAGTGAAAGAGGAATCCGGAGGAGCCGTCGTAGCCATCTGATGTTAGAAGATCTATAGTCATCGAGCGCCAATAAGCTCGGGCGTTAGTTAAGGAGGAGAGGTGGGTTTATAAGCAAAAGAAAGTTATTGGGTGGAGAAAAAGTGGTAAGTGGTATTTCAGGGTGGTCACCCGATTCCATTTAGCAGTCAACACATAGCACGTCAGAGGAGAGAGGAAACTGCTTTATCGAGCGGGTAATCTTTGTGCAATTGGTTCACCCAATATTGTTGTTAACCGTTGGATAAAATGGGCTTTGATCAAACGGTGCAGGATCAACGATTAGTTTTGTTGATCAGGGGAGACAACAACCATCAGATTGAATGGAAAGATTGATGGTGGAGATTGAAGCTGATAAGGCTTGGGAAAGAGCGAACCTGAGAAGTTTATCAACACGGGTTTATTTTATTTGGTGTCCCGTCTTGTGCATTCGGAGTGGGACCGACGTTCGTTGGTGGATTATATGTTAAAGTGTTGTTTGGTGATTGGTTGGGTTTTCTTTAAAATCCACCAATAATAATGCTCTTGATATTTATAGGTGGGCCATAACCCATAGGCTCACGTAAAGATTTATGAAATGAAAGGGAAATTGCCTTTAGGCAGTTTTACTTTGTCAGCTTAGGTTCGCATCAATTTGATCTGATAGAGTGAAATCAATGGTGGAGGATTGAACTGATAAGGTGAGCGTTGGAAAATGTGCCAAGGCCGTGGAAAGCCGGAAATGTACAGTTAAGTGCCTTTATGTGTATTTCTATTATATGAGCTATAATAGAAATAAAGTGGGTTAATGAATTATGATTTAAGTCAGGTTTTACCAAATTCTAAGGTCATGGTATGATTGAGATGAGCAGGTAATGAAAACACCCAGAGGGTTAAGTAACAAGGGTTAAGGATTAGTCAAAGTTTATGAGGGCGTATAAAGTCTTGATGGAAATGTCAATGAAGGGTTAGACTATAGAAAGTCAAATGAAATGTTTCTGCATGAGATTAAATGAAGGGGCCTTAAGCCTTTATTTGTGAAGGTTTTCATCATAGATCAAGTGCATAATTATTGTGACCAGTGACATGCAATTTTTATTTGCATACTGTGGGTAAAGTTGGCTTAGGCTGGCGTCAATTTGGACCTGAGAAGTTTATCAACACATGTTTATTTTATTTGATTTTCGGACGGTGAATGAGATACGACGTGACAACCATTGATCTGATGGAGTGAAATCAACAGTGGAGGATTGAATCGATAAGGTGAGAGTCAGAAAATTTGCCAAGGCTGTGGAAAGGCGGAAAGGTAAAGTTAAGTGTACTTATGTGTATTTCTATTATATGGGCTATAATGGAAATAAAGTGGGTTAATGAGTTATGGTTTAAGTTGGGTTTTACCAAAGTCTAAGATCATGGTATGATTAAGAGGAGCGAGTAATGAAAACAACCAGAGGGTTAAGTAACAAGGTTTAGTGATTAATCAAATTTTATGAGGGTGTATAAAGTCCTGATGGAAAGGTTAATGAAGGGATAGACTATAGAAAGTCAAATGAAATGTTTCCGCATGAGATTAAATGAAGGGGCCTTAAACCTTTATTTGTGAAGGCTTTCACCATAGATCAGGTGAATAATTCTTGGGACCAGTGACATGCAATTTTATTTGCATATTATGGGTAAAGTCAGCTTAGGCTGGCATCAATTTGGTTTTAGAGAATTCCTTAGAGCATTCTTTAAAGAGGTTGGATCATCATACTGATATGCTGATAGAAGAGGAGAAAACAGAGCAACATACTGAAGTGTTGCCAATGGAAGAAGAGGCACTGAGGCCTTATGTTTTTTATTTTGATAATTGTTTTGTGAGTGAAGGATTAGTTGCAGATGCTGGAGGAAATTTGGCGTAGATGAGCAGTCAAGTAAAGACTGTAGAAGAGGATTCTGAGGAAGAATTTAATCCATGGAACAGAGATGTTCAATTGTTGGAGAGAATGTTGGAAAGTTAGGATTCAATGTAGAAAGACACAAACATGAAAGAGGGTAAGGATGAAAAGGAGGCAGAAAAAGCAAGCGTAAGTGTAAAAGTAAGAATTCGACAACTTCAAATAGAAGAACAATAGTTTGAAGAGTTAGTGAACAACAGCAACAACCTGAAACAAAGAGAAAGAGGTAATAGTAAGTGACAAAGTATGGACCAGCCCAAGGATGCGTTGGAGATGAAGATTGAAGAATTATGGCAGTTGAAGATGAAACAGTCGAGGATGAGGAAAATGACAGCAGGAAGGATGGTAAATCAGAGTTTGAACTTGATTGGCAAGGAGTTGAAGATGAAATAGAAGACAACAGACATATAGCAGCAGCAAAGGTGCAGAGCATTCAGACAACTACAAACTAAATTTTGGGACCCTAGAGGTTTTCTATCAACATATGAAGACACATGATCAGGAGATCATGAATGTTTTCTACTTTGGGAGTCTGATGCAGGAGCATTCAACTTGAAAGAATCATTGTATTTTAGTAGACATAGGGGGGTCTTGTGTTTTAAGGAAGTTGGTTTCCTAAGTGTTAAATTAATGTAATTATTTAGGCTTTCGAGTGATTTTAATGAGAATAGGAATTAATTAAGTATAGTGAGGCATATTTGTAAATTTTCTTGAATGTTGGAGAACATGAGAGAATTAGGATAGTGGAGAGATTGAGAGATTTGAGAATTAATTGTAAATCTTAGATTAGGAGTTGGTTTCATGATTTGTGGATTAAAGAGGATCCTTAGAGATAAGGAAGAGATTTTAGGATTTTGTTGAGAACGTGTTGAAGGCTCGAAAAATTGGGTCTCCAACAAGGGGGATAACCACCCAATCCGGATCTTAATGAAGCTCCTTTTTGTTGAGATTTTCTGTTTGGAGTAAAATAGGCAAAAATCTCTGTAGGTGACAACAATAGAAATTCAGTTCCTAGATTAGCTCCAGGTTGTTGGGAGATGATTAATGCCTCCTATATTTGATGTGAGTGAGTTAATGAGGTTGTTAGATTCTCTTTGCTATATAACAGGCAACCATTCGGATTGTTTGCTATGAGGGTGAGAGTTTTGTGAGGATTTCATTTTGTAATCTCCTGTTTGATTAATAAATTGCCGATGCCTATGTTGTGTGGACGTAGCCCAGATTGGTTGGGTGAACCACGTTAAATTCTTGTGTCTTATGTGCTTGACATATCAGCTGTATATTTTTGTTTAATTTTCGTTATGCATCTGATCTCCAACAAGTGGTATCAGAGCAGTTGGAGGTGGAGCGCAAGGGCGTGTTAGAGGTTGCTGGTGCATGGTGCGCACTGCTGTCCAACGCAACTGCTGGTGCGTATTGATATGAATTCAGGCGGATTGTAGATTTGTTTTTCATACGGTTTTCAACTCGCGGGTTCTGCAGTGGATTAGCGCTGGTGTATTGGCGTATTACCTGATTGTTGTTACCATCCATTGGTTGGTGCATATTGGCTGTGCGTTTGATTGGAGGTATGCGTTTGCTATGCGTTTGATTGGAGGTATGCTATATGCACTGTGTGCGTCGCTGATATAACTTTTGGTTGTCGGAGCACTGTTACACCTGCGCTGAGGTATTTTACCTGCATGCTGGTGTGTGTGCATGGAGGTATGTTTTCTGTTTTTTTTTGTTTAAAAAAAAAAAAAAAACAAACACCTGCATTCAAACCAGTTTATGCACATTCAAATGCGTGTTGGTAATTGGCACATTCAAACCAGTTTATGCACATTCAAATGCGTGTTGGTAATTGGCACATTCAAACCAGTTTATGCACATTCAAATGCGTGTTGGTGATCGGCACATTCAAACCAGTATATACCTGCGTTTGGCATATTTTTTTGTTGCCTGAGTTTAATATAAAAGCGCAGAGAGAGCAGTATATAACGGTGGTTGGAAATTTTTTTTGATGCCTGCGTTTAATATAAAACAGAAATCCGTTTTTTTGTTTTGTTGCATGCCAAAAGCATTAAGGATAGAACAGCAAATTTGTTGTTTAAATGGGCATTGTTGAATTAAAGAATAAGAGCAGAAGCGTTGAGATAAAACAGAAATTTTTTCTGTGAAGTACAAAGGGCAGATCTTTTTTTGTTTTTTAAAGGCAAAGGCAGAAAGGCATAGGCAGTTTTTTTTATTGCTGGTATTTAAAGTTGGATATTGGAGATTATTGTGTTTTTTTGTTGATACAAAATGGCGAAAACTCAGAGTGCCCGTTTTGAAATTGAGAAGTTTAATGGCAAGAATAATTTCGAGATCTGGAAGGTGAAAATGTACGATTTGCTTGTCCAACATGGTGTGGCAAAGGCGTTTTTGGGCAAGTCCAAACAACCTTACAACATCACAGATAATGAGTGGGCCGAGATGGATGAAAGAGCGATAAGTGCTATTCGACTGTGTCTAGCTGATGATCTCCTGTTTAATATCGTGTCAGAGACAACAGCTGCTAGTTTGTTGATGAAACTGGAAAAACTGTGCATGACCAAATCCTTAACCAATAGGATTCTCCTGAAGCGACAGTTGTACAGTTTGCGAATGAAGGAAGGTACATCGATTGCTGATCATTTAAATGCTTTTAATACTCTTCTTGTGCAATTACAAAGTATAAAAGTAAAAATTCAATCCGAGGATAAAGCTATTACTTTATTGTGCTCGTTGCCCGAATCATGGGATCATTTTGTTACTTCTATAAGTCTTAGTTCATCAGAAACTATTGAGTTTGATGATGTAGTTGCATCCTTATTATCGGAAGAAACAAGGAGAAGGTCGCATTCTGAAACCTCTACATCAGAAGCTATGATGGTTAGAGGTCGTTCGAAAGAAAGACACTCCAGGAGGCCGAGCGACTCACGTTCAAAGTCGAAAGGGAAGAAGAGTAAGCTAAAGTGTTGGTTTTGTGGCAAATCAGGGCATTTAAAGAAGGACTGTTGGAAGCGACAGCAGCAAACTTCAAAAGCAGATTCGTCGACAGAGAAGAAGGAGGCAAATACAACAGATACAGGTTCGACATCTGGTTCAGGTATGAGTGATGAAGTATTATCAGTTAATGTGTCAAATCATGGTCAACATTGGTTGTTAGATTCCGGTGCATCAAACCACATGTGTATCCATAAAGAATGGTTTAAAACATATAAATCAATTGATGATGGTGTTGTGTACATGGGTAATGATGTAACATGTAATATTGTGGGAATTGGGAGCATACAACTGCAAATGTTTGATGGGACAACAAAAATATTAACTGATGTGAGGCATGTACCAGATTTAAGGAAAATTTTGATTTCATTAGGAGCACTTGATTCAAATGGATATAAAACTGTAATTCAAGGTGGAGTAATGAAAATTTACAAAGGTATTTTACTAGTTATGAAAGCTAAGAAAGTAGGAAATCTATTTCAGTTAGAAGGAGGTATAAGGTCATATTTTGTGTCTACTGTGTCTGAACATGACAATAGTTCCATTCACTTATGGCATCAAAGATTGGGGCATATGAGTGAAAGAGGATTAAAAATTTTGGCTGATCGCAAGTTACTTCCAAATCTAAAGTCTGGAAAGTTAGATTTCTGTAAGCATTGTCTGTTTGGAAAACAAAGTAAACAAAAGTTTAAAACAGGCAAACATACTAGTAAAGGCATACTTGATTATATCCATTCAGCTGTTTGGGGACCAGCACCTACAACCTCATATGGTGGTTCATCTTATTTTGTATCATTCATTGATGACTTTTCTAGGAAAGTGTGGGTCTACATGTTGAAAAGAAAGTCTGATGTTTTTTCAGTTTTCAAGCAGTTTAGAGCATTGGTAGAAAACAACACTGGTAGAAAAATAAAGTGTTTAAGAACTGACAATGGTGGTGAGTTTACTTCCAAGGAGTTTGACAGCTATTGCAAGGATGCAGGGATCGAGAGGCATAAGACCACGGTTTATACTCCTCAGCAAAATGGAGTTGCTGAACGCATGAACAGAACTCTTCTAGAGAGAGCAAGGAGTATGCTGAGTAACGCCGGGTTGCCGAAGGAGTTGTGGACGGAAGCGGTGGCAACAACTTGTTATGTGATAAACCGATCTCCATCGATGGCCATAGACTGTAAGATTCCGCAAGAGGTATGGAAAGGACACCCTTGTGACTATTCTAAACTCAGAGTGTTTGGTTGTGATGCATATGCTCTAGTGCCTAAACATCAGCGAACTAAATTAGATCCAAAGTCTAAAAGGTATATCTTTGTTGGGTATGGTGTTGGAACAAAGGGATATAGATTGTGGGATCCTACTACCCGCAAAATCATCATCAACAGAGATGTAAAGTTTAATGAATCCTCTCTTGTACAGTTAGATGTAGATAGTAGATTGAAACAGGATGATGTATTTGATTTTCAGCACATTCAGTTTGATAGCATTTCTAATGATAGTCATGATGACCATAGTTCAGATACTAGTCATGAACAGGTTTCAGAATCAGAACATGAACAGGGTTCAGGTTTAGATCATGAACAGGTCTCAGATACGGATCGGCAAGAAGTTCCTACAGATGGTAGTCAGCCAATCGAGGAAGCGCCAGAAACATCCTTAAGGAGGTCGACAAGAATCAAACGGCCACCGAGAAGGTATGATGATTATGTCACTTCTGTTGCATTTACTGCTAATGACGATGAACCTCTGTGCTATCAAGAAGCAATAGAAGGTTCGAAAAGTGACAAGTGGAAAGCAGCCATGAAGGACGAAATGATGGCCTTAAGTAAGAACGGCACATGGGATCTGGTTGAGCTTCCGAAAGGCAGGAAAACTGTGGGGTGTAAATGGGTTTTCAAGCTGAAACGGGGTGTGAATTATACGGAAGACAGGTACAAAGCACGGCTGGTTGCAAAAGGGTTTTCTCAGAAAGCCGGTATTGAATTTCATGAGATTTTTTCACCAGTGGTTAAAATTGTTTCAATTAGAATTGTGTTAGCATTAGTGGCTTTGCTTGATTTAGAGTTGGAACAGTTAGATGTTAAGACTGCATTTCTAGATGGTGACTTAGATGAGGAAATATATATGGAACAACCGGAAGGGTTTGTTCACCATCGCAATGAGAAATTTGTCTGTAGGCTCAAGAAGTCATTATATGGCCTGAAGCAGTCGCCTCGGCAATGGTATAAGAAGTTTGATTCTTTCATGTTGAGTCAGAAATATGTTAGAAGTGAATATGATCATTGTGTTTATTTTAAACAGTTGAATAATGGCATATTCATTATCTTGGTATTGTATGTTAACGATATGCTTTTAGCAAGCAAAAGCATAGAAGAAATCAACAGGTTGAAGGCTCAGATGGCAAGGACATTTGATATGAAAGATCTAGGAGCAGCAAGACAGATTTTGGGCATGGAGATTTTCAGAGACAGGAGCAATGGTAAGCTATGGCTATCACAACAAAAGTATATTGAGAAAATACTTTTGAGGTTTGGTATGAATAATGTGAAGCCTGTTTCAGTCCCTTTAGCTTCCCATTTTAAGCTTTCTTCGAGTTTATGTCCTAATACAGATGAAGAAAATGATTATATGTCTCGAATTCCATATGCCAATGTAGTAGGGTGTTTAATGTATGCGATGGTTTGTACTCGACCAGATATTTCACATGCAGTTGGGGTTGTCAGCAGGTACATGGCAAATCCGGGTAAAGAACACTGGTCAGCAGTGAAATGGGTGCTTCGGTATTTGAGAGGCACAAGTAGTTATTGTATCACTTACAATAAGAGTAGTGAATTTGTTTGCGGATATGTTGATTCCGATTTTGCAGGTGATTTGGATAAGAGAAGGTCAACTTCAGGGTACGTCTTTACTCTTGCAGGTGGAGCTATCAGCTGGATGTCAAAGCTACAGAACATTGTTGCTTTGTCCACTACTGAAGCAGAATACATTGCTGCTTCTCATGCTTGCAAAGAAGCGATTTGGTTGAAAGGTTTGTTTGGTGAATTTGGTAGGTTGCAGGACAGCATCAAGTTATTTTGTGACAGTCAAAGTGCAATACATTTGGCTAAGAATCCGGCCTATCATAGTAAATCAAAGCATATACCGATCAAGTACCATTTTGTAAGACAGGTTATCACTGAAAGGGGAGTCTCTCTTGAAAAGGTGCATACAAAGGAGAATTGTGCAGACATGTTCACGAAACCAGTTTTGTTAGAGAAGCTACGCTGGTGTTTGGCTTCTCTTGGCTTGCAGAAAAGATAAAATAATAATAACAGGGCATCAGGCTAATTGTTGTCAAGGTGGAGATTGTTGAGATTTTCTGTTTGGAGTAAAATAGGCAAAAATCTCTGTAGGTGACAACAATAGAAATTCAGTTCCTAGATTAGCTCCAGGTTGTTGGGAGATGATTAATGCCTCCTATATTTGATGTGAGTGAGTTAATGAGGTTGTTAGATTCTCTTTGCTATATAACAGGCAACCATTTGGATTGTTTGCTATGAGGGTGAGAGTTTTGTGAGGATTTCATTTTGTAATCTCCTGTTTGATTAATAAATTGCCGATGCCTATGTTGTGTGGACGTAGCCCAGATTGGTTGGGTGAACCATGTTAAATTCTTGTGTCTTATGTGCTTGACATATCAGCTGTATATTTTTGTTTAATTTCCGCTGTGCATCTGATCTCCAACACTTTTCTGTTTGGAATAGTGGTTCCGACTGGGGATGATGGGACAAATTTCAAAATCTATTTATAATGTGTGTGCTAACGGGATGATGTTTTTTCTTTTTAGGATTTTATGGGGTGAATACTTGTTCTAAATCTAATCTATCTTCTTAACTATCATATGCAATCTATCATAATCAAAGAAAACATCTAACTCTGAAAATATCCTAGGAGTAACGTTTACTTGTGCGATCTAAAACAATTTCTAAAAGTGATTGGTAATAAATATCGTTCAATCACCATAAGAAAAGAATGCATTTAAAAATAATTGTTTCATATAAAAAGTTAGCCGAAACAATATGAGAAATATATTGCATAAGAGTCATTTACATATTCAGCATAAAGAGTAAGTCATCACCATACAAAAGTCCAATAATAATAACTTAAACATTCAAATATTCATATATAAATAACTGAAAATGATTTATTGCTTGACACATAAGTAAAAAGTATTAGGAGATAAAGATACCATTTGTAATACATCCTACTCATGAGCTGCAACAATATATATCTATCTTCAAATCAGTTAACATCCACTAAGAGTACAGAAGTGCAATTCAGTAGCAGATATTAAACTCATATAGAAAATAAATCTCGTTCCATTAATTTTATCAAAACCTCCTTAGTGGGGGGAAAAATACATGTTCTCAAGAATTGTTTTTGATAAAACTCTGGACCCCTCTATAAATGCATGAGAAGTGTTTAAATACTACTTGATGAAATCTAAAAATAAACATTACAAAAATAGATGACGAGGTTTAAATGACCTACCTCATTTTCAGCTAAATTAACAAAAACAAAAATAAACTTCATCTATCACTAGTCGTGCACCTAATCCTTTAGATCGCAAATATCCAGCATCGATTTCAAGAGTGTCAGTTGGCCGACTTCAACTTTTAACTGTCCTGTAAATACGTCGTTGTTAAGAGTTGGCACTATCTTCTTGGAAGAAGTCATGAGGCACTTCAGGGTCATCCATTGGCTATGTGGTTTTACCAGGTACTGCCAGTATGTTTCCTAGTTTAATTTGTTTACCTGTTTAATCGCCTCTACCTTTTCTTCCGTTGCTTGCTTCCATACCATTTGAAGTTGTTCTGCATTTGGAAGGAAGCCCGAGGTGGTCTCTGCTACCAAATTGGCCTTATGAAGATTTTCATTTATGCATTCAATGACATTGTTTGTTGCTATCGCTGCATCCTCCATTGCGTGCTCTACCTCCCTTAGCCGAGAATCCAATTTCACAATTAAAATCTCTTTGTGCGACTCATCAATTCTGGGCATGTCTAGTCTTTTTCCTTCTTCAGATTTCTGTCAGTTCAAGAAGTCTAAGACTTTATTAAAAATTGAATCATTTTCAAGTCGTAATTCTACGACTTTATTTGTAATATTATCACTCATTTTGCAATGGGAATTCCATTTCAAAATCTTCTAGCACAATAGTTCTTTCTGTTGCAAAAGCTGGGAATTGAGAGCAAGTGCCTCTGGGATAAACTTGCCAATTTTGGGATCATCTTTATGCAATTCTATTATACCATGTAACTGTTCTTCTTTACTAGCCAAACTACTTTTATGTGCCAATTGCATTTGTTGGAAGTCTTATTGAAGTTTTTCCAACTATGTTTCCGCTTGTTGATTGATTCTAACTTGCTGTAACTGTTGTTCCAAAAACAAAATCCCATCTTCCATTTCTTTAAGTAATAATTGAACTTCCACTGCCTTATCAATAGTTGCTGAAGCGTAAGCACCTGCTACTTGTGAGAGCCTAGTAAGATTTGCCGATAGGTTTGTAGAGGGGTCTTTCCAAAGAACATCCAGAGGTTCATCCTCGGGAGTGAGCACAACATCCAATTTTCATTTCTTTCTTTGCCTTCTAACGAAAACTTTATGCTGAGGGCTATAAAACACATCTAGAGGAGGAATTTCCTCTATTCTTAGTATAGTCTCAGATGAGTGATCAATACGAATGTGCTTCGCTTCCTGAGTGTTGATAGCCCTTTCTATTACCATCTCCGTAGTCGTCTCTTTTGGATTGGTTGGTGGCTCTAAACTTAGTTCCTCTGTGCTAAGTATCTTATTAAAATTTTCCCATTCTCCTTCTAGATCAATTACAGGTGGCTTTGTTTGCTCTGTAATGGGAGTTGAGGCTTCAACTTGTTTTACAAATGAAGTCTGCTAATCAGACCTTGCTATAGACTGGGCTGTGTCTTTTATTGTCTCCTCGCTTTCACTGTGTTCATTCTCGGATTGATTGCCAGACTTTTCTATTGATTCCTTCTCGGAATATGTTTTGGATTTTCCTTTTGAATCTTCACTTATGCTAACACTAGTAGTAGGATCTCTTACTGGTTCAATAAGTAATTGGTCCAATGGGACCTTAGCTAACCTCTGTTTCCTGTATTTGTCAAAAATTTGGAGATTTTCTTGGTCAAAAAGCATTTGTGTTGTATGTTGAACCTCTTTGAAGGTGTTCTTCTACAGGAAAACATCATCAACAAGATCTTCTTGATGGGAAAATACTTTTATTTTAACCGTGGTAGTAAAATTACTTACAACACCAAAGGGATCATATTGCCTTCCCGGGAACTTTTGTAGTTGTAAACATAATACACTATCAACTTCTTTGAAAGCATGACCTAAGTCATGCAAGGCAAATGCTATGCATATTACATGAAATTGGGGCGAAATTTCCTTCTTGGAATTTTTCAGTACCTTGCTCATTCCCCCCTCACCGCAGCTCTGATAGGCTATCTCCCTAGCCATCAGTTTGTCTGGGATGTAATAAGGTAGCACATGGGGTGCAACAATGCTGCCAAGCACTCTGATATAAGTGAACAGTTCTTCCCCAAACCATCTTGCCATGGAGAGAATATCCACCTCAGCTTCTTGAGAAAACCTTGGGGCATCTCTGTTATAGATCTTTTTATGGACCGGGAGTATAACTCCGTGACAAATTTTGGAGGAAATGTGGCACAAAATTTGATTCCCACATGACTTTGTGATAAATTTGAATAGGAAGTGGATTTTGTACCATCCACTTCCATCCCATAATCAGAAATTCGGAAACAAAACAAATAGCATCCATAACATAGGTGCTAGACAAGAATGGAGGGTAAACCCTTGAAGCAATGCTTCTATTTCTTCTGTATTCTAAAATTGCAGTGGCTAAATTATCTGATAAGATTTGGGCCCAATTCATTATTGTGGCATTGATATCTGCATCCACTAGAGGTAACCATTCTGATGAAAACTTGTGGATGTCTGGTTTCCCAAACAACCTACAGAACATTGCAATGGCAAAAAAGTAAGGAGAACAAAGAGAACTAGTGGCGTACATACTGTTTTTATCCCTTTTTAGTCTTTCCTCATTGTTTGACCAATGCTTTGTGCATTCTGCCAAGTCTTCATTCTCCTTGGCGAACTTCTCGACAAATTGCTTGTTGTAGCTAGCTTGGGGTTCTGGTAAGTGGTACATACGCCTTAAATTGTTTGGAGTAAATGACCCCATGACTTCCTGGCTGGCTGTCTTGAACTCTCTGTCGGATATTTCTACGTCATCTATAATCCATTTCACCATGTCAGTGTAGGGGAGTATCTTTAGCCTCGTCGTATTGCGGTGTAGAAACGAGCATGCAAGTTTAATTAGGGATGCTTTAGAAGAGCCATGCCCATCCGCTGCAACTGTAACTTCCATAATTCTCAGTTTTTCATCCTCTAACAAATGATACATAGCTTCCCATGTAGATATCCCTGCGTCACGACTACAGGTAGTGTCTATGAATAATGGGGTCATTTATGTCTTCTCAGATGTGAGAGCGTTACCTTTCGTCCCCATTTCTTCATGTATTACGCTCTGTGTGTTATTCCTAAAAGTTGCAAGCAGAGAGTAGGATATGATAAAAATGATATTGAATGCAGAAATAATCAGTAGCAAGGTAGAAATAAGGTGACGGAGGGTATTAAATTCTAAATCGTATCAAAAGATATCAACTTGTGTCAATTGGTCCTTTACATTGATCCTAATCGTTCCTTTAATAAATGACCACTAATGAACCGTTATGCTAAACTTTAGTGTTCATAACTTTACATTGAATGTCAGAAAGTACTTCTCCTAGAACCCTGAGCCCTTCGAACTGCGATAAAATCAATTTTTCTATTTGCTTCACAATATCGCTATTCGCTATATCGCAAAACTTGTTATCATTAAACACCATCGTTACCTGAGCTGCTGCGATATGCGATTTGCAAGATGCTATCGCATTTCACGATATCTACTTATGTTTCATAAGGTAGCGCTGCAGTATTGGAATTTGCAATGCGATAAGGTTATAAGCTTCATGCTCTCGCATTCTCAGGGATCACATTTTCAAGAGGTAATTTCTATAAGGGATATCTGCTGTAACCTTTTGCGATGTGAGAGTAATCTTTTCTAAGGTGGGTTTTTTAAGGTTTTCCTTAATGCTCGTGACTTTCTGTTATAAATTTTTTCTTAGGCCTTATGGTCATGTAGCGCTTTTTATAAGAAACTCATAGTTTGTGAAGTTTTATGTACTTGGAGTATGAAAAGGTAAATTCCCCTGTTTTAACAAGTTCCACTTTGACATTTTGTTTTATTATAAAAATAAAAAGGCAACATTAAATGCTAAGATTTGATTTTTTGGAAGGGTCCCCATTTATTAGTGTTAATACTAACACTAAAAAAGGGGGGGGTTGTTGATAGGCACAACAGAAGGTTATGGATCTAAACCAGGAATTGGTTATAGAATCATTTTAAATAAATGTAAGCCTAAAAGGCATAAAAATAGTTAGTCAAGTAAGATAGTTAGTTGGTTAGTAGTTAGAGGTGTGAGTTAGAGGTTTGATTGTAAGCCTACGGGCAGGTAATAAAACAAAGGCCACTAATATAGAAGATCAGGCCAAGGAGAGAGTTCCTATGTAAATATTTGTTTAATTAATAAAAACAACACAATTTTGAGTTCATGTGTGTGTATTGAGTAATTGAGATATAGGTTGTGTAGGATCTTGAGTTATTCTTTGTAACATAGGTTGCAGGTGCAGAATCAGAGATGTAATATAGAGAAGAGTGACAGAGAGGTGTTATAGCTTTACAAACATCGACAGTACAGGAGGAAGCCTTTAATGTTACAGCGAAGGTGAAGGAGGCATAAAGGTGTGAGCGGAGTTAAATCAAGAGGGAATTGTGTGGAAGGAAAACTAAATATAGAACCCTGGAAGCAACCCAAAACCATAGAAGAACACTAAAGAAACGACATAAAAACGAATTAAAGGGATGAACGAAGAAGTGAGGTGACGATGCATAGGAGCCATTGGATCATCTAGATCAATGGATGAGATTGTTTGCGATAAGAGGCTAGGATTAAGTCGCGTAGAATGGAGTCAAGAAATGAATGACAAAGATTAACTTAAGTGTTAGCAGAAGAGGAATCTGGAGGAGTCGTCGCAGTCGTCTGATGGTAGAAGATCTACGGTCATCGGGCGCCAATAAGCTCGAGCATTAATCAAGGAAGAAAGGAGGGTTTATAAGCAAAAGCAGGTTATCGGGTGAAGAAAAAGTGGTAAGTGGTAATTCGAGGTGGTCACCTGATTCCATTCATCAGTCGACGTGTAGCACGTCGGAGGAGAGAGGAAAATACTTTATCAGGTGGGTAATCTTCGTGCAAGTGGCTCATTTGATATCATTGTTAACCATTGGATCAAATGGGATTTGATCAAACGGTGGAGGATCATTGATTAGGTTTGTAGATCGGGGGAGACAACAACCATCGGATGGAATGGTAAGATCAATGACAGAGATTGAAGCTGATAAGGCTTGGGAAAGAGTAGACCCAAGAAGTTTATCAACGCAGATTTATTTTATTTGAGTTTCAAAGGGTGAATGAGATACGACGCGACCACTGTTGATTTGATGGAGTGAAATCAACGGTGGAGAATTGAACCGATAAGGTGAGCATTGGAAAATGTTCCAAGGCCGTGGAAAGGCTAAAAGGTAAAGTTAACTGTGTTTATGTGTATTTCTATTATATGGGCTCTAATAGAAATAAAGTGGGTTAATGAATTATGGTTTAAGTTGGGTTTTACCAAAGTCTAAGATCATGGTATGATTAAGACAAGCGGGTAATCAAAACAAACAGAGGGTTAAGTAACAAGGGTTAAGGATTAACCAAAGTTTATGAGGGTGTATAAAGTCCCGATGGAAAGGTTAATAAAGGGTTAGACTATAGAAAGTCAAATGAAATGTTTCCACGTGAGATTAAATGAAGGGGCCTTAAACCTTTATTTGTGAAGGTTTTCACCATAGATCTGGTGAATAATTCTTGGGACCAGCGACATACAATTTTATTTGCATACTGTGGGTAAAGTCGGCTTAGGCTGGCATCACTAGGGCTCAAATGAGGTTGGTATAAAGACACCAGGACATGGTTAAACGATTGGGAGATTGACGAGAATGTTGCATTACAAAGCATTAATAACATTGAAAATATTGTTATTTCTGAGTTCAAAGAAAACATGTGGTGTGAGAAACATTTAGCAACTAAAAGAAAATTAAGATATTATAAGGAGGTCATCAACCCCACCCTAGAAGATCAAAAGTATATCTCGGCTTTAACTACCGCAAAGAAGAAAATTAATATGGCCAAGTTTAGAACGAACTCCCATGAGCTCCATAGTGAAACAGATCATTGGGTAGTTCCTAAAACACCATGGATGGAAAGGATCTGCCATCTCTGTGAGAATATGAACATCAAGGATGAAAATCACTTCCTATTAGAGTGCCCTGCGTACAAACACATTAGATATCAGTTTCATAATCTTTGTTACAATACTGACCTTCCTAGCCTTCTTCGATGTTAAAATTATAGTGAGCTCGTGAGGCTTCTCTCCAAGCTTTTTGAACATGGGAATAAAATCTTAAATCAAACTAAATAATTTGTTTTCTTTAGGTTCGATAGACCAAAGTTTGGTCTCAGTGGACATAAACCACCATCATCATCATCAATATATTTATTATTATATTATTATAATAATAATATAATAATTATTATACTAATAATAATAATCTTATTATAATATATTATTATTATTATTATTATTATTATTATTATATTATGTATTTTTTAAAAACCAACTATTTATGGTTATTAATAACTATATAAATAATAACAACCATATTCTTATATATTTATAATTATTATATTAATATTCTAATAATAAAATTAATTATAGTAATAAAATTAATATTAATTATTAATAATAATAACATATAATAATATTATTATATTATCATTATATTTTTAGAATAATATAATTATTACTATAATATTATAATAATAACATAATAGTTATTGATGATGATGATGGTGGTGGTTAATGTCCACTGAGACCAAATTGGTCTATCAGACCTATAATTTTCCTAGTTCTTAATTGTCTGGATTCTCTTCTTTCTTGGCGATATTGGTGTTGTAGCTTTCTTTTTTTCTCTACGGTCTTCCAAGTTACTTTATCTTGCATCTCCATCATCTCTTCTGGTTCTTGGGACATTGGTGTCTTAGCTTCGCGATCTGTTGTGTTTGTCCTTTTGAAGATAGTCAGAGAAGAAGTTTATTCTACGGTCTTCCAAGTTCCTTTATCTTGCATCTCCATCATCTCTTCTGGTTCTTGGGACATTGGTGTCTTAGCTTCGCGATCTGTTGTGTTTATCCTTTTGAAGATAGTCAGAGAAGAAGTTTATTCTGGGAGATTTTCTTTGTCGTTAAACGAAGATTTATTTCGTGTGGTATTTGAATCCTCATAATTGTTGATGCTTGAGGGGTCATCGAGTTCATTTTTTTGCTGTTGCGCAGGGCTTTCCCCCTGCTTGTCTTGAGAGTTGTTTCTTTCTTGCCTGATTTCTTGCGATTCAGAGTTTTCTGGATAGTATTCTTCCTTGATGACAGTGTAATGTTCTTTTGGTGCTGCTTCCCACCATGTAGATTTGTGGTGATTCTTTCTAGCAGAATTCTTCTGGGAGGCTTTTGGGAAATTTTTGGCTAGATGGTCTGTCTCAAAGCATGATCGACATCTAAAGAGGACACTTTCATAATCGAGTTTTTGGTTCCACACATAGTGTTTACTTGTTAGGTTTATTTCAGCTAGGAATCCAACGATGAAGTCCATTTCCACACAGATGCATGCATAGGTGGTTTTGGCATATTCCTCTATTTTTGGGCACCTGCAATAAAATTTCCCAATTGCATTTCTAATGGCTTTTAGCGAGGAGAAATTCTAGAGATGCAAGGGTAGGTTTGGCAATCTCACCCAAACTGGTGCTAAGGTTATGATTTTTGTTGAGGGATCAAATGATGGGTTCCATGGCTTCACGAATAGGCCTGAGTTTTTGCAAAACCAAGGGCCAAAATCTAGAATACATTGCTTGCTTTCAGGGTTTTCAAAATCTATTATAAAGAAACCCCTAACACAGGGGTAGATATTAATTTCATGAGAAACGAAAGGCTTCCATACCTCCAAGATCCAACTGTGGAGAGTTGTCAACTGTGGCCAAAAACCATTGAACCACTAGATTAGGGCACTTTCAGAAAACTTCAAATCCTCATCGAGTGAGGCCTGGACCACCTGGACGATGGGAGTTGTGGCTTCACTGACGATATGGGTAGGAGCTTGCCCCCGAGAGGCGAATGGAACTAAGCCAGCAGCTATCTTCGCAAAGCTGGGAGCCATCTGGATCAAGGCCGATTGATGATTCTATAGTGCCGTCCCTGGAATTTTGCGAGGGTTCTATAGTGCCGCAAACATGATCGGAGCCTGGATCATCACAGGAGCATGGTGGATCTAGCTCAGAAAACCTTATCTCTGCAAGCTCATAGCTGTGAGAGAAATATCAGTTAGATCTTAAGGAAAACCCTGATTATTATTATTATTATATTAATAATAATAATAATTAGCATCATTATTATTGTTATATAAAATAATAATAATAATATACTATATTTATTATTATATGATAATAATAACATTATATTATTATTATAATAATAATATTAACTCATAATAACAGCCATGATCTAATAATAATTAGAATTGTCATAAGGGAATTATTATGTGTATTTTTTTTAAAGACCTACTATTTATGATTATTAATAACTATATAAATAATAACAATGATATTCTTATATATTTATATATTTCTGATTATTATATTAATATAATAATAATAATAATAAATCATAATAATAATAATAATAATAATAATAATAATTATTATTATTATTACATCGTATTATTATTATATTAATAATATTATATTATTATTACTAAAGAGATTATATTACAATATACCCAAGGGATTTTGAATACCAAGGAATAATATTAAACAAAAGGGACTAATATCATAAACCCAAGGTATACAAACCCTAAGATAAATATTAAAAATACAAAAATAAACATGGTTGAATTAATAAACCCTAAGAATTAATATTTTAAATTCAAGGGAATAATAAATCAAAGGGATTATTAATATTATAAACCTAATCGTTTAACATTATAAACCCAAGGGATAAATATTAAAAACCTAAGGGATCAAGAAACGCAAGTGATCTATATTACAAACACAAGAGATTAATAAAGCTGACCATGATTGATATTATAAACCCAAGTTAATAATAAACCCAAGGGATTAATACTAAAACCTCAAGGGATTATGAACCCAATGTAATAATATTAAACCGAAGAGACTAATATTATAAACGCAACATTGGTAAACCCTAATATAAATATTAGAAACACTAAAATAAACATGGTTTATTTTCATGGTGAGGCAATCCTTGTCACAACAACCATGGTTGCCCATTATTAACAATCATTGACCATGATTGATATTATAAACCTAAGGGAATAATAAACCCAAGGGATTGATCTTATAAACTAGAAGGAATAATAAACCCAAAGGAATAATACTAAAAACCCAAGGGAATAGTATTAAATCCACGGGACTATTATAATAAACCCAACACATATTAACCCTAAGATAAATATTATAAACACTAAAATAAACATGACTGACCATCGTTGATTTTCATATCATGACAATCCTTATCCCAACTCCATGTTGGAGCATGGTTGACAATGGTTGACTTCATAATAAACCATGGTTGATTGGGGAATAATAAACCCAAGTGATTTATATTATAAACCCGAAGGAGCAATACACCCAAGGGATTAATACTAAACCCCAATGGATTATGAACCTAAGGTAATAATATTCAACCCAAGGGACTAATATGATAAACCCAAGGTTTATAAACCCTAAGTGGAGACAGTTTGTTTCATAAGGTGAGATCGGACCATGATTGAGTACAATTGACCATGGTTGGTTATGGTTGACCATGAATTATATTATAAACCCAAGTTAATAATAAACCCAAGGGATTGATATTATTAACCCAAGGGAAACATAAACCAAGAGATTTATATTAAAACCCAAGGGATTATGAACCCAGGCGAATAATATTAAACCTAAGGGACTAATATTAAAAACCCAACATTGGTAAACCCAAATATAAATATTACAAACACTAAAATAAACATGGTTTATTTTCATGGTGAGATAATCTTTGTCGTAATGCAATATTCAACCATGGTTTATCATGATTGGCTATTATTGACAATGGTTGACCATGATTGATATTATAAACCTAAGGGAATAATAAACCTAAGGAATTGATATTATAAACCCAAAGGAATAATAGAACCAAGGGATTAACACTAAAACCCCGAGGGATTATGAACCCAATGGAATAATATTATACCCAAGGGACTAATATTAAAAACTCAGCATTGGTAAACCCAAACATAAATACTACAAACACTAAAATAAACACGGTTTATTTTCATGGTGAGACAATCCTTGTGAGAATGTGACATTCAAACATGGTTGACCATGGTTGGCTATGATTGACAATGCATGACAATGATTGATATTATAAACCTAAGGGAATAATAAACCCATGGGATTGATATTATAAACCCAAAGGAATAATAAACCCAAGGGATTAATACTAAAACCCCAAGGGATTATGAACCCAAGGCACTAATACTAAACCCAAGGGACTAATATTATAAACCCAACATTGGTAAATCCAAATATAAACATTACAAACACTAAAATAAACATGGTTTATTTTCATGGTGAGACAATTCTTGTCACAATGCGACATTCAACCATGGTTGACCATGGTTGGCTATGATTGACAATGGTTGACCATGATTGGTATTATAAACATAAGGAAATAATAAACCCAAGGGATTGATAACACAAACCCTAATGAATAATAAACCCAAGAGATTAATACTAAAACCCCAAGGGATTATGAACCCACGGGAATAATATTCAACCCAAGGAACTATTATTATAAACCCAACGTATATAAACCCTAAGATAAATATTATAAACAATAAAATAAACATGATTGACCATCATTGATTTTCATATTGAGATAATCATGATCACAATTCCATGCTAGCTAATGGTTTACCATGGTTGACATCATAATAAACCATGGCTGCCTCGAGAATAATAAACCCACGTGATTGATATTATAAACCCAAAGAACAATAAACCCAAGGGATTGATAGTAAAATCCCAAGCGATTATGAACCTAAGGGAATAATATTAAACAAAAGGGACTTATATTATAAACCCAAGGTATACAAACCCTGAGATAAATATTAAAAATACTAAAATAATCATGGTTGAATTAATAAAACCTAAGAATTAATATTTTAAACTCAAGAGATTAATAAACCAAAGGGATTATTACTATTATAAACCCAAGGAACAATAAACCCAAGGGATTAATACTAAACCCCAATGGATTATGAACATAAGGGAATAATATTAAACCCAAGGGACTAATATTATAAACACAAGGTATATAAACGCTAAGTGGAGACAATCTTTTAATAATGTGAGATCGGACCATGATTGACCACAGTTGACCATGGTTGGTTATGGTTGACCATGATTGATATTATAAACCGAAGTTAATAATAAACCCAAGGGATGGATATTATGAACCCAAGGGAAACATAAATCCAAGGTATTAATACTAAAACTGAAAGGATTATGAACCCAAGGGAATAATATTAAACCCTAGGGACTAATATTAAAAACCGAACATTGGTAAACCCAAATATAAATATTAGAAACACTAAAATAAACATGCTTTATTTTCATGGTGAGAAAATCCTTGTCACAATGCGACATTCAACCATGGTTGACCATGGTTTTCTATGATTGAAAATGGTTGACCATCATTTAAATTATAAACCTAATGAAATAATAACCCAAGGGATTGATATTATAAACCCAAAGGAATAATAAACCCAACGGATTAATACTAAAACACCAGGGGATTATTAACCCAAGGGAATAATATTAAACCCAATGGACTAATATTATAAAACCAACATTGGATAACCCAAATATAAATACTAAAAACACTAAAATAAACATGGTTTATTTTCATGGTGAGACAATCCTTGTCACAATGCGACATTCAACCATGGTTGACCATGGTTGGCTATGATTGACAATGGTTGACCATGACTGGTATTATAAACCTAAGGGAACAATAAACCCAAGGTATTGATATTATAAACCCAAAGGATTAATATTAAAACCCCAAGGGATTATGAACCGAAGGGAATAATATTAAACCCAAAGGACTAATATTATAAATCCAACATTGGTAAACCCAAATGTAAATATTACAAGCACTAAAATAAACATGGTTTATTTTCATGGTGAGACAATCCCCTTGTTGTTGGACCATGGTTGACCATGCTCATAAGCCAAGGGGATTTATATTAGACCCAGGGATTAATATTATAAACACTATGAATAATATTAAACCCTAGGAATAATAACCCTTATATTAATAAACTAAAGGGATTGGTATTATAAACCAAAGGGATTAATAATAAAAAACCAAGGAATTACAAACTCAAGGGAATAATATTAAACCCAATATGGTCCTGAGGATGGACCCCCTTTGGGGTTCGAAACGTCGACATAAGAAACATAATACTGTGGATAATCCGGATCATGCTACTCCAAAAAACTACCACAGAAGCTTAAAGTCTAACATAATTTCCCTGTACGGAGGGGATACATGGAATGAGATCTGTCTTCTCGAAATCTCAAGGATAAAAATTGAAAGAAGAACTGTCGACCTGCAAATACTCTGGTCGGAAGATTCTTCTCTCAAAATAACTGTCATTCATATTCTATCAAAATTTGGTCCTGAGGATGGACCCCCTTTGGGGTTCGAAACATCGACATAAGAAACATAATACTGTGGATAATCCGGATCATGCTACTCCAATAAATATAATATTAATTATAAAATTAATATTCATATTGATAAATATATAATAATGAAAATAATAATAATATTAAAAAATAACTATTGCAATAAAAATATTATTATTATAAAAATTAATATTTAATAATTTATACTAATAATTAATTATAATGTAAATAAATTGTTACTACAATCATTTTAAAATAACTAGTGTTATTACCGATTATTTATTATTGTTAATACTATTTATTATTTATTATTAATATTACTATTTGAGGTTGGACTATGGGTTACCATGATTATAAACCAAGGGATTTATATTAGACCCGAGAACTAATATTATAAACCCTAGGAATAAGAACCCTTATATTAATAGACACAAGGGATTAATATTATAAACCAAAGGGGACAATAAACCAAAGGGATTAATACTAAAAACTCAAGGGAATAATATTAAACCACGGATAAATATTATAAACCCTAAAATCCCAACGTTTTATAAAACCATGGTAATAATATTAAATCCAAGGCATTAATATCATAAACCTAAGGTATATAAACTCTAAAATAAATATTATAAACCCTAAAATAAACATGGTTGACTATGATTGACTATACAATCCCTTGGGGCTTTAAACCCCAAGGGACTATGAACCCAAGGCAATAATATTTCACCCAATGGATGAATATTATAAACCCAATTTATAAATACCCAAAGATAAACACATTGTAAACCCTATAATTATCATGGTTGAACATGGTTGACCATGGTTGATTTTCATATTGAGACAATCATTCTCACAATACAATGTTGCACCATGGTTGACCATGATTCATTGTCACATGGAGACAATCTTTGTCACTACGAAACATTGGACCATCGTTGCTTTTCATATTGAGGAAATCTTTGTGGCAATGTGACGGTGGACCATGGTTGATCATTCTTATAAACCATGTGTATATATATTAGACTCAATAATTAATATTATAAACCCTATTAATAATATTAAACTCTAAGAATAAGAATCCTTAGATTAATAAACTCAAGGGATTGATATTATAAACCAAAGGGAATAATAAACCAAAGGGATTAATACTAAAATCCTAAGGGATTATAAACCCAAGGAATAATATTATACCTAAGGGATAAATATTATAAACCCAAGGTATACAAACTCTAAGAGAAATATTATAAACCATAAAATAAACATGGTTGACCATTGTTTACCATGCTTGATTTTCATATTGAGACAATATTTGTCACAATGTGACATTGGATCATGGTTGACCATCATTGACCATGATTATAAACCCAAGGTATTTATATTAAGCTCTAGGATTAATATTATAAACCCTATGAATAATATTATGCCCTAGGAATACGAACTTTTAGATTAATAAACCCAAGGGATTGATATTATAATCCCACAAGAATAATATTAAAGCCAATGAATTAATATTATAAACCTAAGTTATATAAACTCTAAAATAAATATTATAAACCCTAAAATATATATGGATTAGACCCAAGGAAAAATATTATAAACCTGAGGTATATAAACCCCAAGATAAATATTGTAAACCCTAGAATTATCATGTTTGACCATGGTTGACCATTATTGATTTTCATATTGAAATAAGATTTATCAAAATGTGACGTTGCACCATGGTTAACCATCATTGATTTTCATATGCGTCAATATTTTTCATCTCACAACATATTAATCCCTTTGGTATGATAAACCTAAGGTATAGAAACCCTAAAATAAACATGTATTAGACCCAAGGATTAATATTATAAACCTTATGAATAATATTAAAACTTAGGAATAAGAACCCTTACATTAATAAACCCAAGGGATTGATATTATAAACCAAAGAGATTAATACTAAAAGCTCAAAGGATTATAAACCCAAAGGAACAATATTAAACCCAAGGGATAACTATTATAAACTCATGGTATATAAACTCTAAGATAATTTTTATAAACCCTAAAATAAACATGGTTGACCATGGTTTACCATACTTGATTTTCCTATTGAGAGATTGTTTGTCATAATGCAATGTTGGGCCATGGTAGACCATGGTATATTTTCATATTGAGACAATGTTTTATCCCAATGTGACATTGGACCATGTTTGACCATCGTTGGCCATGATTATTATCCTAGGAGATTTAAATTAAACCCTAGGATTGATATTATAAACCATATGAATAATATTAAACCCTAGGAATACGAACCCTTAGATTAATAAACCGAAGGGATTGATATTATAAACCCAAGGGATTAAGTCTAAAACCCCAACATTTTATAAACCCAAGGAAATAGTATTAAAACCAAGGGATCAATATTATAAACCTAAGGCATATAAAACCTAAAATAAATATTATAAACCCTAAAATATACATGGTTGACTATAATATACTATAAAGTCCCTTTCGGTTTAAAATGCCAAGGGACTATCAACCCAAGGAAATAATATTAAACCCAAAGGATGAATATTATAAACCAACTTTATAAATACCTAAAGCTAAATATTATAAACCCTATTACCATGCAACATAAGATCCTATTACTTGATTTTGATATTTAGAAAATCATTGTTACCATGCAATGTCGGATCATGGTTGACCATGATTGATTTCACACAACATGCCTTGCCATGGTTGACCATGGTTGGCTAAGACTTGTGGTTTAAAATGCCAAGGGACTATGAACCTAAGGCAATAATATTAAACCCAAGGGATGAATATTATAAACCAAATTTATAAATACCTAAACATAAATATTATAAACCCTACTACCATGAAACATCAGACCCTATTACTTGATTTTCATATTTAGATAATCATTGTTACCATGCAACATCGGACCATGGTTGACCATGATTGACCATGGTTCAACATGATTGATATTTTAAAGCAAAGAGAATAATAAACACAAGGTAATAATACTAAAATCCCAATGGATTATAGACCCTAGGGAATAACATTCAACTTAAGGAAATAATATAAACCCAAGGTAAAACCCCTAGGACAAATATTATAAACCCTTAAATAAACATGTTTAGCCATGCTTGACCTTGTTCGATTTTCATATTGAGACAACCTTTGTCACAATGTAACAATGGACCATGCTTAACCATAGTTCAACCCTTAGATTAATAAATTCATGAGATTAATTTTATAAACCCAAAGAAACAAATACCCACAAGATAAATACTAAAACCCCAAGGGATTGTGAACCCTAAACAATATTGTTATAATTAATATAATAAAATAATTAATAAAATAATGTACTATTTATGTTATAATTAATATAATATTGTTAATAGAATAAAATATTAATAAAAAATTATTATAATTACTATTATTCTTTCTAATATTAATATTAGTATTGTCAATATATCTATAAGCAAAATTTTAGTAACAATTAAAATTAATAGTATACAATCATTATTAATATCATATAAATGTTAATATTAATGTCATTATAAATTTAATAGTTTTAATATTTTTTATATTATTATAAACATATTATTATCATATTATTAAAATTTTGATAATATTAATACTATTGCAAACATAATAAAAATTTATCAATTTATTAATAACATTATTATAAACTTAAAATCTAATATTATTATTAACCTAAAATAATAAAACCTATAATATTAAATAATAAATAGATAACCTAAAAAGTTATTGTAAGTTTAACGTGTCTAGCACTATTATGCACTGAGAAAACTTGCGTTTCAGAGGTGGGATGCGACCCTGTTTAGGGTTCCTGAGTAAACAAGCAGCCTACCTCCTCTACGCTTTCAGCTCTACAGTCCATACTTGCCGCTGATCCTCTCCACATGGATCTGCCTTACGAAGGGGAGGGCTCTGCCCCCCCTCCCGCTTCAGGTCCTTACACTGATATGCTTGTAATCGTAGGTGTTCCATCCGGTTCGAGCCCAATCCCTAATGAAGCCCTCCCTATCGATCCTACCACTGACAACAAAGAAAATGTTGTTGTAGGCCCTACGGCAGACAAAGACAAAGGTACAGATCAGAGCACCTCTTCGTCATGGCCAAAAGAATCCTCTGCAACATGCATTCCCAGAGCTGCAGAGAGAATCAAAATAGATCTTCCTAGCAAACGGATTAACAATCACATTCAATACATGAGTGATCATGCACTCGTAGGCAAGTTCCTTGGCTTCTGGCCAACTGAAAAGGCCTTGCATGGCTGGATCGCCTCCAAATGGAAGCCTAAAGGACAAGTCACCCTACAGCTTGGACCCAAAGGTTTCTTCACTGCCATCTTCAACTATCTGGAAGACAAAACACACATTTTCAAAGGAGGTCCATACTTCTTCAACTCTGCAGGCTTGTATCTTCGTGACTGGAAAGTGAGGTTCAATCCAGACAAAGAAGATTTCAACTGGGCTCCAGTATGGATACATATGTATTCTCTTCCCTCGGAATAATGGAACGAGGGGACCTTAAAGTACATTGGCAACAACCTAGGAGTCTTCATCAAAATTTCTGAGGAAACCAAATTCCGAAGATACACATCCTATGCTAGGATCTGTGTACACATAGATAAAAATAATCAAACTTTGAATTAATCAGAAGGAGTTGCAGCTCACAGGTGAGTACACCACCTGGAGACTGCACTCAATAAACAAGGAGGAGACTCTCGCTCACATTCACTCTACATTACATGAATGAATATTACATATTAAATACATGACTAAAAATTAGGTAGCTGAAACCAACCTCCTAAATTCTAGGAACAACTCCTAAACAAAGAAGGTACGTTACAACCACATAACCATTTCTCCATTATTTCTAACTCCCCCCCTTAATGGAGAAAGGGTTATTTTGCACACCTAACATCCCTCTAAATAACTCAAACTTTACTCGCCCTAGAGGCTTAGTAAAAATGTCAGCTAAATTATCACAAGTATTACAATAATCCACACAAATTTCCTTAGACTGTATCTTTTCTCGGACAAAGTGAAACTGAGTATCAATGTGTTTAGTATTCTTATGGAAAACTGGATTGTATGCAAGCTTTATTGTGCTTTGATTGTCAGTTTTGATGCTGGTTGCTGCTTTTTGTCCTTCGCCTGCATCACTAAGCAATCTCCTCAACCAAATGGATTTGCATGTAGCTGCACACAATGCCTGGTACTCTGCTTCACATGACGATAATGCTACAGTGCTTTGCTTTTTGCTGCTCCACGAAATAACCCTGGATCCAATACTAAATGCATAACCTGTGATAGATCTACGATCATCCAGGTTGCCTGCCCAATCAGAATCTGAATAACCTGCTAAAGTAACATCAGAAATGTCAGTGTATAAAATACCGTAATTACAAGTACCACTAAGGTACCTCAATACACATTTTGCTGCATTCCAGTGACTGTCGAGTAGTCTGGACATAAACTGGCTCAGCACACTAACAGAGTATGCCAAATCAAGCCTAGTTGTCGTAAGATATATCAGACTTCCCACTAGTTGTCTATAAAAAGTGGCATCCACCTGTTTCGTGCCATCGTCACTGCTTAACTTGAGATTCTGTTGCAATGGTGTTGCTGTTGTTTTACACTGTTCCATTCTGAATCGTTCCAACAGGTTTCTGGCATACTTTCCTTGAGTTAGAAAAGTTTGACCAGAATCTTTCCACACTTCTAGTCCTAGGCAATAATGAAGATCACCAAGGTCTTTCATTTCAAATTCTTGTGACATTTGCTGCTTGATTTCTTTGATTAAACTATTTGCATTCCCTGTTATTATCATGTCATCCACATACAAAGAAATCAAAATGATTTTCCTCTGTTTATTTATCTTGGTGTACAGATTTGGATCGTTGAGGCTCCTATGGAAACTATGCTGAACAAAAAATGAATCAATTTTGTCATACCATGACCTGGGTGCTTGTTTCAATCCATAAAGTGCCTTATGCAGTTTACACACTAAATATTCCTGCCCCTTTTTCACAAAACCAGGAGGTTGTACTAAATATATTTCTTCTTTTAATTCTCCATTCAGAAATGCAGATTTAACATCTAACTGGTGTAGCTTCCATTTATGTTTTGTTACTAAACAGATTAGCATTCTAATTGTATTAAGTTTAGCTACGGGGGCAAAGGTCTCATCAAAATCAATTCCTTCCTGTTGTGAATAACCCTTTGCTACCAGTCTTTCTTTGAATTTTTCTACAGTACCCTCTGCATTTATCTTAGGTTTATACAGCCACTTACAACCTATAGGGGTTTTTCCTTCTGGCAGCTCAACTAAGTCCCAAGTATGGTTTCTATATATGGATTCCATTTCTTCATGCATTGCAGCCCTCCATTCATCTGATCTACTTGCTTCTTCATAATTTGAGGGTTCTACAATATTTATAATTTTGGACATTAAAGCATAGTCTCTGAATTTTACAGGTAGTCTAGTCTTTCTACCTGATCTTCTCGGTAAAGGACTCACCTCAACTCTTCCAGTTTCAGCACTGTCTGGGCCTGCATCCTCACTTATTGAGCTATCTGCTGCTACTTCTTCCTGTTTCTGCTCCTGCTCCTTTTCTTCTTCTTCTTCTTCACTGTTCAGTTCTATCAGAAATGGAATGTGGCTGTCATTGTTAGAGTCTTCCTTTCCATCTCCTATCTGTTCATGAAAAATGACATCTCTGCTTGCAAACACTTTATGAGTCACAGGATTATATAATTTGTATGCTTTATACTCTGTGCCATATCCTACAAATATACATTTCAAGGCTTTGGGGTCTAGCTTTCTCCTATCTGCTTTCGGTACATGAGCAAAAGCTTTAGATCCAAATATTCTTAAATGATCGACTGCTGGTTTGAGTCCAAACAGTGCTTCAAAGGGGGTTTTGAAGCCTAGACATTTGGTGGGACTCCTATTCTTTAAATAAACAACGGTATTAATGGCTTCTGCCCAAAGACCATTAGAAATGCACTTACCTTGAAGCATACTTCTCGCGCACTCCACAAGGGTCCTGTTCTTGCGTTCTGCTACTCCATTCTGCTGTGGAGTGTGTGGCACTGTGAATTGCTGTATAATCCCATGCTGCTTGCAGAAGTTCATGAACTCATTTAACCTGTATTCCCCCCCTTGATCCGAGCGGAGAATCTTTATCTTCTTTCCTGTTTGGTTCTCTATCATAGATTTGAATTCTTTAAAATATTGGAAAGCTTGACTCTTTTTGCTTAAAAAATACACCCAAGAGAACCTAGTGCAATCATCTATAAACAGTAGAAAGTAGTATGCACCTCCTAAAGACCTACTCTGCATAGGTCCACAAATATCTGTATGCACTGGTTCTAGGATGTCTCTTTGTTTTCTGTTGACATGCACAGTGAATTCATCTCTATTCATCTTCCCTAATGCACATCCTTCACATTCCAGTTTGATATTATGTAAAACAGGAAGTCCATCGACCATACCTTTATTTTTAAGCAAGATGAGATCTTGTAGATTGATATGTCCAAATCTCTGGTGCCAGAGATTCTCAGCTATTGATGTTGCTGCAACCATCGCCTGTCGTGGCATGCTCCTTGCATCCAGTTTATACAAATTCCCCACACGTACTCCTGTTGCAACTGTCTCCAATTTGCTATCCTGAATGACACATCCATTCTTGAAGAATTGTACCTGCATGTCCCGGTCTGTTATCATAGAGACAGAGATCAAATTCTTTTTAATTCCTGGAACATATAGAACATTTTTGAGATGTTTGATATCGCCACTAGGTAGCTTCACAGGAATATCCCCACAACCTTTGATATCATACCCACTGTCATCACCCAAATAAATTTTGGATCCACATGTAGAATCTTCAAGAAACTCAAAATATTCTCTCTTACCATTCATGTGCGAGGATGCGCCTGAATCGACATACCATGTATTGTCCTCATCTCCTCTTGATGCTGAAAGTGCACAGTCGACTGTAAATAGCCGAAGATCATAGCTATGGTGTTCCTCTTCTTCAGCAAAACAGCCCTGATGCTTCTTCTGTTTACCTTTCCTTTCATCTGTTTGCCTCTTATAACACTCTCTGATCTAGTGACCAGGCTTTCCACAATAAAAACATCTCTTAGCATAGTTATCATTCATACCTCTAGATGGTCTCCTTTGAAAGGAGTTGGCCCCTTTCTGCTGCTGCTGTGGTTGCTGGTGCTGATGTTGGTGCTAGCGCTGCTTTCCTCTGTGCCGTCTTTTCTTTGCCATCAGAGCAAGGTCATTGCTTTGGGTCTTCAAATTTTGTCTTCGCTCCTCCTCCTAGAGCAGAATTGTTGTCATCTCATCAAAAGAGGGGGCTTTCTCCCTCGCCGACAACCCTGAGATGAATGTCTGATATTCATCGGTCATCCTGTTCAGTGTGAGGGTAACTAGATCTGAGTCTGATACCTTTTCTCCAATGGATCCCAATTTGTCTTTCAGATCCTTGATTCTGGCTGTGAATCCATCAACAGATTCATTCTCGTCCATCTTTAGTGCATACAATTTTCCTTTGAGTGCGAGAACACGATTTGTGTTCTGTGTCTCATACAGACCCTTGATCGTGCTCCAAATATCTGCGGCCGACTTGCAATCTCGAATATGAGGGATAATGTTGTCTTTGACATACATCTTTAGTATGAATTTTGCCTTTGTTTCTCTTTTATCCAAATCATGTTCTTGGGTTGTATTTCCGGATCTCTATTCATTTCCCAAGACGATCGACCATGCGTTCGCACTCTCCAACAAGGTTTGCATTTTGAACTTCCAGTTGGAAAAATTCGTTCCATCGAACTTTCCAGACTCGTGGAGCTATGATTCCAGACTGTTGTTCATTTTCGCACTACTGAACACTCGAATTGGCCACCATCGGGCAAGTCCGATCTGCTACCACCGAACAGATCAGGAACTTCTCTGTGCCACCACCGGGCAAGTCTAATCTGCTGTCTCCAAACAGATCAGTGACTTCACTATGCCACCACCGGGCCAAACCGATCTGTCACCACTGAACAGATCATAGAGCTCTGATTCGCCACCACCGGACAGGTCTGATCTGCTACCACCGAGCGGATCACGGAACCTCAATTTGCCACCACCGGGCAGATCCGATCTGCTTCCTCCGAGATGATCAAGGATCCTCAATTCGCCACCAACGAGAAAATCAAATCTGCTGCCACCGAGCAGAAACCTTCACATGCCTCCATTGGGCAACTCCAATCTGCAACAAAGATTGCAGGTTTACAGAAAGAAAGGGCTAGCGCTCTAATCAATGCCGAATCCGCGCTAATTGCGGAAAATGAAAATTTATGATGTGCACGAAATTTGGCGCGTTTAACAGCCACGGATCCGCGCTAATTTGTTCGTTCTTTTCTCTGGCACGGTTTTCAGCCTCAAACCCGCGCTAATGGCACGACTGTTCCTTAAAAATCCGCGCTAATCGCTGCACCTTCTGAAAAAAAAAAATTCGCTCCAACCCTTCCTTTGGCTCAGTGATGATCAGTCATCTGATGCCTTTTCGCTTCAGGTGTTACTGCAGCTCCACCTTATCACACAGCTATCTCTACATGTACTCCTACCACTACAGATGTGTAACTAATGATACATCCCAGAAAAAAAAAAAAAAAAAAAAAAAAAAAAAAAAAAAAAAAAAAAAAAAAACAAACAAACAAACAAACAAAATTAAGGCTACCTCTACCCTAAGCTCTGATACCAAGATAAAAATAATCAAACTTTGAATTAATCAGAAGGAGTTGCAGCTCACAGGTGAGTACACCACCTGGAGACTGCACTCAATAAACAAGGAGGAGACTCTCGCTCACATTCACTCTACATTACATGAATGAATATTACATATTTAATAAATGACTAAAAATTAGGTAGCTGAAACCAACCTCCTAAATTCTAGGAACAACTCCTAAACAAATATGGTACGTTACAACCACATAACCATTTCTCCATTATTTCTAACTCACATGCATCTAGAAAAATAACTCACGGATTCGGTAAGCTTATTTCATGACGATTTTGAATGCATCCAAACAATAGACTACGAGCAAATTCCTTTCCACTACCGAAAGTGCCATGAACATGGCCATCTCTTCAGAGATTTCCCTCTGAATTTTCAGCCCAAAGCTCCTGCAACTAAGGAAAGCAAAGATGTTGAGGGATTTACGAGAGTCTCAAATCGCAGAAAGCTTGTCAAGAAGCCTCCAGTTGCTCCAGTTGATCCTAAGAAACCTGAAACACAAAACGGCTTTGAAACCCTGTCCTCAAATCCCATCTTGGAGGACCACACATTCATCCCACCTTCAGATCCTTCCCCTTCCACTCCTCTGCCCCCCCCAAATCCTTCAGCTTCGCCCTCAAAAACGGATCCAATTAGTTCCCCCGTCTCCAACTCTATTGATAAAAATCAAGCTTTAGATATAACCCTTCAAACTTCCACCATGGAGATAGATGCATCTCTAGCCCTCAATAATCATCAAAGGTTAGATGAGGAGGAACATAAGAAACCGACACACATGAAGGAGGAACCAGAAAGTGTAGATCTGGGGGGTCTGGACATTCTTAAACTGGAAACGGCATGTTGACAGAAAGACTTCAGTGAAATACACTCCTAGGAAATCGAAAGACTTGAGGTAGTTTTAGCTAGAGCACAGCAAAACAAATATCTTGGCATTCAGGCAGGCAGTCCATGGGATGGTAAAAAAATATTGGAAGACTGGAAAAAACGTGGGTGCAAAACGGACCTGCAAAGGACTATTATTATAGGTGATATGCTGGTGAACTCTAGGAGGTTCCCCAAGCTGACCAAGTATTACAAATCTCTTCCCCATGGTTCCTCATGAAGTTAATCTCATGGAATGTGAGAGGGCTTAATAGCCCTGCAAAACACCGAATGTTAAAAAATATGATCCAGCAAGAAAAGCCTTCAATAGTATTTCTTTAGGAAACCAAAGGAAACAACGCTGTATTGGAGAAAATTCTGAACAAATTATGGACAGGATGTCGTTCAGTCTCTATGGATGCCTCAGGAGCTTTTGGAGGGCTAGAAATCTTATGGAACCCTCAAATTCTCTCCCTGTAAGATTTTCATGCCTCTCACTTCTTCATTCAAACTACTTTCCATCTAATTGGGACAAATATCCATGGTCTTCTCACTAATGTGTATTTTCCTCAAGATTTAAAAAAAAAAGCTAGATTTGTTGCATACTCTCACAGTTCTTAACTTTAGCAGAAGCTACCCCCTTTCGATAAGTGGTGGCGACTTCAATATCATCACAGCGCTGGAGGAAAAATCAGGGGGACGAGCAAAACTAGAAGGGGATAGCATCGGCTTTAAAGACTTTATTCACGGCAATCAGCTAATGGACCTTCAGACTTCAAATGGTATGTATACATGGACCAATAAAAGAAGGGGACCACAACATATAGCTTCCAGATTGGACCGATTCCTTTTGTCGGATAACGCCATTCACCTGGGTGGAGACTTTCACGCATCCATCATGCCGCAAGTGGGCTTAGATCACTGGCCCATTATGCTACAGTGTTCGCGTCCAGAGTCTAAGAGCAATAGACCTTTCCGCTTCGAGTCCTTCTGGTTTTCTCATCCTAACTTCAAAGAAGTGGTCATCGATGCCTGGAAATCCTTCATTCCTCCGGCAGGAGCCAAGATGTTTCAATTTCAACAAAAGCTAAAACACCTTAAACAAGTGCTGAAATCTTGGAATCGCACTCAAATTGGCAACATCTTTGATCAACGGAAAGCTTTGGAGCAGCAAATGAATACATTGCAACAATGTATCATTTCTGAGGGAAGAACAGAGGATTACGCACTACAGGAGCAGGCCCTCCTAACTCAGATTGGAACTCGAAGACATCAAGAAGAGACTCTCTGGCTACAAAAATCTAGGATTAGATGGCTTAAGGATGGGGAGAAAAATACTAAATTCTTTCATAGGTCAACCATTCAAAGAAGAATGCATAACAACATCACTTTCATCAACAATTAGCTCAAGGAATGTCTGGAGAGGCATGAAGAGGTGGTACTGGAATTTCAAGATCACTTTCAGGACATCCTTCGGGAACCCCCGAGTTGCAGAGATCAAGCTATACAAGCTATAGCACAACACATTCCTAAAATCATAAATGATCATAACAAGAGGCTTCTCTAGCCTATTTCTATGTAGGAAGTGGAGGACGCTATGGCCCAGCTCAAGGATGGCAAAGCGCCTGGCCCTGATGGATTCACAGCAAATTTCTTTCACGCTTTCTAGGAGCACATAAAAAAATAAGTCTGGGAGCTCGTGGATGAATCAAGAGCGATGCACTGGGTCCTTCTCTCCCTAAACACGACCTTTATAGTGTTCGTTCTGAAAGTGGAAGAATCCAGTACACCTGACAAATACAGTCCGATTGCGCTATGCAATGTAATCTACAAGCTCATATCTAAAGTCGTGGTGAACATGCTCAAACCTCTTCTCCCTCTCCTCATTTCGCCAGAGCAGACATGATATGTAGAAGGGCACCAGATACTGGATGGTATCATTCTCTCACACGAAGTGATCCACTCTCTCAAGATTTTGAGAAAACCAGGTATGATTCTTAAACTAGATCTCTCCAAAGCATTCGACAAGCTTAGTTGGACTTATATTAAACATATCTTACTTGCATTCAGCTTCAATGCTACCTCGATGCGATGAATCATGAATCTCATTTCCTCCCCCAGCTTTTCCATCCTTCTTAATGGTTCCCCTTCCCCTCCATTTCATCCTTCTCGGGGTATCCGTCAAGGTGATCCTCTTTCTTCGTTCCTTTTTGTTCTCATGGCCGAAGGGCTTAGACGCCTTCTCAATTCAGCCTCAAATTCTAACTCTTTAAAGGGAATCTCACTGCATGGTCAATCCCCTATCACTCACCAACAGTTTGTCGACGACAATATGCTTTTTGGCTACCCGTCAGTGCAAGAAGCCTCTGCCTTCAAACTTCTACTCAATCTTTTTTCAGAAGCCTCTGGCACCACCATCAACGCCTCCAAATCCCAGCTCTTTTTCTTCCACACTCCCATACTCACTCAGAGAAATATAGCCAGGATATTGGGCTTCTCTATAGCCAAGCTTCCTTCAAAATATTTGGGAGCTCCCCTGTTTGATTCTGCTATCAAACATGCTTCCTGGAGGACTCTTCTTGACAACTTAGAAACCAGGCTCTCCTCCTGGACCTATCGCTCTCTCAACATTGCAAGCAGGATTATCCTCATTAAATCTGTTCTCCAAGCCATGCCTCTATATTTGTTCTCAATTTTGGTTGCCCCGAAATGGGTTCTCAAGAACATCCGCAATCTTCAAAGAAACTTTCTTTGGGGCTCCTCCGGTCATAACAGAAAATGGGCACTGGTCAAATGGACGGAGGTATGTCTTCCAAAATCAGCTGGGGGGCTAGGTCTGAGGGATCCCCTCCATAGCAACAACATCATGGGTGCGCGCATATGGTGGAATTGGATCTCTAAACCGCATACTCCCTGGGGTCGTCTTTGGCAGGCCAAATATGCTCCAGGTAGTCCAAAGGAGGAGCTAATCCGATTCAGTTCAACCACCCTTGGCTCGCTGATTTGGAATGCTGCCAAGATACATAGCGCCTTTATACAAGCGCACAGCTTCTGGGAAATCCACTCAGGCACCACTGCAAGATTTTGGGTAGATTCCTGGCAACAACTTCCCAAACTTGCCTCTCTCTTTCACAAACCCAAGTGGTAAGACACCATGCAGTAGAATGAGAAAATTCATGTCCATCATTACTGGTAGCAGCAGTCTCCCCAAGGTTTTCAACTTTGGAGACCGACAAAATCATGGCAGGCCAACTGGTAGGAGGAAACCTATGATGAGATTGATCAAGAACTCAAATTTAGGAAAATCAAATTCTTTGATCAGAAGGACCGATTGAGATGGGGATACACTACCAAGGGCATGTTCACGACCAAGGAAGCATATAAAATCCTTTATGAACCTATGCAGATAATAAAAGATCAACTAGGGGACCAAGTCTGGCAACCACACATATGGCCTAAGGTTTCCACTTTCCTATGGCTTCTTAGCAAACAACGGATCCTCACATGGGATAACCTACAAAAATGAGGATTTATTGGGCCTTCAAGATGTTCCAACTACAATCTCCATTCAGAGAACATTAAACATCTCTTGGATACTTGCCCATTAGCAGCTGAAATGTGGGAGAGAACAGCACAGTGTATCAGAAGAACAGGTAGAAGAGAGGGAGACATTGTAAACACCATTAGGAACTAGCCTAGGAACCCTTTCCAAAGTTCTCTTCTTAATGCCCTCTGGAGCCTCCTTTCGGGCTTCGTCTATTGGATCATCTGGAAGGAAAGAAATAATAGGATCTTCAAGAATCAAAGTTCGCCTCTTGATACTCTTTGGTCTCTCCTCAGGCAGAATCTTCAAGAATCTCTAGCTCTAAGACAATGGCAAGACTCATATATGTCAGTCTTACCTCAGGAACGTCTCATTCTAGCCAACTGGAACCTAAAAATCACCTCTGGAGACCATATCAAGTCCAACACTTCTATTCACACTGATTCGGCACAATTTTGGTCTCCTCCTACCATCCACCCTTACAAGCTAAACTTTGATGGTGTGGCTAAAGGAAATCTTGGGCTGGCTGGATATGGAGGCATCTTAAGGAATGCGGAAGGTGCTGTTATGCATATTTTTCATGGATCGCTAGGTAGAGACACCAACAATGCTGCAAAGCTTGAGAGCTTATGGCAAGGTCTACGCATAGTAGAATCAGAAAACTTGATCCCTTTAGAAGTAGAAGGGGATTCACAAATCCTTATAGAGGCTGCTATCCGAATACAATCAGGATCCTCAGCTGCTAAGATTGCCTCGAGTTGGAGGCTTCTAAGCAGACTAGAACAAATTGAAGAATGGCTCAAAACTCCCCGCAGTGTTTCCTTCAAGCACATTCGGCAAACAGCTAATAAGGTAGCAGACAGATTGGCTAATCAAGGGGCCGATCAGTAGCTCCCATTCTTCTCTGATCCATTGAATAGTTCCAATGATACACAACTCAAAGGCGACTGCACACTCCTGGTGCACTAAGATTTATCCCTCCCAGATCCGGGTGTCTAATTATGGTACAGGTATGTGGGCAGAAGCTTGTGCGGGCACATGGCTCATCTCCACCGCCTTTCAATCTCCCACGGCACCAGACATCGATTCCCCTGCGTTCAAGATTAATGCTGCATTAATGCAACCTATCCACCCTCCTCCATTGGTTTATCTCCTGAGCATGGCGCCCTCAACTTGCCACATTCATTTTTTTCCTCCTTGCTTAAGACCCTCATTTGTAGTAGCCAAGGTTCGTCCACGAACCCTTCCAAGGATTCTCTGGGCCCTGGTTCGTTGGGCGGATTGTTGGCTGAGTCCTCAAGCCCCTCCCTGCCTCATCTGCATTCTCGCCAGCATCTTAGTCTCTGCTCCCAATTTTGCCCTTCTGGTTGCTGATGCCAAGCCTGTGCTAAACGTTTTCTGCCTCCATAGTCTTTCAAATTAATTGGATCATCCTGGTCGGCCAGCCATGTCGAAACTTTATCAGAGGATGAGCAATAGGAGAGGTAGCTCCAGGGGGCAAACAGGCTGCCAGGCATCCTCCTCCACGACGGATTCTTCGACTCTATGTTTGGACTTTAGCATGGATCGGTATCCGGCTACAAGAAGTTGTCGGGGCAGGGGTAGAGCCCTGCACAATTTGGCAGTGAGATCCCTCACTTCTAACTCCACTCGCCTACAGTTCCCCTGCAGTCACGGCAATCTCTCCTTCATGGCCTTTGTTACCATAGAGCTCAAAGAGATCAATTTTGGTCAGGTTGCAGGTTCCCTTGGAGCGATGATGGAAAGGCCGGCGGAAGATAGACATGGCACAATCCAAATGAACTATGAGCCGAGCAAGGCTTTAGGCTCAGGCAAAAGCATGGCTTCCCATATCATGAAGGATCAGGCAGGCCCGAGCGTATCTATAGTTGGAGGCTCTACAAGCAGAGAGGGCCACCCCTCTGAGGACAAAGATGATTACCAGTTTGGATGCCGCATCATCGAAGAGCAGCCCGATCCCTCCCATGGTGTTTAAACAAGTCTGTGCTCTTTGGTTTTTTGGAAATTCAGTGTGCTCGAGGTTTTTCTCTTATCACTTGCCTTACAGTCACGATGAGTGCTCCAGTTCTAATCGCCAGTTTCTATCGCGAGGGAGGCACTCTGCCAGCTTCTGGTCTCTAGCCTCGATTGTAGTCTCAAATGCTTTTGAAGTTAGTACTCAGATTTGTTTTTCAAGCAACGTTTCTCGATTCATTAGTCATGGTCCAGTTTTCCTGTTACTGTTGTCATATGGCCCTCGTTCTATTTTCAGTGCCATGTACAACAATGGGGTTTTTTTATTATTTTTTGCATTAGTCATGGTAAGGTTCCTGGCAGTCCTTCAGGAAACACTCAGTCAGGTTCTCACTGATTCTGATAAGTTATGCTTGTAAACATGCCGACTCTCTAGACTAGCTTTCATGAGGCCATAACCTCGATATAAAATATTGTTGTACTAATATAAGAGTAGACATATTCCAAACAAAAAAAACAAAACAAAACAAACCTAAAATAATACTACTTCCATAGAACCTAAAATATAAGAGAATTCAACATAACTTCATTCATATTCAACCATACTTTAACCATAACAACCCATAAAATATTGTTAAAAACTCAACCAATGATCACATTTTTGTAACATTCATTTGTGTATCATTCCGACGTGGCATATAACATGTAAGTTTATTATATTATTGTTAAAAACTCAACCAATGATCACATTTTTGTAACATTCATTTGTGTATCATTCCGACGTGGCATATAACATGTAAGTTTATTACATTTATGTAACATGTGTAACACTCATCATATTTGTGCAACGTTAATTATATATAATAATTATAATAAAATTACATTTATTTCTTTAAAAAAAATGATTAATTATATAATAATTATAATAAAATTTAAATATATAATGTTGATGAATAAAGAATAAAGAATGGTTTGTTGCTGATATGCTAATTTCGTCTTATAACTGTCGGGATAGAAATGGGAGTTATGCTGGTTAGATTCGGTTCAATCCTCACACTCAAACCTTAAACATTGACACATTTCTCATGAGTACCTATAGCGATCCTCGAACACTCGTAAATGTTGACACATTTTTAATGAATATTTATTGAAATCCTCGGAGAGTTACAGATTTTTTTTTATAAGAATTGGAAAAATATTAATGTTCATGAAACATATCTGACAAATATAGGCAGGGATTGAGGTTTCCCACGTTGACACAGTTTATAATAACCTACTACTTGTTCATGAAACACAATGCTTTGCAGAAGACATCCAATTGGAACATTTTATTTTATGGACTGCCAGCTGCAAAGAGGTGCTTTGAATCAATTTTCTTCTGTATGAAGTTTTATTTAGTAAATGTATCTCGAAATATTTTAAAATTGGTAATGGAATTAAATTCAAATTAATTTATATTCTATTTAAAAAGTTTAGGGTTATTTTCTTTAAGGACGCTACTGAGTAAAATTTTCTTTGTGAAATATATGGAATATTTTAAAATTTATGTCTAAATTAAATTTATATTATTTTGATTTATATTTAAAATTTACTATTCAATTATAAGCACACTCTTTATTACTATGCATATAATACTTTTTTAGCAAATATTAGATGCAAAGAACGTGGCCATTGTGAAGAAGAGGTGGAGAAATGACTTCAACAAATAGAAATTTTCTTATACTATCAATTAAATCACTGCATTCCATAAATTTCTTTTATACTATCGCTTAAATCACTGGATTCCATTAAAGAGGGATTTTAAGCTAGTTGAAAGCTTTATCAAAAAGGGAAAATTCGAATATGAATAAGCAAGATTGGAAAAGGTTTATACAATGACAAAGTATAAAATAAATAATGTTTTAAAAATATTTATTTCTATTAATATTTTTACATTTTATTATAAATCAATTAAAATTGTAAAGCATTTTTATATACATTATAAATAAAATGTTCCATTGCCATAAAGTCAAGAAAAAAATATGACAAAAAAAAGAATTTACAATTTTAGTGGGCTATTTCAACCTACAGAGGTGCATAGCCACACTCTCCAACGTTATTAGAAATTGGAAAAAGTAAACATTGGATTGATAGAAAATCTAGTGACAAAAATATGTTTACATGGAATTTATACTGGTTATATAAAAAATTTGATAAAAAATTTAATATAAAACACCTAATATTTGATTTAAAATAACTAACATCAAGTACTCCGATAAGCATTTGTTAGCTGATATTAGTGGGTGGGCTATCTAGGTTGAATAGGGCCATTGATAAAATTGGACCCATTATCTTTCCTGTGGATATCCAATCCCACTTCATCAGTGGGTCGGCCCCTACATGTATCTTTTTCGTTACTTTTGACTCATTCATCGTTTCAATAGCTAATTGTAGATTGAAAAAAAACATGAAGTTAGAAATTATTGATCATGAATGTAATCCAGGAGAAGGAATCATGTTCTGCAACTCCTTATTGTCCTCATCAGGCACTACTAATCCATTTCTTAGCATTTTTGTTATTGAGCCATTATTCTGGGCATAATTCTACACCATAAAACATATATATTCAACCATCTCTATTAAACCTTGGATCTGATGCTATTGTGGTCTATTTTTCTTGAAGCTAAGTTGATAAACCCAATTATTTATTCCTCCACTAATCTTGGGCTAAACCTGTTGGCTCCCAGTTAATGGTGGTGTAGAAGGTCAACGCTCCCTGTGTGTTTTGTGGCATGTGCTTAAATCTAGTGATTTGTCTGTTTAATAACACCTTCGGGTTTTGGTGTAATGACAATCGTGACGCCATCAAGTGGTATCGGAGCCAGAGGTCTCGAGTTCGAAACACACTGGGCTCGCATTGGGGCAGAGATTGTTGGCTCCCAGTTAATGGTGGTGTAGAAAATCAACACTTCCCGTGTGTTTCATGGCATGTGCTTAAATCTAGTGATGTGTCTGTTTACTAACACCTGCGGGTTTTGGTGTAACGGCAATCGTGACTCCAACAAAACCTTCCATTCAATTAACCCTATCATTTATTCATCCACCATTGTTAATCTTTACAATGAGCATTATGTAACATATTCGAATAGCCATTGGTTCTTTTTCCAATGATTATGCATTTGAGAAGGTTAAGAGACATTCGTTGCAATGCATTTTTTATATTTTTTTCCTTAATTCATTTCTCCTCAATTATGATACATGGTTATCACTAAGGGTCGTTCAATGAACCCTATCATTTATTCATCCACCATTGTCAATCTTTACAATGAGCATTCTTAAAGAAATTCGAATATCCATTGGTTTCGTTTCCAACAATTATGCATTTGAGAATGTGAAGAGCCATACGTTTCATAAGCTGAAGAGACATCTATTGTAATGCATCTTTTATACTTTTTTCCTTCATTCATTTCTCCTTAATTATGATACATGGTTATCATCAAGGGGCACAGTAAATTTTTAATCACATTTTGTAGAAAAAAATTTAAATATGCTTTAAACATGTGATTTAGATATGCAAGGAAGTTATTGATGTCAATTCTATCCATTAATATAGTGGTGACGATGAGAATATATGGGAATCTTTAAATTTAAACCATCCGAACAATTTTTTTAATTAAAAAAATGATTAAAGAACCCAATTACAATAAAATGACACCTATCTATGTAAAAATATTAAATATTAGATAATTGAACCATTATAATATTCCTAACAATATCAAACTTAACCATTTTTATTTCATATATATATTTAATGAAAAGAACTTAACTACATCCAATAACACTAGTTTTATAAAATACTATTATCATTAACTATCACTAATATCTAAATAAGAAAATTAGTTTTTAAAAAACTAATATATTTATTATAACATATTTATAGTTATAAACATTTCATTTTTTAAAAAACTAATATATTTATTATAACATATTTATAGTTATAAACATTTCATTTCAAAAATGGATTGTATATTCGTGTTTTACTACACATACATTGCATATTATATATAAAATTAATTGCAAAGGGATATGATAGCATCTTAAATGAATATTATATATAGAATTAATTGAAAAGGGATATGATAGCATCTTAAATGAATATTATATATAGAATTAATTGCAAAGGGATATGATAGCATCTTAAAGTAAAAGAACCACGAATATGTAAATTTTGAATGATTTGCAAACCCAACTAATATCAGAAACGAAAATATAGGTTAAATGCAATTCCCTTAACTTGTAAGGAAACAAAACCAGTTGCTACATTTTATAATTTATTTTTACTTGCACATTGAACTAGTTAAGTATTTTTATTCCTTTGTTATTAAAAATTCACTTCATTACTAAAATGTTTTATTCCTTTGTTATTAAAAATTCACCTCATTACTAAAATGTTCATAAAAAATCAGAGAGAAGTAAACCAATAATAAAAGAAATTAGGAATATATACATATATATATATATATATATCATAATTTAACATTTATTAAAAAATGGGTTATTGATAATAAATTTATTAAGTTTTTGGTTTAAATGAAAATTTTAATGTACTATTCATGACTTATATCAAGGGAAAAACTATGTGTTATTAAAATTTGGAGCTTAAAAACTATCAAAAGTTATCAATTTTTTTCTTAATTTTGAGTGAGGGCATTAACCAAGCTTCAATAACTTTGATGAATTCTATAAAAAGGTTAGCATATATTGGAATACGTGGATGTAACCAATCAAATGTTACATCTTTTAGTTTTCTAGGATATTTTATTGTGGTACATTGTTTATGAAAAATCTCACATCTTGACATATCACATTCCCCCCACTAAAGTTGGTATACCTATCACCCTCTTACTTACTTAAGTGGTCAATTTCACAACTTGAGACATCATGTGCTACCACTCTACAGTATTCCTCAACAAGTGGTCTTAGAATAGTCTTGGTGAATACAACTTGGCTATAGCTAGGGTTTACAACATGGACCAAACACTCGATTCTATTCATGCACTATTGTGGCTCTCCATAACGTGACTCATTTACTAGACCTCGACACCATTGACTCCATCTATGTTCTCCCATCCACTCAGCCTAAGTGACCTCTCTCTCGTTATATCTTTAGCCCATGTTGATCCATAAGATGGATGTACTTTTTAACCTCCTCTTGGAAATCATCTATTGTGTTTGTTTCACCTCGATCTAGCCTTTTGACATCATTTGCACTTGCTAGATCCATATTATCTCCCATCAACCCAACTATCAAATTTGATCTTACAACAATCCATATACCAGCCACAAAACCATTTTCCTCAACTCTTAGTTCCTTAGCAACAAGATTTCATAGGCAGTAAATATTGGGATTTAAGGTGCATTTACATACCACCAGTCATTGTTATTTCTCTTTCATTCAAGATTCAACTTATAGCCTCAAATCTATCTAAATTTACCTCTGCAACAACAATGCCAACAAGTTTCCTTTTGTACACTTCCTTCAACCATCCATGTGAACTTCTTGGGATTCAAGATGCATTTGCATACCACTAGCTGTTGTTATTTCTCTTTCTTTTGACCTTTACTGTACAACCTTATATTCATCTAAATTCAGCTCTATGATAATAATGCCAACAAGTATGCTTATGTACATGTCCTTTGCTCACCAACATGAACTTCAACAATCATATGCTCATATTTAATTAACTCTCATGAGATTTCCTTGCATTGTCAACTCTCATGATATTTATTTTAATGGTATTTATTTCCTCTTCATCATGTCATTGAGTTGATTCAACAACAAATTTTAACTTTCACTCAACTATACATGCATTCTCACCCACTCTTTTTCAAACATTCACTTCCTTCGATGACCCACATGAACTTTAGTAGTCAATATCATATGCTCGTCTTTAGTTAGCTCTCATGAGCTTTCCTGGCATGACATGTTCTTCATCTTCAACTTGGTCATTAGATTTATTCCTCCACAAATCTCTCTAATCATGTACCATTAGGCCACAAACAATTTTCTTCATAGATATTTTCTATCACATAATTCTTCACCATGGCTTTGATACTATTTTTTACTTAAAAAAACATCAATAAATAAATCAACAATAAAACATAAGAAATTAACAACAGATCGACACCATATTTTACACTGGAAACACTTGTGAGAAAATTAGGTACCCCGAGACCACAAACTATAAAAATGAGGGTTTTAGTGGAAGTCCATCAATTTTGATTTCATAAACTAGTGAAATTTTATTCATTCTCCCAAATAGTTTATAAAAGATTTTTTTTTTTTTTTTTTAAATGACCATTCTAAAATATCTTCTAGTAGCAGTAAACATGAGTGGAAATATGAAGGATGTCATGTTGAAGGTAGTGAAATTCCTCATCACTAGATTGACCTTAATTGGTGTTTCCAATATCCCAAGAGCTATTGGAATATGATGAAAGAAAGGGTTGTTTTTATGTATCATGGCAATATTTTTGTTATTGATACAATTCAATTAGTAAATAGAAACCACTAGTCAAATTAGATCCATAGTCCAAAGTGCACAGAAGAGTTATCACCTAAACAATTTGTAGTCATTTATGAGATGTTACTTCCAAGTTGATAAAATAGTATATGGGTGAGAGACAATATGTGACATAAAAATGCTTGTTATAAGTGTGGAGGAAATAACCTAATGATTTTTTTCATAATCCAAGCAATTCAAAATAATCGTGGAACAATTTATAATTTCTTATATCACTTTGCCCATTACAATTACTTTTCAAAACTGGATAATAAATATTAAAAGTTCATTGATTGATGTTGTAGTTTCATTAAAAATTTCACAAATGAATTTCTATATATCATGACAACATTATTAAAATTATTTAGTTTGTAGTGAGGTGGTAATATTCTAGGATTTTTTCCCAAGGACAAAAGCTTTATAATTGGTATTTTGAAATAGAAATCAAAATATACAGTAGCATAGCCTCTTTCCCTTGTTCAAGTTTTACAAAGTATACAATCTATCAAACTTCTAATTATTATAGTCATCAAATATGTCCATATATAAAACGCATGCCTTGATTTTTGAGAAAAACAAAAATCCCCCATATTAACACGTGTGAATATTTTAAATAATCCATTGATTTAGAGCCAGTATCACATATTGAATAAAAATCTTAGATATTGAAAAGATAGCACTCCCTGACTCACCACTACATCCCCCATCCGCTACCACTTGAATAATTACACAATGAATGGTCCTTGTCACAAATAGACAATGAACTTAGAAATATAGGCATTTTTTGAGTGAAATTCCCTGAAAAGGGTAACATTCTAGTTTATGGAGATATGATCAATATGATAGCTATCAAATATAAAACCCCATTATTGTCTCCTACTCCCATGTGCCTACAACATCCTATAATGGAAACATCCCAATAATCATCACCACTCTTAGAAAAACAAGCTATAAATATCTCATAATCCCACTTCGAAACACTCTTAAAAGTTATCATATTTCTTGTTAAAAACTATAAACTTTAGATAGATCAAGAACATAGCAAGTTATTTCAAGACCCTTACATTTAACTACAATGAATGACAGAAGTATAAAATTGACGATAAAATTATTTCCACGTATCTCTTTATTCAAGTACATCAATCATATAAGCCTTCACTATTAAGTTTTATGAAAGTGTAAATGGAGATGGTTTCTTATAAGACAATCAATTAAAGAGATGAATGAAAGAATAAAGAAAATATGTTGTTTATCAACTAATGATTTAGATTGATTACCTAAATATATCTCTTGAATAACCTAAAAGCACATATTTGTAGCTGCTAAGTTTTTCCCAAAGCTAACTACCATAGATCCCTTATAATTGAACTTGTCTACCTACCAATTCTATAACAAATGCAGGAAATCAAAGAGAGACTTAAATAAATTAACTATGAGTTTATTTTGATAACTATGTTAAGATTCCATTGATTAGTTATGGGGGATCTTTGCACATATCTGAATTGGAAAATGTTATATGTGAAAACATTCTTCAATTTGAAAGGTTGGATCCATCATTCTATTTATAATTTTTGAATATTGTAAACCCAAATTATACCATTTCTTCTTCTTCATTTTTCATATTTTGATACCTTTCTTCTTTGATTTTTAAAGACATGACCATTTTTATATTATTCTGATTATTGCTTGAACTTAATGGATATGGAAGTTAGGGATTGGATTGACAAATTATGTAACTAGATTTTATATAATAAATGAATGTTTTAATTCTCAAAATTGTTTGAGAAACAGAACATGAGTAATATGGACTTCTTCCTATTCTACAAATTTGAAAAATGGCAACCCCACATGGTGGACCTTTCTAAATTCTTCTCCCACAAATCCCAAGAGAATATTGCAATTAAGATAGTAACATAATTGGAGTGAAATGTTATGCCAAGTGGAAATAAAAACTTAGCTAGATCGAAATTTTGAGTTGAGTAAAAAGTTGAGAAAAAGGACAACAAGAGAAAAATGCGTGCTTTAAGGGAAAAGGAAATAATTTTTCGTAATTAAAAGAAAAATCCTAGGTAAATCAAAAGGGTGCAGACCCTAAAAGTAGGACATTGCTAAGAAAAATATGTTGGGAAGAAATTATAAAATGTCAATAATGGAATACAAAAGCAGTCATTAATCCTTGAGCCAATAAGTCTGAGCTCGGAGGGAGTTGTTGGAGGAAAATTATTGATTAAGAGGAACATTCTCTCTCCCATAATTTTCCAAGCAGGTTATTTTGGTCAGATAATTTATTGTAGTATTTAACTTCCAATGAAATTTATCTGAGATTTGTTTTTATTGTGTTATATGTCCGTTCAAAGTAAAAGAAAAGGTATTTTTTCCCCATTCTTAGTAGGGAGCTATTATTAAGTACACACACACACACATCTAAAATGGAACATCTGCAGAATGAATAAATATGATATAATAAATTGGTTGTTATGTTTATTAATACATGCTTGAATAATTGATAGTAGGTATGCTAAGACGTAATGTAGAATTTATATAAGGATCATGGTATTAAAATACTTTATTATGTATTGTAGTGGTTCAAGAATGGAGATCTGAAGAATGCTTATTCGTACTATACTAGATAAATGGAAACAAAGTTGAAATAAACTTCTAGTCTAGCTGACCATATAATCGTGGGGATGTTAAATAATAGAGTATCATGATAATAGTTACATGAAAGCAGGTTGGACTAAAGCGGCAACCCAAAGAGAAGAAAGTTTCTTCTCTTTGGGTTGCCGCTTTAGTCCAACCTTAAGATGGAAAATATTTCTATCTTCATTTTGGAGGGATAAGAATTGGTTTAGCACCATTGTTTCGACATGGAATTAATACTCCCTGCATTGCTGAATTGTTCGACACACGTCATCAATCTTATGATCATGCTAGAATTGGTACCATCCAAGGAAACCTTGCATCTGGTTGTCAGTATGGCACTATATACCCTGACTATGCCATAAGTTTAAATGATGTTCATTTAAAAGATTGTTGGAAATTACTGTCTGGTGTTCAAGGATTAACAATGGCAGAAGAAAGTGAATATCTTTCTGTCATAGGACAAGCCTCCTTTCAGTTGACTAATACTGCACATCCCAAGCTTAAGCAGCCTGTTCTTAAGGATTGTGTTACTGTCGGCATGTCTAATGCACAAGTTGAAGGTGTACTGTATGATCCCACTGAATTACCTGATAATTGGTATTTTCAATATAAGTCAATAGCCGAAGCTAAGAAACCTTTGTCTCCTATGAAAAGAGTTACTATTGACAATGGCCATGTCAAGATCATGCCCAAACGACCAGTCATTCCCAAGCCTATCTCTAAACCTAAGAGATATGTGTTTCCGATGATACCTCATGAAGTTTCTTCCCGAACTCATCAAGTTCCAGATACTATTGAAGAAGAAGAAACTGTTCCTGTTGGAGAACCTTCTTTGTCTCCAAATGAATTGTACATTCCTGAACATAAACCATTTTTACCTACTTTTGTAAATAAGATGCACAGAACTAGGCAAACTTTTGTACCTATGGAAGAATGGCAGTATGCCAATAGAAGATTTGTCCGAGGCGGTAAATGGCCTCCAAAGACCAAGTTTTGTACTTCCTCCTCCTCCTCCAAACAACCATCTACTAGAGCTGATTGTGCACCTCTTCTTGAACATAATTCTCAAAATCCAAATGAATTGGATCAGACCCATCAAATCGGGAATTATTTAACCACATGGTGTGCACACGCAGAAGATGTTTTAGATGATTTGGGTGCTCAGAGTGAGCAAATATTAGCAAATCTAAAACTTTTATCTGATGAGCAATCTGCTGAGCAGCAGAAAAGAGAAGACCGGGAAAGGAGAAGAAGACAAAGAAAACAAAGAGCAGAGCAACCTCCTAGATTTAAACAATCTATGGATATTCCTAATAAATGGGAAACAAGTGATTCACCCATTGAATCAGATCATTTTGCTGAGTCCAGTAACAGTCAATTAAGTACCAAATCAGTACCTCCAAAGTTTACTAGTCTCTATAAGAGCAAAGGAGATTTGGCTACCATTGAGAATGCAGCAACCCTGTTTCCATCATTTATCCAGCCCTCCCTACAAAAAGCTAATTTGCACAAAGATCCAAAATATCCTCGTGTGGAAGAAGATTTATTTCATACAAACTCCTCTGGATATGTGTTAGATCTTGATAAGTCATCTCATCCTGCCGAGTCAATTAGAATTTGGATTGGAGCATTATACCAAATGCAAGTTGTATCCAAATTGGATAATTTCTCTATTTTTTTGTTGGCGGAGAAGAGAATGGCCGGAATTGTTTGGGATTGGTGGATTGGTGCTCCTGCTGATGAAAGGAATAATGTAGCAGCCTTAGGTTTGGCTACCTTAGAAGCTCTCTTGCTAACGCAATTTGTCCCTGAGCCACAAGATGAGAAGAAAATACTCATTTCAGATCTTACTAGAATGCAATTGACTAATCTCAAAGATTTAGATCAATTTGGTGCTGAGTATATGAGTAAGATTTATAAAGCTAATCTGAGTAATGATTCTACTCAAAAGATTACATTTCTCTCAAAATTACCAGGGAACATTGGAGATATGATCATGAAAGACCTTGAAGTTCAAGGTAAAAGAATAGAACAAATCTATTGGGTCGATCTCTTATTCCGTTGTCAAGAGAAGGTTAAGTATCTATGTTGGCAAAAACAGGTACACGATATTTCTCCAAATTTGAATGTCTGTAGATCTGTTCTACCATGGACTCCTTTCAAGAAAAGGAAATCTAAGAAATATGGTAAGTTCAGAACTAAGCGTGTTGCAAATCCTAAAAGACCATTCAGAAAATATCGTTATGTTAAAAAGAGGAAAATGCCTAAGAAAGATAATGCTTGTTTTATATGCAAACAAGAAGGTCATTTTGCTGGGAAATGTCCCAAGAAATCCTCTGGAAAATTAAAAGCCTGTTTTGAGTTAGAAGATTTTGCAGACGATTGGTCTGTTGTAGATACTGATGATGATGTGTCAGATGTATATATTTTAACTGATGCCTCTGATTCAGATGATGAATCTGTACAAGATGTAAATAAAATGAATCTTGCAAATCAGGATTCAGATGTAGAGTCTGAAGCATATGAAGATGATTTTATTTCTGAGGAAGATATTCCTGATTCTTATTTTGAAGATGAAACAGAAGAGTATTCAGATACTTCTGTTACAACAACTACAACTGTTGCCTCTGAGAATTCCTTGCCTAATTTGTTGAATGTTCAATCTCAACCTATCCAGAATTCTCTTTGTCCTTATCCTAAAACAGTTGCCTCATCTTCTAATATTACTCGTTCTGTTGAAGAACAAGCTTTCATGAAGAAAATTGTCAGAACAAGTGATATGTTGTACATTCCTGTAGAAGTACAAGTTCGAGGTGAATGGATTTCTGTCGATGCATTTATTGATACTGGTGGTTCCAATAATTTGGCAAGACCATCTCTCTTTAAAGGTTTATGGAAACCTTTGCAGAATATCATTCGTTCAGAAACCATTGGAGGTTCCGTCAATTTGACTCACTATGTTGACAATGTGTCAATGAAACTTGGGGGGGTTACTATTAAAATCTCTGCTATACAACATTTTGATAATTCGGCAAGTTTGTTTCTTGGAATGCCTTTTATCAATTCTGTTATTCCTGTCACAATTAGCACTGATAAAATTATCTGCAATATCAAGAAGAAAGCTGTTGCAGTACCCAGGTTAACAATGGCAAATTCAGAAGCCAGACGTGAGCAAAGTCAAAAGAAGGTTGGACTAAAGCGGCAACCCAAAGAGAAGAAAGTTTCTCATGATTGGGAAGAAGTTCTCAAGATATATGAAGCCAAAGCCCAGCCCACTCAAAAGGCCGTTAGAGATCCTAATTGGTCTGCGGAACAAATAAATATTTTTGAGGAGTTACTTAAATGTTGTTCTAATAACCCTCAAGCATTTTGGACAGCACAGAGCCCCAAGCAGGAAATTATTACTCTACATGAAAATGGAGTAACTGGCAAGTTAATACCCTGCACTCCAGATGAAGAGAAAGAGATGCGAAAACAAATTCAGGAATTGCTTGACCTGAATCTGATTGAGGTAAGCGAGTCTCATTATTCATGTTCTGCATTTCTGGTTCGAAATCATTCTGAGATTGTCAGAGGTAAAGATAGAATGGTGATCAATTATAAGCCTTTGAATGCAATTACTAAAAGCTTTAATTATCCCATGCCTCGCCAAGAGACTATTATGCAGAAGATTCATAATGCAAAGATCTTTAGTAAATTTGATATGAAATCTGGTTATTATCAAATACAAATTGCTGAAGAAGATCGTTTGAAGACTGCATTCACATGTCCAGCTGGGTTCTATCAATGGCGTGTCGTGCCATTTGGTTTGAAGAATGCCCCTGCATTTTTCCAAAGAAGAATGGACCATATCTTTGGTTCATATGATTTTGAAGTTGAATGGATTCCAGGGAATTCTAATTATTTACCTGATGCTCTTACCAGAGAAATGAACAAAGTTCATGTATATAGCGAGAGCCTCTTCACACTTGCAGGAAAAAGTTCTGCAGATGATACTTTTGATACGTTTGTACAGCGTTTTCATATTCTAGAGTATTTGTTATCCGACATTGCGGATCAAATAAAGAAAATTGTTGGTTTTCGAATGCGAAGAAACCAATGGATACAGAGATGCCAAGCCTGGCAGCACAAGAACATTGGCATATTCTTGAATCTAAATGAAGAACTGGTTAAGGTATATCCTTTACCAAATTTGCAGGTAAAGCTCTTCTTTATACAGCTTGATGACACTTGGTTAAGCCATTATACTCCTGAGATGATCAAGACTTTAAAGACTTTGAATTACTATCAGATCATTGGAGCAATTGAATTTTCTACTTCAATGTATAGTAATGCTAAAATGCTAGATCTGATTGAAGTAAATATGAATGGTTTAGTCGAAAGATTTTTAAAATCTCTTAAGATCCCGGATCTATTTGATGAGATCGAAGCAGCATATTTACAGCAGAATACAGAACATTTTGTTTCTACTGATTCATTTCCACAGTTTGAGCTGTTTCAGTCTTTTGCTGATTGGGAAATACGAGCAGGTAAGTGTCAGAAAAAGATTCAGGAAAGAGCTTCTCAATGTGTCTTAAGAACTTTACAGTACTTAGCAACTTTCACTGATCCTTGGGATTATCAAAGCATGGATTTCAGAAATGCTATTGAACCTAACCCCTTTTCACAGCTTTATGACAAAGCTTCAATTGTGAAAAATAATCTTGCTGATGATCCTGAACAAATTAAAAAGATTTCTTTATGGCTTCAGGAATTTCATTCTTTGAAATTGGGGGAGAAGATATCAATGATCAAAACTCTTGAATTGTTGCAAGGAACTATGAAGGTATTCAGACTTGTCATAAACCAGAAGGCAGTAATTACTATCAATGTATATTCATGTGCCTGGTCTCAAGATGCGGTATGTTTGATAAATCTACTTTTGTCTAACCGTGTCTGTTCTTCAATGGTGTTCGAGTTGGGTTGGCAAGAACAAGGTAATTTAAGCCATCAATGTAAATTATGGGTGCAATCAAGCATCGAACAGTCTGTAAGTATGTTTCAGATATTTTCATGGGATTTGTTAGATGGTGTTGAACTGGCTGTACAGTCTTTGCCAGTATTCAGAACTAGTAAAAAGGATAGATTTTTAGGAATTGAAATTGACCCCTTTGCATATGTGAACAGATGGAATAAAGATGATTTCTTATTCCCATCAAAGAGCTTAAAGAAGTCGGCAGATACTATTCGGCTCAATTATGACACAGGTCAGTGTTCGCATGCTCCGCAAAAAGAAGATTCGTCCATTGCCGTCCACGACCTTAAAGGAAAAGCTAAAGTGGATAATGAAAAAGCAACTGTCTTTGTGGACGTATATCAAGATGCTCAAAAGCAAGATGACCCTACTTGGGAAGCGGATTATTTGTCATGGCTTACATCCACATGGAAAGATTCCACCAAAACTTTATCATACGATTGGGATAAGCTTAACACGCCATCAGATTCCGAGATGGGATACGATAGCGACCGCAGTCCAAAAGGCGAGTGGTAAAAGAATATTTGCCAGCAATGTGATAATGTTGATCACATGTTGTGGCGAATCTTGTAAAAAGAAAAGTTGAGTAGACACCGTCAGTGGATAAAGATACTGACAGGACCCTCAATTATTTCTACTTTTGATGTCATGCATTAGGTCAGTTAGATTCGTTTATAGGTTATTTAACGAGCTCTCTCGTTCATTGTAAATCATCGTGAGTACTCCATCGTGTTTGGAAGATAGAGAGTGCATAGTGAGTTGTGTGTGTAATCCGCAATCAGAGCTCATATCTCTGTTATAGTGGAAGTGTAATTTTACTTTGAATAATATTGAAGCCTGCTGGGCCGTCAGTCTGAGGACTGTTTCTGTTAGATCATCGTGAAGCCAAGTAGTGAGATCGTAAGGCGTGTTGAAGTAAGTCGCAAGAGGCGCAGTTTGTCCACGCGTTTCTCTGGGTAGTTGATTACAGAACGAAGGCGTTCGCTTTAAGTATTCCAAGTAAGTACCGAGTCCATCCATCTCTTTTTGGTATCAGAGCCCTGTTCTAGATCTTGTTTCACTACACTCTTATTATAGACAGAATTCTATTGAAAGCCAGCAGCTTTTGAAAGGTCACTCTGTTGATCATTGGACTGAGTAGATAAACGCTTTCATTAGTCTTACTTCTGTTATAATATCATTATGGCCAATTTCATTCGCTCATTTTCATCTATAGATAGAAAGGTCATAACTGAAGTCTCGTCACGGTCTAATGAGTCTGAGGATCATATAGAGAATGATAACCATGAAATTGTTGATACCAAAAAGAGATGGATGGACTCGGTACTTACTTGGAATACTTAAAGCGAACGCCTTCGTTCTGTAATCAACTACCCAGAGAAACGCGTGGACAAACTGCGCCTCTTGCGACTTACTTCAACACGCCTTACGATCTCACTACTTGGCTTCACGATGATCTAACAGAAACAGTCCTCAGACTGACGGCCCAGCAGGCTTCAATATTATTCAAAGTAAAATTACACTTCCACTATAACAGAGATATGAGCTCTGATTGCGGATTACACACTCAACTCACTAGACACTCTCAAACTCACGATGATTTACAATGAACGAGAGAACTCGTTAAATAGCCTAGAAAAGAATCTAACTGACCTAATGCATGACATCAAAAGTAGAAATAATTGAGGGTCCTGTCAGTATCTTTATCCACTGACGGTGTCTACTCAACTTTTCTTTTTACAAGATTCGCCACAACATGTGATCAACATTATCACATTGCTGACAAATATTCTTTTACCAATCTCCTTTCGGACTGCGGTCGCTGTCGTATTCAAATTCGGAATCTGATGGCGTATGGAGCTTATCCCAATCGTACGATAAAGTTTTGGTGGAATCTTTCCATGTGGATGTGAGCCATGCTAAATAGTCCGTTTCCCAAGTAGGGTCATCTTGCTTTTGAGCATCTTGATAGACGTCCATAAAGACAGTTTCTTTTTCTTTATCAACTTTTGCTTTACCTTTAGGGTCGTGGATGATAATGGACGAATCTTCTTTTTGCGGTGCATGCGAACACTGACCTGTGTCATAATTGAGCCGAATAGTATCTGCCGACTTCTTTAAGCTCTTTGATGGGAATAAGAAATCATCTTTATTCCATCTGTTCACATATGCATAAGGATCAATTTCAATTCCTAAGAATCTATCCTTTTTACTAGTTCTGAATACTGGCAAAGACTGTACAGCCAGTTCAACACCATCTAACAAATCCCAGTGAAATATCTGAAACATACTTACAGATTGTTCAATACTAGATTGAACCCATAATTTACATTGCTGGCTGAGATTACCTTGTTCTTGCCAACCTAACTCGAACACCATTGAAGAACAGACACGGTTAGACAAAAGTAGATTTATCAAACATACCGCATCTTGAGACCAGGCACATGAATAGACATTGATAGTAATTACTGCCTTCTGGTTTATAATAAGTCTGAAAACTTTCATAGTTCCTTGCAACAGTTCAAGAGTTTTGATCATTGATATCTTCTCCCCCAATTTTAAAGAATGAAATTCCTGAAGCCATAAAGAAATCTTTTTAATTTGTTCAGGATCATCAGCAAGATTATTTTTCACAATTGAAGCTTTGTCATAAAGCTGTGAAAAGGGGTTAGGTTCAATAGCATTTCTGAAATCCATGCTTTGATAATCCCATGGATCAGTGAATGTTGCTAAGTACTGTAAAGTTCTTAAGACACATTGCGAAGCTCTTTCCTGGATCTTCTTTTGACACTTACCTGATCTGATTTCCCAGTCAGCAAAAGACTGAAACAGCTCAAATTGTGGGAATGAATCAGTAGAAACAAAATGTTCTGTATTCTGCTGTAAATATGCTGCTTCGATCTCATCAAATAGATCCGGGATTTTAAGAGACTTTAAAAATCTTTCGACTAAACCATTCATATTTACTTCAATCAGATCTAGCATTTTAGCATTGCTATACATTGAAGTAGAAAATTCAATTGCTCCAATGATCTGATAGTAATTCAAAGTCTTTAAAGTCTTGATCATCTCAGGAGTATAATGGCTTAACCAAGTGTCATCAAGCTGTATAAAGAAGAGCTTTACTTGCAAATTTGGTAAAGGATATACCTTAACCAATTCTTCATTGAGGTTGAGAAAGATCCCAACGTTCTTATGCTGCCAGGCTTGGCATCGCTGTATCCATTGATTTCTTCGCATGCGAAGACCAACAATCTTTTTAATCTGATCAGCGATATCTGATAATAAATATTCAAGAATATGGAAACGCTGTACAAACGTATCAAAAGAATCATCTGCAGAACTTTTTCCTGCAATTGTGAAGAGGCTCTCGCTATACACATGAACTTTGTTCATTTCTCTGGTAAGAGCATCAGGAAGATAGTTAGAATTCCCTGGAATCCACTCAACATCAAAATCATACATTTGGAACCACATCTGCCATGCTAATAATCTTCCTCTAGCTAACTGCTGTGATATCTTAGCATTCAAGAAATATTTGAAATTCATAGAGTCAGTTCTAATCAAGAACTTTGTAGGTGCTAAATATATCTCAAATTTCTGAATACCATTGAAAATAGCTAAGGTTTCTTTCTCGGCAGGAAAGTATCCTTTCTGATGAATATTGAATTCTCCAGAAGAATAAGCACACAAAACTTCTTCTTCCTTACCTTCTTCTACCCTTCTTTCAAAAAGAGTAGCGGCCCAAAAATGATCTGAAGCATCAGTTTGTAATATAAGAAAACCAGAACCAGATTTCATATCAAATTTACTAAAGATCTTTGCATTATGAATCTTCTGCATAATAGTCTCTTGGCGAGGCATGGGATAATTAAAGCTTTTAGTAATTGCATTCAAAGGCTTGTAATTTATCACCATTCGATCCTTACCTCTGACAATCTCAGAATGATTTCGAACCAGAAATGCAGAGCATGAATAATGAGACTCGCTTACCTCAATCAAATTCAAATTTAGTAATTCTTGAATTTGTGTCCGCATCTCTTTCTCTTCATCTGGAGTGCAGGGTATTAACTTGCCAGTTACTCCATTTTCATGTAGAGTAATAATTTCCTGCTTAGGGCTCTGTCATGAGAATAGTTATATGGAGAATTAGAGTGTATGCCAGTTAAAGCCAAACCACTATTGAATAATTTAATTAAGGAAACATGGAGTAGAAAAGAGGATTATTCAAACTTATTGATAGATACATGTGAATTGTAATAGGTGGTTGTTTCTATTATCTAGTAATGTGGATAGTGCCATGAAAAATAGTATTATTGGGATAGGGATTTAGCCCTTTTCCCTATAAATCCTTAGCCTAAACAAAATATGGTAAGGGGTATTGATTATCCTAAGGCTTTTTTATCATACTAAATCTAGTTATATGTTGTGTGTGCGTGTGAGAAATGATTAGATAATTGTTTCCATCTAGTCTTAGATATTAACTTGTACTCATAATCATATGTGTTAATCAAACTGGAGGTTAGCTCAGGTAATTTCTTCATCTAGTGGTAAAAAAAATAATAAGGAATATCAATTCATCCACCTTGCAGGTTCTAGAAAAGGTCCTTGTAGAGTTAATGTAACTCCAATCATAGTTTTAAATGGTTACATGGATTTTCCCTTCATTCTCTCTAGTGGTGAAAAAATAAACATAGAGAATTAGATTCATAATTAAAGAGTTATCATATCAAGTCTAGAGTGGTTGCGCTATAACTATTCCATGCATAAGAAGAGACTATTGCATAAATTAATGACAAAAAATGTTGCATTTGATCAACATCAATAGTGCAGGTTAACACACAGAAGGAAAAGGTAACCAAGAATAAATATAAAGAAAACTTCTTATAGGAAAATTCTTAATTTATTCATGGCCAGACAGACAAACAATTATTAATAAAAATGCCACAAGAATAAAAACAACATATGATTGGATAACTCCGAGTATAACATATACTATATTGTGAATTAAATTTAAAATATAAGTATAGTACAAAGGTGTGAATGACAAACTATCCAAGTCATAACAAAAAAATAATAAATAGTATAACGATTGAGGTTCAATAAAACAAAGTGAATTCAAACCTTTAAAAGTTAAGAGATTTCTAGGCACATTGTTGAGGCCTTAAAAGAAAAATTTGTAGTGCCCATTAAGGATGGGAAAAAATAGGAATAGAGATGCAATATTACCAAATGCATTGTTCCAACCTGCATGGCAAGGTGCATCAACAACTATAATCTCTATTTCCACAATAGCATTGAATGGAAGTTCAAATCCAAGTGAGGTTAGGTATCTACTTGAGATAGGAAAGTTGTTACAAGTCATTTTGTCACCATTAGGCAAATGACCGCCAATTCAGATCTCTCGCTATTGGACGAAGTGTTCCAAGAATTCCCTAAAAATGTTGAAAGAAAAATTATCCCAAAGACAACAATAATATTAGATTACATTGCTCAAAACCTATTTTTAAGCACTTGTGCAGTTTCCCTAGCATTTATCTACACAAGCAAAGTTCTGACCATTGTGGCCTACACAATTCTTCACACTGTCTTCCACTAAAATTTGTGCAAATCTCTAGACAAATTTGAAAATAAAAAGGGATTTCTAGAAGACTTGTCAGTGGAATATTTCCCAACTGAAGACCTTATGCCCCTACATAATTGGGCCTCATCCCTCTGTTCATGGATAAAACTCCCGCTCTTTGTGGAACCATAATCCCTCTCTTTATGGATCTCATCCCTTCGGAAGAGGATATCAATCCTCCTCCTCTTGGCCTATAAATTCAACATAGACCAAAGGATGAAGAGACAGACTTCTGAATGTAAAATTATGATATTGGATTAGGGCTAGCATTAGGGGACTTTTGAGGTCTAAAATGGGCCTTCTAAGAAAAATGTACAACCAAAATAAACTTTATAAGAACCAATATGATTCAAGATGATGATGTCAACCATGGGGCATAATTCACCATTTTTGGAGTAAATAAGTAAAAAGACTAAAAAATAATAAAATAATAAAACTACTTTTTCAACTCGTATTTTCAACTTATATCCCTAATGTATTACTCAAATTTCAAGTGGGAGTACTCATTGGATGTAAAATTTAATTCCTCATCCAAGGAGTACCCATGTTGTATACTTTCGATGGACCCTGCTACATGAAAAATGAGAAATACATGAAAAAAATGTGATTGCAATCACGTTTTTCAGGTATTTCTCATTTTTGGTGTAGTAGGGTCCATCAAAAGTATGCAACATGGGTATTCCTTGGATGAGGAATAAAATTATGCATCCAACGAGTATCCCCACTCAAAATTTGAGTAGAGCCATAAGGCGATAAGTTGAAAATACGAGTTGAAAGAGTAGTTTTTTCTTTTTTCCATCTACAATTTGATGATGTAATCTAATCTTATTTTATTATTCTCATTACTATTTTATAAGTTCCTTAGGAGGCCCATTTTAGACCTCAAAATTCCTCTACTGAAAGCTTGTCACATAAGGGGAGGATTGGAGACCATTGGGAGTAGGCTTACATCATCAATGCCAAGGTTGTAATGCTTCTTCTTTTTCGATATTAATACAAGTAGATGTTCCATTCCTTCTTGCACTTGTTCTAATGCTCTTTGAAAATCTCCTTGATCTTTTTCATAGTTTATAACTAAATACTCATTTAATATTGTGATATATGCAATGTTACAATTTCCATTCACTTTGTGTTTCACCTTTATCTATGTTATTCTTGTATGCCTTAATTTTTTTCTGTTTATGTAGATCTTCATTTCAAGTTCTGAGGAAAGCCTTTTGAAAGCATCAGAATGACTTCCACAATCATTTCGTAGAAAAGGTAAGAGGCTCTTACATACTTCATACTTCAAACTTCAAACTTCAGTTATAAATTAAGGAAATGTTTTACTCACTTGTATGCTTATTACTGGATCTCTTTTGACTCTAGGCAGACCGCTCTTGTCTATAGAAGCGATTTGTCCACCATAAAAAAATTGGTGAGCAAAGTGTGGATTAGATTTTTCTTCATTATGTTGGGTTGTGTTATATTCTTTCCACGACTAGCCCACGTAGTTAATCGAGGGGTTCGAGGGGGGCAGAACCCCCCCTTCGTTGTTCCGATTGTGCAGAGGGGGGCGTCACAGGGGGTTTGTGCATGATTTTTGCACATGTTTTTGGGCGTGATGGTTTTCGATCCATGGTATTGGACGCGATGGTTTTCGGTCCATGGTACTGGATGGTTCGGCATGTATAAATATATATTGTAACATTGAAAGGAATATAATGAAAAATCAAGCTGGTAGTCCTGATTTTGGGGTCTAGGGGAAAATCTCTATGTATATGTGTTTTATGTGTTATGCTCTCCCATTGTTTAATTTTTGTGTTTTAGAATTCGTATGCAAGTAATTTCTGTACGAGGTTAAAACCTACATTTGGTATCAGAGTTGTTTTGGCTTCAAGGGGATGCCTTTGTTGCCGAGGGGTCTCACTTGGGCTTATGGTAGACCCTGTTCAGTGGGAGATCTGTAAGATCGATTCTGGTGGTGAAAGAAGATGGCGAGTAGTGGAAAGATAGAGATCGAGAAATTTAGCGGTCAGAGTTTTGAGTTGTGGAAACTCAAGATGGAGGATCTGTTGGTGGATAAAGATCAGTGTATCATGATAGATCCGGGTACTAAACCAACGGGAGTGTCTGATGAAGAATGGAAGAAGTTGGATGGGAAGGCAAAGAGCATAATATGATTTTGTGTCTCAGATTTAGTATTTCTGAATGTATCAAGGGAAGCTACGATGAAGGCTTTGTGGGACAAGTTAGGGAATTTGTACCAATCTAAGTCTTTGGTGAATAAACTGTTCTTGTGAAATAAACTATATAACCTGAGGATGAAAGATGGAGACTCAGTGACAGATCATCTGAACGCATTTAATACCGTGGTAAGTTAGTTAGCATCTATTGATATCAAAATTTCAGATGAAGATAAGTGCATTAGTTTGTTGTGTTCTCTGGATAGTCTAGTTATTGCAATAGGTAGCAATGCAACTGCCTTGCAGTTTGATGATGCAGGTGTACAAACAGTGTTCAAGAAGGATACCTACAAGATGGTTCAGTGAGCACTGGTATTGATGTGGGGAGATTGGATTGGAACTCTGTACAAGCTGCAAGGTATCATGGTTGTTGATGGGTGCAACGGTTATGTGGTTCCTGAAAGTGGAGCAGAAAATCTAGTGGTCTCTGGAGAGAAGACCATGCTGTTGCATCAAAGGCTTGGACATATTGGAGAGAAGGGCCTTCGAATACTTCATGGTAAAGGTATGGTAGAAGATATGAGAAATAGCTCTCTGGATTTTGATTTCTGTGAAAATTGTGTATATGGGAAGCAGAATCGGGTGAGCTTCCCCTTTGGTGGTAAGAGGGCGAAACATATACTAGAGCTTGTGCATAGTGATGTGTTTGGACCTGTGAAGGTTCCATCATTGGGTAAATCTATGTATAGATGAATTCTCAAGGAATACATGGATATATTTCCTTAAGAAGAAATCTAAAGTCTTTGACAGATTTAAAGAATTTAAGGCTCTCATGGAAAATTAGATAGAGAAGAAGATAAAGGTTCTGAGGACAGATAATGGTGGAGAGTTTTGCAGCAAGGAATTTGAAGAATTCTGTAAGAAGTGTGGTAGATCACGGTAGAAGACTACTCCATATACACCTCAGCAAAATGGAGTTACAGAAAGAATGAACAAGATGTTGATGGAAAGGGCAAAAAGCATGCTCGGTGGTGCCAGGTTAGGATAGGAATTCTAGGCAGAAGCGGTGGATACTGCATGTTACCTGATCAATAGGTCACCTTCATCAGCATTGGAGGATAAGACTCCACAATAGGTATGTACTGGTAAGAAACCATCTCTTTCACATCTGAGGGTATTTGGATGTGATGCATATGTACATGTTCCAAAGGAGAAATGAACCATGTTGGATAGTAAATCTGAAAAGTGCATCTTTATTGGGTATAAGGATGGTTTAAAGGGTTATAAGCTTTGGAACCCAGTACAAGGAAGGTTGTGTACAACCGAGATGTGGTGTTTAGAGAGGTGAAAGATGTTATTAAACATGAAGTCCAACCAAAGGAACCTAAGAAGATAGAGTTTGAGCTAAAGGAGGAAGAATCAGACTCTACAACAGAGGAGGAATCAGACGATGAAGAGCCACAAAATCTGGCTGTGAGAAGATCAGTTCGAGAAAGAAGGCAGCCAGAAAGGTATAGTCCATCTGCTTCTTGTTAAAATCTTGCTTTATCTATTACAGATGATGATCCCAGAACTGTGAACGAAGCAGTAAATTTAGAGGACTAAAAACTTTAGAAAGAGGCCATGGCTGATGAACTGACATCTTTGCACAAAAATGAGGCTTGGGATTTGGTGGAGTTGCCAACTGGAAGGAAACCAATTGGCAGCAAATGGGTGTTCAAGAAGAAGACAAATGCAGAAGGAAAGGTGGAGAAATACAAAGCTCGGTTGGTAGCAAAAGGTTATTCCTAGGTGCCAAGAATTGATTTTGGTGATATTTTTTCTCCTGTTGCAAAGGTAACTTCTATTAGGTTACTTTTATCTGTTGCTACTACTTTTGATTTTATGTTAGAACAGATGGATGTGAAGACAAAATTTCTTCACAGGGATCTAGAAGAGGAGATCTACATGAATCAACCTGAAGGCTTTGCAATGAAGGGTAAGAAATAACTAGTATGCAAGTTAAAGATGTCTCTATATGGGTTAAAACAGTCACCAAGGATGTGGTATCAGAAATTTGATACATTTATACGGGGACTTTGCTTCACCAGAAGCAAAGCATATCACTATGTGTATTTTAAATTAATTGGTGACCGTGTTATTTATTTGGTCTTGTATGTGGATGATATGTTGCTGGTTGGAAATGTCAAAAAAATTATCCAGGATTTGAAGACCCAGTTGTCCTCCAAATTCGACATGAAAGATCTTGGTGTTGCAAACTATATTTTGGGCATGGAAATTAAAAGAGATTGGGCAAAGAGGAAACTCTAGTTAAACCAGTGGAAGTATGTCGAGACAATATTGCAGAGGTTTAATATGTAGGATAGTAAACCGGTGAAGGTTCCTATTCTTGTAGGTGTAAAGTTATCTGCTGAATAGTGTCTCAAGACACAAGAAGAGGAAGAGGATATGTCCTGTGTTCCATATGCAAGTACAGTCTGTAGCCTAATGTATGCAATGATCTATACTAGACCAGATATTACACATGCAGTGGGAGTATTGAGCAGGTTTATGTCAAAACCAGGGAAGAAGCACTAGAGAACAGTGAAGCAGGTTTTCAGGTAGTTGTGTGGCACTAGTGATTATGGTTTGTGCTACTAAGGAAGACTAGGATTGGATAGAGTGTTGGATATTCGTGGCTTTGTTGATGTAGATTGAGCTGTAGATCTAGACCAGAGAACATCTACAAGTGGGTATGTGTTTTACCTATTTGGAGGTGCAGTCAGTTGGATGAGTAAGAAACAATCCATAGTGGCACTATCAACTATAGAGGCAAAATACATGGTAGCCACTCATGCAAGTAAGGAAGCAGTTTGGTTGTAGAGAATGTGTTCAAGTATGGGGTTACTACAGGGAGCTATAAGGATAGACTGTGATAGCCAAAGTGCAATTTTCTTGGCAAAGAACCCTGCTTATCATTCAAAGACAAAGCACATTGATGTTCAGTATCACTTTGTGAGTGATATGATAGAAGACAAAAAGGTGTTTTTGGTAAAGGTGAACACTTTGAAGAATACTGCAGATGCATTGACAAAATCTGTGAGCTTTGAGAAGTTCTCTTGGTGTAGAGAGACAATGAGCATTTCAGGGCTGCAAAAATGACTAAGCTCTCTTGTGGCTCCCTGTGGAAAGAAAACAACAAGTGGGAGAATTTTGGGTTGTGTTATATTCTTTCCATGACTAGCCCACGTAGTTAACCAGGGGGTTAGAGGGGACCGCAGCCCCCCTTTTGTTGCGTTGATTGTGTAGCCAGGGGGTTCACAGGGGATTTGAGGCGTACCCGTAACCCCACTTTATGGGGTCCGGGGAATTTTAGTTTTGGACCCTATGTTAGGTTGGGTGGACTAACCTATGGTTTAGAGCATGATTTTCACACATGTTTTTGTACGTGATGGTTTTCGGTCCATGGTATTGCATGCTTCAGCATTTATAAATATGTATTATAACATTGAAATGAATATAATGAAAGATCAAGCTGGTAGTCCCGGTTTCAGGATCTAGGGGAAAATATCTACGTATATGTGTTTTATGTGTTATGCTATTACATTGTTTATTTTCTGTGTTTTAGAATTCGTATGAAGGTAATTTCTGTATAGGGTTAAAACCTACACATTATGTCCACTTTGGACCTTTGATTGGTTTTTTTAGCCTTGTTTGATTGTGTTTTAAACCTTGAAACTTTAAAGCTCTGGATTTGATGACTTTTTTTTTAATTTTTCTTAAGTGTTCTCAATTTGTGAACTTTTTATTTAGTAATAACGCACAAAATTTTTCACTTTAAATTTAGAAAAAGTGCATATGTGAAGTGGACCTAACTAGTAACTTACACAAGTCTTGTAATTTTTTGAAAAATTAGGGTTTTCATCTATTGTGTCTAGAATTTTTTGATTGTTATTCTTTCTTGGATATGTTTACATTCTCGAAAATTATGTTCCAATTTGATTGACTGTTGTGGATTGTCTTCTTGAGAAAATCCTTATCTTTCTGAATTAGGGTTAAATGTTTGATCTCATGATTTGTTTATTTATCAAAGGAATTATTTGTAATTTTCCAAATAGTGTCTTCTAGCCTTTATTATTTCAAAGAATTAGAATTAGCATTTGTTTTACCTATTTGTAAAGGATCATTAAGTTTATGAAAAATAATGTTTTTCAAGATTAAGCCTTTTTTCCCTCATAAATTGCTTCTTTTGGTGAAATTGAAATGAACAATTATCATCCCTTTTAGTAGTGAGGCATCTCATAATTATACTTTAGATAGTGTCATATTGATAGCATTCATTTGAAAGATTCATTTTTAAGATTTGTTGGTCTTCCTTTTTAATTTTGAAAAGTTTTGAGTGTTGTGTGTTTAAAAGAAGTTTTTATAATTCTTGTGATTTTGGGTGAGCTCAAATGTAAAAGTGAAATTTCTATATTGAAACAATTTGAAAGTGAAAATTTCACATTTACTAAAAAATAACTAATGTGAAATTATAGGCTCTGCATTTTGTTTGAATATCGAAGAAAACTCTCTTTACTATAGATAGAAATTCATCGAAATAAAATATTAAATTTTGCATGTTTCCTGCATTATGTTTGGAAGCGAAAACTGATATCATTTACACTAGATCTATTAAATCGACTTTAATGAAAGAGAAACTATAAAATCAATCAAATTTTTAATTAACCAAAACTTAGTGGTTCTATGCTAGAAGATGTGTTTTGGCGTCTATAAACATAATGATTGTCAATTTTGTGTGTGGTACATTCTGCGGGTAGTCACTATCTCATGTACATAAGTATATTAGACTGTTATTCATATACTATCGAGTGTATCAGATGGAGCTCCACATATAAAAAGCATATCAAGATGCTTCCTATCATAGAAGCTCACATTAGACAAGCTAACATGAACTATACCTCCACTTACCTCACGTATATTTTGGAGGCCCCTTTGTAGGTTGCATTACATCCATAAGTAATCGAATTAGTTTCTTCCTCATTTGTGATAAACCGAACACATCATTTGGGGGGATTACTTGCATGTACTGGAAATGGTATTCCACAGTTCTCAGTGGCTTAGTAGTCTTTTATACATAGTTACCATTTATTTTTTATTTTGGTTATTTATTTGATTGAATAAAATTGGAACCAAACTTTAATAAAATTCATCGTGGCAGAGTTACCAAGATATTCGCATATAATGCAGGTTTACCCCCTGAGTACACACCTTGTTAATTCGAGAATATCAAAGAAGATGGATCAAAATCGGTAGGATTTGGAATGTTAGATCAACCTTAAACATCTGGATTTGTGGAATTGGAAACAACAAAAACTAAATTAACTCAACCACACAGAAAAAAATTAGACATAGTTCAATTTGAACCTGAAGATACTGAGATTATTCAAGGTGAATTTGAGGTCAGTGAAACTTCATAGATAGATTTACCTGATCTCGATATTGAAGAAATTGAATTTGACAGTTATGAGCCTAAATCACCTTCAGCTACTATAGACCCTACTCCTTTACTAATTTCATCTCAAAGAATAACTATAATTACAACTACTTTTCCTGCTAGTCTTATAAGTAAGGAAGATATTACTGAAGGTGAGGAGGAAGAATCACCACATACTCCTCTTACTATTGGTGATCCATCAATTTTTCCAAGACTTCATTTTGATCCTTTTTGACTAGATCCTTAACATTTTACCCCTCTCAACTATTTAGGTCAAGGTATTCCTTGTGTATGTACTCCTTTTCATTTCACACCTAGGTAATTCATGTCAAAAATGCTCCTATAAGTCAACACACTGTAACTTCCATGTTTACAAGCTCACCGAAGTCATTTCTATATGGCAGGCTGTTAGTTCCCGTTGGGTACTAGTCACATACTGGAAATTTTTCAGGACCCATTCCTTCCTCTCAAGTTTCTAATTGGATTTCTGAAGTTTCGTCTGGTTTATCTACCTCTAATTTAGAGGATACTGCTCAAGGAATTACTTCTATGCATGAAATGCCTTTGGAATTAGACTGGTATGTTAATATGTTATCTAGAAATACATGCAACCTCAATTGAATTCAACCGATATTTATTTTCTAGTTGGGGGACAATCATCCTATGTTCTGCATGGAGGAAAACCCCCTAGTGGAATGTATCCTCAAGTTGCAGGACAACCTCTTGCTGTAACTTCTACAAATTTTGGTTAGATACCTTAAGTCGGTTCAATTCCATCTCTTATATCTGAACCCTTGATTGGTGCTCATTTTCTAGGAATAGGGAGTATTGGAACCATTCTTATGTTCAATCACCTATTCAAGCTACCCCATGACTCCCTTTTTATCAGATAATCTAGGCTACTAGTAAATCTATACCACATAAACCTATTCAGGGAATCCCAAAGGTGTCCATCCAATAGCCTATCCAAAGTATTTCATAAACACATGTTCAACAACCTCCCTAGGCATCCCCACAAGTTTCTATCCAAAAACCTATTTATAGTATTTCCAAAGTGTCCATTCAACCTACTACGAATATAACTGTTCAACAATTAGTGCCAAGTATACCTCGAGCACCTGTCCAATCTACGCCCCAAATAACTATTCAAGGTATTCCTAAAATATTGGTCCAACAACCTACACATATTATTTTTCAAGCATATGATCATCAAATTTTTCCTACTTTTCAGTCTATAACACAAATACCTAGTGGACAACCTAGTGTAGGACATTTCAAACGTGGTATGAAGGTCAAAATTTTCAAGGACAGACATTTCAATGTCAAAGTTTTCAAGGACAACCTTTGCAAGGCCAACTTTACTTGGATCAAATGGTACAAGGTCATTCATATCAGAATCAACCTTTTCAATGTTAACCATACCTTGGTCATACATTTCAAATTCCATTTCAAACACAACCTGGCATGAGTTACCCTGGTTACCCTGAGGCAATGGATATTCCAACTGTTGGAGCTATTCCAAGATATCCTAGATATCCTCCTCCTGGAGTTGGACTTAATCCTCAAGAATATCCTCAACAAGACATTAATCGACAATTAGCTTTGATATCAACTTTAGATTTACTAGATTTATCCCATCTCACAAATGATCACATTTATTCTCATCCTTTTTGGCCAATGATTCTAACTAAATTTCCAAGAAATATACCTAAATTCATCAAATCGTGTCATGACATATCACCTATGGTGTTCTTCAAATTCATTAAATGAAAATTCCATAAAATTATAACTTTTCCAACGAACTCTAACATGTTCGATAGAAAAATGGTACATTGAGTTATCATGTGCTTCTTTCCACAACTTCATATCCATAGCAACAACATTTTTAATGCATTTTCCGTTAACCATTCACTATGATACTGGTACCAAAATTTTTCTCCTTAAAATAATATGATTCTACCTGAATTTTAGATCACATAAATTATTGGAGTGTAGATGTCATTTAGTTAAAGTTTATATTCAAAATAGAATATTAGAAGAAATACTCACTAAATATTTACCTCTAGATATACAAAAAAGATGTTGCTAAAGGATGAGTTGTAATATAAGAGTAGGTTATATATTGTGCCCAATACTTAGACGTTGTCTATTCACAATCCAACACTTTTCACAAAAAGATTTTAATTCTCCTTGCCCATATAATTCAACTCAAAAAGTTTCAACTCCTATAGTATCTCACACTACTGATGTCATAATTGGTTCTGTTAGCAAACAGTCAAAGGGTTAATCATCTAAGAATAACTCTAAAAATACTCAAACTGCTACCACACAAAAGTCACCCTGTGAAAATACTTCTCCTAAAATTAGTTCCAAAATCAATCTAGTAGAATCATATATTGGTAAGACTCAACAACCTAGAAGTAAGAAAAAAGGAAAAGGAAAAGCAAAAACAAATTCCTCTCAAAAGAAGAAACCAACCAAAACTAAACCTTCTAACGAGAAAAATAAACCTCGTTATCCTTGTTTAATATGTAATGAAGATCATTATACTAATGAATTCCCACATCGTGTAGAGGTTACCAAATTCCTCAAAGGTTCTCCTACACCTGCTATTTTGAAATATCCTTTGCCTTGTCAAGACAGTAAAATCGTTGCTCATAATTCATCCTCTTCATCTGCATCAGCAGACATCATGATGATGTATTCAAAAGTTTAAGTTGTAACTAGATCTAAAGATTATTTATCTAAAACTCCTGTAAATGGAAATAATACTAGTCAATCTAGTCAACCTTCTATATCAGTTCCACCTCATTTTGAGCCTTTACAGATTAGGAAACCAAATTATGACATGGTAATCCATTCACCTCCCAAAGGTGTTATTCAAAAGTCATCTTTTAATCCACATGCTAGAGAGAGTTAGAATTACAACATTGTTGAAGACCTGGCTAAGTCTCCTTCAACAATGTTGGATCATGAAATGCTGCAAACATGTCCAACACAAATGAAATTACTATTGTAAGATATTGGAGCAATTGATTGTCGGGACTCTAATTTCATAGTCTTTGATCTTGAAATTCATATACCTAGACACCCACATTAACTAGCCTTTCAAATACCAGTGTTTGTTAAAACCAAAAGAGTCTTTTGTGCAGTAATTCATGAAGGCTCCTAATGTGTATTGTGTCTATTGCTTGCAAGAAATATTTGGGTTCTCTAACTATCAATCAATCACCTACCACTCTCAAAGCCTTTGATGGAAAATGATTTTGACATTACGGTATATTGAATTACCTTCGAGTAGAACTAAAAGGTAAAATGGTTGTAATCATGGTGGAAGTTGTTGATGATCAACTTTATTACAATCTTTTATTGGGTCAAAATTTGACTTATGCGATGTATGGAATGGTCTCATCACTTTTTCGAACGATGTTATTTCCTCATCAGGGAAGGATTGTGAAAGTAGACCAATTCTCTTATTATACCTCTAATCCTAACTCTATTGGTAGTGTACCCTTTGTGGGGAAAATGATTACACATTGTGAATATATTGGTGTCAGTTTGCTTAAGGATTCATTATTTATGGGATTTTTTTCACTCCCTCCACCCAACACTTCTTCTAATGTTATCTAGGTCATTATGATCTCATCAAGCACTTCAAATTCATATGATCCTTGGATTGTTCCTTTAGAATATGATTTGACCACATATGGTGACCAAATTCCTCTAAGCCCATTGAAACTATCTTATCAGGCCATTCAATCATTTTCAGAACCATTCCCCATTGAAAATGATCGAGCGAATGCGATGAGTATTCTCAATCCTCTTGGCTAGAACCAATCTCATTTCCTGATCCTTTCAATAATTTGTTTCCAATAGATGAAAGCATCATGGAAGTTATGAATTTAGATGAAATTCCTTAGGACGATTATCATCATCGTTCCTATTTTCTTCCCAACTTTGAAAAGAGTCAGAATAGATTATCCACAATGATTTCACCTGAGATTGTAGATGACCCTAAATTAGCTATATCAAATTTTGAATCTAAATCTAAAAATAATTTAGTGAATATATCTACAACTCTCCCACTTAATATCTCAGTGAAACCTATAATTACAAAGAACGTTCATATAGGTGCCTCATGTTCACTTGATGAAATCCATACCTGCAAGGCCTTATAATAAGAATTCCATGAAATATTTTCCTGGCCTTATTAGGAGATTCTAGGCATCGACTCGAGTATTGTAATTCATGAAATTAAGACTTACCCATATGCTAATACTATTAGACAAATATTATGTCCAATGAATCCTAGGAAAGGTTCCACCATCAAGGTCGAGGTTGAAAAACTTCTAAAAGTGAGATTTATCTATCCTGTTCCCTTAACTGATTGGGTTTCTAAGATTTTTCATGTTAACAAGAAGCAAGGGACAATTAGAGTATGTGTCGATTATAGAGAAACTAACAAAGATTGTCCTAAAGACAACTATCCTACACCCTATATCTATCAAATAATTGATGATTATGTCGGTAATGAATTTTTTTATTTTATGGACGTATTTTTTGGGTACAATCAAATTAACATACTCCACTTGGATTAACATAAAATCACATTCATTTGTTCATGGGTGACTTTCTCTTATCGAAAAATTCCATTTGGACTTAAGAATGTTGGCACTACTTTTCAACAAGTTATGTCTTACGCCTTTCATGATAATAGGCATATTGTAAAGCTATATTTAGATGATCTACCAGCTCATTCATTGAAACACGAAGATCATTCAGCGCATTTACGATCACTCTTTATCATATGTAGGCATTACAATATACCCTTAAATCCTCACAAATTTGTTTTTTGTATAAAATCTAGTCAATTACTGGGATTTGACATATCTAAGGAAGGAATTCGTGTTGGCACCCTTAAGGTAGATGTTATTTTTATTTTTCCTCCTCCTTGGAATTTGTGGCAACCAAAAAGTTTTCAAGGGAAAGTAAACTTATTATGTCGATTCATTCTGAATTATGCAAAGTTAGCTAAAGGTTTTGCTCAGATTTTATAAAAGGTCATCTCTTTTTATGGGATGAAATTTGTCAAAAAAACTTCGATGCACTTAAACACATGTTTACTCACAAACCTTTGTTGGATCTGCCTCATTATCATTGAGATTACTTTTTGTATTTAGTTACATCTTATGTTACCATTGGCATGGTATTAGTTCGAGAGGAAGAATTGAACAACGAACATGTGATTTATTATTTAAATAGGAATCTTACCAAAACCAATATTAAATATGCACATCTGGAGAAATTGGTATTGGCAGCTGTGCAGGCTATCCAAAGATTTCGCCATTATATTCTTTTGCATAAAATAATAGTGGTTTTATATTTACACCCTATGTTTTACATTCTTACTAGAAAATTGCTTGGGGGGGAAATATTCCAAATGGATTGTTATCCTATAGGAATTTGACTTACAATTTGTGAAATCCAAGCCGAAGAAATCATTTGCGTTTCCTAAGCTAATTTGTGACTTTCCTGACTTTGAAATACAAACTATGGCAAAGGATTCTCTTCTAGATGGGTCACTCTTTATAATAAGTACATTACAACCATGGAGATATTATTGTTTATCTTCAAACTCAGACTTTTCGGTCTGAATTATCTTGAGCTGAGCATCGTCACATTCAGTACAAATCTAAAAAATATACTATTGTTGGTGATCCACTTTATCATCGTGGCACTATTTCCATTTGTAGATGATTTTTAATGCATGATGAAGCTAAAAAAGAATTAAATTACTGCCATTATGGAGCATGTGGAGGTCATACGTAGGGGTTTTCCACTGCATGAAAAATCTTACGCATTGGATATTTCTAACCTTCCATGTTCAAATATTGCATTACTGTAGTCTAAAATGTCATAATTGTCAAATATATGATCAAAAAATGCATGAACCTCCTGCTCCCCTTCACCCAATCATCATCTCTAGTCCCTTTGTGAAATGGGGCATTGATTTCATTACATGTAACCATCACTCAGCCGGGGGCATGGGTATATTATCCTAGTTGTGGATTATTTTACAAAATGGGATAAAGTGATGCCTACATATAGGGATGATGGTGAAGCTGCTACTCTTTTCACATTCAATAATGTAATTTATAGGTTTGTTGTTCCATAAGCCATTTTCATGGACCATGGTAGCCATTTTCAAAATTTTATGATCAATGAACTCACTGCAAAGTTGGGATCACATCATCATAACTCAATTCCATATTACCCACATGAAAATGACCAAGTAGAAGTTGTGATTTTTTTTTTAACTACTATGCTTCAAAAGATTATAGGGATTCATAAACGAAATTGGCATTTAATGCTTTTCTTATCTTTGTGGGCAAATTGCACGTCAGCAAAAACTGCAACTAGATTTACTCACTTCCAATTTTCTTACAGTCTAGAGGCAAACTTACCCATTTAATGTGAAATCTTATCATTGAAACTAGTAGTCAAACTATTGCATTCTACTTCTATAGAGGAAGAATGTTTTCTATACTTATTAGGTTTAGATGAGACTCATCATGAAGTTGAATTGGCTAGTGAGACTCATAAAAAATGAGTTAAGGAACAATTTGATAGAAATGTAAACCCTCATATGTATTCAAGAGGTTACTTGGTATTATTTTACGATGAAGAACATGATAGGTCAGGAGCTAGTAAGTTTGAACCTATGTGGCATGGTCCCTATATCCTAAATGTGCACTTGCAAAGCATTCCTATGAGCTAATTGACTATGACGGTGTTCCTTTGGGTAAGCTCATAAATGGGATTTACCTTAAAAAGTACTATGCATGATTTATTGCATGGGTAGATTGTACATTGTTTTACATATTGTACATGTGTCGCAATTTTACTTCTTTTTGGAATTCCTACTTCCTCTTCATATCAGGTGATACACTTGACTTGTAGATGTCAATGCTCCCTCAAACTTACATTGGCTATGCTGATCGCGCTAGTCATAGTACTCAGAATCTCTCTTTTGCATCTTGGGCTGTCTTTTTTCCCACCGATGAGTTAGTAAGCTTGCGTGGAATATGCCTTGGTGAAATGAAAAACAAAATTGCAAAATATAATGCAGTCATGGAACTATTGTATGACACAATTTCATTTGTCATTCATCATTTAATTGTTAGAATTAATTCTCGACTCATAATATTACATGTAAATCATGTTTATTTAGTTATAATCTCTACAACATTAAGGATTTTTTTCTGGGTCCAACTCTTGGAAAGAGAATTTGATGAAATTTAATACCAACATATTCTAAGACATTTAAATACATTAACAAATGCATTGGAAAATTATGTATTAAATCGTCATTTGAAACATTTGTAAAAATAAAATAGTAGTCATTCAGATATTGTGAAAAATAAGATGACAAAATAGAAGTAGTCTTCATTAATCATAATATCTATAAAAGGTTTTAGTTTACAAAAAATGTCATCAAAGACATATGAGGCTTTGTGGCCTTTATCATCTAAACATGTCGATAGAACCAAAAAAAATATATAGCCCTATGACTAGCAACTAAGCATGATGATCATGGTGGCAGAAAATGGCATAAGACACTGTTTGTAATAGATGGATAATCGACCCAAGTACACCTACATTGTGCCTCTAGTAGTGAAGATGTGAATCATCAATCCCAATGTTTGGAATATCTAGAGTTAACCTCTCTAGATTACTCTCAATCTTGGTCAGAGTTTGTACCTCCTCTGGATTATGTGCTATAGGAGCTAGATGCTCATCACATCTGAAAAATAGTCACATTGTTGTCAGTCTAACTAGTCCCACATTTGCATGATAATTTTAGATCACTAGTCTGAGATTCAAAAAGAAAAAAATATAAAATATAAAACAAATAAAGTTAGAATTTTTACTTATATCACCCAATTGCATTCTTGCAGGGACTCGAATGCCTTGATCACTATCTAATTTATACTCGCATAACGGTAATCCTCAATCGTGATGATTTGGTGATTTATCCATCTAAAAATGTAGGAGTATATCTGACCACTACACCATCACAACCTTCGTGGTAGGCTATTAATGTAATCCAATGCAACATACCAGGATCCCGTGTCCTCCCATCCCCATGAAAACTTATGGACAAAGCATATGAATACTTTCTAAAGAAAATGACATGACTATAGCACCATACCCAAAGTTCTTTAGTTGCCCATTATTTTCTATGGTGAGTTATCCTTTAACACTGGCAGCAACTCCTTCGAACCAATTAAACACAGTGGGATGCAAGGACTCTGGTGAAATCTACATCTAAGATTTGGTGACAAGGTAAAGTGCAACACTTCCACATAGCCGAGAAATGGTATATTCTATGGTCATCAGTGGAAGTATCTGGATGCCCTTGACCTAAATTCTTCCACCACTAAGTTTGGACCTAAGAACACATTGTTGGGCTAAGTAAGATTTTGTTGTTTCTCTGCCTAGCGTACCTCCAAACAATGAGATATTAGTTCCATGATGTGAGAGCCCCATTAAGAAATAAATAACATTGGTAGTGAAAAATTCTACTTTCGCACTCTCAATGAAGAGATATTGCGCAAGCCCATGAGGTCACCCTAAGCTTTTAAACATGCTAAAATACATAAAAACTACCATGAAAATGCAACATTAAAACCATCAATATCAATAGAAAAGGATGATCTCTTACCTGGAGAAGATGACATGTGAAATGGTTCACTACTCTGACCATAATCTTCTGTTGAAGATTTGGGTGAAAATTCATTCTCAAGAGCTCCAAAATGGTAAATATTTTTTTACTTTTTCACCTTTTATAAGCAAAATAGGACTATTAAAAGAATGTTTTTTTCTATAGCTTCTAAATTTCAAAGTTTGTTAATGATTTTTGTTATCTTTCGAGTAGTTATGTTGATTTTTCGGTTTGAATATGCATTTTACAGGGTTATCTATGAAAATAGATCATTTGTGCAACGAGTAAACTTTTATCACTTTTTTGCGCTTTTAAAATTTACCAAAAAAAATGAAACCCTAGAGTTATCTTTAATATATTTTCTAACTCTTGAAATATGCAAAGATTTCCAAGTATGCTTGCGTATTTAAAACTCATTAAAGTGAACAAAAATTTCTAGTCGACACAAGTTTACCCCTTTTACGGATTATGTAGACTATTTTTGAAGAATGTATATGTTGACTAATCCTGGACAAAATAGTTATCTCCTGCATTATTTTACCCTTTTCTCAGCTTGAGATACTAAATATACAAAAATTGACATTTCAGAGTTTACTTATGTATTTCTCTTGACTCCATGAATATGAAAAGCACTAAGTTTTACCTTCTTTGGGCTCGTTAAGACTTTACATTGAAAGAAATGAATGAGTTTTATTTGCATGTATTTTTAAAACTCTTTAGATATGAAAACCACATCAAGTTTCCCCTTCATTGAAGTCGTAAAATGTAAACAGTGCAGGACTCATCAATCGTGATGAGACTGAACCACTCCTTCTTAGGGTTCATTAAAGATACTCCAAAGGATTCATACAAAGGATGATCTTATAGGACAATCAAATGTTATCCTCCTCAAGCTTTCATAAAAGTCAAGAGGTACTTTCTAGTAATGGTGGGGGGAAATTGGAAAGAAATATTTGTTTTTGTATTGAAAGAAGGAAGTATGTTGCTCTTGAACATGACACTCCATCACCTGTGTGACTGGGTTGGGAAATCCATTTTCCTCTTAATTGATCACACCTTATTGAAAGCCTTTAGATGGAATTTGGTCTTATTTTTTGAGTTAAATGATGCCAAGTCAAAATGTCATCTTTTTTATATGTTCAATACAAGTCCAACCACAATTAAAATTACTTTGCAATTCATAGCAAGAAATCGGGTCAACCATCCCTGAGTCAATGTTGAATTACTCCAAATTTTCTCTTCAAAACTTGACATGAGTTTTGCATCATAGGCCCTCCTGCAATGGGTCATTTCCTATCGACTTTAGATTATTATCTAGGAAGTCGATCTAGAAACCTCCTTTGGTAAATTGAAACTTGCATGCCTTGATGGAAGGTTTCTTTCCTTTGAAAATAAGTTCTCATCATTAACCTTCGATCAAATGATTCTATGAGTGTTCAACTTCAAGACGTTCTATCACACTTCATTTATTGTACTAGGGTACCTTGAGAACCATTTTCATTATTAGCGGTTTCTTTCGCACCTGTTAACAGTTCACATCATTCACTAGTAATAAGGTGGTTTCTACCATGTTTGACTTCAAGACATTAACTCGCATGGTTAGATTCATACTATGGATTGGTATATATGAATACCAAGACCCTGGATCTAGTTTCATCCATCCAGGCTACACGGAGTTTCAAGATATTCATGATTCTAAAGATAAATCCATATTTTATGGCTATGTCTATATTGTGTCTACTTTTGACATGGACCTTTATATATTTCTGTACTGATTCTTGGAGATAATTTTACTCTGAGTGTGGGAATTCCTACTTAAGTGATTATTATAGGAAAATATTGTATCATCATGCTTGATTGTTTGTTTCAAGCCTCCAACCAATTGCTCTCTAATCCTAACTTTGGTATGATGAAACGCTTGACTCCTCAAACATTTATTATGACTTTGCACTTTACGGGGAAATATGTTACACGTCATTTTGTCACCATGTTGTAGTGAAAAGTCAACCCACCCATTTTTTAGTTATTTATTTCAAATAATGTGGACCCTTTCCATAAATTTTTGGTTAAATCATTGTTTTTAATATTTTCCTTTGCTTAAGTGTCTTACAATTTTGCCAATTTTTCATTTTCATTGGATTTATATTTTGATTTCTAAATTGAGTTCTACATTTTTTCTAGCTTTCCATCGGTACGTGTTTCATCTTATTTAGTTACATGGTTTGCAAACGGTACTCATCTGAAGTTCGATAATTTTTACCACCTTTGTTAAAAAAATGTACAAAATGTATATCATTTAAATTTTTGTACCTAAATTAGTAATTGATTGTAAATATTAATTATGAGTTAATTTTTACTAATTATTTCATTTTTTTATGAATGGTCCTACAAAGTCACTACATCCAAATTGTAGAATAATAAAAATTATGTGTTTTCGGGATCTCGGTAATTTATTTCAATTCCCAATTTTAAAAGAAATTACGAGACGCAATATCTCAAAATTGAAAAGTTGTTGTAGTTCATTTTGTAAATTTTTTAATTCTCAAAGTCATTCTAGTAGATAATGGAGGAGTTCTACTCCAAGTGGGCCCACCTCACCTCCTCAAAGCCCCGATGAAAAAATCTTGATAAAAAGTCTCGATATCTAATACTTGGAAAGTCTCAATATCCAATAAAAATCCCGACATTTCAAGATTCTCAGTATCTAATAAAAATCCCCAAAATTTGATAAAGTCTCGATATTTTAAAAAATTCCCGAGATATCTATATATATATTTCCAATATTTAAAATACCAATATTAGATATAGGATATCAGCTTTTTGTTCTGGTACACATTTAAAAACTTACGATATTAACTCATCCAAAAACTTACGATATTAACTCGTCCTAATATCCAATATGAATAATATGCAACGACTATTTGATTTAACATATGGTTTCCTTCCCCGTCTCCGGAAAGCTTTCTCTCCATACATATATGACCCTCTTTGAATTTCATAATCGATCCATTAATGGATCTACAACCATGTATAAAGTTTTGTCTGAGATTTTTTAAATATAATATATTTTAATTAAATAATATGCTTTAATTATAATTTTAATACATTAATTTTTAATTCAAATTTGTTTTAATTATATATAATCAATTTATAATTAATTTAATATAATTTTGTAATTATAATTCAATTAATGTTAATTAAAGAATAAATGTTATTTTAATTTTGGATCAGAATTTTAATTAATTTTTTGTTTTTTTATCAGAGTAGCAAATTTTCTAGAATTCTGGCAATTTTGAAACTTCAATCTTGGAAGCTTATAAGTTAAGTTTTACTTGGTCAAATGAGGCCCAAGATGACTCGTTGGATAGATAAAATCATGGACAATATTTCTAAAGTAGTTTAATGACCATATTCGGTGTTTAACGAGTGTAAAATTTAGCTCAAGATCAAGCTCCAAATTTGTAAACAAAATTAATTTTATGAGTTTAATGTTTGCATTTTCATTTTCTCGTAGTTTTTTCTGAGTGAAAATCATTCGACTATGTTATCTTTGACCAATAATATCTTTACAAGGATCAATGAAAATATGAAAATTATTTTTATTTATTTAATTAATTAAGTTGTCATTAGAAAATATTTTATTTTCAATATTTGGCAATTTTTTATTTTAATTTGTATTTTAATTAAATTTTGATTGGTTTTGGAAGGAGAACAGTTGAGGAAATGAGGAAGAGAAGATTTCAATCAATAGAATTTCTCCAACAATAGAAGCAAAATAATTTTGACCAATGAAAATTGTTGAAGAAGATTTATTTTTCAGCGACTCCTATTTGGAATATATTTATGTAATTATAAATAGTAGTTTGTAGAATGGAATAAGGGCTTATATTCTCTACAATTCTATAATTCTTGTGGCACTACTGTCATAGGGGTTTGGATCTGTAGGTTAGAGGAGAGTGAAATCTCATATCTGGGATAGTTGATGATTTATCTTTTACAAATATGAACTATGTATGGGGAATAGAGCTTGCACTATTGGAACTCTTATTTTAGCAGCAAATTTTATGAGTTGTAGATTACTATTGGAGATCATATTCAAATAATTGGGCAAGGGACTAGGTTTAATCATTCTATGTTTTTGAATACTATTATTTTTAATGCATATTTCATTTCTTTTGATAGAACAATCATGTTATTGGATTTATATTTGTGCAATTATGTCAATATGAATTCCTTTTATGGCTTAGCTATTTAATCTGTTTGTCTCATGATTTCTGTTATCAATTTTGACTTTTTATCTTGTGCAATGAATTTTTTTTTTTGAGTAACTATTTACTCAGAAATCTCCCATTTAATCTTGATTTAATTACTAGTAACATTATGTGAACTATTTCCTAATGTTATTGGTTCATGATTCATTATTAATAGTTTAATGATTATTAGCATCATGAGAACTACTTATTAATGTTAATGAATAATCATTCATGTTAATAGATATATGAAGTGGTTGCATGACCATATTCAGTCATTTAATGAGTCTAAAATTTAGCAGAATATCAAGCTCTAGATTTGTAAACAAAAATAATTTTCTGAGTTTATTTTTTGTATTTTCATTTTCTCATAGCTTCTCTATGATTTTATCTATCCAACGAGCCATCTTGGGCCACATTTGGCCAAGTAAAACTCAACTTATGAGCTTCCAAATTTGAATTGTTCTAGGATTAGTTTGCATTTAGATTAATCATTACATTTTTAGACGTCCTCTTATCAAAGAGGAAAACTTTAGTTGTGGCTTGGTTCAGCCCTAGATCAGCTTAAGGATCACTTTCTTTCCTGAACTCATCAAGAGGGATGATCTTATGGCTCTTCTATATTGGTAAGAGAAGAGGCATACTTTAAGCTAGTAGAGATAGAGAGAATGTAATAAAACCTAGTTTAACCAGCTGGAACCACCATCCCAAACAAAAAAGGAGCTTCTCTAAGTTCCTGACTGGGTGGTATCCCTTTTAATGTTGAGGCAGACATTTCGAATCTACAACACACCATTAGGCAAATGACCGCAGATCAGGATCTCTCACTGTGTCATGAAGTGTTCTAAGAATCCACCTACAATTTTGGAAGAAAAACTATCCTAAAGATAACACGAATCTGGTATTAAATTGCTTAAAACCTATTTTTATGTACTTCCATGATTTCCTTAGCCATTACTTGCAGAAGTGTAGTTTTGACCATTGTGGCATGTGTAATTCTGTAGACTGCTTCCACTAAAATTCTATGAAAATAAAAGTTGATTTCTAGAAGCCTTGTTGGAGGAATATTTCCCAACTTAAGACTTCAAGCCCCTACATACTTGGGCCTCATCCCTCTGTTGATGGAGAAAAATCCCTCTCTTTTTGGGACCTTAATCCCTCTCTTTATGGATCTCATCCATTGAGAAGAGGATCTCAAACCTCCTTCTCTTGGCCTATAAATTTAACATAGACCAGAGGATGAAGAGAGAGACTTTTGAATGTAAAATAATGTCGTCATATTAGGGTTTGAAAGCCTGTCACCTAAGTGGAGGATTGTATACCATTGGGAGGAGGCTTACATCATCAAGGCCAAGGTTGTAATGTTTCTTGTTGTTCAATATTAATACAAGTCATTCTTTCTTTCCTACTTGCACTTGTTCTGATGCTCTTTGCAAAACTCCTTGATATTTTTCATAGTTAATAATTGAATACTAGTTTAATATTGTGATATATGCTATGTTGCAATTTCCATTCACTTTGTGTTTCACCTTTATCTACGTTATGATTTTATGACTTGTTTGTTTTTGTTTATGCAAATATTCCCTTGAAGGAGCGAGGAAAGGCTTCTAAAAGCATTGGAAGGACTTCCAAAACCATTCATATAAAAGGTAAGAGCCTCTTGCATAATTCATTCTTTAGTTATAAATTAAGGAAAGGTAGAAGCCACTTTTCTGTTTGTTACTAGATCTCTTTTGAATATAGGGAGACCACTCTTGTCCTCAAGAGCGATTTGTTCACCATAACAAAAGAACATGCATATTAGTGAACGAGTAAGGATTGTAATGTTAAATCCAAAAATCCACTAAGCAATAGAGGTGATGTAGAGACATACTACTAAAAAGTGGCACGCATAAGCAGGACCGACTGGGTCACTTGTAAAACAATCTATTACTACATTATAATTTTATCAATAATACACAAGGAAAATATACAAGAATAAATAATAGGAACACTCTCCCCTTTTTATAGCTCTTTATTATATAGTGGCAAGGCTTAAATCTATGAGAACAAAATGGCTAGGTAAAGTTCTAAGAATATTGGTAAGGGTTGAACACCAACGTTAAAGTCAAACAAGTCAAACTAAATTTCAATAATGTTCTAATCCTAAGCTACAAAATTGGCACCATTGAAATTCTCCAAGAAACCTAGAGAGATTTCAATAGAGAACCTCTGGAGTGAGAGGGGATTATTTGTTCTTAACAAGACTTATGCGTAGGGGAAAGATGCTTCCATAAAAGGTATAAAGTGAAAAAAATGAAAGTGGGGAGAGGAAATGGACTCTACCTAGATCTAACATAGCAATAATTAAGGCATTACGTGGTATAACTGCACCAAAAACCTAGTTATAATAAACACATTGAATCCCCATCATAATCATAACACTTAGTAACCATAATTAAAGAAAATAAAAACTAGGAGGAAGATTAACTTTAGGGATGTTATACCTAGGGGGATGAAAGTTCTATTAAAAACCTGAGACTTGGGAAACCATTGAAGAAAATGCTCAGAATATTAGAGGAGACATGGAGATGGCCTAATCCAGGTTAGGGTAATTTGACCCTCACATAGCTTACAAATAAACAATAATGGAGCTGGTTAAATATTTTTACTAGTGGAAAAACAATAGATAAAAACCCCCTTTAATATAAGAAATGAAAAATGTATATTGTACCTATGTTTCTTGATGAATTTGCTCACATGGAGCATAAATATCTTAACAGACAAAAGAAACATTTGTTTAACCAACTAGAAGGAACACCTATGCAAGATAGAAGTTCACAAATGGAAATATTCTTTGTCTCTCCAGAGGGAGAACCATGAAAGCATAAAGAACAACAAAGCAAATAATGAATGAGAAAGGTGAATAACCATATACATGATATCAATGATCACCACAATCATTGGATTGTGCTAAGATATCTCAATCATAGGGTATGAGTGCCATGTCCATGCGATGATTTGGCATTGGGAGGGAGTGTCATATGAAAAAAGGAAAATGGGTACTAGGATCCAAAGACCTTAAAATTATCCATCCACGAAAATTATAGTCAAAGGGCTATCCAATGTTTTAATCTTAATATAAATGGACATGTGAATCACTATATATTAATCAAAGAATGTATCTAGTAAAATTATTCTACCTAAGTAGAGTCAATGGTTTCGCTTCCAAGGGGAGAACTAGATCCTACGAAAAAGAACGAAAAGGACACTTTGGAAGATAAGATTGACCAATATCCTAGTATAGATGTAAATGAACTCAAACACAAGAAATAAGTTTTTCTAGACACGAAGTGAAAAGTAAACATTCTATGTTCAATGACAATGGAAAAAAATTAGTATGATTTTGAGGTACATTACATGTGGTATTAGAGGTGTAGGATCAATATTGAGGCCTTGGGGCCAACCCACAACTCGAGTATAATGTGTTATTGTTGTAATTTTTTTGGAAAAATAAATGTCATTGTTGTGTTACAAAAAATTAAGAAGCAAAGAAGACAATAATGGCATAGCCATTTGCCATATCTCCTGGTGAAGGAGAGAAAATTTGGATGTAGTTAGGATATGAAACCTCACCTTATATAACACAACTACTATAAATGGTAAAACATATCAAATAGGAAATAGACAATATTAGGGCCAACAAAGAGAATTTGTTGATGGAAAGTGTAAAGCAAGAGAAGCTCATTAAGGATTTGACTAATAGTCAAATCTAAGGCCTTTATATCTATAGATAGAGGAGGAAAAACATGACTCCTTCAAGATAAAAATTACAAATGGTGACACTTAGAGTGAGAATGAAAAACCTGAAAAAGTATTTATTGTTGGTCATATGCAATGAGGCTCCACTATCCACATACCACACACTACCCATCATTGATGTCACCATGCAAGCAATGAGGGTGAAATCAAAATCCAATTGTGGAGAAATATATTCTCCTTTCACTCCTCCTGAGGGCTTATTGTCTGCCTTCTTGTATGGACACTTCATGGCATGATGTCCCAAATCTTGAAAGTGGAAATATTTAATCTCTGAAAAATCCATCTTCTTGTCACCGTGACTTGAATCTTCCTTGGATTGGAATTTATTTCCATTCCCTTTCTTTGCATTTATATCTAAGTCATATTTCTCCTCATTATCATTCTTAGATGAGGTTCCATCTCTGGTGATCCACCTTATCTCTTCTTGCACAAATTCGAACCACAGACATTCCCACTTTGGTAGATGCTCCCTCCCATTTATCAAATCTTGGTAGCTATTCCGGTTCTTGGGAGGGCCTATAAGTGTTAGGTTGATCAGATCATATTCAACAACTGTAATACCAACACTCCCAACCTCATCTTGAAATTGGGTGAACTTGCTCAAGAATTGTGGTGTTGTGTCACCCTTCTCCATCTTGATCATCTAAGCTTGTCCTTCAATGGCAGCTTCCCTTGATCACTGTTATTTGGAAACAGTTCGACCAAGGCTTACCACATTGCATATGGTGTATCCTCGCATGGAGGTTTGAGACAATATGATCTTGAACTCCTTCTAGTATGATCCTTATCACCTTTGCAACACATTTCTTCCACTCTGTGAGATTTTGAGCATCTATTGTTGGAGGTTTAGGAATATCATTGTCTATGGATTAGTTCAACTTGTTATCTTCCAACACTACCTCCATCTTGTCCTTCCAAGAAATATAATTCGAACTACCCTCAAGGGCATATTTGAGTCTCAATCCATAGAATGACATCCTCTAGGATCTAAAGAATGATCCTGCAAAATCAATTTCACCTATAGAAGACAAACTCATATCCTTCTCTTCTACTATGATTTCTGCTCTAATAACATGTAAAAATTCCTTGTAGATTCAAACTGCTAATTGTACTTTACTTAAAAAATAGCCTTGAATCTAATCTACCAACTTTAGAAACAATTAACGATCTCGAAATCATGAAGCATATAAGAGAAAGAATTCAATCAACACATTACACAATGATTTCTTGGGGAATGCCATAGCTAAAACCCCCTTCTATGTGTATATTTCATTAGTCAGAAAAATATGAGAAGTTCACAATGTTTTTCTCAAGACTGAGAAACCTATGCACTATCTCTATATGTTTCACTGCTTCCTAAACAAATCTAGGCCAATACTTAACCAAATTTTTTGTTTGCCCAAGTCCCTAGTTCCTTGCGTTGTTTCCTTAGGAATTAACACACTATTAATTAGGGATATTCCTCAATATGAATTGCACAATCCTCATAGGCCTTCCTATGACTGCATGCACCACATGTACGATTTAGATGATTATACAACTGATAGTATACTTCCCTTGAACTCCAATCTCAATTGGGCAACTCTCAGATTTGACATGCATGAGTTATTTATGAGTGAATCATCAGTTAACTAGTTGAACACATGAAGCAACACCCCAATGTCTGACCTCCTACTAGTTCCTCCATTAGTTAGAACTAGTTTAATTGAATTTAACTCATTTAAACTAAATTAGTTAATTACAATTCAAAATAAACTCAACTAGGGCTCCTATAAAGTAGGAGATATTCTACATAACTCAAGTTAGACCCTCAACTTGAATTAACTGAGCCAACTAATTCAAATTAACTTGGTTAACTTGTAAACGTTGTCTTGTGATGTGGAATTACAATTTTATTCCTAATTTAATTCAAGGACAAAATTAATTTAGGATTTTCTTGTTGAATTTTCAACAGACTAAAAATTTCACTTGTTGACCGCATGGTTGAGGAGTTGACAGAAGAGAATGACAGTGGATTGCAAACTTGCGAATCAGGGTTTTTATTATTGGCATCATTGGGTTCATCTCATGAAGTTATTTAGTTTATTTTCCTAGATAGGATTATGGTTGAAGATATGGATCATTGTACTCTTTTGTTGAGCCATTCATTGACAATCTAATAAGAAGGAGAATTTGAAAGGGTTTTCCCCGTCGTGTTTTTTGCCCTGGTCTCCCACCAATCTTGGTGTCTCTTTGTGCGAATGATTTTTTGCTATTGTTCCTTTATGCTCTACTGCATTGATGATGGTATTTTTCTTTCTACAGAATTGCATATGCTATTGAATAATGTTGTATATATGAATAATTTCATGATGTTATGGGGAAAATTTAATATGCAAATAACGAAATACAATTATCAAAGCAAAGAACAATATAGCCCTAAGAAATTTAACAAGTAGTACCCAGATAAACTAGCTAATAGGTTTCCATTGTCTCTTTAAAGAGGATATATTTTGCATCAAGCCACCTTGTGCCTCCTCATTTCTCTTCAAATTATTCGGTAAGGCTAATATTTTCACCAAGGATCCGGGGGAATGGGAGAGGATAATCCATGTTCCAATGAGGGATAAAGGAAGAGGAGTATGTCCTTACAATAGGTTGGAAGATAAATATTAGATAGGTAACATCTGTTAGTTGATCCAATGAGTTGGAATTGAATGATGAGAATGTAGAAGAAATCAAATATATTAGGAACCTATATGTCTTGGGTGTTCCATATAATACCAAGTTGTCTACATAGTCCCGTGCATTAATATTGATGACATTACAATCTCTTTCACATTTTCTTATGAGATTAGTGATTGTCTCACCTAATGTTTTAGTTTCCTGAACCATCACCATTGTGGGATTTTCAGAGTACCATTTTTCTTTAAAAAAAATTTGCTTTCCTTTACAATTGAGGCATCTGATGTTACATGAAATAAATTTCGTGTCATGGGTATGTTGGAGGCTGGGAAAACATCTACGATTACCTTAATATGTCGTAGTTAACTAGCATACACCTCAATTCATCTAGGAGTTTTAAGTTTCTTTTATTGCCTCTTTTGTGTTTTCACGTGGTTTGAAAGGGTCCTTTAGCGACAACGCTTGAAATCCAAGAAGTTTAGTTTTAGATGCCCATAGATTTGATCTCAAGGAAGAGTGGTGATATTTAAAGTATGTGTGTCATAGCACTTTAACTTGGAATTTAGAGAGGGAAAGGGGTCTTGTCCCTTCTAGGAATTGGTTAGGTCTAACAGGTTAAGTGAGTCCAAGTCCATATCCTCCATTTAGTTTGTGGATCAATTAAGAGTGTCAAGTGAAGATGAAAATTCCAGAAGCAAGGGAGGCAAGGGAGAAGTAGAGGATGGTGGAGGCATGGTAGTTGATAATGGGATTAGTGGCTATGACAATCACGAAGTGACATAGGAGGCTAGTGGCATGGAAAAAGAGGTCAAGGGTTGAGAGGAGTCCAACATGAAAGTTTTGAGGGGTGGTGGAGTCATGGTAAGTAGATGAATTTCATTGAGGAGAATGGATCAAATTGATTGGAGGAACGGGATTTTTCCCCTGAGGGGTTACATTATGAGGGAGTGGATTTAGGGTTCCTTTATTCGTTTCCCACTTCACGGAAACCCTAAACAATGAATAGAAGGTGATTCAAGGTTAGCATGAGAGCCAAAAAAAGGTATTTGTAGTAAAGATGGCCATATTTGTGGCATCTATAGCAATGACAAGGATGTGTCCGTAATCCAAGGTTTGCTTCTAGAGCTAATATTGGTAGTAAATATCAATGGATTGTAGAAGTGGTTCAAAAATGTTCATATAGATAAAGATACGAGCATAAGAAATGTACCTAGCTTGTTTACTTGCTTTTGAAACTTTGAAAAAATGTTTGAGGGAATTACCAGTGCCTGCAAGAGTTTCGTTATGTGGGAATTGCCACAATAGTGAATACAGTCTCATCCAAGCTAGTGCTACTAGTAGAATATTCTTCATTAGGCACAAATTTCTCTGCCCAAAAACACAAATATTATCATGCAGATCTAAAAAAATATGGGTCTTTTTCAAATATCCATGTTTGATCCTCTATGTTGCCACAAAAAAAAGTGAAGATACCCTTGGCACCCAATTCTAAATTAATTTTTCCTTAGGGTTCCATTTTAATTCGACCTAGTGACAAAGATATTTTCTAAAGTGCACATGCTAAGAAATTTCTCGATTAATGCATGATCCCACATATATTGAATATATTCTCTGATACGACTAGATTGAACCTCAAATTTAGGGTCTATTGGAACTTCAGGAAGACAAGTTTTGAGTCTTCATTTCCCTGATTGGGTGATGGGTTGTTGGGGCTTAAGTTGACGTCCATCAGGGTTAGGAGAAAAAATCATGGGATTAGTGGTAGAGGGTTGTTGCAAGCTATTAACCCATCAATATTCTATAGGAGGAAAATCCACTCCCTCCAATGACATTTGCTATAGGAAAAGTGGTAAGAGACTACCAGAAACACAATAACTAGAGTTTGATAATGAGATCAAAATTTGCAACTATAATATTAAGTTGTATTAAATTTTAATTAAAAAAAGGTTGCTTTTGTCAAAAAAAAAAAAAAACTATCCATTTATAATTATTTTCATTTTTTTTTTCCACCTTTTATTTATTATTTATTATTTATGTCATAGTTTTAGTTAAATTATTTCTTCAAAAATTAATATTGTTATACATGATATTATTATTAATAAATTATCATAATTTTTATTTATCAATGTTAAAAGAATTAAAAAACAAATAAAAATAAAATTTATAGTAAGAACATTATTTTTTTTGTAAGCTTGGTAGGATTACATCTTCATCATGTGTAACTTCTCACCACCATGGAGGGGGAATAGCACAATATTTAAACCCAATTCTGGTTAGTAAGAGTTCACTTCTAGGACCATTACTAATTGAGCAGTCTGATACAAACCTAACAAAACTTAGATAAACACCACCTATATTTATAATACATTTAATGAACATGATATAAAACCCTAGATATAATACATTTAATGAACATGATATAAAACCCTCTAAGACACTTTCGTGAATTAAAGTCTACTAGTTGAACATACTCATTTTTCTAAAAACGAATTCAGAATGTCATGAACAGAAAACCTGGCAAGACACTTTCGCTAAGCAAAAAAGCGTAATAATTTCCTCTAAACACGACTTCTGAATATGGATTAAAGAGAATATTTTGGAAAATTGCCCTTGTTGATGGAGCGACTGTAATATAATTTTCGAATATTTGATGCGAATAAAATATGTAAATTCGTAGGAATTAATGAGAAACTAAAGGAAATGCCACAGTTGATCGCATCATGTAACATAAACTTTAAATATGTGAAATAAATGAAATATGCGTTTTTCCTTACGGTTCTCTATAATAATGTTGCGATGATATTTTCATGCTGAGTGGTTTATATATCGTTTATGGTATATTTGTATGTTCAGCACCGTTTGATCGAATTTTCGTTTTGAGCCGCTGGGAATATGTTCATGTATATTGAGAATAAACTAAATTGAGCTGAAAACACATCGTGGCATTATGTACTATATACAACGCTAAACATGACAGAGAGGCCACATGCAGAAGGTGAGGCTAATGGTTGAGTTTGTGGTTAAGAAATTCTACGTGAAACAAGATCATGGAAAAAATTCAAATTCAGGTTGTTCAAAGTAGCGTGCCTACTTATGGAATCGGTCAAAGATATAACCCCACAAGTAATGCGTGTCCAAGAGAATCATTCCGCGCAGAGAAACTTATTATTTCACAAAAAGATTGTGACCAAGGATTAACTAGAAATAAAACAGTACACGCACATACTCCTAAAACTAACGGACAGTACAGAATCACATGTAACGATTGACCAAGAGAACAATTCACAGATAAATTTCTCGAATTAACACTAAATACGACACAGATATATATGGGTTTGTATATATAGGGTATGTGTTTATATATATTTGTTGGTGGCAGAGTCTGGAGATAGAGTTCGGTGAGTTACCTTCTTCTGCAGCAGTTTAGTTTTTATCTTCCTGCGTGGTTTACGCAAATGTATGCCTGATTCGATTACTATGTAATTATTTCAGAGGCAAATAAAGCACATTACTGGATCAATAACGATTAAGGTTGAACTGGTGCTAGTCACTCGTCTGATTGGAAGCAATTATTTCTTGGACCTGCAATATTAGTATGCAACTGATGGAAAGGGCTATACAGTTCAACTCTCCTAGCATTTGAGGTCGATTATCAAGAAAAGGCAAGAAAACTGAACCGCACTTTAGCATTTGAGGTCCATTATTAAAAAAAAATTACTTTCATTTTTTTCTTTTTAAATTTTAATTTAAGAGTGGTTTATTAATGCTGAGGCCGTTGTTCTCATCTTTTATTTTTGCCTAATCAACATCGTTATGTGTGCACCATATGGGTTAGAACGCACAATTATTTTTATATATCAGTCTATCTGGTTATCGAGGTAGAATTCTGAATTGCATTTATCAATTATAATTATATTTTTATTTAATTATTAATATTTTTGTTTTTTCATTAATTTTATTAATGAAAACAAATTTATATGTTTCAGATGCATTATATTGTATTCAAAGAAGTTCATTAAGGCATCACAAAGCATTATAAAAAAATTACTTAGTGGAATGATTATAAAAATCTTCCATTTGTCTTTCTTATATGTTGCACATGCATGATAGTGCATTCAGAAAAGCCCATTAAGATTCATCACAAAGCACTGTAAAAAAAACTACTTAATGGAATAATTATAAAAATCTTCCATTTGTCTTTCTTTCCATTTTATTTATTTATTTCCATACCAGAGTGGTGGGTTGAATGATAGCTAAGGCAGTCTCCCTCGGAGTTCCATGCGTGTGCTCCTTTTCTGACTGGGTTGGTTCCAAGTGTGTGCTCCTTTTCTGATTGGGTTGGATGATAGATAAAGCCAACTCGCTGGGAGTTCCAAGTGTGTGCTCTAGTGATATCATTTGGTTAAGTGAATCCCTTCCTTTTTTGTTGTTGTTATTTCTTTTATTGAAAAATATCTGAAACAGCCATATTGATGTTTTGGTTTACTTCTGTTATCTTTGGAGGTAGTAATATTGGTGATGTTGTTTCATGCATTTCCTTTTCTTTACTTGGTGGGTTTTTTAGATTCACTTATTTTTCTTCATCAAGAAAAAAGCTCATAAGTTTGCCAATGCTTCGATTTGGGCCTTTACTCCTTTCTCTTATTTGCGATTTTTTTTTATTACCTCAAACCTTGCTATGTTTCAAAACCACGATCCTTCTTTGAATATTTTCTGTAAATTTCTTTAAGGTAGAGTTTACGAATATAAGTAAATATCACAATATGTAAGCCAATTTGTATAGATGCATTGGTATAGATATTGTTGTTTAGGCTAGAAACCATTAAAACTAAAAATAACCGTCTTTCCATGAGAATATGGGAACATGTCATTTACTCGAGAATTTTAGATCTCGATTTTTAGGTCTTTCTACGTTCTTTTTACATTCGCGTGCTCGGCACTCCTTTTGACAACTTCTTTACAGGAAACTGAAGGCCTAGATCCTCGTCCTCCCAGCAAAATAGACACCAAAAATAGGTAGAACGTCTACGGATCTTGTATTCTTTGAGATACCTACTCTCTTGAAGGACTTTCACTCCTTGAATGAGATTTTGGGTAGCTGTTAGGATTCCCTCCCGCTTTTGTATCTTGCATTCGATATTCTCCAATAAAACCTCGAAATTGACCCATATTAAAATAAATTTACCAGCCAGTGTTTTTAGGAAGATCTAGAATGTCCACTCCTCTTTCGAGCTTAAACCCTGCTCCGGATATATCAAATGTGCTTGTTTCGTTTCATGTGATCAGAGAGTGGAGAAGAACAATAATCTGACCACGAAATGTTAGATCTGTGCATATCAGCTTTCTGGGATTGAATCAATACTTCATATCTCTCCACCCATCCCAGCGAGAGGGTAAACAACCTTATTTTTTAGTCCTATTCTGTTATGAAGGCCGTGTCTCTTAGCTAGCACTGAGAGGATTTCCAAAGTTATATTTGCTGTAAGAGATGGACTAGAAACATATATCTGCTACCTGTAAAGGCCTCAGTTACCTGCATCCGGGCGGATCCGCGAAACGGTATAGAGGGGTCATCTCCCTTATTGATATGCACCATAGAATTTCCACAAACCCCATCGACCACCATACCTTGCAGTCAGAAAAGAACCTCGCATTCTCTACCTGATCTCAGCCGTTTGATTCAGGTTTCAGCTGTGAAAGCGAAAAAAATGCCGTTCAAAGGGTACAAACACAGGAAGAAAAAAGGGGCAACACAAAGGAGCGAAGACTTCCATAAACCAAACCAGTGCCAACCTCTGTTTTGCATCATCTCCAAACCAGAAAATATTAGGCCCCACCCACGTCCTACCAAAAGACTCTAAAGCAAGATCATAATCCTTGGTGGCGGCAAACTAGAAGCTACCGCAGTAATTTTAAACCCTAGCACGATAGGAGTGCCCCATATTTTTCTCTGCATAGAGCGATTATCATTTGACAGGGTGGGATTAAACTTCCACATAGTGTTTTTTTTGGTAATATTCATAAATATTTTTGTGAAAATATTCATAAATGATTGAGTTTTATTTAGAAATTAGTGAGATTGATCTTATTTTTATTATTATTAGATTTAAAAATTTTGTTATTTCTATCGTAAATAATAATATTTTTTGGATTAATTATATTATTAAGATTTAGTATTAGAATTAATTAGTGTGGTTTATTTTCAAGATAAAGGTGAAAAATTAATCGATCTTTAAATAGTTGCTAAAGTAAATAAAATAATATTATAAATTGGCTGTTAGAAATTGTTTTACTAAAATATTATTTATTTAGTTATATAGTAGGTGTTATGAATTTATTTATCTTAATTATCTTATTATTTTAATGAAATTAATTAATTAAAAAATATTTATATTAACAAGTGTCATATGAAACTAGTGAGAGTTTTTTAGGTATTTGGTTAAGTACATATATAAAGCTAGAATTTAGTTTAACTTATTCTGTTTTTTTTCTTGCATTGAGAAGCACACTATACAACTAGAAATGAAGGCAATATGCTATTCCATCCATTCTCAACTTGAGTTGATACATGTCCCTTTGAAAAAAATATACTCTAAATAAAAAATAATGTAATTCATAATAAAAACATAAATGATTATACCTATTTCATTAGTTTTAATTAAACACATTACATAACACAATAATCACATTCTCATTGTGCTCACCGAGTTAGTTATTAATATTACAAGTTAGTGTGAAAGAGACACTGTAAAAGTATATGGCATTCCTATTTGGAGTTATAAATAAAATATTTGGATGCCTATGTTAAATAATATAATTTTATATCAATTTCACATAGAGAAAATAATAAAAGGTATTATAAAATAAATTTTTTATATCTATATTTTAATATAGAAACTCAATTGATTGGCCATGTTATGAAGTATGATGTAAACCAATAATTCAATATTTAAATCCCTATGGGTCAAACCAAGAAACAAAAAAATTAAATATAAAATTTCCATATTTCAATATATAAATTAAATAAACTATTTGAATATCCACATTAACTAATATACTTTAATATATACAAACACATAGAGAAGAATGTATGTGTGCCGCAAAGAGAAAGTATATGTGTGTGTTTTAATGTTGAGCTTAGTAGATTTATTTCAATGCTCAAAAGGAAGAAACAACTCCAAGTAAAATAATTTAGTTACTTCTTAATGAGAGGACATTGTATAATTCACTCAATTATAATATATATAGATAAATATTATAAGCGATTAAATCTCTTGACATATAATTTTTTAATTTTTTTGAGTGGAAAGGCTCATTGTACAACCCAGAATGAGGGGATGTAGAAGTTTGAATAGAAAAATAATGTCCGATATAATTAAAAAAAATGAATAGAATGTAAAGTAATTAGAAGTAAAAGAAATGTGTGAATGAGACCTTTAAATCTTATACTTTCAAAAATATTTTAGCAAGAGATTTAAATAAACTATTTGAAGATCTATGTTAACTAATTTATGTTGATATCAACTTCATAATATCTATATGTAGAAAAAAAAGTTTTTATGGTTAAAATTTATATTTGGTCCCTATATATATTCTATTTAGCATTCGAAACTACAATTTAAACAATGAAAAATAATACATCATATTTTCTATTCTAAAAAAAATTGTACATGAATAAATTTGATCTCTCATCCATACTTAAAATGAACCTATGCTTGTGTATTTTAAAAATAAGTTTACTCTCAAAATATTTTTATCTCTTTCTACACTGGTCTTAATTATGATAATATAAAACATATCTTAAAATATTTTAATACTTATTATAAATTGATAATTATTAATATTTACTAACCATTTAATTTATATGAATACACTAATATATAATAATATTATTATCGAAAAAATTATGAAAAATAAAAATATTTATCCTTATAAACCTTACATTTCAAGATTTTATTATATATCGATGTTTTTATTAAATTCGATACCTTACCATATATATATGAAATAATGGCAAAGTAATACTATATCACAAGTAAAAAGGAACCATAAATTCTATGTAAATATGGTACGAATACCAAGCTCAAAGGAACACTAAATAACAAAATATATATTCAGTACAATTCCTCTATTTGTAATCAAACCAAATGTGTTGCGACTACTTATAATTGATATTCATTGACTTTTTGCATTGACCTCTTTTTACGCAATAAACTTGATCCATGTTTCTTAATTAGCGAATAGTCGTTTTTGCAAAAATTGGGGTTATTTATTTATTTTGTCAATTATATAATAGAAGGGGAAATTGTTGTACTTTGTAGATTTAAAATTATTACAAGAAACGTAAAGGTTATAATTTTTTATACATATCAATTTATTTTATATTTTATTTGTAGAAATCTATTTTGTATTATTTATATTAGTGTGACGGTTATTTATTAAATTTTTATCTACTTATTAGATATTTGTCAGGTACGTTGTTTTTATCATCATTTTTCAAAAATCAGAATTACATTTTCCATGATCATATTAACCTCATTATATATATATATATATATATATACGTATCTCCTGAGTTTTAAGTGAGAATTAGCTATTAGGCTTTTATTCTCGTAAATTACTCTTTGTTTATAGTTAAGATTTGACCATTAGATCCATGATGGGTACCCTTAGTTTTATTTACACAATTTATATAACAATCATTAAGCATCAAAGATTAATCATGACATGTAACCCAGGAAACCTTTTGGTTAATTTACACAAACAATTATTGGAGAATTATCTAAATTCTCTTGGCCATGCATCATGAGTATAATTTTACAAACATAATCAAAGAGTTCTCACCAACCCTTGGTTCAACATGCCTAACTAGCTAGCCTAATGATGCATGTGCATTAGGCTGAGAATATAAAAATGATAAGTTATTAAATTCAGACCAAGAGCCTAACAATGTAATGGATTGGTCATGCCAAGGCTAGAACATTTTAAAGTTTATTTGTGAAAATATTTTGATATTTAGTTAATATTAGTTAGGAATATCTAGTTAAAAGAAATGATTTTATAGCTAGTTGGTAGTTAGGGCTAAGGGAAATTGGTTCACATCCATGAACTCATTTCTTGGACAGTTTGTTTTAGCTTTTGAGGGTGGAGGAACATTTTGGCTAGAAGTTTTTGGTGTGGGAGAGAGATACACTGTTTCTTTTTTCTCCATGTGGATTGAAGTTAACTGACCAACATTTCTTAGGCTAGTGGTTTTTTAATCAGAAAATCGAATTTGTAAGTGTGTGTGAGGCAGTTATTGGCATATGCGCTTATGAGGTTTGTGAACCATAATATTAATATCTGGAGATTGAAATTGATTTGGTCTTTAAATTTTTGTGTTGAATGAGGAATTCATGCACTATATTTTCTCTGTTATTTACATTTACATGAGAACGTGGATAATCACATTTTGGTTAATATTGTAATCTAGTGCTTTTGCATCCAAGATTGTGTATTGGAAAGATTCATTTACATTTCAGATAAGAGAATACAGAGCACTATGTATCAAGGCAACAAAAGAAAGAAAATTCGTAACGGAAAATTATCGTCAAATTTGCAGGTCAATTTATGATAAAAGGAAGATGAAATTCAAAATTATGGCATCCAGGTTTTGTGCAGAGCAGGGTATATTTGGTAACTCACGAGCGATTTTCCAAAAAGATCTTTGGTTGGGGAGTTAGAAGTGATATTCAAAATGTTTTTTTACAGACTAGGTGGCTGGGAAAAACGATTTTTTGTTCCCTTGCAGCAACACCTATGTCCGTAGGCATTGAAGCTGGGGAAAAACGATTTGTTGTTCCCTTGTACTAGCACTGTGGTTTGCTGAGATAGAAATGATTTGTTGCTCCATTGTACCAACGTTGTGGTTTGTTGAGATAACAACCATCAATTTGTGTTATCATAACCTTAACATTGTTGGTCTCTACAGTATAGAGAAATGAATAGGAAAGTAGGAAGGGTATGAGAGCGCGGAGGCAGACCCTCAGGTAATGCAGAACTCTTGGAAGAGATAACGAAACTTCAAGTCTGATTAGAAGCCATGGAAGTAGGGAGATAATGGTATCCTGAAGGTGGAGATGTTAGTGAGGCCGAAGACAAACTGAAGAAGAAGGAGCAACACCTATTGAAGAAGTTGTTGAGATTAAGTTGTTGAGAGAAGTATTGGGCTCAAGTTCAAGGGAAGAGCCTGTAATCTCTATTTACGATGGCAGTTTGAAAGATGAGAATATAATAGATTGGATCAGTGAGATGGACAAGTATTTTGAGTATGAGGAAATTGACAAGGATAAGAGATTCAAGTTTCTTGGGACAAGGTTGAAAGGCCATGCTACATTATGGTGGGACAATGTACAGGCTAAAATAAGGAAGAACAAAAGACCATTGATCAAGAGCTGGGAGAGAATGGTGGAAAAGATGAAGAGTAAGTTCTAGCGAAAGGATTACCATCTATCTCTTTCCAAACATATGAAAAATATTAAACAAAAAATGATGACAATGAGAGAATACACCGAAGAGTTTTACAATTTGCAAGTAGGCTATGTAGAAGATACCATGAAGAAAACAACAAAATATATCAATGGTTTGATGTTAGATATCCAAGATGAAATCAGCATACTTTCTCCAAGGACAATAGAGGAAGCATGCCAATGCACCTTGAAGGCAGAAGAAAAGATAGCTAGGAAGAAGAGCTCTCATAGAGGACGTGGTTTTTCCAAAGGGAAAGGACACACAAATGGAAGAAGAAATTTTCATGCACAAAAGAATGATGAAGGCAACTCAAAGCAGAAAGGGAAGTCAAAGAGAGAAGGTGGCAGTAGAGGAGGAAGACCTTACCAGGGAGGTAGAGGTAGAGGAAGAGGCATAGACACTATCTACCAGGGTTAGAGATGTAACAAACTGGGTCACCAATCTTTTGAATATCTTGAGAATGACAATATGGGAAAACGAGGTGTATACATATCTCAAAACAAAGCAGTAGAGGCACAAGTACCTGAGGTATAGAATGTGCCAAAGAAATAAAGGTGTTGATGATGCACAAAGTCTTATTAAAACCAAAAAGGAGACTATTGAACCAGTTCAAAGGAAATCCTTATGCAAAACAATGTGTAAGGAAAAAAGAAAATGCGTAAGGATTTCCTTTGAATTGGTTCAACAGTCTCCTTTACTGGTTTTGATTGAAAGTGGAAGTATGGACAATCTAGTCTCCAAGGAAATGGTGGAAAAATTGGGATTGAAGAAGATTAAGCACCCCACGCCTTATAAGGTATTGTGGTTGCAAAAAGGACACCAATTGTTGGTGCATGAACAAATTGAAGTTGAGTTTCAGATAGGCAGCTATGAAGACAAGGTGCTCTATGACATATTTCCAATGGATGCTTGTCACATTCGTTTGGGTCACCCTTGGCAGTTTGATAGGAAGGTGACACGTGATGGAAAGAGAAATTGTTATAAGTTCGAAAAGGATGGAATCAAGCACACTCATGTACCATTGAAAGAGGAAGGTACAACTGAAACAAGCATCCCACAAGCACTGTTGCTTCGTGGAAAGGAACTTTTACAACAGATGGAAGAAGAAGAGGTAAGATACATTGTGATTTGCAAGCCAAAAGTAGTACTTATGCACAATGAAATTGTAGATTTACCTATTGAAGTTCAGGAGTTGTTGCATGAGTTTCATGATATTATAGTTAATGAATTTCTAAGTTAATTTCCACCCAACAGGAGCATCATTCATCACATAGACTTGATACCAGGATCAAGTCTTCTGAACAAGGGTTCATGTCGAATGACACCCAAAGAGAATGAGGAAGTGAGGAAGAAAGTCCAAGAATTGTTTGACAAAGGACTAATAAGAGAAAGTTTGAGTCTGTGTGCCATACCTACAATACTAAGTCCAAAGGAGGGTGAAGAATGGAGAATGTGCACTCACTCTAGAGAAATCAACAAGATCACCATTCGTTACAGGTTTCCATTGCCACGGATGGATGATATAATTGATTGCTTGGGTGGGGCAACTTACTTCTCAAAGATTGACCTAAAAAGGGGTTATCTTCAAATTCGATTAAGAAAAGGAGACGAGTGGAAGACAACTTTCAAGACCAATGAAGGGTTGTATGAGTGGATGGTCATGCCATTTGGCTTGTCAAATCCCAGTACATTATGTGGCTAATGAATGAAGTCTTCAAGCAGCTTAATGGTAAGTTTGTCATGGTTTACTTGGATGAAATTTTTATTTTTTGTCAAAATAAAGAACACTTGAGACATTTGAAGTATGTTTTAGAGAGATTGTAGCAAGAAAATTTGTTAATTAACATGAATAAGTGTTCTTTTATGAAAAGTGAGCTTGTATACTTGGGTTTTTTCATTTCTAAGGATGGATTGAAAATGGATCCAGAGAATATATAAGCAATTGTAAATTGGCCCTCACCTAAGAACATTTTTGAGGTGAGACGTTTTTATGGCTTAGCCAGCTTCTATAGAAAATTTATTAGGAATTTTAGTGGCATTTGTGCACCTATCATTGACACTATCAAGAAGAATATGGAGCCATTTTATTGAACAACAACAATAGGAAAAATTTTCAAATATTGAAGAAGAATATCACTAAGAAGTCGACGTTGAAGTTGCCAGACTTCAATCAGCCCTTTAAAGTGAGATGTGATGCTAGTGGGACAATGATTGGAGTTGTACTGAGCCAAGAAGATAATATTGTTGCATATTTACGAGAGAATTTAAATGAGTTAAAACATAAATACTCTTCCTACGACAATGAATTTTATGCAGTGGTTCAAGATTTAAGAAATTGGAGGCATTACTTGATGCCTAACGAATTTGTTCTATACATAGATAATTATGCCTTACAATACATTATGCAACAACATAAGTTCAATCATAAACATGCAAAGTGGGTGTCCAGTTCCTTCAAAATTTCACTTTTGTTTTGAATAACATTAGTGGGAAGGAAAATAAGGTTGTTGATGCCTTGAGCAAGAGATGCCTAATCATCCAGGAAAGTTAAATACAAATTGTAGGCTTTGATTATTTGAAGGACTTATATGACATTGATGCCGATTTTAAAGAATACTTTGTAGTGTGTAGAGATCAAGTCAATAGGGACAATAGTCCATAGAAATATTTTGTGTTGTAGGATGGGCTATTGCTCAAGAAAAATCAACTATGTATACCAAATTTGTCAATGAGGGAAAACTTGGTCCAAGAAAAGCATAATGGCGGGTTGGCTAAACACTTTAGTGTTGAGAAAACACTTGGGAAGCAAAGTCACATCTATTTTTGGCCTATGATGAAGGCAGATGTCGAAAGGTACATGAGTAAGTGCAGGGTATGTTAACATGTGAAAGGGAGAAGTTAGAATGTTGGACTATACATGCCATTACCGATTCCCAACAGACGTTGGGATTCGGTGAGTATGGAATTTGTTTTGGGTTTACCGAGCACTCGACAAGGTAATGATTAAATCCTCGTAGATATGGATAGATTTACTAAGACGTTTCATTTCATTCTATGTTCCAAAACTAGTGATGCTACCCATGTGGCTACACAAGAAAGAGTTAAACTTTGAAGTGGGAGACATGTTCCTAGCTCACCTAAGAAAGGAGAGGTTTCCAAGGGGAGAATATAACAAATTGAAAATGAAGAAGATAGGATCTTGTAAGATCCTCCATAAGTTTTCAGCGAATGCTTATGAGTTTTAGTTACCTCCAGGAATTGGCATTTCGACCATTTTTAATGTAGCATATTTGTATCCTTACACAGTTGGTGATGTGGATCAAGCTTCTACGAATATTGACCAAGATGAGGGAAGGAAACAATAGTGGTTGAAAAAAATTCCGATGGCAAAGAGTTTAGAGGTTGAACATATTTTGGATACATGTGTTTCCAAGAATACTAGAAAGAAATAATAGTTGGAATATCTTTTGAAGTGGAAAGACCGCCCGATAGAGGATTCTACTTGGATGGATGAAGCAACACTACAAAAAGCAGGTCATTCTATAGAAGATCTTATGAGCAGGAGCTCATGAATTTTTTCTTTCTTGGGGAATCTAATGCAGGTGCATTAGGTCGAGCGCATAAAAAATGATAAGTTATTAACATCAGACCAAGAGCCTAACAACGTGATTGATTTTTCACATGCCAAGGCTAGAGCATTTTAAAGTTTATTTGTGAATTGTTTTTATATTTAGTTAATATTAGTTAGGAATATCTAGTTAAAATAAATGATTTTATAGCTAGTTGGTAGTTAGGGCTAAGGGAGATTTGTTCACATCCATGAACTAATTTCTTGGACAAATTCTTTTAGTTTTTGAAGGAGGAGGAACATTTTGGCTGGAATTTTTTGGTGTGGGAGAGAGGTACACTGTTTTGTTTTCTCTTTGTGAGATTGAAGTTAACTGAAAAACATTTCTTAGACCGGTGGTTTTTTTAATCAACAAATAAAATTTGTAAGTGTGCTTGAGACAATTATTTTCATATGCGCTTGTGAGGTTTGTGAGCTATAATATTAATATCTAGAGATTGGAATTTATTTGGTCTCCAAATTGCAATGTTGAATGAGGAATTCATGCACTGTATTTTCTCTGTTATTTACATTTAAATGAGAACCTAGAGAATCACATTTTAGTTAATAATCCAGTGCTTTTCTATCAAAGATTGTATATTGGAAAGATTCATTTACATTACATATTTGAGAATACAAAGCACTATGTATCAAGCCAACAGAGGAAAGAAAATTTGTAAGGGAAAAACATCATCAAATTTTGTAGGTGAATTTCTAATCAAAGGAAGACGAAATTCAAAATTATGGCATATGTGTTTTGTGTAGAGGAGGGTATATTTGGTAACCCGTGAGTTGTTTTCAAGAAACATCCTTAGTTGGGAAGTTACGATGGGATCTTTAAACTGTGTTTTTATAAATTACGTGGCTCGAGAAAATGACTTGTTGTTCCCTTGCAACAACACCTGTGTTTGCAGACATTCAAACTGGGGAAAAACGATATGTTTTTCACTTGTACTAGCAATGTTGCTTACTGAGATAGCAACGCTTTGTTGTTCCCTTGTACCAACACTATGGTTTGCTAAGATAACAACAATTTGTTGTTCCCTTGTACCAGTGTTGTGGTTCGCTGAGATAGTAGCCATGAGTTAACCTCATCGGAAGCAGGACTTATATGGTTAGAAGCATTCGCTTCTAATTGTTCTGCATGCACCAGCAATGTCACCTGATGCTAGATTCAATTAATATCACAGCCATTAATATAATACCATCTCAGCAAGATGACTTCATAGAAGAATTCATGCAATAACTCACATGTAATTATTTTGCAGTTATCATTGTCCAATTTCTATAGCGAAACCAAAGAAATCCTATTGAATTTAACTTGGGCTACATTAATATGCACTAAATTGCCACATGCATCCATATAAAATCATCTCATACAAGCCATTAGCATAGGTAAATCTATTCACATATAATCGTCACATGAAATTTGAGTAGTCATGCTCATGGCGAGGAAACTCAAGCTATATTCTCACAAAAAAATTGAAATTATAACATAGATGGGAATAAAATATCATATAGGACATCCCACAAAAATGGATACCACTAAAACATCCCTTGGAGAGCGGAGCACCACCAGCCAATCATGAATCACCTCTGATTCCCCCTCGAGCCAAGGCTCTTGCCATGGATCAACTGCCCCCAATTGATCTATCCAATGGGTATTTGATACCCTCTTTAATGATATAGTTTACTTTAGCGGCATCCCTCTTTTGGGTGGAATTTTCATCCACTTGTGTAGGCCTTTCCTTTGAAAATCTCACTTTTATCTCCCACGAGGCTTTTCCTCATAAAAGCTATCTTTATCTCCCATAAAGCTTTTATGTTTTTTTTAAGGATATTTATCTCCAATCCATCCAATGTATATTTATCTCCAATCCATCCAACTTATATAGAATCACATCTAGAAGCTTATCATGAAAGATTTATTCCTATCCCATTCCTTAATGGGATTTTGCAATAATCTCATGTCTTGGTGTCTCTCTTTTCCAAGTGATTTATTTATTAATTTTATTTCATAATATATTTTCTCCCCTTATTACACAAAACACCTAGCTTTCCTCAGCTTAGGTTTACAATAGTTTAAAATACAAGGGAGGGGTGTTACAGACTCGCCCCCTTAAATTTTACATTGTCCTTGGTGTATTACTCCATCCTCATTGACAGGTAGTTGGCTTTTGAGTCCACAGCTCTCATGGCCTTGCCATAGCTACCTGTAACATTGGTTTCAAACAATTTTGTCAGAAATTTTAGATGAAAAAATTCAACTATGTTTATCACAATTAATATCATAATTTGATACACAAAAATACTAAAGTTGTTATGACTTATATTTCTCGTCATTGATTTTGTTTGAAGAATGCATGTTCTCCCCTTACATTCTTACAAGCCTTTGTGTTCTTGTTGAACACTTGCTTCCTCGAGTTTCTCTGCATACAACAAGTCGGTTAGCATATTTCCTACATCAATATGCATCATGACAGGTTAGCTCACATATAACCATCATAACCATATATACTCATCATAATCATATGTATGCCAAACTGCAAATAAACCATTGTTACTTATTAATTTCCTTCTTCTGTGCAACCTTTAGGCCAGTTTCCCTGCAACACACCCACCCAGTGTCTTCATGCATACCTGCACACAAGGTGTTTTACACACATAGATATACATATCATGTTTTAATCATGCCATACATATATCCATATTGGTATTGTATGTAATTCTTGTACATAGTACAATTTATACCACTGCATATCCATAACATCACCTGCATGACATACACTTATCCACATGTTTTCAACCATGTTAGCATTATGTCAACCATTCCTTCATTTATTTCTGGTAAGTAGAACAAACTGTGTTCAGTTTCTTAGCTAAGGACTTTCATGGACCTATTCCATTTCTATAACAATCATCATGCACACTATAACTCAATAATACTCATAAATTTTAGTTTTTGGATCAAATTTGTCACCTACACCTGGTTTTAACAACAATACCATAAAGTAGACTATTAACTTTGTTACTCATTCTACCATAGATGGTTGAAGTTTAATAATTTTCTTAGCTTCTCTTTAACAAAGAACAAATTTGTTTGGTACTTAACAATTTATTTTGTTTGATTGACTATTGTCCTTTTTATACCACAACCTCTTGTTGGTCATGCATAATTTAGTGTAGATATAATCTCATTTCCCTTCATGAGTTATAAATGAAAGTTTTACTACTTTCAATTCTACCCCCTTTTGGTTTGTAGGTACTTATGATCTCAGGGTATTTACATGTTAACACTTCCTCTTTAACATTAAATCACCCTTAACCAAGAGATCATAATCAATTTTATGAATTCCCGCATGGTTTATGAAATCTTTCTTATCTTGTCCTATTCAATGCAATCCAACAAAATAACCTCCCAAAATTGCTTGGTATTTCAATTGGTATGTTGTTAGCCTTTTTAAATAGGTTTTTTGATACCATTTAATTAACCCAGTGGTCCATAACATACAATTTGTGCATTTTATTAATTACTATGTTATATATATATGTATATATATATATATATATATATATATATATATATATATATATATATATATATATATATATATATATATATATATATATATGTTGTACTTAAAGACACTTATAGGTCTAACTATGCATATCCAACGAAAGATGCATATGTCACTGTATATAATAACCTATTAAATTTAGGTTTCCCTTAATCACACTTTCTTCCAACTGAAGAAGAAATCACATTCAAACAATTTGTACAATTAAATAGTCTTATACTATAACAAGTTCTTACAATCTGAACACTATTTCATGGGAACTTTTACCATGGTATAATACTTAGGGTGGAACCCACTTATTAACCCCCAACCTCTCATGAGGTATATAATTTCCATTTGGATTCTTACTTATGAACTAGTTACCATACTAAGGTTTAACATTTCCTTCTTTATACAATCATCCTTTCAAGCATTAGGTGGAATTTTATTTAGCAATGTCCTTTCATAGCAATTACACTATTCATAATTTGTTTTTTTATAACATCATGACCATAGCTTAATCTTTGACTGGAATCAATTACCACCTATTCTCTAATATACATGATAAATTTCCTTTCTTGTTTTATCATATTCTAAGTTATGAGAATTGTGATTCCTTCACGCATGAAGGCATGTTCATGTAGCTCATTGCATTCCCCACTATGAGTCTTACATGCATGTTATACATTTAATGTACCCTCAAGTAATCATATTCTTCCCCTATATGCATTAATGGTTATCAAGCTTAATATTGCATTAATCCGTTGACCATGATTTCCCATAATTATCAATTATTTAACTATCTTTCTATGCATATTTGTAAGCATCACTCTTCAAAGCTTAATTTTGACAACTTATATAATAATCGATAAAAAAAATTAAACTCCTCATCTATGAGGAACCACAATAAAAATAACTTATTAGCATATTAACTGTTTGTGTTATTCTTCACATTCCACTGCTGCCACCACATGGGAGGGCAAATTCCCATCTCATGGAGTACAAGTCTCTACTAAATAATTCATAGCAATTTGTGCAAGGAAGGTCATTAGCACAAGTCCCAATTCTTAACATAAGAATGTTTAGCAGCAAAAATTCAAGCATGCTAAGAGAAATGTTCATCATAACCATCAGATCAGGTTGAACAAATATTAGTTTTTACCATATTTTCCTACTCTATTCAATGAACCTGTCATTAAATAGAGGTGCCTAAACAATACACCTCTCAAGGTTGAGAGTGTAAAGGAAGCCCGAAAAATTTTCGGGCGTTGCCTTTTGGACTAATAAAAAGTTTTTTGTCTTTCTTCTAATGACACTCCATAATTACAAGTAGCCTATGAATGAGAATTGGCGGCATCAATACAAGATGCATGCAACTTCATCTTATGGTTAAGACACGATGGTTGTTACCACATGTAAGTATGTGGGCACTTTTGAATTCTATTATACTGTAACTAGTAATGAATTCAAATACAAAGAATGAAATCCTTTCTAGCTTGGTCCTTTATATCAATAGTTACGATTTTTCCAAAATCCATAATGATCAGGCTTTGTACCTGTAGATACTACATCACATTTACCCAATTGTTTTGATGCAACAACAGATTTATTATAATGTGATTCTTCCAATCTTCCCAATAGTTCAATTGTTTCCATAGGAAAATTTCCACCATCTAAATTTTCAATATGGATTCCTACCAATCAAAGAGAGAAGACATACTACCCTTGATAACTCATGGATCCAAACTTATACCAAGATTAAACCAAATTTACTAAATACATGGAATCTCTTACATGTTTTTTGGCTTCCATTGTAAATTAAAATTTATTCCCTTTATACAAGTTTCTCTGCATTTGCCACATCCATCATTGAATCTAACCTGTTGACATCAATATAAACAAATCGATTCTAGAATCACTAACACTCGATGCTGCAAGATAGTTGGGATTACCGAGAGGTCAAAACAGGAAATCATGATTTTATCGATTATGTGCCAATCATGATTTTATAGATTATGTGCCACAAGTAACAATGTCTCATATGGCCAAAGGAGGCTTTCATTAAACCGTATATGAGAAATTGTAGAGCAGCAAGTTCTTGTATTTCTCAACATCTTGGTAATCCTCAATATTGCATACAAAAAATACTATTCTTTAGTTAAATAGTCTCAAATATATTTTTTAGCTATATAGTCTCAAATTAACATTACTAACTATATGGTCTTTCTCTAGTGCTTTCCACCGGTTACGATAACAAAAATCACCTTTCCCCACAAAATTTAGTTGAAAATTAGTTTTCAATTTTTCTTCTATCATAATATCACAAATTATTCAAAAGTATATTTCTAACTCGTCAATGATGATTCAACGAAAACTCCGAAGATGGAAATCCTTTCCTCGCAACTCAAAACCCTTTTTTCATTCAAGACCTACGGGATTTTGCCTTCAAAACAAAAAATTTTACGAGTAATAAAGTCAACAGAAAAAAGCAAATATACATAATCATCAACGGGTAGGAACCTTGCAGCGATTTTTTTTTTTATATACTAACAAAAATACTAATTTTTTATTCTATTGAAGTCTTGCTTCTCTCTTCAATTGTGCTTACCTACTTAACTTAGAGATGGGCATGCAAATCTAGGTGAAGAGGTCAGCTCTAGAGCTCATTGATGTTGAAGTTGAACAATGATGCCTGTAATGCTAGCACACAGGGTTTTAGTGCCTACATGCACCAACCCTTCCTCTCAACAAAACATCGCAGGCTTTTGGCTTCAATGCCTCTACACACTCTTTCCATCTGATCCACCGCTTGCAGGGCTACCTCTACCCGTTGAGCCACTACGAGTGCCACCACTAGGAGGACAAGAGCAACATGATTGTGGCTATAGCAACAACAATGTTATACCTTTAAGTTTCACTTGTAATACTCATTAACATTAAAACGCTCATGCACACATACCTATATAACTTTTTAATCTTGTTCAAGCAGAACAAAATCAATCGAGCAATACTTACCCATGCTAGAGCATATCGAGGTCTATAGAGAATCGAGCTTGCTCGTGTTTCACATCGAGGGATAGAGGATGCATTTAAAAGTTGGAACAAACATTATTTTCAAGCTTTTTATCTAACGTCAGTGTATGGATAAGGTTGTGCATTGTGTGATTTACGGACAATCCTTACCCAACTAAGGCAATGATGCACATGAAGATAGTTCTTATCCAACACGTTCTTGACAAAAGAAAACAAGCTGATTTTCATCTTTACTGCAATCCATCAAGCGAAATAGTATTCTTTTCTTTGTGGTCAACTCGCATACTTCCCAGTCTGTAGTAAAGAAAACATGAGAGGGGAAGTTGTAGTGCTGCTATCTTTTCTCCGATCCTTCGGTGGAAAAATATATAACCACCTGAATGGAACCTAAAAATAATAAAGTGACCGTAATCGATAAGGAAACAATAGTGTATGAGGAACAAAGAATAAGGATAATGCATCTAGCATAAGCCTACTAGGCAAGAGCTTAATTTCGGGGAAATCACGCATTCATGTGATTGAACTTACCTAATCCAACGGGATTTTGGGATCAAGAAATTCGAACTTTGTATGTTTCCAAGCCATGGATAAGTTTGAATATTTATCCCACCTTCTTCCTTCGCCATTATCACCTTCTAATTTTCTTCATGGGGCTAGTGGATAACCCTTATCCATTTATTTCGTTGGTAGCCAATTCGATTAGCAATCGATAGTCCGAAAGGCAGCACTGAAATAAACAGTATTATTTTCTCAATTAGTTTGTTAGCACAACCCTAAATCCTGCTGCTTACCATACTTTTCTCCTAAAACTCAGAATAAAAACCACCACCTCCATGTTAATTGTTGTAGATAAATCTGATCTATTTCAGATAATCCATATAGCTACGTTTAATTTCTTTTCTAATTGCTTTTACCAGCATGTCCGGGGATAATGTTTCTATAACTATATGTTAGATAGTCAACTTTTGGAATCAAAGAATTATGTACCTCTTCGGATCACTGGATAAGGTTGAGCTCTCCTCGATGTTTCCCATATTATTGCCTCCACATCTGTGGTAGAGCAAACTGAAAAACATGAAACAACAGTTACTATCATGGTTTTCTCCATAAATCAAAATTAAACCTACAGTCCTGCATAATTTGCGTAGAGTCGCGTCCCCCTCTCGCTTTACCAACCATTCAAGTTGATAATTATTCACAAGTATTCTTCTCCTCTTCCATTGAGGAGCTTCTGAAATGCTTGGAGACAAAACTGAGTGGTTTGTTGAAATTTTTCATAGATTGAGATCACATCGTATGTCCCAAAGGTTGAGTTGTTATAGCCTTTAAACTAGATAAACCCAGTTACATATTCCTTAAGGAAACGATCGATTCCATGGGAATCACCTGTTGAATCCAACAATTTAATCAATGTAGTGAGGGCCTCTCCACAGTGGATGGATTAATGATGGTTACCATAGAGGGATTGGGCAGACACCGAAATGGAAAAAGGGTGGAGATAAAACTATTAATCTGGGCCACCATCGGTTGTCTGATGTGATCACGATTGGTGAAAAGTGTGGGCTATGACCATCTAAAATTCCATAGGAAATTTTTGCCAAAGTTTCTCTTAGACAACCCAGAAGCACAGGCAAACTTTGAGCTATGATCCGAAACTTCTCCCTTATAAATGTGATTTCTCTCAAATTTTTCAATTTGAGGTGAACGCGCAAGAACCTCCTTGGACCTTTCTTAATGGCCAACCTCTCGACATCCTTAGCAATTCCAAAATTGTTCACTGTAGTCAATGATAAAATACTATACGCCATCCATCGTTACGCTGCGATGTTTTGATCAGATTCAGGGTTTAAATCCACCTCATCCAATTCAGGATCAAGCCTTAACAAACACGATGTCCATTCGACACCTTAACAGTATAGGGTTTCTGTTAGAAAATTTGAGTACTTGGTCCTTGAACCCACCGATTTGATTAGAACCCTTCCTTCTCATACAGTCGAGGATTTGTTAGGAATTAATTGTTACAATAAATCTAGTTTTCAAAATGTATTTAAGAACAGTGACACATATCGAAATCACCCATTTCTCATCAATCAACAAATTGCTTGATATAATAACATTTTGTATATGTGGGTATATACAAGTTATTCCTTCCACCTTAAGGTAAATCTTTTAAAATTTAAGGTTAACTTGTAAGGAATTCTAATTTCCTTTGTGAGTCTGTAATCACTATGATTTCAAACCTTTATATGTTCAGGTTTTCTTATAAAAATTTATAACCAACCCTTTTTGCAATTAGTTGTCTCGCAGATAATAAACAATTTAAGAGCTCTCACTCTTCATTAAAATATTACTATTGTCAATCGTAACTCAGAATTTCCCTTAGTTGTAAAAATAAATTTAACATGTACAAGACATGGCTACCATTATGGAGGTGGATTGGTCCATAGGCTTCAGTGTTTGAAACTATGCTCTAATACCATTTGTAACGGACCTCCTGAGCTTTCCCTGAGAATTAGCTACTAGGCTCCCATTCTTGTAAAATTTTCTTTGTTTACGGCTAATATTTGACCATTAGGTCCATGATGGGGACCCTTAGTTTCAATTACATGACTTATATATCAGAACAATCATTAACCATGAAGGACTAATTATGGCATGCAACCTATGAAACCTTTTGGTTAATTCATACAAGAAATTAATGGAATATTATCTGAAGTCTATTGTGGCCATCTTAGCCATGCATCATGATTATAATCTTACAAACATAATCAAAGAGTTCTGACCAACCCTTGGTTCAACATGCCTAACTCGCTAGGCTAGCCTCATACGGAGCAAGACTTATCTGGTTAGAAACATTAGCTCCTAATTGCTCCACATGCACCAACAATCTAACATGATGCTAGATTAAATTACTATCTCAACCATTAATATAAGACCGTCTCAGAAATGTGACTTCATAGAAGCATTCATGCAATCATTAACATATAATTATTCTTCAGTTATCTTTGTCTGATTCCTATAGAGAAACTAAAGAAATCCTACTAAATTTAACTTAGGCTACATTAATATGCCATACATTTCCACATGCATCCATAGATAATCATCTCATACAAGCCATTAGCACAAGTACATCTATTTTCATATAATCATCACATGAAATTTGAGAAGTCATGCTCATGGTAAGGAAACTCAAGCTATCTTCTCATAAACAAACTGAAATTATAACGGAGATCGGAAGAAAATATCATATAGGATATCCCATGCAAATGAATCCCACTAGAACATCATTTGGAAAGAGGAGCACCACCACCCAAGCATGAATCACCTCTGATTCCCCCATGAGTTGAGGTTCTTTCAATGGATCAACTGCCCCAATTGATCTCTGCAATGGGTATTTAATACCCTCTTTCATGATATAGATTCCTTTAGTGGCATCCCGATTTAGGTGGATTTTTCATCCAATTACCTAGGCCTTTCTCGGAAAAGCTCACCTTTATCCCCTGCGAGGCTTTTCCTCATAAAATCTTGCCTTTATCTACCATAAATCTATTTTATGTTTTTCTCGATGGATATTTATCTCTGATCCATCCGTCTTATCTAGAATCACATCTAGAAGCTTATCATGAAAGATTTATTCCTATCCCATTCCTCAATGGGATTTGGTAAGAATCTCATCTATTTTTGTCTCGCTTTTCCAAGTGATTTATTTATTGATGTATTTAATAATATAATTTCTCCCCATATTACATATCACACCTAGCTTTCCTCAACTTAGGTTTACAATATTTTAAGAAACAAAAGAGGATTGTTACAATGTAAGACAATATTGATGGTTTAATATTTATGTTAAATAACAACCTTCCACAATGGTTTTTGTTCCTTCACAATTCTTTTGTGATGTCAATGTATCCTCCAGCATTGTAAATCTCCATTGACCCGACTTCCAGGATGATTGGTCTAAGTGTTTTGTAAATGTATATATGTATCAATTCGCATATTTATTGTGGCTCTTAGATGGACTGATTTTTTCAGTGGTTTGTTGGTATAAATTTATATAAACGAATATTGTTAAAGGTTGATTACGCTAACCCCTCAATTCAACATACAAGGTTTGATCTTCAATTTTTCTGAATGGATTTAAGACATATCAAGCACCATCAAATTATTTTTTAAAGGCGAAGAGTGAAATTGATGGAAAGGCCTAGCTTTATGTTGACTTAGTAATGTGTGTTACTTGTTAATTTAATTTTAAAATGATCTTGTTTTATTTTCTATTTTATTTATTTTAAACAAAAATTATAATTTTCTTTTTGTTAGTGTGGTTCATGAACACCATGGTCAGTGAGAGGTTGCTACATCCACGGAAAAATCTGGGCTAAACGCCCCTTAGTCTACTGGCAAGGGCTTCAGGTAGAATTGACCTTGTGACCTCCCAATGGTGACGCACGGTTTTTGACCAACTGAGCTAACCCTTGGTTTTTTTTTTTTCTAGTGTGGTTCACGAACACCCTGGTCAGTGAGTGGTCACTATGTCCACAGAAAAATCTGGGCTAATCGCCCCTCGGCCTACTGGCAAGACCTAACCCCAAGGGCTTCGAGCATAATTGACCTTGTGACCTCCTGATGGCGAGGCACAATTTTTTACCAATTGAGCTAACCCTTGGGGCTTCAAAAATTATAAAAATTATATTAATATAATTTTTATCAATTATATCCTAAATATAAATATATAGTTATTGTTAATGCAAAGCTTTTTTTATTTTTTAAGGTGGGGAAACCTGTCATAATTTAGTTGTCAAATCAGTAGTGAGGACAACCATCTCGCCCTGCTATCCACTAAGGTTGACTCATCACTGTTATTCAAGGAAATAACCCGATAGTAGTCCGTAAGGGGGCAAGATTTCACTCCTTCGAGATGCCTATGGGTCTTGGGCTGTTAACCTAGTTCCTTATGTCTAGGGAAAACGAGCTCTTAGCTAAGAAGAAACAGTTTTAGGGCATAGTCTAGGACCCTAATGTAAATTATTATATATATATATATATATATATATATATATATATATATATATATACTTTCTACCGTTTCATTTTATTTAGTGTGTTTTCTCATGTAGCTCATTAAAAAGAAGTATGGGTCTGCCAAAGAAGTGTTTTTGGGATAGAGGCATGTGGAAGAAATGGGGGGATGCACAATTTGTGGAGCTAGAAATGTATTCAAAGTTGGCGAACTGGGGATGTGTATAAAAGAAGGAACATGCTAAAAGAGAAGATGCCTTAGACTTTATTTTGTATATTCTTAAAAATATTCTATAAGAGCCGCTATAATAACTATTATATTGATTACATTATTAATAGATCAGTTGTATTAAAAAAGTTATAATATCAAATATTCACACCCGTTGTAAACTCAACAAGAAAAATATTCGCTCACAACATGTAAGAAATTAAAAAAAAATCATAAAATAACGTCATAATGTTAATTTTATACTTTAAACACGATAAAATTTACAAATTAATATGCCGTGAACATCTAGCTAAAATAAATATAATCGGAATTCAAACATGCTAACTTAAGAAATATAATATGAATTCAAAAATTCTAACTTTACTAAGTCTGACACTAAATTTTAATTGAAATGTTTGTTTCTACATAAAATTTCAACACTAACATTAAGTAATTTACCCACTTAGAAGAAGGTGAAAGTGGTTATATTATGAAAACAATGATATATGTGAATGAAGTTTTATTTGAAGTAGGGAAAACTTAAATTTTGTAGTTTATTTTAAATATGATATTTTTTATTAGTTTCGATATCAAGGATTATAACAATAAATTCCATATTGATTTTAAATTACTTATATTCCAAATATAAATATTACCTATTTGTTTATATATATATAATTAAATTCATATTCCATTAGTTAGTAAAAATATTAAAGAAGAAACTAGAAGGCAATAAAGTAGAAAAGGAATTTATAATTAATTTTTCTATTCTAGTGGTTTTATTTCGTGTGTTTTTTTCATCCATCTTATTAAAACGACTAGTTTGTTTTGTCATATATCACATTAAAAGAAGTTCACATATGTGTATGAGAAAAGTATTTTGTGGGATGGATGTGTGGAGAAGAAATGTGTTGCGATAGGAATGTGGGCAGTAGTGTGGAATTTCAGATTTTTGTTGAAGAAGGAATATGTAGAAGCGGAAGCACTTTTAACATTTATTTGTGCATATTATTAATAATATTTTATAAAAACAAGTGTACTAGATATTATATCGATTACATTATTATTATGTGAATTGCAGTGGGAAAATCATAATGTTCAATATTCACACATTTTTTAATATTTAGAAGCAACTACAAAGTCATTAAAAAAAAATATTAACTCAAAACTAATATTTTTTTTTAAATAATCATAAAATGGAATCATAAAGTTAATTTTATACTCTAACATCCAACTAAAATAAAGAAAATTTCCCTTCTCTAATCCAACTTAAATTAGAACTTGAATTCAAACATGTTAACATCGATAATATGAGACTAAATTTTAATTGAAATGCATTTTAGATTGAGGATTCCAAAGCTAACATCACTAGGCTCATTCACTCAATGCAAAACAAAAGTGACTATCATGATCAATAACCATGGGGTATATTGATGATGGAAGTTATGTATAAGAGCTAAACTAGATACCAAATAAGAGTGGAATGTGACCAAATGATGGGAAAAGGATGGGCTAACAATGAATGATGGTGAACAATACTTAGGTTTAATAGTGGAAAATTAAGAAAATGAAGGAACCTATATACACATTTATAATATTTCAATTAGTAGTAAAAAGAAAATGGAACATAATAAGAAAAATATATGAGCCATAAAACCTCTTAAGGAGTACAAACAAAGAGAAATTGAGTTAGAGAGAGCCTTGAGGCTAAGCCAAACAATAGGTGATTGAAAAAAAAGAAGAGAACTCACACTAAATAGACCATGATTGAAAACACCTACTCATAGTCCTCAAATATTGCACCATAAAGAATGATAATGGGGTCGAGCAAGAGGTATTGACTGATAGGAGATGACCTCTCTCATATTATCTAAGACTATGAAACCAAATTTCTCCTCTCTGGCCATTTGAGGTGACATTCTATAATTCTCTATGCTATAAGAGTATGGCCATTAAGTGGTTATGGATCCTCAATACTACAAGCCAATGTTGAGCGTGAACTCCACCTTAAGCAAGCATTTAACCCAATACCTTGAAATGAAATTGTTGCTTGCTATCTAGAACACTTGTTCATAGTAAGGGTAGTTAGTGATAAATAATAAGGGTGGGGGTAATGCCATTTCTAGTCATTAGTGCATGTTGGGGTTGTAGCATTATGCCCCCTCATCATGGAAAACACTCCATCTAGGGAACATCATTTTGAACCTTAAATTTACATGGTATTTATATATAAAATTAAAGTAATTTATTGTGAAAAATATCTAATTTCCTCTGTAATTTATACACCATTAAGGACAATGAAATATGTAGAACACACAAATAAACATTTAACCAACCAGACATTAAAGTGGCCAAGACTTATTATAAACACACAACAAAAATAAGTATAAAAATATTTAACAAATCATTCATCAAAGTAACTTTAATGGAAACATAAATAGTAAACACCCAGGGTACATCACATACTCCCGGGGCAGTACGTTCATAAAAATGCACTACGTGGCTTAAATTATAAATTATAAATTATAATGAGAATTTATGCCGCTAAAACCATAACGACTATAATGAGAATTTATGCCGCTGAAATAATAACCACAATGAAATATGCAGATCACAAAAATAAACATTGAAATATTTAACAAACCTGGCATCAAAGTAGCCCAGGCTTATTATAAACACACACAAATAAAAATTTAGTTATAAATAAGTGAAAATGTATTGTAAATATTTATATAAAGAAAATAAATTATGTAATTCATTTCTAGTATTTTTTTTATTTATTAGTTTTTTTGAGGGATTATAATAATAAATTAAATATTAATTTTGTATTTGTTGTATTCTAAATATAAATATTTAGTTACTTGTAATATATATAATTGCATAATTGAAATCAAAATAAAAATAGAAGATAATAAAGCGAGAAAATAATTTATATTTTGGACATTTACACTCTTGATTTTATTTAGCGTGTTCTTTTTGACAATCTCACTAAAAAGCATTCATATTTGTGAGGAGAATTTTTTTTCCAAATGGATGTGTGAGGAATAAATGTGTAGAGAGGGGAATCTATGTGGGAAGAAATCTGCGGAGAGGGGAATTTATGTGGGAAGAAATGTTTGGAGAGGGCAACCTATGTGGAGGTGCAAAAATGGAGATGTGTGTGGAAGGAAGAACATGTATAAGGGGTAGTTAATTCACTTTAATTTCTATGTAGAGGTGTAGAAATGGGGATGTGTGTGGAAGGAGGAACATGTATAAGGGGTAGTTAATTCAGTTTAATTTATGTATACTATCAGGAATATTTATAAAAATCCCATCCCCACAGGTTCCAGTCCTTGGAGACATAGCTCGTCATAATAAAGATGGAAGGATAGTTGGAGTCTCTCTCAAGTGGTCTCACTACATCTCAGCCCTAGGCTAAACTATGAGTTCCTTATATATGTAACTATGAGTTTTTCATATATGTCGTTTGCAAGTTGTTAGATATAAATACAGAAATTTCCAATTCTATATCAAAATTTAATCTTTGAAAAAAAAAATATTCTATAACAAAAACCACTGATACCGGTTATTAGATCATTTCTATTGCCAAAATCATAATCTTAAATCATCACACTAGTTCTATATTCACATTCAGCTAGAAACTCAACAAAATAGATATTAACTCAAAATTAATAAAAAAAATATAAAAACAATCCTAAAATATTATCATAAACTTAATTTTATACTTTGAACAAAATAAAATTTAAAACATTAATTTGGGATATAAATTTCTTTTCTATAATCCATTTTAAATTCAAATTTGAATTGAAACCTGCTCACTATGATAAATGTGTGAATAAACATTATTAAAATATTCTTTTCGGCCTAAGATTCCAATGCTAACATCAAAAATTTTACTCACTCGGTGAAAAGTGAGACTCTCTAGATTATTATAAACAAAGTGATATATGGGAAGGAAAGGAAATTTAATTTTAAGTAGGAGAAGATTTGTATGGTAAAAATTGATATAAATTTTTTTTATATATAATTTATTTTTAATATAATATTTTCTGTGTTAAATTTTTAAACCAATTTTTGGTTTAAAATAATTTAAAAATAAATTCATTATTAATTTTGTATTAGTTATATTTTATATAGATTTATATATGTTAATTTTTTTAATCATTTTATTATTAAAAATAATTACATTTTTATTGTATAACTCAATTGAAAATAAGAAAAAAAAATAGAAGAAGATAAATTGAAAAAAAAAAAAAAAATTATCTAGATTTTTCAACACCGTTGGTTGTATTTAGCCTAATATTTTTTTACTTTATGTATTTCATTAAAAAGAGTTCAGGCATGTATCGGAAGTTTTGTGTGAGATAAAAGTGTGTGGAAGAAATTTGTAAAGGGAAGAATGTGTAAAACAAGGATGTCTACCGAAAGAGTAACATGCAAAAAGAAAAATTGTAGGTTAAAAAAAGACCATGGAAAAAAGAAAGTGCTTTCAAATTTAATTTTTATATATTATAAAGAATACTCTATAGTTATTATATGATTACATTTTTATTAGGTGAGTTATTACGAAAATCATAATGTTTAATATTGACACATATCTTATGTAGTTGTAAAACTCAATGAAAAGATATTAACTCAGAACTTGTAATAAATCAAGAAATGATAATAAAATGGAATCACCAAGTTAATTTTATACTCTAAACAAGGTGAAATATAAAAAAAATATCTAGAATGAACATCAACTAAAATAAATGTAATATTCTCTTTTTTAATCCAATTTTAATCAAACTTGCTAGCAATAGCTAATATGAGAATGAATCTGACCACTCTAATATCAAGAAGTTTACTTAGTCCAGAATGAATTTGACCACTCTAATATCAAGAAGTTTACTTAGTGCAAAGAAAATCCATTATACTATTCAGGTAAAATAATTTTAATTTTGAGCAGGAGAAGAAAAAATTGATATAATGAAAATAATTTATGTAATTTATTCTTAACATGATCTACGATTTTTTTATGGGTTAGTTTTCTTTTAAAGGATTATAAGATTATAACAATCCGTTCAAAATTGATTTTGAAATAGGTAAGTTATATATAAAAATATTTAGTTATTTGTTAACACTAAAATATTAGAGTATATATTAATTTTTTTAATATTTTATTAATTAAAAGAATACATGTCTTATTCCCTAATTGAAATAAAAATAGAAATTGAAATGCAAAAGATGGGAAAAGAACTTCTAGGAGGACTTTTGAGTTCTTATAGTTTATTTATATTATTTTTCATGTATCTTATTTAAAGGAGTCCATGCATTTGTGAAAGAAGTATTGTGCATAATGGAGGTGTATAGAAGAAATGTTCATAACGAGGAATGTGTTCAAAGAGAGATATGTAACCGGGGATGTGTGTAAAGGAGGAACATGTAGGAGGGGAAGTGCATTCAACTTTGATTTGTATATAATATTAAGAATATTTTATGACAATCACTGCACTTAGACTATTAAGAATATTTTCTAACAAAAACTCTACTAGCTATGGACTACATTGTTAAGAATATTTTCTAACAAAAACTCTATTAGCTATGGACTACATTGTTATTAGGTGAGTTGTAGTGAGAAAATCATTTTTCCATTTTCTAATCCAATTCAAATCTAAATTAGAATTCAAACTTGCTAAGTTTGGCTAGTGCTAAACAAATTTTAATTAAAAAGTTTATTTTGATAAAGAATTCCAATGCAAATAATTCTACTCACTTAGTGCAAAGTCAATGTTGTTTTACTATGATAAAAGTGATATATGTGAAGAAAATTTAATTTTAAGTAGGAGAAGAACTATGTTTGAAAAATTGATATAAGTAAAATAAATGGTTTAATTTGGTTTTTAATATGATATTTTTGTTAATCCTTTTGTTTTTTAGATGTTATAACAATAAACTTAATATTTATTTTCTATTAGTTATATTCTACATATAATTATTTAACTATGTGTTAATGCAAAGTATTAGAACCAATATATTAATGAAAATAATTAAATTCTTATTGCATAATTGAAATAAAACTATTAAAATAAAAATAGAAGACAATAAATTAAGAAAAGAAAAGAAAAGAACTTATACCTATAGTTTATGTTTTGTTGGTTTTATTTAGCATGTTTTTTCATGCATCTCATTAAAAAGAGTTCATATGTGTATAGGATAGGGATGTGCATAAAAATATGCATTATGCAGATGGTAATATGAAAGAGTATAATTAAAAATGAATGTGTTACCTACAATATCCAGAGAAAAAATCATGGATGTGGTTAATACTCAAAAGCAATTCAAAATATTGGAACATTGTGAAAACATACAAAATATTAAGAACTGTGTTTCTTGGTGTATAAGTCAAAAAGAAAAGCAACTACAAACTTCTCATGATTGATGATCTATGCTAGTTTTTTATATATATTTATTAGTAGATTTTTCTTTTGAAGATGCTTTATATTGATTTCTATTCAGTTTGAAATTTTATGTGTTTACAATCGCATCTCATACACCACACCTTGTGTGAACACACTGCTTCTCTCTCCACAACTAAATTTATTTCACTTATTTAATTTCAAAGCAACTTAATATTAGTGCACATATATATAATCTCAAGTCTTAGCTCAATTGGTTGAACCATTTGCCTATGGAGTTTTTTTGAAAGGGAGCTCTTGAGTCATGGGAGAAATCCAATGAAGTTGTAACTATCAGGGGCTTTTGTGGGTGGTGGGTTAAGCATTCTCCCTATGAATTCTCTAGGGATGAGTAAGGGGTACTGTGAAACTTTTCTTTGGGAAAATAAATTGGAAATAAAAAAAATACTTACATTATAGAGAACACAATAAGATTCAATGAGTACTCATTTACCAGTTAGGATGTCTACTATATTCCACCACTCCTAACAACATTGTGAATGCCCCTCAGTTTTTCATGATGCAATATAGATCTATATTCTCTAATGCCCATTCGAAAACCTAGGAATCCGCTATTAGAATCCTATTTCAATTTGAAGTCCTAAATTATGATTTATTCGCTAAGCATATTTTCTAAAGTATTAAAGGAAACAATCTAGCTTCAAATTTATCAATTCTTTTCACTGAATAAATTCTACCTTAGTGCTGGTTAAAATTTTATGTATGGCCTTGTGCTTCAAGACAAATGCATATGAAAATTCAAGAACAATAAGTGCACCAAAATAAGTGAAGCACATTCTATAATATGGGTGGTTGTAAGCCCTCAACTTTGTGTTGTGTGGGAGAGATCTCTGTGTGTATAATGACACATTGAATATTATAGGTGCATTGCATACATTGAATTGTGAGCACTTTTAAATACATTTAATTCCACACATATGATGTTTCATTTAATTTGTTTTGTAAAGGGAAACACCTTGCAAAAATCCTTTCAAGAACTTTCCCATAACTAAGTGGATGATAATCAGGGTAGATGGTTGACCTTGATTGTAGACCCACAATGCCGAGTGAAAAATCTATTATCAAGAACAATCCCTTCTAGTCTTACTTCCTTGTGTGGAACAAAACCCAAATTCCAATTGCACATACCTCATCACACTACAAATAGTAGAAACCTAGTGCCTTGTTTATAATATTTTTTCAAGCTCAAATCCTACCACCCAATTGTGGTGTATAGAGTAAAACATCAATGAAAAGTGCAGAATGCCACTCAATTTTTAAAATCTATATTTATCTTCTAATTTAACTTCTAATAAATATTTATTTAATGATGTACAAATGAATCGTTGTATAAAACAAAATACTCATTATATATATATATATATATATATATATATATATATATATATATTCATTGAAATCAATAGAGAAATCAACACTCTAAATAAAAATGGATCAAAACTCAGTTTTCCAATGGAATTAACAACTTTGCCAAGGTGTCCTCTTTGAAAAAAATTTGATTGTCCTCAGAATAAGGAGATAGGGATGGGAAGGGAATAATAAGGAGAAGAATATGGTCAAGGATATCCACAACAACCACACCTCAAATATACACTGCATATTTTACTTCATTCCTTGCATGTGAAGCATGGACATGAAGGCTATTTGGGTTGTAACAAAGTAAGTGTGGAACACACAATAGGAAATATGGTGGAGGAGATCTACTTGTGAGAACTAAAATATACATCATGTATTGTAGTTTTGAACAATCTGACTGATACTCTTTTACCACTTAGACTATATACTTGATTTTCCCAGTCCTACTATAATAGTGAATGCACCTCACTTTGTCACGATGCAATATAGGTATATATTATGGAATGCCCATTCAAAAACCTAGGAATCTATTATTAGAATCTTATTTCCATTCAAAGTTCTAAATTATGATTTACTCACCGAGCATATTTTCTAGACTACTAAAAGAAACAATATAACTTCAAATTTATCCATTCTATTCACTACATAAATTATACCTCAATGAGGGTTAAAATTTAATTCATGGCCTCGTGCTTCAAGAAAAATTCATATGAAAATTCAAGAAAAATAAGCACACCAAAATAAGTGAAGCACATTCTATAGTATGGGTACTGGTCAGCCATCAACTTTGTGTTGTGTGTGAGAGAGATTTATGTGTATAATGACATATTGAATTGTATAGGTGTGTTTCATAATTGAATTATGAGCACATTGAAATACATCTAATTAAACACATATGATGTTTCTCTTAATGCATTTTGTAAAGGAAAACACCTTGCAGAAAACCCTTCAATAACTTTCCCATGATCTAGTGGGATGATAAATGGGGTAATTTCTTGACCTTAACCCTTCAATAACTTTCCCATGATCCAGTGGATGATAAATGGGGTAGTTTCTTGACCTTGATTGCAGACCCACAAGGACAAGTGAAAAATTTGTTATCAAATTCAATCCATTATATTCTTGCTTCCTTCCATGACATAGAACCCAAATGCCAACTACAGAGGCCTAATAACACTACATAGTACAAACTGGGGTGCCTTGTTAAAAATATTTTGTCCAGTGTAAATCCTCACACCGAATTGCAGTGTGATGAAGAGATCCTCAATGCCAAGTGCAGAATGCCGCTCAATTTGTAAAATATCTATTTATATTCTAATGTAACTTCTAATAAATATTTATTTAATGATTTGGAGATTAAATGTTGTATAGATAAAAATACTATATATATATATATTGAAATCAATAGATAAATCAACACTATGAATAATAATGGATCAAAGTTCATTTTTCCAATGCAATAAAAAACATTCCCAAGGTATCCCCTTTGAAAATAATTCGACGATCTTGAGAATAAAGAGAGCGGGAAGGGAAGGGAATGAGAAATAGGGGAATATGATGGAGGAGATCCACACCGACCACACCTCAAATCTATATCATATAATGTAGTTTATTCCTTGCATATGAAGCATGTACATGAAGGGTATTTGGATTGTAACAAAGTAAGTGTGGAACAGGTAGTAGGGAATATGGTGGAGGAGTTCCACTAGTAAGAAGTAAAATTTAGATCATGTACTATGGTTGTTGGTTTTCAACAATCCAACTGATACTCCTTTACTACTTAGGTTGTATACTAGATTGCCCCAATCCTACCAACATTGTGAATACACCTCAATTTGTCATGATGCAATACAGATCTATATTCTCGAATGCCCATTCGAAAACCTAGGAATCTACTATTAGAATCTTGTTTCCATTATAGGTTCTAAATTCTTATTTGTTCACCAAGAATTATTTGTAGAGTACTAAAGGAAACATTCTAAATTCAAATTTATCCATTTTCTTCATTGAATAAATTCTACCTCAGAGTGGGTTAAACTTTTATGTGTGCCCTTGTGCTTAAAAAATGCATATGACAATTCAAGAACAATAAGTGCACCAAAAGAAGTGAAGCACCTTCTACAGCATGGTTGGTGTTATGTGATCAATTCTATGTTGTGTGAGAGAGATTTGTGTGTGTATAATAACACATTGAATTTTGTAGCTATGTTGGATACATTGAATTATGAGAACATTGAAATACATCTAATTCCACATGTATCATGTTTTTGTTAATGTGTTTTGTAAAGGAAAACACCTTGCAAAAAAACCTTCAAGAACTTTCCCATGATCTGGTTAATGGTAAGAAGGGAAAATTGTTGACCATCATTGAAAATCCACAATTCCAGGTTCAAAATATGTTTTAAAGTTCAATCACTTTTAGCCTTGCTGCCTTGTATGGAGTAGAACCTTGATGCTAACTGTAGAGGCCTCAACACACTACACATAGTAGAAACATAGTTCCTTATTTAGAATCTTATGCCAACCTCAAATCCTCCCATCCAATTATGGTGTATGATGGAGAACCTCAATGCCAAGTGTAGAATATGTTCTCAAGCTCAATCCTTCTCACCTTTGCATGGTGTTTTGAGTAGAACCTCAAGGCAAGGTACAAAATATGTTCTCAAATTCAATCCTTCTCAATATGTCACAGTGTCTAGAATAGAACCCAATGCCAGGTGTAGAATGCCAATCAAATTGTAAAATATCTATTTATCTTCTAATGTAACATCTAATAAATATCTAGCTAATTATATATAGATGAACTGTTTTATAGAGAAAAATAAGATATATATATATATCTATATCTATATCTATATATATATATATCTATATATATATCTATATATATATATATATATATATATATATATATATATATATATATATATATATATATATATATATATATATATATATATATATATATATATATATATATATATATATATATATATATATATATATATATACAAATGAAGGATCTGGATAATAATGGATTAGAACTAAGTTTTTGAATGCAATAAACAACATTGCCAAGGTTTCCCCTTTGAAAGATTTTTTACAATTCCGAGAATAAATAGATCAAGATGGGAGGGGAATATGGTGGAGGAGATTCACATCAACCACACCTCAAATGTAGATCATATAATTTATTCCTTGCATAAGAATTATGGACATGAAGGGTATTTGGATTGGAAAACAGTAAGCATGAAATAGGTAGTAGGGAATATGGTGGAGTAGATCCACTAGTCACAACTAAAATCTAGATCATGTACTATAGTTTTGAACAATCTGACTGATACTCCTTTCCCACATAGGTTTTATACTAGATTTACCCACTCCTACCAACATTGTGAATGCACTTCACTTTGTCATGATGTAATATATATTTATATTCTATTATGCCCATTTGAAAACCTAGGAATATGCTATTAGAATGTCATTTCCATTCAAAGTTTTAAATTATGATTTATTTGCTAAGTATATTTTATAAAGAACTAAAGGAAACATTCTAACTTCAAATTTATATATTTTTTTCATTGAATAAATTCTACCTCGGAGTGGGTTAAGCTTTTATTGCCTGACCTTTTGCTTCAAAAAAGTGCATATGACAATTCAAGACACATAAGTTCACCAAAATAAGTGAAGCATATTCCACAAATGGGTGGCATTAAGCCATCAATTCTGTGTTATCTCATAGAGATATCTATGTGTATAATGACACAATAAACCTTGTAGGTGTCTTGCATACATTTAGGTATGAGATCTTTGAAATACATATAATTCCACACATATGATGTTTCCCTTAATGTGTTTTGTAAAGGAAAATATCTTGCAGAAAACACTTCAATAAATTTACCATGATTTAGTGGATGGTAAAAAGGGTAAATTTTTTACCTTTATTGCAAATCCACAATGCTAGGTGAAAAATATGTTTTTAAGTTCCATCACTTATAGTCTTGCTACCTTGCATGGAATAGAACCTCAATTCCAACTGTAGAGGTCTCATCACACTACACATAATAGAAATGTAGTTCATCGTTCATATTATTTTGTCAATCTCAAATCCTCCCACCCAATTATGGTGTATGGAGTAGAAACTCAATGCCAAGTGTAGAATATGTTCTCAAGCTCAATCCTTCTCAACTTCTCAAGGTGTTTGGAGTAGAAGCTCAATGGCAAGCGTAGAAGATGTTCTCAAGTTCAATCCTTCTGCCCTTGTCATGGTATCTTGAATAAAACCCAATTCAAAGTATAGAATTCCATTGAATTTGTAAAATATCTATTTATCTTATAATGCAACTTCTAATATATATTTATTTAATGATGTACAAATGAATTATTTTATAGAGATAAATAATATATATACGCACACACACACATAGATATATCTATACACACACACATACACACACACATACACACACACACACATATAACTATATAACTATATATATCTATATATATATATATATATATATATATATATATATATATATATATATATATATATATATATATATATATATATATGGATGGATATGTGTGTGTGTGTGTATTCACATTAATTGATAAATCAAGACTCTATATAAAAATGGATTAGAAATAGGTCGACGATCCTGATTGTAAGGAGATCGGGATGGGAAGGAATAAGCAAGAGGGTAATATGGTGTAGGAGATCCACACCAACCACACCTCAAATATACATCATATATTGTACTTTATTCCTTGCATATGATGCATGAGCATGAAGGGTATTTCGATTGTAACAAAATAAGTGTGGAACATGCAATAGGGAAATTATATGGTGGAGGAGACCAACGAGTCAAAACTAAAAACTAGATCATGTACTGTATTTTTTAACAATTTGACTAATACTACTTGACCACATAGGTTTTATACTTGATTACCCCATTCCTAACAAAATTTTGAATTCACCTCACTTTTTCATGATCCAATAGAGATTTACATTCTCGAATTCCCATTCAAAAACTTTGGAATCTTATATTAGAATCATGTTTCCTTTAAAAGTTATAAATTATAATTTATTTTCCAAATATCGTTTCTAGACTACTAATGGAAACAATATAACTTCAAAATTATCAATTTTGTTCACTTCATAAATTATACCTCGCCGTGGGTTAAACTCTGATGTCTGCCCTTGTGCTTCAAGAGCAATGCATATGACAATTCAAGAGAAATAAGTGCCACCAGATGAAGTGAAGAAAAATAGAGAATATATATATATATATATATATATATATATATATATCTGTGTGTGTGTGTGTGTGTGTGTATTCATTAAAATAATTATAGAGAAATCAAGGCTCTTAATAACAATGGATCAGAATTTAGTTTTCTAATGCAATAAACAATAAAAATATTATATCTATATCTATATCTATATATATATATATATATATATATATATATATATATATATATATATATATATGTATATATGTATATATGTATGTATGTATGTATGTATGTATGTATGTATGTATGTATGTATATGTGTGTGTGTGTGTGTGTTTATTTAGTGAAATTAATATAGAAATCAAGGCTCTGAATAAAATGGGCTAGAGCTCAATTTTGGAATGCAATAAACAACATTGCCAAGATCTCCCCTTTGAAAAAATATCTAAGGTCTCGAGAGTAAAGAGATTGGGATGGGAAGGCAATAAGAAATAGGGGAATATGGTGGAGGTGATCCACATCAACCACACCTCAAATATACATCATATATTGTACTTTACATGTTGAAAATCAAGCATGGACATGAAGGGTATTTGTATTGTAATAAAGTAAGCATGGAACACGCTGTAGGGAATATGGTGGAGGAGATCCACCAGTCACAACTAAAATCTGGATAATATACTATAGTTTTGAAAAATTCAATTGATACTCCCTTACCACTTAGGTTTTATATCGGATTTCCCCATTCCTACCAACATTCTGAATGTACCTCAATTTGTCATGATGCATTATAGATCTATATTCTCGAATGCCTATGCAAAAACTAGGGAATATGCTATTAGAATCTTGTTTCCATTCAAAGTCCTAAGTTATGATTTATTATCCAAGAATATGTTGTATATTACTAAAGGAAACATTCTAACTTCAAATGTATCCATTTTTTCACTAAATAAATTCTACCTCAGAGTGGGTTAAACTTTTATGCCTATCCTTATGCTTGAAAAATTGCATATGACAATTGAAGAGTAACAAGTGAACCAAAAGAAGTGAAGCATATTCTATAGTATGGGTGGTGTTAAGCCATCAATTCCGTGTTATGTGAGAGAGAGTTATCTGTGTATACTAACACATTGAATCTTGTAGGTGTGTTGCATACATTGAATTATGATAACTTTGAAACAAATATAACTCCACACATATGATGTTTCCCTTAATGTGTTTTGTAAAGGAAAACACCTTGCAAAAAACCCTTCAAGAACTTTCCCATGATCTAGTGGATGGTAAAAAGGGTAAATTGTTGACATTCAGTGAAAATACACAATGCTAGGTGAAAATTGTGTTTTTAAGTTCAATCACTTATAGTCTTGTTGCCTTGGACATATAATAGAGCCCTGATGTCAACAACATAGGAACCATCTTACTAGACATAGTAGAAACATAATTCCTTGTTCAGAATATTTTGTCAAGCTTAAATCCTCACACCTAATTATGGTGTATGGAGTAGAAACTCAATGCCAAGTGTAGAATGCCACTCAATTTGTAAAATATTTATTTATATTCTAATGTAACTTCTAATAAATATTTATTTAATGATGTATATATGAATTGTTGTATAGAGAAAAATACTATATATATATATATATATATATATATATATATATATATATATATATATATATTCATTAAAATCAATAGAGAAATCAAGACTTTGAATAAAAATGGATTAGAAATCGGTTTACAAATGAGATAAAAAACATTTCCAAGGCCTCCCCTTTAAAAAAAAATCAATGGTCGTGAGAATAAGGAGATCACGATGGGAAGGGAATAAGGAAGAGGGTACTATGGTGGAGGAGATCCACACCAACCACACCTCAAATCTACATCATATATTGTACTTTATTCCTTGCATATGAAGCATGGAAATGGAGGGTATTTGGATTGTAACAAAATAAGTGTGGAATATGCGAGAGGGAGTATGGTGGAGGCGATCCACTAGTCACAACTAAAATCTATATCATCTACTATAGTTTTGAAAAATTCAATTAATACTCCTTGACAACTTAGGTTGTATACTAGATAGTCGCACTTCTAACAACATTTTTAATGCACCTAACTTTGTCATGATGCAATAGAGATCTATATTCTCAAATTCCCATTCAAAAAATTAGGAATATTCTATTAGAATCATGTTTCCATTCCAAGTTCTAAGGTATGATTTATTTAACAAGCATATTTTCTAGACTAATAAAGGAAATAATCTAACATCAAATTTATCCATTTTTTTCACTAAAGAAATATTACCTAATTGTGGGTTAAAATTTGATGCCTAGCCTTATGCTTCAAGAAAAATGCATATGAGAATTCAGGAAGAATAAGTGCACCAAATGAAGTAAAGAACATTCTACAGTATGGGTGATGGTAAGCCATAAACTATATGGTGTGTGAGAGAGATCTTTGTGTGTATAATGACACATTGAATCTTGTAGGTTTGTTTCATACATTGAATTGTGAGCACATTGAAATAAATCTAATTCTACACATATGATGTTTCCCTTAATGTGTTTTGTAAACGAAAACACCTTTGAGAAAACCCTTCAAGAAATTTCCCATGATCCAATGGATGATAATTGGGTTATAATTGCAGACCCATAATGCCAAGTTCAAAATATGTTCTCAACTTCAATCCTTCTCACCTTTGTTGGTGTCTTGAGTAGAACCTCAATGCCAAGTGCATAATATGTTCTCAACTTCAATCCTTCTCACCTTATCACAATGTTTGGAGTAGAACCCAATACCAAGTGTAGAATGCCACTCAATTTGTAAAATATATGTTTATCTTCTAATGTAACATCTAGTAAATATGTATTTAATTATGTACAAACAAATTGTTGTATAGAGAAAAATATTAATTATATGTGTGTGTGTGTGTGTGTGCTTTCATTCAAATCAGTAGATAAATCAAGACTCTAAATAATAATGGATTAGATATCAGTTTGTAAATGCAATAAACAACATTTCCAATGTCTCCCCTTTGAAAATAGTTTGATGGTCCTAAGAATAAGGAGCTTGAGGTGGGAAGAGAATAAGGAAGAGGGGAATATGGTGGAGGAGATCCACACCAACCACACCTCAAATCTACATCATATGCTATCCTTTATTCCTTGCATATGAAGCATGCATATGAATGATTCTTGGATTGTAACAATGTAAGTGTGGAACATGCAATAGGGAGTATGGTGGAGGAGATCCACAAATTACAAGTAAAATCTATGTCATGTACTATAGTTTTCAATAATTCAACTAAATAAGCCCAATGTTCCTCTCAATGAATAGTGATTGACCTCTCCTTATGGTTCTCATTAAAAGGTGAGAAAATAAAGGTATATATGATTCTATTAGGTATAGTTGGAGCACTTCCATAATTGCACTGGAAGTATCATGCTCAATGACTCTAATATAACCTATATTATAATTACTAGCATTTTCAGGATTCAGTCCATTACCATCTAGACCTTGTTTCGAAGGCCAATCGATCTCAAAGACAATTTCAAGACTAGTGTCATTATGGCCCAAAGTAAGCATAACAAATTAAATGGAATAAATTGAGTATCTTGAATATTATTATATGTGAACTTTATTTGCAACTAAAACCTTTAGATATTTTCCAAACAATGCATAGTCAACTTCCTTGTGGTTGTCTCTACATGCTAAATAAGGATAGGCATTCACCATTAAGGGAACAACTGTGTTATCCAAAATTTTGAGGATAGACTTCACAATTAGTAGCAAATGTGAAGGTTTAGGGTTGAAAGGAGCTTGTAAGGGCACCCATACTATGTGGATTAAATACCTTAATCTTATCATCCACTCCTAAAACAACTAATTCAGAATGAATGTTCTACATTGTAGGCAATTGAGTAGAGTCTAATTTCCCATTAGTATTTGTAAGGACCTCATTATTATGGTGCTTTAGGTAAATTTAACTGACTTAAGTTATCAGTGGTTTTTTGACTCTAGTGATATAAACACCCATAGTTTTCCCATGGTATTTTTGTTTTATGTAGCCTATTTAAAGGACAAAAAATCCATGCTAAGTTGTCCGACTGAGCAGTAAGAAATTGTAAGAAATCGTGTCTTTATAAACTGTCACTTCGTTTGATACTTTATGATCCTAGAACTTATTACCTATAGTAGCTTGAATTATTATAACTGCAAAGTATTAAGGAACAATCCTTTCAGCTACCCAAGCTTGATCTACACTTGGGCTTTTACTTATCCTCTACATTTTCTCATTTTCAATGCCTACCACTCTTGCAATGCTTGTGTTATAAATTGCTCATAGTATGGAGGGTTGAGTTCTAAATTTTGAATCTATTAAGAATACTATTTCTAAGCATCTTTACTACATGCTTCGGTTATATAAAATTCTTCTTATATGTTCCATGGTTCACATCAGTTCCATTATATGGTTGTGGTGATGCCTTCGACTCATTTTCCCTTACCACGTGGAATAACAAATGAGATAAAAAAATAAACCCCATTTTCAAGCTTATTAGATAACTAAACCATTCAATTTAAAAATATCACATTAACCCAACATGCAATCACTGATGCTTGAAAATACGAAATAAAAAGAATTAAATTATAGAGAATAACCAATAGATTTTCACTTGAACGGAGTCTCTCATAATCTATGTTGAATGAATTGATATTCTTTGAGACATTCAATATGCTTATAAACTAACCTTATTGACTTCAAATAATTAATCATGCATTCTTTGTGCATTCTAGCATCCCACCTTGCTAAACGTAAGTTGTCTCCATGAAATTTCTATTTATTTTGATGGGAAGATAAATGATGTTGGATTCGAAGTTGGGGTTGCGAATGAGTGGGAGGTTTTTGTCGAAAATGAAGTCCTTGATATTGTTGGCCATGTGAAATCTATTAGGTTCTCCCCACTATATCCACAAATCATTTTCATTTTCCATTTGGTGCTTTTGGGGTTTTGTATAAATTGTATCAATTGTGCGATTTTGACAACAAGATTTTCAAAGACGTTTTTGGAGGATTAGAGCATAGGTAAATTCCCTCCAGTGACGTGGAAACAATGAATTGGAATTCCCTTTGTACTCTAAAGAAATTTTCACAAGCAACCATCAAAGAATTCAATGTAGACTGGAAATTCTGACTACCTCTGCTTCTACTGAAAATTCCAACTTCCTCTTGACTCCAATTTCCAAATTCCAAATTCCAATTGCAAATTCCAAATTCCAGCTTTTTCTGGCTAGAGCTCTACTCCCCCTATAAAAAATAGAGGCTTGGAATCTAGGAGGGATGTATCTATCCATGACTATTGGTATCCAAAAGCCAAGGGTATAGGGTTTATGGAGTATGAGTATTGCAACATTTTTTGCTACTTTAAATTGAGGTGCCACAATCATAACAAAATTTTTGAACTGTGACATTGATAATGTGTTGATTATTTATGGTATAGATATGCCCATGATGATACCAAGACTATAATTATGTCAAACAAGAAAGAAAAATGCATCAAGAACCAACATATACAAGACTAGGACTAGGGTTCAACCTTTCCTAATACCTAAATGAACCAAAGGGCTTAGAGTTGTCCTCTTTGATGGTAATTTTATTTGAAGCATTAGAGAATAATATTGATGCTAATCTCATGATCTTGGTAACAAACCCACTGGGACAGAATGAAGTTACATCCCACTCTTTTGTAGGCTTTTTGAAATGTAATTATCATGAATGAAATTATTCACACAAGCTTTAGCTTATCCAATCATCCAAGATTTACTACGTAGTAGAGACAATTATGAGAATTAAAGCACAATGCACTTTATTAGGTAGGATGCACTTTATTCTAGGTGGCTTCTCTCATGAAAGTTAGGGAATTTATCCTAACAAATTTAATGTTAGGGTTATGTACTCTAAGTTAGGTGTTGTTTATGGGATGTGTTTATTTCATAAATCCCACCTAGTATTCATTTATGAAAGAAAGGAAGGGTGGAGGTAGTTAATCATTTTATCAGTGAGTGTGTTAAAGAGTTGAGATAATTGTATTTATTATATTTTATTTAATAATAGAGTGATGTAGTAATGCAATTACAAACATGTGTGTGCTTGCTCATACTTTTTCTAGAGGGATATTTTGCAGTTTAACATACTAACAACATACATTTTCGAATGAATTTTCGTACTTATGCCTCATAGTTTTTTGGTTGATTTTTCTAAGATGATTTGATTTCATTATATTTACTATTTTCTAATTAGTAAGACAATGATGTAGTATTAATAGTTTAGACATGTATGTACTTTTTTGTACTTATTTTATGTTTTGTTTTCCATGTTTTTTGTAGGATCATATCCTGTGTAGATGAAAACAATGAATTTTCAAGATTTTTTGGTCTATGTGGATGCAATCGAAAAGGTTCATATAACCCTATCATGCCAGTCAAATACATTATTACAACATTTTCAAGTAGATAATTAGTTACTTTTCTTGTTTCAAACTTGTCATAATTTTTGTCTTCTTCTTTCTTTAGGTCATATCTAGATATGTTACAAGTAGGAAATGGCCACATCATTTCTAAGGAATAAATTTCACATTTCAACATATGGGCTCTAATGAAGGTGACTAGAAATTTATTCTCGCGTATACTTATAGGATCTTTCATAATGGCATAAGACAAAACACTCTTTTGTGCATTAAAGAATAACTATAATGAAATTTATTTGAATTCATGGCTTCAAGAACCATTATTTATTACATGTAGTGTAACATCCATGGATATGAAGACTTAACTACAAGGTTATTGCAGTCAATCAAAGTGAGTATGTTCATTAAATTCTTTTGAATATTTAGAAAATTTAGTAGTCATTCCTTAAATTTTTCGTGTTTTATTTTTTTTACATCTTTAAGGAGTACAAACGGACCTTAACATATACAAGTTTCTGATATTTCATTTGCAAATCACTATAATGAATTCTTTGTTGCTCCATATTCACACTTGAAAAGGATGATGCACAAATCCTTTTCCTCTCCCAAAATAAAGAAATAGATGACTCATTGGATTTATTTCTTGTTCATATTTTTCCTTCATGATTTTAAGCTTTAAAAATTGAAGGCTAGAATGCGATTAGCACCTATGTAGCCATTATGGTCTAGGAGGTCCATGTCACCCACTTAGGAATTTAAAATCCATTCAAAAAGAGCTATTGAAAGGTAAACATTCATGACCCTGTCTCTTTGTATCTTTATAAAATTATAAGTAACATTCATATGAAAAACGAGAATGAAATTTTGGAACATAAATGTTAAGAAGGAAAAATAGGAGTTGTGTTTACTAGAATTCATGGCCAACCTCAAAGTGTAGTTATATTAATTATAATAAACATAAAATAAATATACAACAAAAATGTTTGAAATAGTCACCTTGATCTCTGCTTTAAGATAGTTAAATTGTTGCTAAAATTAACAAAATTTAAACATTAGAGAAATTTTGAAGTAAAAAATGGGCCTCAAAACAAAAATATACAATCAAAATCATATTTATAATAATGAAAAGGATTCAATATGAATATATAAACCATGGTAGATGATTCACCGTTTTTTGAGTAAAAAGTAAAAAGACAAAAAATAAAAAAATAAAATGACTATTTTTTCAACTCGTTTTCAACTTATCCCCCTAGAATTTAACTAAAATTTCAAGTGGGTGCACTAGTTGGATGCATAATTTAATTTCTCATCCAAGGAGTACCCATGTTACATACTTTTGATGGATCTCTTTACATGAAAAGGAGAAATACTTGAAAAATGTGGTTGCAATCCCATCTTTTCACGTATTTCTTGTTTTTCATGTAATGGGATCCATTGAAAGTATGCAACATGGGTAGTCCTTGGATGAGGAGTTAAATTTTGCATCCAATGAGTTTTTCCACTCGAAATTGTTGTAAAATCATAGGTAGATAAGTTGAAATACAAGGTGAAAAAGTAGCTTTCTATTTTTTCCATCTAAAATTTGATGATGTAATCTAAACTTATTTTATTGTTTCCACTATTATTTTATAATATTCCTTAGAGGCTCATTTTAGACCCCAAAGTTTCTCTAAATGATGCCTATATCAAATGTTCTTATTGAAACATTTTGAATTTTGGTTAGTTTTAACAACTAGAAATTTAAAATTTTCCATATTTGGCAAATTTAAAGGAAAGTTAGACCTTGGCATACTTTGGATTCAACCAAAAATTAGTATTCCATGGTGTAGATTATGCTAGTGCTAAAAAATTTGCATTGTCTCCTACACATATGTGACAAACATACATTTTGCAAAATTGAAGAAGGGAAAGCTAAATAGTGAAATTGATCTTAATTATTTTCCATTATTAGCTTTTCCAAAATTTTATTGTTGATGAATTTGAACAAGAAAGTGAACTAGGTGAAAGATAGAATAGATAGAATTTAAATATTAGCTAAAGGGATATTGACATAATGTAGTGTGTAGAAACATGTAAATTAGGGGATGTTCCCTTTGGTATAGCAAAGTGGATGAAACTTTGGTTTATTGTAATTGTAAGAACTTTGCACAGGTTTGGGAAGGTGCCCTATCTAACAACCATGAAACTATGGTTTCAGGAAATATAAGCAACTCAAGAGATACAATCACTGCAAACTGGGAATATATTGGATTGAATCCCTCAATTATTGTTTGGGTTAGGAACTCTTGGAGGGTAATTACAAAACATATTTTTCTTTGTCAAATTTAAAGCCTTATCATTTTTCATTTTGCCTTGAATAATTACATTTTTCTTTTCTTCAATATAACAACAAGGAGAATTGCAAGTCAATCACTAAGAAAGCCTCAGAGCATCCTTGAACCCTCATGCATGCAGGATGCTTGTTTAAACAATAATTATTTGCTACTGACAATCCAAACTAATGATTACAAAAGTTATAGATTCTTTTTCCATATGTGTATAGAATTAGCTATTCTATGTTCTAAGAATTGATTGGTGATGCTACTAAGAAAAGAGGCATCACACCCATTATTTTCATAATTAAGAATCTAAAAATGAAAGTGAAACTTTAGAATTTCATGAATTTTTCTGTTTTTCTACATTATGTTGAAAGAGAGAAATTACATTTTCGTCAAAGTTGTAATTAAGTTAGTGATATATTTATGGCCATCAAAAAAGTGGCAGAAGTTACTTCTTGGTGAGCCTAAGGATATTTTCAGAATTTATTGTTTGATGAGCCTCCATTACGAAGTAACTTAACAAACTATTTTTATGTTCAATAAGTAGTCACTTCTGCCTCCTTTTTTATTTCTATAAAAATATCACTAACATAATAACAACTCTAATGACAATGTAACTTTATCTCTTTCAATAAGATGTAGAAAAAGAGAAAAATACATAAACCTCTAAAGTTTCAATCTCGTGTTTATATTCTTAATTATGAAAAAAAATATTGTGATCTCTCTTTTTTTAGTAGCATCAACCACCACTTCTCAAAATGTAGACTAGCCAATTCTATCGAAGTAGGAAAAAAAGATCTATAACTTTGGTGATCACTAGATTGGATGGTCACTAGTGACAAATTATTGCTAAAACAAACATTTTGCACGCATGAGGCTTCATTGATTCTTTGAGCCTATATTGGTGATTCTCTCTCGATTTTGTTTGTTTTTATATTTAGTAAAAGAAAAATGTCATTAGTCAAGACAAAATGAAGAAAGATGATACTTTAAATTTAACAGAGAAAAATATGTTTTGTAATTACCCTCCATATGTTCCTAACCCAACAATAGTTGAGGGATTCAATCCCATATCTTCCCATCTTGCAGTGATTGTAGCTCTTGACTTGTTTCTATTCCATAGAACCAAAGGTGTGTGGTTTTATATAGACAAATTTCCTAAACATGCACAAAAAATTCAAATAAACCAGAGTTTCCTCCACTGTTCTCTCGCAAAACAAACTTCCTTTGACTTACATGTTTTTGCACATTGTATTATGTCAAGATTCCCTTTAGCTAAAATTTGTAATTTTTCTTTCTGCTTTTTGACCTAATTCACTTTCATGTTCAAATTCAGCTATAATAACATCTGGAGAATAAGCCAAAATGCAAAACAATTATGATTAAATTCCCTATTAAGATTTCTCTGCTTCAATTTTGCAAAATCTGTGTTTCTCACTTTTGATGAGGAGGTTGTATAAATTTTTTAGCCCTAGCATAATTTGAATCATTCCATATACTAATTTGTGGTTGAAACTGGAATATGGAAAGGTCTAACTTTGCGTTAAATTTATCAAATCGACCAAATTTTAAGTTTTCGGTCCTTAAAACTCACCAAAAGGCAAAACGTTTCAATACAGAAACCCAATATGGGAAGCTTTGAGATTTTTTATATTATTTTAATTTTAGATATAATGAAACTATATTAAATTATAGCTCATTTCAAGATTTATAAAGAAAGGGCTAGGAGGAAATAATTAAATGAATGTAAATGGTTGATTCAACTCTAAAATAGTTATTTCTAGCCGAGTTCACTTTAGCATCTATTACTCCCATTAAGTATTGTTTGAGAGATGAATAACTGATGGAAGGGAAAGCTTACGAAAAATATGGGCCAAGAATTTATATGTTATCCCAGAGCACAAGGAGAATATTGCACACCTACTTCTTCTACCTCTCTTTTTTGTTTTTTTTTAATTAATCTAATTGTAGTACGAGTTTGGCCATGAAATCTAGCAAACACAACTCCTAATACCCTTATATAATGTTTAAGGTCCATTATTTGATTATCTTTTTCATCGAAATGGTCACCATATTTTTATATATATAAAAAAATACATGGTAATAGGAATTTATCTTTCAATGAATATTTTTGAATTGATTGGATATTCCTAAATGGTTAGCATTGATTTTCCATAACTCAATGGCCACATAGGTTCCAATTACAATTTTTCTTTCATCTTTTCCAACTTAAAATCATGAAGGAAAAAAATGACTAAAAATAAATGAAAGGAGTCATATATTTATTGATTTTGAGAATATACAAGGATTTGTGAAGCATTCCTTTCAACTGTTAATATGAAGCAACAAAGAATTTACTGTAATGAGTTTCAAAAAAATGGTTATAAACTTGTATCATCAAGATGTTTTCTTACGTTTTCCTTTGTACTCCCAACGGATCTGGAAAAAATAAAACATAGAAATTTAAGGAAGGAATACAAGTGTTTCTAAATATTCAAAAGAATTTGAGGAAGGGACTCACCATGATTGGTTGAAATAATCTTATAGTTACTTAGGGTTCAATAACTATTATTGTCCATATATGCTACATCATATCCAATCAATAGTGGTGTTTGTTGCCATGATTTCAAGGAAATGCCATCACACTTATTTTTGCATGCACAAAATATTGTTTTGTCTTACAATCCTATAAGTAAACATCATGATAAATTTCTGGTCACCTCATCAATGTCCATATGATGAATTGTTAACCATATTTCTAAGTATTCATGTGATCATTTCCTACTTCCAATGTATTTAGATCTAGTCCAAAGAAGGCATATGAAAACAATGATGACGAGTTTGAAATAATAAAAGGAACTAAATATCTATCTAAAAATTATGTAATAGTTTATTAATTAAAAAATATGGAATAGAGCGCAATCACATGTTGAAAGAAAAATCAACAATCTAGTTTATGTTTGGGTGGAATGTCAAATGCCCATAGCTAATTGGCACAAATTAAAAGATAACTATTTAACTTATGTATTTATTTTTGTTGGCATGTTTATATATGTATGTTAATGAAATGTATTTTGATGTTAGTTGAAGGAATATTATCATATTAGAATAGGCATGCACATATTAATTGCATTTTGGAATGCATTTATATGTTCATTTCATGAAATAGAAATTTCCTGATGATGAGGAAATTTTTAGGTTACAAGATTCTAAGGGTATCTACCATGGGTTTGTGCATTAGTAGGACACTAGAATAAAATGGTAGTGGGTAGGGGTTATGTTAAAGGTGGTATTAGTGGCTACACTACAACATCGAGATTGTATGGGCCAAGCAACAAATATGAGATATAAAGGGTTCTAACAAAAAATTCTATAAAATGTTGGTAGGATGACGTCTAGCAAATATTTTTCATAATGAGCCAAATAGGAAATTCAAGGAAATCGGATAGGGAAAATTACAATTCCATGAAAGGGGAAAAAGGAAGAGCTAGCTATGGGGATTTTTGAAAAGGTTGTGAAAATTTCCAAATTTTCAAACCATTTATCGATAATTTCATGCAAAATTGTTAAAAAGGTTGAGAAAGTGCAATCCATATGGATGAATATTCATTGATATATAGTGGCTCCATGGCATGTTTGATTTTTCACCTTTTTGTTCTAGTTATGGTGTTCACAGATTTGGCATAAGAATTTGTAGGATAAGGTATAGGACTGGCATGCATGCCATCTCCATCCTATCTTGCTACAATAATCATTCCTATCAGAAACATTTGATTGTTTCCTTACCATTAGTAATCTAGAACCAACGAAAAGAATGCAACCTTCATCGCACTTGAGTTGGTCTAAGTTAAATAACATTTCTACTAATTCAATTTCTACAGTTATACTGTCAAACTATTTTTCATTTAATTAGAAAGGTTTCATGTTTGACAGGGAAATTTCTTAAGAAGGTAATTTTAGAATTGGAAATTTTCTATTTTTTTTTAAATGGTCATGTAAATCCTCGTGTTTCTAGAGTTAGGAGGGGAGTAGTGAATATCACCTATAGGTATGGGGGGAAATTATAACCTCATATAACCATATGATTATTTTCTATGTTTATGTTCTCCTCATCTACACCCCAAAACATTAAAGAAAGAAATGAAATCTATCTTTGGATTGTGGTGATAATGATGCAAAGATGGCTAGCTGCTTCTTTTATAAAATTTGGTTTAGTATGCCCACAATCTCGGCCTACCAGATAAAATTAAATCTAGATCTAGAAAAAATTACATTGTAAGCTCTTGTTAGGATCTGAACTTGTATTTTATCTGGTGTACTCTCACAATTAGCCTTTAGGTGACAGACTAATTTTTGGGACTGTAAATATGAAAAATTGTATATTGCAACAACAATTTTGTGCAAATAGATTCTTTGCCTACATTTAGTACTTGTTCAAAATGGGTGGTCCATGTTGTTGTGTTCTCCTTTGGCTTGGGCTTTACTACTACAGATTGTCTATTGGTAGATCTCATATTTTGGTTATCCTTGGGGGAAATCCTAATGGATTTATTACTAATTTAAGTGGGAATAAAGGAGGAGAGGAAGAATTAGGAAAAATCTGTGAAATGTTGTCTTATAAGAATTTTCTAACTTTGATATCCTTCGATTCCCTTGATAATTTTCCTTGCATAAACGGTCACAACTTTCTCTGTAGTAATAGTTGAGCTAATATCTCCTATATTCTTCCTCGGTCAATGAATGTATAATTAAACTTTGGAAAGACCTTTTTCTCCCATGTATAGGTGGCCATAAGAAAAAATATATAAGCTACTCAATAGGTTGAAAATGTTAGTTGAATGGGCATGAACAAGAAGAATAAAATGCATGAGTTGCTACTAATATTTTAGAACAATCATGCACTTAGTCAACTAGAAATCCATGTTGTTTGATGGAAAAATTTCTCCTATGGAGAGAAGTGAATCCCCAACATCTAATGGCTTGATCTAGAAACAATAAAAACAAAAAACTTGTGCTTTCCTTAGAGAAATTGGAATATGGAGGAAGGACTCACCTTGAGTGCAACAAAAGTTATCCTCTTCTCCCTCCTTGTAAACTTTAGCTTTAGATCCAAACACTATAAATGGAACCTACAAGATGATTATAACAAGCACGCGAACTACAAGATACACATATCATAGACTAATATCTCTAATAATTGAGTAAAAAAGGAACTAGTGTACATACGCATCAAATATACATAAGTATAGGAAAACAAAGCATTTTGTATTAATGAAATGTAGGAGAAGATTACAATCGTTTTACAAATTTTGATCATGTAGATGCCTGCCACCAAACATGTCCTTCCTTATACACAAACAAAGTATTCAATCACAACTTAGGGATGGTAATGTATCCTTAGGTAAAAATCGTCAACATCAAGGCAAAGCTAAAAGTATCTAAAAGCCAACCTATACTCTATGGGAGGCAATGAATTTATAGGGTAAATGGGTAGTTTGGGCTTTACCAATCTAGGAATTAGATCCAGAGATGAGGGAAATAAGTTCTAGCAATAAGAGATAGCGATAAGAGATAAGACCCTTACGATAGGAGTTAGAGATATCAATCAATAGTAAATTATTAAATCCACCTTAGAAGATTTTGGAAAGAGATGATTCGTAGTTATTTTTATTTTTCCAAAAATTCTAGAACCATCGCACATGAAATGAAGGAAATGTGTGATGTTCAGTGTAGGTTCTCAATTGTGAAACATGCAATAGTGCAGGTTACTAGAAGAGAATGTGTGATGGGTCCAAAAACTAGGTTTTTGAGTTGATTAACCCAGAAAACTTGGATTCTTAGGAGAGATAATTTTCAAGGCTTTGCAAAGGGATTATTACAAGGTGTCAGGGATGTTGATTGATTTATTTTCTAGGTCATTCTGTCATATGCAACAAAATAACATCTAACAGATTGCCCCCTAAAGTACAAAATAAAAAGAAATGGTTGAGGACTAAATTGATTTACTATGGGATAAATCCAGATGAAGAAAAGTATGGTTGAGATCGTCATCTGTTACAATACATAATCATCATGATATCATTGTTGAGGTAGGCATACTCATACTCAACCTATAAGTCAATATTACATGTAAAATTATCAAACTCATTTTACAATACATAATCATCATGATATCATTGTTGAGGTAGGCATACTCATACTCAACCTATAAGTAAATATTACATGTAAAATTATCAAACTCGTGTCCACTGATGAAATATGGTTGAACCATGGTTGGACGACATTTTTAATGATCATAGCCACATACTCTGTGATATGGTATGAATCCAAAAGGCACAACCCAAATGGATGAAACTAGACTTTTGGTCTTATACCTCATCTCCTGATAGTATGAGACTAACCATTAGAATAAATGAGTTCGAGTAGAACATGCTAGATACCATTTGATTACTATCCAATGATGTAAGCATTCAAAGATGCAAGAGAAACAAATGATAATGATAATGGTCTCCAAGGTACTACAGTACAATCCATGAGGTGTGAATTAATGATCTGAATTCAAACACCACACATAATCATTCAGTTGAAAGCCAATGATGAAAACATATCACCAAAATTGAGGAAAATTTCCATTGAAGTATGCAAGTTCCAAGGAACTTAAGGGAGTTTCTAAATCAACTTACTAGATAATGTGCTGATGTTGAAAGGAAGTGACTTGTTGCAAGAGGGCCTTGAATTATCCATCGTCAATGACACAAAACAAGTATCAAGATTGAGACATAATGTAATCATATAAAGTTGGTTCATGAAAGGAAGACATGAAGTAAGGCTTAAGGCACTGCAATAGATCTCAACTAATGGTGGAATTACTCTTGAACATATCAGCGACAATAAAGGGAGTTGGTAGCATTGGCTCAAAGATGTAATCAATAGAGAGACAGGAAGATCCACAAACCTAAAGTAGTAATGAAGATGAAGTGAAAGAGTGTCATGTTCAAGAGTGACTCACTGCCATTAGCAAGTATAAATCTTGTTTTCTCAATTTTCCTACCATCTCTGGCCACCACCTCTTTTTTTTTTGACAAGCTTGAGGACGATAACATATGCTTGATCTAGAAGTTCATCCTTTAGATGAATCCTTGTAAATATTTTTTACGAACACTGAAAAGGAGTGGTTTGGTCTCATCATGCTTGATTATTTAATCATTCTTTAATATTTTTACGAGTCCAACGAAGGCGTAACTTAACTCCTTTTTTATTCTTAGAGAGTTTCAAAAAGAGGAAAAAAAAACTCCAAGAAGTTCATTTCATAATTTAGTATCTTAGGCCCGAAAAGGTGTAAAAGAATACTGAGGAGAACCTTTTAGCCATATTTGACTAAAGTATTCCTCTTTCGTAAGTATTCCATCCTAGTATGGAAATAAGTTAAACTTATACTAGGAAAATGTATTTTAATTTACTTTAACAAGTTCGAAAAGACAAGTTCTCAACAATATTTTCATGTTTTCATAATTTGAAAAGTTCTTAAAGAAGAACTCTTGGAAGAATGAGTGGTACAAAGGGTAGCAACTTATTTTAGTCATGGTGGAACTTCTCAAAACATGTATAGGACAAGAGGCACGCTAATAATACAACTCATCATAGGGGTTCCTTGGGAAAGGGTAAAAAACCAAGTGAAAGTGAGTAATCATCCAAGTGGGTGGTGATGATCGAATGAGAAAAACCAAGGCTCATGTGGCAGAATGTTAGGCCCCTATATTACTAGTGTAACCCCTTATTGTTAGTAGTACAACCCCCTTATTATATTGTTGTACCCATGTAGTCCCCATATTGTTATTATTGTGCCCCATAGAAGCCCAGTATTGTTATTATTGCGCCCTTACATTATTATTGTTATGTCGGCTCTGATTATATTATGAACCCTTATACTCCTATATATAGAAAGGAGGTCTTTTCATTTGTATCATCCAAGAACTGTTCATTTGTGTAATATAAAGGAGGTTTTCCCCTCGAAGAGGCTAAATTCTAAGGCGTTTACCTCTCTTTTCTATCTTTTTGTGAGCTAGTTTCATAACATTTGGTATCAGAGCTTTGGATTCTAGGGTTTCGCTACTCCAAATAGGTCATCATGGCATTTTCGTTATAAACTTTTTTCTGTGACATTTCATAAGTGAAAAAAACAAACCCTAGATAAAGAAGAAATGAATTCGACCATATCTTGTAATGCATTGGCTGGAAATACCACTCCTCAAACTATCAAGATAGAAGGACATATCAAGAAGAAAAAGGTAATAGTGTTAATTGATTCAGGAAGTACCCATAATTTTAATCATTGTAAGATAGCCAAAGAATTGAATTGCTTCTTATATACAACACCAGAGTGTCAAGTAATGGTTGCAAGTGAAGGAACCATAAATTTCTCTAGAAAGTGCAATAATATCTAGCTATCCATGGGCAAATATGTATTGAATAGCCCAATGTTTTCCGTTCCAATGGGTGGTGTTGATGTTGTACTAGGAGTCTAATGGCTACAGTCCTTGGGTACAATAGCTTTTAATTTTCAAGAAATTTTTATGAAATTTTCTTTGGAAGGAAAGGAAGTTCAATTGAGGGTTATCATAGGGAAACCAGGAAAGATAATAAAATCTGACGGAATGAAAAAGCTTCTAAACAAAGAACAATGAGGCGTAATTGCACAATTATATTCACTAACTGTTCGCACATCAAAATCATGTATTTCTCCAGATCTCCAAAAAGTATTAGACAATCATTCCAAGGTATTTGAGACTCCCAAAGGTCTCCCACGTATTTGTGATCATGATCATGCTATTCATTTTATTCCAGGATGTGTTCCTCCAAACATCAAGCCTTATAGATATCCATATGCCCAAAGGAGTGAAATTGAAAATATGGTTGCAGAAATGGTAGATGTTTGTACAATTATCCAACCAAATTTGATAAACAAAGGAAGGTATGAATGGAAGAATGGCGAAGCAGGGTGGGAACTCATTCAAAAGTTGCTAAATATCCCAGTTCCAACAATATTGCGAGAACTTGACAAGGAAGGAAAAAGGATATTTGAACCTGAAGAATTTATAGAACCGAGAAGTCGACAGCTACGAAATCAATCAATTTCAAAGAATCTCATCAACTGGAAGAACTTTCCTGTTGAAGATTTCACATCGAAGGACAAGAATTTTATACAAAAGCATCAAGAACTACTCAAGCATTGAGGACAACACTTTTTGAAGGCGAGGGGCATGTTAGGCCCCTATATTACTAGTGTAACCCCTTATTGTTATTAGTAAACCCCCCTTATTATATTGTTGTACCCATGTAGTCCCCATATTGTTATTATTGTGCCCCATAGAAGCCCACTATTGTTATTATTGCGCCCTTACATTATTATTGTTATGTCGACTCTAATTATATTATGAACCCTTAGACTCCTATATATAGAAAGGAGGTCTTGTCATTTGTATCATCCAAGAATTGTTCATTTGTGTAATATAAAGGAGGCTTTTCCCTCGAAGAGGCTGAATTCTAAGGCGTTTATTTCTCTTTTCTATCTTTTTGTGAGCTGGTTTCATAACACAAAAACATGTTAATAAAAAGTGGCAATCACAAGGGATAATGTGTAAGTGGGTTCATTTTCACACAAGTTGGAAATAGAGAAAAACTATGCTTAAGAATGGTTTCATTTTTACACAAGATTGAAACGGGGAAAAAGTACACTTGATGTTATCGCCCAAAAATGATCACCTAGCCATTTTTCCTAGGTCAATCGAAATACACCATGTAGGATTAATTTAAAGATAGTAAATTCACTTTCACCATGGGGAATAATTTAGTAAGCAATTTTTTCTAAATTATTTTATATTAAAATCCAGAAACCTCGTGAGTATAATTGAATAAATCATTATTTATTCATTTTTTATAGAAATAATTATTAAATCATTATTTGATAATTATTTCTGATCACCTTTAACTTAGTCACATTGGAATAATTAAATAAATCAATATTTCTTTATTATTCCCTTTTTCTGATAATTGTTAAACCATTATTTAATAATTATTTCAAATTCACACCTTTCTTAATTCTCGCAAACTGATTAATAAATCATTTCTATTTGATAATTACTTCAACCACTTTCTAAATAAATATATTTGACCATTTTGAATATCTTTTCCCTACCAAAAATATAATAAAGTATTCACAATAGTTAGATTTTGATTTAGTCAATAATACTATATTATTTTCTAATCCCTAATTTGGCTTAATACTTTGTTATAAATAGAGGATTTTTCCATTCATTCTTCACCTTGATCATTCTCATCATCACCACTATCATCTCATCACATTTGAGCTCCCACTTGAGTTCAAGCTATTTTTTTTTGTTTTTTCCCATTGCAAGTTGAGAGAGAGAAACAAATCATTGAAGCACAAGCACATCAAAATGAACCATTCCATATAGGGGGATCTATAGACCTATGTTTATAAGTTCTCCTCACAAAGTTTAAAATTTATATTAATAAAATTTTCTTATTCATAAGATCCATTCGGTTGCTACATTTTCATTTTCGTTGTTATATGTTTTGGGTTTCATATGATCTTTTGTTGTAGGTTTTTTAATTATTTGTTCATTGTACATTTGAGGTGTTTTTCCAGCCATTTTTATCCATCTCAATTTATATGTTTATATCTCCTTTGTTTTTTGGAAACTTTTCTGTTTTCGTTGGGGTTCTGCATCTTACGACGGGTCATAGGTACAAGATGAGCAGGAGATGGCACATTTCAGGTAAGATTTACTGAGCGAGACAATTAGGAACAAAGCACCCTTTTGGCCATTTTTTTACTCCTAGACAACAATTTTTAGCCCAAAAATTGTGCCAATGCACTTTTTAGTTCAGTTTCTGAACTTTGCAAATTTACATAATTTTTTTTAGACTTTTCAATTTTTCCGAGAGTGTTGTGTGTGTGCAGGGAAGGGATCTTGTTATTTTCTGAGCCACCTCTAGGCCTATATCCTCTTAGTATTTATTCATTAAGGAAGGAAAACTGCCCCTATAGATTAGAACAAACCTCCACCATTTAGGAATAGAATTGTTGACTTGAGGAGTCTAGTGTGCAACATTTTTAGCCTTTTTTTTTAGGGCTTTGTCCACTATTTTGTAGCCCTTTTAGATAGTTTCTTCAAAATCTTATTCCCATTAGAGTTTGGTTTTTACTTCCCCCTTAGGATCCCCCTATGTGCCATGTTTTTTTAGCTTCTTTCCTATCCTTTTCCATAATTTTCACCTCTGGTTTATGTTAGTTTTATGCACCGTTTTCAGTAGATTGTTGCATTTAGATCCCAGTCCCTTAGATATTAGATATTTTGGCTATATTTTTATTTTATTTTAGTTGCATGTTTTCCTTCTCTTTCTTAACTATATAATAGTTGACTTTGGTGGGGTGTTGTGTGCTTGATTTTGTTGTTTATTTTACAATCCATTTTCAACATTATTTACAGTTTTTAACACTTTATTTTCAGCAGGACATGGCATCATCCAAACATACTTAATTAATTCATCCACTTGACACATTTGTCACACACACACACCCTAAATGAACATGAGCTTTTTTAACACCGCCAAGTCAATACTTGAAACACTACACCTTAATAATTCAACTCATATAGATTAAGCACACTTCGGCACTAGGACAAAAAATATATTTGTAGTTAGGACCATGTAGAATCAATGGGACAGGATTCCAATAAAACCCACTAATCGCTTATATTGACACATAGAAATTTGACATATTAGGTTTCTTAAAAGCATTCATCGTCCCACGATACATAGCCAGAGTGTGTCAGACACCTAATTCAGAGGGGGTTAAGCTATATCACAATGCAAGCGATTCTCCTTGAGGCTACCCACTCGTGGTAGGAAATTTCATCGCATGGTTGATCACAAATAAGCTTAAGGCTCGACCACCCCTATGGGATGAAGGTAACCTTAATAGCCAATCTTAGGAAAACACCCTATAGGACTGGTTATGAGTAAGGATTTGGTCCTCTACCCCACCTTTCTCTAGAAAACTCTACTTGCAGGGATCTGATTCTATCAGGTAAGAAGTTTTTTTGAATGCCATATGAAACAATAGAATTACGACTTCTTTGAGGTTTTATAAGACCTTTAGGCTAGAGGTAGTTTTTTCTTTGATAGGACATGTTTTCTTGAATTAGAGTAGCATATCAATATAATTATTTTATGCTTGTCACCACTGCACTAGGTGTTTTCTTATTTTTTCTTCCTCTTTTTCTCCTATAATAACACTTTAGTCTCTTAACTCGTATTTGTATTAACACCATTGCGCCCCCTAGGCATTTATCGTGGAGACTTCATGATATTCACCCCCAGTTTCCTTTAGGACATCTTACTCCACCCCTTCAATTTAGAGTCCATCCTCCTATTCCTTCGTTGAGTCCCCATAGTGACTCTACTTCTTTTTATTCCTCTAGCTCTTCCTCTGATTCCACATCTTCCCATCCCCACAATGCCACCACGTCGGTCACTAATGTGAGTGGTGGAAACCAAGCTAGTAACCTAGGTATTCACGAACTTAACCCCATTGATGTAGCCTCTACCTATATTGTCACTAATCCTCCCTTTCTTCCTGATATGGCTGGTTGGAGACTCCCTGATTTCATCTAGCTCATCAATGATCCCCTTTTACATAACCCTAGTTTCCTTCCTATGCCTACCAATATTCCTTCTGATTTTCCCAAGTGTTAAGGTAAACATGGATAAGACCCCACAAATAATAATCTCTCCTTTCATATGTGTTGTTCATAAAGTTCCATTACCAAAGAATCCATTCATCTTCATCTCTTCTAACACGCCCTAACTAGAGCTGCTGCCAATTGGTATGTGGATATTATTACACAACCCAATTATAATGCAAATATTGTAAGAAATTCTCCTCATTAGCAATTGTTTTGAGGAATTCATTAATTGTAATGGCCACTTAATCATTGGAAGAATATTTCATAATCAAACCTCTATCATTAAGCATCTCTTTTGTTTTCTCTAGAATACCAGCCAATCGATTCACATTTTTAGCCATTCCCTACATACATGCCAAACATATAAGATAAATTTACACCTTATGATTCTCCTCCCACATTAATTTCACTTAAAGTGTAATTTTATTAGAAGAAATACCAGTTTCACTGTAGAATAAGAATATCAAAGTTACCATAATGCAGTCATTTCATCCAATGCATTTTCAACCATGAAGCCATTGGTTTTGGGATCAAAATAAAGTTGGTAATACCTATGTATGAGGTTATCCAACCATAGTGCAATGTTTTGTAAGATGTTACATGATGCCACCACCCATGCAACTGACACCCCACTATATTTCTCTTGAAATACCATTAGTGTTTACAACTGATACTACCATATTAAAAAAAATGTATGTAATCAAGTTTAGGATATTAGTAATGTTCAAGCACTACAAATCAAATGATTATCTTAAATTATCCATTGATAATATACTCACCCTGTATTTATTTGTGCTAAATGTTGAATCCATGAATAGAAAGTTATTATGGGATAACATCACCATGATCTCTAACATATACTTCATTTGAATTCTAACAATAAAATGGATCTTTCCACCTTTGGGATTTTGGTATAAGAAAAAATCATCCTTGTGTTTTTTACACCAAAGGTTCACACTCTCATCATCCTTCTTATGCAACTGATAATTTCCTTTCATTAGATGATATAGATGTTAACAACATATTTCTTGCTCAAAGAGTAATCCCTGTCTTGATTTGAGACATCCATGGTAACATATTTTTAGTGTCCATTTTACAAACTAAGTCAATCGACAGTTCTAGGAAAAAGAAACATTCTACATATGAAAACATGTTCCTTGATAAAATGTCCATGGGAAATAATGATCATCTCAAAATTAGGGAGATCCCTTAGTGAAACCCCCAATTAGACCCTTTTTTGTTTATTGTAATGACTCCAATCAATATGTGGGCCTCGTTTCCACCTAATGGACCTTCTTCAAAAATGGAAACTTTATAAAATGATTTTGTAAATGAAAATGCAATATAAGTGTGGTGAAGTAAAATTTTAAGTGCAGACATGAACGAATTCCTCTAGCCCGATAATGGGTCTAGCCACAACAGATACATTCTATGGAAGACTTACTTAGGTTAGAATCAATCATGATGGCCTACCTCTTGGTCCGCTTATCTTGCTTGAAGATGTCCTCACTTGCTCACTCCAGCAATCTCTCACTTCCTTCTTCAAGCTCTTGAAACAAGTAAACAACAACACACAAACATAATAGTAGAAAAATTGCAATTCAGCCTACTTAACAAGTCAAGAAACATTAAGACATGGATATGTAGTATTACAAAACATGTAGGAAACCAATCGATAGTTGCATATATTAATATCAAGGAGATATTACAACCATTTGTCTTGACGTTGCAGTCTTCCTCTAACAAGAGCAGGTTCCCACACACTTCTGCTAGCATTCCACGATGGCTTCAAACAGCAATCGTTTTAAATATCTTCCCTTTAAGCTTCACTCCAAACAAAAATACACTTCTCCCTCACACAAATACATAGCTACAACTAGTAATAGCTTGCTTTCCTACTCCAAAATAGCATCAACACTTTGCAACTATAACACTCACACTTAGCCAAAAACTAGCTTGTGCTTGGGAAGAAGTGAGCTTTATATAGGAAATATGGATGGGAGATGGATGCTCTTCTCATGGGAGAGGGACTTATCCCTTGAGGTAGTTCCATCAATATAGGGGAAAGGATCTCGACCCCATCTGGCCACACCATTTACTATACTTTTGTTATGGAGCTTCTAGAGCTAGAAGCTTCGGCTCTAATTTATAAAACTTTCCATAACATGACCGACATGACTGAAACACCACTCAGTCACTCCATTTGGTGTGATGGGTAGTCCTAATATCTGCACATCGACACGGGGGAGATAAAGGCCATCAGCACTGATCTTGTAAACTAGGAAAAATAGAAGTTTCACGAGAAATGGTGCAAAAGGGAAATGATCTACTCATGAAGAGGGACACAATGGGAGTTTCTTTATGAAGGCAAAGCATGTGGGGTTCACTGTACAGGTCCTCTAGGATCAAGGAATGGGGAGTACAGGGACAGTGAGAAAATGTTGTGTAACATATGCCCCCTAAAGCGTGAAGGTCGAGTTGGAGTGAGGAATGAAATGCTTTATAAATCAGTGTGGGGAACTGGTCTTTCCTCAGAAAACCTACAAGAAAGTACAAACACATGTACATAAATATCTATCTCTCTCAAATGATACATGAATCATGGCATGCACGTAGCCATCGAGAGAATGATCATGTAAATGGATCCAGGTATGGGCACAACCATCCGTCAAAGAGGATCATAATGAAACCAAGGTATGTCGCGACCATCCAATAATGAGAAGGATCACATATGATAACTCATGGTCTAGTCATAGATAGCCATCTGAAAGAGACATGCATATCATCATAATCATGTCACACCACTTCGTAACCTGGAATTTTTATGATCTGAGTTCAGGGTCTTAGACTCCAATATGACCCGATCAAAATATAGATACTAGGATGTGAATAGATGTGCTGACGTCAAACATGCTAAAAGGTTGCTTGATTACCAGTCAATGATGTAAACTTTTAAAAAGTGCAAGAGACACCACCAATAATGAAAATGGTCCTCAAGGTACTATCAGCACAATTCATAGAACATGAATACAGGAACTGAAGGCAAACATTCGTGAAATCACTCGATCGAAAGCCAATGATGTGAACTTGTCATCGAGTGAGAAGAAATTGCTATTAAGGCATGCAAGCTCTAAGGTACCGGAGGGAATCTCTCGGTCAACTTCCCGGATAATGAGTTGAAGTCAACGGAAAGCGACTGTGTTGAAGGAGGGCCATAATGAATCCCACATCATCGATGCGAGATGAAGGATGCAAAATTTTCTTGGATTATATAGAGAATCACAGGTAAGTGTAATTTCGAAAGGAAAATTCTTGAACATATCGGCGACACAACTGCAAGTTTTGCAGTTTCTATATCCATAGGATCGGTGGCCATGATGACGTAGCAGAGATCAGATGGAAGGAAAAGGTAACAGCCCAAAGCCAAGAAGGTCAACGATGCAAAGGAGGATGTCCTAACCCAACATGAAGCAAAGAGTGTCATGTTGAAGAGTGAGCTACCAACACAACTGAAAGATTTCCAAATTATCCCCCACCATTTCTGGCATGTATCCCAATTATTTTTTAATCGAAAGGTTGAAGGGGATAGCATATGCTTGCATTGTAAGTTCATCCTTCAAACGAATCTAACCTAGTAGGTTTAACGAGCCCTAGGAAGGAGAAGCTCATGTCCATCATGATGATGAATCTGATGTTTTTTAATAGTTTAACGAGTCTGATAAAGGTATAACGCAATATTTTTTCATGTTTAGAGATTTTAAAAATGACACATAAAAGAAAACTCCACATGGTCCCTTTTCGTACATTTGTGTCTCTTGAGCCTGAAAAGGTAGAAAACAATGCTTGAGAGAACCACTTGACCATTACAGTCAAGGAGTTCCTTTTCCGTAAATAGTGCCTCCTAGTCGGGAAAAGGGATAAACTTATACTGGGCGCATGACATTTCACATCCGTTAACAAGTTAGAAATGACAAGGGCTCGGCCATCTTTTCATTCTTAAAGGGTCAAAAAAGAGTTGAAATTAGACCCCCCATTTTATTTTATTTCACAAGTCAAAAGTGAAAAAGACTTGGCAATCTTTTCATGTTTTATGAATCAGAAAAGATCTTTAAATGTGACTTGTCCTAGAGGAACGAGTGGTATAAAGGGTAACAACTAGTTCCAGCAATGGAGGAATTGCTCAGAACATATGATAGTCAAGAGGATGGCTAACAAAAACACTCATCACTCCAGTCCCTCAGAAAATGGAAAACAACCAAGTGAAGGCATGTGATCGACCAAAGAGGTGGTGGCGATGGAATGAACAACCAAGGTTCATCTAGCATAAATTAACTGATAAAATTATAAGTGTGGACATGAACGAATTCCTCTAGCCCGATAATGGGTCTAGCCATAATAGATACATTCTGTGGAAGATTTCCTTAGCTTAGAATCAATCAATATGGCCTACTTCCTGGTCTTCTTATCCTGATTGATGATGTCCTTGTTTGCTCACTCCAGCAATCTCTTGCTTCCTTCTTCAAGCTCCTAAAACAAGTAAACAACAACAATACACAAACATAATAATAGAAAAAATGCAACTCAACCCACTTAACAAGTCAAGAAACATTAAGACATGGATATGTAATATTACAAAACATGTAGGAAATCAATCAATAGTTTCATATATTATTATCAAAGAGAGATTACAACCATTCGTCTTGACGTTGCAGTCTTCCTCTTACAAGACCAAGTTCCCACACACTTCTGCTAGCATTCCAAAATGGCTTCAAACAACAATAGTTTTTAACCTCTTCCATTTAGGCTTCACTCTAAACCAAAACACACTTCTCCCTCACACAACTAGATAGCTACAACTAGTAATAGCTTGCTTGTCTACTCTAAAATAGCAACAACACTTTGCAACTATAACACTCACACTCAGCCAAAAACTAGGTTGTACTTGGGAAGAAGGGAGGTTTATATAAGAAATATGGATGGGAGATGGATCCTCTTCTCATGGGAGAAGGACTTATCCCTTGAGGTAGTTCCATCATTATAGGGGAAAGGAGCACAAAATGTCATCCTCGACCCCATCCGACCAAACATTTACTAGACTTTTGTTACAAAGCTTCTAGAGCTGGAAGCTTCAGCTCTAATTTAAAAAAAATTCCATAACAAGATCGGCGTGACTAAAACACCGCTTACTCACTCTGGTTGGCACGAGTAGTGCTAATCTCTGCACATCAGTGCAGGGGAAACAAATTCCATTAGCGTCAGTCTTGTAAACCTGACAAAATAGAAGTTTCAAGGGAAATGGTGCAAAAGGTAAATGATCTGCTCATGAAGAGGGACACAACGGGAGTTTCTTCATGATGGCAAAGCATGCAGGGTTCACTATAGAGGTCCTCCAGGATCAAGGAATGGGGAGTACAGGGATAAGGACAAAATTTTGTTTAACAAATCCCCCCCAAAGCGTGAAGACCGAGCTGGAGTGAGGGATGAAATTCTTTATAAATCAGTGTGAGGAATAGGTCTACCATTGGAAAACTTGCAAGAAAGTATAGATACATATACATAAACTAATATCTTTGTCATATGATACATAAATCATGGCATGGGTGTATCCACCTAGTGAATGATCATGTAAATGGATCTAGGTATCGGCACAACCATCCGCGAAAGAGGGTCATAATGAAACCAAGGTATGATCATAGCCATCCAGTAATGAGAAGGATCACATATGATAACTCATGGTCTAGTCACAGCCCACTATCTGAAAGAGACATGCATATCATCAGAATCATGTCACACCATTTCATAACCTAGAATTTTTGTGATCTAAGTCCACGGTCTTGTGCTCCAACATGACTCGATCAAAGTACAGATCTTAGCATGCGAATAGATGTCTTGACATTGAACATGCTAGAACGTTTCTTTATTACCAGACAATGATGTAAACTGTTAACAAGAGTGAGTTAAACCACCAATAATGACAATGGTCCTCAAGGTACTATCAGCACAATTCACGGAATGTGAATACAGGAACTGAAGTCGAACACCTGTGAAATCACTCGATCGAAAGCCAGTGATGTGAACTTGTCTTCGAGTACAAAGAAGTTTCCATTAGGTCATGCAAGCTCTAAGGTACTGGAGGGAATCTCTCAGTCAACTTCCTAGATAATGAGTTGAAGTCGACAAAAAGTTCTTGTGTCGAAGGAGGGCCATAATGAATCCCACATCATTGACGTGAGACGAGAGGATGCAAAACGATCTTGTATGATACAGAGAATCAAAGGTAAGTGTAATTTTGGAATGATAACTCTTGAACTTATCGGTGACACAACTGGAAGTTTTGCCGCATCTGAATCCATAGGATCAGTGGTCATGATGATGAAACAGAGATCAGATGGAAGGAAAAAATAACAACCCAAGCCTAGGAAGGTCAAAGATGCAAAGGAGGATGTCCCAACCTAACTTGAAGCAAAGAGTTTCATGTTCAAGAGTGAGTTTCTGACATGATTGATACATTTCTAAATTTTCCCCCACCATTTTTGGAAAGTACCCAAATTATTTTTTTATCACAAACTTGAAGGGGATAGCATATTCTTGCACTGTAAGTTGATCCTTTAGATGAAACCAACCTATAAGGTTTAACGAGCCCTACGAAGGAGAAGCTCATGTCCGTCATGATGATGAATCTGATGTTGTTTAATAGTTTAACTAGTCTGACAAAGGTGTAACTTAGTACCTTTTTCATGTTTAGAGAGTTTGAAAAAGACACGTAAAAGAAAAATCCACATGGTCCCTTTTCATACATTTGTGTCTCTCATGCTCAAAAAGGTAGAAAATGATACTTGAGAGAACCTCTTGACCATTTCAATCAAGGAGTACCTTTTTCGTAAATAGTTCCTCCCATACCGAAAAGGGGTAAGTTAATACTGGGTGCACAATGTTTCGCATCCGTTAACGAGTTCGAAACAACAAGGGCTAGGCCATATTTTCATTTTTTAAAGGGTGGAAAAAGAGCTGAAAGAGGACCCCCCATTTTATTTTCTTTTACGAGTCAAAAGGGAAAAAGACTCGGCAATATTTTCATGTTTTATGAGTCAGAAAAGAGCTTTAAAGGTGACTCGTCCTAGAGGAACGAGTGGTATAAAGGGTAGGAACTGGTTTCGGCAATGGAGGAACTTCTCAAAACATGTAATGGTCAAGAGGCTGGCTAATAAAACCACTCATCACTGTCGTCCCCCAGTGAAGGAAAAACAACCAAGTGAAAGCATATGATTGGCCAAAGAGATGGTGGTGATGGAATGAAACAACCAAAGCTCATCTAACATAAATTAGCTGATAAAAATGATTATCATGAGATGTAAATTGGGCATGGGTTCATTTTTACACAAGCTTGAACTGTGGATAACTCTGCTTAGATTCGGTTTCATGTTTACACAAGCTTGAAACTAGAAACTATGCTTGCTATAAGTTTGGATGCCCCTAGCATAATGACTTAATTGAGGTACGTGGCCCCCAAGCTTCATTTCAATCAACTAGGTTGACGGAATGAAGGTTTGCTTTCAAGATCTTGGAAAGACTTGACTGGGATTTTACGAGATCTTAATCAAAGACTCGATTTGGAAAAGGGAGTTGCTTCATTTTTAAATGAGGTTGAAACAATGAAAGAACAATCCTCGAGAACCTTGTTTCATTTTTTGACAAGATTGACACAAGACAAAGAACTATGCTCATACCCTTTGTTTCAATTTTTAATTAGGTTGAGACAAGACCAGGAACTATCCTCATACCTTGTTTCATTTTTTAATTAGGTTGACACAAAAAAATAAATATCCTCGTTCCTCGAGATTCAACATGGCTAATGGTGCCTCAGCCAAATCATCAACAATATTGTAGTGCTAATCAGCTTTGGCATTGGGATTATACAAGGATTTCTACAGCATGCCTCGAGAGGGTGGCCACATAGTGGAATCAAGGTTAAGGTGCTCAATTTGTAGATGGCTAGAACTCGGGGTAGAAGAAGAAGGTGCAACTTTGTTTTCTTTCTGAGATGCCAGAGCTAGAGTTTGATAATCTTTGGACCGGGTAGCCACATTATTAGGTGATCTCATCATGAACACTTGAGATCTGAAGGAATTAGATCATGGTTGGCTTGCCATTTGAGTCTACTGAGATGGAAATGGCTCTTTGAGGATAGCATGGGTCCCTTTGAGTAGGCGACTAACTTCAGATCGTCGAGGACAATCCTTAGTGTAGTGATCCTCCTCACAAATGAGGAAAGGATACTTACGTTTTCATTGTAAAGATTCACTAGCAGACGATTTGGGACGACCCTGTTTCGGGGCATCAGCTTTAGCTTTTCCTTTGCCTTTATGTTTCCCTCTCGAGGATTTGTCCACTGCGATAGACTAAACAACGTGGACCTCTAAGGTTTTACCAGGGCTAGGTGGATTCTGAGATACCGTTAGGAGAAACATTCGAGACCAACTTCTATTTGGAAGAAGTTTTAGCAGGGGTCTGGGACACTTAACCAATAACTCCATCAACAAGAGGAACACCTGGTGACATTGATGCTGCGGGATCGGATGATGGCCACGGAGCATTCGGTAATAACTCGTATAAAGTGCCATATTGAGAGTAAACTAGATCCAAGTACTGGGCACGAGCGATGGCTTTCTCTTCAGTTACACATCCACCCATAGCTATATCGCGAGCAATTGGGGCTACAAATGAATTGGTCAACCATTCAGTGAGCAACTAATCAGTTATCTCGAATTTTATTAGGCGACATCTACGTCTCCATTCATGGATGTGATCAGAGATGTGTGTCACAGTATCTTGCTTAAGCGATATGAGAAAATAGGTGCCAGTTTCATAGCGAACTGGCAACTAAAAATGTGTGAGGAAATCCATGCCTAAAGAGTTAAAGTCATGGTAAGTACTTCGAGGTAGCTCGATGTACCATTTCACTACAACACCCATGAAGGTTCATTGGAAAAGATGAAGACAAATGGAATCATCCACGTAAAAGTTCAACGAGCACCAGAGGTGATATGTCATCACATGGGCCTGAGGATCTTCTTTAGCTTTTCCATCCAACTTTGGGCAATCACTTGGTATCTTGGATGGCACCGGAGGTGAGTACGACAAATGAAGGATCAGATCATTCGTTAGGTGTGATACGTCCGACAACTCGAGTGTAGCCAAGAAACGTAATTGAGTGTTAAAAGGCATGGGGGTCAATAAGTAGGCCCATATGGAGGAGCCCGTCCCTGTTGGTAAGGATTTTGGCCCCACAGTGGGGGATTTTGGCCATATGGCATCTGAGGTTCCCATTGCGGATTACCTTAAGCATGGTGAGGATCTTGACCTTCAACACCTTGAAACTGTCCAGGTATAGGTTTCTGATAAGCAACGTATCAGTTAAAAGGATGTTGAGCCTGTCGACCTTGGACATATGGATATGCGACTTGTTGTCCCGAAACGTAGGCTTGATGCACCTATTGTCCCTGAACAAAAGGATTTTGCACCTGCAGTCCTTGGGCATAAGGTTAATACACTTGTTGCCCTTGGACGTAAGGGTTTTGTACCTGGTGCCCTTGGCCAGTTGGATGCTAAACCTATTGACCTAGGACAAGAGGGTTTTGGGCCTGCTGTTGTAGGACTTTACCTTGACCCTACCCCTGCAAGGGTTGACACTGTTGATATGTCTACAATGGTTTCTCTGCTCTGGTCGGTTTTGATGTTACAAAGGTTAACCTTGTTGTTGCAAAATTTGTCCCTGGTTTTGCAGAGGTTGGCCCTGCAAGGGTATGGGTTGAGAGGTGTACATAGCATATTGAATCTGTTGTTGCATGGCTTGCTGCAACTATTGTAAGGATTGACCTCGCGGTTGTTGTAGGTGACCTTGCTGCGGGATAATTTTCCTTTGTTGTTGTGTGAATATCCCTTGCTGGAACAAAGGTTTCCCTTGCGGTAACAAATGCCACTCTAGTTGTTGTAAAGGTTGTCCTTGCTATTGCAAGGCTACTTGGACAGTGCCCAGGAAATTACTGAACTAAATCTGGCCGTAGCCAGGCTAGATGTACTACCCAGATTGGAGGGTGTAAGGTTGATTAACCAAACCTTGAGAACCATATGGAACGTAAGGATTTTGGTATTAGACCTAAGCCCCATAGGGTTGTTGATACTGAACATTGCTTGATCCAGTCTGACCAACGAGATTTTGAACCTGTTGGTACTGGATATTGATTGATCCAGTAGGATCAACAGGGTTATAAATCATACTAGAAAGAGGGTTGGTTTATACCAAGAATGTGAGCTTGTGAGCCGCTCACATTAGTGGCACCTAACACCAAAGAGACATTCAGGTTCTTCCCCCCAGGCAGTGGCACAATATGGCCACTAACTAATGGGATAGAGGAACTAACATAGACAATCTTTGAAACTGTCAGCTGTCACTGATATGTAACTGAGATCGATGATACAAGAGTATTCAGAATGGTGGGTTACACTAGGACTGAAGTAACTTCTTGTTGGGAAGTCATGTTCATGATGAACGTACTTGACGTAGACCTGATGCCTGACACCCATACAGGATTATGGTAGATTGATGAGGCACTAAGTGTGCCTAAAACTAAGTGCCCCAAAGACACATAGTTAGGTGGAAAACTGGCGGGAATACCTTATGAAAAATGGAAACCCTTAGGAGGAAAATGCAATTGCAATTATTCCCGCTCAGCAGTGTGTGGAGTAGAAACTTCAGACTCATCTGGAGATGTAACTGGAGCATCGCCTTCGGGTTCCGTGTTTGAAAACAAACAATGATGAATGATGGAACGTGTAATGGGGGATAGTTTCAAAGGAACACCCGGCTAGTTTTATAGACTATAAGGACCCTACATTGATATCTGAACAACGTCAAATAGAGGGTTCAGATGATAGATAACCAGTCCAAGCTGACCATTATTTGTCAGTGAGTTCTCTGGAGTTCGAAAGGGATGGTCCAGAGACTCCGGGCCATGAAAAACAGATGACCCTATAGCGAAATTAGGTTGAGGATGGATGAAAAAGGTTGAACACTCAAAAAAATTACAAGTTCAACATTTTGGTCCTTGAGTGACTCTGATAACTTAGGAAACAACTCCTCAGACAATCTTTTCGATGGAGGAGAGAGAAGAGGAATTGGGTGAACCAGATGGTTTAGCCACCATGACCTTGTCTTAGTTGACGGAAAAAATAACTTCAAGGCTTTAAAATTTCCTTTTAAGGGAACTCACAATTTGGTCAAAAAGACTAACAGGATGTTTTGGATCGTGGGCAATCAATTATTAAGATGCATAAAAGACTGATTCTATTTCATTTTTTAAGAGTCAAGAAAGAAATAAAGAAGATTATATCACTTTCGATTGGAAACGAGCTTGAAAGGACAAGTGCTTGAATGATCTTTTAAGTTTAATGAGTCAAAAAGATCAAATGATTGCTCTGTATGATCTAAGTAAACATGATTACCAGGCAACCGTGAACTGTAGAATACCTCTGGGTGAACCAAAAATTGCAAGCAGGCAATCTCCCCGAATGCTCTGTTTGATGTATGACATTCGCAAGGCGACCGAATCAACTTCCTAAGGATAAAAGGATTGCATCCTAGTGGAGTCTCCTATTATATACTTGATGATATAGGGAGCACATATCCGTACTAGTGCTATCTAATGCCAAAGCTAACAACAGTAGCTAGGTTTAAAGATGTTGGGACACGTCTCTAGCCTAGACCTTCTAGATATGATCATTAATTTCAAATGCACCTTAGGTTAATTGAATTCATTTTAGAGTTGATATTGAGTTAAGTTTCATTTTTCAGGTCTTAGTGATGTTACTCAAAAAACCTCAAATGCAACTAAATGAGACAAGACCCTTTCAATTTGATGAAATGCCTACAAATTCAAACAATCAAGCAACTGAAAATGAAATTATCTTTCACTACCTTACTTTTTCAAGAAATAAACTAATGAAAAATGCATTCCAATTCCTAATTTCTTGAAAAACACTTATCTATTAGTCCTTTCAAAAACAAAAATTCTCTTCCTTTTTCAAATGCTGATGCAATTCTAGTCTTTTAAAAGATGCAAATTATTGTAGCATAATGATACAACAAGATAAAATTTCATACTTTTCCATGAAACAACGAAACAAACCTTTCACATACAATCTTTCAGTGAAAACGTTTTCTATACAATAAGCTCTTCAAGCAGATGAAAACATGAAAATAGAAGTTCATTCAGATCAATGAAACACTGACTTTACCAAACACAAGGCCAATAATGTAATCTATGCTGGAAAAGAAATGTTCAAGCTAGTAAACGAAACTTTTTCAAACTTGTGCAAAAAGAGGTCAAAGTCGTAAAAAGGACCAAAAACAAATGTAAAGAGTAAACACACCTACAATCTGACTTAGTGAGTTCACAAAATGTTGAATGGGCGACCAACTAGATGCCCTAGTGTCGTTGGCCACTCAATGACTCAATCAATCAACTAGAAAGATGACAAGCCAATGAGCAAGCAAAACCAAACAAAAATTCGCTTTCTAATCAGGGAGAAAATGGTCCAAAAAGCTTACGGTGTCAAAACAACAAGAGCAGAACAGACTATCCAAGATTTGGGTCAAGCCATAATCTTGACTTACAGGCATCAGTGCGACTGCCTAACTGAAAACAGGTGCCAAAGGCTGGTCAACGCGACTGTTCCTTAGCAATTCATGCTGGTCGGTGCGACTATCAGTGGATTAAGTGTGCTGCACGAGGTAGCTAAGGAAAAATGAAAAAAAAATTCAAAACAGAGACTAAGTCTATGAATTTTAGACTTAGGATGATAAGCAGGAAAAAGAAATAGAACCAAAGGGAAAACGTGAAACTAGAAAAGTTCTTACAAAATCATGAAATGCAAGAAAAAAAAAAGGATTGAGATTCCACAGCGGAGTCGCCAATTAGTGGTGAAGTAAAATTATAAGTGCAGACACAAATGAATTCCTCTAGCCCGATAATGGGTCTAGCCACAATAGATACATTCTATGGAAGATTTCCTTAGGTTAGAATCAATCAACATGGCCTACCTCTTGGTCCTCTTATCCTTCTTGATGATGTCCTCACTTGCTCGCTCCAGCAATCTCTCACTTCCTTCTTCAAGCTCCTGAAACAAGTAAATAACAACAACACACAAACATAATAATAGACAAATTTCAGTTCAACCTACCTAGAAAGTCAAGAAACATTAAGACATGGATATGTAATATTACAAAACATGTAGGAAATCAATCGATAGTTGCATATATTAATATCAAATACAGATTACAACCATTCATCTTGACATTGCAGTCTTCCTTTGACAAGACCAGGTTCCCACACACTTTGTTATAGACATTTTTGTGCCTTACAGCATTGAGCATGAAATGTCCATAATCTAAGGGATCAAAAGTCCCTAAACATGTTGTTCCTACCCCTAGAGGAACAAGGCTAACAAACCACAGCAATTCACAGAAGTTCTCCACCAGAAACTGCTCAAAAACAAGTCAATTCAAGATCAATTCAGTGGCTCCACTAGCGGTCTGCGCTGAATGTCAAAGACAACACTGGCTACCTACACTGAATGTCAAAACCAACACTGGCTACCTGTGCTGAGCGAGAGTTTACATGTGGCAAGTTCATTCCACAAGGTGTCAAAACCCAGGAAGCTTCCAAAATGACACTTGCCTCCAGGAATTCGACTATGATGAGTAAGAGGTTCCAAATCTCCAAGTGGAAGCAAGAACCTCCAAGTGGAATCAATAACTGACAGAGGGAGAGGACACTAGTCAGACCTCAAGCTGACTCATCCTCTCTCCAAACATCTATATATGGATCTCTCCTCCATGAGATCTAGAGGCTGGAATTTTGTTATTGCAAAGAATTGCTGTTGGTTTGAGATTGGAATCATTGGGTGCTTAATGCTTTGAAGGGAGGTGAAGATAGGAATTCCATTTTGCTGGGAAGGAGATGCTGGATTGGAGCCCTTTGGGTTGTATCTCTTCCTGAACCTTGTTATTCATCAATAAAGCTATCTTGGTTCCACCTATATATTGATGTATCTTTGATGTATGATTGCATTAGTATGTTTAGTTTACTTCTAATCCTGAACTAGTTATGATTATGAATCTATGTCTTTGTGTAGTGTTCTTCTCTTGTGATCTTGCAGAGACCTGTTGAAGCTGGGCGAGCGAGAAGACAAGTAGCTGGGAACTCCCAAAGAGAAGAGAAACCGGATCGAGGGATAAACGGAAGACACCGGTTAGTCCATCCATCTCTCTTCATTCTTAATTCATAAAGGAAGAATACTAGAATAGCTATCTCTGTTTGTTGCTAAGGCACTGTCACACCTTAGGTGGATAGGATCGTCCTGCATAGGCATTTTTCCCCACAACAAATTGGCGACTCCGCTGGGGAGATTTGTTTTAGTCATTTTATTTGTGTCTCTATCATTGTTTGTTTCATAGACTCAACAGCAACAATCGAACTGCATTTGCTCTTCTCAGATGCAAAGTAGACAGTTGCTGCTTTGATCCAATCACTGGATTTGTCTATGATCTGAACAATGGACTCACAAATGATTTGATGATCCTTTGTGATAGATCTTAGTACCCCCTCAAAGCATCCCTTTGATTGTACCTTGCTTGTTGCTTTTATTTGGCCTGAAACCGTTGATTAATCAGCAATCTGTGACCTAGAACCGAGTGAGAAACTCTCGTTTCTCCTTCAGCGTGACCCCTGTGAAGGGATTCTGCATTTCAACGCAGGTCCTGTGAAGGCCACCTGCGCTGAATGTCAAAACCCATGTGTTGAGGTTGCGTTGATCCAGTTTGGCCTTGTGAAGCTGGGGTTCTCTGCTCTGTGTTGCCCTGTTTTGATCTCTGATTTTTGCAGCCTGAAACCAGCATAGGTACCAATCTGATAACTCCTTTTCTCTGCTTAAATTCCGCCTCCTTTTGTACAAAAAGACTGTGAGTGTTTTTATGTGTTTGTGGCATCATTTACAGTTTTCCTTTGCATGAGTGAAATAATCATCCTGTAGCCCTTGATTCAGATCTGTTGATTGTCATCTTAGGAGAGAGTTCATTGGCTGTTTACAGTTGATTATACATTTGCTTTTGCTTATTGGTTTGAGTTTGTCTCTTTTAAGTGTCGAAACAAGTGTTCATTTCGAAAGTCGTAAAGTGTTGTAATCTCTTCTACCCTTTCTGATTTTGAAAAAGTAAACTTGTTTGTACTTGTCATTTAAAAGCAAAGTCAAAGTTGTACAAAAAGCTTTCTTTGTAGGCATCAATACTAAGAAAGTGGAAAACAAACACCTGCATTGTGCATTTTCATCTTGATAGTTTGCATGTTGGATTTAGGAAAAGTGCATTAGAGTGTGCTGATTGCTCTTTGAGAAAAGATGGTGTCTTTCTTTTCCCTTAGTAGCTAGGATTTTCAAAGTTGAAAAGATATAAAGCTTGCTTATCATCTTTAGACTGCATTTAGGAATTGTATCATACATCTCGTGGTGATCCAGAAAGGCAAACTTCTAAAAAGATCAACTTAAAATAAACTGAATGAACTTAACAACGCTTTGCAACATAACACACAACATAGAGGTCTAGGCTAGAGACGTGTTCCGGCATCGTAAAGCCTGGTGACTGTCGATCTCGTTGAAGGTGGGTGATTCCTCCTGAGGGACGATAGCGCCAGTACGGATTGTGCTCCCACGTACCGTCGCGTATATATTGGGAGACCCCTATAGCAATATAACCTTTATCCTTAGGAAGCCGTGTCGGCCGCCCTACTGATCGCAATGCACTGAACACAGCATTCAGGAAGATCAACCGCCCGTACCCTAAAAAGTATTCTGCGGTTTTGCGAAAATTTTGGCACACCCTCTGCCTAGAACTCCAGAGCAGTTCCTTTTGGCCTTTTTCAAACTCTATAACGGAAAAAGTCCATCCTAGCATTTGTCACTTCGGGCTCGTTAAAACATCGAAGGAGACTAGAGTCATCTTTAGCTTTTTCTCGACTCTTTAAAAGTGAAAAAGCAAGTTGTGTCTAAAGTGTCTAAAAATTCATTCAATTCGGAAACACTTTTTCCCCTTTTTGTATTTTGGTTGATCGCGTAATCCGCAATCGTGGAAGAAAGTCAATTGAAACCCCGTCGTTCGCAGAGGCTTACGAGTCAACCGTCTTTGTCTCCGGAATCGAAAACAGTACGGACAAAGAAAACTTGTTTAACCGGTTCGAAATCTCCTATCAAAGTTAGAACAAGTGTTCCGACAACATCTGAGATTCTGGTTACTCCAAACATTTCTGGAAACCCTGCCTCTATAGAAGAAGTTCAACAGCCACAGAGGGATAGTGACACTGATCCTAGTCTGAGAGCAAATACTTGCGTTACTGAACCAGTTCCATCTGCGACCGGTCCAGAGAGTCTTGCTCCTCAAACAACTGTCGCTGTCGTATCAACCCCTTCTTCGGCACCAGAAATATTTTACGGACCTGACGGTCTTCCTCTTCCACCTGGTCTGATTGCGATAGAGGAAATTGTAGAAGATCCGCAAGCAAGTACTCCAACACATTTTGGAGTAGGGGTCACTCTATTTCCTTCTACATCAGAAGTTAGTCTATCACCAGTGGAAGTTCCTGTAGAATCGCTAGGCAATCTATTGGATAGACTCAAAATGTCTGAACAACCGTCAACATCTAGGACAGTTTCAAATTACACAGCGATAGCAGAACTCCCTGCTGTCACTCCGACAATGTTTGTCGGCGTACCATCTATCCCAACTAGCTCGCAACCGCTAGAAGGAGTCCACCCAGGGACTATTTCGACAGTGTGGTTCATTCCAGTTTGTTCCTCAGGAATAATATCCGGCAACTCATATGTTGAGACTCGCCAGATTGATCCATTTGGAGGTCAATTTGGGCAATCCAGTCCCCAAGGACAAACAATCCCCTTGATTTCCGGATTGCTACCGTATGGGGGGCAGTATGCCCTTTCATTACCCCCTCCAGGAGGATATCCATACGGGAGTTCTCAACAATATTCAGGTTATACTGTAGTTACGACAAGTGGTTGGGTACCTATGCTACCCCAACAGCCAAGAGTTGTGTATTCTATGCAACAATGTGTACCTATGTCGAACATCCCGACAACACCAGCTATTGTAACAGTGTCACAAGTTCAAACGATGCCTGTTGCATGTTAGCCTCAGATTTCTCAGGTTGTAATGCAACAGCCCCTTGACCCTGTGACACAACCACAATCGCCAACTGGTGGGGCGACACAGGTCCAAACGGGTACAATTACCCCACATCTTGGTCCGCCGGTTAGTATAGCGCAGCAGAACATGGCATCACAACCGTGGCTGGTGCAATACCAACAACCACAATTCCAGCAAGTGTACCAAGGTTCTGAGCAGTAGATCTTTGCGAACAGTGGACAACCGTACATTCAAAACGGTCAAAACCAACCGCTTTACAGTGGCCAAGTCCACCAACCGTATCAGTCATACCAACATCAATTACATTAAGTTGGTATGCAAAGACCCACTGCTCAGGCAATTCCATCGTACCCTGGGTATGCTTCACCCAACCTGAATCAACAGTTACCATTCGTGGCAACTTTAGAGTTACCCGATTTACACCGGTTAACAAACGATCCAATTGCTTACGCCCCTTGGTGGCCAGCGATTCCTCACAAACTTCCCTCGGACATTCCTAAATTTAATGGAAATCTAGGCGAAGATCCATCGAATCACGTGATGACATTTCATCTTTGGTGTTCATCAAACACCCTGAACGATGATTCGATAAGGCTTCGCCGTTTTCAGAGGACGTTAACGGGTCCAGCGGCTAAATGGTATATTGAATTACCTAGAGCCTCGTTCGACAATTTTAGCTCCCTAGCCACGACTTTCTTAACCCATTTTCAATTACCGATAAGGTATGAAACGGGAACGGAAATCTTAACCAACTTCAAGCAGACAACAGCCACTCATATATCCGATCATATACATGAGTGGCGTCGTCGTCGTAGGATGGTGAAAACATACGTTCCCGATCAATTATTAGCTGAATGGTTTATCAAGTCGTTACTTCCTGCCATAACGGAAGATGTGGCCAAGGGGGGAGTCGTAACGGAGGAGCAATTTATTGCTCGTGCTCAATATCTAGACTTAGTATACACTCAGTCTGGCACACTCTACGACAAAATAACTGATGCCCCTAGACCGGAATTCTCAATTCCTCCTCCCCCTAAATCAAATAGTGACTCTCATGCCGGTGATGGTGTGATTGGCACGACAAACACGAAATCGACAAAGGCTTCGTCTAAGAAAGCCCGTAAGACTTCAGATCAAAATGCAAAAGAAGAAATTCTTGCTTCGGAAGTAAATGTCGTATCAGCAGATAAAGGCAAAGAAACCAATCAACCAGGAAGCAAGAAGAAGCAAAACAAAGGGAAGAAGAAGAAACAGGGTGAGTCATCCCCTGAAAAAACTTCTTCAAACCCTCCTGGGAAAGGGAAACCAAAAAGTCCATGTCTTATATGTGACGAGGATCATTGGACAGGCAATTGTCCATACAAAGCTGAGCTTAAAAGGTTCTTCAAAAGTTCGCAAACCTCAGTTGTGTTAACTGATCTGTTTCCTAATCCAGGTCAAAATCTGGTTGATAGTGGAAATGCTTCCCCGTCACAAGTGCTAATGTTGTCGATCTCCAAGCAACAAAATGATGCTTTGATTTCGACAAGGAACAAAGATTACGGGAATCCGCAGCTGTCGAACGACAAAGGTAAAGATCAACCAAGTAGTTCGACAACAACTTCGACAGAAGTTGTACCACCCGTCATTCCTGAATTAACAATAAAATCGCCAAAGGGAGTAGTACACAAGTCGACATTTAATCCTCGCGCCAGAGCGGCGCAGCATTATAACATAGTGGAAGATTTGGCCCAATCGCCATCCGCTATGTTATCACTGAAAATTCTGCTGCCAAAATTGCTCAGACTAGCTTAAGGACAAAGTGTTTTCGCAGCGCATAAATCCTTTAGCAGTTTCACAGCGCAACCTGTTTAGGTGATTTCGTAGCGAAAAACACCGAGTTTGCACTAACTGCGCTACGAAATGGGGGATTCGTGCGAATATCACCTCTGTCTCCTATGGATTCTGTGGGAATATCTGACTCAACGTGTCACAGTGCTGGATCAGCTTGCAAGCGTCTTTATCAGTTAAAAAAAATGAGGATCTGTGGCGAATGGTTTGCCAAATGCATGGGGCAGTAAAACAACACGTGTGTTAGAAACAGTTCCAGGTGCTAAAAGGTGGAGGATGGAATTGGGATGCGGTGCGAAGAATGGCACAAGTTATTCCCAAACCACCATACACATGCATTATAATTATTGTCACAATTTTATCCTCTCACGTATTCCATTGCTTTGGAATTGTCGGGGCTTCCAAGTTCAACAGAACCTCAAAACCAAATTGTAGCAGGGTGTACTGTCTTGCCTTATGTTACCAACTCGGGTTCGTCTCTTCTCCGCAGATTATCTTTACTTACAATGGGTGGTGGGTATCCCTTTTCCTAATGAAATGGAGGAGGAGGTAATTCTCAGTTCACCTGAGGTCTTAGACACCGGAATCACAAGCCTGCTTTGGTGGAGGCGAGGATTTCATGCCCAGTCGATCCGTCCCATCCAAGTCTGGTGGACGTTAAAATCTAATTTAATGTCATTTATTTATAACTTTAACAGGGTATTGGATCGACCCTGTCAGATCTGCAAACATCGAGCTAAGAGCAGCTTATCGGATAGTCCATAAAGTGAAAGGTGCAACAGGGATCTGCAAACTCCGAGAGTAGTACAAAGACAAAATGATAAGAAAATTCTCAAGAAAGCAGTGTGAATTTCCCAAGCTATGATGCAACTATGGTTGCCAAATAAGCATGGATTTACATTGTGAGCTTTGAGGTTCTCTAGCTCAAACTCGGCAGGTATACTATGAATACTAAAGAAGACAGCAAGGAGAACTGTTCAGGGTGGGAAGCTCGAGATCCATCAGGTGTTTTGTCACCTTACCAATTTAACCGAAGAGTCCCAGGCCTTGATGTTATCTCATTAAAGATAACTCATTGTGGAGTTTGTTACGCCGATGTTGTATGGACCCGGAATGAACATGGTGATTCAAAGTATCCATTGGTGCCAGGGCATGAAATTGTTGGAATTGTGAAAGAAGTTGGCATCAATGTAGTCCATTTTAAGGTTGGCGATCATGTTGGAGTGGGTACATATGTCAACTCCTGTAAGCGGTGTGAATATTGTAATGAAAGAATGGAAGTCAATTGTGCAAAAGGGTCTATTTTCACCTTTAATGGTATCGATGTAGATGGCACAGTGACGAAAGGAGGATATTCTAGTCACATTGTTGTTCACCAAAGGTACTACTTTAAGATACCAGACAATCTACCATTGGCTTCAGCTGCACCTTTGCTCTGTGTAGGAATTACTGTTTGCAGCCCTATGATTCGTCATCACATGAATCATGCAGGCAAGTCTCTTGGAGTAATTGGGCTAGGAGGTATTGGTCATATAGCAGTAAAATTTGGAAAGGCTTTTGGATTGAATGTAACAATTTTGAGCACATCTGCATCAAAGAAGGATGAAGCATTGAGCATTCTTGGAGCAGATAAATTTTTATTGTCATCTGATAAACAGCAGACAGAGGCCATTAATTTGGAGCGCCTGAGAATAGACATTGAAGATTTGAAATTGGAAGCTGTGGAATCTTTGAAAGGCTTTTACTATGCTGCAGTGGGGAAACATCTTTGTGGATCAATGACAGATTTGACCCTCCGATGCTGTCTTAGTGAACAAAACCATAACAAATATGTATCTGAAGATACCAACAGAGGAGGAAATCATCATTACATAAAAGAAAGTTCCAGCCAAAGTGTCTCCAGAAAACAGATTACTTCTTGCAAGAAATGGTTAAAGAACTTGAATTGCTTATGGTTGAGTTGTAAACACCACATATTTGGTGGTTACCTTTGTGGCAAGCAATCTGGAGTTTCCATTTTCATGCTGTTGTTAACTGTATTGGCCATTTGTTCATTAAATTGGGTTTTATGCATACTCGAATGGTCCATGAGGATACTTCACAATCATTTGAGGTGGATGGTTCATTGATCTAATTGAACATCTGTCAAAGTTGTGTTCTTAGTGTTTTGGAATCTATTGAAGTGGCCGTAAGAAAAGGTGTTTTGCAGTGAAAGGTTCCAGGTTGGCAGGGCTTGCAGAGAAATCTGGGCATGCTGTTTGAGTTTTATAGGAAAGGTATTGACATTGAAGTCTGGCAGCTGAACAGGATTACTTGCAAGTTGTTATTCATTTGTTGAGGAAAATGTGAACAATCAGCTGAAAGAGAAATATGGGGAGAAGGTAGCAGGAATGCAGAGAAGTGATGAGACTGTGTATGATGCAATTACACGGCAGTTTCGTAGCGCGCTACGAAACTGCTGTAGCTGCATGTTTCAGTTGAGCCAATCAATTATGATTGACAAATCATCAAATCTTTCTGAAAGATGTTGTCTTCACGCATGAAAAAATGGCCAGCACATCAAAGACGTGGCAGCCTGTTCTATTTTGAGTAATCAGAATTCATTAATTATGCTTCTTTGGATTCGAATATTGTGAAGCACATCAAAGTCCGACAAACAGGGGCCTATGTTCCAGGGTAACAGAAAAGATGTGTCATTGAAGACAAACATGGAGCATTAAAAATTCATCACAGCCACCACCAGAAAGAGAGCAGATGTCAAAGAATGAAGTTCATGGTAATTAAAGCCATCAAAGCTACCGCTGTAGTAATCCACTTGGCAGAAAATGAATCTTAATTGTAATAAATGCTATGTCCAGCATGATGTAGAATTAGAATCTTATTTGTTTTAGGTTTCTAGAGCTATCAATTAGTAGTAAGTGGCTTTTATTAGTTAGTTTAAAGGTGAATAGGTGTCATGAGAAAAGGACTTCGAGTTCCCCTCAGATGAATCGGAGTCAGGTAGAAGAACTTTATAAATAGCTGAAACAGAAATAAACAAAGGGTTGGATGTTTTGATAAAAGACAAGACTATTTTGGTTTATGTATAGCAGATTTCAGTAATGCAAATGACTGTTGTTTCTTCTCAGGATTCACAATAGATCTAATGGTTCAAATGTATGATGGTTTATTCTCTTTAGTGTTCTTTTACAGTTTTGTTACTGCATAATCACTCAGAACTCATGTGTCATGCTCTGACTTCCTGTATGCCTTGGCAAACTGTGTTTTATGTAAGTTATGTTTGAACATTAGATGTAAAGTGCCCTGATTTCTATGAAAGGATAGTGTTTTTTGTTTGCTGAGATGTGTGAGACTCCATAAGCCCAATGGGAATCACTTTGATATTTGTCCAGCCAGCTTATTTTTCATGTGTTTTAAGAGTTAGCCATCTTTCCTTGTCATTAGTCAATATTCATAGTCTGTGAGAGAGCCCTCTCTGACTAAGGAGGCTAAGCCTTAGTCTAAAGCCTAGTTTGAAATAGTTACACAGAATCTTGCTGATTGGCAGCCTTCAGTACCTGATTTTGTGATAACAATAGGTGGTGATTTTAAAGGCAGAGCAGCTATTTTGATAATATGAACGGGAAATTTGAAAGAGAGACACCTGTCCATCAATACGGCCTACAGCACATAAGAAACATGGCAGCGTTCCATACCTTGGGTTATTAAAGAGCTGGGGACATGCTGCTACATTTTCGAAGAGTGGTGGAAGACAAAGACCGGAAAAACAGGGGTTTTATCCGAATACTATTGAACCATTAATGCATCCAGTATCCAAAGCTAGCTTGTTCATTGCATACTCTTCTCATGCTATCACAGCCACCGCCAGAAGGAGAGCAGATGTCAAAGAACGAAGTTCATTGTAATTAAAGCCATCAAAGCTACAGCTATAGTAATCCACTTGGCAGAGAATGAATCTTGATTGTAATAAATACTATGTCCAGCATGATGTAGGATTAGAATCCTAGTTGTTTTAGGTTTCTAGAGCTGTCAGTTAGTAGTAAGTGACTTTTATTAGTTAGTTTAAAGATGAATAGGTGTCATTAGAAAAGGACTTCGAGTTCCCCTCAGATGAAGGGGAGTCAGGTAGAAGAACTTTATAAATAGCTGAAACAGAGATAGAGAAAGGGTTGGATGTTTTTGGAGAAGACTGTTTTGGTTTATGTATAGCAGATTTCAGTAATGCAAATGACTGTTGTTTCTTCTCAGGATTCACAATAGATCTTATTGTTCAAATGTATGATGGTTTATTCTCTTTAATGTTCTTTTACAGTTTGGTTAATGCATAATCACTCAGAACTCATGAATCATGCTCTGACTTCCTGTATGCCTTGGCAAACTGTGGTTTCAAAGTTATGTTTGAACATATAGATGTAAAGTGCCCTGATTTCTATGAAAAGATAGTGTTTTTGTTTGCTGAGATATGAGAGACTCCATAAGCCCAATGGGAATCAATTCAATGTTGTCCAGCCAGCTTATTTTTCATGTGTCTTATAAGAGTTAGCCATCTTTTCTTGTCATTAGTCAATATTCATAATCTGTGAGAGAGCCCTCTCAGACTAAGGAGGCTAAGCCTTAGTCTAAAGCCTGGTTTGAAATAGTTACACAGAATCTTGCTGATTGGCAGCCTTCAGTGCTTGATTTTGTGATAACACGCTATGTCGACTCTTGAAGTACTACAAAATTGTCCATCCCAAAGGCAGGCGTTGTTATCGGCTATTGGTGGGGTTGATCCTAAGGATTCCAATCTTGTATCCTTCGATCACAAAGGATACGATCCTCAGTTACCAGCTCAACTAGCTTTTCTTATTCAAGTGAAACCCCTCAACAAAACTGTTCACTGAACAATTATTGATGAGGGGGCATCTACATGTATCATGTCGATGAGTTGCTGGAAAACTTTAGGATCTCCAACCTTGTCGCGATCTTCGACGACATTAAAAGCATTCGACGGACGGAAGTACACCCCGTACGGTATCCTAAATAACTTGAAGGTTGAACTAGGGGGAAAAACAGTGGAAATAGATGTTGAAGTCATCGATGGGAATCTTGAATACAACATCCTACTGGGAAGACCATGGATCTATGCCATGGCCGCTGTAGTGTCGACTTATTTTAGGAAGATCGCATTCCCTTTTCAAGGAGGGATTATGATCGTCGACCAACAAAACTTCCTCCCTAATGGTTCACAAGTTATAGGAAGCATTCCCATGATCCATGGAAGCAACCATTCGCTTCAAGATATCGGAGTAGGCCTACTGAAAGACCCCACATTAATGGGAACTTTCACACTTCCACCTCCCATCTATATAGGAGAAATAGCATTGGTAGCAGCCTGCAACATGATATTTTCCATGAAGATCTCAGAAGACGATATCGACATGGATCATGCAATGGTTTTTCCCCCAAGCCCAATATAAATATTGTAGCAATCAATGTTTCGGGCATGGGAGGCGAACCCAAATCAACGCTCATCAAGCGTTTGGGTAGATAGGTCTAGAGAATATGGTACCCCATTAGATCCTTGGTCGAAAGTACATGGGACTGATGAAGGAATTCTACAATCAATGATGATTGAGGGGGCACCATGGAATGATTGCCACCATCGTTCCCTTCTTCCAGATTATGAAGAAGATACTCAACATGACCTTTGTCACCCTTCAGTTTTTGAATTCCTATCAAATACTGTAAATACGGTGGATTCCGAGCCAAACTTATCCAATATCGAAGAGACTATAGCCATAAATATCTCGACTAAAACAAATGTTGTAGAGAATATTTATGTCGGCAAAGATTTTTCCCCTTCAGAACTGGAAATATATAACGCTCTTTTTCGCGAGTTCAAAAATGTCTTTGCTTGGTCATATGATGAAATGCCAGGCATTGACTCGAGTATCGTTGAACACGAAATTAAGATGTATCCTGATGTCAAACCAGTAAGACAACGGCTTCGGCAGGTGCACCACAAGAAGGCCGCTGCCATTAAGGCAGAAGTTGAGAAGCTTCTCCATGCTGGTTTCATCTACCCGGTTCCTCTAACCGATTGGGTATCGAATATTGTCCCTATTATGAAGAAACAAGGGACGATTAGAGTGTGTGTCAATTATAGGGATGTAAACCAAGCTTGTCCGAAAGACAACTACCCTACACCCTTCATCGACCAGATAATTGATGAATGCGCCAGATGTGAAATCTTGTTGGACACCTAATCCTAAAGGGTTAGCGTGGAAGTTGAATGGACAAATCAGTCCAAGAGACCTTGGGATCTGAATCCCAAGAGTCACCTATTGTACTATAAATGTACATCTATTGTTAATAAAAATTGTACTCAATGATTTATCTTTCCATCTGTCTCGCTGTCCATGTGAGTTTAACATGGTATCAGAGCGGGCGATCTCCTGCCCTGCTCCATTGTGAGCCACCTGTTTCTGTGAGCCACCTGTTTCAGCGGTGCCATTCCTCTGTCCTGAGCAGTCCTGGCCCTCTGCCATATAACACATCTGTCCTGCATTCTCTGTCCATAAACGTTCACTGTTCATAAACGTCTGCGAGTAGGTGACTCTTCGCTGCACTGTCTTGGGCCGCTCTGCCTCTGCCTGACACTGATTCTCTGCGCACTGATTGCCTCTGTCCACACCTGAGCGTCGGTTTCCTTTGAAAGAGCCGGTGCATCAGAAACGTTGTTCTTAGGATGCTCCATAACCCGTCTCCACTGAAGATTATTTGAAGGCTCAGCTGAAACGCATTGCTGCCATCATTTGAAATTTGTTAACGTTCTCTCTGATTTGTATGCGTTGAAGGGAGCAGCGTATGGTTCATTCTATGTGTGGAATGTCGCTGCATTAAATGAGTCATTGCTATGTTATCAAAGGCTGGTCATTGAAACATGCTTTGAACCACTGTTGAATGGAATCTCTGCAAATCATGACTGGTAATGCATAACTTCTGCAGCTCATTCAAGACGTGTTTTGAAGACCGTGTATGTTTTTTTGAAGGTCGTATATGCTGTGAATATTGTGAAGGCTTTGTGCATTGAATAATTTTGAATGCCGTATGCTGGTCCACGATCTGTTGGAACCTACATTATATACATATCTTTGAATGGTGCATTGAAGTCCATGTACGATGGCCATGTTCAAATGTTGCTAGCCGTAAATGGGTAATGTGTTGTTGGTGGCTTATGTGGTGCGTTGAGCTCCTTTTTTGGAGATCATGTAATGCTTTTGGAACCTTCAATTGGAGCGCTAGCCTGAAGTTCGTTGAATTCAGCCATTACAGTGGAAAACAGTGACTGTGGGCATTTTGAATTTTTTTTGATGCCAAAGATGTCGAGAAACTTGATTCCGATAACCTTGCTGTGCGATGACCTGCTCATACGGTAAGAAAATTAAACGTGGATCATTGTATTCCTCTCATCTTTGTAGTTGTGGCTATGGCATCCTTTGGCCTGCTTTTTCCAGGCTGTGGTACTCTGAAAATATGATAAGACATTAAGTTGCGGTATCCCCATGCGACCATTTGAGTCGAGGCCTCTAAGACCGCCAAAGGAATCTGCCGTCTTTCAGGGAAATTGTGTTGTGTTGAATGTCTTTTTAAGGTCGTGACCTGGTGCATTTAAACTGCTTGTGTTTGAATGGTATGATGACTGCATTTTATTGAAGGCAGACCGAGGACATCAATGTTTTTAAGAATGAGATCGTGAGGGTTGTTTCTATGATCGGAGGAAAGTTATGCCTTGAACGTATCGCATCCAGTTTTGCCCGCAGACAAGACACATGACATTCCTGCTGAGCGTGTCCACAGCTGTCGAAGATTAAGTCTGGAGTGGCAGGCCTACATTTCCAGAACACATTCTTTGCGTAAGACATTTGTATCCGTCAGGCAGAAGTCAAGGGTCAAAACATTACGTGGCTCACACCACATGTTCTGCAACAAGTTCTCCCCGGGGATGTTGATTTTCGTGTTATGCTGACATTTGTAGAATTTTATGAGACTCTTATAGGATTTATGAATTTCAAACTTTATTATGCTATATCTTTAAAGTATCCACCAATACTTGATCCAAGATTGGAGGCAGCGGCAGCGGCAGTAGAACCCGCTTCAAATACTGTGAACCCGCTTCAGGACGATGTTGCTGAAATCGTTGTAGACCAGCTTCATATTACCGAAAGCTGAGCTGTGTGGGATTGCTGTGTGTGGAGGCCAAGTATTAAAAAAAAATTCGAGATATACAGAGAAATTGATTCGTATCTTTTCCATGTTTTGTGGTGCGAGACAATCAAATTGCTGCTTTTATCTCGTCTTCAGCGTTGTTTTTGACAGAGGTGTCAAAAATCAGTCTAGTGTTGAACATCAATAAGAAACAGTTTGGCATGCTATGCCTCTAAAGGCAGATAGTGTTTACAGAGTTTACATGTGCATGCTTTTATATCTTCACCGTCTATGATCATTTCGAGCTCTTTACCTTCAATTTCAGTTCAGGAGAACGAGGCTGGAAACTACAGAAACATTGTACCGTAGTGGAGTAATAAATATACTGAGAAATCAACGAAATTTGTTCATCGATGCATCATTGTGAGAAATGATTATTTGCAATGAACTCCCTCAACGGCAGTTATGATGTGCAGAAGATGCTTTGAGTAACGTATACAGAATAAGTCAGGCGTTGTGCTAAAACATCATCCTTTCAGATTGATTTGGTAAAGGTGATCCCTTCAATGCAAAATGTTGTGGCTGACCAGAGGCATTTCCATTTTTTTTGGGTTCTCCATATTCCTGGTTTGCCATGCTCTGCAGTCTCGCAGCTTAAAATTGTGAATCTAGTCTCATGTAAAACCATTCTTTATTATCCTCAATATACTTCTAAAATATTTTTGGTATATTATAAGGTGTTACCAGAGCAGCATTAGATGCTGAAAACGCTCTATGAAAACTTTCTTTGAAAGACAATGTTTTTAAGTTATGCATCAAAATCTCACCAAGGTCTGCTTGCTTTTCCATTAAGCAGTAGTAATAGACTTTTTCATAGCGCTTGCTGATCTCTTCACTGGAAATCTCACGGCAGTACTCATCATCCAACCATTTTTCCAAATTGATTCTCAACCACTCAGATTCCTGAAGTGCAGAAGACGTTTCTTGTAGAGATTTTGCATGATTTCCATAGCAGCTAGATGCTCTGAAGTTTCAAGTTGAGGACAGTGCTCATCTTCACATTTATATATTTTTTTGCATTGGTGATGTTATGCTCCAGTTCATTCTTGGTAACATCCAGCTTACTCAGTTGTGTTTTTTAAGTGACATTGAAGAAAAATGGCCAGACTTGAAGATGCATTAAAGTTATTGAATATCCTAATTCATTCCACTGTTGATGAGATGGTCAAAGTTAACAAAGAAACTCTCTTTGACATCCAAACCTCTCTGCAAACTGCACATGAGAATATTGAGTTTTTGCAGCTTGAAACAAAGCTACAGCAGGAAGAATTACACCAGTGGAGTCATCATTCTGAACCTGTTTCTGTTCAGAACAATGAAGCAGACTCCCATAAACAACAAGTCAATAATGTTACAGTTCATTCAGATAAAGCAGCAAAGTTACATGCAGATGCAGAGGTTCAGTCTGCACTTCCCAAGCCCATCATCAGACCTTGGGAACAGCTTGTCCACAACAAGCACAGAACCGGTCTTGGATATGACAAGGACTTGTCCTTTCATATTCCAGACTATGCCAAGCCCATTCAGTTTCAGAGTGCTGGATTCATTTATGACAGTTCACCTGCTCCTCATGACAGTTCACCTGCTTCTCATGGCAGCTCACCTTCAGCTGTTCCAGATTCTGCCCCTCTTCCACAGCAACAACAACAACAAAAACAATAGATCATGAAATGCCAACACTGTGACCGAGTTGGCCATTTGAAAGATCACTGTTTTGATCTTCATCCATGTAAGCACTGTCATAAAACCAGCCATTCTTCACACAGATGCTTCAAAAACAAACGACCTGCAAGAACGAAGATTCATCTTGGATGGATCGCTTCTTGGCAATGGGCATCAACAGCCAAGAAGATATTCCAAACACATGTCAGAACCTGTTCCAGAGTATTGAACAGTCTTGCAGCTGAGTTTTCTCCATCTTCTCACCTTGTACCTGACAGGGGGGGAAATGATGGTCATCTACAAGCTTCAAAGTCACATCAAGCGAGCCTGAGCTACAACCTGCCACACCAGTTTCAGAGTTGCAGCCAGAGACAAAGATGCCCATGAACACAGATTGAGAACACTTCCTCTAGCAGAAGACTCCAGCTTCTTGCCAGTTTTGGAAGAGTTCCAGAGTTGTTGGTCATCCTTAAACCATCACAGATTGAGAACACTTCCTCTAGCAGAAGACATCAGCTTCTTGCCAGTTTTGGAAGAGTTCCAGGAATTGCATTAAGCATTCCAGAGTTGTTGGTTATCCTTAAACCATCACAGGTTGAGACTTCCCTTTTCAGGTTGAAGTTTTACCTTTTATGCGGGGTGAGACCTCCCTTTTATGGTTGAAGGTTTCCCTCTTTAAAACAATAGGATCACTTCCTCTAGCAGAAAACTTCAGTTTCTTGCCAGTTTTGGAAGAGTTCCGGGAACTGCACTAAGCGTTCCAGTGTTGGTGGTCATCCTTAAACCACCGCCCTTTATACCAACATTTCATAGAGCACAATCAGCCTAGTGCTGCCATGCATTCTTTGCACATTTTGTATTACAGCTCTTTTCTTGGACTCATACATAACCCTTCGGATTAAGGGGGGGAATGTTGGACACCTAATCCTAAAGGGTTAGCGTGGAAGTTGAATGGACAAAGCAATCCAAGAGACCTTGGGATCTGAATCCCAAGAGTCACCTATTGTACTATAAATGTACATCTATTGTTAATAAAAATTGTACTCAATGATTTATCTTTCCATCTGTCTCGCTGTCCATGTGAGTTTAACAAATCTTTTCATTCATGGATGGATTTTCCGGGTATAATCAAATAAATATCCGCCCACATGACCAGTCAAATACTGCATTTATTTGTCCGTGGGGCACATTCTCTTATCGAAAATTACCCTTTGGTTTAAAGAACGCAGGGGCGACGTTTCAGAGGGCAATGAATTATGCCTTCCATGACATCAAGAACATCGTTCAACCATATCTCGATGACCTTCTAGCTCATTCGTAAAAGCGGACTGATCATCCGCAACATTTAAGAGCGATATTTCTACGTTGCCGACACTACAAGATAAGACTCAATCCGCACAAATGTGTATTTTGCGTCGGTTCTGGTCGTTTACTTGGCTTTGTAGTCTCTAAGGATGGGATTCGTCTCGACCCTTGCAAGGTTCAGGCAATCATTAATTTGCCTCCACTTTCAAATTTGCTTCAAATTCAAAAACTCCAAGGGAAAGCAAACTTTCTGAGGAGGTTCATTCCAAATTACGCAGAACTTGCTAAAGGTTATACTCGTCTTTTGAAAAAGGATGTATCTTTTGTCTGGGATCAGGTGGCGCAAACTTCCTTTGATGCTCTGAAAGATTCTCTAGTAAAAGCATCATTAATGTATACCCCGGACTATCAAAGAGATTTTAACCTGTATCTGGCTGCAGCAGATATGACCATTGTGATGGTTTTAGTTCAAGAGGTCGATGGAATTGAACATCCTATATACTATTTAAGTAAAAACTTGAATGATACAGAAAGAAAATATTCTTATGTTGAAAAACTGGCGCTTGCAGCTGTTCAAGTGATTCAAAGATTTCGACATTATGTCCTCTTTCGGAAAACTACCATTTTATCAGATTGCAACCCCATGACTTATATACTGTCGCGACAGTTGCTGGGGGGAAAATATTCAAAATGGATAGCGATCCTTCAAGAGTTTGATCTGGAATTTGTAAAATCCAAATCAAAGAAAGCTCTAGTTTTCGCAGAATTATTGTGCGATCTCCCATCGTCGTCCAACGATGAAACATCCGAAGAATCAATCGTGGACGAGAATTTGTTTATGATATCTACAAGCAATGAGTGGTATGGAGATATAATAATTTATCTCCAAACCCAAAAGTTCAGGCCTAACACCTCTCACTCTGAACAAAAACGTATACGATACCAAGCAAAAGACTACATGATTGTCGGTGATACACTTTACCTTCGTGGTATCGATACAGTTCTCAGGAGGTGCCTCACCCATGAGGAGGCCGAGAAAGTCCTGAATGAGTGTCATTCGGGCGCGTGTGGGGGGAATCAATCTGGATATGCAACAGCACAAAAAATCTTACGAGCAGGATATTTCTGGCCAACCATGTTCAAAGATTGCATAACCGCAGTCAGAAGTTGCCATGCTTGTCAAATTTTTGATAGAAAAACCAGAAGACCGCCCGCACCCTTGCAGCCAATAGTTGTTGTTGGGCCTTTCGCCAAATGGGGCATCGATTTCATGCAATGTAACCCCACCTCGACCGGGGGGCATGGGTATATCATAGTCGTCGTTGACTATTTTACAAAATGGGCCGAGGCGAGGCCTACATTAGATAACACTGGTGAAACAGCTGCCCTTTTCTTTTTCAATCATGTAGTTGCCAGGTTCGGCGTACCACAGGCTATAGTTACAGATCATGGATCGCATTTTCGCAATCACATGACGGTTGAATTAGCTGCTAAGCTAGGGCTATCTCACGACAGCTCGACCCCGTATTATCCGCAAGCCAACGGACAAGTTGAAGCGATCAAAAAGGTCCTGAAGCGTATGTTGCAAAGGATGATCGGAGTTCACAAAAGGAGGTGGCACCTAATCCTGTACTCAGCCTTGTGGGCTTACCGAACATCAGTAAGAAATGCGACCGGGTTCACACCTTTCCAACTGGTGTATGGCCTGGAGGCAGTCTTACCAGTCCAGTGCGAAATTTCGTCTCTTAAACTCGCAATCGATCTCCTCCCCGGAGCTTCAGAAGAAGAGGCCCGTTTCTTGGAATTAATCCAATTGGATGAAACCCGTCGTGACGCCGCTTGGCTAACGAAGCCCATAAGAAACGAGTCAAGGCGCAGTTCGACAAAAATGTCAAACCCCGTGTCTTCTCAGAAGGTGACTTGGTCTTGCTTTACGACCAGGAATCCGATAAATTGGGAGCAGGTAAGTTTAATTCTTTATGGATGGGACCCTATATTGTTAAACGAGTGTTAGCAAAAGGAGCCTACGAGTTAATGGATTATGATGGAATTCCACTGGCGCAACCTCGTAATGGGTTGTACCTCAAGCGTTACTATGCTTAAATAGTGACCAATATGCATACACCTCGATTTGCGTTATTATGCTGGGGGCATGCAAAATTATCATCGAGCAGTTTTAGCACACAGTTCATGCTCGTTAAAAAATAAGCGCAAGATCCGAGCAGTTTTAACGCAGACTTCATGCTCGTTAAAAAATAAACATAAGCAATGAGCAAGTGTTTCCACCAGCGTTTAAGCTCATTTTAAAATAAAAAATGAACCACTACCCGGTAAATAACCACTGTGAATGTAACCTTATCAGCCATTAAAGCCTTGGTCGTGTTTGCACTACCACCTCCACTTTTCATTTGGCCGATCGTTCACCTTCATATGATTGTTTACCCATTTTGAGAAACAGCTGCAAAGAGTGATTTCACCTAGCCATCCTTGTGACACTGTCGTGATTGGAAAATTCCAACCTGTACCTGGAATCAGCTGCTAACCCTATTTATCACTCGTTCCTCAAAAGACGAGTCTCCTTTAAGCTCTTTTCAACTGACTCGTAAAATATGAAAAGATTGTCGAGTCCTTGGCCTTCCAGCTCGTTAAAGGGACAGGAAGTGCTATCCCTCCTCTACATTTTGATCTTTTTGGACCTGAGGGATTATTGCACAAAAAGATCGAGCGCTTGTTTTGTTCGGCTCGTTAAAACTATCGAAAAATCATCCCTTCTGTATTTTTTTATACTTTTTCGGACTTAAGGGATTAGATGACGAAAAAGGAATTTTGGAGTTAACTTTATGTACCTTTTCAAACTCTCTAAAAATGAAAAGGACCGAGTTATCTTTTTCGTTAGACTCGTTAAAATCACTAAATAGCGACAAACTTGTCTTTAGACGAGAACGAGTTTCACTATCGCTAGGCTCGTTAAAACATAGCGATGGGCTTGCCCGAAGGGCAGGTTATAGAACAAGCATATGTTATCCTCCTCAAGCTTGACAAAAATAAAGAGGTACTGGTCAGCAATGACAAGGGAAAAATTGGGAGAAACTCAAGAAAACTTTGATGGTAGCAAGTCGCTCTTGAACATGACACTTTTCCTCTGTACCACAATCGGGTTGGGTCGTTCCATTCACCGGTCACATCACCATGGTCTCGCCATACCATCCATATTTGGGGTAATGCTACCGATCCATCACATCAGTGTCGCCACATGTTCAAGAGAAGTCATTCAGAGAAGTCAACCGTGTCCCATCCAATGCCATACATTATCCTTCATCCTTTCATGACCGCCACCCTGAATCATATGTCACAGATCGTTTTCACCTCCATCAAAATCATCAGCTCCATTTCATGTCACTAATGTGGGATTCATTAAGGCCCTCCTTTGACGGATCGCTTCTTGTCGACATCAGCTCATTATCTAAGAAGTTGATCTAGGAACAACCCCTTCAGTACTTTGAAGCTTGCATGCCTCAATGGCAAGTTTCTCACTTCCGACGACAGGTATACATCAATGAACTTTGACTGAAAGATTTTGCGTGGTGTTCGACGCCAAGTCCTTTATTCACACCACGTGAATTGTACTGCAGTACCTTGAGGGTCATTATCATTATCGGTGATTCCTCTCGCACTTGTTAATGGTTTACCTCATTGACCGGTAATCAAGCGATGTCTTTCCATGTTCGATTTCAGAACATTTCTCACATGGATCGACTTGTACTTAGAGTGAAGATCAAACGAGTTTGAAGACCCCGGATCTAGTTTCATCCATCCGGGCTGCGATATATATTCAGGAAAGATAAAGACATTGACATGTACATCATTGCAGCAGATAATCATCCTACTCAAAGGATGATAATTTCATCAAAATTATCAGTCTACCATCAGACGATTGTCTGTTCTATGTACAGAAAATGAATTTATAAAGCTGAGCATGGGAATGCCCGCCTCAGCTAGATCATGAAAGCAGTATGAAAAATAATGTATTGTATTGTATCTTATTACAGGTCTCCTCCAAGCATTGGATGAACTTCGGATCCTCCTGGATAAAGCATTTCACCCGATAAACGGCCTCATACTCTAGGGGGCAACTGTTATAGACATTTTTGTGCCTTACAGCATTGAGCATGAAATGTCCATAATCTAAGGGATCCGAAGTCCCTAAACATGTTGTTCCTACCCCTAGAGGAACAAGGCTAACAAACCACAGCAATTCACAGAAGTTCTCCACCAGAAACTGCTCAAAAACAAGTCAATTCAGGATCAATTCAGTGGCTCCACTAGCTGTCTACGCTGAATGTCAAAGACAACACTGGCTACCTGCGCTGAATGTCAAAACCAACACTGGCTACCTGCGCTGAGCGAGAGTTGACATGTGGCAAGTTCATTCCACAAGGTGTCAAAACCCAGGAAGCTTCCAAAATGACACTTGCCTCTGGGAATTCGACTATGATGAGAGGTTCCAAATCTCCAAGTGGAATCAAGAACTGACAGAGGGAGAGGACACTAGTCAGACCTCAAGCTGACTCATCCTCTCTCCAAACATCTATATATGGATCTCTCCTCCATGAGATCTAGAGGCTGGAATTTTGTTATTGCAAAGAATTGTTGTTGGTTTGAGATTGGAATCATTGGGTGCTTAATGCTTTGAAGGGAGGTGAAGATAGGAATTCCATTTTGCTGGGAAGGAGATGCTGGATTGGAGCCCTTTGGGTTGTATCTCTTCCTGAACCTTGTTATTCATCAATAAAGCTATCTTGGTTCCTCCTATATACTGATGTATCTTTGATGTATGATTTCATTAGTATGTTTAGTTTACTTCTAATCCTGAACTAGTTATGATTATGAATCTATGTCTTTGTGTAGTGTTCTTCTCTTGTGATCTTGCAGAGACCTGTTGAAGCTGGGCGAGCGAGAAGACAAGTAGCTGGGAACTCCCAAAGAGAAGAGAAACCGGATCGAGGGATAAACGGAAGACACCGGTTAGTCCATCCATCTCTCTTCATTCTTAATTCATAAAGGAAGAATACTAGAATAGCTGTCTCTGTTTGTTGCTAAGGCACTGTCACACCTTAGGTGGATAGGATCGTCCTGCATAGGCATTTTTCCCCACAACACACTTCTGATAGCATTCCATGATGGATTCAAACAACAATAGTTTTAAAGCTCTTCCCTTTAGGCTTCACTCCAAACCAAAACACACTTCTCCCTCACACAACTAGATAGCTACAACTAGTAATAGCTTGCTTGTCTACTCCAAAATAGCGTCAATACTTTGTAACTATAACACTCACACTCAGCCAAAAACTAGCTTTTGCTAGGGAAGAAGGGAGCTTTATATAGGAAATATGGATGGAGATGGATCCTCTTCTCATGGGATAAGGACTTATCCCTTGAGGTAGTTCCATCATTATAGGTGAAAGGATCCGAAACAATCATCCTCGACCCCATCTGGCCAAACCATTTACCAAACTTCCGTTACAAAACTTCTATAGTTGGAAGCTTTGGCTCTAATTTAAAAAACTTTCCATAATAGGACTGGCATGACTGAAACACCACTCAATCACTCTAGTCAGTGCGAGGAGTAGTGCTAATATCTGCACATCAGCGCAGGGGAGACAAAGGCCATTAGTGTCGGTCTTGTAAACTGGGCAAGGAAGAAGTTTCAGGGGAAATGGTGCAAAAGAGAAATGATCTGCTCATGAAGAGGGAAACAATGGGAGTTTCTTCATGAAGGCAAAGCATGTGGGGTTCACTGTAGAGGTCCTCCTGGATCAAAGAATGAGGAGTATAGGGACAGTGACAAAAGGCTGTGTAACAATAAGGTAATGTGCAAAGTGAAGAAATAAATTTAATATATCTCAATCAATAGAGGGAAAAATACCACTCCCAGCAAAGAGTAGTATGAGAGGACCAGATTTTAATCTAAGATAAATATGAGTTGGAAAACCATAGAAACGTTCTTATGATTTGCAACAACTGAAACACACTTGCATATACAGTTATATAATAAGAAGTTACCAAATCCTTACATATACATATTTATATTCAATTAACATTAATGAATTTTAATATCAGATATATTATTGTATCATATAAATAATTATCGTGATGCAATAGGAGTTAGAGAAAAGACATTGATATAGTCAAGCTGCTAAACAATTATTACGGATAACATACGTATCTATTTGAATTCTTTCTTAAATTATAATATCAGTCAAATGCACAATGAAAAGGTATATTTCCAATAGTTTAAGCCACCATAAATTATATGGAATCAATAATAGTGCAAAACCATGCATCATACACTTATATGGAACCAAGATTGAATCAAAATGGAAAGGCCGTCAAACTTGAACAATAATGCACCAAACTGAAGAAGGGTCATGTGATTTCATAATTCAAAATATTTGGAGAAATTTCTTGATAGCATGAACTTTTATGATCTACTACAGTTCTGCTCTGATCTGGTGCAACAAGAAGCTCATTTTTTCCAAGAGACCTCTCTACAGAATACAAATCACTTTTTTGTTTAGAAATTGGAAACCCATTTCATTCTTCAAACTTCCATTATAATCATATAGTTCAATTGATAAAATAGAGGTTTGTTTCATGACAATTTTATGAAGATTTATTCTCTAACTTTTTAGAGATGAGAAATCCATTTTTTATTCTAAAACTCCAATCCATAAATCTTAAGGTTCCAAGTGGTACAAAACCTTTCACAAAATCTACAAAACATTAAAAAATATCATTAAAAATATCTTAAATTCAAAGAGAAACTCGAATCTAGAAACATTTGAACTAATCCTTCAGAGAAAACTAAATTCAATTAAAAAATACATAAATCTAATAACAAATGGTTTTCTGCTAATTAAATCCTAATAAGTAAATAAAGTTTTGATGAGAAAAAATTAACATAACACTTTGGCATCATGTCTTATTTCCAAAAATTAACTTAGAAATCTTAGTTTGACCAAATTTTATCACTATTTTTCTATTGATTTTTTGGAGAATTTAACTTGGAAATTTGTGGAAATAAATATTCCCAAATTGTTCTCCTCAATCTCAGCTTTCCAGTGTGATATTGCAAGCCTAATATCATTCCCTATATCCCAATATATGGCCTTTGAAAGTTAGGGTCGTGTAATAGTTCATTAAATTGGATGGTGCATTTTAGTGAATGGTAGGTGCATTGTGTCGGATGGTTAAATATCAAAAAATTTAATCACACTTGCATGGCGTGAAAGTTATTCTTTTGATTTTATATTCTTCTATGAGTTATAATTTCTGTAAAAATGTGGTGGAATACATAAAGTAGTGAGTGCATGTTAAAAATTTAACTCAAATTGAGCTAATTAGATATAAATAAAATAATAATTAAACTTTAGATAATAAAATTCATATCTAAATTAAGACCTTTGAAGTAGACATGTGAGGAAAAATAAAAACCTCAGACAAAATAAAATCTTTTCATATTTGAGATTTATGTGATGTGAATTGTGTGGATAACTTGTTTTTAGATCCATCATATATGGCTTTCCTTCTTCACTTCAACATTTCAAACCATCATATGTGGTTCATCATCTTTCATTTTTTATTCATCCTGATGATGAGCTGCAAATTAGAGTTCTAAAAATCAAAAAAGAAGAAGGAAAACCCTATGTGATGGATTTGGAAAAAATTATCAACAAAATCAAACCTATTAGATGAGTCCACGTGGGTTCACGTGGAGGTGAGGTGTATTATTAGGTGAAGTTATAGGTTTAATAAAATAATAATACAAGGGAATTTCAATATAGGTTTAATGAATATTTCTCTAGAAACTTAACTAATGTTACATTAAAATGTTGTTGGAATGAAGGGAGAGAATTGCTCTGCAACCCTAGCGGAACCACGACAACCATGAACTAAGCTCACCCATGACCTAACTCTCTGATGGTTACTCCAAATCTTCACACTAGGGGGTCACCCACGAGGTTGGGATGACAGAGGAAGTTGGGGGGGGGGGGATCCCCTCTTACTAGGACGTGGCGGTAGGGGATTCCCGCTCGAACACAAGCAATTGGATGCAAATGCAGGAGATGAACAAAACAACAGGACCTATCCTCGGGGCATGGTGGTAGGATGGCAGTAGAGGAAAATGACTGCCATGCGTAGCAGAGAAACCGAGATTTATCATTCCGCTGAATAAATTTGAGAGATACAGAAGATTCATGAAGGAACATGTGTTGATCTGCAAGTTCATAGGAGTGTGGTAGATGGAAAAATACCTTACCAAGTGGATATAGAAAAAAATGGAAACCCAAGGGCCATATCAAATTCATGTTGGGAGCTAGAGGCTTCTTCACAGTAATATTCTCAAACCTATAGATAAAGAAATAATATTTGAAAATGGCCCTTATTTCCATTATACTGTTGGTCTGTTTATGAGATATTTGGAAGAATGTTATGACCCAGAGAAGGAGAAATTCCTCACAACCCTGCTATGGGTAAGATTGTTTGGCCTCCCAATCGACTTTTGGGACCTAGAAATATTAGAGGGTATTGGGAATACGATAGGAAAATTCATCAAAATAGCAGAAACGACAAAAGGAGGCAGATACACATATTATGCGAGAATATGTGTGTATATGAACATAGATGAACCCATACTTCAATCTACGGAGTTAGAATACCATGAAGAGATTTGGGAACAAACATTAGACTACGAACACATTCCATTCAAATGCCGAAGGTTCCATGAGTATGGCCATCTATTTAAGGAATTCCCAATGAACATGGAGGAGATGGAGAATAAGATCAAGCAACAAAAGAAACCTCAGGATGATAAGGAAGGGTTCCAAGAAGTGAAAAAAAAGAGGAGGCAACAAAAGGAACCCCACAACCTAGAAAAAAAGGAATACCAAACTTAGTCGAGTGGTAAGAAAAAATATGAAGCATTACATCTAGAAGAAGATGAATAAAGCGAGATCCAACCCATGGATTATCATGATAAAGGAAAAGAGAGTAGCTCGAGTCAAGGAAAACCAACACCCAAGTGGAAAGCCCAAAGAGATTTGGCAGACAAAGAGGATAAGGAATAAAGGGGTGGGATGGAAACCACTACAATGGAAATCGACCCAAGAAAGGGAGAGGAAGTTAGCATGGAAGAAGAAGTTTTGAAGAAATTGGTTAATGCATGGAGACACTTAGATGAAATATTTATTTCAAAAGACCAAAAATATTGTACAGAGAGACTTTCCAGTAGTATCAAGCCAAGCAAGGACAAGGACAGGTTGAGATTATAGAACAACTAGGGATGCATCAATAAACCCCTGTGAGGATCCAAATAAAACAAAATGGGGGAATAAAAGGGGTCAGAGAAACTTACAGGAACTCATATAGATCATGGGAGGAATCCATAGTAACATCATGGAACATAAGAGGCCTAGACATCCGAGGAAAACATAGATACTTAGCATAGAGACGAGAAAAGAGAAACCCCAATCAATGTTGCTTCAAGAAACTAATATTACAGGAGGGAAACTAGATGAAATCCAATGTAAGAAAAACATAAGTATGAAGGTATGTCAATAGACACATGAGGAAGCACAGGAGGGATAACAATTCTATGGAATCCAGTAGAGGTTGTTGTTGATTACTGGATAGGCATGCAGCAGATCCTCACAGGGCGATTACGCCTCATGTGAAATAAAGAATGGTTCTTAATATCTTCAGTTTATGGCCTGCACATCCCAGTGGAGAAGGAAAACTTTGTCCAAAGGATAAATATTTTAAACCAAATGCACAAGGAAAAGCTATGGTTACTACTAGGCTATTTCAACTTGATAACATTGTTGGAGGAGAAAGAAGGAGGAATCTGAAGGGAAGAGCCATAAATGGAGAAATTCAGGGATACACAAGAAGAACTTCACCTGGTGGATGTCCCAACAATTAATGGAAAATTCATGTGGAACAACAGACGGGGAGGGAACAGGCAAATAACATCTCATCTTGACATATTCTTGGCAACAGAAAATCTCATAAGAAACGATGTTTACTATGAGGCAACTATACTACCATGCCTAGGGTTAGATCATTGGCCTATTAAATTAGAAGTGGAAATAAAACAAGGAAATTCAAATAGACCCTTTAGGTTCGAATCCTTCTGGCTAAGAGAACCAACCTTCATTGAAAAATTGAAGGAATGGTGGAACAAAAGTGAGAAAGAAGGTAGAAATATGATGCATACCTTCCAACTCAGACTCAAAGAATTAAAGGGTAAAACAAAAAATGGAACAAGGATGAGTTCGAAAACATTCAACAGGAGCGGGAATTGATCCAAGCTAAGATGAGGAAAGCACAAAATCATTTCATCAATGAAGGAAGGAATGAATCTCTATAGAGGAGGAAGGACAACTAATAAATAAATTGGAGGAAAGGAGACAACAAGAAGAAATACTGTGGAAGTAGAAATCAAGAATCCAATGGTTAAAGGAAGGGGAAAGGAATACTAGTTTTTTTCATAAAGCTATGATCCAACATAGGAAACAGAATAGGATATTCTCTTTAGTTGATCAGTAAGGAAATCAACTTACTCAAAAGTAAGACATGGAGAACCTATTAGTTCAACATTTTCAAAGGCTATTGACGCAACCCAATCTAGATAGGGAGGAGAATATAAACAAAATCACTCTAAACATTCCCAATCTACTGAGCAGGGACCGTAACATGGTCCGACTAAGTGAAATATTGAAAGCAAACATAGAAGAAGTCATCAAAAGCCTAGCAAAGAATAAAGGACCAGGCCTAGATGGGTTCATAGCAGAATTCTTTCAAGCTATGTGGCCATTCATGGGGGATGATATTGTGAGACTAGTCGAGGAGTCCAGACGCAATAAAATAATGCACCCGACCCTGAAATCCACCTTTTCGGCCCTCATTCCTAAAATAGATCACTCGGAATAACCACAAGGTTTTAGACCTATAGCGCTTTGCAATGTAATTTAAAAAATCATGGCTACAATTATGGTAAATTTCCTCAAAGCTATCCTACATGGTCTAATCTCTCAAGAATAGACAGGGTTTGTTAAAGGGAGACAAATAGTAGATGGTATTGTGATGGAACAAGAGGAAATACACTCATTAAAGACTAAAAAAACCAAAGGGATGTTGGTCAAACTAGACTTATCAAAATCTTGTGACCGTCTGAACTGGAAGTACCTACAGGAAATTTTGAAGGCATTTAGGTTTGGTGCAAGATGAATAAGTTGGATAATGTCGATGATATCGACCCCAGTCCTATCAATTTTACTTAATGGTTTGCCCATAGAGGCATTCAATGCAACCCATGGGCTCAGCAAAGGTGACTTGATATCCCTGTTCCTGTTCATACTGGCCGAGGAAGGACTAGGAAGGTATGTAAAAGAGAAAGTACAAAGGGAATAGTACACGAGTCTTAGATTATGGGGGAATAATTTACATTAACTCACCAACGGTTCGTTAATGACATAATGATGTATGGACAAGCAAATATCAAGGAAGCCAGAGGGTTAATGGAGATCCTAATTGACTTCACAAGTGAATTAGGGACAAAGATAAATAAGGAAAAGTATTATATCTTTTTCTTCAATACAATAATCCCATCATAAGATTTTATAGCAATAATAATGGGATTCTGCATTGGTAATCTCCACATGAAATTCCTTGAAATTCAATTAAGTGATCAACAAACTAGAGTGGCAAACTAGAAACCCTTGTTGGAAAAGATCCAAGGGAGAATGCAAAACTAGACATTCAGATCACTGAGTATGATGAGTCGGTTAATACTACTAAGAGCAGTGTTACAATCGATCCCAATTTACCAGTTAACTATCCAAGCAATGCCAAAAATAGTTTTCCAAAGTATGATTGACATTTTCAAAAATTTCTCGTGGCAAGGGCCTAGAACAAAAAAAAAATGGGCAATTTTATCATGGAACTAGCTTAGAAATCTGCTAAAAGATGGTGGGTTAGGGCTCAGAGACCCGTACATTCTCAATCAAGTCATGGGGGAAAAGCTCTAGTGGATATGGATCCAGGGAAGAGCAGACCTATGGAATGAAATATCAGGGAGGAAATATGGAATTCCAATCTCGATTGAAGGAGGGCTGAGAGTCTAGGACAATATTAAGGGATCATCCATTTGGAACTTAGCCTCAAAAAATAGAGATCTGATAAGAACTCATAATTTCTAGGAAATAAGGGGAGGAGACAAAGAAAAATTCTGGGAAGAAGAGTGGCAACAAAGAGAAAAGCTAAACAACAGAATTGAGCTAGGAATAGTACGTCAATGTACTAATAACACGGAAGAACAAACAGTAAAAAAAATATGGAGCTTAGATCTAGGAGAGTACTGGAGAAAATGGAAATAGAAATAGGATTGGCCATATGGCCCAGAAACCACCCAATGGAAAATATATGGGAAAGAGGTGGAGACCCAGAAAATTTCAAAAATGGAAGGGATGAACATACTAAGATGGGGGTATAAAATTAAAGGGATGTTCACAATTAAAGATGGCTATCAACTACAAGAAGAAAACCACCTGCAATAGGGGACACAGATACGGGACAAAATTTGGCAAGTAAAGTCATGGCCTAAAATCGCTTTCTTCACGTGGATCTTCCGACATGGGTGAGCACTTACTTGGGACCAACTTTAGAAAAAAGGCCTGCAGGGACCCTCGATCTGTAGTATATGTAACGAACAAGTAGAAACAATGGAACACCTGACTAATGCCTATAGATACAGTGAAAACATGTGGAGAAATCATGATCAACTCTTTGGAGTCAATGACAGGAATCAATCTAGTATGAAAGTAACAATGAATAATTGGCAGAAATAGCCTTACCAAAACCCCATTCTGAAATGAGCCTGGAGACTATCATTAGGTTTCTTTTTATGGGAAATCTGGAAGGAAATAAATAGAAGTATTTTCAAAGAAGAAAAGATATTAGAAGAAGAATGATGCAATATGATACTCGAGAAGATAAGAAAAACGATCCTTGCTGAGAAATGGTATACAGAGGATTGGGAAACAAATCCATAGGAAGAACAAATAATGGTGGGCCTAAGCTTGAAGCCAAGTATGTTGAACCCAACTGCATGGAAACAACACTCCCCCAATTGTGAGACTACAAACATCTTCACATGCCCTCAGAAAGAATTCATTAAAGTCAACTTTGATGGAGCCACGAAAGGGAACCCTGCAGCAGTGGGGACTGAAGGAGTGTTCAGAGATGAAAAAGGCAATACAATTTGAATATTTTCCATAGATTGTGGTACTATGAGAAACAATGAATTAGAGCTCCAAGAATTGAAGCAGGAACTGGAAATTGTAGCAAGGGAGAGGTTTCAGAGACTAGAGGTGGAAGGAGACTCGAAAATGGAAACAGGCATGATAAAAAACTCCAATAAGGGACATCATGGGAGAAAATTAGCCAAAGATGGAGGATGATAAGGCTTTTCCAATAGATTGGAAAGCTACTTTGACAGTATGGCTACATTATCCCGACACATGTCCACTGGACAAGTAACATGGCAGCAGATAATCTCGCTAACTAGAGGTGTGCGCAGGTAAGTAGAAACTTGGATGTAAGAGGAGAAGAGTTAATACAAATGGAGGGCATCAGAAGGCTAGAGGAGATCCTAGAAAATGACAAGAAGAAGGGACAAAACCCCTGATTTTGGTGTGATAGGGAGAAAGAGGTGGGCCAGAGGGGATGGGAGGTAGAGGCATCAGAAGCCAACCACCTGGGCCCAAGGACAGATGGAACATTTGTATGTGGGAGAATGAGACGGCAGGAGGGGCAGTAAATAGGATAGGGTAGGGTAGAGGACAACACCGAGAAAGGACATGTGTGGCTGAGGATGGAAGAGAGCAACAAAGGTTTGGGGGTAAGTGAGAGGGCGGAGAGAATAGAGATGGAAAGTGGCACGATGGTAGAAAGAAACCCACAACAAGAGCAGCTAGAGGCACAAGGGAAGTAATGTGAGAGTAATGGAAGAGTCAGACGAACATCATTCCGAGGAAATGGAATGAAAGAATGGGTGGTGAACGGAGGAAGAGGGCATGAGGGGGGCTGGATGGAAGTAAGGTGGGGTAGCTAGAAAAAACAACAAGAGGAAAAGGTAGACGGGAGAGGAGGCAGATGCATGCAAAGGAAGAAGGCAAAAGAATAAGAAGTGAAAGGTGGTGGACGCAGGTGTGAGGACGTCGGGAGGATAACAGGCATTGACACAAATCAATGGTATGTTACTCTAGTTGCCTTACTTTATAGAATTGAAGAAATGATTAATTCAGAGGATTTAGGGGAGGGGGCTAAGGGAAACCAAGACTCGGAATGAGTTGAGAACTGGGGCACCTGGGATACTAACCTGGCTGAATGGAGAGACTGTGCCTGGAATGTTGATGGAGCGCGGGGGTATGGTAAATTTACAGTGTATCTTTGGGTACATGAGAAGAGAGGTAATGAGATAAGAAGGGATGACAATTGGCATTCATTTAATTGAGAGCGTAGGAAGATTGCAGTTCTGGCCAGGTGGTACCTGAGGCATGGAAAGGAAGAAAAAATTATCAGAGATAGAGAGGCTAGAATCACAATGGCCAAAGCAACAAGGCTATGGCTATCCTGGCTTGATATGAACCCAAACTAGATTGTTGGAAGTAGGACTCAAGGGATAACCAAGGGAAAAAAATCGGGTGAGGATACCAGAGAGGAGAGAGTCGTGGACGGGAAACTCATTTGTGACCCTAAATACTAATAAGATAACCCAAATTAGGTACTCCTGCAGAATTGCAAAGATCGAACCACATGCCCTGGTTTGCTGGGGAGGGACTAAATAGAGAGGAGAGGAACCGAGAGGCCGAAGCCTACTATTTCAAGAGCAGGAAGGAGGGAAATTGAAGGAGGAGCGAAAACCCAGGTTTCTAGGACCAGAGCCAGTGGCCAAATCTGGTGCAAAGAAAATTACAATCAATCTATGTAAATGTATCCAGACTGATAATGAAATTTATTTTGTTATTGTTTTAGGTATTAAAATAACCAAGGTGAATCACAGCCTAGAGAACCAGAACACATGTCGCACTTTAGCGAGAAAATCGACTGTGAAGAATTGTTCGGGTGAAGCAAAATTGTTATGAAACTAGCTCAAGAAAAAGATAGAAAAGATAGATCCACGCCTTAGAATTCAGCCTCTTCAAGGGGGCAACCTCCTTTACATTACATAAATGAACAATTCTTGGATGATTCAAATGAAAAAACCTCCTTTCTGTATATAGGAGTCTAAGGAGTTACAATATAACCCAGCTGACCTAACAATAATAATATAAAGCCACAAAAATAACAATAGAGGGATTCTATGGGGCACAATAATAACAATATGGAGCTAATAGGGGCACAACAATATTAATAAGGGATGCAACTACAATAGTAATGGGGTAATCACTAGTATTATAGGGACCCAACAAAAATGAAGCTGGGACAAAGACAACATGATAAAAGAGGGAAAAGAGGTAGCTAAAAGAGGCACCAAAGGAACTAGGAAGGCAGGGAATAGGACCACGGGGGGGGGGAAGAAACCTCCAATACAATTCAAAGAAAAAGAGGCAGAAACTTTAGAAAGGAGCACATGTTGACTCTCATTAGTGCATACATTGTCAAAAATCTGTCGGAGGTAAGAGCTCAAATAGCAGGGTGGGAGAGGGAACCTAATGACAGCATAACCAATCAAGACATAGAGACAAAAGATTGGGAAAATATGGTGAAATACCTGGGGAACACCAGAGGTCGACATACTCTTTTCCGGCAAAAAATCCATCAATACTGGGTTATGAAAAATGTAATGGCTAGAGCAATGACATTAAACAAGGAACATGGGATACAGGAGGAGGTCAAAACAAAGGAGCCCGGCATGAAGGGTCTCCATAGAGAGATAACTGCAATTTAGATACAAGTATACAGAAATAATTTAGCACTGAGCAGGATAGAGGAAAGTCTACAAGATATGAAGAGAAGCAATATGTCGAGGTCCAGTGCGAAAGCCCCAGCCCTAGTGGATTCCCTAGACAAGTGAAGCAAGTTTCTAGTAAATATATATATATATATATATATATATATATATATATATATATATATATATATATATATATATATATATATCGATTAACATTTACTTTCCCAAGTTGATGTTTATAATATATATATTACAACAAATGTTGCATGGATGGCGGAGAAAGAATTATTAAAATTTTGGACATCATTTAACATAGACAGGTGCCCAAACTGATTTCCTATGGGTAGGTTGAGACCACTTGTACTCACTGTTAAAGACATGCTAGTGGTATGATAATATTAATATAGAAAGTAATACCAAGTTTACAAATATATATATATATATATATATATATATATATATATATATATATATATGAGTTTAATGAAATAATAAAAAAAGGGATCACTTTCCTTAGAGTCTGTTCACCACCCTCATGGACCATGTCAATGTGTGAAAAAAATTAGAAACACCTAGCTCAATGTAATTATATTTTAAAAAAATAGTAATTAAACTTTATATAATAAAGTTAATATTTGAATTAAGACCTTCTAGTTAGATATGTGAGAAAAGTCAAAACTTGGGACAAAATAAAACATATTAGAGGATTCCATGTGGAGGTGAGGAATATTCTTAGGTGGAGTGATAATTTTAATAAAATAATGATACAAGGGAACTCTAATATACTTTTGATGAAATAATAAAATATGTATAACCTACCTTTGAGTCGCTTCACCACCCTCTCATACCATGGCATTGCACCAAACAAATTAAAATCTCACTCCAGAAACACTAGTGAACCCATGACGATGAACCCCAAGTGATAAGCTCTAGTTGAGGCATAATAAGGTCACACTAAAATCTAGTTAAATGTAGTATACTACCATCATTCCAAAAAATTGTCGACAATATTTCATCTTAGTTCTTACGAAGATTCCAAATATGACTTGGAAATCATAAAGGATGATTTGGAAAAATCCTTGTCTAAAACCTACATGGAGTGCGGGGTGTAATAAAAATTGATTAAATAATCCATGTCCTCTCCTCCACAATTTATTGCTAAGACTTCATACCCCATTGCACCAAGAACTAAATGCGTACCATGGAGATAACCCAATGCCGAGATGGGAAAATTCCCATCCAAGCATGGAAAAAATGTGGTCTATTAGGTCTACCAATTAATGGATCTTGATATGAAAAAAATGTAGTTTCATGATATAAAAGTTCCATTTCAGGACAAGAAATATTACAGTAAAAATTTCCATCATGGGACATCAAAAATTCCCATTAGCTTACAAAATCCACCTCATGACATAGTTCTTGGGTGATTTCAAACCTAGTCATCCAAAATTGGCAAGATTTGAGATGATGTGACACAATGGCTTACATGGAAAAATTGTCAATGTGGCATTATCTTAGAGGTGCCACATGGAATTGACATGGAAAAGAGTATTTGTATGTCATCTAGGTGGAGGTGCCACACGGCAGGTTGAAAATGCATGCTTGGGTACTAGTTTATCTAGGAAGTAGAGACAAGTGTCTATGAAGTGGAAGCACCACCTATAATTTTTTTGGCATGTGGGCTATGCCAAGTTAGCACTACCACGTTAGCACACCATGTAATTTCCACATCGTCATGCTATATAATCAAAACATTGGAAAACACAAACTTCAAAAGACCATAACTTTTGATCCAAGAGTTGAAATGAGGAAAAAATTACATCATCAAAAATATCTCAAAGAGGTGATGATAATGGGAATGTTAAAAATGGAAAATTATGCAAACTAAAAATAAATCAAAATAGGAAACCAAATGCAAACCAATAGTGATATTTCCAACATGTATATTCCCCCTCTTGATTTTAGAGAAACATTAAAGGCATTTTTTAAGGACTCAACATAACCATAGCCTATGAAGGGACTTAGCATCATGTGAAGTGTCATTCTAGCCATGGCAGGGACATCCTTGGTTATATTCATGTTTATAAATGTTATATGTTACTATTTCTATCTTATGGATTTGATCTATAACTTTTACCATGAAATGGAACTGACAACCCCTCTTCTTCACAAATCAAGATCTTTGGTTCATTCCATGTTCTCCTCTTCTGTCTTATGGGCCATATGAGCAATCATAACCACATAATTTTTTTTGAAAGGTTACTACATAAGAAAAATAATAAATCCATATTAATACCGACAATGTAACAATGCATTTATAATTCACTTACTCGATATTGTAAGGAAGAACTTGCCCTTGAACTTGGGAATTTGTTTTGTTAGTGAGTGAAAGAACATGGAGATTCTAGGCTCATTTCATTTATTCTAATAAATATAGGAACTCTATGTGAAATAATTTTTGTGATCCAATCAATATCCATGTTAGTTTCATGTACTTCAAACCAAACTAAATTCTTACTAAAAGATATGATCTTCTCATTAAAGGCTTGCATATGAGGCCCCATGATAGTCTTACATCTGGCTTGATCTCCAATTTTGTATCAACGCATAAAAATAATGTGTAAAAACATTAAAAAACTATTAATTGATTCACACTCTCCATTGCAAGAACAAATACCAACAAAAACCAATAAACTTCTATTGTGGATTATATTTTTGGACAATACTCTCTATTTCCCAAAGTCAAATAAACAAGAACATACATGTGTATTGTCCTTGTAAGCCAGAAAACACATAAAGAGTGAGGAAAGCATGCCTCAAACCATCCTAAAATGCCCTATGGGGCCACAATATTAGTGTGCATATATGTGTGTGTGTGTGTGTGCATTATTATACTTGGTTAGATGAAATCTACTAATACTATGACAATAAAGGCATAAAATTATTAAATAAACATTTTTGCTTTGAAGAAATTCAAAAGAGAAGGAATGACCATATAAATATTTAGATTTCCTTTTGGTTGTTTCTATTATTTTATGTTAGTTGCATAATCCATGCTTATAAATCACCAAATAGCCACCCTTTTAGGTAACCTCCCTTTTAGAGTCACTAATTTTTGACATTCAATGAATTAAATTAGAACAACTCAAGGGGATAATATATGTTAAAAAGAACCATATACGTTTTATGTCCACTAGGTCATAGGTTTTTTATACCGAATTAGTGACAACCAAATGATATAATGATGAACTTGGCCAATTTTGGATGAAAATTGTGAAGAATTTCTTGTGCCAACTTGGTAGCTCTCAACATGGAGATGTAGCTCATGATAAATTTGTGCAAAGATGATTTCGGTTTAATGTTTCTATAGAAAATTCCATCATATACATATATGCCAAATGTGGGAGCATAAGGGATGCAAAAAGTCCTTCACAAAAAATGTGTCTAATATGAGATGTGATCTCCTAAATTGCAATGACTATAAGATATGTGATGCATGGCTATTGAATTTGGGTTGTCCAAGTGTTTGAAAGAATGTAAAAATATGGCACTAATCTAGACCATGTCACATTCCTTGGTGTTTTGTTTCCATGCTTTCATGCAAGCATAGTGGATTGTTTGGATGGGGTCCCCGGGGCTAGAATTGAATTAAATTAGTCATTTTTGTAAAGAATTTTATAAAGAATTTTGTAAAGAATTTTGTAAAGAATGTAAAATATCCGCAAATTTTGGATGTGAAGTGCACAAATAGATAGGAGTCAAAGGGGTCTTAGCCCCTTGTTTTGGTTGGCTTTTGGATTCTCGCATGTTCTGTGGACCATGGTATTGTATGAAGGAAAGGTTAAATAGTTAAGTCATATTGAGTTTTAGAAGTAACTTTGGATAGATAATTGGGCATGTAGAAGATATTGTGTTGTCTTGAGAAAGGGATAATGTAGGAAGGCTTTGCTTCCTGCACTTAGGTAGAGAAGGGAAGCTTCCTACAGCTAAGTGCATAGGAGGCCTGGGTAGAGTCTGCAGTTGAGTGTGCAGACCCTTGCAGCTATGTATGCAGGTTAATAAGAAGAGTCTGTAATCGGTGGATTGAATATCAATAAAGACAGTTTTTTCAAGAATTACTGAGTATTTCCATTGAATCTCTTTATGTTACATGTTGTCGATTAACGATATTTTTTTTGAATAACTGAATGAATGTGATGCGACTTCACTGAATCTAGCTTCATAATGTATGAAATGAATGGTTATCCACTTCCCCAAAGTTACAAGCTATTTCTATTATGTTTTCTAATGAATTAAGCAGATCTACGCAAACTCCGATCTAGGTTTGCTTGTTGATGTGTGAAAGTAGGTAAATCGATTGTTTAAGGTCCATAAAACTAGGTCATGGACCTTTGTGAAGGTCTAAATGTAGCCTTAACCTAGTTACAGTAATGAGTCCTAGAAGTCTATTGATCTGTGCAGAGGCAAATCTAAGTTGCTGGAAGACATCACACTAGTCTCTGGATGCAGAAACTTGGTTCTTGCATCCCCCAATACTACTTCGTGTAAGACTGCAGCTTGTGCTATGTGGGTTGTTTCGAAAAGGGCCAACAGTGTAGGGTTTTGTTGGTTTGCGCAACTAACTTTGAACCTGGGTTAGGACCCCCTAAGGCAACATGGAACATGGATTGAAATACTTTGAATGCATGGCTAAATATTATCATATCACACCTACAATCAATCATTTTGTTTCATGTTTGATCTCATCATACATTCTAGGAACCTCGATGAGGCATAACATTTTATCAAACAAATTCCAATAAAACTTGAGGTTTGTGTGGGGCTCATTACTAACTGCTTGTAGGAGCCATTCCAATGTAAAACTAGGTGAATTAGTAGTATAATTCTTTTTTGTGAAGGATCATAAGGTGTTGCACCTTGTGTTTTTCTTGCTCGCATATATGAATTAATTGATAGGAGGGAGGATGTTAAAATGGTATGAATAGTGATGAAAGATGATAATGTGAAAAAGAAACTAGGATGCATCTAGATTTTAGTAAATAAGTGGGTGCATGGTATTGTTTTAGGAGATTCATTGATCTGAATTTAAGGAGGGAATAAAAAAATTACAGATATAATGATAAAAATAGAGATGCAGTAGAAGTAAAACTTTATTTCATGAATATCAAAAAACTGAAATATGCTTACATACAGAATGGAAATAAACTAACTCGAGCGATGTTAGCTTATCTCTGAGAAGAGATGTGGTGGCTATATCCCTCTGGACTATGTTACAATGAGGCTTGAGGGCCTAATTATTATTGAGAAGCAATGGAAAACCCCAACCATCTAAAAACCTAATCCTAGGAGATGAAACACCAAAGTATGTGCCCTGTTGGGGTAAATTAGTACATTAACTTCCTAGGTTCATACTTTGGCATACAATCTTCGTTTGATGCATACAATAACTCATTAGAAAGATCAATATGAGGAATAAAACTAATAGCAATGAATATCGTGTAAAAATCCTATATTTTCCATAAATTAGTTTCCTAGAAAACATCATTTAGGGCCTGAAAACAGATCTAGATGTTTAGGACCTAGAAAACTGCCAAAAATAGTAACTATGCTATAATTAAGGAAACTGAAAAATTGAAAGAAATAATGGTGGGCGTCCAAGTGGAATAGGTGGGTAGCCACAATATCCAAAAGGATAATTCCTCCTCCATGAGGAAGCAATGATCACCATTGCGTTGAGTTCCTCCATGAGATGAGGAAACTTCTGCTGAACTTGGTCCCTAGTGAGCCACTTTCCCTAGTGAAGGAGTCGACCTGCTTTGAGAACTCGATATATTTGGGTCATGTTTGGTTTTATTGATCTGTGTCCATGATCAGATCAGTTGGGGCTTGTTCCATGTAGTCTAGATTTAACTATGTAGGTGTTTTTATGGCCTAAATCTACCTCAAGCTGAGAAACGCAGGATCTAGGGTAACATCAAACCACGCTTAACCTGGTAGCTAGCCCTACCAGGTCGGGAGAGGGCTCTCTCCTTTTCAATATCAGGAAAATATGGTCAATAAAGCTTGATATGACTGATGTAAAGACTAATTTTAGGCTAGGTATATGCTCAGAGGAGTTTGATTGAATTTAATGATGGTTTGATAGCTCAAATGTGAAAGGAAGATTTGGGTCCAGGGAATGCACTCGGTCTTGTAGATTTTTCTGTGGGGCGAGGTAGGAAAATGGTTTAGTACTTTGGATTAAGTGAAATGGAGAGTCTTAATACTAGTGAGGAGTTGGAGAGGGCATGAAAGTCTTAGGAATCCTCTTCAAATAGTTGAAAACATGAATATCTAAACAAACCCTAGGTAGAGCACTACAACATCAATGATTTCTACCTTTATCCTTGATTCATTTAGTTAAGTTGAAAAGAGAGAGATGATGGCATACATAGACACATGTAAACTTGAATCACAAAAGGAAAAAACAATACCACATAGACTTGCCACAAGAATCCCACAAAATGTTTCAAACCCTGGTATATTCCTTTGCCAAACTACAGAGATGAATGTACAATAATTCTCAAAGCATTCACAAGAGTCCAAACTTTACAAATGACTGAAAAAGTACTATATATAGGCAAAAAACAACTCATGATAGGCTTTAGGGGTCTAATTCGTGATTTTAGGAGCTATTTCAACAAGATCTAAACTAAGAACTAAAAAGTAGGCAGTGGAACAACTTGCCTCTAAAACCTAGGAAACTAATTCATTCAGTTCAAAACTGCCTAAACATGATGTATCTACTTCCATGAGTGAATTTTCAACAATTTTACATAAAATTCCATCAAGCTACATCAATTTACATCATGATTTTGACCATGAGAGAGAAAAAAAGTCACACTGAGAAAAAACTAGGTGAAAAACAGAGGCTTTTGGCAAAAATGGAAATTTTCCATCCTATGCGCTACGCCACTTTTCTTGTGCGTAGTGCCTTTTTGCAACTGATTTTGGAGGCCTTCCCATGCACCAAATTTGCTCCAAGTGGGTTTGTTGGAAAGGTATATTTGTCTACCTTACAGAAAAATAGGAATTTCTAAGTTTGGTGCCCATTCTCCCCTCCAAAAGTCAATTCTACCAACACTGCTTCTGGTGTGATGAAAAAGGGGCGGAGAGGGCATTTTTGAGGTGTTTTTGACCCTTTTGGAGGCCCAAAACTTGACAAAACCTTCTAGTAATTTCTAAGTATGCATGATTTTTCACAAGAAATCCAAAAATTTAGAGTTGTTCTCCATATGAGGTCCCTAGCAAAAGCGAGCGCCGAGTGGCGCTACGCACCAGGCGAAAAACTTGTTTTTTCCTTCAAAATTTCAAAATTGTCAAAAAGTGTGCCAAATTTCTTGAAATTTGGGTTGAGTGACCTGCATCAACTGCTATGTTGGGCCAAGGAAGCTTTAGCCAAGATCTTAGGCTTATCTTGCTCTTTCTTCCTCTTCAAGGTTTTCCTCAACTTGGCCTTTAAGGTCCTTATCCTCACTTTGCAAATCTTGTTTCTTGCCAAATAATGAAAATCCATGTGCTTCAACAAATTTTTCTCCTTATTTTATTTCTCAAACAGCTTCTCCAAGTGCATGTTTGCCCGCTCTAGCCAAGATTCCCGATCACCTTGAATCTCTTGTTCTAGTGGTGTCAACTTGGCTTTCTTCCTCTTTGCTTCTTGCCTATTTTATCTTATGTTTTGCAGCTCCATGATTGTCTGTTGGTCCTCCAACTGCTTGTTCCTTTGCTCAAGGTATTTTATGATCCACTTAGCTCTTTCTAGGTTAAGATATAAGTCATGAATGTTAGCTTCTTGTTCCTTGATGATCTCCTTGAGTTTTGAGCTTTGGGAGCCCAAATCAGTGTCCTCATCCTATGTCAAAATGAAATCTCTCTCTTGACCTTTAGAAGGCCCTTCATCATGCAATGGTTTGTTGCCTTTGTCCTGAACCTACTTTGCTAAAGAAGAAGGCAAAGCCCCTTTCACCACGAGTGAAGATAGAATTTTCCTATGGTCTGATGATGGAAATGAGACCCCTTCCACCTCGAGTGGAGATAGTACTCATTTTGCTATTGCAAATAATATCCTTGTGCCCTTCTGATAAGTGACAAATATTGGTACACTGGTGGTTTGAGTCTCATGCACTTCTTGTTGATTTGAAGGCCCTCCTGCCCCATGAAATACTGATGAGGTCACTTGAGGGCTTTTGAAAACCTCATGTGAAATGAAATCATCCCATGAAACATTCAGCAAGTTCAGCTGATGCAAAACCATAATCTTTAACAATGCAAAATGATAAATGCTATTGTACTATTGATGAGGAGGTTTCCTTTACACCAATGTGGTCATTTTCTCAATATTTCTGCAAATGAAATAGGGGATGTTCATCATCCTCACTCTAGTGAAATGCATCAATAATCTGACATGATAGCTATACAAGCGAGAAAATCTCCCTTCAAAGCTGAAGTATTTGATAATGAGCTTCATGAGTGGAGCATATGTGTCCTATAGGTATCTGAATGGAAAGACCCTACTGATTTGCTTCTAATAACCAGCCTTGATATAAGGCTCATAATGCTCTTTGTCCACAAGTTGTCCCTTGTTCCACTGTTCACCCACATTAGGAATACCTGTTGCTTCAGCTATAGTTTCAAGTGTCAAAGTGAAGGTAACACCTACTAAGTTGATCTGGCCATTGTGAAGATGGAGAATAAATAGTCTAGCAAGCTCATGGTGGTATTTGACTCTTTCCACCATCTCACAAAACTGGTAGCAAGACTGATGTTTGAAACATGATACAGCAAGAGGACAAGCCAATAGCTCTGTAAGTTTAGTGGGCTCCTCCCAAATGTGTTTTCCCCCCTTGTGTGGTTTTCTTGGTGCATGAATTTCTTGGGAGGAATCACTCATTGTTTCCTAATCTCTTTCATAAGCTGAATCACTTTCCATATTTGCCATTGTTTGTTGTGAAATGATGATTATGAAGAGATTTTATATCAAGAATAGTCGTTTGCTATTTAATGAATGGGATTGATGAGGGGGACAGAGAATGAGGGATTTTGATGCTGGTTGTAGTGTTTTTGGGAAGTGATAGGGTTTGGGTATACAGATTAGGGTTTGGGAATAGTGGGAATTAGTGTTAGGGTTTTAGGGTTTTTGGGATAAGGGGGTAGGATGAGTGGAAATGAGAGAGGAAAAAGGGAAATGAAATGAGTGAAATTACAGTGGAAAGTGGTGTGAAAATGATGTAGGGAAAGAAACAACAATAATGACAAAATTGTAAACCCTAGACAGTTTTTTTAGTGTAACTGTGCAGAAAATTAGGGTTTCATCTTTCACCTATTAGAACATTGTGAAAGCTAATCAAATCTATTGCAATGGCACAATGTGAGGTTCCACTTACTTAAGGAATGAAGCTTGCAAATATTTGGAAGCTAGATGAGGTCGATTGAGTGAAGTTCAAACCTGGACAACTGGTGCGTTGTGCCAAGACACAGGTGCACCGCGCTAGTTCAGGTTCCAGTGCAAAATCTATGCTCTGTGTGCCATGCCGACCAGGTGCGCCACAACTCAACCCAGGTGCACCATGCCCAGGAAACTTCAAACTGTTGTTGTGATTTTTTCCTTCTTCGCCTCAAATCACAATTTCCACTTTGTTCTCCCACTCTTTGGCACAAATAAAATCTTCAATACAAATATTACTTTATATACCCATGACTTTTAATTTTTCATTTAAAGGAAACCCACTTTTCTAATGTTTGCTTTTCACTTTGTTTTTCAAAAACTTTGTTTTGGCAGTTTGACTTGCTTTTTGACTTTTGATGGACTAACGCTTTGAATTTCTTGTTTCTTTTGCAGGAGATGGAGTGTAGGAGTTTGGCAAGGTGACCAGGGCTACATTTCTTGACTTATTACATATAGAAAAATTAAAATTACATGAAATTTTATACATAAAACATAAAAACTTTTTTTTCCTTAAAACAGGGTTTTGAGGAAAAATTAATCACTTAGCATGTGATTATTGAAATTTTTGATTCTAAGACCTTATTAGACCTCCTCATGTGCCTGTTGACCATTATTGACCTTTTACAGGACTATGATGACAAACTCTAGAGCTAATGAGACTTAAAACCATAAAAATGACTTTAGTAAGTGTAAAGACAAAAAATGACTATAAATGACATGAATTTTTGAAAAAAGGTCAGCAGGTAAAGATCATGAGGGAAAATTGATAATAAGCCACTACCATCACATGATCGATGACCCTAATGGAATGCAACTGATCGGATGAGACACCTAAAATGCAATGCAACAAGAGAAGTTTGATCATTGATGGAGGAATGAAGTTACCAATGCTAACATTGGATCCAATGGGGATGGTAGCTCCTTGGAGGTGCCAAGAACTACAGATTTCTAGAAAGTAGACAGTGCCTCTTCCATGGGGCTATAGGGTCAATAACTTCAGCAAACCAAAACCAATATCTTGACTCAATACCGACTCAATTTCAGGACCGCAATCTGACTCAAAACTGACTCAAATTCAAGACTGAAAGCTAACTCAAAACTGACTGAAAACTAACTCAAACAATCCACACCAAAACTGAAATTAGACCTTCAGTTTTATAGCCTTCACTTCAGGCCCCAAACTGAATGAATGACGACAGTACACACTTGCAATGAAGGAAATAAAATGGTGTGTACAATGACATAAGTGACAGCAGAAAACATTTCAAAGATAATACCGTTTCAGCAGCCGACCATTGACCGGCCCACCTAGACAATCTTCTCCATCCATTTCTTTCAGTAGAAAAGCATTTTGACCCCGATATGCAGCAATCTTGAATGGTCCTTTCCATAGATTCTCGAACTTGTCATGCTTACCTTTGTCTTCGTTTCTAGCATCCCATTTCAACACTATGTCTTCAATCTAAAACTTGTCTGCCTTTGCCTTCTGATCATAGATTTTCTTGATTCTCTCTTGTAGCCTAAAGGTATTCTGAAAAAATTCCTCTCTCGTCTACTATAAATGGATCATTTGGTTGATTCTTCGCTGTAAATGATCTTCCTCACCGCCAGCTTCCCGTAGAAGTTTAACAACCGGGACTGCAAGAGATGTCGGGAACACCATATACAATCTCGAAAGGAGACATGCCTATTGATTTCTTCTGACTTACTCTATCCACCCATAGTGCATTAACCAATTTCTTATGCCAGCTCCTTTTGTTTGTTTCCAACAGCTTTTTGATGATGTTAACCAATGATTTATTTGAAGATTCCATGAATCCATTACCTTATGGATAGTGTACAGTGGAGTGCCCCAAGGTAATTTGATATTTATTACAAAAATCAATCATCTTTTTAGATTTAAAAGCTATTGCATTATCTGTAATCAACTTGTTAGGATAGCCAAAAAGTGACAAAATATTATTTTCAAGAAACTGAATTATTACCAAGTGGGTGGCCTACCGAGTGGGAATCGCCTCAATCCATTTTGTGAAATAGTATGTCACTATGAGGATCCACTTGTGCTGAGCTGAAGAAGTAGGATGAATCTTGCCAATGAAATCTAAACCCCACTGTTGAATCAGAGCACTTATTTCAACCAGCTTGAGTGGTAAAGGCTACAACTTTCTCCTACCTTGAAAAATCTGGCATTTGTGGTAGCTTGTAACAGTTTTATACACATCAACAAAAAGTGTAGGCCAATAATATCCCACTCTCAAAATCTTATTGGCTGTTGTCTTCCAAAATAGGTGACCTCCACAATCTCCCTTGTGAAAATCATCCATGACCTGTTTTTCTTCCTCCTCAACCAAACAATTCAGCAAGACACCACTGGGATCTTTCCAATAGAGTGCATTATTCATAATACAAAACTTGGCAGCCTTTAATTTCATAGTCCTACTTTTATTTCTAGCCATTCCCAGTGGCGGTGAAAGATGCTAGAGCACATATAAAATATCCGACTACCAAGGAGAAAGAAGAAACATTTTAGATACCTGAACAAGCAAACTTTCTTCATCTTCTTCAGACATAGCAACATTAAGATTTATGTCCAAGGCATGCAAATTAGACTCCGCCATCAGTTTTTCTAGCCCCTAACCCTTGATGAGCTTTGTTGGCTTTATCTTCACATCATATTCTAACAAAGTTGCAATCCATTTGCCTCATCTCCCTTCCGGATCTATTTGTACTAAGACATATTTAAGAGTTGCGTTATGGACATAAGCAAGAATATGAGAATGCAAAATATATACCCGAAAATATTTTAAAGCTTTTAACAAGGCAAGAGCTTGCTTTTTAATAATATTATACTTTAAGGTTGCATCTCTTATTGTTTTGCTGAAAAAGGCATTTGGCTTCTCAAGCTGATCTCTTTTCTACATTAAGACCGCTCCCATAGTATGATCTGAAGCAAATGAAAACAAAATGAAATCTTGGGAATAATCCGGGCTGATCAAAATTGGAGCTGAAGAAAGGGCCAACTTTACCAAATTGAAAGAGTTGATAGCTTCTTCGGTCCACTTCACTACACTGTCTTTCTTTAACATGTTTGTGATGTCCCTCAAATGTTTAGCTAGATTTGGCACAAAACGACGTAAGAAGTTCATCTTACTGTTGAATGCTTGGATATCCTTTTTACTTCATGGAAAATCAATCCTCTGAATGGCTTCCACTCGAGCTAAATCGATGCAAATGCCCTCCTTGGATATGATGTGACCGAGAAGCTTCCCTTCATCCATGGCAAACAAGCTCTTTTTTGGACTAAGAGATATGCCATACTTTCTACACCGCTAAAAGAAAAATTCAAATGATAAAGGTGCTCTTCATTTGAACTGGAAAAGGCTATCAAATCATCAAGATAAACTACTAAAAATACATCTTTCTCATTTGCAAATGCGATATCCATAGCCCGCTGAAAAGTTGCACCAACATTCTTTAATCCAAATGGCATCTTGGCATAATGGAAAGTTCTCCATGAAGTGGTGAATGTTGTTTTGTCCCTGTCATCCTCATGGACCAGAATTTGATTATAGCTAGAATACCCATCAAATAGCGACATACTAGATGCTCCAACTACTCTTTGAAGTATGTGGTCCATTTTTGACAATGGATAGTTATCTTTCAAAGACACCTTATTCAGATTTCTGAAATCAATACACAATCTAATCTCACCTGTTTTCTTTCGCACGGGCACCAAATTGGAAATCCAATCTAAAAATCTTATTGGAATGATTATACTAGCTTTGTACAATCGACTCACCTCCTTCTCTATTGATGGTAGAAACTTTGGATTTATCCTTCTTAACTTCTATCAAAATGGCTTTTGGTTTGGCTTGATTGGAATGACATGTTGAATTATACTCTCATCGTATGCCTTCAAATCTGAATAGTCCCATGCAAATACATCAGTGAATGAAGACAATAAACTAATGTATTTTACCTTTACCTATGGAGGCAATGCTTTTGATAACTTCACCATTTTTGGATTTTCTGTTGTTCCAATGTTCACATCCTCAACTCCTTTCTCGGTTGGCACCAAGATTGGTTTCCGGGCCACATCATCTTGATCAAACAATTCCTCTAAAGGTATTAGACCTTTAGGAATAAAATTGTCCTTCAGTTGCAAAACTTCCATCTGATTTACCTCTATGTCCGCTTCACCATCATCTTGCCCTCCATCAATATAAGTGTCTTTGTACTTGCCTTCATTCTACATAAATTCTTCAATCTCTTTGTCATCTTAAAACACCTACCAATATCTTTGATTATCGGGGACAGTTGGGCGATGTTTCACATGAATTTCAAACTTATTGTTTGAATTCATCGGGATTTTCAAATTACTTGTCGTTGTTGCAAGGGAATCTGCAATAAGATTCTATACACGAGGGACACATGTCAAAGTGTAATCTGGAAACAACCTCAAAATATCTAATACCACATTACAGTAAGCCCGCATTCCAGGATGCTTAGCTTGGTATTCACCCTTGACTTGCTTGATTACTAATTCAGAGTCACCATAAACTGAAATTCTTTCTGCATTTAACTTCTTGAGGATTTTCAAACCAGTAATTAAAGCCTCATATTCAGCATCATTATTTGAACAATCAAAAGCAAATTTATATGAATAAACTCTTACATTACTTGGAACTTTGTTTGGAAGAAATGCAGGGCTGCGTATCCAAATACCAATTCCAGCACCTTCCTTACCTACTGTGCCATCAAAATCCATACTCCACAAACTGGCTTCATCCTCCAAATGCTGAAATTTTGTTTGCTCTTCTACCTTTCCTTGTTGTCCATCAATTTTCTGATGTTGTCAGAAAGCTGATTGTTCAGCGGTACTATCAAGCCTTTGTCTTTCTTGATCAAGTACAACTATAAAATTTTCAGTGATCTCTGGAATATCTTCTACTTCAACTAGTTGACTATTTACATCATTAAAACTATTAGAATATAGGACAAAAGATTCTAAATCAGTATGTACATAATTGATTGGATGATTTAGAGGTTTCTCCTTGCTTGTGATCATGTACTTCATCTTTTTCTCCTGATATAATTTCCTCAACCGACCAAACACAGTAATAGTGGCATAAGAGAAATCAACCTGCAATGTCCCTTTGAGTTTTTCTCCCCAAGATCTGGATTGAAGCATGCCAAATCTAGGAGGAATATCAGCCACAACCACATCCATAAGAACATTCGTCGCAGGAATCTGATCTAAAGTGACAACGAAATCTTTAATGAAACCAATACATTTGACCCTACTAGAATCAAAGGAATAAAGATCATGGTACTTGCAAGTGATATCTAAACCCAATTTTTCCATAATTGCCTTAGGCATCAAATTATGAGAGGCTCCTGAATCAAACATGGCGTTGTGCAATACATAATCATGCAATCTAAGGCTGATGTAAAAAGGAGCTACATCACTATCCTCTGATTGACGTTCTATTGTTGGACCAAAGATAAGCTCGGGCTGGTCATCCTCCACATTAACCATATCAGATAATGGATCTAAATTCAAAATCTTTGACACATGACCTTTATAGCTGTTGTTCTTCATTAACTCGGTCAAAGGTATTGACACTTTTAACTTAGCAATTTCATTCTCTAAGCTAAAGTCTATAGTTTTCTCTACCTCTTTGATTGGAGCATCCTTCTTTTTAGTCTTCTCCTTTGATACATTTGGCTGATTTGACCTTTCATTTGCTGATTGTGTTTTGCTGGTGGTAGGATCTGCTACCTCCTTTCCCTTTTTCTGCACACTTAGAGAATCGTTCTTTGGTGGTGTCACTTGCTTCCTCTTTTGAATTAGATTGATGGGTACCTCTCTACTCCTAAGTGAATATTGTTGTTGCTGGGCTGCCAAGGCATTCATGTATCCCCTCTAATATTCATCAGATTTTTCTTCTAGAATTGTTTCATTTACTAAGATAAAATCTTCATCTTTTTGTGCAGCTGGGCTTTCTGAATACTCTTCATCCTCTGTGATATAAATTGGCAGATCATCAGGTGTAAAGAAATGATTCTCCTTTCATATTATGTTCTCATCATCATCTGATTCCGGACGATGTACAAAATTTTGCTGTAAAGGTGTCTTAACTTGCTACTGTGCTACTTGGTCTTGTTCCCTTTGTTCTCGTTGTTTGATTCTGAACTGTGGTTGTTGCTAACCACGGAAGTTAGGATTTCTGATCTATGCTTTAGGATTATCTACAATAGTGAGTCTATCAAACATCTTCTCGATCTTGTGAAGAAAATGATCTGAGGAAGAAGCTTCCTCCTTTATGGTCACCTTCTCTTCGGCCTTTTCTCTAGCTCTCTTGGCAAGTAGATTTGCCTCTACGCTGACTGCAATTTTCTGCATATCCTCTAACGTGGTAGGATCTCTTTCTGTCAATTGATATGCCATGTCAAGATCAAAGCAATTAGGAAATTTAATCAAAGCCAACCCCATTGGTGGCTTTATATCAGCGGGAGTTGCATGATAAATAGTATTGAATCTAACACAATAATCTTGGACACTTTCACCAACATTCCTCTTTATGTTTTCATATTCATAAAGAATTTGAAGAGGATTTTTATTTACCTCCCAGCGATCCAAGAATTTTCTTTGAAGAATAGCCAATGTAGTGATAGTTGCAGCTGGCAATGCTCTGAACCACTTCCACACTTCACCTCCAAAAGTTTGCACAAATAGTCCCATGGTCACATTTTCTTCATCTATCTCATGACGGTCGAAGAAATCGGTTATCTTATCCACATGCTGATGCTCTGTGATTCCTTGGGTACCATCAAATAATGGAATTTTTCTTTGATAATCAGCAGGCATAGCATCCAAGTTTTGTGTCAAAAAAAGAGGTGCATATTGGGCAGCCATTGCTCTAGGTGGATTTGAAACTGGCCTTGGGGATGTAGGAGGAGCCAGAGCAACAATAGCAGACAATGTAATTGGAGTATGAGGTGTAGAAGGAGGGGAGGAAATATGAGATGTTTGAGGTGTTGAAGGGGTTGAAGGGGGAGAAGAGACAGGAGGTCTCTGATCAGATATGGTGGGTTGCACAGGAATGGTGGGAACGGAAGGAGTTTCAGTAGGAATTTCTGAACCAGATACAATAGCGGATGAACCAAGAGTTGCAGATATAGATTCTAAGAACTCGAGAATGTTTGTAACCGTAATGGAAGTTTGAAGATTCAAAATGTAATCATCAATTGATCTATTATCCTTTTCAGTTTCAAGATCTTTGACAAACTCCGGAATTAGGACAGCAGAACCAACATCACTTTTAGATTTAGTTTCAAACAACGATAGATCAAAATGTTCATCAAACTCAAGATCTTCAAGATATTCAAAAACAACTGGACATGAATGAGATATGAACATGGGAATCACAAAACTTTCTTGTCGGAGAATTCCTGGGATGAGATTTGGGTTTTCATACATAGGAGGAGGATAAGGATCAGGATTAGCCTTGGTGTATCATCTAGAAGCCAATGTGTTGAATTATTCCCAAAAATCAAATGGACATCATCAATTTGTTCAGCCTATCAAATTCTAAACTCATCATCCAAAGTCTAGAATTGCTTTAAGATACTAGGTGATCGTTTAGATTAGATGTTCAGTTTATAAACTAAACCGGAGATCGACTGAAGTAGCATTCATTTACTTTTGCAATTGCAAAGCAAGAGCATTTTGAAGGCTACCTGGCTAACTTCAGGCTCCATTTGTAGTCTACAAAGAAAAAAAATGATAAACAAACTTTTATCCCCAATGGAATCGCCAATATGTTATGGCCTAAATCTACCTCAGGATGAGAAAGGCAGGATCTAGGGTAACATAAAACCAAGCTTAACCTGGTAGCTAGCCCTACCAGGTCGAGAGAGGGTTCTCCCATTGGCAATCTTAGGAAAACATCGTCAACAAAGCTTGAGATGACTAATGTAAAGACTAATTTTAGGCTAGGTATATGCTCAGAGGAGTTTGATTGAATTTAATGATGGTTTGTTGGCTCAAATGTGAAAGGCAGATTTGGGTCCGAGGAATGGACTCAGTCATGCTGAGTTTTCTATGGGGAAAGGTAGGAAAATGGTTTAGTACTTTGGATTAAGTGAAATGGAGAGTCTTAATACTGGTGAAGAGTTGGATAGGGCATGAAAGTCTCAAGAATCCTCTGCAAACAGTTGAAAACATAAATATCTAAACAAACCCTAGGTAGAGCACTGCAACATCAATGATTTCTACCTTTATCCTTGATTAATTTAGTTAAGCTGAAAATAGAGAGATGATGGCATACATAAACGCATGTAAACTTGAATCACAAAAGTAAAAAGCAATACTTGCCACAAGAATCCCACAAAATGTTGCAAACCCTGGTCTATTCCTTTTCCAAACTACAGAGATGAATGTACAATAATACTCTGAGCATTCACAAGAGTCCAACCTTTACAAATGATTGAAAAAGTACTATATATAGGCATCAAACAAATCATGCTAGGATTTAGGGGTCGAATTCAAGAGTTTAGGAGCTGTTTCAACAAGATCTAAACTAAGAACTGAAAAGTAGGCAGTGGAACAACTTGCCTCTAAAACCTAGGAAACTGATTCATTCAGTTCAAAACCACCTAAACATGATGTATCTACCTGCATGAGTGAATTTTCAACATTTTTACATCAAATTCCATCAATTTACATCAAATTACATCATGAGTTTGACTATGGGAGAAAAAAATCACACTGAGAAAAAATAGGCGAAAAACAGATTTTTTTTGGCAAAAATGGCAATTTTCCATCCTGTGCGTCGCACCACTTTTCTTGTGCGTAGCTCCTTTTTGCAGCTGATTTTGGAGGCCTTATCGTGCACCGAATTTGCTCCAAGTGGGCCTGTTGGAAATATCTATCTGTCTAATTTCTCAAACAAGTGTAATTTCTGAGTTTGGTGTCCATTTTCCCCTCCAAAAGTCAGTTCTCCCAACATTGCTTCCTATGTGGCCAAAAGGGGGAAGAAAGGGCTTTTTTGAGGTGTTTTTGACCCTTTTGGAGGCCCAAAACTTGACAAAAGTTTCTAATAATTTCTAGGTGTGCATGATTTTTCACAAGGAATCCAAAAATGCATATTTTTCCTCCATAGGAGGTCCCTAGCAAAAGCGAGCATTGGGTGGCGCTACGCACCAAGCAGAAAAACCTATTTTTTCCTTCAAAATTTCAAAATCATCAAAAAGTGTGCCAAATTTCTTGAAATTTGGGATGAGTGACCTACATCTAGCACTATGTTGGGCCAAGGAAGTTTCCACCAAGATCTTGAGCTTATCTTGCTCTTTCTTCCTCCTCAAGGTTTTCCTCAACTTGGCCTTTAAGGTCCTTATCCTCGCTTTGCAAATCTTGTTTCTTACCAAATAATGAAAAGCCATGTGCCTCAACATATTTTTCTCCTTATTTTCTTTTTCAAGTAGCTTCTCCAAGTGCATATTTGCCCTCTCCAGCCAAGATTCCTGATCAGCTTCAATCTCTTGCTCTAGTGGTGTCAACTTGACTTTCTTTCTCTTCTCTACTTGCCTATTTTCTCATATGTTTTGCAGATCCATGATTGTCTGTTGGTCCTCCAACTACATGTTCCTTCACGCAAGGTAGTTTATGATCCACTTATCTCCTTCTAGGTTAAGAGATAAGTTAGGAATTTCGACTTCTTGTTCCTTGATGATCTCCTTGAGGTTTGAGCTTTGGGAGCCCAAATCAGTGTCCTCATCTTGAATCAAAATGAAATCTCTCTCTTGATCTTTAGAAGGCCCTTCATCATGCAATGGGTTTTTTCCTTTTTCCTGAACCTTCTTTTCTGAAGAAGAAGGCAAAGCCCCTTTCACCCCAGGTGAAGATAGCATTTTCCTATGGTCTGATGATGGAAACGAGACCCCTTCCACCCCGGGTGGAGATAGTACTCGTTTGGTTGTTGCAAATAATCTCCTTGTGCCCTTCTGATAAGTGACAAATACTGGCACACTAGTGGTTTGAGTATCATGCACTTCTTGCTGATTTGAAGGCCCTCCTACATCATGAAATACTGATGAGGTCACTTGAGGGCTTTTGAAAACCTCATGTGAAATGAAATCATCCCATGAAACATTCGGCAAGCTAAACTAATGCAAAACCACAATCTTTATGAACGCAAAATGATAAATTTTGTTGTACTGTTGATGAGGAGGTTTCCTTTGCACCAATGTGGTCATTTTCTCAATATTTCTGCAAATGAAATAGGGGATGTTCATCATCCTCACTTTAGTGAAATGCATCAATAATCTGACATGATAGGTATACAAGTGAGAAAATCTCCCTTCACAGCTGAAGTATTTGATAATGAGCTTCATGAGTGGAGCATATGTGTCCTGTAGGTATCTGAATGGAAAGAACCTACTGATTTACTTCTGATAACCAGCCTTGATATCAAACTCATAATGCTCTTTGTCCACAAGCTATCCCTTGTTCCACTGTTCACGCACATTAGGAATACTTGTTGCTTCATCTATAGTTTCAGGTGTCAAAGTGAAGGTAACACCTACTAAGTTGACCTGGCCATTGTGAAGATGGAGAACAAATAGTTTAGCAAGATCATGGTGGTATTTGACTCTTTCCACCATCTCACAAAACTGGTAGCAAGACTGATGTTTGAAACATGCTACAGCAAGAGGATAAGCCAAAATCTTTGTGAGTGTAGTGGGCTCCTCCCGGATGTGTTTTCCTCCCTTGTGTGGTTTTCTTGGTGCATGAATTTCTTGGGTGGAATCACTCACTATTTCCTCATCTCTTTCATAAGCTGAATCTGTTTCCATATTTGCCAATGTTTGTTGTGAAATGATGAGTATGAAGAGATTTTAAATCAGGAATAGGTGTTTGTTGTTTAATGAATGAGATTGATGAGGGGGATAGAGAATGAGGGATTTTGATTCTGGTTGTACGGTTTTTGGGAAGTGATAGGGTTTGTGTATACAAATTAGGGTTTGGGAATAGTGGTAATTAGTGTTAGGGTTTTAGGGTTCTTGGGATAAGGGGGTAGGATGAGTGGAAATGTGAGAGGAAAAAGGGAAATAAAATGAGTGAAATTACAATGGAAAGGTGTGTGAAAATGATGTAGGGAAATAAATAGCAACAATGACAAAATTATAAACCCTAGACAATTTTTTCAGTGTAACTATGTAGCAAACTAGGGTTTTATCTTTCACCTATGAGAACACCATGAAAGCTGATCAAATATCTTACAATGGCACTATGTGAGGTTCCACTTACTTGAGGAATGAAGCTTGCAAAGATTTCAAAGCTAGATGAGGTCGATTGAGTGACGTTCAGACTTGGAGGACTTGTGCGCCACGCCAAGACACAGGTGCACCGCGCCACTCAGGAGCGACACGCTAGTTCAGGTTCCAGTGCAAAATCTGTGCTCTGTGCACTGCGCCGACCAGGTGCACCGTGCCTCAACCTAGGTGTGCCGCACCCAGGAAACTTCAAACTATTGCTACGATTTTTTCCTTCTTCACCTCAAATCACGATTTCCACTTTGTTCTCTCACTCTTTTGCACAAATGTACTCTTCAATACAAGTATCACTTTATATAACCATGACTTTTAATTTTTCATTTAAAAGAAACCCACTTTTCTAATGTTTTCTTTTCATTTTGTTTTTCAAAAACTCTATTTTGGCAGTTTGACTTGCTTTTTGACTTTTGATGGACTAATGCTTTGAATTTCTTGTTTCTTTTGCAATAGATGGAGTGCAGGAGTTTGGAAAGGTGACCAGGGCTACATTTCTTGACTTACCACATATAGAAAAATTAAAATTACATGAAATTTTATACATAAAACATAAAAACTTTGTTTTTCTTCAAAATAGAGTTTTGAGGAAAAATCAATCATTGAGCATGTGATTACTGAATTTTTTTATTCAGAGACCTTATTAGACCTCCTCAGGTGCCTGCTGACCATTATTGATCTTTTACAGAACTATGATGACAAACCCTAGACCTAATGAGACTTAAAACCCTAAAAATGACTTTAGCAAGTGTAAATACAAAAAAATGATTATAAATGACCTGAATTTGTGAAAATAGGTCAGCAGGTAAAGATCATGAGGTAAAATTGATAATAAGCCACTACCATCAGATGATCCATGACCCTAATGGAATGCAACTGATCGGATGAGACACCTAAAATGCAATTAAACAAGAGAATTTTGATCACTAATGGAGGGATGAAGATATCGACACTAACAGGTGTGAGTTGTTCTACAATGTCTAATGTGTCTAGAAATGGTGGGAAGTATGGTCGAAGGCAATCTACATTGAAAACTAGGTGCAGGACAAGGAATGGGTCAATGTTGAGCTAAAATGAATTCTCTCTCACAACCTTATTAATGGTGTAAGGACCATATCATAGTGGTATGAGTTTTTGATAGGCTCTGGTAAGATGTTCCTTCTGCAAATGCAACCAGACTTTTTTGCCCACCTGAAACTTGTGTGGCACGTGATGTTTATAATGTCATTGCTTGTACTTGGCATTTTATTTCTCCATAATGTCGTTGACTTATTGAAAAATGTGTTGAATGTGCTCAATGAAGTTGTTGTCCTTGTCTGCTTCGGACTAGACATGAGCTAAAACTGCCTAAGTAGCTACAAATTGTATGGCCACATCAATAGGACATAGTGGCCGAAATCCCAAGCCCACCTGAAAAGGGTTGTGGCTAGTCAAGCTATGGAGAGCCCGATTATAGTTGTGTTGGAAATAAGAGAGTCTCTCATCCCATGTGCGTGGATGCTTTGAGTTGTACATTAGCAAAATGTGTACGATCATCCTCTTGACGACCTCTCTCTTGCCATCAGTTTGGGAATGGAAAGTTATGGACTTAGTGAGCTTGGTGTCCAACATTGACTAGAGACTAGACCAAAATGTACTAAGGAACCTGTTGTCACGATCTAAGATGATAGATTCTGGGATTCCAAACTGTACCCACACTCATTCAAAGAAGAGTTTAGTAGTGGCTTCTGCTATGATATTCTTCTTGAAGATCACCATAATGGCCATCTTTGAGAATCTATTAATGACCACAAAAACACAGTTATTGCCATGCTTAGTAGAAGGAAGGCCTAACATGTAATCCAAAGAGATGGATTCCCAAGGTCGACTAGGGGTAGGAAATAGAATATAGAGGCCTTGCTTCCTGATGGTCAGTTTGGGAATGATGTGGGCAGTGCAGGATCTAATGTACTTCCTCACATCATGTCAAAGATCCGGCCAATAGAAATACTTCTACAGTACTACCACTATTGTTTTTACCCCAAAATGCCCAATGACCTGACTGTAGTGCGCTTCCCAAATCATCTTGGTACGCTCACTTGAAGGAACACAAAGGTGTCCCAAGTGGCATAAAAATGCATCTTGGAGGCTAAAATCTTGAATGTGTTGACCCTCCAACAACGTCTGGTATGTTTGGTCGAATTCTGGGTCACTTTTGTAGGGTGTGGCCAATTAAAAGTCTCATGCCCATAAGAGCTGAGCACAGTGGTTAACGCCATGATCGGTGATTGACTGAGGCAGTCTGAAACATTATTGGTGTTTCCCTTCTTGTACTCGATATTCAAATGGAACTGTTGCAAGGATGTGTACCACTTCTGATGGCAATCATTTTTCAACTTCCCTTGTGTCTGTATGAACTATAGGGGTCAATGGTCTGTGTGGATGACCGTTTCCTTACCCAAAAGGTAATGCTTCCATTGTCGACAGACCTGCATAATGGAATACATCTATTTTTCATAAGTGGGATACTTCTAGAATGTATCTGAAAGTTTACCATTGTGATATGCCCTGGGATGCCACTGTTGAGTAAGGACTGCCCCAATAGCATAGTCAGAGGCATCTATCTCGATGTCAAATGGTTTTTGTAAGTCTGGTAATTTGAGCATTGGTTCAGAGCAGAGGTGATGTTTCAAATCTATGGATGCCTTCTCTTGAAATTCAGATCAAAAGAATTTTACTTTCACTCCTCCCTTGGTGACTTGAATAAAGAGCCAAGTGATATGAGAGAACCCCAACACGAACCTTATGTAGAAATTTGCAAGACCCAAAAAGCTGTAGAGATCTCTCAGATTGGTTGGGGCATACCAAATCCTGATTGTCTTGGATCTTGGATGGATCCACATGCACCCCTTGTTAATGGATAAAGTATCCCATATACTAAACCTGGGTCATGCCAAAAGTGCATTTCTACAAATTGACACACAACTTGTGTTGCTGCAGTGTTTGGACAACTTGTCGGATCTGGTGGAGGTATTCTTCCCAAATCTGGCTGAAGATCAGGATGTCATCCAAGTATATCACTACAAATGAGTTGGTGAATGGCCAAAAGGTGTTATCTATCACTCTCATGAAGGTTGTAGGAGCATTCGTCAACCCAAAATGCATAACCAACCATTCAAAAAGGCCCTCCTTAGCTTTGAAGGGAGTCTTCTACACATCGGAGGGTTCGATTGGTACATGGTGATATCCAAACTTCAAGTTGATCTTTTTGAAATAGTTTTCCACCTTGAAATGGTAAAAAAAGGTCATCAGTTAGTGGGATTGGGTACATATTCAAGATAGTGATCTTGTTTAGTGCCCACATAGAGTCTCCAAGTACCATCCTTATTTTGTACCAACACGATCGAGCTCCCACACGGCGATGAACTCAGTCGAATGTGACCTTTCTACAACAGCTCCTAAATCCGTCTCTTGATTTCATTGTTCTCTAGAATAGAGTGCTGATAGATTGGTCCATTGGGCAACGATGCACCTGGGGTTAGATTGATGGCATTGATGACTTGACAGTGTAGAAGCGCCCCTACGGGGGTAGTGAATATGTCCTTGTACTCCTCCATGATCTTGTCCATCTATTGCTTTCATGTGAAGGGGCCTTGTCTAGAGGTTCTAGCCACTGTATTCTTCTTTTCTTGAGGGAATATCATGAGGAAAACAAATTTCCTAGTTTTGGAAATGACTTACTGCATTGTTTTGTAGTAACCAAAGAGATGATAGTAGGTGGTGCCACCTTTGATATCCTATACAACTTATTTCCAAAGGTGACAATAACAACATGAGGCATTGACTCATACACAACATTTCCATTCCACAAGTATGGTTGGCATAATAATACATTACAAACATCAAGAGGAACAAAATCACATAATACCTCATCTTGAAGGGCTTGATGTTGTATGGAAGGCGGCACTGATGGTTGATGTGAAGATCCCGTCCTTGGTGAAGCCAACCAATGGTGTAAGAATATGGATGTGTTGTGGTTGGTAAGCCTAGTTGCTTGATAACCTCTACTGAAATGAGGTTCTTTTGGCTCCCGCTATCGATAATGAACTATAGCAGGGAACCCTTTACCCACATTTGGGAGTGGAAGAGGTGCTCCTCCTCCTTTGGATGTTTGGGTTCCTCCTTCTGGAACTTCAAGGTGGGAATGGTGGCATTGGGCTCCACATCGATAATATGGTTCCCTTTGTCATTCCCTTGTCAGGTTCTGACCCAGACCCAGAACATGCATCTAATTTAGAAGCTTTCATCTTGGCCACCAGTGACTACTTTGCCTGATGCTCACTTGTGTTGTGAGTGGAGCTCTTATGGAACTCACATCGCTTTCCTATGTCCTTTCTCGGATTCACAGTGTTGTTCTTTGCTTATGGCTTTGGCGGGTTATCTTGGGCCACCCCACCTTGCCTTTGTCTTTTGTTCTACAGTTTGGGGGCACCTTTCCCTTGCTTTAGATTCATAGATCCAAAGTCTCGCTTTTTCTATTTAAACGTTTGCTTAATCTTGAAAGCATATCGGTACGTCGTACTGAGTGAGGAGATGTCTAGGAAGTCCATCTCATCTTGGATGTACCTATGTAGGTAGCCGTAGTAATTGAGTACCAGGTTTTTATCAGAATCCTTGATACCCAACGTCGTATGAAGGGTATGAAAAACATTGGTAAACTTTGGCCCGTCTTGGTCCCTCCCCTTACATAGCATGGTCCAGTTTATGTATTTATCCTCATAGCTACATACTGGGTAGTATTGCTCCTTGATGGCATCCCAGAATGAATTCCAAGTGGGTGAAGCTGAAAATAGTGAGGGCATACTTTCATCCTTCTACTCAAAGTAGGCTTCCCACCACTCCTTGATGTGGGGGGCCGCTTTGAGAAGAGAAAAAGTAATCTTTTCCCGGCTGGAAAAATCATGAACAAAAAATATCCTTCTAGCAGATTTAACCATTTATCTACTGTGTTTGCATCTATTTGGCAGTCAGATATGGGAATATCAAATTTTACTTGTACCTTAAAAGCAGTGACACCTCCAGAGTGGCTGTTGGATGTGGATGTGCCACCAGTGGGGAACCATTGAAGGATCTGGGCAAAGTTATCCATCATCGCGTTAATTTGTTTCTTGAGCGTCTCCTCGATCAATATTTTGATATTATATCTTGCTCCCTCATCTTTCTTTTCTTTCCCCATGGGTGGCCATGAGGGTTTGCAAGGATGATATTGCAAAAGTTCAACCAGATCGAGCCCTAACTCCTTATACCCGACCTCATTTGGGACATACAAGGAAGGATTGAGAAAGAGAAGACCCCTATGATACCATTGATCTAAATTTAAATAGGAATGCAACAAATTACAGATATAACCATAAACATAGAGATGAAACAGAAGTAAAACTTCATTTCATGAATATCAAAAAACTGAAATATGCTTACATACATAATGGAAATAAACTAGCTTGGGTGATGGTAGCTTATCTCTGAGAAGAGATGTGGTGGCTACATGCTTCTGAACTATGTTACAATGAGGCTTGAGGGCCTATTTATTATTTAGAAGCAATGGAAAACCCCAAACATCCAAAAACCTAACCCTAGGAGATGAAACACCAAGCTATGGGCGTTGTTGGGGTAAATTGGTACATCAAATTCCTAGGGTCATAACTTTTGCATACGATATTTGTTTTACACATGCGATACCTCATTAGAAATATATATCCAAGGACTACAATTGATGACAAAAAATATCAAGTTAAAATCTCATATTCTCTACTAGTGAGTTTCCCAAAAAACGTCATTCAGGGCCTAAAAACGGCTCTAGAAGTTTAGGACCCAAAAAACTGCCAAAAATAGTAAATTGTGCTAAAATTAAGGAAAATGAAAAGCTAAAAGAAACAATGGTGGTGATCCAAGTGGAATAGGAAGGTGCCCACTAATGTCCACCTAGATCACTCATCACATGTACATCACCAAACAATTTCTAAAAAAATGGAAATGTATGACAGGTAGAGAAAGGCGATAGAGTATTTTCGCTATGTAAAGTTTGTGTAACATGTTGTAAGTGTGGAGGATATGATAGAAAGTATTCTTGATAATCAATGTGACAAGTTATAGTTGTTTTTAGGTTTATTAACATGACACTTGAGGTGGAAATCTAAATAGTTGAGAGCCTTAAAAGAGTAATGATTATCATTTTAGCACAAAGGCCAATATTTCCTTTTTTCACAAGACATTATTTTGAAGGGAGCTAATCACTTTCACATTTTCAAGGATGGAAGCGTCGGTTTAGGAATCAAGAAATAAACACATGGTTATATAACCAAAATATTATTTTTAATGAAAACCATGTATCAATGGAATGGGAGTAAGGTATTGTTTACATTTTATCAAATTGTGGTATTTTCTATATAGATGTGTGTGTATGTGTATATCTATATATATATATATATATATATATATATATATATATATATATATGTATATGTATATATGTATGTATGTATGTATGTATGTATGTATGTATGTACGTATGTATGTATGTATGTATTTACGTAGTAAGTGCAGATGAGTTGAGAAGACATGATCACAGTTATGCATCTATCGGGAAAATTACTAAAGACACAAAATGTTGGCAAGGGTCTTCTAAATTTTAGGTAAATGGTGTCCTACTTACATAGTTGTATTATTGTAGGGACCTTGGTATGCTATTTGCACTCTATTTTTTGATGTGATGGAAGAGATCGGTGTTTCACATTTGTATATATTATGGGCTCATTGAGAATGTTGGATTTCCAAATTACTTTTACATTTTACACATTGGGAAGGATGCTTATCTTTCCTTAAATTTAATAGTAATCCTCACTTTTTAAATTATCTATGCATATTATTTATCCTCCAATATTAATGGTAGAAACTCCATTTTTTGTATTATTTGTGAAGAACATTTTTATTTTGAAAAACATATTATGAACCCAACTTCTATACATAATCTATGCTATAATAGGTATTGTAGGTTCATTTAGGTATCATAAATTGGGAAAGAGGGAAGGAAGGGAAACAAAAGAAATTTGAATTGGATCTTCAGAATTCCATGCATGATACAACTAGGTGGCTGGAAAACATAGATATCAAAATTTCCAATTTAATGTGGATCGCGAATTTTTTCAAGATAAAAGGCTGAAAATTGATCAAAGATTTTGACCGTTCTTTCTCTCCTCTTAAGGTCAAAATTGGTGGAATGCCATCAAGAATATCAAGTTGTAATTGCTAGCATCTATTATGATGGTGTAGTTGAGGGAACTTTAAGAAAACAAGAATAAAAGGATATAAATGAAAGAATAAAGGGTAAATCAATCTACAAAGATAAACTTGGTTATTTGAAAAAAAGACTTCACAAAATAAAAATTTATATGTCGACAAGGTTAAGAAGTTGCGAGGTTGGGTTAGGAGTATATTCAGAGTAATTACTTATTTGATTTTTTTTAGATTGAAGAGTTGAAGTTCACAGCTTAAAAATTAAGGTTAAATATTGAAGAATGTGACCAGTTACTAAAAATATTAAAATTAATTAAAACGTTCTAAATGAATTTTGAGTCTATGTGCTTTCATAGCAACCAAAATACTAATGAGTAGGTTGCTTTCCTTGACAATTTTAAGCTTGAGCTAAGTACACACAAAGGAATAATTTTTTCCTTCTTAAATAAGATTCTTTTGGATTCACCTTAGTCATAGATGGTGGCATTAAAATATTCATTTGTGGTATGCATGTCATGAAACATTTACTAAATTCATTGAAAAAATGCCTTGGCAAACATTTAATTAATAGGAATGGGGAGACACCAGTCTATCTTAAAGATTCTAATTTCTTTATACAGCTAGCTAAGAACTACATGACTTCATATACCTAGCTAACAACTTACCACTCATAAAATTTTAGTGGATGTGATGTTAGCATTGTTAGCCTTGTTGGCAAATGGCCCAAAAAATGGATCCAAATATGCCCCAAAGTCTCCAAGTTTGCTTAAAAGCATGCCAATGGATCCATATATGCTCTTGAAGTATTCAAAAGCCTCTTAAGAACCATTCAAAGTCAAACCATCACATGCCAAGAGCCCTTGGAAGGGCGGAAATACACTATCGGGAGGCGAAAACACTCCAAAACCATGAAAAACCATGAAAAATAGTCCAAATCACAGCAGTCATTAGATATGGACAATCAATGGCCCAGATCTAAGAGGCAAATCACAATCGGCACATTCAAGTAGTGGAAATAGGCACAAGACATCGTCGATCAGTGATCGCCAATGATCAGGTCAGCACATCGCATCGGCGGATTGCAATTGGCAGAAACCAAGGGGCGAGGGAAACTGTGATCAGCGATTAAACGAGGACCATCGATCACGCAATTAGATCTGCGGCCCACATCACATCGGTGGATCGCAGTCAAGGAGGTGAGTCAAAGGTTATCGGCGCAAACAGTATGCAATGAGCAATCGCGATCAGCGATTCAACGTGGACTATCGATTGCGTGTGCAGATCGACGGCCCACACCGCATCGGTGGATCACAATCGGGAAAACCAAGGGGCACAGCCTTTACATGTATATGTGCGCGATGCAATAAGACCTGGACCTAAAAGGGTTTGGGAATGAAATCTATAATATTTGAAGTCTGGAGGGAGTCCCTTTTCATGTATTTCTCGTGTTTTTTCAAGTATTTCAAGGAACAAAGGGAACAAAGGGACCATGCCATCTACGATAGGTGACAGCGACCCAAAGGGTTGACCTGATAGATATATATGCCATGTTTAAGAACTTTTAAAGTCTGAAATGTTGAAGGTTTGGCAGCATTTCTCACGGTTGCATCACTTCTCCGGTATAAGAGAAAGAAGTCCTCGTTTGCATTTAGAAGATAACAGAGGCCCGAAGACCCATTCTATCACATAAACAAAGGCCAGGAAATAAATTCTGAGAGACAGAGACTGAGAAGCAATCATGGGCATCGACAACATAGCTCAGAAAACAAACAGAATGATTATGGGGCATCTCTGGCACGATAGAGCTCCCAGAAAACACAGCAACTATCCAAAATATCTTAATGCGGTTATTCCTTTATCAGAAGAGGAAAACCGCCAGGCCATGCCTGCCTATTGAGGGAATCAATCAGTTGAGGAAGACAAAGGGATATATTAAGACACCTGAAGCCTCAAAAGGCTTAGGACAATTGTAAACAAGCTATAAATAACTAAAAACAAGATGTAACATAGGTTCAACTTCTGGAGATTATTGATAGTTTGCTACTCAAGATTCTCATCTTCATTCTAGCAATATAAGCCTCTTTTTCTCTTCTATTCCAAGCTTGCACTTGAACAGGTTATTCATGTTTCTTCTGTGTCTGATGCCAGATAACTGTCATCTTATCTCTACGTTGATAAATTAGATTTGCAAGCTTCTTTTACTTCCTATAGTTGGCCATTCATATGTGTTTATATATGCGTCTACTGGTATAGTAGGTATTCTCCATCCATTCATTAAATCTACAAACTATTGAGCATTAGTGGTCTAAAGCCTTGTAAAGCTGAGGGTGTTCATGCATGTCTTGAGTAAAAATAGAGTTGAAATGGTTAATCTGGCTTGATCCAAACGATATTTCATTCCAATAGTTCAGAGAACAATATTGAAGATTATATTTACCAGGCATCTCCGAGCTGCAACCATAGGAGAGTTTCCTGGAGTGCTAACATTAATTGGTGCCATTGTTGAGGAGAGGAAACTAAAGCTCAGATTCCCTGGGAAACGACACAGACCAAACTTTGATGATAGACAAAGTCTGGACACATTTTTGGTTATAAGCATCTATCTAGCGACTCTACCGGAGGCCAAACCTCTTGGCGACTCCACTTCATAATTTTGGCTCAGTTTGTGAGGCACACTCAGAGAAATCCTCAGAACTCACAAGCTAACCTAGTACCTAACCCGGAAAAGACCATCAAGGAGAAGAAAGTATTGCAAAAAGGAGCATCGGATTCAGGTAAACCTAAAAAATATTCTATATCTCTTCAAGAAGATCATGCAATAGAACAAATACATGTTGAGAGTACAGATTCTAATACTAGCAGTGAAGAAAAGCTCTCAGAAATTCGCAAAGCTCCTTATTCTTTAGTTTCTCCTTTTTTTGTTATCCTAAATGGAACCTTACCTCCTATTCACCATACTCATTTGGTCTCGTAAATCACTCCTCCGCCTTTTGTCATTCAAACTTCTAGTACTCTTTTAGTCACTACAGTTATGGCAGGTCTGTAAGCACCCACCAAAATGGAAAGAATCATAGCCTCTATGTATGGACCTCTAATACTGCCCACTCCTTTGAATGTTATGCCCACTGGAGAGTATTAGAAGTATATGCCTAAGTTCACTGGGACTAAAGGTGTCACTGCTAAATAACACCTTGAGTCATTTTATAGCTATGCTAATAATCTAGATATTAGTGAAGGTGATGTGTGGATGAGAGTCTTTGTCCAAATCCTGGATGGGGAGGCTAGAAAATGGTTCAGAGAACAAGCCCCAAGATTTATAGCAGATATCGAAGCTTTATATGATACATTCCTAAAACATTGGGGGGATAAGAAGGATCTCCTCTATTACCACACTGAGTTTGGGAACTTAAAGAGAGAAAATGGTGAACTGCTGTCCAATTTTAATAAGAGATTTAATTGCATGTACAGCAAGATACCAGCTGAAGCGAATCCCACTACTACCTCTGCTAAACTCACCTATGTTAATGCTTTTGATTCTGACTTCTGCCTACTGTTGAGAGAGAGGCAGTGTGCTACTTTGGCTGACATGCAGGATGCAGGCTTGGAAGTAGAATCAAACATCATGGCTACAGAAGAACTCAAGCGAAATGCTAATAGAAGAAGACATAGGGGTGAACCTTCATCCTCCTCTGATCCTAAGATAGATAGAATGACCAAAATGATCGAGTCATTAGCCTCCGAAATTTCCAAATTAAAGGTTGAGCAACACCCTAGGAAAGGGAGAGTTCCCAATACCTTTGCTCCTAGAAATCCAAATCCATATAGAAGAGCTAATGAACAATTTCAGATATTGCAAAGAAGCAAAGATGCCAATGAAGACCAAAGGGTCAAGACCCCTTTCCAGAATGTAGTCACAGAGGAAGAGCAGTTTGAAGAAGATGATGAGATCCATTGCCTCGAAGACAAAGGCAATGCTTCCTTTTTGACCGCAACTGCCTATGAAAAGTCATTATGCAATGACCAGACTAACCAAGAATGGGGTGGGGATGTTGTTCTACAAGTTGAATATCAGCGTAGATATAATCTGCGGTCGAAGATAAATAATGCTAAGGAAGCTCCAGTTCAAAGAGCTGCTGACCCTCCACCCACTGTGTAAATCTACAAGATGACAAGCCAGCTATCATCCTAAGCCCAATTATTGAAAATGGTGAGGACAGCTCCCAATCATTCTATGTCTCTCTGAACATTCATGATAAAATCCTCCACAACTACATTTTGGACACCGGAGCTAGCCATAACTTAATGCCAAAAGCTGTCATGGACAAGTTAGGTCTCGACATCACTATGCCTTATCATGATTTGTTTTCTTTTGACTCTAGAAAAGTGAAATGTCTAGGATTGATCAAGGACCTAGCCATCACTTTGTCCCAGATACCTTGAAAAGCATGATGATGGATATTGTGGTAGCAGATGTACCTCCCAAATTTGGCATGTTACTTTCCAGAGGTTGGATCAAGAGACTAGGTGGATCATTACAAAATGATCTGACCTATTCTACTGTCCAAGTTTTTGGAGGTGAGAGAAAGAGATTATACAGAGAGGCACAGTTGGCTTACATCATCAGCAATGAGAAGAATCCCACTAATCATCCCATCTACACTATTGATACTTATTTTGGATCATGTACTCTTCATATTGAAGAGTCTCAGTTGGCCTCCACACAACATAAAAATCTAGTTTTCCAGGTCACACAGGATGGAAACTCGTAGATTTGGGGTATGTTCTTTGATGGGGCTTGCTCCAAAGAAGCTACAGGGGTAGGTGTAGTCCTCATGTCCCCAACACAGGAATACATTCATTTATCATTCAAATTAGCCTTTCAGGTCACAAACAATGTAGGAGAGTATGAAGCTTTGATTTTGGGCTTAAACGCTGCTAAGGAAATGGGTATCAAAGGCCTGCAAGTGTTTGGGGATGCAGACCTCATCATTCAGCAGGTAAATAAAACATTCCAAGCAAAGCATCCAAGGCTGAAAGAATACAGGGATGAGGTATGGAGGCTTAAAGATTCTTTCGAAGTTTTCAACATTTCTTAAATTCCAAGAATGAAGAACCAGCTTGCTGACTCCCTTGTTGTCTCTATGATCCAGGTGGATGTTGGTGGCCATGCACCTTTCCCATTTGGACCCCCACAACTGTCTCTTTCAGTTTTTCAGTTTCCTAAATTGTAGCACAGTTTACTAGTTTTAGCAGTTTTTCAGGTCCTGAACTTCTAGAGCCGTTTTGAGGCCCTAAACGACGTTTTCTAGGAAATCTGGGGGCAACATGGGACCATGGACTAGTGTTTCCCTACGCAAGGTTGTAGTTCCCAGATAGAGCTTTCTAACGAGCTATTGTACACATCAAACGGAGATCGTATGCTAAAGTTACGACCCCGGGAAATTGATGTACCAATTTACCCAAACAAGGCCCACAATTTGGCGTTTCATCTTCTAGGGTTAGGTTTTGGGATGTGAAGGGTTTTACATTGTTTCTCAAAAATAAATAGGCCTTCGAGCCTCATTGTAACACAGTTCAGAGGCATGTAGCCACCACATCTCTTCTCAGAGATAAGCTACCATCGCCCTAGCCGGTTTATTTCCATTACTATTTGTAAGCATATTTCAATATTTTACATTAATGAAATGAAGTATTATTTTTGCTGCATATCTATGTTTATGGTTATCTCTGTAATTGTTGCGTTCATGTTTAAATCTGGATCAGTGGTATTAGAGTGGTCTGCTTTTTCTCTGTTTTTCTTTGCATGTCCCCAACAAGGCCAGGATATAAGGAGTTAGGGCTTGAACTGGTCGAACCTTTGCAAGACCAGCCTCGCAAATCTCGACGGCCTCCCATGGCGAATGAGAAGAAAGACGAGGGGGCAGGAGATCCTATCAAAATCTTGATCGAAGAAGCCCTCGAGTGACAACGGAACGCGATGATGGACAACTTTGCCCAGATCCTTCAGCGGCTACCCAGAAATGACGCATCGGCTTCCAGCAGCTACTCTGGAAACGCCACGCCCTTTAAGGTACAAGCTAATTTTGAAATCCCCATATTCGAGGGTCAAATAGATGCAAATGTTGTAGATAAATGGTTAAATATGCTAGAGGGTTATTTTTCTGTTCATGAATTTTCGAGTCGGGAAAATATTTTTTTCGCTCTTCTCAAAGTAGCCCCCCATGTCAAGGACTGGTGGGAAACCTACTGCGAGCAGAAGGATGAAAGTACAGGCTCACTATTTTCAGCCGCACCCACTTGGGGTTCATTCCGAGATGTCATTAAGGATCAGTACTACCCTGTCAAAAGCTATGAGGACAAATACATCAAATGGACCACACTGCGGCAAGGACGAAACCAAGATGTGCCGGAGTGCACAAAAATTTTTCATATCCTTCGCACACAGTTGGGTATTGAGGACTCTGAGCTGCATTTGGTACTCAAATACTGTGGCTACCTACACAAATACATCTAGGAAGAGATGGAGTTCCTGAACATCTCCTCGCTCGTCACGGCGTACTGATATGCTGTCAAAATCGATCAAAAGTTCAAACAGAGGAAGCGAGACTTTGGAGCTACAAATCCAAAACCCAAAGGACAAAGCCAAGGCGGGGTGACCCAAGACAACCCCTCGAAGCCACAAGAAAAGAACAACACCATGAAGCTGAAGATGGACACAGGAAAGTGGTGTGAGTTCCACAAGAGTCCCACTCATAACACAAGTGAGTGTCAGACCAAGCAGTTGTTGGTGGCCGAGTTCAAGGCTTTCGAATCAGATGCATGTTCCGACCTTGAGCTAGAACCTAACAAGGGGAATAGCAAAGGGAAGCAGATCATTGATGCGGATCCGAGCGCCACTGTTGCCACTGCTAAGATCCAAAAGAATGAGCCCAAAGACCCAGAGGAGGGGGAACGTCTTTTCCACTCACAGATGTGGGTGAAGGGTTCGCCGCTGCAGTTCATTGTCGATAGTGGCAGCTAAAAGAACCTCATTTCAGCAGAGGTTGTGAAGCGGTTGGGCCTATTGACTACACCACACCCATAGCCATATAATATCGGGTGGCTTCATGAAGGACAAGATCTCAAAGTCTGCCAGTAGTGTTGGCTTCCCTACAGCATCAAGCCCTTCACAGATGAGGTATTGTGTGATGTTACACCTCTGGATGTTTGTGATGTATTATTAGGCCAACCACACTTGTGGAGGCGACATGCTGTGTATGAGTCAAGGCCTCGTGCTGTCATTATTTCTTTGAATAATTCATTATACAGGATACCAGAGGTAGCCTCACCTACTGCCACCTCTTTGACCACTACTAAGAAAGGCAACAAGATCATCTCCCGGACCAAGAAATTCATCTGTCTGGTTCACTCCCAAAGTAAGGGAAAGATCGTTGCTACATCCATGACCCCCGCAAAGGGTTCCTCCACGCAGCAGCAGCAGAAAAGGGATACGGTCATGACAGAACACAAGAACAACTTCTCCTCACCCACAGGGGTACCACACAAGTTTCAAGTGGGCGACAAAGTTTGTTTGCATCTGCCGAAAGAACGCCTTACAAGAGCCCATCGGAAGCTCTGACCACACTGACATGGTCCTCACACCATTACTAAGGCTATAGGAAACAATGCTTTGAAACACAACATTCCTCCATTCCTTCGCCTACACCAAGTATTCAATGTGTACTACCCTCGACCATGCTTCCCACCATTACTGGACACTTCCAAGATTGTAGAACAGCTCACCAGGGACCTAGTTCAGCAGATGGAGGAACTCAAAGCAATGGAGACCATTGCTTCCTAAGGGGGGAGGAATGATCCAGGTGGATGTTGGTGGCCACCCACCTATCCCATTTGGACCCCCACAACTGTCTCTTTCATTTTTCCAGTTTCCTAAATTGTAGCACAGTTTACTATTTTTAGCAGTTTTTCAGGTCCTAAACTTCTGGAGCCGTTTTGAGGCCCTAAACGAAATTTTTTGGGAAATTTGGGGGCAACATGGTACTATTGGCCAATGTTTCCCTACCCAAAGTTGTAGTGCTTAAATAGATCTTTCTAATGAGCTATTGTACGTGTCAAACGGAGATCGTATGCCAAAGTTACGACATCGGGAAATTGAGGTACCGATTTAACCAAACGAGGCCCACAGTTTGGTGATTCATCTTCTAGGGTAAGGTTTTAGGATGTGAAGGGTTTTACATTGTTTCTCAACAATAAATAGGCCTTTGAACCTCATTGTAACACAGTTCAGAACAGTTCAGAGGCATGTAGCCACCACATCTCTTCTTAGAGATAAGCTACCATCGCCCTAGCTGGTTTATTTCCATTACTGTTTGTAAGCATATTTCAGTATTTTACATTAATGAAATGAAGTATTATTTCCGCTTCATATATGTGTTTATGGTTATCTCTGTAATTTGTTGCATTCCTGTTTAAATCCGGATCACTCTGCTAGCATGTTTGTTCCCCCTTTGCCTCCTAAATTGACATATGAAGTTTAGGTAAAATACAAATTGTCCCTGCTAGACAATGTCAAGTATTGGAGAGTTTTTGAAGATGATGAGGAAATTAACAGGTTTTTACAAGTCATTGAGGAATTTGCTGAAATGTACACCAACCAAGAAAATCAAAATGTGGAAGAAGTCGGCCAGTCCAAGCTAAAAAGTGAAATCGGTCGAGAAAGCATCATCCAGTTGCCCAGTAATCCCATACCAAAGGGATTGGTGCCTCTAGAGAAGCTTTTTGATCATAATGACATGCCCTACAAGCCGACCAAAATAGAGAATGAGTTTGCTGTTTGTAAACATAATATAGGGAGCCTAGCCCATCCGAAATTCATCAATCTGTCTACTCATTTGTCTCCTGCCTAGAATTCCGAGTATTTCTCCCTCATGAAGCAATTCACTGATATTTTTGCCTCGAAATACAGTGATCTTAAGACCTATGACCTAGACATTATTCAACATAGGATCCCACTAGAAATGAACACCACCCCTTTTAAGCAGAAATTAAGATCTGTCAACCCTCTCTTACTGCCTTTGATTGAGAAAGAAATCAAGAAGTTGTTCGATGCCAATATCATAATTCCCCTAAGATATTCGAAGTGGATAGCCAACCTGGTTATGGTAAGGAAGAAAAATGGAGAAATTAGGCTTTGCATCGACTTCAAAAATCTGAAAAAGTGCTCTAAAAAAGATAATTATCCCCTGCCCAAGATGGAACACTTGCTACAAAGAGTTTCAGGGGCTAGAGTCATGTCTTTCCTAGATGGATTTTCAGGCTACAATCAGATTGTTGTACATCCTGAAGATCAGGAAAAGACTACCTTCACTACTCCTTGGGTCTCTTTCATGTACTCCAAGATGCCTTTTGGACTGATGAATGCTGGGGCTACCTTTCAAAGGGCCATGTACATAGCCTTCGTGGGAGAGAAGGAAAAGTTTGTCCTTATTTATCTTGATGACATAACAGTCTTCTCCAGCAGCCATAAAGATCATTTACAACATTTTAAGAAAGTCTTTCTGAAGTGCAGATGGTTTGAAATTTCAGTCAACCCAAAGAAGTCACAGTTTGCTCTAGAAGAAGGCAAACTTCTGGGACATATTGTTTCTGCTGAAGGTGTGAATATTGATCCAGCCAGGGTTCAAGCCATTCAAACATTGTCCATCCCAAGGTCGAAAAGGGACATCCAATCCTTCCTGGGTAAGATCAGCTTTCTAAGGAGGTTCATTCCAAACTTTGCAGAGTTAGTAAAGCACATCACTTCCATGCTAAAGAGAGGATCGAAGAGAAAATGGACATCCACTTCAAGAAGCTCTTTTGAAGCCATAAAGCAAGCTATCATGGAGGCTCCCACTCTAATCAGCCCATATTACACTAAGGGGTTTTTTATCTTCTCTTTTGCCTCTTATGATACACTATTAGCAGTCTTGTTGCAGAAAAATGATGAAGGCATAGAGCACCTCGTGGCCTTTTTTAGCAAAACTCTAAGGGATGATGAACTAAGGTATGAACTTATTGAGAAGCAATCTTATGCTCTCATAAAATCCTTGAAATCATTCAGGATTTATATTCTGCATTCCAAAGTTATTTCATATGTGCCCTCAGCCTCAGTGAGAGATGTCTTGACTCAGCCAGATATTGATGGAAAGAGGGAAAAATGGATTGCAAAATTCATAGAATTTGACATAGAGGTGAAGCCCACTAAGCTTGTCAAAGGCCAGGGCTTGGCTAAGCTCATGGCCGAAGAAAATTGTAGCTTGTTAGACATAGATTTCATGGCTTTAACTTCAGATGATGAGAAAACAAGGGGAGCATCAGAAGAGCAAAAGCAGAATCAGTCCGTGGCTGAAAATCTAGCCACATGCGAATTGTATGCTAGCATAGTTCATTTCTTGCAGAAGTTGGAAGTTCCTCCAAGGAAAAGTCAAGCTCGTACCACAAGACTCAGATCAGCCAAATTCTACATTGAAAAAAATCTGCTTTGTTGGAAAGACCCATCAGAAATCCTCTTGAGGTGTCTAGATAAAGAACAATATGTATAGGTCATACAACAGTTTCATTCTAGCATCTGTGGTCGGCATCATTATTGGAAAACAATGGCTCACAAGATCTTGAGGCCTAGGTATTATTGGCCTACACTATTCTCTGATGTGTTTTCTTTTGTAAAAGCTTGTGACAAATGTTAGAGATTTGCAGGAAGACAACAGCTAAAATCTCTGCCCTTAAAGCCAATACATGTCAATGGTCCCTTCTAGCAATGGGGCTTGGACTTTATAGGTGAGATTAACCCACATTCCAGTGGCCAACACAAATGGATCTTAGTATCGACTGATTATTTCACCAAGTGGATTGAGGCTATACCCACTAAGAATGCCAATCATCAAGTTGTCATAAAGTTCTTGAATGAGAATATTTTCACTAGATTTGGTTGCCCAACAAAACTAGTCACTGATAATGTAGCAGCTTTTAAGGCAAAAGAATTGATGGACATGGCTGAATCCATGGGCATTAAAGTGGTGCATCCTACCTCATATTATCCTCAAGGAAGTGACCTGGGAGAATCATCTAACAAGAGTTTGGTAAGGATAATCAAAAAATTGTTAGAAGACAACAAAAAGTGTTGTGATTCCAAGTTGAAGTTTGCACTATGGGCTGATAGAGTTTCCATCAAAAAGTCCATAGCGAACTCTCCATTTAAACTAGTTTATGGCACTGATGTTGTTTTCCCTATCCAATTGATCCTCCCTGTGGCTAAGTTCTTGCAAGAAGAACAAGATGAAGAGAATGACTTAGTAAGGAGAATGAATAACCTAGTCGAATTACAACAGATCAGAGAGCAGCTGGTTGAGAAGTCATAGGTCAATCAAAAGAAAATCAAAAGAACCTTTGACAGGAAGGCAAAAGTGGACAATTTCCAAGTTGGTGATTGGGTGCTCGAATTGGATGCATTGAAGGAAAAGAGAGGTAATCATGGAAAGTTTGACTCCTTATGGACGAGTCCTTTTGTCATCACTCAAGGTCAGCACAGCAATACATTCATCCTGCACAATCTGGGAGGAGGAGACCCTTTTGGTAGCCTGGTAAACGGGCGGTTCCTGAAACTCTATTTTTTAAGGCTCAAAAACCTTATTGTTGGCATTATGGTTCAGGTGTTGTCCTTGATGGCAACCCATTCAGGTGGTAGATCACTGTTCTTCATGTCAACAGCAAAGATTGATGATCAGCTCTTAATTTATTGAAAAATTTAAGGACGCAGGTACACCTTTCAGAAAGTGCGTACACGCAGGTAATCCATGCATAAACCGCGTCCAGGGACGCAGTCCAGCCCTTCAGAAGGTGTGTCCACCCAGTACACACTTTTTAAGGCAGAGAAAAGCACACGTGGGGGTTTCTTGTGATTTACTCCTGGTATCGAGCCGACGGTATTGTGTTTTTAAGGTGTCGGCTCGTGGTATTGTTCCTTGATTTGAGGAGGAGCTTTCCTATATAAAGCAAAGGAGATCATTTGGTTTGAGCATGTCTTTGTTGAATATCTTATGGGGTGAGATCTGGTCTAGATCTAATCAAGGCGAATCTATTAATGGACCGAGATCTCTTGGCGCATGTTCAGATCTGTGGATCTGATTGTCTGGGTTACTTCTGAAGTCTTGAAATCATCTATGCCCGGAGGGACGCAGGTGCAGTAAGGGTTCAGGTGCGTCCGGGACGCAGGAGCGAAGTGTTTCAGGTGCACCGGGACGCAGGCGCAGAAGGGTTCAGGTGCGCCGGGACGCAGGCAGTTCAATAGACTCAGTGCGAGGGATGCAGGCTAGCAGTTGAGCAGGATGCGTCCGGGACGCAGGCTAGCAGTTGAGCAGGGTGCGTCCAGGGACTCAGGCCAGCAGTTGAGCAGGGTGAGTCCGGGACTCAGGCTAGCAGTTGAGCAGGGTGAGTCCGGACTCAGGCTAGCAGTTGAGCAGGGTGCTTCCTTCTCTTAAAATCTTTGTTTATCACTGTTGTGTTCTGGGTTTGGTCCTATTATTGTTGATCTGGTTACTACAGTTGATTGGGTAATTCTCTTACACTTGATGAACAATTGATGCTTATGGATCCAGTTTGAAAATTTATGAAAAGTGGTCCTTGTATGAAAAGAAGTAGGGGGTTGTAGCTCCCTTCCAGGAGAGACTGGAAAACGAGAGAGAGTTGTAGCTCTCTGCAGGTTGCAGCCTGCATACTGGTAAAGGACTGCACCAGTACAAAACCATTGTAAAAGGAGTTTCTAATTTGAAAGAAGATAGAGACATATTGCAGCAGGTGGTTTTCTCCCACATTGGGTTTCCACCTTACATCTTGTGTTCTTTGGTGTGACTATCTGTTTCTTTTGTTCATGTTCATTATTTTATGGTACTGACATGCAAAAATAATTCAAAGAACAAATAAAGAAGATTTATTAAACAAATTATATAATACTGATTCACCCCCCCTCTCAGTATTATTTCCAACAATTGGTATCAGAGCCAGGTTCTTCAGAGAAGCTTGATCGCTTGAAGGTAGATCGTTCATCATGAGAAACTACGAGAGAGAAGCATCAATCAGGCCACCCGTTTTTGATGGGACAAACTTCAATTATTGGAAGGTAAGAGTTACTGCATATCTTCAATCTCTTGGTACAGAAGTTTGGGATATTGTAGAAACAGGCTACGCTTTTCCTTCAGCTACTCCTACAGATGCAGCAGAGAAGAAGAAGTATGAAACAAATGCGAAAGCAGTCAGTACTCTATTAGGAAGTATATCCCAAACAGAATTCATGAAGGTAATGCACTTCAAATCCGCAAAAGAGATATGGGACAAAATGGTCACAAGCTATGAAGGAGATGAACAGGTAAAGCGTGCTAAACTTCAAACTCTCAGGATTCAGTATGAGACTCTCAAGATGTATAATGATGAAAGTGTGGCTAATTATTTTCTTCGGGTAGATGAGATTGTTAATTGTATGAAAAATTTGGGTGAAGAAATAAAAGAGGCTACAGTAATTGAAAAGGTTCTAAGATCATTGTCCCCCAAGTTTGACTCTAAAGTGTCTGCAATAGAAGAAAAGGAAAATCTCCGAATTCTCACTATGTCTCAGCTACATGGAATTCTAACTGCTTATGAAATGAGAAAGGGAGGTCCATCAGATAGAAGGGAAGCTGCTTTCAAGGCATCAGGCAAAGAAGATTATTATGAAGCAAGCCATGTTCCAGATGAAGAGGAAGAAGAATCAAATTTTGTCAGAAATCTTCAAAGGGGTTCTGGAAGGTTCAGAGGTAAGCTAACTTTCAAATGCTTTGCTTGTGGAAGAGTAGGTCATTATGCTGCAAAATGTCCCTATAAGGATAAAGGAAAGGAACCTGCTAGATGGAACAAGAAACAAAGTGCAAATAAGAAAAGCTACTACACTCATGAAGATAGTGATGGTTTATCAAACAGTGATGAAGATGAACAAGGGAATAAATATAAGTTGTTAATGGCATTTGAAGATGATGATTATGAGGATGCTGTAGATGTGAATAACCTCTATGATGAAATTACTAGACTCAAGAGATGTATAGAAGAAAAGAATGTGATCATTGATACTCTACAATTTCAAATTGATGAAAAGGAAAAACATCTTGAAAAACTAGAAGGTGAAATTGTTGGTCTCAGAAAAGAAATTGAGAAAACAAAAGCTATTAATCTTAAGTTTGTCAAAGGATCTGAAACTTTGGATGAGATTATCAATGTGCAGCGGTCTCCTCTAAACAAGACAGGTTTGGGTTATAATGGAGAAACCTCTCAAGCATCCACCTCAAAAAGTTATCTTGATGCGGCAAGAAGAAATGAGCAGAAGAACAATGAAAATGAATCAAATCACAAAATTAAGTGCCTCAGATCCGACAGAGGTGGGGAATTTACTTCAAATGAATTTTTCGATTTCTGTGAAGAACATGGGATAAGGAGAGAATTCTCTACAGCAAGAACTCCCCAGCAAAATGGAGTTGTGGAAAGAATGAACAGAACAATCCAACAAATGGCTCGTGCTATGCTTGATGAATCAGGAACTCCCGCAACTTTCTGGGGTGAAGCTGCACATGCTGCGGTTATTATTCTCAACAAAACAAATGTCCGGGTAAACAGCACTCAAACTCCTCATGAGCTCTGGAGTGGTAAAACTCCTTCGGTAAAGCACTTCAAAATCTTTGGGAGCAAATGCTATATCAAGAATACTGATGAGCAGCTTGGCAAACTTGAACCTAGAGCAGATGAAGGCATTCTTCTTGGTTACTCTCCACATAGCAAAGCATACAAGTGCTACAATAAAAGACTTGGCAGAATTGTTGACAGCATTGATGTGGTGGTTGATGAGAAGGGATACATTCCTAGGCAAGTACATCGGGAAGATATCGAAGAAGATGAAGGCTACCCTCAAAGACAGAATGATGAAGAAGAAGAACCTCAAGAAGAACCTCAAGAAGAACCAGAGGAGCAAACAAGAATAGAAGAAAAGACTCCATCCAGATATGTTCAAAAAAACCATCCAGAATCTCAGATTATGGGATAGAAAGAAGCAGGTGTACAAACTAGAAGAACAGTTGCAGAAGCCTCAAGCTATTTGGCATTACTCTCCTCGACTGAACCACAAAATGTGAAGGAAGCATGCAAAGATGAATGTTGGGTGAAAGCAATGGATGAAGAACTTGAGCAGATCGAAAAGAACAACACTTGGGAGCTGGTTCCTAGACCAAAAGATAAGAATGTTATCGGGACAAAATGGGTCTTCAAAAACAAATTGAATGAAAATGGAGAAGTAATTAGAAACAAAGCCAGACTTGTTTGTAAAGGGTACGCACAGCAAGAAGGAATAGACTTTGAAGAAACTTTTTCTCCTGTTGCAAGACTTGAGGCCATCCAAATGTTCCTTGCTCTCTCAAGTTTTCAAAACTTCAAAGTATTTCAAATGGACGTGAAATCAGCCTTTCTGAATGGAGACTTGGAAGAAGAAGTGTACATTGAACAGCCAGATGGGTTTATTCTTGGAAATGATCCAAGCCTCGTATGCAGATTGAAAAAGGCCCTCTATGGTCTCAAACAAGCTCCAAGGGCTTGGTACTACCGCTTGGACAAATATCTTCATCAACAAGGGTTCTCAAAAGGTTCAGCAGATAGCAATCTTTATATAAAAGTTGAAAATGAAAAATTGCTAATTCTTGTTGTGTATGTAGATGACATTATTTTTGGCAGCAATGAAGAAGCTATGAGTCAAAGCTTTGCCTCGGTCATGCAGAAAGAATTTGAAATGTCCTTACTAGGAGAACTGACATATTTCCTTGGTTTGCAAATCCAACAAAAGGAAGAAGGAATCTTTTTATCTCAAACCAAGTATCTCAAACAGATTTTGAAGAAATATGGCATGGAAGATGCAAAACTAGTATGTACACCCATGGTCACAAGATGTAGACTCAGTGCAAATGATGAATCTGCAGCAGTACATCAACCAACCTACAGATCTATGATTGGAAGTTTACTTTATTTGACAGGTACCCGACCAGATATCATGCATGCAGTTGGAATAGTTGGAAGATTTCAAGCAAATCCGAAAGAGACTCATCTTCAGGCAGTGAAGAGAATTTTCAAATATCTTCAAGGGACTCAAAATTATGGCTTATGGTATCCTAGAGATACAGATCTTACACTTCATGCTTATACAGATGCAGATTGGGCCGGAAGCGTGGATGACAGGAAAAGCAGAAGTGGTGGTGCGTTCTTTATGGGTTCCAGACTGGTATCTTGGTTCAGCAAGAAACAGAGTTCAATTGCCTTGTCTACAGCTGAAGCGGAATATGTTGCTGATGCATCTTGTTGCACCCAACTCCTTTGGATGATGCAGACATTACAGGATTTTCAAATCACTTGTACACCACCAATCCCTATCTTATGTGACAAAACAAGTGCAATCAGCATCTCAAAGAATCCTGTTATGCATTCAAAAACCAAGCACATACCAATCAAGTACCATTTTCTCTGGGAACAAGTACTTGAACAGAAGGTCAAATTGGAGTATGTTCCTTCTAAGGAAAAAGTTGCTGATATTTTCACCAAACCATTGCCCAGGGACACTTTTGAATACCTCAGGCAAAAGCTGGGGGTTGTTGATGCATCATCTTATTGTTGAACCTCTTCTTATTGGTGATACAGGCTCAGGGGGAGCACATAATGCATTGTTGGCATTATGGAGGATGGTCAGAAGGAGATCTTGGAAATTGCTGCAATATGTCTCTATCTCTTTCATGGTAGATTATGGTTCGTCGCTGCAGATCTGGTTCATATTCAGGAGGAGCATGATCTTAGGGGGAGCATACCCTTTGCCCTTGATGTCAAAGGGGGAGAATGAAGCTGAAGATTATGAGGTTGCCATCAAGTCCAAAGGGGGAGATTGTTGGCATTATGGTTCAGGTGTTGTCCTTGATGGCAACCCATTCAGGTGGTAGATCACTGTTCTTCATGTCAGCAGCAAAGATTGATGATCAGCTCTTAATTTATTGAAAAATTTAAGAAGGACGCAGGTACACCTTTCAGAAAGTGCGTACCCGCAGGTAATCCATGCATAGACCGCGTCCAGGGACGCAGTCCAGCCGTTCAGAAGGTGCGTCCACCCAGTGCACACTTTTTAAGGCAGAGAAAAGCACACGTGGGGGTTTCTTGTGATTTACTCCTGGTATCGAGCCGACGATATTGTGTTTTTAAGGTGTCGGCTCGTGGTATTGTTCCTTGATTTGAGGAGGAGCTTTCCTATATAAAGCAAAGGAGATCATTTGGTTTGAGCATGTCTTTGTTGAATATCTTATGGGGTGAGATCTGGTCTAGATCTAATCAAGGCGAATCTATTAATGGACCGAGATCTCTTGGCGCATGTTCAGATCTGTGGATCTGATTGTCTGGGTTACTTCTGAAGTCTTGAAATCATCTATGCCCGGAGGGACGCAGGTGCAGTAAGGGTTCAGGTGCGTCCGGGACGCAGGAGCGAAGTGTTTCAGGTGCGCCGGGACGCAGGCGCAGAAGGGTTCAGGTGCGCCGGGACGCAGGCAGTTCAATAGACTCAGTGCGAGGGACGCAGGCTAGCAGTTGAGCAGGATGCGTCCGAGACGCAGGCTAGCAGTTGAGCAGGGTGCGTCCAGGGACTCAGGCCAGCAGTTGAGCAGGGTGAGTCCGGGACTCAGGCTAGCAGTTGAGCAGGGTGAGTCCGGACTCAGGCTAGCAGTTGAGCAGGGTGCTTCCTTCTCTTAAAATCTTTGTTTATCACTGTTGTGTTCTGGGTTTGGTCCTATTATTGTTGATCTGGTTACTACAGTTGATTGGGTAATTCTCTTACACTTGATGAACAATTGATGCTTATGGATCCAGTTTGAAAATTTATGAAAAGTGGTCCTTGTATGAAAAGAAGTAGGGGGTTGTAGCTCCCTTCCAGGAGAGACTGGAAAACGAGAGAGAGTTGTAGCTCTCTGCAGGTTGCAGCCTGCATACTGGTAAAGGACTGCACCAGTACAAAACCATTGTAAAAGGAGTTTCTAATTTGAAAGAAGATAGAGACATATTGCAGCAGGTGGTTTTCTCCCACATTGGGTTTCCACCTTACATCTTGTGTTCTTTGGTGTGACTATATGTTTCTTTTGTTCATGTTCATTATTTTATGGTACTGACATGCAAAAATAATTCAAAGAACAAATAAAGAAGATTTATTAAACAAATTATATAATACTGATTCACCCCCCCTCTCAGTATTATTTGCAACACTTATTATTATACATATTTTTTTTTGCTTTCAGTTTTTATGTTATGCTAAAAAGACTCCACGCCAATGGAACACTAGGGGAAGAATTTAATTTTGCTTTACAGGAAAGGCATTGCTCTGCAGTTCTTGAAACCTCACAGGGAGGCTTTCATCCCCAGAAGGAGCTAGTGTTAGCCTTGTTGGAAAATGGCACAAAAAATGGATCCAAATATGCCCCAAAGTCTCCAAATTTTCTTAAAAGCATGCCAATGAATCCATATATACTCTTGAAGTCTTCAAAAGCCTCTTAAGGACCATTCAAAGTCAAAACCATCGCATGCCAAAAGCCCTTCGAAGGGCAGAAATACACTATTGGGAGGCGAAAACACTCCAAAACCATAAAAAACTATGAAAAAAGTCCAAATCACAGCAGTAGTTAGAGCTGGCCAATCAACAACCCAGATCTAAGCGGAAAATTGCAATCGACACAGGCAGGTAGTGGCAATAGGTGCAATACATCGCCAATTAGCAGTCGTCGATGATCGGGTTGGTACACGCATCGGCGGATCGCAATCGGCGGAAACCAAGGGGTGAGGGCAACAACGATCAGTGATTAAACGAGTATCGTCGATCACACAATCAGATTGATGGCCCACATCGCATCAGCGGATCGTGGTCAGGGAGGTGAGTCAGAGTTTATCAGTGTAGACGGTATGCAATGAGCGATCGTGATCAGCGATTCAACATGGACTGTCGATTGCACGCGTAGATCGACGGCCCACACCGCATCGGCGAATCGCAATTGAGAAAACGAAGGGGCACAACCTTTACATGTATATGTGCACGATGCGATAAGGCCCGAACCCGAAAGGGTTCGGGAATGAAATCTATAATATTTGAAGTCCTGAGGGAGGCCTTTTTCATGTATTTCCCATGTTTTTTCAAGCGTTTCAAGGAACAAAGGGAACAAAGGGACCATGCCATCTGTGATAGGAAACAGTGACCTAAAGGGTGGACCTGATAGATATATATGCCATGTTTAAGAACTTTTGAAGTCTGAAACGTTGAAGGTTTGGCAGGATTTCTCACAGTTGCATCGTTTCTCCATTATAACAAAAAGCAGTCCCCGTTTGCATTTAGAAGATAACAGAGGCCCGAAGACCCATTCTATCACATAAATAAAGGTTGGGAAATAAATTCCAAGAGACAGAGGCCGAGAAACAATCATGGGCATTGAAAACAGAACGCAACAAACAAACAGAATGATTGTTGGGCACCTCTGGCACGGTAAAGCTCCCAGACAGCGCAACAACTACCCAAAATATTTGAATGTGGTTATTCCTTTGTCAGAAGAGGAAAATCGTCGGGCCATGCCTGCCTATTGAGGGAATCAATCAGTTAAACAAGACAGAGGGATAGATTAAGACACTTGAAGCCTCAAAAGGCTTACGACCATTGTAAACAAGCTATAAATAGCTAAAAACAAGATGTAACATGAGTTCAACTTCTGGAGACTATTGAGACTTTGCTACTCAAGCCTCTCATCTTCATTCTAGCAATATAAGTTTCTTTTTCTCTTCTATTCCAAGCTTGCACTTGAACATGTTGTTCATGTTTCTTCTGTGTCTAATGCCAGATAACTGTCATCTTATCTCTACGTTGATAAATTAGATTTGCAAGCTTCTTTTACTTCGTGTAGTTGCCCATTCATATGTATTTATATATGCATCTGCTAGTATAGTAGGTATTCTCCATCCATTCATTAAATCTACAAACTATTGAGAATTAGTGGTCTAAAGCATTGTAAAGTTGAGGGTGTTCATGCATGTCTTGAGTAAAAGCAGAGTTGAAATGGTTAATCTGGCTTGATCCAAACCATCTTTCATTCCAATAGTTCAGAGAACAACATTGAAGATTATATGTTACCAGGAATCTCTGAGCTGCAACCATAGGAGAGTTTCCTGGAGTGCTAACAAGCAGTACAAAAATAAATCTAGCCATGAGTGATTAAATGGTTCCCTAGATAAGCTCGTGGGTGTGTCGATGCTTCGAAACCAAACCAGTATTCCAAAAAAGGGGAGGAGGAAAAGGTGCAAGGGTGTGGAACATCGGAATGTCTCATATCAATTTTAATTTGGATGTAAGAATGGAGGTTTTTCTATGAAATTTGTTGGAATTAATGTTTGAAGTACTTGTTGGGCCTCATAATTATCATAATTTCCTTGCCTTACTTCTTAGTTTTCATATTACTTTCTAAGTCCCTTTTGTAATTAGGATATGATAACATATCTAGTATGGATTATAGTACTGTTTTGTATGAATTTATTATTTTATTATTTTTATGAATGGATTTGACCATTAAAGTGTTATTTACTTAAGAATGGATCCTTATTTTGGATAGGAAAATATTGGTGCATTGGCATTTGACGTTTCTTCCACGAATGATCATGGGAGGTCAGATAACCCTAGGTTGTTATACTTTGTTTCAGCCAAATTAATTAAAGCAGAGCTTGTGACCTAGTCCTACAGATGCATTAAGATATTTGTAGCTTAAATGAGAATCCTGAGAATATTTAGATTCTCAAGATCGATCGTTATCAGAAATAGACTCTTTTTTCTTATCTTTTAATGACATGATATAAAAACTTGCATTAAGACTTGAAAGGGGTTGTTTAGTTGTAATATTGTTTTTGACATAAGCTTAGACTTGCAAAGACATTGATTGTAATTGAATGGAAGTGTTTATTACTCAAAATTTATCTGTTGTGCTAATTATTTTCGTAAGGCAAATTGATTCCCTTGATTTGGGACCGATCCTAGAACCAACACGGTGTTCACTTGTATCATTAAATTGGTGTTTGATTCTCTTGTTGCAACTATTTCAACTTTTGTACTTGTTCTTAATTTCTCATTGTTTGTTTGTTAAATCAGATGCTCTATTTTGAATCAAATTTATAAATTGTTACAAAATATATTTGATGTAGTTAATCTGTTAATATTATTGGCATTTGTTCATGTTTCCAATAGATTATCATAGATCATTATCTTTCTTATTTAATTTCTTTTGATGCTATGATTTTGTAGTACTATTTTTCTATTTTGTAGTTGTTGTTCCCTAAGAAATAACTTGATGTTCAGTAGATTTTCTTTTGTTTTTTTCCTTCAAAATCATTGAGAAGTTAATTTTTTGAATGGTTTGGTATAATTAGAAATTGCATTCCAATCTGATTTGTTTGCTATTGCATCTTTTCTTTTCAATCTGATAGTAGTAACTAGTCATATCAACATTTCTTTTTCATAAACTATGTCGATAACCTTGAAATAGAAAAATGTAACCTCAGGTTTTCTGTAGCTCCTGGGGACAACCCTTTGATTGAAGAGAGACTAGTGCCTAGGACCTATTTATGAGCATCTTAAATATTTTATGAAATTAACATCACACTCAGTCTTTAACCTTTAAAGGGAAATTCGATTTAGAACCATCTTTAAGAGGAGTAAAATTCCTAATGTGACTATTACTCAAAGAAGCATTAATATTAGATCTGTAGCAGAAAAAATCACATGATATTGTATCTCCTTAGTCGCCGTAGTATTTTTGGTAGAAGACTATAACAAGAATGAAAGTTGATACGTAGTGCTTAATTCTTACAAATCAAATGCATCAAAATTCGGAGTGAAAGAGATGGAATAGATAATTAAATGGGACAAAAATACATATGAAGTGCACTTGAAGGATTAGTTATCATATCAATATAAGCACCTTTCATCAACATTGGACTAATACAGATCCATAAATCCATGAAAATGCTTCTAGAAGCTACTATTACATGTAATTTGAGAAGAATAATGAAAACATATGGAACAAAAAGAGAAGGAGCACATACTACAGATTCAGATGAGTCATAATCACAAAAAATTTGTATTAATATTCCATAGGTCATACATTTCATTTTAAAATAAACAAAACTTATCTCTTAGAAAAAAAAAATTATGAACCTTTCATTCAATCTCATCAAAAGTGTTTTTATACTGCCTAAGAGGGAGAACCCGTTACAAAATATCCTTTCTTGATTTCATTATAGTGGACAATCATAACAAAAACCTCAACGTGCTCCATGGCATATCTGTACTAACCAAAACCCTAACGAACTGACTAAAAAAAATATTTACATAACAGGAAATAAAAAGTGTCATAATCGACACGATATGTAGTATCATTGGTCACGATGGGTAGGTTATGTAGGCTGGATAGGAGGCTTGATGATTTAGAGCACTAGAGGGTTGATGAATTTCTCACATATTTTCCATAGTGTTGGAATTGGTAGAGGAGCTCAGAAGAACCTATTAAATGCAATATTGAGGATGGTTGGGCCTGCGTAGTTTAATCTAGGGTGAAATAAGGTTTTGACCTTTCCCAACAATTGAAAGTCCCTCTTTAGATAGTTAACCACAATCCTTCCCTTAAGAGTATAAATTTTCTCATGAGAATACTCTACTTTTCTTTTGGCCTCCACTATTCTCTGATTGTATTGTCCCAATTGCATTAGTACTCCCCCAAATTCCCAATACCTAGGCAAACCCACTTTGACAATCCTATCAAAGTTGGTGTTGAAGACATCCACATTCTTTGATACCACCTCTTGGTATTCCTCAACCTTTACCCTATCTTCCTTCTTCTCTACAACAATTTTGATCTCCATGATAGCAGCTACTCTTTCCACCACATCTATGGGCCTCAGTTCACTGAGTGGCCTCTAATTGACAAACTGAATGAATCATTTCGCAATCTGGGAGTTTTTTTCTCCCTCTTCTTAGGATGACACGATAAAGCCTTCATAATCCTTGATAACGATCCTCTTCTCATGCATTAAGGTTATGTATTCACAGTGGTTGTTCATATATTAAATGATTTCATTCCAAACTAGTTTCTTGGATTGTAGAAGGGACATATTTCCAATCAGCTTTGCCTTTAGATCAGAGATCTCTTGGTTTTCTTCTGGTAGATTCTTGTCAATTATTCCTGCCTTTTCCTTGGAAGTATCCAACTTATTCGCTTTATGTTTCAAGATTTTATGGGAAATGTCTACATCATTTTGGACACTTTTAAGATCCCTCTGTGAAATTTGGAGCTTAATGAGGGTCTTAGTGAGCTTTTTAGTTGGTTTTTAAGGGTGTTCAAGCATTATTACTACACATCTATGTGAACCTATCCTCTTTTGCCTACTGCTTGAGTGCCACTATTCTATTATTCATGTCGATGAGCTCTTTGGCCAATTTCTTCTTTCCTTCTTCTACATGTACAAGCTCCTTGGTTTGGACCTGCTCACTACATAGCATATTCAACTTATCCCTTAGCTCTTGGATTTCCATTTGGGAGATTTGAAGGAGAACTTCAAAAGCAATTTCATCTTCGAGATTCACTCCTAACTTCATGACTAGATCCTTGAAGCTCTCATTATATATGAGGAGATCCCTTGAGATGGATCTCTCTTGCTTCAACTTGGTTGTGGAATTTTCTAGTAGTGTCTTAGTCTGGTTGATGGTCATTGCATTTCTGTTGAGCTCGGTGTACATCATCGCTCCAACCTTCCTGTGGAAGTTTATCTCATCTTGTATAGGAACACTTGTTAGGTCCAATGAAACATCCAAGGCTTTAAATTGGGAACCTCATGGAAAATACTGTCTTAATGGATTTTGAAGTGACAATTCATCTTGTTTCTTTCCAAATCCATAGCAGTGAACACTTTGGTCTGATTTGGAACTGAGTGAGATGTCATTTTTTGTTGCATCTCCTCTCTCACCTTCTTATTTCTATCTTGAATCATCTTTCCAGTAGGCCAACTTGATCTAGTACTAGTTGCACTTCCTTTTGTGCCTAGGACATCTAACTCTGAATAGGATGAGGCAGCAACCTATGATGGTTCCTCTTAGGTCACTTTGAAACCTAGATGATCTATACTTATCTCCACTATCTTGGTTTCAAGTTCTTCTTCTTCTGTCTCTTGGATCTTTGCCTTCTTTGTTGCCTATACATCCTCCCTCTCTATATCTCCAGCCCGATCTGTGATCCTCTTTTGGGCTTTTTTCTTGACTACTGGAGGCTCAATATCCATTTTTGTATCCATAGGCCATGAATAAAATTTATTTTTCCATTCAATTTAAGACATATATTGATGTTCATATGTTGAATCTTTCATCTTCTCCCTCATTTGAAAAATGACACCATGATGATCATAGTGCTATAAATATCCTAGATCAAAATTCATTTTCTTCAGTAATGATTTAGCTACCTTGAAGGCCTACATGGAGTTGACAACAAAAGGATGAACAAGCTTTCAAAATTTTAACATATGTTCCTTCCTTGTAGGGACAAAGTGTAGTTGTTTCACGTTGAGACTTTGCCTAATAAATTCTAAGGAAAATATCCTCATAGGAATGAACATAGGTAGATGGTAAGGTGGAAGCTCACAACTATAAACCCTGATCTTGGTGTGATCCTCAAAAAGGTACCATTCCCCTACCCTGGTTTCTTTGGTGAGATGGAGAAGCTCTATTTTCTAGGGGAGAACTCTATGGGGGAGGGAAACCATGAATAATCTTGTATGAGATGGCCATATAGGTGGATGTGAATTCGAAGTAGCCATCAACATCTGGCCTCTTTCTAACATCAATGTCCCAGTAAAAAAAAACTTCCTCTGCTTGTTCCATCCACCAAGCTGAGGCTCAAGCACTCAAACTCATCCACATGGGTATAAAGAAACATGTATAACAACAGAGAATAGTACCTGAAATAAGATGTATTTGAATAATCGTGTAACTAAAACCTTATCACCTTAGCTACGTAGGTTGGAATATCAAATAAGTGGCCAGGATCCATCATTTGTCTTAAATAACCCAAGGTGGCTTTATTAGATATGCTAGTATCATCATCACCCAACATATGGGAAATTAGAGACATGATGGATTGGATAGATTTAGCAAAAATGGTCATAGGGAAGTAGCCAACTATGGGCAGGTTGTTAGTGCACTAAGATGTCTTATTACAAGCAATCTCAATACCTACATTCATTATCAACCCAGGGCAAGTCTTTTTATTTCAAGAGTGTTAGCACTATATATGTAGTGAATTCAGAGGTCAATCTATGTCAGAATCATTGCAATTGCTAACATCTATTTATCTAAATTCAATCCAAAAATTTCTGAAAGTAACACACTTTCGAAGCTACTTAATCTATTCTGCAAGCAACTAAATCAGAATGAAAATGGAAAGAATCACACTTCACAACCTAACTTGTACTGAAACCTACTCAATCAACATGAAGGAAAGCTATGATAATTTGAACAACAAATAACCATATAACATCTCATGGAAAGCAATCACTCTAGCTTTGAAATCTATGATAGTGTTATCTTGAAATGAACAACAATCTGAAATGAACATAACCAATTTAAGAAAGAGCATCACGCATATAACATAACCATCTCAATAAAGATTATCACACATATATAATCACATGGCTAAACCTAGAATCTTGACTGAATAGCAACGTAAATCAGAATCTTCAATCCTCACAGTCATCATAATGATACTAACTTTACAAACTAATAATAATAAACAGTGAATAATAAACCAAAATAACTACAACACAGTTGGAGCAGTAGATCTTCTATTGACTGGACCTAAAGTCTCCAAAAGTCCCCATTGTTAGATACTCAGAATATGATTATGAATTAAATGCAGTCTTCTTCATTCAAGTCAATAACAAAATTACAACATCACCAAGATGAAAGTATTATATCTCCAAAAAGAATAGTTACAATCTGTGAATTCCTAAACTAGCTATTTAGCTCACCTTACAGCTTTATATAAAATTTAGAAAGGTCAATAGATAAAACCGAATCCTTAAGATTAGGGTATCCTGAGGATTTCTGAATACCCGATCTAATTTCATCATAAAATAGCATTGGTCCTCCTGGTCTTCTGCTTTCTTCCATGCTCAGGATGTTGTCTCTTTTCCTTTACTGGTTGCTATTGTCCTATTGATTGAACACCTATCATCCAATCTGCGTCCCTGCATACAAAGATAGTGAAATTATGTTTCTATGGCAAAATTTATCTAATTTGTTACTAATCGATTTTACCCAACTTCTGTTGTTTTTCCTCTATTTTGATCCATAGAATGAAGATAAACATATGAAGACAAATGCTAAATTAGGCTATTTACAAGGAGAAAACATACCTTTTTCTCATCCCAACATACTCCCTAGCTTACCTTATTGCATGTCCTCATGCAATCATATGGTTAAGGTGTAATTTAGTTAAGGAATAGGCTAGGTATACTTCCTCCTTGTACAACCTAAAACCGTTTTTTTTTTAAGCACTTTGAAAGCCTGGTTCACTTGTTGATCTATCAAGTTACACTATGGTACCCATCTAGGGGATAACAGATAATTGGGCTTCTATATTGGCACCCTATCCACTCACGGCCCATGTTCAAGACCATGTTGCTGTAGCTATCTAAGCGAGTGGAGGTAGATTTGAAATTCCTGAATCCAAATGGTTCTCTATTCCTGATAGTATTGCTGGAGGCTTCCCATCTCTACGTGGCTAAAGATAAAGCTTCGTCTCTAATTTCTTGGAAGAACTCTTTCTTGGCTTGTATAATGTCTATGTGGAGTGGTCCTAATTTGCCCACAACACCTATTTGTTTCATAAACTATTTGTGTTGGACAGAGAGGTGCAAGGGTTTTGTAGGATCTCCCCCAACCCATAGGTCTATGCAATATTTCCATTTTATAAAAGTATTATCGGCCTTGGCCCATTTGATATGGTTAGTGGCAAAGGAGAGAAAGGCTAGGAATTGGATATCGCCTATGAAGGGGCCAGGATTGTTGTCAAAGTCATCTTCTAAAAAGAAATTATGCATGTACAATTCACACAGGATGTGCCTTACATGTTCGTTATGCTCCTTCAAACACTTAACAAAATCCAGGGTGGTCTTAATTTCTATTGACTTGCAAGCTTTAGCAGCTTTAACCTTCAATAGGAGATATCTCTCTAGTAAGAACAATGCATAGTCGGTAGCCGGAGCTCAGCATGATAGGGCATCTGAATAAATAGAGCAAATAGCCTCTAATTTCTCTTTAACATTTTGCAACTTGACCTATGCTTTCAACTTTCTTTTGTTCATCCTTATAATTGGGAAAAGTTTCATCATTTGTGACCGTGCGTGCCTCAAATTTCTTTTCTAATTATTGGTGTACTCGCAGGGGCACTACTTCCTCTTTATGCCCAGTCAATTCCTCCTAAGTCTTAACTAGCTCATTCTACAATTTCCTAATGACCGCTTCCCTTACCAAGCGAATGTAGGCAAGCATATCATTTGTCTAGACCTCATCATCATGTGTTTCCATTGGGTCAGTGTTATAGACATTTTTGTGCCCTACAACTCCAAGCATGAAATGTCCATAAACCAAGGGCTCCTAAGTCCCTAAAAGTGTTGTTCTAACCCCTAAAGGAACAAGGTCAACAGATTACAGCTTTTCCCAGAAGTTCTCCACCAGAAACTGCTCAGAATTGGTCAAAATAGGATCATTGCAGCTACTCCACTGGCTAGGCGCATTACATCTCACCCAAATGCACTGTGAGGGTGCATTGCATTTTAAAACTCCCTTCTGTAGGGTGCGATGGGCGAGAAATGACAAATGGCAGTGTCATTCCGCGAGGTGGAGAGGCAATGGAAGCTTCCAGGATCTTCTCCTGTGACACTTGCCTCACTGAATTCGACCAAGGATGAGTAAGAGGCCCTTAGTCTCCAAGTGGGAGCAAGAACTGACAGATAGAAGACACTAATCAAATCACAAGCTGACTCATCCTCCTTACAGATATCTATATATGGATCCCTCATCCAAGAGATCCGGAGGCTGGAATTTTGCATATTGTAAGGAATTGTTGTTGGTTTCTAGAGACAAACATCAGATTGTTGGGTGATTTATTCTTTGTTTGAGGTGAAGAGGGGCTTCTTTGCTAGGAGGTTGATGCTGGGTCGGAACCACTGGTTGTAACTCCTCCTATATCTTTTCTTGGTTATCAATAAAAACTATTTCAGTTCTCCTCCATGCTTTTGTATCATTGATGCTTGTTACATTTGTATGGTTAGCTAAAATCTGATTCTAAGTTGCTTATGAATATAGATCCATGTCTTTGTATAGTGCTCTTCTTCTGTGATCTTACAGGTACTTTGTGAAGCTGGGCATGCCAGGGAGTAGGTAGCTAGAGACTATCAAAGGAGAGAGGGATTGGATCAAAGGATTAGCGCAAGACACAGGTTGGTTCTTTCTATTCCTCTCTATCTATAATTCATAAAGGAAATACAAAAGTAGTTTTTCTCTGTTTGTTTCTAAGGCAGCTGTCACACCTTAGTTTGATAGAGCAGTTCTAAATAGACACTTTTCCTGGTAACAAAATGGCGACTCCGCTGGGGATGTCTAATTAGTTTGTTTGTGTATCATTCTTTATTGTTTGTTTCATAAACTTATAAGTAGCTTTCGAACTGCATTTGCCATAACAAATGCAAAGTAGATAACTGTTGCTTCAATCCATTCACTGGATCTGTTTATGATTTAAACAACTGATTCACGAACTATCTGATTGCCCTTGTGATAGCTCTTAGATCCTCTTTAGATCTACCCCTGATTGTTGAATTACTGATTGCTTTTCACTCGGCCAAAAACCAAGGACTGAACTGCAAACTGTGACCCAGAACCCGGACATAGTCTCGTTTCTAACCCAGCACAGGTACTGTTCAGAGATCCTGAATTTCAGCGCACTTCCCGAAGGGGCAACCTACACTACATTTCAGATTCTCTGTGTTACAGGTGTGCTGATCAGACTAGCTCTGTGCAGCTATGGTTCCTGTGCTTCATTCTTTCCAGTTCTATCCCTGAATTTTGCTGCCTGTGATCAGTATATGTCTGTTTGAAACCTCTTCTCCTTGTTGTTATTCCACCTCCTTTGTACAAAAGAACTGTAGATGTTTTGGTGTGTTTGTTGAGTCGTTTACAGTTTTCCATTGCAAAAGTAGAATAGTCGTACTGTCGTCCTTTGATTTGAATCTGTCGCAAGTGTTGATTTCGATCATAGGAGAAATTTTGATTGCTGTTGATGGTCGATTATACTGTTACTATTGCCTTTGGTCTGAATTTTTAATTTTCTAGTGTCAAAAATGAGTGTTCATTTCAAAATCGTAAGGTGTCATAATCATCTATGTTTTTGATTTCGAAAAAGAGCTTGTTTATATTTGTCGCTTGAAAAGAAATTCAGATTTGTACATCAACTTTATTTTTAGCATCAATACTAAGAAAGTCGAAAACAAATACATGCATGTGCATTTGCATATAGACAGTCTGTTTGGCTTGATTTAGGAAAGTGCATTTACAGTGTGCTCTTTGCTCTTTGTGAAAAGATTCTGTCTTTCTTTTCCCCTAGTAGCTAGGATTTTCATTGCACAAAAGAGAAAAATTTTGTTTATCATCTTTAGATTGCATTTTAGGAATTACATCTACATCTCGTGGTGAACTCGAAAGGAAAACTTCATAAACAAGATCAACTTAAAATAAATTCAATGAATCTAACAACACTTTGGAACTTAACGCACAACATTTAAAGGTCTAGGCTAGAGACGTATTCCGGCGTTGTAAAGCCTGGTAACTGTTGTCCTCACTGATGGTTGGGTGATTCCTCCACTTTGAGACGATAAGTGCCAGTATGGACTTGTGCTCCCACATACCATCGAGTATATTTTGGGAGACCCCTATAGGCTTAAATCCTTTATCCTTAGGAAGCCGTGTCTGCCGCCCTATCGATCGCAATGCACTGAACACAACATTCGGGAAGATTGACTTCCGTACCGTAGAAAGTATTCTGCAATTTTGCGATTGGTTTGGTACTCCCTCTACCTAGATCTCCAGAGTAGTCCCTTTTGTTCCTTTTCAGACTCCTTAACAGAAAAGGTCCATCTGAGCACTTGTCACTTCAGGCTCAAATAAAAATTGAAGGCGACTAGAGTCATCTTTTGTTTTTTCTCGACTCTTAAAAACTGAAAAAGCAAGTTGTGTCAAAGCGTCTAAAAATTTATTTTAAATGGAATATTCATTATCCCTTTCCTACGTTGATCTTAGGTTGAGAAAATGGAGTCCACCAACCAAGGAATTCCCCTTGGAGGAAATCCTAGTCCCTTCTCCTCTTGGGGAGATGTTGGTGCACCCCATATGGCCACATTGTCACTTCCAAGACTGACAATTGGTTTGCTTGTATGGCTCTTCTCAACCTCTCTCGTTCAGAACACCACTATTCCTGAACAATCGAATCAGCAATTAGACAAGTGCATAGTTACCCACCAACCTTCTACTTCCTCTAATTCTTCCTCTCCTCCTTCCTCTTCGCTTGATGGGGTTGGTAAAGCCAAAAGTCAAGTTCCTAAGGAGAAGAAGGAAAAGAAGAAGAAAGAGAAGAAGAATAAGGAGCCGAAAGCAAATGGGGGCAAATGAGTGTCGTCTAATGAAAATCCACACACTGCACCAACCAGGCCTAAATCACCATGTGTCATTTGCAAAGGATACCACTTTCACAGAGATTTTCCTTTCATCCCTCGAATCTTAAGGGACTGGTCTCCTCGTTTGCACAACCCGGTGTCGTCAACCTCTGATGATCATGTTGAAAACACACCGTCAACTAGTGAAAGTGAAGCCCCAGGACAAAAAGGAAAATATAGATTTCCTTGTAAACTGTGCGAAGGAGATCATGCCATCCACCGTTGTCCCTTCTTAGACGAAGCTAAAAGAGTTTTGGATGATCGTCCGGTTTCATCGTTACGACTTCCTCCTGGATATAAAAAAACTCTTGCCGAGTCCGTCACTAGTTGAAAATCCGGCTGACCCACTCAGGTGGTCGGCCAAAGCATCTGTCATTGAAGATGAACCATCTGAATCCATACCAAACGAAAGTCAAAAGGTCGAGGCGGCAGTTGACCCGGTCTTGCCTTCAGAGGTTCCATCTTCAGATGATACAATCACTGAAGAGAACAAGGATGACACCGTCCAAATTCTTTTCATAAGCACAGACTCCAACGAACATGGGGGCAATTTACCCGTTCCTTTACCGCAGGAAGGAAGTTCATCGGAGTCATACCCGGCCGTCTATTCGGTCCCAGCTCCAAGCAACCTAGTTGTCTCCTTCGACTGGAATCAACTAGGCAGACCTCGTTTACCAACCAGTATACCATTCCAGATTATTGTTCAAATATATAGAATGGTTATGACTGTTACCATCATAGATGAGGGGGCTTCTGTGAGTATCCTTTCCTCAACTGCTTGGAAAGCGCTTGGTTCGCCATCGCTTTTTCCTGAGATGAGAAATCTGACAGGCTTTGATTAAGGAACCAGTCGACCGTTAGGGATCCTTCACGATGTGCCCATAACATTGAGAGGGAAAACCATTCACATGAATGTAATGGTAGTTCAAGGACCCCTGGATTACAATCTACTCCTTGGACGAGACTATATTTATTGCATGAGAGCTATTGTCTCATCACTCTTTAGAGTGATGTGTTTTCCGCACGAAGGAAGAGTGGTCAAGCTCGTAGATCAGCTTTCATTTCCCAGATCAGGCATAGCAAATAGTCATATACCATCCCTAAATGGTCTTTTCATGCAAGAAATGTCTCTATCTCCAGTCCTTCCTCCCGATGAGCGCGAGTGATTCGGAAGGACATGACTGAAAACCAGGGGGCATGCACCCTGGTCTGCTTCGGCAGGAGAACTTCGAGTATAGGGTAGGTTTCCGCGAGAGAATATGACTAGTCTGTACCCCTATCTGTGATTGGAAGAGGGGGTTATTCTAGAACAAGATTCACTTGTCAAAGTTATGTGAGCTAGCGAGCACCATCGCTCACCTTTGTTTATCTCGATAGACATCACCGAAGAAGTGTTTTGTTTGCGCTATGAATAGAACAATCTTTGGATACCCCGTAAGAGGTAGGCCTCTCTTGGTAAAACAAATGTTTTAACGGACTAAAGAAGGGGTAACCTTGAAATGTTGTTTTATACCTGGGGGCATGCAAACCTTTTGGAATGCAAGTGAAGAGCGACTATTTATTTTTAAAATTTTTAGGACCTCTACCCCTTTAAACTCGTAGGATCGGTCGTTTCCTAACTTGCATAAAGAAAGGATGTGGGGAAAAACTCTAAAAGTTGCCATTTTTATGTGGGACATTCTTATCACAAGACTGGATTAATCGAGCAGTTTTAGCACATAGTTCAAGCTCGTTAAAAAATAAACATAAGACATGAGCAAATGTTTCCACCCCCATTTAAGCTCATTAAAAAATGAACTATTCCCCGGTAAATAACCAATCGTGGATGTAGTTCTTCAGCCGTTAAAGCCTTGGTCGTGTTTGCACCGTCACCTCCACTTTTCATTGGCCGATCATTCACCTCCATTTGATTGTTTACCCATTTTGAGGAACAGCTGCGAAGAGTGATTTCACTAGCCATCCTTGTGACACTGCCATGATTGGAAAATTCCAAACCTTACCTGGAATCAGCTGCTACCTGTTTTATCACTCGTTCCTCAAAAGATGAGTCTCCTTTAAGCTCTTTTCAACTGACTCGTAAAATATGAAAAGATTGCTGAGCCATTGGCCTCTCCAGCTCGTTAAAGGGATAGGAAGTGCTATCCCTCCTCTAGATTTTAATCTTTTTGGACCTGAGGGATTATTACACAAAAATATCGAGCGCTTGTTTTGTTCGGCTCATTAAAACTATCGAAAATTCATCCCTTCTGTGTTGTTTTATACTTTTTCGGAATTAAGGGATTAGATGACGAAAAAGGAATTTTGGAGTTACCTTTATGTTCCTTTTCAGACTCTCTAAAATTGAAAAGGACTGAGTTATCTTTGTCGTTAAACTCGTTAAAAAGATTAATAGCGACAAACTTGTCTTTAGATGAGAACGAGTTTCACTATCGCTAGGCTCGTTAAAACATAGCGATGGGTTTGCTCGAAGGGCAAATTATAGAACAAGCATATTTTATCCTCCTCAAGCTTGACAAAAATAAAGAGGTATTGGTCAGCAATGACTGGGGAAAAATTGGGAAGAAAACTCAAAGAAACTTTGTTGGTAGCAAGTCGCTCTTGAACATGACACTTCCACTCCGTGTCCGAGTCTGGTTGGGTTGTTTCATTCACCGGTCACATCGCCATGGTCATGCCATACCATCCACATTTGGGGTTAATGCTACCAATCCATCACATCAGTGTCGCCGATATGTTCAAGAGAAGTCATCCAAAGAAGTCACCTGTGTCTCACCCACTATCATACATTATACTCCATTCTTTCGTGACCGCCACCCTGAACCTTGTATCATCAGATTGTTTTCACCTCCATCAAAATCATTTGCTCCGTTCCATGTCATTGATGTGGGATTCATTAAGGCCCTCCTGTGACGGATCACTTCTTGTCGACATCAACTCATTATCCAAGAAGTTGATCTGGGAACACCCCATTCAGTACTTTGAAGCTTGCATGCCTCAATGGCAAGTTTCTCACTTCCGGCGACAGGTTTATATCAATGGCCTTCGACCGAAAGATTTTGCGTGGTGTTCGACGCCAAGTCCTTTATTCACACCACGTGAATTGTACTGCAGTACGTTGAGGGTCATTATCATTATCGGTGATTCCTCTCGCGCTTGTTAACAGTTTACATCATTGACTGGTAATCAAGCGATGTCATTCCATGTTCGACTTCGGAACATTTCTCACATGGATCGACTTGTACTTCGAGTGAAGATCGGACGAGATTGAAGACCCCGGATCTAATTTCATCCATCCGGGCTGCGATATATATTCAGGGGAATGAAGACATTAAATGTATAGCATTACAGAACAGATAATCATCCTACCAAAAGGATGATGGCTCTATCAGAATCATCAGTCTACGCTCCGACGATTGTCTGTCCTATGTACATGAAAATGAATTTATAAAGTTGAGCATGGGAATGCCTGCCTCAGCTAGATCATGAAAACAGTGTGAAGATAATGTATTGTATTGTATCTTATTACAGGTCTCCTCCCAGCATTGAAAGAACTTCGGATCCTCATAATAAAGCATTTCACCCGACACCAAAAGGTTAACGGCCTCATACTCTAGGGGGCAACTGTTATAGACATTTTTGTGCCCTACAACTACAAGCATGAAATGTCCATAAACCAAGGGCTCCTAAGTCCCTAAAAGTGTTGTTCTAACCCCTAAAGGAACAAGGTCAACAGAATATAGCTTCTCCCAGAAGTTCTCCACCAGAAACTACTCAGAATTGGTCAAAACAGGATCATTGCAGCTGCTCCACTGGCTAGGTGCATTGTATCTCACCCAAATGCACTGTGAGGGTGCGTTGCATTTCAAAACTCCCTTCTATAGGGTGCGACGGGCGAGAAATGACAAATTGTGGTGTCATTCCGCGAGGTGGAGAGGCAATGGAAGCTTCCAGGATCTTCTCCTGTGACACTTGCCTCACTGAATTCGACCAAGGATGAGTAAGAGGCCCTTAGTCTCCAAGTGGGAGCAAGAACTGACAGAGAGAAGACACTAATCAAATCACAAGCTGACTCATCCTCCTTACAGATATCTATATATGGATCCCTCATCCCAGAGATCCGGAGGCTGGAATTTTGCATATTGTAAGGAATTGATGTTGGTTTCTAGCGACAAACATCATATTGTTGGGTGATTTATGCTTTGTTTGAGGTGAAGAGGGGTTTCTTTGCTAGGAGGTTGATGCTGGGTCGGAACCACTAGTTGTAACTCCTCCTGGATCTTTTCTTGGTTATCAATAAAAACTATTTGAGTTCTCCTCCATGCTTTTGTATCATTGATGCTTGTTACATTTGTATGGTTAACTTAAATCTGATCCTAAGTTGTTTATGAATATAGATCCATGTCTTTGTATAGTGCTCTTCTTCTGTGATCTTGCAGGTACTTTGTGAAGCTAGGCATGCCAGGGAGTAGGTAGCTGGAGACTATCAAAGAAGAGAGGGATTGGATCAAAGGATTAGCGCAAGACACAGGTTGGTTCTTTCTACTCCTCTCTATCTATAATTCATAAAGGAAATACAAAAGTAGATTTTCTCTGTTTGTTTCTAAGGCAGCTGTCACACCTTAGTGGGATAGAGCAGTTCTAAATAGACACTTTTCCCGGTAACAGTTAGTCTGAATAGTAGCCTTGGCCACTTCTCTAATCATGCAACAATCAGCTTGGGTGTTTTTTTCAGTATCAGTTTGAGTGGAAACGTCAATAGCAGGGAAGTCCATTTGAGTTTCCTGTGAGAAAACACAAGGATCCTCTACCTTCATTCCAATGTATTCTAAAAGACATGGCTCTATTTGGGTTCCTTTTGAATAAACCAACATGGTCTCGATTTTGGTTTCAACATCTTCCTTAGGAATATATTTAGTTTGGGTCCCTATGGTCTCCAGTTTTGCTTTCACTTTCTTAACCCTGACTGCTTCCTTCAACCATTGCCTTAGATGCTTAATTATTTTCTTTTGCCACCTATATTTGTTGAGAATTTTCCTGAGTCTATCCTTGTATGTTTTCTTTGCTGTGATGCTTTTGACCTATAGTGGCACGACTGTATTTATTTCAGGTCCCTGTTCAGGTGGAATTGTATCAACATCAAGATGGGGTTGTAATGGGACCGTGTCCCTTGATGGATTTTCACCTTCCAGGTTTCTATATCCATGAGCTTCCCCCTCAAGAGACCCCAATGCAATGGTGTCTCCTAAGCAATTATTGTTTTCAGGCTCTACTTCAAGGTGGGCCTCATCCTCTGGGAACTTCATAAAACCGGTGCTCACTGATTGACTTTCACTTCTGAGGGTTTCTTTTGTAGGGTTTTCCTTAGCTAGGAGTTCCAGTGGACTAGTAGCTTCTGCTTGATTTCCTTCCCTAATGGTTTCCTCTACATGAATTTTTGCTTCAAGGGGCTCCCCCATAGGAGGAATTGGTTCCCTCTATTCTTGTTGGCTTGTTGGGGCCTGACCCAGGTTCAAAGTTAAATTAGCCAAACAAATCCATGTACTACTAGCCCTTTCAGCAATAGTCTGCGGAGAGAAATTTGAGGTCTCACCCAAAGTAGTATGCAGGGGTGTTGGAACCAGGCTTTCGCACCCTTGAGATGTCTTAGGGGTTGATTTAGTCCAACTGCTAGTCCCTGCATGCAGGTTGCTTCGTGTACTTCCCTGATCTTCACGCCATGATATATTCATCTTCGCGCAATCCTAACCAGGGGTTGTGCAGCTTCTGTGCTACTGGAGTAGTGCTCTACACTATTCCACTAAGTCACACTCAAGGTATTACTTATCTTCTTTACACCAGTTAGTTATCTTTGCGTAAATGTATGTCTTATGTTATATTTATTTACATAGAACATTCATATAATTTCACGTAGCAAATAAATAGAAAAATTGCAATTCATACCTAATAATACATAGAACAGTAAAAGATAGACAAAAATATGGTAAAACATCTGTTTATTAATTCTTCCCATAGTTACAGACTTGACCTGCCCTGTGCACTCAGCTGTAGTGGTCTGCACACTCAGTCGCAGAATACTAGGCCTCTGCATACATAATTTCAGAGCCTTTTCCTACTCTACAACCCAAAGACACACTTTACACTTTGACTCAGTCCCTTAGACTCATCATGCTTCTATTTTCATTCATTGATTTCTTCTTTCTACACTTAGAGCCTTGCTCTATTTATACAATCCCATGGTCTATAGACCATGGGTGGATCTTCTAGGCCGACATTACATTACAAAAAAAATGGCAGACAACCATGTGATTCTATTATGACTTCACACTCTATAGCCACAAATCGGGGAGCCTTTACGATGAACTTGGTCAAAGCTTGGGCTTTAAGCCCCAAAACATGCCTTGGGGGGGGATTCCAGACCCAACAATACCCCATCACAAACATCATGACTCGCCCTCAAGTCACTCTGTCAGTGCGGGGATCTTTGTGCAAAGTCCCTCCAAATCTGCTCCAACCACTGCAAGGTCAGCAGCGCACTGAGCAGATGCCTGCTGAATCTCCTATACCCACTATTCTGAGACCTCTACGTCAGAACTGCTTCTCTAGACCTATTCCTTCGTCCCTTGCATTTGTGCTAGATTTCCTTCAATTGTTGTTGTAATATCAAAGGCTTCGTCGATCCAAGGCTAAACACACACCTTCAAGACAGCTTCTCTGTGTCGTGTTGTATCCGCCTGCTCTTTCAGTGCTTTGGCCTATTGTATTCACATGATCCTATGAGTGAGGGCCACCATCTACACATTTCCTTTAACAATATCGTAGTGTTGTTGGAGCCCAGATGCCTCTGTCCCTAAGTGTTGGATGTTAGGGTCCTCCTACAACCTAGTGAGGACCTCAAATGACTCCTCCAACATTCTAGTGCAGTCCCTTACTACACTGTTGATCTCTTGCATCCCTACTGTAATAGTGCTATCACGTTGTTCTCGTATGTCTAGAGGGGTGGACGACCATGCCTTCAACCACAGCTCTGCTATCTGAAGGTGCAACTCAAGCTGAACCTTAGTCATTTCTTCTCACACCTCGCACACCCCTGCTACTAGTTTGTGGATGTGCACCTCTGTTGGTGCGTTTGCTAGGATGGCCAGCTCAGGGACCATCTGACAGGCTTCTTACACTACATGTACCATCTACCTGTTTAGCGACACTGCTTCATCTTGTTGCAATCTCAACTGCTCCATGTTGATCTTTTTCTCACTCAGCACTTGCAGTGCATGACTCTCCCTAGCCTATAGTTCTTCAGTAATCCCATCCTGCAGAACATATAATGTCTCCCTTGGTAGTGCAGCCATGTTGATCCCGATACATTTCAGTGTGCTAATTGTAGGTGTTTCAGCCTCATTTGTTATCGCCAGTGCCCCTTCTAGCAGCACTATTGTATTTGTTATCAGAGCGCATAACTTCTACTCCACTGCAGTTGTCTGTACTGCGAGGCTAGTCGAAAGGGTACCAGCCTGAGGAGTGCGCACCTGCAACTCCTGCAGCTGCGCTCTAAGTCCCCCCAACACAATCTAATTCTCCTCTGCAAAAGTTTGGAGGGCCTCTGTTGTCACATCGCACACTGTTTCATTGATGTTGTACAAATCATCCTCAGTAAGGGTGATCAGGTTGATCGACAGCTTGGATGCTTTCATCTTCTTTTGTGGCCCGATCCGCTCGGTCAGGCACTGGCACTTCAATTGTGTGGATGTTGTTTGTGGGTCTGTGCCACCCTCCTCTTCCTCTGTTTCCATTTCCTTTTCCTGCCCATTCAAAGGCGACTCCTAACCCTTGCATGCCTTCTCAGTTACCTCCTGTGCTGTTGCTGCGACCTTTTCTTGTTCTGCTGTTGTTTGTGTAGTGTCCCATTCCTCCTATGCTTTTGTTGCCACTACTTCTTGCCTTCTCTTTTCTACCAGCTATGCCATGTGGAGCTTGGCCTCCTCTTTATTCTTTTGCACTACAGATTTCTCCAATGCCGCTATGTCTGGGGCACACCACTCCAACAGCCATGTCTCTAGTACATAAAAAATTACATCATCTGTGGCCATGAAGGGTAGCTCATTCCATTTCTTGGCCAGGTCCTTGTGTGCTCTGATATATATGTTGTGGAGGTCTGCTTTAAATTCTATAATGTTTTTCAAGTTGTTGTAGATAGTGGGTGATAACCGCAACTTGTGGTTAATCCCCATTCTGATGTTCATTTCCATGAACACTAAGAATATCTTGTTGTCGTGGATCTGGTTTGCATCTTTTGTGGCCCACAGCGAAGCATACTTCGCAGCCTCTGGTAGATCCCTATCAATTATGGGGAACTGACTGTCCTCTGATAATTCCCCTGCCACAAGCATTATGGAAAGTAGAAGCCATGCTTAGTGGAACATTTTTTCTTGTTACTAGGCCTCGCGACAATTTTCTACGAACTCTTTACATATGAACACGGACCAATTGAACTATACCCCCTCCACGCACTAGTCATCAAGTGCCACCACCGACGTGGGGACCTAGTCCGTGTGGCAATTTCGCATAACCTTTCCTACCAATATCTGAGTCGCCACCCTAACTACCTTTTTGTTGATACTGGAGATCGCATAGCCCTGTTTCTTCTTCTTTAGCTTTTATTTCTTCTTCACAGCCTCCGCGATGGCCAAATTGTTTCTCTTCAACTCCAAGATGTCTGCGGGGTCCTCCCCTTTGCATGGAAGTGGGGTAATGCGATCGATTAAGTGGTCTGTGATTGGGATGGGCTCCTCCAGCCATAAACACCCATCATGCACCAAGAAAAGTAGCCGCTTGATGACGAATATTGTTATTGGGGTGCGGTGGAAATGCGACACCCATAGTAGGTTTAATAACCCTAGTTTTTCCACTCCACGCAACCACTTTCGCAGCTCCTATTCGATGACCCCCATCGTGGTGTTCTACTTGGGCTTCATGAGCTATGCAGTCTCTAGATGAGGGAATTTCTCATGGTCACTGAGATCCCAATATTCAAACTTCAAGTTAGGCACCCGCCTCAGGTGCATTCCCTCAAAGATGATTTCATCTGGGAGGAGCGTAGTCTGGAGAGAGCTCTTGCTCTCATCGAGATCCTTGGGAACTTTTTCCTTCCCCTTCCACGGGGGGTATAGGTGGGAAAATTTTTTGGAGGGTGCATAGGCTCAATTTCTTCCTCCATGCCTCCATCCTCATCTTCTTCAATTTTTAGGTCCTCCAGGTCTTCCTCCTCCTCATCAATTTCCAAGCTAACTACTTTCCCTTCTCCTCCATTGTTAACATGGTGTGCAGCAGGTTTCATGTGGACACATGCATCGAAATCATCAGTTTGTCTTTCTTTGGTCTCAGCATGTGCGGTGATTTAGGGATTTATGCCACAATCCGAGCACCTTCAGGGGCATCCCCCACAGTCAAGGCCTGTGTGGCCTCTTCAACGGTCATCTCTGCAGTTTCCATAACTTCCTCAATGCTGCCATTGTGTCCATCCAGAAATCTATCACACACATAATCAGGGGCTCAATCAATGCTCTGCATAGGGCTTTGTTCAAAATACATAGGGTATACAATAGATCAATTCTCAAATGACCAAGTGTTGTTTGCTGGGCAGCCCTTTGTAATTTATAGCGCCTTTTGAATTTGAATTCGACCACTCCCCCCAAATTCGGTTCATTAATGCTTCCTTGGCGGCAGATTTTCCCAAATCTTTCCCATAAATCTCATCTTAAATGCCTGCTGCCTACTCCATTTGGTCTCAAGTCGAGCATCACATCGTGAATAGTGAATCCAATGGTCAGTTTTTGGCCAAACCACGCAGCAACCTAACCCAACTTGTGTGCCCGTGGACCTTGTGACACTTTGCTTTTGTGCACAGCTCCAACATTGCACAACTCCTGGGCAGAGTAGTTTATTGGCCCGCATGTCCTTTTAGCTACTTGGAGCACTAAGATTATACTTCCCATGGCTAGTCAGGTGGTTGCACCAACTGTATAGGGTTTCATCTGGTCATCCATCACTTTTCTAGAAAATACCCACCTTTTCTTGTTACTTGCTACATCCTGCACTTTATTATCTGCATTGTGCCACCATAGTTGATCCATTTATTAATATGTGGTCCAATCCAAGGCATTAGGTTGATCAATTCTTGGCGATAATCCCCAAATTCATCGATGTGATCGTGCACACCTTGTTTTATCAGCCTGGGTTCTTTATCGAGAAAATCCTTCTTGATCCCATCCTCAAGATTCTTGACTTCTGCTTCTACTAGAGTGCTATTCTCCCTTAATTGCACCCTTTCTTTCATAAGTTCTTAGGGCCTAAGGTCACCCTGTCGGATTTCTTCTTCAGGACTCATGTGTTCTACTTCATTTTGCTATGCGACCCCCTCTTCCAAGGTTCTGCGAACCATTGTATCGACTGGTGCTGCTATACGCGGACTAGGAATTTGATACTCTGTGGGGATTACAGCATTCGTTCCATACTCTAGCCTTGGAGGTGCCTGTGCTGTCAATTTCTTGCACATGGTCCTATAAGCCCATAGAACCTCTGGTACACGTAGGTCCCAATTAGTCTTCTACACCTTGTGTACCTTGTTCAACACTTTGCATACTTCGCTAAAGGCTTCTGCATGGATAACCTTCTGCGCACTTGGCCTTTCCATACTTCGTGGTTCCAATTGGAGGGGTCATTTGTGCCATTGCCTTACCTACACCTGCTTACTGACCATGTATTCTAATGTGAAGGTTGTGTGCATCAACGTAGGTTTTGTACCATATGACTGTATCCATCTAGATAGGTGGGGGCAAAGATCGTTTCATCTGGTAATCTTGTCTATTAATCACATCTGAGGCTTCCCACACCGTATTCACATCATTCTCCTGCATTTGCACCAGTCCCTAAAGCTTCCTTGGTGCGCACCCCACCACTTCGTGGGCGTAGCATGCAGTACCCATTTCAAAGCTTTGAAACATTGATGTTCTGGCACCTCTCTTTCAAATATGTTCAGGAAGTCATCTACCTCACTTAAACCATCATACATAGGCAGATCCCTTACCTTCGTTGATACACAATGCAGCGATCTCTTCATCATGTTACAGTTCAATGTGGTTACCTCGTGTAATCGGTTCTTCCATCATTCTATCTCCTCGTCAGAATCTGATGTGCGGGAGCTTTCACGCTCCCATGAGATTCATCCGTACATAGTTGGATTTACCCAGTCTTGCTCTCGCATAATTATCATGTAGATGTAGTCTAAGTCGTCATCGCTTTCATAGTCACACACTAGCCCTATGTAGCACGATCCTTCTGCAGGGTCCAAGGGTACAACTATGTGCAGAGACTTTTTCTCAAAAATCATCTTGCGCTTATTCAGATTTATCGCCCCATTCATGTCAGTGGCCCAATATATTCCTAGTAGTGTGGGGTAGGGATTGTCGTCATCAATAATCTCTATCACTTCGAAATTTATTAGTGTGATTGCTCCTTCGATACCCACTGTGATTCCCTACAATCTTTCCATAGGTAGGATCTTTTGCTGGTTCGCCATTTGTAGTCGGAAAGGAGACCATTGCAGCATAGGCCTTCCCATGTGCTCCCATGTCTATTTTGGTAGAACGTTCATGTCTGATCCTAGGTCTAGAATCACTTGATCCATCTTGTATTCCCCAATCTGCGTGGTCAATATCATCTCTCTTCCGCTCCTTGTCACGTGCTTTCTGATCTTCCAAACTATGTGCAGTTCCTCTGGCATGGTCCCAAGGCATCTATTTATGATTTCTTGTATCCCCTTTACAGCCTTGCTGTCACGCAGTAGCTTCATGCACGTTTCTAGGAACATCGTAAGCATCGATGGGTCCATTTCTGGCTCCAATCTATCTTTTCTTCCTCAAGTGGAGGCATCAGTGAAGTTCTTCCTAGCTTCCATGAAGGTGTCCTTAGCACGCTCCAAATCAAACTTTGGTTCTTTCATCAGAGTCTTGCGAACCCAAGTACTCTCTTCAGACTGCTTGCCTTTGTCATCCCCTATTGTAATTCCACTTTGGAGCACAATATTCACATTAGGGTCTTCCTCGTGTGGCTCAGACCTCATCATTTGCAGGTTCTAAGTCGGGGGAGGTTGGAGCGCTCCCTTGTCACGCAGCCTCGCTATCACTGTGGGAAAATCCTTCGTTTCATGATCAAAAAATGTACAATATAATCATGATGCATGCATCAGATTCATACAATCATGGGCATAATGTCCTGGCCCTCCGTAATTGTAACATATTAGCTGTCTGCAACCTCTTCCAAGTCCTTCTCCACGTCGGCCTCATCTGCGCCCCTGAAATCTGGTTCACGCCATCCTTGCATTTTGGTCAAGGGGTTGCATTTCAGCCTGAACTCTGTAGGTGGGAGTCCCATCCATTATCAATTCATAGCTTCTGTAGGTGCACTCATCATGTCCCATTGACCTACAGAAATTACAAAACAACTACTGTGAATTCTACATGTACTTTTGCAACAAATGGCAGTTATTCGTAGCATGCTTCCCTTCTATTTGACAAATCTGCACCACAACATAGGTTTTGTGCTCGGTCCTACCTATGCCTTTGGTCTCAATGGCATTTTTCCTCCTCCCACAAGGTAATTCGCAAACACTAGATAGTGGTCCTTGTCATGACCCCGACCCTTATGTTTAACACATCGTACTTCGTCACACACCTCTCGGTGAGTTTTCCTGTCATGTTTCAGACTGTACATCTGAAGGCACAAGTTTTTCAACTGTGCATGAATCTACTGAACTCCTAGGTTGGGATCTTGTATCAGGGTCTCATACAATCTCATCGCAATCTCCAAGGCCTCGGCCTGAGTTGTTAGCCTCTATTGTGACAACGTGTTCCTTAGATGCAGTGTTAACGATGGTACAAATCATTCACAGTGTTGTCCATCTTTCAATGTCATGTTAGCTTCGTGAATTGTGCACTTCAGCCTCTGATCCAAATCCCAAGGGCTTTCGCCTGGTATATTTGTGATCTCCTTGAACCCAATGATCGATTGCGCTTCTGAATTCGACTTGCTAAATTCCCTATGTAGTGCAATTTGGATTTCTGTGATCCCTGCATTTGGATTGTCATTTGAATGCTTGATGTACCAGGTCAGCACAGGATCTTGCAGAGTGCTGACCAATGTTGCTTTCTTTATATTTTCATCCGTGACTCCCTGTGCTTCCCATACAAACTTTATCATGAACCAAAACTGGTCCAGATCTTCATTTCCTACTCCCTTGAACTCTGAGAACTTTATCGTGCTCACCATATTGACTCGTGGTAGTGATGGAGGTGGTATGGGAAAAGATGGGGGTGAAGACAGTGAAACTGGTGGTGGTGTGGGTGGGGTCATATGTGTGGAATCCTCTGCCTTATCAAATTGATCGCACTTCTTGGTGAGACCTTCATGAGCTCTTTCTTGTCCCCTCATTGAGGTGAAATCAAGGGGTTAGTTTCTAGTTCTATACTACCTTTGTTTATGTAGATTCTCCCACTTCGGATAGCCCGAAACATCAATCTATTTGCATAACCCTCTTTTCACATTGTAGCATTTTAATCCAAGTGTTCAAAGACTTAACTTACTTACTCGCGATCCTTTGAGAAAGTGTCTCTCTGCCTCGTTGTATCTGACTGAAGTATCTATAGGGAACTGGGCGATGAATCCTCCTATAATTAGATCGAGCCAATGATCAACAGTGCATGCGATCTTATCCTCTGATTCTTCCGACTGTGCACCAATTTTGGAGTCCACACAATAGGTCTGTCGAGCTTGCACCTTCCTTTGCTATCTGCTAGCTTCGTGATCCACTCATATAGGTAGCAATCTAACCACTCTTTCTTTGATAGTTGTGGATTCCTGTTCTCCTACGCTGCGAACTCATGAATATTCCTATCCAACCAATCTTCAATTCCTTTCTTTGTTGGAATCCAGTGATACGACATCAGACATCTCTATACAGATCCTGGTCCTGGCAATGGAACCATTTGTTGACTTGTTGGGGCCTGACCCAGGTTCAGAGTTAAATTAGCTAAACAAATCCCTATACTACAGGCCCTTTTGGCAACAGTCCGCGAGGCGCCAACTGAGGTCTCACCTGAAGTAGTATGGGGGGGTGCTAGAACCAGGTTTCTGCACCCTTGAGATGTCTTAGGGGTTGATTTGGTCCAACTGCTAGTCCCTGCTCATAGGTTGCTTCGCGCACCTCCATGATCTTCATGCCCTGATATATTCGTCTTCGTGCAGCCCCAACCAGGCATTGTGGGGCTTCCGCATCGCTAGAGCAGTGCTCTGCACTATTCCCCTAATTCACACCCGAGGTCTTACTTATCTTCTTTACACCAGTTAGTTATCTTCACGTAAATAGCTACCTTATGTTATATTCATTTATACAGGACATTCATATAAGTTCGCGTAGCAAATAAACAGTAAACTTGCAATGCATACCAAATAATACATAGAACATGAAAAGATACATAGAAATATGGTAAAACTTATCTTTATTAATTCTTCCCATGGTTACAGACTCGACTTGTCCTGCACACTTATCTGCAAGGGTCCACGCACTTAGTTGCAAATTACTAGGCTCCTATGCACATAGCTACAAAGTCTTCTCCTACTCTACAACCCAAAGAGACACTTACACTTCAACTCAATCCCTTAGACTCATCATGCTTCTATTTTCATTCATTGATTTCTTCTTTTTACACTTAGAGCCTCGCTTTATTTATACAATCCCATGGTCTGAAAACCATGGGTGGATCTTTCAAGCTGACATTACATTACAAAAACAAGGGTAGCCAACCCTGTGACTCTATTATGACTTCGCGCTCCGTGCCCACAAATCACGGAGCCTTTACGATGGACTTGGTCAAAACTTGGGCTCTAATCCCCAAAACATGCATTGGGGGGGATTCCATGCCCAACAGTTCTTCCACATTATTAGTAAATGGGAGGGTTTCATCATGACCAAGACTTCCGGCAGGGGAAGATTGGTTGGGGTCATAATTCTACCCTTTAGAATTCCCAGATTGTTCCCTTCCTTCACCAAATATCCCCATGTTTTCCAACACTCAGGCAACCTCTTCCTCATAGTCCTGCAGAGAGACATCCTATAGACTTGGAGGGGGTATGTGAGATGGCCTCGCCTAATTTATTGGAACTGGGGTGTGTTCCTGTCACTTTACCCTTGCAGGGCGTCTTTTATTTGTTGGGCACAATCCCAAAGAGGGATTCTTCCTTTTCTATGTCCTTTTTAGACCTGACACTCTTGACCCTTGTTGTTCAATTGCTGGACTTCTATAGGTGCTGCTAGAGTAGGATTTACAAGGTTATCCTAGGTTAGATATTGTTGGGCTAGTCCATGAGTGATGATTAGTTTGATCATCCCATGAAGCTTGATGACTTTATGTGGGTCCTTTTCTTTTCTGACCCATCGGGCAACATCATGCAATACAAAATTTAAATAAAATGGCAGGTTAACTGTAATTTTCTATTTTAAAATCGCTAATAGTTTGAGTTGGCGAGGTTTTACCACATCCTGTCATCCGTCACATGTGATTTACCTCTACACAATGGTTTTTGATTCTTGCCATGGCTGCCTCAACATTGTAGGGTCAACGCCTTTCCCTTTTCACACTAATTTCTCATCTGGATATTAAAAGACTATGACGGTTTGCTGCAGAAGAACATGTTTGTCTGTCCATCTTATTGCTTCTGCTGGTAGTCCAGTGAATTTAGCTATGATTGCTTCAGAGACTATTATGTTCTTGCCTCTCACCATTGTGTGTCCATTCTGTAAATTCTGCAAAAATTCCAATGTCACCTCCTTGTGAAATCCCTATAATCTGGTCAAATATTGTAACCAGCTGGCGCGCTCAAGAATTGCCAGGGCCTAGTCTAATACCCCGAGCACTGTGGGTTCATTTCGAATGGCCCTTCCTCCCATGGCTGTCATTTTTCTATCGCTGGTTCACTTGCATGCACTTATCTAACTCTTTCACAATTTGGAACAACAACAGAGAACGCTAAAGATTTTGACAAGAGAATGACGTTGTTTTGAGAATTAATATCACAGGCAATTAACTCATTTGCCTCATCAGCAGTATTTGACGTAGGATCATAATCAATTCGCATGTTGTACATAATGGTTTCTTTTTTTCCTCCAAACAAAAATGGTTTGATAATTATTACACATACGCAATCATCATGCAGTCCTTTAACCGAAAATCAGTTTAATAATGATCAAACAACTATCCATAAATTGTCACACATGTTGTTCATACGTAGACCATCCCCCCTCCAATCAAAAGAGGGTGTCCATGTCTACAAAGCATGGGAAACACAAGAGAAATCGTCGGTAAATAATAAATGCAAGAAAGCAATCAATAAAAGTGGCACAGTATACGATAATGACAATCAAAGAAGAAAACATCAACAGATTTGACCCGTAAATTAAAATAGAGATTTAAACGATTATATCAAAATATTTTTACCTTAGGTGGAAAAGTATCAAACACATGATTGACAGTAAATATTAATGATTGTCATTAAAGTGCTTAGACAAATATGATATAATGGATATATTATATAAGTTACCATGCATGTTGGCTTTTTAAGGATGTTGTTCAAATGGGAGATTTTCCTTTAGAAACGAATCCATGGGTGGTAATAGGATAGAGAGAATTTGGCAATGTCACATAGTACTTCAATACCACAAGAAGAGCCACTACTACTAGTAGGCATCCATAGCCTCGACATGGTTTCTTTTTAACCCTTCAAATGAGCCAGAGTCCTCTTTTTGATTTTTGGATGATTCTCCCTTTTCTTGCTATAAAGAGACCATTATGTTGGTATGGAAACTAGAAAATCATAGTGCCATTCACTAGGATATAACAAAGTGATCAACCTAGCTCGTGATGAGAACCCCTGTCCCTCTAATAGATTTAATTATCAAGAAGGTCATTCCCTTGGTTTGGTGGCCAAAATGGAATTCCACTAGTTACATCCTTATGATCATGGTAGGTTGGCTCATACTGAGACCCCTATACTCTTTAAGACAATGTTTGCTGCATTTTCATATTTCTATATTTTCATATTTTGATGCTTTTATTGTAAAAAGAGGGAGGCTCATTTACTCCTTAAGAGTCAGGGATGGCGTAAGAAGTAAAAAGAAAATGCCAATGAAAGTTATACTTTTAGCCCCATATCATCATATCAAAGGGATTTACTCATTGGAAAATATGAAAGATAAACCAACATGGTATTAAAATAATAAATCGTTTTGTGATGTGTCCAAAGAGAAGATATTCAGCCAATCATTATAGAGATGCACCATAATAGCTTTTGAATAAAGACAACCATCAAAAGCTTTCATAGTTCATAATGGTATTAACATTACTGTTTTCTTTTATCTTAGGCACAAATCCAACTAGATGCCTTTTATTCAAAACATAAAAATGAAATAAAATGACAAAAATAATGACCGATGATAAAACAACAAAAAGAAATCACAGTTTATTCATTCTACCAATTTAGACAACAAAAATACAAAAAGCGAAATCAGGGTTGTTCAATTGATTGAACAATAATCTTTCAATCGTTTGAACATCATACACTCAAAAAATGTTGTTTAATTGACTGAAAAACAATCGTTCAATTGATCGAACAATAATACAAAAGTGCAAAAAGTGTTGTTCAATTGATTGAACAACAATCGTTCAATCGATTGAATAGTAAAATCATAAAAACACAAAAAGTGTTTTTCAATTGATTGAACAACAATTGTTTAATCAATTGAACAAAAAAATCATAAAAATGAAAAAAGTGATGTTCAGTTGATTGAACAGCAATCGTTCAATCGATTGAACAGAAAAATCATAAAAATGTAAAACTGTTGTTCAACAGATTGAATATCAATCGTTCAATTGATTGAACAACGAAACCATAAAAATGCAAAAAGTGGTGTTTAATGGAATGAATAGTAATCATTCAATCGATTGAACAGCAAAATCATAAAAATGAAAAAAGATATGTTCAATTGATTGAACAGCAATCGTTCAATCGATTAAACAGCAAAATCATAAAAAACACAAAAGTGTTGTTCAATGGATTGAGCAACAATCGTTCAATCGATTGAACAACAAGATCGTAAAAATGCAAAAAGTGTTGTTCAATGGATTGAACAACAATCATTCAATGGATTGAACAGCAAAACCGTAAAAATGCAAAAAGTGTTGTTTAATTGATTAAACAACAATTATTCAATCGATTGAATAGCAATACTGTAAAAATACAAAAAGTGTTGTTCAATGGATTGAACAGCAATCGTTCAATTGATTGAACAACAAAACCATAAAAATGAAAATAGTGTTGTTCAATTCATTGAACAAAAATCGTTCAAGTGATTGAATAGAAAAACCCTAAAAATGCAAAAAGTGTTGTTCAATTGATTGAAAAGAAATCGTTGAACCGATTGAACAACAAAATTGTAAAAAACTCGAAAGGTGTTGTTCAATTGATTGAACAACATTCATTCAATCGATTGAACAATAAACACACAAAAAGTATTGTTCAATTGATTGAACAACAATCATTCAACCGATTGAATAGCAAACAAAACACGGAAACAAATAAGTGTTGTCCAATTGATTGAACAACAATCATTCAATTGATTGAACAACAAAAACACAAAGTGTTGTTCAATTGATTGAACAAAAATCGTTCAATCGATTGAACAACAATATGCACACAAAAATAAGTGTTGTTCAATTGATTGAACAATAATACACACACGGAAATAAGTGTTGTGCAATTGATTGAACATCAGTCGTTCAATCCATTGAACAACAATGCACACACGAAAATAAGTGTTTTTCAATTGATTGAATAGCAATCGTTCAATCGATTGAACATCAATACACACACGAAAATAAGTGTTGTTCAATTAATTGAACAACAATCGTTCAATAGATTAAATAGCAATACACACATGAAAATAAGTGTTGTTCAATTGATTCAACAGCAAATGTTCAATTAATTGAACAAAAATCATCAATCAATTGAACAAGAATACAGACATGAAAATAAGTGATGTTCAATTAAATGAACAACAATCCTTCAATCAATTGAAGAACAATACACAAATGAAAATAAGTGTTGTGCAATTGATTGAACAACAATCATTCAATCAATTGAACATCAATATGCAGATGAAAATAACTGTTATTCAATTTATTGAACAACAATCGTTCAATCGATTGAACAACACTTACAAAACACACCCAACAACAAGATGAATCTTTGTTGTTACATGGTGATGCCTAACTATATTGCAATGAACGTAAAGGAATATATATACGTTATTTACAACTAAAGAAAAATGCAATTTCAGGAGAGAAAAGTTGTCGGGTCATCACTCCCTGCAGCACAAATTTTGATGCAAGATCATCTAGACTTAGCTATTAATGTGATTGTATGTTCGAATGTTGTGGATAACATGAAATGAATTTCATTGACATAAGTGGTCAAATCAAATTTTAGTAGAGAGGGTTGGATCTATTGAATTTATTTTTCCTTCAATTATTGTAATAATTAGAGCATTATATTCTTTTTAGAATATGCGATAAGTTGTTAGGATATGTGTGTATCAAAGCTTGAGAATAGGGGTTTAATTGTTGAACTGATAAAAATAGAGATTGAGTTGTTAATGCAGTTAGAATAGGATTTGATCCATTAAAGAGGAAAAAAAGTAATGATAGAGGAAAAAAGAGAGGGAGCGAGAGAAAAAAGAAGAAGAGAGAGATAGGGTTTGAGAGTGAAAGAAACAGAGTCCAGACAAATTGATGTAATTGGGATGAGAGGGCCAAGACTCTGTAATTCCTATTTACTTGAATAATTGGTCTAAGTGTGGTGTGTACGTGTTGTTCCTGGTGTAGAAATTCCTTTGTAATCTGTGCATCTATGTTCTAGACCCTCACCGAGTAGTATTCTTCCATTTATGTGTTTTATTGAAAATATCAGTTAAATAGCATTAAGGGTTTTATTTCAATTCCATAGACTAAGCGCTAACCCTTTTTCATTATAAGCATGCTTCCTTCAAAGTTCCATGAGGAACTATGGGCAGTATTCCAAAACAATAAATGGTATTTTTCTAAATCGTGCGATTAACCTAAGGTGACGACATGTGGCATGTAGAAACCACTTATCTTGTGTACTCTCGACCGGCTACCTATCGTGCTAGTTGTCGCGTGATATTGTGCGACATCCATTGGATTTGGGTAAACGAGATCAATGGTGAAGATTAAAGCGCTTGGGGAGTAGAAAAGTCAAAGTGGGACCGGCGGAGATTGGTCAGTAAGTGGGACCTTCAGACTGAAACCCACGCATATAATCTAACTAACGTGTGATTCATTAGTTTTATAGCCAAAAAGTATTTTGGATTCAGTAGTCGACAACATTTGGTATTAAAGCCCAAGGATTAAGTTTTGCTACAACAAACATGCCACCTAGAAGAGGAGTTGGCATAGGTCAAGGAAGACCTGTAGCCAATGCCGTTTTGCTAGAAGAGATTGACACCTGTGTACAAGGATAGAGACATTGGAAACTGCTCAAAGGAGAGCACCTGATGAAGGAGATGTCTATGTTGCAGAGGAATCTTTTGAGGAAAAAGAAGAGGATGAAAGTGAAGCTGTCAAAGTTCTCAAAATGTTGGCCAAAGCAAGTGGAAGACCAAAGATCAAAATACCTTTGTATGATGTAAACCTCAATGTAAAAGAGTTGATGGACTGGATCAATTCATTAGACAAGTATTTCGACTATGAGGAGGTTGATGATAAAAAAAAGGTGAAATTTTCAGTTACCAGATTGACGAGCCATGCATCTATCTGATGGGATGGATTACAAACATCTAGAGAGAGAAAGGGGAAGCCCAAGATCAATCGGTGGGATAAAATGGTGAGTAAATTGAAAGGTAAATTCCTTCCAAAATATTATCAGTTAAATCTTTTCAGACAGTTACAAAATTTGAGGCAAAACAGAATGTCTGTCAAAGGATACACGGAAAAGTTTTATAAGATGAGCATTAGAGTAGGACACGTCGAGGATGATGTAGAAAAGGTAGCCAGATACATCAATGGATTGAGATATGCGATACATGATGAAATCAGTTTGTTGAGTTTGAATACAATTGAAGATTCTTATCAAGCAACTTTGAAGGCAGAGGAGGAGATGTTGAGGAAGAAAAATGAGAGGAATAGAGGAAAATGTCCAGCAAGAGGTAGAGGAACTACCAGATCAAAATTGCAGCACTCTCATAGTGAAGCAAGAGGTTCGAGTAGTAGATCACCAAAGAGGGGAGACTATGGTAGAGGGATATTTGCACCAAGAGGAAGAGGCTGAGGAAGAGAAATTCAGTGTTACACATGTGGGGAATGGGGACATGGATCATGGGATTGTCCTCATAATAAAGCAAAAAATCAGTGGAACGTGAATGTGGTTGAGGCAAAGGAAGAAAATCCTGAAATTGCAAGTAAAGGAGAACCACCCGAAGTAGGAGAATCCTTGTTATTGAAAAGGATATTGCTTAAAGCAGAAAAAGAGACAGGAGAGCCAGCTCAGAGAAAGAATCTATTCAGGACTACATGCAAGTCCAAAGGAAAATGTTGTAAAGTGATAATTGATAGTGGAAGCACTGATAACCTTGTTTCTACAGAAATGGTGGACAGGTTAGGATTAGTGAAAATAGTACACCCTACTCCTTACAAAGTATCATGGCTACAAAAAGGACATCAACTTATTGTAATAGAACAATGCAAGGTAGAGATGTAGATTGGTACTTATAAGGATGTGATATTATGTGATGTAATGCCAGTGGATGTATATCATATATTATTGGGAATACCTTGGAAGTTTTATCAAAAAGCTATGCCGGATGGGAGAAGAAACACTTACACTCTAGAGAAGGATAGAAATAAACACACACTCCTACCATTGAAGGATGAGGCAGGCAAAGAAGCACCTAGAAACAGTGTTATGCTGATAAGTGGGAAGGAACTGCTACAAGAAGTCAAGAAGGATGAAAAGATACATTTTACTGTAACAAGGAGACCTAAGGTAATTTTGACTTCCACAAACTTAGATGATTTATCTAAAGAAATCAAAACTCTGTTGAATGATTTTGTTTATATTATTGTGGATGCATTGTCAAATGCATTACCACCAGTCATGAGCATTAGTCATCACATTGATCTAATACCTAGAGCAAGTTTACCAAATAAAAAAGCATACAGGTTAACGCCTCAAGAAAATGCAAAAGTTGGGAGACAAGTGCATGAACTGATGGATAAGAGATTAATTAGAGAGAAACTTAGTCCATGTGTTGTACCAATAGTACTCAGTCCAAAGAAAGGTGGTGAGTGGCACATGTGTACTGATTCAAGAGCCATAAACAAGATTACTATCAAGTATAGATTTCCTTTACCATGCTTGGATGATTTGATGTATTGTTTAAGTGGGTCAAAGTATTTTACTAAAATAGATTTGAAGAGTGGATACCATCAAATAAGGATTAGAGTAGGAGATGAATGGAAGACTACATTTAAAACAAACAGTGGGTTGTATGAGTGGTTAGTGATGCCTTTTGGACTCACTAATGCACCTAGCACATTCATGAGATTGATGAATGAAGTATTGAAGGAATATGCAAGAAATTTTGTCATTGTTTAACTTGATGATATTCTAGGTTTTAGTTGAAGAAAAGAGGAACATCTGGAGCATCTTAAGTTGGTTATGAGAACTTTGCAAAAAGAGAAACTACTAATAAATTTGAAGAAATGCAGTTTTACGAAAGAAGAGTTAATAGATTTGGGGTTTGCAGTTTCTAAAGAAGGCCTGAAAATGGATCCTGAGAAAGTCAAAGCAATTTGGAACTAGCCAACTCGAAGAAACATATTTGAGGTAAGAAGATTTCATGGTCTTGCAAGTTTTTATAGAAAATTTATCAGAAGTTTTAGTCAGATTTTTGCACCAATTATTGAAAAAATTAAAGAAACTAATCAGCCATTCAAGTGGACAGAAGCAGAAAACTGAAATTTTAAGTTGTTGAAGAAGAAAATTACAAAAAAACCAGTTTTAGCTTTGCCTGATTTTGAAAAAGTTTCCAAGTTGCAACCGATTCTAGTGGAGTTGCAATTGGAGCAGTTTTATGTCAGGAATAGAGACCAATAGAATACTTTAGTGAGAAAATAAATGAAGCTAAGAAGAAATATTCCTCTTATGACAAAGAATTTTATGCTATTGTTAAAGCTTTAAAAAAATGGAGACATTATTTGCTACCAAAAGAGTTTGCATTGTATTCTGACAATGATGCATTACAGTTCATAAACAACCAGCCAAAATTGAACCAGAATCATGTCAAGTGGGCAGAATTTTTGCAGACTTCTACTTTTGTGATTAAACATACAAGTGGTAAGTTGAACAAAGTTGTTGATGCTTTGAGTAGGGTAAATTTCATTGCATGCAAAAAGACTAGTGATGCAACACATATTGCTAATCTGTTTTTTCAGAAGTTGTAAGGTTACATGGATTTCTTATAAGTATTGTGTCTGATAGGGATACAAAGTTTGTTGAGAATTTTTGGAGAACTGTTTGAAAGAAACTAGGTGCCAACCTTAGTTTCAGTTTAGCATATCATCCTCAAACAGATGGGCAGACCGAAGTGGTAAACAAAATCCTGGGAAACATATTGAGGAGTTTAGTGTATAAAAATCCTAAGCAATTGGATTTAGCACTTGCTTAGGCTGAGTTTGCTTATAATGATACTCCAAATAGGAGTGCTCGGATGAGTCCATTCGATATTGTTTTTAGGATGAATCCAAGAGGTGTGTATGAGCTTAGGAATTTGGGCAAATAAGAGACGATAAGTGCAAAGATTGAAGAGTTTGCAGAGTGGATGTAGAGACTACAGGAAGATGTGAAAGAAAAATTGTAGGAAAGTAATGGAAAATACAAACAAAGAGCTGATATGAAGAGAAGAGAAAAATAATTCCTAGTGGGTGATCTACAGATGCTGTACTTGAGGAAATAAAGGTTTCCTGTTAGGACTTACAATAAATTAAATATGAAAAAGATAGGGCCATGCATAATTGTTAGAAAGTTTTCAACCAATGCTTATGAAATTGAATTGCCAGAAGGTGTTGGAATATCACCTATCTTCAATGTTGCAGATTTTTATCCATACAAAGAGACAAAGTCAAAGCTACAGGATGAACCTCTAGAAGATGAAGTTTAGACTTTAAATTGGGAGGAACAAATGCCAAAGACAATCAAGAAAGAGGTGGAAGTTGTTGTGGAGAAAAGAGTGTCCAAAAGAACCAGAGGACAGGTTTATTTTTAGTATCTAGTGAAATGGAAGGGATAACCAATGGAGGATTCCAGTTGGTTAAGAACAACAAAATTACAGAAGTATGGAGTAAATCCTGAAAGTTTGATGAATGATTATTTTCTTCCCCAAGATTCTAATGCAGGAGTATCCAGACTTAGCCAACAATGCGATTGTATGTTCACATGTTGTGGCTAACATGAAATGAATTTCGTTGACCTAAGCGGTCAAATCAATTTCTAGTAAAGAGGATTAGATCTCTGAAATTTATTTTTCCTTAAATTATTGTAATAATTAGAACATTATATTATTTTTAGAATAGGTGATAAGTTGTTAGGATAGGTGTGTATCGAAGCTTGAGAATAGGGGCTTCATTGTTGAACTGATAAAAATATAGATTGAGTTGTCAATGCAGTTAGAATAGGATTTGATCCATTAAAGAGGAAAAAATGTAATGATAGAGGAAAAAGGAGAGGGAGTGAAGAAAAAAAAAAGAGACAGGGTTTGAGAGTGAAAGAAACAAAGGTCAGACAAATTGATGTAATTGAGGTGAGAGGGCCAAGACTCTGTAATTCCTATTTACTTGAATAGTTGATCTAAGTGTGGTGTGTACGTGTTATTCTTGGTGCAAAAATTCCTTTGTATATGCGTATCCATGTGCTAGACCCTCGCCACGTAGTATTCTTCCATTTATGTGTTTTATTGAAAATATCAGTTAAATAGCATCAAGGGTTTTATTTCAAGTCCGTAGACTAAGTGCTAACACTTTTTCATTATAAGCATACTTCGTTCAAAGTTATGTGAGGAACCATGGGAAGTATTCCAAAACAGTAAATGTCATATAACGTGGAAAAAAATGGTAAATGGTATTTTTCTAAATCATGCAATTAATCTAAGGCGGTGACATGTAGCATGGAGAAACCACTTATCTCACATGCTCTCGACCTGCTATCTATCATGCTAGTTATTGCGTGATAGTTCACAACATCTATTGGATTTGGTAAATGAGATCAATAGTAAAGATTGAAGTTCTCAGGGAGTAGAAAAGTCAAAATGGGATTGGCGGAGATTGGTTAGGTAAGTCAGACCTTCAAACTGAAACCCACGTGCATAATCTGATTAGTGTACGATTCATTAATTTTACAGCCAAAAACTATTTTGGATTCGGTAGTTGACATCAAATTTGCATGGTGGGGTCATCACATACCTATTTGCAAAAATATTCCTTGGTGACTAGTTTGTGATAAAGACGCACTCGATGTCCATTCACCTTGAAATAATGGCCAGAACCATCAATGGTAGTTAAGTTGAGAGTACCATTGTTATGTACTTCTTTAATTTCATAAGGGCAAGCCACCTTGTTTGTAACTAGCTTGGAAAGTCCTAGAATCTGGAGTCATAGAGGAGTGCCCAATATCCTTTTTGAAATGTCTTCTGTTTTATAAGACTGTCATGCCACCTTTCCCTTTGTTGTTGAATAATTGTAGTATGTTGTAGAGAAAGTAATCAAACCTCGTCCAATTTGTTTATTTGTTGAAGTCACTTGGTTTGGGCTTTTATAAGATCCAGTCCCACTTCCTAAGCTGTTATTAGAGTCTTTACTTCAAATTCAATAGGAAAAATAGGTTCTTTGCGAAACACAAGTTGTTGTCGAGAATATCTAGTAGTATTTCTCCAAGTGGTGTGATAGGCCCATAAGGCCTCTCACAGTCTAGCAGCCCAGTCTCACTGATGTGTTGAGACTGTCTTGGTCAAAATTTCTTCGATGACCTTATTAGTGCTAATTTCAACCTGCTCGTTTTCCTACGGGTGATATGAGGAAGTGATTCTATGTGTAATGTGTTGGTTTCTGAGAGTGGCTGTAATCTTGTGTCCTACAAATTGCCCTTCCCCCATCTGTTATCACTTCCTGAGGTAAACCATACCACACGAATAACCAAGAAAGGAAATTAAATAAAGATTCTTCTGTAGCTCTTGGCAAGTCTACTGTTTCTACCCACTTCATCACATAATATGTGGCAACCAGTATGTAGGCCTTTTGGTTTGATTGTGGATGAAATGGGCCAACAAAATCTAGCGCCCATCGCTCAAATCGTTCTATCACCAATTGGGGTTGCAGTGGCATTTCATCAGGTTGACCAGGTTGGCCCATCCTTTGGCAGCTATCACAAGCCTAGCCATATTTCTTAGCATCTTTAAAATAGTGGGCCAATAATAGCCCATCTGTAGTACCTTATGACCTGTCCTATGATCTGGGAAGTGTCATACATAGGGATCATCATGGCAAGCCTTCAGGATGTCATGAATCTGATCCTCAAGAATGCATTTGCTTATACACATATGATTCCTTGTGTGAAAAATGTATCTGCCAATCCAAGAAAATCGGGCACTACATTGGACAATCTATTTTCTTTCCCTTGTTATCAAGTGCTTGGGCAGCTTCCCTATTGCCAGATAGTTTTCTACATCTGCATACCATGGTGTTTTGACTGCTATATAAAACCAATGTTCATCTGGAAATTGGTCGTTCGCTGCCAATGAATCATTTACCTTTGGAACTTGAGATAGAAAATCAGGGACTAGGTTTTCCTTCCCTAGACAATCCTTGATGGTGATATCCAACTCCTACAAAAGAAATAACCAACAAGTCACTCAACCATTTGTAATAGGTTTATTGGATAAGTACCTAATGGCAGAATGATCAGTATACAGAAAACTTGATAGATAGTTATATAATGTCTAAATTTGTTTATGGCATAAATGACAACTAAGAATTCATTTTCTGTTACTGTATAATTAAGTTCAGTAGCAGTAAGATTTTTGCTTATATAATATATAGCATAAGGTTTTCTGTCCTCCTCTTCACTGAGGACAGTGCCTATTGCTGCATCTGATGCATCCATGGAGATGTGAAAGGGAAGTTCTTAATTAGGTCCATGTAATACTAGTGCCATCGAAACGAGCTTCTTTAGATCTGTAAAATTTGTGTCACATCTGTTAGACTATTTAAAGTCAACATTTCTAGTTAAAGAATATAAAGGCACATCAATTTGTGAAATTTTTTTGAGGAACCTGTGATAATAGCCTACATATCCAAGGAATATATGTACCTCCATCTAAGTACAGGGTGTAGGTAAAAAAAGAATTACCTCTATCTTTGCTGGATCTACCTATATCCCTACTGCAGAAATGTAATTTCCCAGGATTATGCCTTCGGTCATCATCATGTGACACTTGACATTGCTTAAACATAGCCTGGTAGAAATGCATCATTCCAAAACCTTCTCTAATGTTTGTGGTGCTTGATCAAAGTCATACCCATTTAGGGTAAAGTCGTCAATGTAAACTTCAAGCCCTTCATTTATTGGGTTAGCAAAAATGCTGAGTATGGGCCTTTGAAACATAGTTGGGGCATTTCATAAGCCAAATGGTAATACTCTATAAGAGAATTTACCCCATGGAAAGGTGAAGGTTGCTTTTTCTTGGTCTTCAGGGGTGATTTGAATGTGATTGTAGCCGCTCAAGCCATTTAGAAAGGAAAAGAATTGCTTCCCTACCAGAGTACTAAGGACTTGATCAATAAATGGAATAGGGAAATGATATTTTTGTGTTGCCTTGTTCAATTCCCGATAATTCACACAGATATTCCACTTCCCATTTTTCTTAGGGAAAACTACCAATGGAGAGATCCATTTGCTATCCCAAATGGGATAAATGAAATTCACGTCCAACGTCTTTTGTAGCTCTTCTTTTACAATATCCTTGAGATGCGGATTCAATCTCAGCTGAGGCTGCCGAATAGGATGAGCATCCTTTTCGGTGTAGATATCATGCGTACATAATTTTGGGTCTATGCCCTTCATGTTAAGGTAGTCCTATGCAAAAGCCGCTTTATATTTTTGTAGGACGTGAATGAGTTTCTGTTGTGGGTCGCTATCCAGGCTATCATTAATGTTTAAAACCTTTCCTTGTTCGATTTCAACAGGTTTTCTGTTATGAATAACTGTTGTCTGGATATGTTGATCATCAGTATCTTTCAAATGGTCTTCAAGGCTTCATTATCAAGAATTTCTTTTAACATTTGAAATTTGACATTTTTCACATTAACTGGCTAATTGGTAAAGTTGTTGATAACATCATCTTCAGTTTGATTCTTGAATTGAAGTTCCTCTACTACTGTAAGTGGTGAACGAATTCTTTCTTCCAGGTATGTGGGTAGTTGTTTACATATTTTTAAATAGGGTAGACTTGGTTTGGAAAGAGGATATAAAACAATATTGTTTACGGAATCCCCTTTGGCGATAGCCATGCTTCCCTCTCGGCAACCTATGTAAGCATCGGCTATTGCCAGCCAAGGTCAGCCCAAAATTAGAGGGTGCCCATCCAATCGACTCTTTGGGTTTATAACAAGAAAATCTACCAAATAATCCCATGAATCAATAGAAACCACAATGTCCTGTAAAGTTCCCTCTGGCCTCACCACCGAATGATCAACAATTTCTAGTAGGGTGGTGGTTGGTTCTAGAGTTGTAATACCGAATGTCTGACAAGTTTCTACTATTAAGATGTTGATGGTTGCACCCAGATCAACTATTGTGTTTGGAACAGAGTGTCCATATATTTGAACTGCAACAATTGGATTCCCATGATCTTCATATTTTACTAGATTTTCCCCTCCCAAGAGTAAATCAGATAATGTCCCTACAACATGAATGGTGGGTGAACCTTTTTTTTCCACACATGCTTATTTACACATAGCTCTTTAATTTTTTTAGCATAAATAGGAACATATTAGATGGCATGGAGGAGAGTAATCTTAATACATCGATTTTTTAGTTCCCCTACTGTTGGCACTCAGAATTACTCTCCCCTTTACAACTTTTCTCTCTTCTTTCTCTTGTTTCTCCATAAAAGACAAATCCCCATCCCTGATAAATGATAAATTTTGTCTCAAGGAAGACATTAAATGATTGACATGTTAGACATTTATGTTTTGCTATTTGAAATAAGTTTTTGCAATTTAGCTACGGAATCTAGCCCATTCTGTAGCTAACCGTGTGTTTCGTAGCTACTTCCATGGTTGAACAGGTTACAGGTGTCAAAAGAGGAAACCGACCACATGGGCATCTCTAGAATGGTCACGACATGGATCCTATCCTAGTCAACCAGCTCAAATTGACAAGAAGCCAGCTAAAGACCACAGTTAAATGTGGAGTCAAATGAAGAAACCCAGGAGGAATAGGACTCCGTGTCCATTCTTCATGGCTAATTAATAAATCTGAGAGTTTTGTTGTAGCATTTACTTGAACGAACCACTGGTGATAACAGTTTCACACAACTACCTTGCTGACTTAAATTCACCTGTAGTTGATCACCCATTCATGCATATCTATTGTAATATGTGGACCACCTGTAGCTAAATTCTCTCAAAAGACAGTTATGATTTTTCCTTTAAATATCAGTTGTAAAGAACTGAGAAGGAGTTTGAATTTCTTCACATATTAAGCTCAGACTTATAGCTCTTAATTTTTAAACTTATTTTCATGTTAATAATATGAAGTCATGTTTGACCAAGTGATCATTTGAAAGAGTATCTTCAGCCAGTTAGCAGCTCAACTCAATCAGTTGCAGATGGCCCCTGCATTGAAAGAGGTTTCTCTATTGTTATTTTGTTTACTATTTAGTTTAGTTTCATTAGTTATTTTTAGCATTGTTTGTAGTTTAGGTTGGTTTCCTATAGTTGTTTCATTTCAATTATGCCTGTAGTTGTTTCCTTTGAATTCTGTTTAGTAGCATAATGTTAGAATTCAATGGTGCGGTCTTGTTTTTTCTATCTATTTCATAAATGAAAACTTATTTTTCTTTAACAGGGTAAGGTGGAAAATTAAAAATAATGCATTTTTGATTAGCTTACTTACTGATTGCTTCCTCTGTTATTTACTTCCTAGTTCAGATTGCTAATGCACTGTGTGGACAAATGTTTTTGGTCAGCATTTCAAGTGGATATCCATCCTATACTAAATGATTAAATATTCATTTCACACAAGGATTGTAATCACTTAGTTGCTCCATGCATATTTGATTTAGTCCTTTAAATTGTAAAGTATAGTAATTTTCTTGTTTGCCATCTCAAGAAAGCTATCTTTCCAAAATTGGAGGCTTTGACAACTAAAAGTGCTTTAGTCAGTTTCATTCTCTGTAATTATTTCAATTTGCCTTACAAATTCATCTCTTAGTTTTTAACTTAGGAATAGAAGACAAGATAAGATAGATACTCTGTTTTTCCTTCATGTAACTTAGATTTTGATTAGCTCACCTTTAAGAAATTTAGACTTAGTTTCCTCATAATTGAGACTATACATCATTAGGAATTAAGGAAACCCCCCAAAACAAAACAACATAAAAAAAATTATACAAAACAACGAAGTAAGAAGGGTTACTTAGCACAAACAGTGCACTACACTTCATCAGCTTACGATACCCGGTTTGATAACTTATGTAGAGCAATTTAGGACACCAAATTGACCAAAAATTTTGGAATTGTTGCCAGGGAAGTGTAACTAGGTAGCCTTATCTCTTACATTCAAAAAAAATAAAATGACATGCATAGAGAAAGAGACTCTAGGGGTAGATTTATAGCTAGGGGGAAGAAGTTCAATTCCTAGAACACCACCTACTCCACCAAGAACAAGAAAATATATACCTCCATCCCAAACTCATACTCCCATCCATAGGACTCCTGAAATTCCATGGGCAGAAATCTAGTCAAAAGAATATCCTACTTCATCTACCAAGTCAGTCATAGGGGAGAAAAATCTTGAATCTCCAATAGCAGGGATAGCCTTTTTCACCTCCACAGGAGAACACATTCTAGTTTAATAATTAGGAATACCTGGTGAGGAAGAAGAAGTAGAAACTCTCTCTCATTTCCCATTAATAGAAGAACCAGAGGAGGAGAAAGTAACCTTGTAGGTTTAACCCTATACTGACCCTGAAGAAACTTTAATGGTAGAAGAAGAAAAAGATGGAGAATTCACACTATTTGGAGGAGGGGGTAGAGGAAGAGGTAGAGGAAATAATGGGGGAGGTGGAGGAAATAATGGAGAAGGTAGAGAAATAATGGAGGAGGTAGAGGAAATAGGGAAATAGATAATTCTTTTGGATTCCCTATAGTGGATGAGGAAACAAATGCCACAATGAGAAATATCTCACCTTCTGTCCTCCCAAACTTCCATGGGTTGAAAAGTGAGGATCCTAAAACATTCTTATCTGAGTTTGAAGTCTTGTGCAGAACTTATGACTATCTAGGAGACTCTCAAAAACTTAAATTGTTCCCTTCAACACTGAAAGGAGCTACTCTAAAGTGGTTCATGGGGTTAGTCACTTAGTCCATTAGAACATGGAATGACATGAAATAAACTTTTTTGGATAGGTATTTGGATTATTGCACGCCTACCAATCACAAAGATGAAGTGTTCAAAATTATACAAAGAGAGGATGAAAACGTAGAGGATTTGATTGAGAGATTCAGCTATAATTTGAAAAGAGAAAAGATGGACAATTTAGATGAAGATACCTTGAAAGCTCTTTTATTAAAAGCCATTAGAAATGAGTGGATAGATATCCTTAACATGATGGGGAAGGGAGATATCTCTCAACTCCCACTAAATGATATAGGAGAATTATGTGTTCATCTCTTAAGAGGGAAATATAAAACTGGGAAAGGTCCAAGAGATCCTTCTCTTGTTAGAGTAAAAAAGTTTGCAATTGGATCTGTAAGTAGGGTAGAAATTGGTAATATGGTTAATGAATTTAAAACTAACATTCTAGGGAGTGTTAGTGAGCAATTAGACACCCATAAGTTGCAAAACAAGCAGAAAATCGAGACTGATGCTTTAGCCATTTTTTGTCCAAAATGCATAAAAAACATGCTCTAAGGGAATGACCTTTAGATGCCAAAGTTGTAGAAACTTGTATGATTTACTCAGAAAACCATGAGACCAAGGGTTGTTCTTCAATTCCAAGTCTTAAGGTTGTCTTTCAAGAGGAAACAGTCCCAAATTCTTCAGAACCTCTTTGTTTTGTTGCTAGAAGACTTTGGTAGGGGCCACAAAATCAGGGATTTAACAATCAAATGTATCTTCAACCCCCACCAAATTGGAATTCTTGGCAGAAGCCTTGGTCTCAACCTCAATATCAATCACAACCATGGGCATAAGGAGTACAAAATCCTTATGGGAGATTTTCTCAATATTACCAATATCCTTCATCATATCATAATTATCCTCCCCCACACATTTCACAACAAAATCAGTAGCCACAACTTCAAAGCAGAACCCTCAAATTTCATTACCATTTCCACAAAAATTTCCACAACAAAACCAAAATCCTCAACTCTTACTGCCATTTCAACAGAAACCAAAGCATCTCCCTGCCAAACCATTATCAAACCCCAACAATAAAAACCCTCAGAATGCTTACATGGTATAAGGACAACAATTTCCAACCTATATGATTACTCCTTTAGATATTAATGATGTTCAACTAAGATCTGGTAGGATATTAGAAAAGGCAAGACCTTCTGTAGTTATTCAGGAACAAGACAGTTCTGAGGAAGATTCTCTAAAAGTCAATAAAAGTTTTGAGGGAACATCCCTCCAAAACAAAAACAAAAAGAATCAGTGAACACAACTCCTATCATTGAGCAACCAACATCTACTTCTACACCTCCCTTTTTTGAAAGATTGCAAATTGATAGAGGGGTGGAAAAGCAGATCATGTTGCCCAATTATGATTATCTAGATGAATTGAAGAATGTCTGTATCAAAATCCCTTTGCTACAAGCCATTAAAGAAATCTCAATTCTAACCAAAAAAATAAAGGAGTTGAGCATAAAAAAACTAGGAAGAAAAGCAAAAGAAACAAAAAGAATTCACTTGGTAGGAAAAATAACAGATATAATGATGGGAAAAATTACCATACAAAAATATGTGGATCTAGGAATTCCAATTGTGAAAACACATATTAATGGAATTGAAATTCCAAATACATTGATTGACTTAGGGGCAACAATAAACATCATGAGCAAACAAACTATGGAGCAGCTCAAGCTTCCTAATCTTCTTTACACACCCACCTTACTGCAACTAGCAGATAGATCAGTAATCAAACCAGATGGAGTGTTAGAATATATTTCAGTATCCTTATATTCTTGGGAATATCCTGTTGATTTCATGATCTTAACTCCTAATAACAATCTAGGGGGGCATCCACTCATATTAGGAAGACCTTGGTTGGCCATAGTTAATTCTTTTATTAGCTGTAGAATTGGTGATATGTATATTTCTGTTGGTAATTCAACAAAAACATTTAATCTATATCCTCCAGCAAAAGAAATCACAGAAATGGATGAAAAAGAATGGATTGATGATGAAGATGATATTCAGCCTTTCTTTACTATTTCAGATATTAGTAAAGATAGTCAAATTTTAAATACATTGGAAGATTTTGAATCATCTTCAGAATATGACCATGAGCAATTTCAAGAAAAATGTAATGTTGAATATTTGTCATCTAGGCAGATGTCTCTCTATTCTATGGAAGATTTTGGTAGCTCTACAATTAAAATATTTCCAGGTAGGACATTGAACATAAACAAAAACTTGGAGAAACTACAACAAGAAGAGCTAATCAAAACATTACAAAAACATTCTGTTGCATTTGCATGGGAATACACTGACATGAAAGGCATTAATCCTAAGACTTGTATCCATCACATCTATATTGAGGAAAATTGTAGACCTATCTGACAACCTCAGAGAAGGATGAATCCAAATCTTAGAGAGATTGTGAAAGAAGAGCTCCAAAAATTACTAAATGTAAACTTCATTTACACAATTTCAAATAGCCAATGGGTTTCTCATTTGGTAATTGTGCCTAAAAGGAATGGTAAATGGATTGTGTGCATTGATTATAGAGAACTGAATAAAGCAACCCTTATAGATCATTTTCCTTTGCCTTGTATAGATCAAGTGTTAGATACATTAGCATGTAAGAAGTATTTCTCATTCTTGAATGCTTTTAGTGGTTATAATCAAATTTAGGTAGCACCTGAAGAACAAGATAAGGCCACATTTACTTGTCCATGGGGAACTTATGCCTACTGAGTACTTCCTTTTTGGTTATGTAATGCACCTGCAACATTACAAAAAGTAGTACTAGGAATTTTTCTGATCTAATACATGATTGTGTAGAGGTATATATGGATTATTTTACAGTCTACGGGAATACATTTGAAGAAGCTTTGGAAAATTTGGAAAATTTTCTTAAAATATGTAAAGAAACAAACCTTTCACTAAGCCATGAAAAATGTTTTATGATGTTTACAGAAGGTATTGTTTTAGGACATCACATTTCAGGAGATGGGATTAAAGTTGACAAATCTAAAGTTGAAGTCATCTCTAAATTATCAATTCCAAATTGCCAAAATGATGTTATAAGTTTTCTAGGATTTACAGGATACTATAGAAGGTTTATAGAAAATTTCACTAAAATAGCATCCCCACTCTTCAAATTTCTTACCAAATATTGTGAATTCAATTGGAATTCTGATTACCAGTTGGCATTTGAAACCTACAAAACAAAAATTTCTAAAGCACCCATTTTAAGAGGTCCAAATTGGAAACTCCCTTTCCATATTTCAAAAGATGCTTTATATACAGCTCTGGGAGCTTTATTGGGACAAAACGACCTGATTCCTTATGCCATTTACTATACAAGTAAGAATTTGACTCCCACTAAGTTAAATTATACAGTGACTGAAAAGGAATTTTTAGCTGTTGTTCCTGAAATTAACAAGTTTAGACACTATATAACAGGATATGAAACCTTTGTTCATACAGATCACACTGCAATTAGATATTTAATGAATAAACCTGTTACTAATGGCAGAGTTACAAGATGGATTTTACTTTTGAAAGAATTCAACATTACTGTGCTAGATAGACCTGGAAAACAAAACACAGCTTATGATTTCTTGTCTAGGCTTCAGAATATCAAAGAAGATTCTACGGTTGTAGATAAGTTTCCTGATGACTATATTTTTTGTAGTAACTACTCAAACTCCTTGGTTTGCAGATATTTCTAACTATTTAGTGGTAGGGAAGTTATCTTCACATTTGATTCCTAGAGAAAAAAGAAAAATTATTCAGGTAAGTGCAATATATTCATGGATCACTAATGAATTGTATTAAACAGGCCCAGATCTTGTGATCAGAAGGTGTGTCAGGGAAGATGAAATTCCTGAGATTCTTAAGGCATGTCATGATGAGTTGTGTGGTGGACACTTCGTTGACAAGAGGACAACCTATAAAATCTTTTATTTAGGATATTATTGGCCATCCATCTTCAAATATGCTAAAGAATATGTCAGGAGATGTGATAGCTGCCAAAGGGTAGGGAAACCTTCTCCCTCAAGTGAAATGCCATTACAAATTTAGGTACTCATCAAACCTTTTGAAAAGTGGGCCTTAGATTTTGTTGGGCCAATTAATCCTCCATAAAATAAAAAGAAGTATATATTGGTATCCACTGATTATGTCACTAGATGGGTAGAGGCCAAAGCATTACCTTTTTATAATGAAAAATATGTAGTGAATTTCCTTTTTGAGGACATATTTACTCGTTTTTGTAGGTTTTAACCATGTATAGAAATTACTTGCATACAAATTTTAAAACAAATAAAATAAACAATGCAATAGAATAACATATAAAACACATATATGCAGAGATTTTCCCCTGGATCCCAAAACTGGGAACCAGCTTGATTTTTCATTATTTTCCTTTCAATGTTATAATACATATTTATACATGCCAAAGCATCCAATACCATGGACTGAAAACCATCGCATCCAATACCATGGACCAAAAACCATCGCATCCGAAAAAAAAGTGTGAAAATCAAGCACAAAACAATAGGTGGGTCCGCCCATCGTAACATGGGGTTACGGGTACACCTCAAACCCCCTGTGACCCACCCCCCCCCAACACTACACAGTCAATGCAACAAAGGGGGGCTCCGCCCCCCCTCTAACCCCCTGGTTAACTACATAGGCTAGTGGTGGAAAGAATATAACACAACCCAACATTCTCCCACTTGTTATTTTCTTTCCATACGAGGCCACAAGAGAGCTTAGTCATTTTTCCAGCCCTGAAATGCCCATTGTCTCTCTACACCAAGAGAACTTCTTAGAGCTCACAGATTTTGTTAATGCATCTACAGTGTTCTTCAAAGTGTCCACCTTTACCAACAACACCTTTTTGTCTTCTATCATATCCCTCACAAAGTGATACTAAACATCAATGTGCTTTGTCTTTTAATGATATGCGGGGTTCTTTGCCAAGAAAATTGCACTTTGGCTATCACAGTATATCCTTATAGCTCCTCGTAATAACCCCATACTTGAACACAATTTCTGCAACCAAAATTCTTCCTTGCTCTCATGAGTCGCTGCCATGTATTCTACCTCTTTACTTCTGTACTTGATAGTTCCACTATAGATTGTTTCTTACTCATCCAACTAACTACACCTCCAAATAGTTAAAACACATATCCACTTGTATATCTTCTTTGATCTAGATCTACAGCCCACTCTGTATCAACAAAGCCACAAATATCCAACATTTTGTCCAATATTGATCTTCCTTGGTAGCACAAACCATAATCACTAGTGCCACGCAAATACCTGAAAACCGGCTTCACTTTTATCTAGTGCTCGTTCCCTAGTTTTGACATAAACCTGCTCAATACTCCCACTTCATGTGTAACGTCTGGTCTAGTACAGACCACTGCATACAGAAAGCTACCGACTGCACTTGCATATGGAACATGGGACATGTCCTCTTCCTCTTTTTGTGTCTTGGGACACTATTCAGAAGATAACCTCACACCTACAGGAATAGGAACCTTCACTGGTTTACTATCCTGCATATTAAACCTCTGCAGTATTGTCTTGACATACTTCCTCTGGTTTAACCAGAGCTTCCTATTTGCCTGATCTCTTTTAATTTCCATGCCCAAAATATAGTTTGCAGCACCAAGATCTTTCATGTCGAATTTGGAGGACAATTGGGTCTTTAAATCCTGAATAATTTCTTTGTAATTTTCAACCAGCAACATATCATCCACATACAATACCAGCTAAATAACATGGTCACCAATTAATTTGAAATACACACAGTGATCTGCTTTTCTTCCGGTGAAGCCAAGTGCCTGTATAAATGTATCAAATTTCTGATACCACATCCTTGGTGATTGTTTTAACCCATACAAAGAATTCTTTAATTTGCATACCAGTTCTTTCTTACCCTTCACCACAAAGCCTTCAGGTTTCTTCATGTACATTTCCTCTTCCAAATCCCCATGAAGAAATGTTGTCTTCACATCCATCTGTTCTACCTCAAAATCAAAAGCAGCAGCAACAGATAAAAGTAATCTAATAGAAGTTGCCTTGGAAACAGGAGAAAAAATATCACCAAAATCAATTCTCGGCACCTGGGAATAACCTTTTGCTACCAACCGAGCTTTGTATTTCTCTACATTCCCTTCCGCATTTGTCTTCTTCTTGAACACCCAGTTACTGCCAATGGGTTTCCTTCCAGTCAGCAACTCCACCAGATCCCAAGCCTCATTTTTTGCAAAGATGCCATTTCATAAACCATGGCCTCTTTCCAGAGTTTTCCATCCTCTTAATCTACTGGTTCCTTCATAGTTCTAGGATCATCATTAGTAGTAGATAAAGAAAAATTTGAACAGAAAGCAAATGGACTATAACTTTTTGGTTGCCTTCTTTCTCGAACTGATCTTCTCACACCCGGAGTTGGTGGCTCTTCATCTTCTGATTCCTCTTCTACTGTAGAGTCTGATTCTTCCTCATTAAGCTCAAACTCTATCTTCTCAAGTTCATTTGGTTGGACTTCATGTTTAATAACATATTTTACATCCCTGAACACCACATCTTGGATGTACACAACCATCCCTATGACTGGGTTCCAAAGCTTATAACCCTTTAAACCATCCTTATACCCAATAAAGATGCACTTTTTAGATTTACTATCCAACTTGGTGTTGGGTCCCAAACGTGCATCTTCCCTATATACCTTTTCAGCCTTCTTTTCCATTTACTTGATCCACCAAGCTTTCAAATCATTGCATATTAGTGTAAAAAGAGCTTATGAAATGGTTTCCTAACTATGTTTATGACTGCTGTTTGATTTAGATTTTTGTTCAATCAGCTGCGGAAATTTGTCACTTTCTGCAGCCAGCTCAAGTTTCTGCGGCCATTTTGTTAAAGACTATGTTACAGGTGTCCAATGGAGAAACCGACCACATGGGTAAGCTGCAAATGACATGTACATGGAGCATGTCCCCTTGGTTTAGCCGAATCACTCATAAACAGCCATGGTCAAAGACGGTCAAAGGAGGGGTCAAACCAAGAGTTTTGTGGTGGCACGGCTCTGTTTTTCCCACGTGAAGCTTTGCATGGCAAGATCCTCAATTTCCGGAGGTGTTCCAAAACCTGTGAAGCAATCCTTGAACCGAATCGAGCAGCCACCACTCCATGGATTTATCTGTCATGATTACCATACCGCTAGATCTTAGGCCGTGGAGATTTATGTGTCTGTTTGGCAACATAGAATCTAGGAATTAGTTATAACATTTTCACTTATAAATAACGCGTTGGTATACGCTGGATAGTTAGCTTTTCAGATGTAATTTTAACTGTTGTTATAAGCCCACTGTACCGTGCTTTACTTTTGTCTTATTACTGCACTTTAATATATGAGAAGACAACATTCTTGAATTCGATTTGTGACTGAGTAGTGAATGGTTGAGGTTGCAGAGGGCCCCTATACACCAAGGCTCTGTATCTATTGTATAGTTTCTTACTTGCTTTCATTTACTGCTTTTATAATCATTATCTTGTATATATTACGTTGTTCTGATAATCATGTTAACTTCTGTCCATATTTTCTTTTATGTTTTCTCATGACTGTTAGCTGATCAATGCTTTTCTTACAGGTTTTTGTAGGTAGCCCGGGAAAAATTACATAGTTTTAATGACTACTGACATGAGATCATCTTGTCCTTTCTACTGATTCATTTACTGAGTTTTAATTCCAGCATTGTCATTTCTTTCAGTTTTGCTTTGCTTATTTACTTTTCTGCCACTTAGATATCATATTTCTCATCTGTTTATGATTTCCTTCCTATAGCCAAGCGACTCAATCAGTGAGGAATCAGAATATTATTTGATGTAGTATGATTTAGTTTGCTTTCCTGCAAGTTAGTGATTGAATTACTTATGTAATTTTCAAGAATTGAAATATGAATGAGTAGTTAAATCTTAGTTTCCTTTTATGCAATTTGATTTCCGGCAATTTAGATATCATATTACTCAGCTTGTTTATGATTACTTCCTATAGCCGGAGCGAGTCGAAAGGTGAAGGGTCAGAATGTGGGTTGAAGTAGTGTGATTTAGTTTGCTTTGCTTTCAGTCTTTGAATTGCTTTGAGTTCAGTTTTTATTTTCTTTTTAACACAACAGTAAGGATACTGGGCCATTGTCACTAGTTTACTGTTTTGGTACATTTATTTCCTTTTTAGAATTGATTTCATCACAGTTAGTTTGAAACCTTGTTTTTGAGAACTTTAAAGTTTGGAAAATCATTGTAGAAATCACCATTACCATCCACACTTGAATCATTGTAGAAGTCACCATTACCATCCATACTTGACTTTCAATTTCGCCATCTCACATTAGGGAATCCACAGAAGATAAACCCAAAAACAAACTAAAAAACTCAAAAACGACAAAAGACTAAGAAATCGGCTATCTTGCATATACAGTGCACTTCACTTCAACAGTTTACGACTCTCAGATTGACATTTTAAATAGCAATTTAGGACACAGTAAATTGACCAAACACCTGGTTTGTTTCTCCTTTGGAACATGTACATATACATCACATCTAAATACCCTCAGATGTGAAAGAAAGGGTTTCTTATGAGTCCATACCTCATGTGGAGTCTTATCCTCCAATGCTGATGAAGGTGACTTGTTGACTAAGTAACATGCAGTATCCATCGCCTCTGCCCATAATTCCTATCCTAACCCAGCACCACTGAGCATGCTTCTTGCCCTTTCCATCAACGTCTTATTCATTCTCTCTGCAACTCCATTTTGCTGAGGTGTATATGGAGTAGTCTTCTATCGTGCTATACCACACTTCTTACAGAATTCTTCAAATTCCTTGCTGCAAAACTCTCCACCATTATCTGTCTTCAACACCTTTATCTTCTTCTCTGTCTGATTTTCCATGAGAGCCTTAAATTCTTTAAACCTATCAAAGGCTTCAGATTTCTTCTTAAGGAAATATATCCATGTATTCCTTGAGAAGTCATCTATAAATGATACATAGTACATAGACTTACCCAGGGATGGAACCTTCACAGGTACAAACACATCACTGTGCACAAGTTCTAATATTTGTTTCGCCCCCTTACTACCATAAGGGAAACTCACCCGATTTTGCTTCCCATATACACAATTTTCACAGAAATCAAAATCTAGAGAGCTATTACTCATACCTTCTATCATACCTTTACCATTAAGAATTCGAATGCCCTTCTCTCAAATATGTCCAAACCTTTGATGCCACAACATGGTCTTCTCTCCAGAGACCACTAGATTTTCTACTCCACTTTTAGCAACCACAAAACTGTTGCACCCATAAATAATAGTTCTACCTTGTAGCTTGTAGAAAGTTCCAATTCGAACTCCCTACATCAATACCAGTGTTCCCTGAACCGTTTTGTAGGTATCCTTCTCGAACACTGCTTTTACACCTACATCATCCAACTTGCTTATAGAAATCAGATTTCTGGCCAATGCAGGAATATGTACAACACCTGGAAGTGTTCTAACCCTTCCACCTTGCAACTTCAACTTTTCTTTTCCGCGAACAATGATTCTAACCTTCCTATCATCCCCTAAGAAGACATCACCACCATCATATTTCTCATACTCACAAAACCACTCTCTATGGGGAGTGAAGTGGAAGGATGCACCTGAGTCAATCAACCATGCCTCATGATCTACATGTGTACTTGAAGAAGCCAAATACACATCCCCACCTTCATCTGAGGTGGTTTTTGCCTCTATGGAAGGACCATCATCAGATCCCTTTCCTTTATCAGGAGCTTTAGATTTATAATCCCTTTTGTAGTGCCCTTCCTTTCCGCATTTCCATCACACCACCTTTACAGGTTTTCCTAGAGATTTAGATCTCCCTCTAGATTTAGATCTCCCATTCGATGACTTATTTTTGTTTCTATTTTGGGACCGTCCACATATAGACAAGTCATCACCATTCTAGATCTCCATATTTTTCCATCTCATCTCCTCCGTCAGCAAGGTTGAGACTATTTCATCAAACTACAAGGAAGTTGTGTTGCTACCTATTGCAATAACCAGACTATCCCATGAATCTGGTAGAGAACACAACAAACTAATGCACTTATCTTCATCTAAAATTTTAATATCAATAGATGCTAACTAACTTACCACAATATTAAATGCGTTCATATTCTCTGTCCCTGAGTCTCCATCTTTTATCCTCAGGTTATACAGCTTTTTCCACAGGAATAATTATTCACCAGAGATTTAAATTGGTAGAAAGTCCCTAACTTGTCCCACAAAGCCTTCACCGTAGCTTCCCCTAATACATTCAATAATACTGAATCTGAGACACACAATCATATTGTGGTCTTTGCCTTCCGATCCAACTTCTTGTATTCTCCATTGGACACTCCTGTTGGTTTAGTACCCAGATCTACTGTGATCCACTAATATTTATCCACCAACAGATCCTCCATCTTGAGTTTCCACAACTCAAAACTCCGACAATTAAATTTCTCGATATCTATCTTTGCATTGCTCGCCATCTTCTTCCACCACCAGAATCGATCTCGTAGATCTACCATTGAATAGGGTCTACCATAGGCCTAAGCGAAACTCCTCAGCAACAAAGCTGTCCCCTTGAAGCCAAAACTGCTATGATACCAAATGCAGGTTTTAACCCCGTACAAAAATTACATGCATACAAATTCTAAAACATAGAAAATAAACAATGTGAGAGAATAACACATAAAACACATATACAAAGAGATTTTCCTCTGGATCCCAAAACTGGGACTACCAGCTTGATTTTTCATTATTTTCCTTTCAATGTTATAATACATATTTATACATGATGAAGCATCCAATACCATGGACCAAAAACCATCGCGTCTAATACCATGGACCGAAAACCATCGCGTCCAAAAAGCATGTGCGAAAATCATGCACAAAACCATAGGTGGGCTTACAGGTGTGCCTCAAACCCCTTGTGACACCCCCACCCCCCCAAACTACATAATTGGCACAATGAAGGGGGGCTCCGCCCCCTTCTAACCCCCCCGTTAACTACGTGGGCTAGTCGTGGAAAGAATATAACACAATCCAACAGTTTTGGTGTTCCAAGAGAAATTTTGATAGATCAAGGGTCTCAATTTACATCTAACATGATGGAGGGGGTTGTGGAAGAATACAATATCAAACATAGGAAATCTACTCCTTATCATCCTCAAGCAAATGGTCAGTGGAATCTACAAATAAAGTGATTAAGGGAATCCTCACCAAGACTGTGCATCTACATAGAAAAGGTTGGGAAGAAAGGCTTCCTGAAGCTTATGGGCCTATAGAACTACATGTAGGAACACAACGGGTCATACACCCTATGAACTTGTTTATGGGAAACAAGTCTTGTTCCCTATAGATTTTCAAATCAGAACTTTCAAAATGGAAATCCAACTGGGATTAGATTTATCAGAGGCACAAAAGCATAGGCTGGAGCAATTAAATGAACTTGATGAAATCAGGTAAGAGGCAGTTCAAAGGACTAATATAGTCCAACAACAGAGGGCTAAATGGCATGACAAATATATCAAGGACAAAAGGTTTCAGTGGGAGATTGGGCACTATTGTTTGATTCAAAGTTTAAATATTTTCAAGGGAAGTTTCAAACTCATTGGCTTGGGCCATATGACATTGAAAAAGTATTCAGTAATAGAGCGATGAGGATAAGAACAATAGATGAAATTAAAGCTCCTCTTTTTGTGAATGGTCATAGATTAAAGATATATCAGAAACCAATTTCAAAAGAGGAGTTCATTAAGATTTTCCAAGACAATTCTAAAATGAAGCTAGTGAAGAAGAATTCTTCTTCTCCACTAAATTAGTTTTTGTTTTTCCTAAACCAAAAAAAAAACTGTATAAGGTTGAAAACTAATCATTGATTGGCATACCTATATAGAAAATACAAGGTGAAAATCAGAGGTTTTTGACACCCTATATTTTCCATTTTCTTTCTGTAATAAGTAGTGACGAAAAGCTATAGTCACTCTACAGTTTAGATTCTGTAAATTCATCATCTCATCTCACCTCACTCTGTTTTATTTTTTCAGTTTCACTTCATGTTATGAAACCAGCTCACAAAAAGATAGAAAAGAGAGATTCACGCCTTAGAATTCAGCCTCTTTGAGGGGGCAACCTCCTTTACATTACATAAATGAACAATTCTTGGATGATTCAAATGAAAAAACCTCCTTTCTATATATAGGAGTCTATGGAGTCACAATATAATCCAGCCGACCTAACAATAATAATATAAAGCCACAAAAATAACAATAGAGGGATTCTATGGGCACATTAATAACAATATGGGGGTAATGGGGGCACAACAATATAAATAAGGGGTATAACTACAATAGTAATGGGGTAATCACTAGTATTATAGGGACCCAACATGCCCCTCTCCTTCAAAAAAGTGTTGTCCTCAACGCTTGAGTAGTTCAGGATACTTCTGCATAAAATTTTCATCCTCCCATGTGGAATCTTCAGTGGATAAGTTCTTCCACTTGATAAGGTACTCTGAAATTGATCGATTTCGTAGCTGTCGAGTTCTTGTTTCTATAACTGCTTCCGGTTCCAATATAATTTTTCCTTCCTTGTCATGTTCTGGCAATATTGTTTGAACTGGGAGCTTGTCGCGTATAACCTTCTTTAAGCATGAAACATGGAAAACTGGGTGCAATCGAGAAGCTGCAGGAAGCTCCAATTTGTATGCCATAGTACCAATCTTTGTAACACCTTGTACAGACCATAATACTTTGGTGATAATTTATTATCCTTCTTAGCTTGCTTGAGGGACATTTTCTTATATGGTTGTAGCCGTAGGAATACCCAATCACCTACATCAAAACTTCTTTCACTGCGATGTTGATCTGCCTGTTGTTTCATTCTATTTTGTGCCAACACGAGGTTATCCTTTAAGAGTTGGAGGACTTGTTGTTGATGTTCGATGTGATGTTCCACTGCCTGAACCTTAGAATTTTCTCTTAAATATGATGTGATGGATGGTGGTTGATACCCATAAAGTGCCATAAATGGGGTCATTTTTGTTGCTGTATGAAAGGAAGTGTTATACCACCATTCAGCCAGAGGCAACCATTTGACCCATTGTGTCTGTTTATCAGATACAAAGAAACGAAGATATCCTTCCAAACATTTGTTTACTATCTCAGTTTGCCCATCAGATTGAGGATGATAAGATGATCTATGAGCTAACTGAGTACCAAGACAAGAAAATAATTATGTCCAAAAATTTCCAGTGAAAATGGGATCTCTGTCACTTACAATAATCTTTGGGTTTCCATGTAGCTTTTGAACTGTTTCCATAAATGCAGTAGAAATTGTACTGGCTTTAAATGGATTTGATAATGCACAAAAGTGTGCATACTTGGTAAGTCTGTCAACTACCACCATGATGACACTCTTTCCCTCAGACTTGGGTAAACCTGTGATAAAATCCATTGATACCTCCTCCCAACGTTGGCTTGGAATGGATAAAGGTTGTAATAGACCCGGTGTCTTAATTGTTTCAACTTTATTTTGTTGGCAAAACAAACATTCTGCCACAAACTTTTGAATATCTGATTTAAGGCCATCCCAAAAAAATTCCTTCTTAACCCTGTGGTAAGTTTTTAAAAATCCTGAGTGCCCTCCTAAGGGAGAAGTGTGCAATTCCATAAGAATCTTTTGTTGTAGCTGGGAATTCTTACAGAGGTATAAGCGATCTTTGTACCATAACGAATCATTTTTCCAGCTAAATGTATCAGACGTACTGGAATCTTGTTGTAGATTTCGAATAAGTGCCCACACTTCTTCGTCATTCTTCCATTCCTCCCTTGCTTAATTTATCCAATCTGGTTGGATGATAGAAATAGCGCACAACAATGCTTCCACATCCTCATCCTTCCTTGAGAGTGCATCTGCCACCACATTTTGCTTCCCTTTTTTGTAGATGATTTCAAAGTCATAACCCAACATCTTTGTGACCCACTTTTGTTGCTCTTCAGAGGATAATCTTTGTTCTAAAAAGTATTTAAGGCTATCATGATCTGTTTTTACCTTGAAGTGTCTTCCCATTAGGTAGGGTCGCCATTTCTTAAGTGCATGGAGTATTGCCAACATTTCCTTCTCATAAATAGCTTTTCTTAGAAACTTTCCCTTGATTGGACGACTTTCAAAAGCAATGGGTCTTTCATCTTGCATTAGAACAGCACCAATTCCATTTCCTGAAGCATCACATTCCACAATAAAGGTTTTTGTGAAGTCTGGTGTAGCTAAGACCGGTGCTTGGCACATTGCCTCTTTAAGATGTTCAAAGGCCTTTGTTGCTTCCGGAGTCCATGAAAATGCATCTTTCTTCAATAATGTGGTTAGAGGTGCTGCTATTCTCCCATAATTCTTAACAAACTTGCGATAATACCCTGTCAACCCAAGAAATCCGCACAAATGCTTTATGGATGTGGGGATTTTCCATTCCTTAATGGCTTTAATTTTGGTAGGGTCTACCTTAACTCCTTCATGAGATACAATATGACCCAAATATTCCACCTCCTGGACTCCAAAGAAACATTTGGATCTTTTGGCATATAATTGTTTCTCTTCCAATAGTTGTAGCACCCTGTCAACATGTTCAACATGATCCTTCCAAGACTTGCTGTAGATAAGTATATCATCAAAAAATACTAACACAAAGTTTCTAAGGAATGGTTTGAAAATTGAATTCATCAAACCTTGAAATGTTGAAGGTGCATTGGTAAGGCCAAAAGGCATGACCAAAAATTCATAATGACCCTCATGAGTTCTAAATGCCGTTTTCGGAATGTCTTCAATCTTCATTCTGATTTGATGATATCCTGAACGAAGATCCAACTTGGTGAAGTAAATTGATCCATGCAATTCATCCAGTAATTCATCAATGACAGGAATGGGGAACTTATCTTTAATAGTGAGCTTGTTGAGCTCCCTATAATCCGGACACATGCGCCATGATCCATCCTTCTTGTGCACCAATACTACTGGAGAAGAGAAAGAACTTTGACTCGGTTGAATTATACCAGCCTCTAGCATTTCTGCAACCATACGTTCAATTTCACTTTTTTGGACATAGGGATATCTGTACGTCCTGATGTTTGGAGGAACACTTCCTGGAATCAGATGAATAGCATGATCATGATCACGCATAGGTGGGAGACCATTGGGAGTCTCAAATAACTTGGAATGATTGTCTAGGAATTTTTGGAGATCTGGAGAAATAAATGATTCTAATGTGGAAACATCTAGCGAACATAATTGTGCAATTACACCCCTTTTCTCCTTTTTTAGAAGCTTTGTCATACCATTAGAGTTGATTATCTTTCATGGTTTCCCTGCAATACCCTTAATTCAACTTCCTTTCCTTCCACAGAAAATTTGATGAAAAGTTCTTGAAAATTAAAAGCTATTGTACCCAAGGATTGTAGCCATTGAACTCCTAGTACAACATCAGCACCTCCAATTGGAATGGAAAGCATTGGGCTAGTTAATACATATTCTCCCATGGATAGCTTGATATTGTGGCACTTTCCAGAGAAATTTATTGTTCCTCCATTTGCAATCATCACTTGACACTCTGGTGCTGGATATAGGAAGCAATTCAATTCTTTTGCTACCCTACAATGAATAAAATTGTGGGTGATTCCTGAATCAATCAACACTATCACCTTTTTCTTCTTGATTTGTCCTTCTATCTTGATGGTTTGAGGAGTGGTAATTCCCGCCAATGCATTACAAGATATGGTTGGATTTATTTGTTCTTCATCTAGGCTTTGTTCCTGGAGTATATCTTATTCTTTTGACCTTTCTTGCTCCTTTTCTTCTTCCTCTTCACAATCTATGTAGAATAATTTCTTCTCAGCACACTTATGACCTTTAGTGTATTTGCTATCACAACTATAACAAAGCACTTTTGCTCTTTTTTCTTCCAATTGTTGTGGTGTCAACCTTATAGGTTGTGGAAGACTAGGGGCAACTGCCGTTCCGTCTTTATAGTTGTGAGTGGTATGCTTCCTGGTTGCCATAATTTTGCTTTCCATTTTTCTTGCTAACCTAAATGCCTTCTCTAATGAATCAGGTTCCCAAAGTCGAACATCATGTTGGATATTATCCTTTAAAGACCCTATGAACACATCAATCCTATGCTGCTCTGGAATATCTTTTACCCTTATGTTCAATTTTTGGAACTCCTCAATGTGCTCCATTATTGAACCCTTTTGTTTGAGACTTATCAATTGGCTAAAAAAAGTGTTGCTTTTTGTATCCTCATAATGTGCTATCAATTCTTCCGTAAAAATTGCCCAAGTGATAAATTGTTTACGAGAGCAAAGCCATTGATACCATACAAATTGATTTGGTTCCAAATATAAAGTTGTCATATGTACCTTTTGTGTGTTTTGCACATTATTGAGATCGAAGAACTGCTCCATCTGTAATATCCATGTGGCGGGATCCTTGCCATCAAACTTCCTCATATCGATTTTTGGAATATGGTGGGTCTTCGATCCAACATTAGAATCTATGGAATCATGATTAACATTACTTTTGTTCACATCATGAGTTTCCTTTACAACCTTTTCACCATTAGTAAGTATCTCTTTTAGAAAATTTGTCAAATTTGTCTTCAAATCTGCCATGTCTGTCTTCAAATCTGTCTTCAAATTTGCCATGTCTTTCTTCAAATCTGTCTTCAAATCTATCTTCAAATCGTCCATCTTAGCTTCCATGCCCTTTATCTTAGATTCCACGCCATTTATCTTAGCATCTGTTAGCTTTTGTGAGCGTGACATTTGTTGCACTTGTTCTTGTAATTTTGATATATCATGTAGCATTTCTTCCTCTTCTTCATGAGTCATGCTAGAGCTTTCAGGTTCCTTACTAGGTGTTTGCATTTTCTTTCCTCGGGGCATCAGATACCGATAATAATGCTTTACTAGGCCCTTTGAATTCCTTCAAACCAAGCTTATGCAAAAATAAAAAATAAAAACTACACACCTTTTTTTTACTTTATAAAAGCCTGATATTGAATCTGATGTATCTCTGTAATTTCGAATCATCCAGTTCTGAAATTGTGACCTGTAGTAGCCTTCTGTGTCCTCTTTCCAATTCCACTAGTCTGAACCAAATTGGATTCTCCAAGAAAGAGTTATGCACAATCTCCCGCAGTGACCTGATTATAGACTAGTTCAGTAGAGCGAACTTGTATGAAGTGTCGCGTGTCACTTTTTGAACCTTTGACTCTGAAAAATATATAACAGAAAACTACAGTCTGTCCTCTTTCTGTACCTTCTTACGAAATTTCAATCCGATGCTCAGAAAGAAAGTTATGACGATTTTCCCCAGGTCACCTGTTTTGAGTGTAATTCAGGAGTCTGCAAAAAGACCAACTTCCTGAGATCATATCTCCGAAAATATCGCGCGAAAAGCTCTGAAATTTTGACCCAAGGTTCAGCGCGACTTCCTCTCAAATGGGTTTTTTTTTTCGACTTCTGAAACGTCACAGAAAAAAAGTTATAGCGAAAATTCCACAATGACCTGTTTGGAGCAGCGAAACCCTAGAATCCAAAGCTCTGATACCAAATGTTATGAAACCAGCTCACAAAAAGATAGAAAAGAGAGATCCACGCCTTAGAATTCAGCCTCTTCGAAGGGGAAACCTCCTTTACATTACATAAATGAACAATTCTTGGATGATTCAAATGACAAAACCTCCTTTCTATATATAGGAGTCTATGGAGTCACAATATAATCCAGCCGACCTAACAATAATAATATAAAGCCACAAAAATAACAATAGAGGGATTCTATGGGCACATTAATAAAAATATGGGGGTAATGGGGGCACAAAAATATAAATAAGGGGTATAACTACAATAGTAATGGGGTAATCACTATTATTATAGGGACCCAACACTTCATCTCATTATCATATTTCATCAATAAATCTTTCCTTTTACAGCTTTCATTCCATTTTTTCATTTCATTTATCATCTTGTCGTACATCTCATTTCATTTCACTTACATAGCCACTTCCATTTCACGATCCATAAACCATATTTCACTTTATTTTTGACGTTATCCAACTGATTCTGTTCCATAACTAATCTGATTCTGTAACTACAACTTACTTATCAGCACTGGCACAATTGTACAACTCACAAATAAATCATGAATGCAAGAAAATTTAAGAATCAAGTTTTGGAGATCAACCATGCTCAAAATACCTATTGATCAACATCAAAAGAATCATCAAGTAAAAGGTTAAGTTCTAAGGTAAAAATGCAAATTTATTTCAAACAAAAAGTCATAAACATATTTCATGTATAATATGAATGATCATATGTCTCCTTAACAAGTTATCATTTGATTTCATTGCCACTTCATCATACCACATCTTCCACATTCAATACCTAATGGTCTATAATGATTTCATCATACCATACCTCTGCTACATTCTCCATACCCTGTACTTAAACAGTCCCTAATAACTCCATCTGTTAACAGTCACAACCATGATGTAACCAATGTATTAACGTCTCTTCAAACCCTCACCTTCTACTTATTTCATGCAACCTCATAGTTCATTTTCACCATACCCACAGATAGTCCATTTTCACAGATCTATAGAGTAATTCTGAGGTTAGCAAATTCTACAAAATAGAGACCATAGGACTTATTGTCAAGGCAGAGCCTGTAGGGGCAAAATTTATGGAAGGGTACCCCCAACTCAAGGAGATGCTGTAGAAGACTGGATGGCTCAAGTTCATTGGAAATTTTCATGGATATCACAAGGAGATCATGAAATATTTTTCTAGATCATTTGATGGTACAAAAGTAGAGATTGGGGACATTAAGTTTGCAATAACAGAATCTTACATAGTAGAGGCTACAAAATTGCCAAGACTTGGTGAGAGGTGATTCAAAAACAAATAATTTCACAGTGAATCATGGAAGGTATTCCTCAGGAACCTAGGTATGGATGTCACTGTGTTTAGGAGCGGAATTCCTATTTTAACACCTAAAAATAAATGGAGAAGCATGCTTTTGATATTACAAAAATTTATTACCAATGAGGGAAGATCCATTTGTCTGTATGTTTATCATATACGTTTATTGACGAACTTTCTAGAAAATGTAAACATAAACCTCCCTTTCTTCCTTCTAAATAGTCTATGGAGAATGGATTCAAATGTACAGAAGAAAATAGAATTCCTGGAGAGAACCATGTACCATCACTGTTATATACCTAGAGGGGATAATATGGGGTACCAAGGGAGGTACCCAAGGTAATAATGTAATAATGGGATGGGCCATAGTAATAAATAAGGTGGTTAACCCATGTCATGTAAGGGACCACAAGTATTTAATAATAATGTAATGGGCCCATGGTATTAGTTGATGGTATGAGGAAACCATGGTAATGATGCATGGTATTGTATATATGAGGCCTATATAAAGGCTAGAGACTCCACATATGAAGATGAAGAGAAGCATTATTGTATGAACAGGCATATGGCTTATGGAGTGCTCTCCTTCCTTAAGGAGTGAATGTATGGTGTTGCCCTACCTTAAGGGTTTTGATTAATAAAGAATCATTTCATATTATTCTTGGGTTATCTTATATTTTCATATCTGATCTATAATATTCTTGGGTTAGATCTACAAAGAAGACACCACAACGGGCACCACAGCAGGGTGAAGTCAAGCAAAAGCCATCGTGGGTTAAAACTTCAACATATCATCACCCACATCACCCAGCGAGACAACCATCAAGATGGAAACCAAGTCGTCACATGACGGATCGCAAGGAGAGAAGATCCACCCACTGCACATCAACACAGAAGAGCTGCCACGGTCAACTTCCATCTCAAGCGAGCGAGGCACCAGCGAGATCGAGGGTTCACCTTTCTCTTGGATGGCTAGATGCACGTGCATGGTATCAGTGGACTACTCTTTTGAGTAGATCTTATTATTTGTGTTCTTCCCATGTTTCGGGGACGAAACATGCTTAGGGGGTTGGAATGTTATATACCTAAGGGGGATAATATGGGGTACCAAGGGAGGTACCCAAGGTAATAATGTAATAATGGGATGGGTCATAGTAATAAATAAGGTGGTTAACCCATGTCATGTAAGGGACCACAAGTAGTTAATAATAATGTAATGGGCCCATGGTATTAGTTGATGGTATGAGGAAACCATGGTAATGATGCATGGTATTGTATATATGAGGCCTATATAAAGGCTAGAGACTCCACATGTGAATATGAAGAGAAGTATTCTTGTATGAACAGGCATATGGCTTGTGGAGTATTCTCCTTCCTTAAGGAGTGAATGTATGGTGTTGCCCTACCTTAAGGGTTTGATCAATAAAGTATCATTTCATATTATTTCTAGGTTTCTTTGCATTATCTTATACTTTTATATCATATCTATAATATTCTTGGGTTAGATCTACAACAATCACGGGTTGGTCAAAATACTGGTTAATCAACATCTAAAGAGAATAGGCGACACCTAAGAAAACTTTCTGATAAGAAACCATTTCCAAGAGGCACCAGAATCTCTTGAAAAATATAGTGCCAGAAAGAGTAGGAGAAAGAAGACTAATCTCACCATTCAAAGCAACCTTGAGCCTTCAGTATAGAAAAATGATGAAGACAAACCAATCTCTGAGAAATTAACAGAGATCAAAAAGCAAATCAAGCAGAGGAAGAAGATAAAAGAGAAATTTGGTTGAATTACTGAGAACGCACTTGAATCTTTGTTACAACCAGATGATGAACAACCAATCTCTGAAAAATTGACAGAGATTAGGAGACAAATTAAGGGGAAGGAAAAGATAGGAAAAGAGAAAAAGAGTGCAAAGGAGGAGAACATAAAGCCCCTACAACTTAGAAGGAGCTCTAGGCTCAAAGGTATGGTAAAGAAGGTATCATCAAAGGAAGCAAAGTTCATTAATATGGAAGGGGAAACCCCAGTATCATCTCCTTAAAATGTTCCATTTACATATAGTCCTCAAAACTCTCCTAGACAATATTTTGAATGCAGCCCCAGCAGAGGATCCTCGGGCATCGATACAATACAACAACAAATTTATGATTACATAAAATCATTAGAAAAGAAAAATGCCTCAAGGGATCCAGGTTCCTCAGCCAATCCAAAACAACCTATCAATCCAAAAGAACCTTTGACTGACTCTCTCAAACAAGAAATCTATGAGTTAGAGATATTGAATAGGCATATTAAGAAAGAAAATGAAACCCTAAAGAAAAAAATAAAATTGGATAAAACCATTCATGACAATATAATACTGCACCTAGGGCTATGGTACAAGAAAACTAGGAAGTTCAAGAGGAAGAATAGAAACTCAAACAAGACAATGATCAACCTTAAATACAAACTTCTCATGAAGAAACCTAGGATGGTTGTCACTTCAAAAAGGAGCAAGAGAAGAAAGTTAGATGTACTGACATAGGTATCTGAGCAGATACAATAGGAAAGAAGAGTTCATAGTTTTGGAAAAATTGGATGATGACATGAAATGATTTTGTAGTGGGGGTATGTTGGCTCTTAGAATTACTCTCCTCTTTACAATGTTTCTCACTTCTTTCTCTTGTTTTTCCATAAAAGACAGATCCCCATCACTGATAAATGATAGATTTTGTCTCAAGGAAGACATTAAATGATTAACATGTTATACTTTTATGTTTTTTCTATTTGAAATAAGTTTTTTCAATTGAGCTATGGAACGTAACCCATTCTGTAGCTAATAATTTGTTCTGTAGCTACTTCCATGGTTGAACAGGTTACAGGTGTCAAACGAGGAAACCAGCCACATGGGCATCTCTAGAATGGTCATGACATGGATGCTATCCTAGTCAACCAGCCCAAATCAAGAAGAAGCTAGATCAAGACCACAGTCAAAGGTGGAGTCGAACGAAGAAACCCAGGAGAAATAGGACTCTGTGTCCATTCTTCATGGCTAATTAATAAATCCGACAGTTTTGTTGTTGCATTTACATGAACTAGCCACCTGTGATAATAGTTTCACACAACTACCTTACTTACTTAAATTCACCTGTATCGGATCACCCATTCATGCAAATCTGTTGTAATACGTGGACCACCTATAGTAAATTCTTTCAAAAGATAGTTACGAGCTTTCATTTAAATATCAGTTGTAAAGAATTGAGAAGGAGTTCAAATTTATTCATGTATTAAACTCAGACTTACGGCTCTGTAATTTTGAAACTTATTTTCCTGTTAATAATATGAAGTCATGTTTGACCAAGTGATCATTTGAAAGAGTATCTTCAGCCAGTTAGCAGCTCAACTCAATCAGTTTCAAAGGGCCCCTGCACTAAAAGAGGTTTTTCTTTTGTTATTTTGTTTACTGTTCAGTTTAGTTTCATTATTTATTTTCAGTAGTGTTTGTAGTTTAGGTTGGTTTCCTGTAGTTGTTTCATTTCAATTCTTCCTGTAGTTGTTTCCTTTGAATCCCGTTCAGTAGCATAATGTTAGAATTCGATGGTGCAATCTTGCTTTTTCTATCTATTTCATAAATGAAAACTTGTTTTGCTTTAACAGGGTAAGGTGGAAAAGTAACAAGAATGCATTGTTGATTAGTTTACTTACTAATTATTTCCTCTGTTATTTACTTCCTAGTTCAGATTGCTAATGCACTGTGTGGATAAATTTTTTTGGTCACCATTTCAAGCTGATATTGATCCTAGACTAAATGATTAAATATTCATTTCACACAAGGATTGTAATCACTTAGTTGCTCCCTACATATTTGATTTAGTCCTTTAAATTGTAAAGTACAATAAGTTGCTTGTTTTCCATCACAAGAAAGTTATCCTTCCAAAATTGGACAACTAAAAGTACTTTATTCAGTTTCATTCTCTGTAATTATTTCAATTTGCCTTACAAATTCACCTCTTAATTTTTGACTTAGGAATAAAAGACAAGATAGAATAGATACTCTGGTTTTCCTTCCTTTAACTTAGATTTTGATTAGTTCACATTTAAGAAATTTAGACCCAGTTTCCTCATAATTCAGACTGTACATCATTAGGAATTAAGGAAACCCCCCAAAACAAAACGACATAATTAACAAATTATAAAAAACAATGAAGTAAGAAGGGTTACTTAGCACAAACAATGCACTACACTTCATCAGCTTACGATACCAAGACTGATAATTTATGTAGAGCAATTTAGGACACTAAATTAACCAAACACCTACAAGATCAAAATCTAGATAAAAAATTGGTTTGGGTATTGTTAGCCTTTTAGGAAACGGGGGAGAAGTGACTATGAGTTTCTCAATATCTTTATGTTGATTTGTGTCTTCTCCTTGTTTTATTTCTGTATCATTTACAGTTGATGGTATATGTACAAGTGGGGTTTCCAATTCAATTGATTTTTGGTCTCTATTTTCCCCAGGGGTAATGATACATCCTAACCTCAATCTAAGTTCATTACATTATTTTTGTTCAATTTCATAATATGAGCTCTCGAAAATTTGCACCAATTGAACCAGTCTATAATTAAGATTCAAATTCGATTGAGCTGGCAATTGAGGATGGTGAAGAGGCTAATAATTTTGTTGTAATGGATATGGGGTTGATAATGTAGGTTGAATTTGAGGACCTGTTCCCATAGGTGTATTGGACATCCCCAAAGGTCGCTGCCAATTTGGAGACCAGTTTTGGTTTTAGAAGTAGAGGCAGTCCATTGGGATGGATATGGATTACCTTTCCAAATAGGAGAAAAAGGAGAATTTGGCCAGCCATTACCTGGAAAGGACTGAGTTGGCCAAGGTGTCATAGGGAATGTCTGGGATTGGCGATTTAAGTAAGGTGATTGGCCTTGCCATGATGCCCCTGGGTTCCATTGCTGATTAAATGGTGAAGAAGGAAAGAAATGGGATGTGTCTTATGACATACCTATAGGTTTTTCTTGCCACTGTCGACACTGGTTCATTAAGTATATTGGCTTTGTCTCTTCTTCCGCTTCTTTGAAAACTACTTTTAGCCCCGAAAGTGATGGACATTGTTCAGTGGTTTGATCCTTGGTGCAAATGGTGCATGTATGGACCATGTCCAATGGACACTCCCATTGGCTATGCTTGTTTCGACAACGTGGGCAGAAAATGACCAAAATTTGTTTTGTAAAGCTTGTTTCTGTTTAGCCTGGAGGACGCTCAGCTACATTGTGAGGGTTCCTAGGATGTTTGTCTTAAAGTCTTCCAAGAGGTTATTGATTTCCATTATTATTACACCTCCACTATGTGGTTTGCTTCCTCTGGTTATAGGATCTCGGCTTCCTGACCCTATGCATGTGCTACCTCGTGAACACTTGTTACATAAGTGAACAATTTCATCATAATCTTCTTGAGAAATATCTCATTTCCACATCAAATTTAGAGTTTCTATCCATTCTTCTTTCATTCCCTTAATTAAGATATCTCTCAAGACTTCTCTTGGTAAAGTGGTGTGAGGGGATCTCTACAAGTTATAGTGAAACCATTCGACATATTCTTCTAGAGTTTCATTATCCTTTGCAACCATCTTAAAGATTTCATCTTTCAATTCCCTAGTCTTGCAAAAGTCATGGTATCTTCTGAGAAAAGAGGTTTTCATGTCATCCCAAGAGTTAATAGTACACTCGCTTAGACCCACAAACCACCTCAAAGCTTCTCCTTTTAGAGTAAAAGGGAACAATTTTAGCTTTTGAGGGTCGGTAGTATAGTAATATCCTTTGTAGAGGACATAAAACTTGGATAAGAAGTCATCCAGATCCTCCATGATCATCCCATGAAAAATTGGGATGCTTTGTAAGGGAATAGCTTTCATTGGGTCATTGGCCACTTGGATGACTATGGGGTATTCCAAGGTCAAGGTCTGACCTTGAGGTAGTAGATTTTCCATTTGGTAAAAAATGTGCCAATATCCTTCAGGGATTTCAGGGGGTTCTATTTGAGTAAGCATAGGATTCACAATCTGAGTTGGTTTTGTAGCATTGCCTGGATCTAGGATCATAGGAGATCCTTGTTCAGACAATTGAGGTCCTACCTTAGCAATTCCACTGGTTTCTCCCTCTCCTTTTAAGTTACACGATTTTACCTCTTGTAGTGGACTAGAATGTAAATTTGCTGTAACCTGAAAACTTTGTTTAGATCCTCCAATTTGGTTTTAAATCTCAACATAGGCTGCAAATGGTGAGCATGCTACATGAGGGATTACAGTAGGCATTTTTCAAATCACAAACCGAAATCCTACTAATGCCTGAGACTATGCTTTTCTTATGATTTCGTCTATAAAACTTGTTCTCCCAAGGCTCACTGATCCCTTAGGTTTTGTGGATTTAGGTGGGGGTTCTGATCTTTTTCTATCTTTTTATTCCTGGCCATTCATATAAACTATTTCTATTTAACCTTTTATTTTGCTAAAAAGTGGGCTGATGAGAAAGCACTTTACATGTTGGTAACACAGGTTCTTACCTCTCATTTTCAAAACCCAATTCTCTTACAACAAGGTAACAAGAAATCCCTTTGAAACACTCTCCCCAGAAACGACACCAAAATGTTGGTGCACTAAGATCTCTTATTACAATCAATCTTAATACATACGTTCATTATCAACCCAGGGGAAGTCTTTTTATTTCAAGAGTTTCAGTACTATATATGGAGCGAATTCAGAGGATAATCTATGTTGGAATCGTTGCAATTTCTAATGTCGACTTATCTAAATTCAATCCAAAATGTTCTGAAAGGAATTCATAACACGCTTTTGAAGATACTTAATCTATTATGTAAGCAACTGAATCTAAATGCAAATGGAAAGAATCACATTTGAAAATCTAACTTGTATTGAAACCTACTCATTTAACATGAAGGAAATCTATGATAATTGAACAACAAATAACCATATAACATCTCATGGAAAGCAATCACTCTAGCTTTGAAATCTATGATAACGTTACCATAGAATGAAGAACAATCTAAAATGAACATAACCAATTTGAGAAAGAGCATCATGCATATAATATAACCATTTCAATAAAGAGCATCACGCATATATAATCACATGACTAAATCTAGAATCTTGACTAAACAACAATGAAAAATAGGATCATCAATCCTCACAATAAGCAGAATGATACTAACTTTACAAACTAATAATAATAAACAATGAGGAATAAACAGAAATAATTATAACACAATTAGAGTAGTAGATATTCTATTGACCAGGCCCAAAGTCTCTAGAAGTCCCTACTATTAGATACCCAAAATATGATTATGAATTAAAAGAAGTTTTCTTCATTAAAATCAATAACAGAGTTACAACATCATCGGGATGAAATTATTATATGTCGAAAAAGAATAGTTACAATATGCGAATTCCTAAACTAGATGTTCAACTCGCCTTATGGATTTATATACCATTTATAAAGGTAAATAGATAAAGGTAAATCCTCACGATCGGGGGATCAGAGGATTTTGTAATACTAGTCATAATAGCATTGATCCTTTTGGTCTTCCGCTTTCTTCCTTTCTTAGGGCATTGTCTCTTTTCCTTTACTGGCTTCTGTTGTCCTATCGATTGAACAACTATCGTCCAATCTGAATCCCTACATACAAAGATAATGAAATTCAGTTTTCTATGCCCAAATTTATTTAATTCATTACTAATCGATTTTACCCAACTTCTGTTGTTGTTTCCTCTATTTTCATCCATAAAACGAAGATAAACATATAAATACAAATGCTAAATTAAGTTATTTATGAGGAGAAAACATACCTTCTTCTCATCCCTACATAGGTCTTGTAGACCAAGGGCCAAGATCATCTATAGGAAACATTGTTGTTCATCAACTAGGAGGGTTGAGTAGTGATACACTAGGATGACATAAGTGAACTATTGGGGTTATGGAGAACTTGGGTAAACCATGGCTCTTTGTATTAACTATGGGGTTATTTCAAGGATTTTTACTCCGAAGGAAGAAATAAAGAAATTATTTTCATTAATGTATGCTACGACTAACCACGAAACAAATTTTGGAAATTGGTGTATAATGGGTGTGATTTGGTAATACAAACCTAAGTCAACTACTGATAATGGGTCCTCCCCTCTGACAAGGTTGTAGTATAGGTTAAAGAAGAGGTCAACGAGGTAATAGGCACAAGCTAGGTTGACTATTTGAGCCTTCGTATCCATGAGAGGTTCCATGTTGGAAGATGTTTTCGCCTCTCGAGTACTTGGGGCATGGGGGGTCACTTTATTAATCTTAATAATCCCCTAAATGAATTAACAAGTGTACATGAGAGATTGGGAATACTTGGCTTTCTTCATGAGGATAGAAAACAATGACAGGATGGAGGTACTGAGTCAACATGTCTTGAACGACATTCTAGACAGGTGATTGGTAAGAGAGAAACACAACGGTGAAAACAAGTTTAAAAATGGAGAGGCGGGAAGGTTTTTATAATTTGTGCAAGGGAAATGGTCAGATGATGTAGGGTGACATCATGGAGGGGACACGTGGTAGGATGTGATTAGGTCATGATGAGGACAGGTGGATAGGAGCCGAGTGGGTGGAATCACCATTTGTTTAAAATTCCTGCTCTCTTGAAATGTCACCCACTAATTGGTCCAGGTGGCATGTGGTCCCCAAAACAGCCCTCTTTTGGTCGGTCAGATAGTGGGAGACTAGACCCCATGTTCCCCCCATTGAATGAATATGGACTGTTGGATCCAAATATACAGATCCATTCTAGGGGGGGCACTCATTTAACGCCTGAGCAAGTTACCCCCCCCCCGAAATGCTTCCAGGCGATGTCCAAGCGGAGATGGATGACGATCCACCTAAAAGATGCCCAAATTTTAACTGACGACACACACATGCATAAAACCTGTCCTTCTACCCTATTTTACTTTCTCGATAGGGGTTTGATAAGTGGATCCTATGTTGTTAAACCCTCCAACACACCCCCAAACCCTGATAGTAGCCCTTGCAATTGATTTAATTGTTTTGTGACTTTAGGAGGCTTTACCCATGATTCCGCAGGTGCTTCAAAAACCATTTTGGAACTAAACCCTCACTCTCATCTATCCATTTATTGAAGCACATGAGGAAGGGTGTTGGTATCATCCCAAGACCCTTTTTCCTTCCCAAAAACATATCATTTATCCATTCATTTTCATCATATATCCCTCAAAATCCTTGAAAATTGATTATTAATAAGTTTATAGTTATTAAATTGCATAGAAATTGATTTAGGGGTTTTATGTTGAAGAATTAGAAGTTTTTGATGAAATGATTACAGGAAGTACCCACATCATGTAATGAGCTTATCGTTTGACATGTGGCGCAGCAAATGAGCTAGAACGAAAGGCATGGGCGAAAAGCAGAATGTCCAAGCATGGACAACCACCTATCTCCCAGCCGAATCGAACCTCCTATGTACGCGGTCAACTCAAGTCAAAGCAGGGCACTCTAACAGACAAAAGCAGCAACAGCAGCTCGTTCCATTTTCATTTTAGTTTTTGTTCTTTTTGAAAACACTTAGCATGGAAACATTTTGAAAAGGCTTATGTAATAAAAGCGGCAACAGCCGAATGTACATTCATTGTAGTAATGACATGGCTGTGCATACGCATATGTAAATATAGTCAGGTTAATGTTTTAGTTAGTTTAATCGTTGAATCATTTTTCAGAACAGAGTTTTTAAGTTTAATACAAAGACCTATTCACAGTCACGACGTGTATACCTCTTGCATTGATTTGGTAGCTGATCGATTATAGCCAGTGTACCCTTAGGACGCGGACGGGCCCTGCGTTCAATCGATACTCTGTCCATTTATTTCATTTACGTTCCGGTTGTCATCTGTTTGCACAGTGTTTATCTTGGATTTCGATTTCAATAGATTTTGTATGGTTTACATAATAGTCACAGTTACATAGCTTTCGATTTCCATATCATATGGTTTGCATAACAGTTACATAGCTTTCGATTCCCATAGATTTTGATTTCCATTGCATGTATATGGTGTGCGCTTATGAATGGTTTGCGTTTATGGTTATGTTGAACAGTCATCACTGAGATCTGGAAGTGAGTCTTGTAAGGGATTCGATCCCTGTGTGGCTTGTAGAAACACCATCATAAACTATGTTTCTATTTCATAATTCATTTATGCTTTCTATATAGTTTGATATAGTGTAAATCTCATTGAATGCTGTGTGTCTATTGAACAAGGGTTTTCTGGGCAATATCTCTGTAAGGAGATTAAAATCATTGTTACAGTCATACACAGTACTTAGGTTCAGGGTTTAATTTGATAGATGTATCTCATGACAGGCATTGTAATCAAGTATATCAATAGGGTAATCTGAGTGTTTGAATGATAGGCTACATATTCCAGTCTTCCGTAAAGAAGCCTTGTAACCTACATCACAATCACTTGGCCAGAGATCCTTTATGTCTATATATTTTAGACCACGCCTCTAAGCTTACGCACCTCGGTCGATATTAAATATAGAGTCTAGACTAGTACCCTAGCTGGAACCACTACATTTTGGCGCCGTTGCCGGGGAGGCGTACTTAAAGGATTCAAACAAAAAGAAAAAAAATTCAATACACAAAAACAAACAAAAACACAGTTAGAAATCATGTTCATTTATGCCTAGACTTAGAGACAATCAAGGGAGATTTGTAAGAACCCCCCACCATCTAAACACTAACCCATCATCATCAGGAGCAGACTCTCTAGGGAATACAACACCAGCTGAGGAGGATATCCGAACATTGGAAGAAAGATTTTATTCAGGACAGAAAATTACTCTTGCTGAGAGGGAAACTCTATTTGCATATAAATCACAGCAGAAGCCCTTTCCTAGATCTTCTACACAAGGGAAAAGTAGTACAATTACCAAGCAATCTTCCTTTCTCTCTTTTCCACCAAGTGACACTAAGAGACCAATTAGAATGGTTGAGGACGGATCTGGATCAGTTCCCCATCAAGAGGAGGAAGAATCAACTTTTAAGTTCCCCATACAAGAACCACAGGAGGATGAGGAGATCAAAATGAAAAATATACCCCCATCGGTGCTACCCAATTTCTATGGTATGGCTTCAGAGGATCCGGACTCATTCTTATTCGAGTTTGACATTGTATGTCAAACTTATGGCTATACAGATGATGCTCATAGATTGAGATTGTTTCCGGCCACATTAAAGGCAACAGCCTTGAAATGGTTTATGGGGCTAGGTGAGCATGCCATAGTTGATTGGGATGGCATGAGGAGAATATTTCTAAGGAAATATCAGCCTTATTGCAGATCCAAAGACTCTAAAGATGACATCTTTAGAATGATTCAGCAGGAGGATGAAACCTTAGAAGAATATCTAGAACGGTTTGTCTATAACTTGCAAAAATCTAAACACCGAACAATGCCTCCTGATCTAGTCCGCACAATATTCTTGAAAGGTATCCGGGAAGAATACATGGATGATCTCAACTTAATGGGCAAAGGTGAAATCTCTGCCTTACCCTTTGAAGAAATAGCTGAACTGTGTGAAAAATATTCAAGAAGTAAAGCCAAAATGGGAAAGAGAACCTTGTCAACCAGGGCCACAAAAACTGCCTCTGCTAGTGTCACCCGGGCTGAAATTGGTAATATTTTAGAAGAGTTCAAAACAGATTTCTTGAGCACTCTAGGGAACCAAATTGATACCTTAAAGGCCAAAAAGAAACAGGAGGAAGAAAATAATATCATGGCTATTTTCTGCCCCAAGTGCCGCAAGAAACATGCATTAAAAGACTGCCCTCTAGAGAATATCCAAGTATGTGCTTTCTGTACTGAACATCATGATATGTTTAACTGTCCTAAAGTTAAAATTTTGCAGAACTGTAACATGGCAGCCAGTACAGAGATGGAAAACGTGTATTACATGGGTGAAAAGCGACCATGGCAGCCAAGGCAAGCATCCCAAGGTATGTTTCCTAATCAAAATCTGCAATTTCCTATGAATGATCAGATGTATGCACAAAACTCATGGAATATACCTATGCCATGGCAGCATGGAAACCAATCACAAAATCAATGGAGACCGTCTCAACAGTATTCCCAATCTTACCATCCATATCCACAATCATACCCACCTTACTCACAGCCATATCAGCAGTACCAACAACCATATCCATCACATTCTCAAATATATCAGCAGCACCCTCAGCAAGTTGTTTATCAGCCCCAACCTTCTCAACAAACATTGCCTGCTCCTCCACAAATAAATGTACCACAACTGCAATTTCCAACTAACCCACAACCTCCCAGACCCACACAAATACCTGCTCAAACTGTCCCAAATCCGAACAATAGAGCAGAGAGGCCAGCCTATAATGTAGAGGAAGGAACCTCATATTCCACACTGCCTTTGCAAAACATTAATCTGAGGTCTGGTAGGGTGCTCCAAAAGGATTCTCCAATAACAAATCAGCAAGAAGAAAACTTAGAAAAAGAAAATGAAATGAAAACTCAAACAAAACCAAGCAGTGATACCAAAGATAAACAGATGCAATCACTGCACCCACCTTTTCCAGACCGATTGGTCCAAGTAAAACCACCATTGCCTCCACCACAATTTGATGTCTTGGATGAACTTAAAAATGTCTACATAAAAATCCCATTGCTGCAAGCTATAAAAGACATTCCTATCTACACCAAAGCCATCAAAGACATGTGTCTCAAGAAGCCTGCCAGGAAAAGGATTGATCCTCAGACCATTCATGTTTTAGGAAATTTAGCAGGCCTTATGACCAATACCATCTCCATGGAGAAGTATGTTGATCCTGGCATTCCAAAAGTGACCACCATCATTAACAACATACGGATTCCAAACACTTTGATAGATCTTGGAGCCGCAATCAATGTCATGACCCTTGAAACCATGAGAACACTCCAGCTCATGAATTTGCAACATACCACGATTGTTCTTGAACTAGCTGATAGGTCCAAAGTCATTCCTGAAGGGATTTTGGAAGATATCATTGTCTCACTGGACTCTTGGGAGTATCTAGTGGATTTCCTAGTCCTTCAACCCAAATCCAATCTCGGAGGACACCCTATCATTCTAGGGAGACCATGGTTAGCGACTGCTGATGCATTTATTGGATGCCGATCAGGCAACATGATTATTTCCAGAGGGACCGAAAGAAAACAACTCACCCTCTATCCATCGGCACAATCACCTGCAGTAACACATAACTTGTGGCTCGATGATAAATTTAATGATAAAGAGGAGGTACAATCTATTTTTAGCATTGACCAGGTCTATGATTTCCACGAAGACAATAAGGATTTGGTAGAATTATTTCTTTCTCAACCTGATGTATCTGAAAATTTGAGAAATGAACAATATAATGTTGCAGATGTACTTCTGGCTCAAAACTTTCAAGAAACATGCACTATCCACTCCTTGCAATCTACATTTCATGACATCTTTCCAGTTCAATCCATCACCAATACACAGAGTCAAGTCATAGAGATCAGTCCAGGCAAAACTTTGAACATAGGAAACCACCTGGACCCATCTCAACAAGAGAAATTGATTAGACTCTTGAAGAAATACCAAAAAGCCTTTGCTTGGGATTACACTGACATGCATGGGATTCACCCCGACACATGCACTCACCACATCTACACAGATAGCACCATTAAACCGGTGAGGCAACCACAAAGAAGAATGAACCCCATGCTCCAAGACATTGTCAGAGAGGAATTGCAAAAACTTTTGAGAGTCAACTTTATATATCCTATTTCTGACAGTCAGTGGGTATCCCCATTGGTTATCGTGCCTAAGAAAAATGGCAAGTGGCGCATCTGTGTTGATTACAGACAGCTGAATAAAGCAACGCTCAAAGACTACTTCCCACTGCCATTTATTGACCAAGTGTTAGACACCCTAGCTAGCAAATCATCATTTTCTTTTCTTGATGGTTTCAGTGGCTACAACCAAATCCGGATTGCCTCTGAAGACCAGGACAAAACCACATTCACCTGTCCTTGGGGCACCTATGCCTACAATGTTTTGCCATTTGGACTTTGTAACGCTCCAGCTACATTTCAGCGAGCTGTGTTAGCTATTTTCGCTGATTTGATTCATGATTGTGTTGAAGTGTATATGGATGATTTTTCAGTATATGGCAATTCTTTTGAACATGCATTAGAAAATCTTGAGAAAGTTTTAAAAAGGTGTATTGAAGCTAACTTGTCCCTCAGCAACGAAAATTGCTTCATGATGTTAAATGAAGGGATAGTGTTGGGCCATTATATCTCTTTTCAAGGCATCCAGGTTGACCCAGCCAAGATCCAGATTATTGCCGATTTGCTTATTCCACAGAACCAGAGAGAGGTAAGAAGTTTTCTTGGGTATGCTAGCTATTACCGCAGATTCATCGAACATTTTAGCAAGATAGCCTTACCTTTGTTTAAACTTCTAACCAAAGATGTACTTTTCAATTGGACTGAGAACTGCCAACATGCATTCGAACAACTCAAAAAGAAACTATCTACCGCACCAGTCTTGAGAGGGCCCAATTGGAGTTTACCATTTCATATTTTTACCGATGCATCTGACACTGCAATAGGTGCATCTTTAGGCCAAAAAGAAGAATCTTGTACTTATGCAATTTATTTCATTAGTAAAAATCTAACACTTGCCGAGCTAAACTATACAGTTACAGAAAAGGAAACACTTGCCATCATTTATGCTGTGAATAAATTCCAACATTACATAACTGGTTATGAAGTCTTTGTACATACTGATCACTCTGCCATTAGACATCTCATGAATAAACCAATAACTAGTGGCAGAGTTACCAGATGGTTACTATTGTTACAAGAATTTAACATCACAGTGTTAGATAGACCAGGCAAAGAAAACCAGGTGGCTGATTTTCTCTCTAGACTGCAAAATCCAGGTGAGGTTGTTCCAGTTGAAGATTCTTTTCCGGATGAGCACTTATTTGCAATTTCCATAGTAACTCCTTGGTATGTTGATTTAGCTAATTACTTGTCTACAGGAAGGACACCTCCACATTTCACTGCAAAGGAAAGGAAAAGACTGATCAAACAAAGTGCTAGATATTCATGGCTTAATGGCGATCTCTTTTACACTGGTTTTGATATGATCATTAGGAGATGTGTAAGAAATGATGAGGTAATTGACATTTTAAAATCTTGCCATGATGAACCGTGTGGTGGGCATTTTGCAGCGAAGCGGACAGCCTTCAAAGTTCTTACTCTTGGATACTATTGGCCATCCATTTTCAAGGATGCTAAGAAGTATGTAAAGAGTTGTGACAGCTGCCAAAGAATGGGCAGGCCCACAGCTACCGATCAGATGCCCCTTCAGCCCCAAGTTCACTTAGAACCATTTGATAAGTGGGCTCTGGACTTTATAGGACCCATCAACCCAGCCTCCAATGGTAAGAAGTACATCTTAGTATGTACTGATTACGTCACAAAGTGGGCAGAAGCAAAAGCATTGGTGAGAGCAACCGAACACACAGTAGTCAATTTCCTTTTTGAGGAGATTTTTGTGCGGTATGGAGTACCACGGGAAATTGTTACTGATCAAGGTACTCAATTCACCTCAAAGCTCATGAAGGACATCACAGAAAAGTACCAAATAAAGCATAGAAAAAGTACCCCCTACCATCCACAGGCCAATGGACAGGTGGAATCAACAAACAAGACTTTGGAGGGGATCATTACCAAAACTGTTGCAATGAACCGGAAAAACTAGGAAGAAAAGCTCAAAGAGGCACTCTGGGCTTACCGGATTACTTGGAAAGATACCACTGGATTTACACCATACCAACTGGTGTACGGTAAGGATGTCATGCTTCCTATTGAATTACAAATTCACACTTTTAAACTGGCTGCAGATTTACAAATTGATTTGGATCAAGCACAAAAAGAGAGAATCCAGCAGTTGAACCAGCTGGATGAGATGAGACAGCAAGCAGAACAAACCACCATCCTCATGCAAAAACACAGGAAGCAATGGCATGATTCACACATTAAGAAGAAGCACTTCAAGGAAGGTGACTGGGCTTTGCTTTTCGATTCAAAATTCAAGGATCATAAAGCCAAGTTCACCACCCACTGGATGGGCCCCTATGAAATTATTCAGGCTTATGACAATGGTTCAGTTAAGCTCCAAACTATTGATGGAGAGGGTCATTCCTTCACAGTCAATGGTCATCGCCTGAAGCTGTACAACAAGCCCATCAGCAAGCAAGATTTTCTCCATACACTATCTCAGCAAGAAGAGGTTGAGATACTGCAGCCCTCAGCTGCAGTATCACTGCCTTAGTTTCATTTCCTTTCAATTTCAAAGTTAAAAAGAAATAAAAAAAAAAGAGAACAAAAATAAAATAAAATATATATATATATAAAACAAAAACTAAAAAAAAAAAAAAAAAAAAAGAGCATATAAAAAAATAATGGGTTAGATGTGAAAACCAGTCTCTGGCACACTCTAACCTCAAATTCCTACTTGAAAACCAGTCTCTGGCGGGTATGAATTCTTTTTCTGTTGTTCACTGTTTCATTTTTCAGATGCATCATGACTTGAGGACAAGTCAAACTTTAAGTCGGGGAGAGAGACTTCACCATTTTGTTCTGTTACTTTTATCTCTCCCTTGTAAATTCTTCAGATTTCTTATTCTATATCTTCACTGTAAATTTCCAATAGCAGCTTGTTACCAGCATTCAAGACTTCAATAAGTAAGCTGTTTTGTCATTTATGCTTTCAGAGGGACCTGTTTATAAATATTTTGCAGGGGGAATTGTTCTGTTCAGACATCTATGCTACCAACCAGCAGTAATGGGACCTGTTTAAAACATTCAGTTGGGACCTATTAAAGAAATTGACACCAAGGGCTACTTCAACAGAATTCCATCAAGCTACTACAAGGATTTGGGCACCAACACTCCAGCAAATGGCAAGCTCAGTGAACCTGTAACAATACAAGGAGTTGCATGAACATTTTCAAATTTTCAAAGGGACCTATTACATCTTCAGTTTCTCAAAGGGACCTGTTACATATTCAGTTTCCTCAAGGGACCTGTTACATTCAGTTTTCCCAAGGGACCTGTACATTCAAATTTTCTTAAAGGGACCTGTTACATCTTCAAAAATCTTCTCAAAGGACCTGTGCATTCAATCTTTCTCAAAGGACCTGTTACAACAAGCAAAAGAACAGTCAAAAAAGGATTAGCAACTCAGCATGTCAATATGATAATGATCAACAAAAGAGTAATGTATTTCTGTTCTTAAACATTTAAATTCCTAGATTGGTTTTTAATGTAACTTTGATGACTGTGGGCTGTTATAATTGATTTCAAGGACACCTACATCCATCTCCTATCACCCTTATCCCACCGATTTTCATCATTCCCATACATCAACCTATTCATACCCCTAAAAACCCATCATCAACACATCCACCTTGTCATATACCCTACAGTCATACCAACATTCTCTATACGACCGAATATCAACTGAAAAGGACACGTGGTGAGCTGTGTTTTAAATACAAAGGAAGGGACAGATGTAAAAGCGGCCTATATATACTACTCCACACAGCCAAATCATAATAAGCGGCCTATATATATTTCACTCCACACATAGCCAAATCATAACTTCGCCACCCAACATACCCAATGATCCAAAGGGACCCCGAAATCATACCCAGCATTATAGCCCAGCACTATAGATACGCTCTCAGCGTTCTTGTGGTAACATGCATGCAAGCGTACAACACTCTGTTTTTTAAATGAATGGTTATGTTGTGAAGAGAGTACAGGGTTATCTCACCATCATTTCCACCTTCGATTCCCATAACTTACAAAGTGAGAATCAGAAGCAAGGAGCGCCGAAGAGAGTATTATCCTTTGGGTAGACTTACAAAGTGAAAATCAGAAGCAAGGAGCGCCGAGGAGAATATCACCGTTTGGGTCAGTTTACACAGTAAAGATTGAAACCAGTGAGCGCCAAAAGGGGAAAGCATCACCATTCTATTTTTGACTCCCATCACAGTCATATCGACCGGCCGAGCACCATATTGAAGACTGAAGGAACCGATATATACCAGGTAACCAACTCGACATCTCTGTGTTAAATTTTAAGAGTATAGACAGAGAAGGGTTAGAGGCACGACCCTCTGCCATCACCATGACTAATAGGGTCGAACCCAGTGTATTCGACAGCTCACAATACCATGAGGATTGCATTGAGATTCTCAAAGAAATACAGTGGTTACCATTTCTAGAAAAATTCCATGGGAGTAATGAGGAAGTCACCAAGCAATTTGCCTTCACCTTTAATGGAGAAAAGGCCCTAATAGGTAACTTCTCCTTCAGAATCTCAGAGGATACTATAGCTCAGGCAATTGGGATTAGTCTTGAAGGAGAGAAGTACTTTAAAACCAAACAATTTAAGGAGAAATCATGGACACAGTTCATGTCCAGATCTAGATTTTCCTCAGTAAACTGGAAGAAGGGTGTTCCAAGAAGCTGGTTAGTTCATCCTTGGGATGAAATGGTTTACATTCTTCAAAAATTCATAACCTGTGAAGGTAGGTATAGTATTGTTTATCTATACCACATCAAACTACTCCTCCATTTGAAGAAACAATGTGTAATCAGTGTGCCATACTTTCTGCTACAAAGTTTAACCAAGATGGCCAAGACTATCCAGAAGAAAAAGGGGAATGAAGACAAAAGCTTGTACCATTTTGGCCTAATTAAAATCCTCATTGAACATGAGTTGCAGAAGCGAGGGAAACCATGCAAAGAATTCCTAGCTGTCAATCAAATCAGAGATGAGGAAGAAAAAGAAGAAGTGCAAGAGGATTCAGGGTTTATGAAGGACATTGATGAAGAAATTCCAGTGTCTAAAGCCAGCAAAGCACCTCTACCTGTGGGCAGCATAAGGACCAGGAACATGCAAAAAGAAGATGCTAAGAGGGCCGAGAAAGACAAAAATTTTACCACTTACTCACGAAGAACAAGGAGGACACCAAAGGCCTAGTTGCAAGAAGAACAGTTTGAATCTCATGCACCTGCACAAATGGATGTTGAGAGCGGTGACCATTCACTACCAGCACCAGAAGTTGACATGGAGGTAGAAAGCAATAACAAACAGGAAAAATGTTCACCACCTCCCACCAAAAGAAAGAAGCAATTAGAAAAACAAATTGAAGAATTGAAGGAAGAGCTCATGGAAGCTAACATGTTGGAAAAGGTTATTAAAAGAGAAAATGAACTGCTCAGGGCCCAAAGCAAAGAAACTCAGAAGACAAATGAAAAGTTAAAGGAAAGAATCAGTGAATTGGAGACTGAGCAAACAGAGATTTCTAACTGGGCCACTAAGTGGTACAATCAGAAGAAGGCTCTTAAAGAAAAGTATAAAAAGTTAAAGCAGGAGCTCAAGGGACAGAAAGATAACCAGGTGAAGAAGAATGTAGACACCTTGCTCAAGGCAGCAGAGATCCATGCAGGGACAGAGTTCAAGGGAAGTACCTCAGGGATAGCATGAGGACATGCTAAGTCCTTAAGTCGGGGAGAGATGTTGGTATCATCCCAAGACCCTTTTTCCTTCCCAAAAACATATCATTTATCCATTCATTTTCATCATATATCCCTCAAAATCCTTGAAAATTGATTATTAATAAGTTTATAGTTATTAAATTGCATAGAAATTGATTTAGGGGTTTTATGTTGAAGAATTAGAAGTTTTTGATGAAATGATTACAGGAAGTACCCACATCCTGTAATGAGCTTATCGTTTGACATGTGGCGCAGCAAATGAGCTAGAACAAAAGGCATGGGCGAAAAGCAGAATGTCCAAGCATGGACAACCACTTATCTCCCAGCCGAATCGAACCTCCTATGTACGCGGTCAACTCAAGTCAAAGCAGGGCCCTCTGACAGACAAAAGCAGCAACAGCAGCTCGTTCCATTTTCATTTTAGTTTTTGTTCTTTTTGAAAACACTTAGCATGGAAACATTTTGAAAAGGCTTATGTAATAAAAGCGGCAACAGCCAAATGTACATTCATTGTAGCAATGACATGGTTGTGCATACGCATATGTAAATACAGTCAGGTTAATGTTTTAGTTAGTTTAATCGTTGAATCATTTTTCAGAACAGATTTTTTAAGTTTAATACAAAGACCTATTCACAGTCACGACGTGTATACCTCTTGCATTGATTTGGTAGCTGATCGATTATAGCCAGTGTACCCTTAGGACGCAGACGGGCCCTGCGTTCAATCGGTACTCTGTCCATTTATTTCATTTACGTTCCGATTATCATATGTTTGCACAGTGTTTATCTTGGATTTCGATTTCAATAGATTTTGTATGGTTTACATAATAGTACAGTTACATAGCTTTCGATTTCCATAGCATATGGTTTGCATAATAGTTACATAGCTTTCGATTCCCATAGCTTTTGATTTCCATTGCATGTATATGGTGTGCGCTTATGAATGGTTTGCGTTTATGGTTATGTTGAACAGTCATCACTGAGATCTGGAAGTGAGTCTTGTAAGGGATTCGATCCATGTGTGGCTTGTAGAAACACCATCATAAACTCTGTTTCTATTTCATAATTCATTTATGCTTTCTATATAGTTTGATATAGTGTAAATCTCATTGAATGCTGTGTGTCTATTGAACAAGGGTTTTCTGGGCAATATCTTTGTAAGGAGATTAAAATCATTGTTACAGTCATACACAGTACTTAGGTTCAGGGTTTAATTTGATAGATGTATCTCATGACAGGAATTGTAATCAAGTATATCAATAGGGTAATCTGAGTGTTTGAATGATAGGCTACATATTCCAACCTTCCGTAAAGAAGCCTTGTAACCTACATCACAATCACTTGGCCAGAGATCCTTTATGTCTATATATTTTAGACCACACCTCTAAGCTTATGCACCTCGGTCGATATTAAATATAGAGTCTAGACTAGTACCCTAGCTGGAACCGCTACAAAGGGTAACAAAATTGGCTCCAACTAGGGATAGTGTATTGGATACAATGTACTAGGAACCTATATATTAGTGCCTTACTCCTTGGGCATGGAGCCATTTTATTCAGACTTTCATAAAAAATAAATAGAAATAGAAATCAAAGAGTAGTAATGGTTATTTACAAATGGTTCACCAATATTTACAGTGAATTGAAGTGGACCCTTTCACTATTGGATTTAAAGCTTGAAACACTTCCCATTGAAAAGCAACCTAAGAACTTCTCCTTCTAGGTTCTCCAGCAGGAAGGCGTTATTCCCTTTTGCCTCAGAAATCTTGAAAGGTCCAAACTAGAGGGTATAAAACTTCCCATGCTTTCCATTGTCTTCCCTCCTGACATACCTTCTCAATACTAAGTCTCTTGGTTGTCGATATTTGTATTTTTCCTTTATCTCAAATAAGGACTTCATTTTGTCTTGATAACAGATTAGATTCAGATTCTCCTATTCTCTATTCTTCTCTTAGAGTTCCACCAATTAATTTGTTCTTCTAGTCAAACAATTTGGCTCCTCCTCAAGGTCTTGCAAGATTTTAGCCACTGGCATGGCCAGATGTATGGGAAAAACTATTTCCTTTCCATAAACCAACTCAAAATGGGCTTTTCCAATAGCTCTCTCAGTAGTAACCATGTTGGCCCATAACAAAAAATTTAGTTGTGAGTCCTAGTTCCTCTGATTTTCTAATACTATTTTCTTTAGAATCCTCACAAAAGTTTTATTTGAGGATTCAACCAATCCATTTCCATGTGGGTAATAGGTGGTGGGGTGGCCTAATAAAATGTTAAATTCTTGACAGAAACCAATAAACTTGGAGGAATTGAACACCTAAGTATTTCCAGTAACAACCTTCTAAGGGCAGCCAAATCAGGGAAGGATGTTTTCCTCCGTGAATTTAATGACTACTACATTAGGTGAATTCCTAGATGGGGTGGATTCTACCCACTTAGTAAAGTAATAAATGGTTGTGAGTATCCACCTATGCTGACCACTGGAGGGAGGGTGTATTTCACCAATTAATTCTGACCCCCAATATCTGAAAGATTCCTCAACAAAAACATGGATTAGAGGAAGGGATGTCAATTATTTTTCAGTAAACTTTTCTACTTGTCAAAGGCCCTAACATAAGTATTTACCCCATAAAATAGTTTGCGTCAATAAAAGCCTACTTTAAGGATCTTATGTGTTGTATCCCTCCAACTATAATGTCCTCCATAGAAAAAAGTGTGAAATTCATCCATTACTTTGTGGATTTCCTCCTCGACCAAACACAAAAGAAAAATCCCCATAGGATCCTTGCATCACAATTGATGATTTGAGATAGAAAATTTTTGGGCTTGGAGGCTCAGAGCCCTGTGTTTAATATTATCAAAATTCATTGGGGACCTCAGAAAAAGCAGATAATGCACAATGTTTTTATGCAAGGAGACACAACATACTCTATTTGAATTCTCTGTGCTAATGTTTCAATCTCTTGTTGTTGTTCCAAATTTCCACTGTCTCCATCTCCTCTTGCTAGTAAATTTATTCCCAATGCTTGGAAATTTTCTTGAGATAGGATTTTAGCTAGCCCATGTCTCTTGATGAGCTTGGTAGGTTTGATATCCATGTCATACTCCTGAAATTTAGTAATCCATTTTCCTCTCTTCCCATCACTATCACCCTGGACTAGAATGTCTTTTACTGCTATTATAAGGACATACTATTATAAGGACATAAGAAGTTATGTTTGATTTTACAACATAAATTATGAAATCCTTCATGGATTTGATAAGGGCATAAGCATACTTCTCCAGAATCATATACTTTAGCTCAACATCTCGCAGCACCTAACTAAAGAATGTTATCGATTGCTCATGCCCTTCCCTATTTTTATGCAATAAGACATCATCCATTGTGTGAGGTGAAGCAAAAGAAAAAATGAAAAGTGGTTTTTCATAATCTAGACTAACTAACACATGACCTTCTAAAAAAACCCTTTTAATTATGGATAATTATTTACAAGACTTAACAGTCCATTTCACTTCTCTATCTTTCTTTTACATCTCTGTGATCTCTTTGACTATCTCAGCATACTTAGGTATGAATCTCCTTAATAAGTTGATTATGCCTAAGAAAACATGAATCTCCTTCTTATTTCTTAGAAATGGGATGTTCTTGATATATTCCACCCAGTTGGGATCAATCCTTACTCCCTACTTTTCAACTATGTGCCCTAACAACTTTTTGTCACTTAAAGTGAATTGTGATTATTTAGGATTCAAGGATAGGCCATATTTTTTGCATTTGTCAAAAGTGCAACACAGATGTTCGATGTGTTCCACTTCTATTTTTTAAAATACAGTGATATCATCCAAGTAAATTACTACAAACTTGCCTTTCTGTCCCACAAAATCTATATCCATGGCTCTCTAGAAGTGGCCCCTTCATTTATGAGGCCAAAAGGAATTCTAGCATACATAAACATTCCCAAAGGGGTGGTAAAAGCATTTCCATTAGTGGTGCTTGCATGAATTCATGGCTAGTTATAAATTATGATTTATTTTCCAAATGTCTTTTCTATACTACTAATGGAAACAATATAACTTCAAAATTATCAATTTAGTTCAGTGAATAAATTCTACTTCGTTGTGGGTTAAGCTTTGATTCCTCGCCTTATGCTTCAAGAGCAATGCATATGACAATTCAAGAGAAATAAATGCACCAAACGAAGTGAAGAAAAATAGATAGTAGATAGTATGTATATATATATATATATATATATTTGTGTGTGAGTGTGTTTGTTCAGTGAAATCAATAGAGAAACCAAGGCTCTGAATAAAATGGACTAGAGCTTAGTTTTGGAATGTAATAAACATCATTACCAAGGTCTCCCCTTTGAAAAAATGTCTAAGGTCCCGAGAGTAAAGAGATTAGAATGGGAAGGGAATAAGAAATATGGGAATATGGTTGAGGCGATCCACATCAACCACACCTCAAAGATACATCATATAATGTACCTTATTCATTGCATATGAGGCATGGACATGAAGGGTATTTGGATTGTAGTAAATTAAGCATGGAACACATTGTGGGGAATATGGTGGAGGAGATCCACCAGTCACAACTAAAATCTAGATAATGTACTATATTTTTGAATAATTCGACTGATACTCCTTTACAACATAGGTTGCTTACTAGATTTCCCCATTCCTACCAACATTGTGAATGCACCTCAATTTGTCATGATGCAATACAGATCTATATTCTGGAATGCCCATGAGAAAACCTGGGACTATGCTATTAGAATCTTGTTTCCATTCAAAGTTCTAAGTTATGATTTATTATCCAAGAATATGTTTTACATTACTAAAGGAAACATTCTAACTTCAAATGTATCCATTTTGTTCACTAAATAAATTCTACCTCAGAGTGGGCTAAACATTTATGCCTATCCTTGTGCTTAAAAAAAATGCATATGACAATCCAAGTGTAATAAGTGAACCAAAAGAAGTGAAGCACATTCTATAGTATGGGTGGTGTTAAGCCATAAATTATGTGTTATGTGAGAGAGATCTATGTGTGTATATTGACACATTGAATCTTGTCGGTGTGTTGCATATATTGAATTATGATAACTTTGAAATGAATATAATTCCACCCATACGATGTTTCCCTTAATGTGTTTTGTAAAGGAAAACACCTTGCAGAAAACCCTTCAAGAAGTTTCCCATGATCTAGTGGATGGTAAAAAGGGTAAATTGTTAACATTCATTGCAAATCCACAATGCCAGGTGCCAAATATGTTTTCAAGTTCAATCACTTATAGTCTTGTTGCCTTGCACATAATAGAACCCTAATGCCAACAACAGAGGCATCATCGCACTGCACATAGTAGAAACATAGTGCCTTGTTCAGAATCTTTTGTCAATCTTAAATCCTCGCACCCAATTATGGTGCATGGATTAGAAACTCAATGCCAAGTGTAGAATGCCACTAAATTTGTAAAATATCTATTTATATTCTAATGTAACTTATAATAAATATTTATTTAATCATGTATATATGATTTTTTTTTTATAGAGAAAAATACTATATATATATATATATATATATATATATATATATATATATCATTCAAATCAATAGAGAAATCAAGACATTGAATAAATGGATTAGAACTCGGTTTACTAATGAAATAAAAAACATTTCCAAGGTCTCCCATTTAAAAACAATTCGATGATCATGAGAATAAGGAGATCATGATGGGAAGGGAAGAATGAACAGGGGAATATGGTGGAGGAGATCCACACCAACCACACCTCAAAACTACATCATATATTGTACTTTATAACTTGCATATGAAGCATGGACATGGAGGGTATTTGGATTGTAACAAAATAAGTGTGGAACATGCAATAGGGAGTGTGGTGGAGGCGATCTACTGGTCACAACTAAGATATAGATCATGTACTATATTTTTGAACATTTCAACTAATACTCCTTGACCACTTAGGTTGTATACTAGATTGTCGCACTCCTAACAACATTCTATAATGCACCTAATTTTGTCATGATGCAATAGAGATCTATTTTGGGTGCAGGAATTTCACTTAAGAAAACTCCTGAACACTTAATTGTCAACCCGGGGGATTCGTAAACTTAGAGACAAAGCACAGGTAATGCAAGAGATGGTATCAATTTTCCTGATAGAAATTCCTACTTTCTTAAAGAAAAGCTTGCAGAATCGAAAGAGTAAAAGATAATTGAATCATGAAAGTAACCTAGTGCTGGAACAAGAAATAATGAATTTGCAAAGGAATCAAAATAAAAAGGCAATCACTCCAACTAATCAATTTTTAATTACTGAGTATGTGTTATGTTTTTCTTTAGCAGAGACAATTGGTAATCTCGTAGAATGTGCCCTTAAACTTTCTTCTTTAGATATTTCCTTCTTGCACTCATATGTCCTGCACTATCATAGTCTTCTTGCACTAGTGCAGGAACAGAGGTTTATGCAGGAGGTATAAATGGTGTCTTTACCAAAGGCTTTTTACTTCATGCAAAGGTTATAACTTCTAGGGTTCAAAGAACTCAGATCCTATGACAAGAAACTAGTTCTTGCACCTAATCAGAGCATCCTGCACTTAGTTGTTAATTCTTAAAATGAGTGCTTAATTATTACAAGTGTCAAATTAAATTGTACACATAAAAAGTGAATGTTCCTGATCTTAAAAAAATGAAATAATGAAGAAACAATCAATATACATTTATCCAGTCATAAGCATTTAATGAAAGAAAAGAATATTGTAGGAAGTAGGCTAAAAATTCTTGCTGCAACACACCAACGTGCATTGGTATAGGTTCATTTCTCCTGCTTGGACCAGGGGGGAACCAATCAAATGAAATTGTAGGAAAGGAAATATCACACCAACGTGCACTGGTGCAAGTTCATTTCTCCTGCTTAGACAAGGTGGGGAAAACCAATCAAACGGAATTGCAGGAAAGGAAATATCACACCAACATGCAATGGTGCAGTTTCATTTCTCTTGCTTGGACTAGGTGGGAAAACCAATCCGAAATCAGGTGTAGAAAAAGGAATAGCACACCAACGTGCACTAGTGCAGGTTTATTTCTCCTGCTTGGTCCAGACGGGAAAACCAATCTGAAATTAGGTGCAGGAAAAGGAAATTTAACTACTTCACACAACAGATCCGCTTTCACTCAAACAAGAATGCATGTGCTTGAAATTAAATCACACTTGAAAATATAAACATAAATTACAAGAAACATGAAATAGGGTAAACGTGTTGGGTTGGTTGGGCCCTAGCCAACCACCACGTTTCCCTTTTAAATAAAAATGTTTCTCAATAACTAAGATCAGACTCATTTGTTTATAGGAACAAATAAGATTTGAAAAGCATGAGGTGGAGCTCCTTATTCCTATTAATTCACAAAGGCAAAGTACATCATGAAATATAGAGTCCAACCTAGATTTTGGCGGTAACAAAAGGTACAATCTCCCGTTTAGAAACACAGTCATGTTACCACCTCCCCCCCCACGTGCATAATCATTCCTCCTTTTGTAATACGTTTACATGATAGTTAACCATATCCTTTGTAAACAATCATGGGGATTTCATCCCAACTAATTCTAATTAAATAGAATATCAGTACAACTATGAATTTTCCAAATTTGTGCATTTTCTAGATTTCTAGGAAAATTGGTAATTTTAACAAACTGCCTCCAAATACCTCTACGTATCTTCTCAACCATTATGCACTTTGGAAAAATGCCCGTATTTTACTCAATTTCCTATACTGGGAAAAAAACCCATGTTTCATAATTTTGAGATTCACAATGATCAGCGTGGAAATCGAGAAGTAAATCAGTTGTCGGGAAACTACTATGAATTCGGATGGAAGTTGTAAAATCTGAACTGGTGCAGGAATGTGTGGTGCAGGAATCCTATGAGTACTAGTGCAAGAATGTGTGGTGCAGGAACTTCTCCTCTATCAGAATAGGCATATAACCAACTTTGTAAACCTGCAAACACATAAACTATTATTAAATATGCCTTTAATGTTTAAATATCATTAAAACAAAGGAATAGCAAATACTTACTTATTATCTGCGAGAATGCACAAAATTATGACAATGACTAGTCAAGCTAAACAAAAGCATGAGTGGTTTCGAGTAAAAGGTGATATAAAGCAAGGAAAAACAGAGGCCCAACATTCTATATTCTCAAATTCCCATTCAAAAACATGGGAATATTATATTAGAATCATGTTTCCATTCCAAGTTCTAAGTGATGATTTATTTACCAAGCATATTTTCTAGACTACTAATAATCTAACTTCAAATTTATCCATTTTTTTCACTAAATAAAGTTTACCTTATTGTGGCTTAAAATTTGATTCCTAGCCTTATGGTTGAAGAAAAAATCATATGGGAATTCAAGAACAATAAGTGCACCAAATGAAGTAAAGAACATTCTATAGTATGGGTGGTGGTAAGCCATAAACTATATGTTGTGTGAGAGAGATCTTTGTGTGTATAATGACACATTGAATCTTGTAGGTGTGTTTCATACATTGAATTATGAGCACGTTGAAATAAATCTAATTCCACACATATGATGTTTCCCTTAATGCATTTTGTAAAGGAAAACAACTTGCAGAAAACCTTTCAAGAAATTTCCCATGATCCAGTGGATGATAACTAGGTTATAATTACAGACACATAATGCCAAGTTGAGAATACGTTCTCAAGTTCAATCCTTCTCACTTTGTCACAGCGTCTGGAGTATAACCCAATACCAAGTGTAGAATGCCACTCAATTTGTAAAATATATGCTTATCTTCTAATGTAACTTCTAGTAAATATGAATTTAATTATATACAAATGAATTATTGTATAGAGAAAAATATTAATTATATATGTGTTTGTATATGTGTGTGTGTGCATTCATTCAAATCAATAGATAAATGAAGACTCTAAATAACAATGGATTAGATCTCGATTTGTAAATGAAATAAACAACATTGTCAATGTCTCCCCTTTGAAAATAATTTGACGGTCCTAAGAATAAGGATCTCGAGATGGGAAGGGAATAAGAAAGAGGGGAATATTGTGGAGGAGATCCACACCAACCACACCCAAAATCTACATCATATACTATACTTTATTCCTTGCATATGAAGCATGCACATGAATGATGTTTGGATTGTAACAAAGTAAGTGTGGAACATGCAATAAGGAATATGGTGGAGGAGATCCACCAGTGACAACTAAAATCTATGTCATGTACTATAGTTTTGAATAATCCAACTAAATAAGCCCAATGTTCCTCTCAGTGAATAGTGATTGCCCTCTCCTTATGGTTCTCAATAAAAAGTGAGAAAATAAAGGAATATATGATTCTATTAGGTATCGTTTGAGCACTTCCATAATTGCACTGGAAGTATCATGTTCGATGACTCTAATATAACCTATATTGTAATTACTAGCATTTTCAGGATTCACTCCATTACTATCTAGACCTTGTTGGGAAGGCCAATCGATCTCAAAGACAATTACAGGAATAGGGTCATTATGACCCAAAGTAAGCATAACAAATTAAATGGAATCAATTGAGTATCTTTAATATTTTTATATGTGAACTTTATTTGCAACTAAAACCTTTAGATATTTTCCAGACAATGCATAGTCAGATGAAACTTCTTTGTGATTGTCTCTACATGCTAAATAAGGATAGGAATTCACCATGAAGGGAATAGCTGCGTTATCCAAAAACTTGAGGATAGACTTCACAATTGGTAGCAAATGTGAAGGTTAAGGGTTGAAAGGAGCTTGTAAGGGAACCCATACTATGTGGATTAAATACCTTCATCTTGTCATCCACTCCTAAATCAACTAATTCAGAATGAATGTTCTGCATTGTAGGAACTTGAGCAAAGTCTAATTTCCCATCATTATTTGTAACGACCTCATTGTTAGGGTGTTTTAGGTAAATTTAACTCACTTACATTATCAGTGGTTTTTCTACTCTAAGAATATGAACACCCATATTTTTTCCCATGGTGTTTGTGTTTAATGTAGCCTATTTAAAGGCCAAAAAGATCCATGGTAAGTTATCTGACTGAGCAGTAAAAACTTGTAAAAAACCATGTCTTTATAAACTATCACTTCTCTTGATACTTTGTGATCCTATAACTTATTACCTATAGTAACTTGAATTATTATAACTGCAAAGTAGTAAGGAATAATACTTTTAGCTACCCAAGATTGGTCTACACTTGGTATTTTACTTATCCTCTATTTTCTCATTTTCAATGCCTGCCACCCTTGCAATGCTTGTGTTGGAAATTGCTAATAATATGGAGGGTTGAGTTGTAAATTTTGAATCTATTAAGAATACTATTTCTAATCATCTTTGCTACATGCTTCGGTTATAGCAAATTCTTCTTGTTTGTCCCATCACTTACATAAATTCCATTGTATGGTTGTGGTGATGCCTTCAACTTGTTTTCCCTTGATATGTGTAATAATAAATGAGATACAAAATCAACCCCATTTTCAAGCTTAATAGATAACTAAACCATTCAATTTCAAAATACCACATTAACCCAACATGCAATCACTGATGCTTGAAAATACAAAATAAAAAGAATTAAACTATAGAGAATAACCAATAAATTTTTACTTGAACAGAGTCTCTCATAATCCATGTTGAATGTACTGGTAGTCTTTGAAACATTAAATATGATTCTAAAGTAACCTTATTGGATTCAAATAATTAATCATGCATTCTTTGTGCATTCTAGCATCCCACCTTACTAAACATAAGTTGGCTCCATGAAAATTATATTTATTCTGATGGGAAGATAAACGGTGTTCGATTCGAAGTTGGGGTTGCAGATGAGTCGGAGGTTTTTGTCAAAAATTAAGTCCTTGATCTTCTTGGCCATGGGGAATCTATTGGGTTCTCCCCATTGTATCCACAAATCATTTTCATTTTCCATTTGTTGCTTTTGGGGTTTTTCATAAATTGTATCAATTGGGTGAGCTCGACAGCGAGATTTTTAGAGACTTTTTTGGAGGATTAGAGCATAAGTAAATTCCCTCCAATGACATGGAAACAATGAATTGGAATTCCATTTGCACTCTAAAGACATTTTTACAAGTAACCATCAAGGAATTCAATGCAGATTGGAAATTTTGATTGCTTCTGCTTCTAGTGCAAATTCGAACTTCTTCTTGACTCCAAATTCCAAATTCCAAATTCCAATTGAAAATTCCAAATTCTAACTTTTTATGGCTAGAGCTTAACTCCACCTATAAATAATAGAGGCTTGAAATCTAGGAGGGATGTATCTATCCATGACTATGGGTGGCCAAAAACCAAGGGTATAGGGTTTATGGAGTATGAGCATTGCAACATTTTTTCCTACATTAAATTTAGGTGCCACAATCATAATATACTTTTTGAACTATGCCATTGATAATGTGTTGATTATTTATGGTATAGATATGCCATTGATGAGCCGAAGACTATAATTATGTCAAAAAAGAGATAAATATGTGTCAAGAACCAACATATACAAGACTAGGACTAGGGTTCAGTGTTTCCTAAAACCTAAATGAACCAAAGGGCTTAGATTTGTCCTCTTTTATGGTAGTTTTATTTGAAGCATTAGAGAATAAGATTGATGCTAATCTCATGATCTTGGTAACAAACCCACTGGGACATAATGAAGTTCCATCCCACACTTTTGTAGGCTTTCTGAAATGTAATTATCACAAATGAAATTCTTCACTCAAGCTTTAGCTTATCCATTCATCCAAGATTTACTACATAGTAGAGACAATTATGAGAATTAAAGCACCGTGCACTTTATTCTAGGTGGCTTCTCTCATGAAATTTAGGTAATTTATCCTAACCAAAATTAATGTTAGGGTTATGTACTCTAATTTAGGTGTTGTGTATGGGATGTGTTTATTTCATAAATCCCACCTATTATTTGTTTATGAATGAAAGGAAAGGTGGAGGTAGTTAATCATTTTATTAGCGAGTGTGTTATAGAGTTGAGGTAATTGTATTTCTTATATTTTATTTAATAATAGAGTGATGTAGTAATGAAATTTCAAACGTGTCTGTACTTGTTCATACTTTTTCTAGAGGGATATTTTGTAGTCTAACATACTCACAACATACGGTTTTGGATGAAGTTTAGTACTTATGCCTCATGGTTTTTTGGCTGATTCTACTAGGATGATTTGATTGCATTATATTTACTATTTTCTAATTAGTAAGACAATGATAAAGTATTGACAGTTTAGACATGTATGTACTTTTTTGTACTTATTATATGTTTTGTTTTCCCTGTTTTTTGTTGCATCATATCCTCTGTAGATGAAAACAATGAATTTTCAAGATTTTTTGTTCTATGTGGATGGAATGGAAAAAGCTTCTATAACCCTATCATGCTAGTCAAATACACTATTACAACATTTTCAAGTAGATAATTAGTTCATTTTCTTGTTTCAAACTCATCATAATTTTTGTCTTCTTCTTTCTTTAGGTCATATCTAGATATGTTGGAAGTAGGAAATGGCCACATCATTGCTAAGGAATAAATTTCACATTTCAAATTATGGGCTCTAATAAAGGAGACCGGAAATTTATTCTCATGTCTACTTATAGGATCATTCATAATGGCATAAGACAAAACACTCTTTTGTGCATGTAAGAATAACTGTAATGAAATTTATTTGAATTCATGACCTCAAGAACCATTATTTATTACATGTGGTGTAACATCCATGGATAAGAAGATTTAACTACAAGGTTATTGCAGTCAATCAAAGTATGTTCATTAAATTATTTTGAATATTTAGAAACTTTAGTATTCATTCCTTATATTTTTGTGTTTTATTTTTTTTCAGATCCTTGAGGAGTACAAAGCAACCTTAACATATATAGGTTTGTAATATTTCATTTGCAGTTCATTACAATGAATTATTTGTTGCTTCATACTCACACTTGAAAAGGATGATGCACAAATCCTTGTCCTCTCCCAAAATAAAGAGATAGATGACTCCTTGGATTTATTTTTTGTTCATATTTTTCCTTCATGATTTTAAGCTTTAAAAGTTGAAGGCTAAAATGCAATTAATGCAACCATTATGGTATAGGAGGTCCATGTCGCCCACTTAGAAATTTCCAATCCATTCGGAAAGAGATATTGAAAGGTAAAAATTCATGATCCTATCTCTCTGTATCTTTATAAAATGATAAGTAACGTTCATATGAAAAACGAGAATGAAATTTTGGAACTTAAATGTTAGGAAGGAAAAATAGGAGTTGTGTTTGCCAGAATTCATGGCCAACCTCAAATTGTAGTTATATTAATTATAATAAACATAAAATAAATATACAAAAAAAAATTGAAATATTCTCCTTGATCTCTGGTTTAACATATAGATACGTGGCCAATGGTTTTCTTGAGCTTTCCCTTCCATCCGCCATTCATATATCAAACAATAATTAATAGGGGCAATAATTACTAGAGTGAACTAACATAGAGATAGTTTTTTTAGAGATGCACCATCTCTTTAAATCCATTTAATTGTTTCCTCCCAACCCTTTCTTAATAAATATATAATTGAACTATATTTTAAGATAGTTAAATTATTGCTAAAATTAACAAAATTAACGAAATTTAAATATTAGAAAAATTTTGAAGTAAAAAATGGGCCTCAAAACAAAAATATACAACCAAAATCATATTTATAATAACTAATAAGATTCAAGATGAATATATATACCATTGCAGATAATTCACCATTTCTTGAGTAAAAAATAAAAAAATAAACTGACTATTTTTTCAACTCGTTTTCAAGTTATCGCCCTATAATTTTACTAAAATTTCAAGTGTGAGCACTATTTGGATGCATAATTTATTTTCTCATCCAAGGAGTACCCATGTTACATACGTTTGGTGGATCTTTTTACACGAAAATGAGAAATACATGAAAAATGTGATTGCAATCACTTTTTTTCATATATTTCTTGTTTTTCATGTAGTGGGGTCCATTGAAAGTACGCAACATGGGTAATCCTTGGATGAGGAGTAAATTTTGCATCGAATGAGTGCTTCCACTCAAATTGTTGTAAAACCATAGGTAGATAAGTTGAAAATACAAGGTGAAAAAGTAGCTTTCTCTTTTTTCCCTCTAAAATTTGATGATGTAATATAAACTTATTTTATTATTTCCACTATTATTTTATAGTATTCATTAGACGCTCATTTTAGACCCCAAAGTTTCTCTAAACGACGCCCATATCATATGTTCTTATTGAAACATTTTGAATTTTGGTTAGTTTTAACAACTAGTAATTTAAAATTTGCCATATTTGCCAAATTTAAAGCAAAGTGAGACCTTGCCATACTTTGGATTCAACCAGAAATTAGTATATTCTATGGTGTAGATTATTCTAGGGCTAAAAAATTTGCATCGTCTACTATAGAGATGTGACAAACATATATTTTGCAAAATTGAAGAAGGGAAATCCAAATAGTGAGATTGATCATAATTATTTTCCATTGTTAGCTTTTCTGAAATTTTATTATTGATGAATTTGAACAAGAAAGTGAACTAGGTGAAAGATAGACTAGATAGAATTTAAATCTTAGCTAAAGGGATACTAACATAATGTAGTGTGTAGAAACATGTAAATTAGGGGAATTTCCTTTTGGTGTAGAAAAGCGGATGAAACTTTGGTTTATTGTAATTGTAAAAACTTTGTGCAGGTTTGGGAAGGTCCCCTATCTAACAACAATGCAACTATGGTTTTAGGAGGTAGAAGCAACTCAAGAGATACAATCACTGCTAAGTGGGAAGATATTGGATTGAATCCCTCAATTATTGTTAGGGTTAGGAACTTTTGGAGGGTAATTACAAAACATATTTTTCATTGTCAAATTTAAAGTCTTATCCTTAATCATTTTTCCTTGACTAATGACATTTTTATTTTGTTCAATATAGCAACAAGGAGAATTGGAAGTGAGTCACCAAGGAAGCCTCATAGCATCCTTGAATCCTCATGCATGTAGGATTCATGTTTTAACAATAATTTTTTGCTACTAAAAACCCAAACTAATGATTTCAAAAGTTATAGATTCCTTTTCCATATGTGTATAGAATTAGCTATTCTATGTTCTAAGAATTGATTGGTGATGCTACTAAGAAAAGAGGCATCACAACCATTATTTTCATAATTAAGAATCTAAAAATGAAAGTGAAACTTGAGAATTTTATGTATTTTTTCTTTTTCTACATTATGTTGGAAGAGAGAAAATTACATTTTCATCAAGTTTGTAATTAAGTTAGTGATATATTTATGGCCATCAAAAAAGTGACAAAAGTTACTTCTTGGTGAGCCTAAGGATATTTTCAGAATTTATTGTTTGATGAGCCTCCATTATGAAGTAACTTAAGAAACCATTTTTAGTTTCAATAAGTAGTCACTTCAACCACTTTTTTTATTGCCATAAAAATATTACTAACTTAATAACAAGTCTAACTTCAATGCAACTTTATCTCTTTCAATAGTATGTCGTGTTAGCCACCTAATTTGCTCTCTTTTTGCCATTTCCCCTTCCTAAATCATAACCATTTACCGTTGTTTTACCTCTTTTATACACCCTCTTCTTGCACCAGTCCAAGCACGATGACATATTTCATATTAACTTTATTTTTCGTACTTTTAATTTAACTTAACATTAATTAATCATTTATTGCATGATTTATTACTTTTAATCACTCTTTGTAACTTATCGATATCTCCAATGTTTATTTGGTAGTGAGAGTACTTACCGTGACCGCTAATCCTAGTGCAGGATCAGGTCTTGCACTAGTGCCAACATAGCAAATCCTTGCAGCAAATCTGAACCTCCTTGATCACCACCTCATTTTGAGCAGCTTCAACCACAACAACAAGATCGATCTAAAGGTAGCCGAGATCGAATCACCTCGTTTTGGGCAACTTCAATCACGACAACAAGATCAATCCAAAGGCAATCGAGATCAAATCTGTGAAGAATGAAAGCTGGAGATTGGCTACGACCAATTTTGCTAGCTGCCTAGTTTTGAAGGCCGAAAAGCTAAATTTTGCATTTGATTATGTAATCGATTGGATGATCTATTTTGGCCTTTAGCCAAAGATCTATATAATGTATAATGTAAATAGGACTAAGGGGAGCTTGTTTATAGAATAGAGACATAGCTAGAGAGGCAGTAACAGGTCGTTGTATTTTGTTTGTTAGCACCTAGATTTACCTCAGGCTGAAATGGTAGGATCCAGGGCCAACATCAAACCACGTTCAACCTCGTAGCTAGCCTTACGAGGACAGGAGAGGGCTCTCTCTAGGTCAATCTTAACAAAAGATGATCTATGGGGCTTGAGATGCCTGAAATATCTTCTAATTTTAGACTAGGTATATGTGCAAGAGAGTTTGATTGAATAAATAGATGATTTGTTGGCTCAAAGGGAAAGATACATTTTGGGGTGCGGGGATTGAGGCTCAGTTCTGCAGAGATCTCGATGGGGCAAGGTAGGCAATCATTTTGGGACTTAAATTTTAGTGAGATGGAAAGAAAAGATAGGTGAGGTTTTGAAGAGGGCAAGAGCAATCATGAATCCTCCCCAAATAGCTGAAAACATCAAACAACTAAAGCAAACTTCAAGTAGAGCATTGCACTTTCAATGAATTCTACTTACAATCTTGTTTGTTTAGTTCAGAAGAAATAAGATCGATAATACAATCAAATAAACAAATTCACAATCACAGAGAGAAGCATTGTACCAAGACAAATTGCCACATGAATCCCAAAGAGTGCTGCAAATCCTGGTCTCAATTCCTTAGCCAAAATACTGAAAATGAATGTACAATGAAGCTCAAAGCTTTCTCAAGAGTCCAACCATCTACCAAAATCCAACCCCTACACTTTGAAATTCATAAGATATATACATTTTCTCATCCTTGTACTAAGGGATTGAGCTCAACCATTTTCTTCAAAATAGAATTAGTTACATTAAACTTGGGCTGAATTTTTGAAAATAGGTGTTGAAGATGAACTCGTATCTCCTAAACCATAGCACCTGTTACAAATATGAAAGAGGTTTTTGTAGATAAGATCATTTTTGAGAAAAAAAACTCTCAAAATTTGGAAATTCGTTTCCAGTAGCTGGCAATCTGTTCCACAAAATCATCTCTAAAGCAAAAAATCATTAAAAATTTAAATCTTTGAAAATGAGCTATAAAAATCTAGTCACATATCCCAATCCATAAAACCTGTGAATAAACCGTAAGAAATTTTTGTTATATGGCTCGTGCTTAACAAAATTCTCCTTTGGTTTTTCAAAATTACTTTCCATTTGTTGTAAAATGCCCCCGTACTAAAATGACTAAAACAGTAAAAAAATATGAAAATTTTGCTTTGTTTAAATATAGGCTCCAAATATCACTGTGTATCTCCCACATAGTAACACTTGTGCATAAAATGAAGGAGGTTTTTGTTATTTAGTATGTGATGAACAAAAATATCTTTGACTTTTAAAAAATCCCTTACAATTATTTCAGAAACTGATTTTGTACTAAACTTGTCATTGTGTGCAGCAACTGACCTCAAAACATGCATAACCAAGAATCACTCATTCATTTCTTCTAATCCAGGAACCAGTTATGAGAGTGTGATATACTGTTGGAAATATTTTTCTGAGCTTATTCTGATGAAAACACTTGTGACATGTTTTGTACTGAAAATCATGTGCAAAACATCTAACAAAACCATACATAGTAAGAGCTCATGTTGATGCCTGGTGACAGGCTGCGAAGACTGGAACTAACATTGTTATTGCCTGAATCTGGGTTGGACGATGTATTAACATATGCACTTACCTCAATGAATTAATAAAAAGGATATTTCCCTCATGTTTTACAAATTGCATTTCTGTATTTGATTTGATGAATTGATTAAAGTACTGAGCAAGGTTTTTATTTAAAAAGGAAACGCGATGGTTGGCTAGGGCCCAACCAACCCAGCACGTTTACCCCATTTCCCATTTTCCTATCATTTGTGTTTACATTGTCAAGTGTGATCTAATTTTAAGCACATGCATTCTTGTCTGAGTGAAAGTGGATTCGTTGTGTGAAGTAGATAAATTCCCTTTTCCTACACTTGATTTTAGACTGGTTTTCCTTCGCCTAGTCCAAGCAGGAAAAATAACCCTGCACCAATGCATGTATGTTTGATATCTCCTTTTCTACAATTTTTTTTTATTGGTTTTCGCACCTGGTCCAAGTAGGAGAAATGAACTTTCACAAGTGCACGTTGGTGTGATGCAGTGAGCCTTCTTAGTCTACTTCCCACAATCTTATTTCTTTCATTAAAAACTTATGATAGGATAAACGTATATTGATTGTTTCTTTATTTCTGCACTCTATTAAGATTAGAAACATTCACTTTTTATGTGTGCAATTTGATTTAACAGTATAATAGCACTTGCAATAATTAAGCACTCATTTTAAGTATTAAATTCTAAATGTAGGAAGCTCTGATCCAGTGCAAGAACTAGTTTCTTGCCACAGGATTTGAGTGCTTTGAACCTGGAAAAGTTCAAGCCCTTGCAGGAAGTAAAAATCCTTTATTAAAGACACAATTTATACCTTCTGCATAAATCTTTGTTCCTGCACTAGTGCAAGCAGATTGTCATAGTACAGGACAGATTAGTGCAAGAAGGAAATCTCTAAAGGAGCAAGTTTAAGGGCCCATCTGATGAGACTGTTAAGTGTCTCTGCTAAATAAAAACACACACTCAGTAGTTAAACAATAATTAGCTAAAGTGATTTCCCTTTATCTTTAATTCCCTCTTGGAAATGCATTCTTCCTTGTTCCAGTCTTAGATTATTTTGATGGTTCAAATTGCCTTTTTCTATTTTTAATTTGATTCTGTAGTCTTTCCTTTAATGAAAGTGGGGATTTATATTAGGAACATTCATACCATCTCTGGCATTACTTTTGCTTCGTCTCTATGTTTACGGATCCCCCGGGTTGAAAAATTAAGTATTGAAGAGTTTGCTTAAGTGTAATTCCTGCACCCAACATTTTGGCGTCATTGCTAGGGAGGCAATTTTATTTGGTAGGAATTTTCTGATTATACAATAGAGGTAATTTTTCCTTTATTTTTGCAGTATTGTTTGGAAATACTTCTTTGAAGGAATTTTTCTAGTGTTAATTGATTTCTGAGAGCATTTTTTATTAGAAGTTGTTTCTTATTTTTCTTTCTTTTATGAAATGAATGCCTGGAAAAGGTAAGGGTTCAAAGCCCACTAAGGGCCGAAAGAATTCTCAAAACAGTTCTCATATTGGGTCTCCTTCTGTAAGTAGGAATCCCAATCCAATTCAAACCCATCACACAGGAATAGTCCACCTGGATTTTGGTGACAACAACTCAGGTGTGGTTCAGCCTGTTGAGAGTGGTTCAAGTAAAAGGGAAACAATGGCAGATCATGAAGATCATGTGGAAGGGACTGGTGAAAACCAGGTAAGTGGAGAACAATCCACTTTTTTGTTTCTAATTTTGGATCCTGATATTGTTGTGAAAATGAAGAATATTCCACCATCATCTCTCCCTCATTTCCATGGTAAAGCTCATGAAGATCCTGAATATTTTCTATTTGAGTTTGATATTCTGTGTAGAAGTTATGATTATTCAACTAACGCTCAGAAATTAAGATTAGTTCCTGTTACTCTCAAGGACTCAGCTCTATGTTGGTTGATGGGGTTAGGAGGAAACACTATAACCTCTTGGGATCAGATGAAGAGAGTGTTTTTGTCTAAATATCAAGAATATTGCAAAACTCAGGACATGCAAGATGAGATTTTTACAATCATACAAGATGATGATGAAACTCTTGAAGATTACCTAGAAAGATTTGTGTATATTCTACAAAGGTCGAAACTTAAGCTTGATTCCCGTACTATTAGAACCTTGTTCTTAAGAAGACTTACTGATAACGCTACAAATAATTTAAATTTGTTAGGACAAGGTGATATTTCTCAGCAAAATTTTCAACAAATTTGTGAATTATGCAGGAAATTTTCAAGAAATCAGTATAGATCCAGTAGAGGAACTCGAAATAGAAATAGAAAAACTGAATCTACTAATGCTATGATTATTGGATTAGAAATTAAAATGGAAAACATGAAAATTGGTACAATGAATATTGTTACCAAACATTTGGACTCTTTAAAATTTAAGCAAAAACTCATGAAGGAACAAGAGTCATTATGTATTTTGTCCTAAATGTAGAGACAAGAATCCTCGTAAAGAGTGTCCTCTTAATTTGAAAGAAACTAATAAGTGTGCTATTTGTGCAAAAGACCATGTCACAGAAAAATGTCCCTCTATACCAGGACATAATGCTGCATTTACAGGTGGGCTGCCTGAAGCTGAATACTCGTATGCTATGGGAGCAAGAAGGAATTGGCCTAAGGTAAGTGCAGGTATGGCTCCTGAATTTTCTCCACAATATTTTGGTTATAATTCACATGCATATTCTTATCCTAACACTAATATGTAGTGGCAGTATTGGAATCAATATCAGCATGGGCAACCTTCTCAACCATGGCAACAAGGTTGGAGAGGGCCAACTCATTCTCCATATTCCTACCAACCACCTATGCAGTCATATCCATCTATGCATACACCTTATTCAATGTCTCATCTTCCGAGTCAATCTAATCCACAGTTGCCTTTACCTCCACCTTTTCGATCTCCTCAGTTGCCTGCTCAACCTCTGCCCAATCCTAACAATAATAAAGTAGTGCAATTATATATGTAACAAACCCACCTTTACCATTCGAGTACCAGTCTATTCCAATTCGGGTTCATGATATTCAATTAAGATCGGGAAGGACTGTAACATCAGAGAATCAGAAGCAACCTACAATGATTGTTGAAGAGAAAGGAGAAGAGGAAACTCTTAACCATTCTCTGAAAGTTGTCACTAAGCAACCCTTACCCTCTGAATCCTTGCCATCTTCTTCCAACCAACCTCCCTTCCTAGAGAGGCTAGTAATGGAAAGAAATGAACCTATTTTTTAGACTAGCTTGGAATCAGAGCTTTGGAATCTTTTCATTAAGATACCTTTGCTTCAAGCCATCAAAGAGATCCCCATTTGTACCATGATTATTATGGAACTTTGTCTCAAGAAACTTGGGAGGAAGAGATTGAAACCGCAAACCATTCAATTTGTTGGTAGCACAGTAGAGTTGATGACGGGATGTGTGTCTATGGAAAAATATATTGATCCCGAAAACCCTGTTGTCTCAGTTCAGATTGGTAATTTCCTTGTCTCTAATGTTCTTATAGACCTGGGGACAACCATTAATGTCATGACTAAGCAAACCATGGATCAGCTTTGGTTATCTCATCTTCGCCCTACTCCCACTGTGCTTGAATCAGTAGATAGATCTAAAATTAAGCCAGAAGGAGTATTAGATGATGTGATCATCTCATTAGATTCTTGGGAATATCCTACTGATTTCATTTTGATTTAGCCAAAGAGCCTAGTAGGAGGACATCCCTTTATCTTGGGTTGACCATGGCTTGCTACGGCCAATGCATATATTGGATGTCATTCCGATGATATGTATATTTCACATGGAGATTCTAGGAAGAAAGTTACCTTATACCCCCCTGCGAGATCCATTCAGGACCTTCGAGATAATTTATGGTTGGATCAAAGCAGTGATGAGGAGAATCAACCGATTTCCCTTATCCACCATTATATTGGGTCCTCACAAGAAGATGAGATTCAAGATTTCCTTAATAATCTAAACACTATGCCTAATTTTGAGCCATTGAGCTAGATTTCCAGCCTAGATTTTCAAGATAATCATGATTCTCATTCTTCTGTACCGCTGCATTTTACCACTCCCTTGAGTACTCCTGAGCCCGATCCTACTCTTATTGAGATTAGCCCTAATACATCCTTGCATATTAGTTCATATTTGGACTCATCTCAGCAGGAGTAGCTTGTGAATTTGTTGCAAAACCATCTTAGTGCCTTTGCTTGGGGCTATGAAGATATGAAGGGTATTCCTCCTAAAACTTGTACACATCATATCTATATTTAGGAAGGAACTTGACCTATCAGAAAACCCCAAAGGTGAATGAATCCATCTCTAAGAGATATTGTGAAGGAAGAAGTATAGAAACTCTTGGATGTCGGTTTTATCTATCCTATTTCTTACAGTCAATGGGTCTCTCCATTAGTGCTAGTACCTAAGAAATATGGAAGATGGCATATTTGTATTGATTATCGAGAATTAAACAAAGCCACTCTCAAAGATTATTTCCCTCTCCCTTTCATTGACCAGGTGCTTGATACCCTTGCAAGAAAGAAATATTTTTCCTTTTTGGATGGCTTCTATGGCTATAACCAGATAACGATTGCACCCGAAGATCAAGATAAAACTATTTTTACATGTCCATTGGGTACATTTTCTTATAAAGTGCTTCCCTATGGTTTATGTAATGCCCCAGCTACCTTTCAAAGGGCAGTCCTAGCCATTTTTGCTGATCTAGAATTTGTAGAATTTATATGGATGACTTTTCTGTGTTTGGTGATTCTTTTCAGGAAGCCCTCAAAAATCTAGAGAAAGTACTTCGTTGTTAGGAATCCCATCTCGCCTTGAGTGACAAGAAATGTAGGTTAATGTGCAAAGTGGGAGTGGTACTTGGCCATTTGATTTCTAGTAAAGGTGTCCAGGTTGATCCAGCAAAGATTGAAATCATTCTACATCTTCTTGCACCCATAACTCAAAGGGAAGTAAGAGGTTTTTTAGGACATGCTAGTTACTATAGGAGATTCATTGAAAAATTTTCTAAGATAAATGACCCTCTTTTCTAACTTGTAGCTAAGGATAGTGAATTTTCTTGGACCATATCTTGGCAACAGTCTTTTGAAAGATTGAAGGAAAAGTTAGTACATGCACCAATTTTGAGAGGTCCTAACTGGTCCCTGCCTTTTCACATTTCCTCTGATGCATCAGAATTGGCTATTTGTGCAGCTTTAGGACAAGAGAAAAATAAGAAATCCTATGCTATTTATTATATTAGTAAGAATTTGTCTTCCGCTAAATTAAATTATACAGTTACAGAGAAAGAATTTTTACCTGTAATTTTTGCAATTAATAAGTTCATGCACTATATTATAGGATATGAAGTATTTGTACATACTAATCATTCCGCGATTAAATATTTGATGAAAAAACCATTAAATAGTGGTAGAGTGACTAGGTGGTTACTATTGTTGCAAGAATTTAATATTACTATTGTTGATAGACCAGGAAAATCTATTGTTGTAGCAGATTTTCTTTCTATATTAGATAATCCTGGTGAAGCAACTCATATTAATGATGATTTTCTGAATGAACGTCTTTTTTCTATTTCAACAGATTCTCCATGGTTTGATAACATTTATAATTACTTGGTTACTAGGAAAACACCACCCCACTTGTCAGCGCGTGAAAAGTGGAATATTATTCAGAAAAGTGTTGCATACTCCTGGATTTAAGGAGATTTCTTTTACACTGATCCAGATCTGATTATCCGTAGGTGTGTAAGAGAGGAGGAAGTGTTTGAAATATTGAAATTTGCTCATGATGAACCTTGTGGAGGCCACTTTGCTGATAAGCGAACTGTATATAAAGTATTGCTTGCTAGTTACTTTTGGCCTTCCTCGTTTAAGGATGCCAAACAATATGTCAGGCGATGTGATAGTTGTCAACGAATGGGCCAGCCTAATCAAACCAATGAAATGCATTTATGCCCCCAAGTTATGATTGAGCCATTTGAAAAATGGGTTATTGATTTTATAGGGCCAATAAATCCAACGTCATTAAGTAAAAAACATATTTTAGTTTGTACAGATTTTGTTACAAAATGGGTAGAAGCTAAAGTTGTTTCCTTTGCTATAGAAAAAGTTGTTGTTGATTTTCTTTTTATTGAAATCTTTACTAGATTTTGTGTGCTAGAGAAATTGTTTCTGACAATGGTCTCCAGTTTATTTATAATCTGGTACAGGGTGTGATGGAGCAATACAAGATTTGGCACAGGAAATCCACGCCATATCACCCACAAGCAAATGGCTAGGTGGAATCCACAAACAAAGTGATCAAGTCCATTCTTACAAAGACAATAAATATTTATCGGAAAGACTGGGCTGAAAGATTACCAGAAGCTTTGTGGGCATACAGAACCACTTGGAGAAATAGCACAGGACATACACCATATGAGTTGGTATATGGAAAACAATTTCTGTTACTAATTGAATTCCAGATCAAAACTTTTAGAATTGTTGTTCAGTTAAGACTAGATCTCTCTAAGACACAACAATAGTGTCTTCTCCAATTAAATGAGTTAGATGAATTTTGTAGGGATTTTGTTTAGCAGAACATACTAATTTAGCATCAATGCAAAAGGTGGCATGACAAGTCTATTCAGAAAAAGCAATTCCAACCAAGTGATTGGGTGCTCCTTTATGATTCTAGATTTAAAATTTTTAAAAGGAAATTCCATACATGTTGGATGGGACCTTATGAAGTGATCCGAGTATTTGAGAATGGCACAATAGAAGTTAAAATTATTGATGGACAAAATTCAGTATTCTTGGTAAATGGACACAGATTGAAGAAGTATTCTCAGCCACTTGCCAGGAATGATTTTACACAGCAAATCCAACAGCAATTCTAGACGGTAATGGTGAATGGTAATGCCAACCTTTTAAAAACATGAATTCTTCTTCTTCTTAAAAATAATAATAATAATAATAATTAAAAAACATTTTCCTGTAATTATGAAAATCAGTTCGCTGACATGATTGCAGAAGGATCAACTTGAAAAATAGCTTTTTGGCAAGAAGATCAAAATTTTCTAATAAAAGGAAAATGTTGCTTGATCTTTAGATATGCTAGCAACCACCAAGTAAAATCATCTTCAATAGAACCAACCTTTATACAATTAGGGTCATTAGCATGGATATTTTTTTCAAGTAACGCTTAATTTTCGCTGCAGTTATTTTTCTTGCACCAATGCGGGTTGACCTTCTAGAAAATTTTCTACCTTTCTTCATATTCCACTTTCATAATATTCCCTCAATTTTCTTCTTCAATCCCAGAATGATTAACCTTCCTGTTGTCATTGTAAAAGTTTTTAAAATTTTGGACAGCCCGCATGGTTCTAAAGTTTTTATGTTAAACATGGTCAAGCCATTTTTTATTGTTTTTGTTTTAGAGTCTAAATCATAGAGTTGGAGTCTTGTTTTCATTATTAAATAAAGGTCAACAACCTTATTTCTTCTATCATAGATCCCACATTATTTCAAAAGTGCCATGTGTTAGGTTGTTTCAAAATTGACATGCACTACGAAATTGCCTAAGAGTTTTCGTAGCACAAAACTCATAAAATACACTATATGCGCTACAAAATCATGGATTTGTAGTTAGGAGTTTTCATAGTGCAAAACCCAGAATTTGCACTGGATGCGCTACAAAATCATTGAAGCAGCCTTTTTTTTTAGCAGAAAAACTGTTTTAAGTAGTCAACGTCCAGGAGGTCTCTTGAGCAACTGAAATCATATTTTGGAAAACTAAAAGAGGTTTTTATTCCTAAAATAACGGGCTACAGAAACCTCTTTTAGTTTCTTCAAATTCATTATGATCTGGGAGAAGTTTATGACTCAAATTGCACTACGAAACTATTGTAGGAGCAGTTTTTCAGAAATCACAATTTCTAGTTTACACCTGATATTCAAAAATAGTTTCTGGGTAGTAGGAAAGGTATTGAAAAAATAAAAGAGAGATTTTTGTTCAACACAGACTGATATACAAAATCCTCCTTCAGTTTTGCAAATTACATTTTTTATGAGGAGAAAAAATCTCTATCCCAACACCTATTTTTTAGCGAGAACAGAGCAGGGGACAGTTTCCTAGTTTTTAGGGCAAATGAAGGAGAAGCTATTGGAGTCCAGCTGGGGGGTTATGGACATCACCAAGTTTGAAGTGAAGAAGGAGAAGCTGTCAGAAACCAAATTTATTCCACATCCTAGGTTACTGCTAGCATAATAAGGAGTTACACTCCTAGTTGTATTAGGACTCTAGGACTGTTAGTTAATAGCTAGTTGTAATTAATAGTCTGTTTTAGGTATGAGTAGGTGTCAAGTCAAGAAAATTCGAATTATATTGATGAAGGATCATGGAATCATTATTGTAAAAGCTATATATGAGTCAAGAGATGAATTACAAGAGGAGAGAGTTGTCATTAGTAAAGGAAAGATTGTGTTATTGTAAAAACTGTGTTTTTTCATACTTGATGCAGTGATTAGTTTGATTACTCAAGATTGAAAAAGAGTTTATATGTTTGATGTTCTTATGGCTTTATATAATTACTTATTTGAAATGGTATGAACTTGTGATATTTAGAATTCATTGTAAAATGCTCTAACTTCCTTCACATGCTTGTAAACTGTGTTGTTTCACTGTGTTACAATTTTCTTCATAAACCTAAACTCTAAGTGCCTTGATTTCCATATCTTGCTAATCATGTTGTTTTGTTGAAGACCATTTTGACTCCATAACCCAATAGATGTTTTCTAATCATACTTTCAACCAGTCAATAAGTTATACTTCCATTCATTTTGTTCCTAGAGTTAGCCATCGAATCATTAATAAAAAACCCTAAACCTAGTGAGAGAGCCCTCTCAAGTTGAGGAGGCTAAGCCTCAGCCAAAAGATTGGTTTGAAATAGTTACACTAATATTGACTTGATGAGTAGCCTATCATGGTCCTATTTTGGTGATAACACTTCCCATATTCTTCTGAATTTACCCTGTCTGTTTCGTAAAAACCCCACTTTACCCTTGAATTTTTTTCCTATCCCACTTCCATTTATCCCTCCTTGTGGTACTATTCCTGGAATCCATGTAACAGAATTCCTTCCCATTCTGAAATTTTCCTTTTCCCACTTCTTTGTTCCCTCATGAATTCATTACAGGATCTCGTGCACAAAGAGCAAAAGGATATGCTCTGAAGCATCAAGAAAGGGCAAAGCAAATTTCCAGTATAAATTGAGGAAGCCATGTTGAAAATCCAACCTATATTTTACTTAAATTCCCTATTCTTTTTTTAGATATTATGCTTGCACTAGTGCAAGTATGTCATCCTATATAATAATGCAAGCAGAATGGTACTAGCAAAATAACATAGTTTAAGTGGTGCAAGCATGAAACCTATCAAGAAACATAGTGCAATTTGTTCTTTCATAGCATATGTCATAGGAAAGTGGTCATCATTAAAGTTTATAAGAAGTCCTTTCACTTAGTCGATGAGTACTTGTGCTATCATATTAACTAGGAGAAAAGTATTTAAAGTACAAGGTGTTTTTAAGTTAAGAATCATAATCATTTTGTAATGAATGCTAAGTTCTTTTTTTGAATTATGAAGGAATGCGGAAGTGTTTAACCATTGCTTGGATATAATTGCCCCTTTCTGCCATAATCCTAGATGTCCTTCACTCGTAATGATTACCTCACCTAGCCATTAAAACGCAGCTGCAAGTACCAATCCAACATGATCTCAAAGATTCCATGCATCCACAGCTATTTCAGTGGAATGAATGGGTGATAAGATGGAAGGGGTGGTGGACAGTTGGATCCCTATCTATAAGAACCAATTTTCTTGGTGTCGCATGTAAATTCTTGACTATTTATAACTGTTAAGCAGTGATTCCGCCTGTTCGAAGTGAACCTTTGTCTCTAAGTAGGGTAGAACAGACTACTGAGTATCGCAATAGTCTTGCACTATTACGAGACTCGGGCTTTCTTCAATTCTTGCAAAAATTTGACGAGCACAAAAGTGAAGTGGCCCTATAGTTTTCCAGGAGTTTCAAAAATGGCCGAGTAAAAATTGGGCCTCTAAAATTTGAGGTTACGGAAGAGTTTGAAGCAGCAGCGAAAAGCTTGGAAAATACTGGTGAGCAGTGGTTTAAAAACAGAAACTAGAAAGGAAGTGATGGTAGCATTTTGTCGTCGACAAGAAGATGAAGGTAGATTGGAAGGAAGGAGTTCCACATAGTGTCGTGCTAGGACAGTGGCAGGACCTCCTTTTCATCCTACAAAAATTTGTAACCTATGAGGGAAGGTACTCCCACACTTTTGTGTACCATTTTAGGATGTTACAGCATTTCAAAGCCACCTGGCACATCCAGTGGACAATGAATTTCCCCTATTTTTTTCTTAAGAGCTTGGAAAAAATGGCCAAAGGTGTGTGCGACAGACGAGCAGACCAAGCTGACAAGAATTTATATCACCACGGCCTAATAAAGATTTTGTTCTAGAAACAATTAGAAGTTAAATGCATGACTTGGGAGGCACTGTTAAAATAGCTACATAAAAAGACAGTTGTTGGAAAGGAGACAGAGGACCCCGCCAACACAAGCAAGGGTCCAAGTAAGAAAGAAAAGGGGAGTCCTTCTTGCACCAGTGCAAAAAGGAAACGACCTGGAAAATCAAAAGAAGAAAGGGCCCCATCTCCAAATAAGAAGACAACTAGTGCACCCGTTGAGGAGACTCCTTCTACGCCACTACTATAGGCACAAACCCCCGAAGAGGACAACCTATCAGTCCTTGCAGACGTAGCAAAATTTGCAGAGGTCAAAGATGATGCTCTGTTGGCCGATTTCATTAAAAGGCCCCAGAAGAAGAATAAAGAATATGGTGTACGCAAAGAACCATAGTCCCCATAGGATGTTGAATCCCCTTCAGCACCAGTGCAAGAAGAAGAACCAGAAGAAGAAGAACTAGAAGGAAAGGAACCAGAAGAAGAAGAACCAATGCAAGAAGAAGAACCAGAAGAAGAAGAATTTCCTAATGAAACCATGAGGGATATTGAGGTCCCTAAGGAAGGCACAGCCCCTGTTGAGACAAAATAAGAAGAAGATTTGGTAACTCCTGCTGCTCAAATAGTTGAACTAGAGCTTCTAGTGCAGAACTTGGAACATCTCATAGTTAAAGCATAGGAGATAAAGAACAAAATAAAGAAGAATTAACTGCAGAGATCCAAAAAAAGAAATGAAAAGTTAGAGTTTGGAAGTACATAGCTGCGTAATGTTTCAAGTGACTTAAAAAGGTGATAAAGAAACTAAAGAACATCAGAAAGAAGAAGCCTAAAACATTGCAGTCTGATGACAGTATGCCATAGCAGGATTGAGCTAGAATGCTCAAAGTTTTGAAGGTTTTTTGCAAAGGTAAAGAGTTGTATGAGGACACACAACAACTTAGGGATGGGAGGATGTTAGCCCCCTCATTTGCTCTCATTTTTCCATTTTCCCCTTCCTAAATCATAACCATTTACTTTTGTTTTACCTCTTTTATACACCCTCATCTTGCACCAATCCAAGCACAGTGACATACTTTGTATAAACTTTATTTTTCATACTTTTAATTTAAATTAGAATTAATTAATCATTTATTGCATGATTTCATACTTTTAATCACTCTTTGTAACTTATCGATATCTCTAATGTTTATTTGGTAGTTAGAGTACTTACTTTGATCATTGATCCTAGTGCAGGATCGGATATTGCACCGTTGCCAGCACAACAAATCCCTGAAGCAGATCCAAACCTCCTTGATCACCACCTCATTTTGAGCAGCCTCAACCACGACAGCAAGATCGATCTAAAGGTAGCCAAGATCAAATCACCTCATTTTGAGCAACTTCAACCACAATAGCAAGATTGATCCAAAGGCAACAGAGATCAAATTTGTGAAGAATGAAAGCTAGAGATTGGCTATGGGCAGTTTTGCTAACTCCCTAGTTTTGAAGGCCGAAAAGCTAAATTCTGCATTTAGTTATGTAATCGGTTGGATGATCTATTTTTTGCATTTTGCCAAAGATCTATATAATGTAGAATGTAAACAGGACTAAGCGGATTTTTTTATAGAATAGAGACATAGCCAGAGAGGCGGTAACAGGTTGATGTATTTTGTTATCACCCGAATCTAGGCTAGACGATGTATTAACGTATGTACTTCCCTCAGTAAATTCATAAAAGGGAGCTCCACCTCATGTTTTACAAATTTCATTTCTGTATTTGAGCTAATGAATTGATTAAAGTATTGAGTAGTGTTTTTGTTTAAAAAGGAAACGTGTTGGCTGGCTAGGGCCCAGCCAACCCAGCACGTTTACCTCATTTCCCATTTTCCTGTAATTTGTGTTTACATTGTCAAGTATGATCTAATTTTAAGCACATGCATTCCTGTCTGAGTGAAAGCAGATCGATCATGTGAAGTAGACAAATTCCCTTTTCCTGCACTTGATTTCAGATTGGTTTTCCTCTGCCTGGTCCAAGAGGGAAAAAAAACCCTGCCCTAGTGCACATTGGTGTGATATCTCCCTTTCTGCAGTTCTATTTTATTAGTTTTCCCACCTGGTCCAAACAGGAGAAATGAACCTGCACTAGTGCACGTTGGTGTGATGCAGCGAGCCTTCTTATTCTACTTCCTTCAATCTTCTTTCTTTCATTAAAAGCTTATGAAAGGATAAATGTATATTGACTATTTCTTTATTCCTGCACTCTGTTAAGATCAGAAACATTTACTTTTTATGTGTGCAATTTGATTTAACAGTATAACATCACTTTCAATAATTAAGCACTCATTTTAAGAATTAAATGCTAAATGTAGGAAGCTCTAATCCGATGCAAGAACAAGTTTCTTGCCATGGGATTTGAGTGCTTTGAACTTGGAAAAGTTCAAGCCCTTGTAGGAAGTAAAAAGCCTTTAGTAAAGACACCATTTATACCTTCTGCATAAATCTCTATTCCTGCACTGGTGCAAGCATATTGCAATAGTACAAGACAGATTAGTGCAAGAAGGAAATCTCTAAAGGAGCAAGTTTAGGGGCCCATCTGATGAGACTGCTAAGTGTCTTTGCTAAAGAAAAACACACACTCAGTAGTTAAACAATAATTAGCTAGAGTGATTTCCTTTATCTTTTATTCCCTCTTGCAAATGCATTCTTCCTTGTTCCAGTCTTAGATTATTTTGATGGTTCAAACTGCCTTTTTCTCTTTTTAATTTGATTATGAAATCTTTCCTTTAAAGAAAGTAGGGATTTATATTAGGAAGATTCATACCATCTCTAGCATTGCCTATGCTTCGTCTCTAAGTTTACGCATCCCCCGGGTTGACAAATTAAGTGTTGAAGAGTTTGCTTAAGTGTAATTCCTGCATCTAATATGTAGAAAAAGAGAAAAATACATAAACCTCTAAATTTTGAGTCTCATGTTTATATTCTTAATTATGAAAAAAAATATTGTGATCTCTCTTTTTTTAGTAGCGTCAACCACCCCTTCTCAAAATGTAGACTAGCCAATTCTATCGAAGTAGGAAAAAATGATCTATAACTTTTGTGATCACTAGATTGGATGGTCACTAGTGAGAAATTCTTGCTAAAACAAACATTTTGCATGCATGAGGCTTCATTGATTCTTTGAGCCTATATTGGTGATTTTCTCCCGATTTTGTTTGTTGTTATATTTAGTAAAAGAAAAATGTCATTAGTCAAGACAGAATGAAGAAAGATGAGACTTTAAATTTAAAAAAGAAAAATAATTTGTAATTACCCTCCATGTGTTCCTAACCCAACAATAGTTGAGGGCTTCAATCCCATATCTTCCCATTTTGCAGTTATTTTAGCTCTTGAATTGTTTCTATTCAATGGAACCAAAGGTGCAGGGGTTTTATATAGACGACTTTCCTAAACATGCACAAACAATTCAAATAAACCAGACTTTCCTCCACTTTTCTCTACAAAAAGAAACTTCCCTTGATTTACATGTTGTTGCACATTGCATTATGTCAAGATTCCCTTTAGCTAAAATTTGTAATTTTTCTTTTTTATTTTTGACCTAATTCACTTCCACGTTCAAATTCAACAAAAATAACATTTGGATAATAAGCAAAAATGCAAAACAGTTATTATTAAATTCCTATTAAGATTTGTCCACTTCAATTTTGCAAAATTTGTGTTTCTCACTTTTGGTGAGGAGGTTGTGCAAATTTTTTAGCCCTATGATAATTTGAATCATTCCATATACTAATTTGTGGTTGAAGCTGGAATATGGAAAGGTCCACCTTGCAGCTAAATTTAGCGAATTGACCAAATATTAAGTTTCTGGTCCTTAAAACTCACCAAAATGCAAAATGTTTCAATAGAAAAACCCTATATGAGAAGCTTTGAAATTTTTTATATTTTGTTAATTTTATATATAATGAAACTATATTAAATTATAGCTCATTTCAATATTTATTAAGAAAGGGCGAGGAGGAAATAATTAAATGAATGTAAATGGATGATTCAACTTTGAAATAGTTATTTCTAGCCGAGTTCACTTTAGTATCTATTACTCCTAGTAAGTATTGTTTGAGATATGAATAACTGATGGAAGGGAAAGCTTATGAAAAATAGGGGCCAAGAATTTATATGTTATCCCATAGCAAAAGAAGAATATTGCACACTTACTTCTTCTACCTCTCGTTTTTGTTTTTTGTAATTAATCTAATTATAGTATGAGGTTAGCCATGAAATCTAGCAAACACAACTCCTACTACCCTTATATAATGTTTAAGGTCCATTATTTGATTATCTTTTTTCATCTAAATGGTCGCCATATATTTATAAATATAAAAAGTGCATGGTAATAGGAATTTACCTTTCAATGACTCTTTTTGAATTGATTGGATATTCCTACATGGGTAGTGTTATCAATCAGGTTTTTCCCAAAAGTTGTAAGAAATGGAATAATGTCGAGGTAACCACAAACCAATATTTTAGATACAGAATCTAGCGAATCTTTATCCAAAGAGGGCTCTCTCTTTTTTATTTTGCTTTTTTTTTAAAGGGTATTAGGCTAGTTATGAAGTTCAAGGGTTTTGGTTTGAGTTTGGGTGGCAATATTCCATAGAACAGAGAGGTAAGATAGAATAGTTCAGTCCATTGGGCATGGTGGAGTCAAAGAAGATGGCTTTCTGGATTTGGTTTCTTAATAGAGGATGGCTTCACAGAGCAAGGTAGTCAAATAGGGAACAAATGAAGGATTGAAACATATGGAATGGGCTCAAATGGGTGAAGGGCGGTTAAGAATCCTTCAACATATTGAAAGAGGGAAAATGGATGATTATTGATTAGGAGCAGTTAAGAATTCCTTAGAAAATAAACAACATGAAAGAATCAGTAAATAGGAGCAATTAATATTTCACTGCTTATTCTAATTCTGAAGAAAACACAAAGAATAATAAAGACTGAAAACAGAGTGCAATCAAGCATATTCTGAATTAACCATTTTCTTTGTCATTCAGATTATGAAACACAGATGATATAATAAACCAGAAAACTGTAAAACACAAGATATAGGGGACTTTTTGATCCGAAGGTTGATTCAAGAATTCTGTGACAAGTCCTCTGCTTCAATTCTTCATCCAGTAGGCCAAACAACAGTTGATTTCTAACAGCTCTTTATTCCAAAAATTCAGTGTTACAGCAAAGTCTAGAAATCCACACACCACAGAGACCACCTCACTACTCAAATGGAGGGGATATATATACAAAAAAATATGTACAACAAATATCTCATAACAGCGGTGAGATCATATCTAGGATTAACCTAATAATAATTTACAAGTAAAATAGAAACAACTAACTGATGTAGTGCTGGAGGAAGGACTTTATGGTTCGGCTTGCAGATGTTTTCTGCAATAACTCTGTGCCGACTGCCTGTCTTAAATGTGCTCTTTAATTCTTATCTACTTTCCCTAATTTCTTCTATGACACTCTTTATTTCTGATCTGATACACTTTAATGCTTGAACTAATACTCTTTGACTTGTTTTGATGCTCTTTAATGCTGAACCGACCCCTGCTCACCGCTGTCTGACATTCCGCCCAAAATTTTGTTTTTCCAAGGGTAACAATGTAGCTATGGAAAAACACTTGTTTTTGGGATGCTGGAGTTTGTTCTGCACCTTTTGATTCATAACATTAAAATATTTCTGCTTAGAAGTCCTGGAAATTGATGCGCTGATAGCCATGTTTTGAGAAAATTCACAGGTACCTGTTTTTACAGAGGAAAACTGCATGCTGTAGTTTTTGAATGGCTGCAAGCTCATCGATGGAGCCTTTTCTGGTTGGGGGCCAGTCTAGACTTATTTTTAAACTCAATCGATTGCATGCCCATAGCGTCGTTCGTAGAGAAACATATCAAAAAATGATATTTTTAACCCTTTATTGGACAAAATAGAGTTCTCGCGGGATTTTATGATTCGAAGGACGGATGACATCAGCAGAAGTACAGGGAAGGTGATGTGGCAGTGACTTCAGCAAAGGGCAACCGACATCAGCAAATGACGTCAACGGAGGGTGGTGGTAAGCGGTTTTTCCCGCACCGCTTTTGGGGCTAAGTACTTTCGGGCAGAGGGAAAGCGATCACAGCGGGAGCGCGACGCGTGGCAGAGTACGGTGGCAAAACCACCAGCCTCTCGTGAGTTAAACATCGGCGGTGATGGGGGTCGTGATACGATCGTCGATAATTGGATGGTGGAGCAGGGATCGAACGGTGGACGATCATGGAATATGGCGGGAGTTTAAGCAGCGGGCCCGGTTTATAATAAAACAATGTTTTTAATGCATCGGGGTTGTTTTTATTGGTTGGCAAGGTGGTTTGGTTATTAATTAACCAGAGGTTAATTAACCCTTTGAGCACATGGGGAGGTTCTTAATACATTCTAGATGAACTTATTAATCCACATTTGTATAGTGACTGTGGTCGTATTCGACCCGGGGCAACAATATTAGTATTTGGGGATTTTTTATATATTTACATTATATGGGAGTGGGCAGCAATTATCGGGATTTACATAATAAAGTTTAATGGTTAATATGAATTTTGAAATGAAAACGCTAAGTATAATGTTTGGAATTCTCACATTAAAACTTAGGCTAAAGGGAATAAAAGGGGTTTATACAAGAAAGATGGTCATTTTCCTAAATAAAATTGGGATTTTACTTAGGCAATCACTATGAAATGGAATGGGTGGTTTTATGAGGGATATTAAGAAGATCTTAATACCTTTGGGGAAGTTAGTGAATGATTTTTAGGGAAAAGTATGAAGGGGAGTTAGTCATGAAACCTTGCCTCGCTTGAACTGCATCAGGTATATCTGCCTTGTACTTGTGATAGAAGTGGAAGTTAACCCATTTTTAGAAACATAATCCATCACAAGTCTTATTCTGCAACACCATTCTACCTACCCTGCCTACTTTGCCTAGCATTTTTTCCTTCTTTCTTTGAGTGCATTTGGACTAGAAAACCCTCATCAATTTTTCTTTTCTTTGCAGGGTAAGCCTACCTAAGTCTGCACTTATTACTCCCAAAGGCTCAGATTAAACTGTTGAGCTCCTTTGCTTCTCTACCTATCTACTTATTTGCCAAGATTAAACAGCTTGGTCAGATTTTTATTCTCTATCTCTAAAACAGGAAATTCAAACATGAACTAGCCAAGATTAAGCTGTTTGGACATTCATCAATTGTGGCATAAATTTTTAACAAGCTTCACACAATGCTTTATTTGCAGGAAATGAAAAAGTAGAGGCATTTTGGACTTGCACACTTTCTTGGTCTTTCTTTGTTTGGGGTTCATTTTTTCTCTTTTTTGACCATTTTATTCTTTTTACCCTTTGATTTTTCTTTTAGGGTATACCCTCTTTATATTTTTGGATTTTTCGATAATATGGAAAACCTTTGCAATAAGGAAAGGGATGAACATATTACAGAGCTCATCAAGTCAATCATGAAATATGACACCTATTGGTATAGGAGTATAACAGTGGCTCCACTTGGGGATGGCTTTCCCTGGTGGAAAGTCAAGAATAGCAAGTCATATGGCCTTCTGAATAACTTTTACTGTGCTTTGAAATTTTCCTTTGCTGGTTTCTTTATTGTATGTATGACAGAACACTTGTGAAGCTTAAGGCCTTCTCTTCGGGCTTCAACTGTAGCAATATACTATCTAATTCAAACTATGAAATTATTAAGGATGTAGTATGTACATGTTAGAGTCAAAATTCATGAAAAAATGGATTAAAGTAATGTTTCAACATTCGACCATTCACTGGTCCTCCTTCTATTTCTATACCATCCATGCTGTTTAGAAAGTAAGTATTGTTCCCTTGCAATGCCTGGATGATAAACGACCCTTTCAACAAGAAGTCAAACTTCCCATGTTTTCCTTTGTATTCTCTCTTGGAATCCCACCTTAGAACTTTATCTCCAATGTACAAGTCTTCTTCTTTGGTCCATTTATCAAATATTCTCTTGAGTTTTTCTTGTAACACTTGGGAACTCTGGTGCATTTCTTCTCTAGTCTACTGTAAATGGATGGTCTGATTTATTCTCCTTTGAATAGCATTGGGTTCCACCTAAGCTTTTTGCATTAATTTCATTACAGGAACTCCTAAAGATAAAGGAAACATAGCCTCCATGCCATAAACCAACCCATAAGGGCTAGTTCCAATAGATCTCTTTGTAGTAAGTATGTCTGCCCATAGTGCATTTGTAATCTTCTTGTGTCATTTTTTCTTGTTCTATTCCAACAATTTCTTAATAATATTGATTACGATTTTATTGGAAGACTCAGCTACACCATTACCTTGAGGGTAATAGGCTGTGGAATGGCCTACGGTAATATGGTATTTGTTACAGAAATCTATCAGTTTCTTGGATTTGAAGGGAACAACATTGTTGGTTATGATCTTTTCAGGACAGCCAAACCTAGACAAGATGTTGGTTTCTAAGAATCCTATAATCACTGCATCATTAGCTTGTCTAGAAGGAATGGCTTCTATCCATTTGGTGAAATAGTCTATGGTAGTAAGAATCCATTTATGTTGGCCAAAAGAGGGAGGGTGTATTTCTCCAATGAAGTCCAAACCCCATTGTTGAAAGGGCTTTTCAGTGGAAATTGGTCTCAAGGGTAAGGGTAACAGTTTCCTTTTGCCTTCAAAAATTTGGCATTTGTGGCAAGCAGTGACAAACTTATTTACATCAGCGAACAAGGTTGGCCAGTAAAATCCAACCCTTAGGATTTTCTCTGTAGTTGATTTCCAGTAAAGGTGTCCGCCACAGTCCCCTGCATGAAATTCTTTGAGAATTTTGTCAGCTTCTTCTTTTATTAAAAAAATCAATAGAATACATTCATGATTTTTCCAAAAGAGAGCATTATCTAAAATACAAAATTTTGAAACTTTCATTTTTACAAACCTTTTCTTAGTTCTAGATAACCCTGGAGGAGCCTGTAGGTTTCCTAATACATGAATTATATCAGCATACCAAGGTGATTCTAAGAAGGCCTGGCTGATTTGTGGAGTTGCCATCTCTTGTTCATTATCCAGTTCATTAACATATAGGGCTTGAAATTTTGTTTCAGTCATGATTTTATCCAATCCCTATCCTTTTATAAGATTTGTAGGTTTTATTTCAATGTCATACTCCAATATTTTAGCTATCCATTTACCTCGTTTGTCTTTTATTCCATCCCGAGTCAGGATGTCTTTGACAAGAGGATTTGGTACATAAGCTATTACATGTGAGTACAATATGTAGACTCTGAAGTATTGAATAGATTTCACAAGTGCAAAAGCCTATTTTTCCATGATTTTGTAATTCAGAGGTGCATCTCTAAGTGCTTTACTGAAAAAGGCTATGGGTTTTTCACATCCTTGATCATCTTTTTGAAGTAAAACAACTGCTATAGTGTGTTGTGATGCAAATGAGAAAATTATGAAGTCTCTATCAAAAATTGGACTTGTGAGGACTGGTGTTCTGGTCAAAGCCATTTTAATTTCTTCAAATGCTTGTTTGGATTCTACTGTCCATTTAACCTTTGAATCCTTTTTTAACATATTGTTCAGCAATCTTGTTAATTCAGCCAAATTAGATATGAATCTTCTCAGAAAGTTAATCTTCCCTAGGAAAGGTTGAAGTTCTTTGACATTTCTGGGGTGGGGTATTTGCAGAATAGCTTCTATTCTAGCATGATCAATTCAGATGCCATATTTGGAGATGATATGGCCTAATAGTTTGCCTTCTTCTAGACCAAACAAAGACTTTTTAGGATTTAATGAAATACCATACTCTCTACATTTTAGGAACACTTGTCTCAAATGATCTAAATGTTGCTGATCTAATCTAGAAAACACAGTGAGGTCATCTAGATATACAACCAGAAAATCGTGAATTTCTTTTGAAAAATCTATGTCCATTGCTCATTGAAAGGTTGCCCCTGCGTTCTTAAGTCCAAATGGCATTTTAACATATTTGAATGTACCCCATGGTGTTGTAAATGCATTCTTTTCTTGGTCATCAGGATGAACCAGAATGTGATTAAAACCTGAAAACCCATCCAAAAGCGAAATCCTAGAAGCACCTACTACCCTTTGTAAAATATGATCCATCTTAGGTAAAGGGTAGTTGTATTTCAAAAAAACCTTGTTCACATTTCTTAAGTCAATACATAATCTAATTTCTCTTATTTTCTTCCTGGTAGGCACTAAATTAGATACCCACTTCGAAAATTTGATTGGTGCAATTATCCCTACATCATGCATTCGTTTGATTTCTTTTTCAATTAAAGGAAGCAGTACAGGGTTGATTCTTCTGAGCTTCTGTTTGAATGGTTTTTTATTTTCCTTGAGGGGTATTGTATGCTGAATTATAGAGGTTTCATAAGACTTTAGGTCCTCATAGCTCTAGGAAAAAACATCCTGGAATTCTTTGATTAAAGTTCGACACACTTAAGTTTTTTATCACGGGGCAAATATTTGGACAGTTTTACCATTTTCGGATTGTCTTCAGTTCCTATGTTGTAGTCTTCAATGTCTACTTTTGGAGGTTCCATCTGAGGTTTCTTTGGAATATCGTTGAAATCAAAGAGATCTTCCAAAGGAGTTAATCCTTTGGGCAAGTGATTGTCTTTCAAATTGATAATTTCAGATTCTCCTTCAATAATCTCATCAACATTTGTTTCTTTAAGATCTTGCATTTCTTCATTGGTAAATTTCGTTGGATGAAACATTTGAGTTGCATTTTCTGTTGAAATGTCTATTTCAATCTAATTTGTTGGATCAAACTCACTAACTATATCTCCATCTACGTTAGTGCTGGAAAATTCTTCTTTTAGGGCTAAAAAATTGTTGATCTGATTATCACTGTCAAACACTTTCCAGTTCTTCACATTATCAGGTATGGTTTGCCTGTGCCTAGTTTCAGCTGTGAATTGATGATTTGATTCAAATGGTAATTTACAGGTGCTGGCAAACATTGCTAGGCTATGAGCTTGCAAGTTCTACTTTCTCGAGATTTTGGCAAGCTGAGTTTCTAGAAATGTGTTAAGGATTTCTATGGTTGTTCCTCTGTAATCTATCAATCTAGGATCATTTGTCAAGAACTTCCCTTTTATCTGTTGAATGATTAAATTAGAATCTCCTAGGACTGAAACTCTAGTTGCTCCCAATTTCTTGACCAGTTTAAGACCTAGAAACAGAGCTTCATATTCAGCCATATTATTAGTGCACCTAAAATTTAATCTATAGTCATGACCTTCAGCTTGATTGTTTTCAAGATTGTGCACCCAGACTCCTGCTTTTGCTCCTAATTTGTTCATAGAACCATCAAATTCTAAGTACCAAAGGATTTCCTATTCATAATTAGGATCTAGAGTTTCAGGGATCTGTTCAATAGGGAGATCTGTTTTTTTAGTTTCTTCTGGTTTATCTGATGTTTCATGATTTTCAAAAATTTCTTGAATTTGGACACTAGACTTTTGATTTGTAATTTTTTTGTTTCATCTGCTGGGATTTTTACTTCATGTGGGGGATCAATTTCAGCATTGTATAGGATAAAAGAATCCATATCCGAATGTACTGAGTAGATAAGGAAATTTTGAGGTTTCTCTTGACTACTTACTACATACTTCATTAAGGTTTCTCTGTATAGTTTCTTTGGTTGACCAAACACTGAAATAGTAGCGTAAGACATGTCTAACTATAGAGATCCTTGAAGCTTTGCACCCCAAGATCTAGACAATAACATACCATACTTTGGTGGAATATCAGCTACTACTATGTCCATTAAGATGGTTTTGGCAGAATATTGGACTAGTGACACACATAAGTCTTTGATTAAACTCAAACATTTGACTTGATTTGAATCAAAAGAGAAATGGTCTTTATATGGTCTAGTGATATCAAGATCAAGTCTCTCCATTATAGATTTAGGCATTAAATTATGAGAAGCACTAGAATCAAACATGGCATTGTGAAGTATTTTGTCATGTATGTTTAAACCTACATAAAAAGGAGGAAATTCTCCCTCTACTATTTTTCCATTTACTCCAGGGCCAAAGATTAATTCAGCCTGGTCATCAAAAACATTTACTGAATCTTCTGAATCTTTGTTCACAGAAGTTTTGAGTGATCTGCTGATTTGACTTCTGTAGACATCACGTTTAGCTAATTCTGATAGTGGAATAGCTATCTTTAGTTTTCCTACTTCTATCTCAAGATTGAAAGGTGTTTTGGTCTGAGTTTTTGTATTTCGGACAGCTGAATTTTCTACGTTTTTCTCCTCTTCAGGCGTGGGACTATGAGCTGAAGTTGTTTCCAGATCAAGTTCTAGAGGCTCTTCTACATTTCCTTTAGCGGGAATGGAAGTGGAAGGTTGTCTGTTGGGTGTCTGATTATCTAATACATCTTCAACAATTGGGTTATGAGGGTTAGGATCTATTTTAGAAAGAATATGTATAGGGGGTTATTGATCTTACCTTTGTTGGGTTGCTTGATATCTTTTTGTTTATTGTTTTTAGGGACACCTATTCTCCTGCTCCTTAGATGGTATTGTTTGTGGACTTCAGAAATGGTTGTATCATATCCCTCCCTAAAGTCAAATGATTCACCTGACTGAGTTTGGAATTTTTTAAGGATGTGAGCTTCTTGATCCTTTTGGGTCAAGAAAACTTGTTGTTCATTGTTGAGTCCCATCAGATTAATTTGAGTGTCTTTTGTTGGCTCATCAGAAGTTGAGGCTTCAGCATAATTTTCTTGACATGGGGGCCTAATATTTTTGTCAGGCCCTGTCTTTCCGGTGTTAGGATTTTGGTTCTTCCTAAAATTTGGATTTCTCCCAATATTGCTTGGTTGACCATCCCAAGGGGATTTTATCTCCATTTTTTCTACTCTATCTCCAAGTCTATCCATTCCTTTGATAATAACATCTAATTTGTGTTCAAAGATAGAAGGTTCTTCTTTGAAAGGTGTTCTTCTTTCAGCTCTGGCTCTAGATCGTTTAGATATCAGGTTGGCCTCAACACTTACAGCTATACTATGCATCTCTTCTAAGTTTCGAGGCGCTCTTTCCCTAAGTTGGTATGCCATATCAGAATCAAATGCATTAGGGAATTTAATCAAGGCCAAATCTGGAGGAGGTCTAAGATTCTAAGGAATAACATTGTAGATATTATTGAATTTGGTACAGTAATCTTGGACAGTTTCTTGTGTGCCTCTTCTTAGGTTTTCATACTCTGAGAAAATGTGGAGAGGATATTTTTTTCTTTTCCCATCTGTTCAAGAAGGTCTAATAAAGAGCTTTTGGTTCATTAATACTATTTTTAGGGAGTGCTCTAAACCATGTTCTAACATCTCCTGTTAAACTTTGAACAAATACTTTCATTCTAACATCATCATCATCAATCTCATAACTTTAAAAATATTTGGTCATTTTATTGGTATGTTGTTGAGCTGTGTAAGTTCCAGTGCCTTCAAAAGAAGGGATTTTACTTTGATAGTCTTGGGGCATAGCCCCTGGATTGGCAGGTAAGTTTAGGGGAGTATATCGGTTTGCAATGGTTGCAGAAATAGATGTGACAGCTAGAGGAGTAGGGATAACAATGGGAATGTGTGTTGTGGATGGAGGAGTGGAAAGGGCAGTTGGAGGTGCTGAAGGTGAACTTGGAGAAGCTATAGTGATCACATAAAGGTTTGGTGTTCATTCAGAGGTAAGCTCAGATTGAATGGAGTTCTGCAAATGTTTGTCAAGGTGCGAAGTAGCAGAATTTCCTTGGCTCTCTTGTCTTCTAAGAATTCTAGAAATCAGATTAGGATTTTCAAACACAGGTGGAGGATTAGGATCAGGATTTGATCTGGTGTAATGAATCATTTTTGAAGCCAGTTTCTAGGTATGTTTTTGGTTTTTTCTTGAAATAGTTTTGACAATACAACTTTTAACAGTCTTTTCTAGGAGGTTTTAGATGTGGGAATTTTGAACTTCCTTCGGACTTTTTGAAAAAAGGAACTAATCAAGTATTTGAAACCAACTTTTCAATCCATAAACTAGACTGGAGATAGACTGAAGTAGCATTCATTTACTTCTGCAATTGCAAAGAAAAAGCATTTCAAAGGCTACCTTGCTAACTTTAGGCTCTGTCTGTAGCTCTTGAAATAAAAAATAGTAAAAAATAATTATTCAGGTCCCTAGTCGAGTCACCAATGATGTTATCACTCAGGTTTTTCCCAAAAGTTGTAAGAAAGGGAATAATGCCGAGGTAACCACAGACCAATCTTTTAGATACAGAATCTAGCCAATCTGTATCCAGAGAGGGCTCTCTCTTTTTTATTTAGCTTTCTTTTTTAACGGTATTAGGCTCGTTATGAAGTTCAAGGGTTTTGGTTTGAGTTTGGGTGGTAAGATTCCATAGAATTGAGAGGTAAGACAGAATAATTCACTCCATTTGGCATGGTGGAGTCAAAGAAGATGGCTTTCTGGATTTTGTTTCTTAACAGAGGATGGCTTCACAAAGCAAGGTAGTTAAATAGGGAACAAATGAAGGATTAAAATAGATGGAATGGGCTCAAATGGGTGAAGGGCAGTTAAGAATCCTTCAACATATTGAAAGGGGGAAAATGGATGATTATTGATAAGGAGTAGTTAAGAATTCCTTAGCAAATAAACAACATGAAAGAATCAGTAAACAGGAGCAATTAAGATTTCACTACTTATTCTAATTCTGAAGAAAACACACAGAAAAATAAAGACTGAAAACAAAGTGCAATCAAGCATATTCTGAATTAACCATTTTCTTTATCATTCAGATTATGAAACACAGATGATATAATAAACCAGAAAACTATAAAACACAAGATATAGGGGACTTATTGATCCGGAGGTTGATTCAAGAATTCTGTGACAAATCCTCTGCTTCAATTCTTCATCCAGTAGGCCAAAAAACAGTTGATTTCTAACAGCTCTTTATTCCAAAAATTCAGTGTTACAACAAAGTATAGAAATCCACACACCATAGAGACCACCTCACTATCAAATGGAGGGGGTATATATACAACGAAATATGTACAAAAAATATCCGATAACAATTGTGAGATCATATCTAGGATTAACCTAATAATAATTTACAAGTAAAATAGAAACAACTAACTGATGTAGTACTGGAGGCAGGCCTTTAGGGTTTGGCTTGCAGCTGTTTTATACAATAACTCTGTGTCGATTGCCTGTCTTAAATGTGCTCTTTAATTCTGATCTGCTTTCTCTAATTTCTTCTCTGACACTCTTTATTTCTGATTTGATACACTTTAATTCTTGAATTGATACTCTTTGACTTGTTTTGATGCTCTTTAATGTTGAACTGACCCCTGCTCACCGATGTTTGGCATTCCACCCAAAATTTCATTTTTCCAAGGGTAACGGTGTAACTATGGAAAAACACCTGTTTTTGGGACGCTGGAGGTTATTCTGCGTATTTTGATTCATAATATTGAGATCTTTCTGTTGAAAAGTCCTGGCAATTGATGCGCTGATAGCCATCTATTGAGAAAATTCACAGGTACCTGTTTTTACAGAGGAAAACCGCATGTTGTCGTTTTTCAATGGTTGCAAGCTCGTCAATGGAGCCTTTTCCGGTTGGGGGCCAGTCTAGAATTATTTGTAAACTCGGTTGATTGCATTCCCAGAGCACCGTTCGTAGATAAACATATCAAAAAATGATATTTTAACCCTTTTATTGGAAAAAATAGAGTTCTGGTAGGATTTTTTCATTCGAAGGATGAATGACATCAGCAGAAGTATGGGGTAGGTGACATGGCAATGACGTCAGCAAAGGACAGCCGATGTCAGCGGAGGGTGGTGGTAAGCGGTTTTTTCCACACCACTTTTGGGGCTAAGTGGTTTCAGGCAGAGGGAAAGCGATCACAACAGGAGCGTGACGTGTGGCAGAGTACGGCAGTAAAACCACCGGCCTCCCGCGAGTTAAACATTGGCGATGAAGGGGGTCACGATACGATCATCGACTGTTGGATGATGAGCGGGGATCGGACAGTGGATGATCATGGAATATGGCGGGAGTTTAAGCAGCGGGCCTGATTTATAATAAAACAATGTTTTTAATGCATCAGGGTTGTTTTTATTGGTTGGCAGAGTGGTTTGGTTATTAATTAACCAGAGGTTAATTAACCCTTTGAGCGCGTGGGGAGGTTCTTAATAAGTTCCAGATGAACTTATTAATCTAAATTTGTACCGTGATTATGGTCGTATACGACTGGGGGAGGGAATATTAGTATTTGGGGATTTTTTATATATTTACATAATATGGGAGTGGGCAGCAATTATTAGGATTTACATAATAAAGGTTAATGGTTAATATGAATTTTGAAATGAAAACGCCAGTATAATGTTTGGAATTTTCACATTAAAACTTAGGCTAAAGGGAATAAAAGGGGTTTATACAAGAAAGATGGCCATTTTCCTAAATAAAATTGGGATTTTACTTTGGTAATCACTATGAAATGGAATGGGTGGTTTTATGAGGGATATTAAGAAGATCTTAATACCTTTGGGGAAGTTAGTGAATGATTTTTATGGAAACGTATGAAGGGGAGTTAGTCATGAAACCTTGCCTCGCTCGAACTGCATCAGGTATATCTACCTTGTACTTGTGATAGAAGTGAAAGTTAACCCATTTTTAGAAACATAATCCATCACAAGTCTCATTCTGCAACACCATTCTACCTACCCTACCTACTTTGCCTAACATTTTTTCCTTCTTTCTTTGGGTGCATTTGGACTAGCAAACCCTCAACAATTTTTCTTTTCTTTTCATGGTAAGCCTACCTAAGTCTACACTTATTACTCCCAAGGGCTCAGATTAAACTGTTGAGCTCCTTTGCTTCTCTACCTATCTACTTATCTGCCAAGATTAAACAGTTTGGTCAGATTTTTATTCTCTATCTCTAAAATAGGAATTCAAACATGAACTATCCAAGATTAAGCTGTTTGGCCATTCATCAATTGTGGCATAAAGTTTTAACAAGCTTCACATAATGCTTTATTTGCAGAAAATGAAAAAGTAGTGGCATTTTGGACTTGCACACTTTCCTGGTCTTTCTTTGTTTGGGGTTCATTTTTTCTCTTTTTTGACCATTTTATTCTTTTTACCCTTTGATTTTTCTTTTAGGGTATACCCTCTTTATATTTTTTTATTTTTCGATAATATGGAAAACCTTTGCAACAAGGAAAGGGATGAACATATTACATAGCTCATCAAGTCGATCATGAAATATGACACCTATTGGTATAGGAGTATAATAGGTAGCATTGATTTGCCATAACTCAATGGCCACATAGGTTCCAATTACAATTTTTCTTTCATCTTTTCCAACTTAAAATCATGAAGGAAAAAGATGACTAAAAATAAATGCAAGGAATCATATATCTATTGATGTTGAGTAAATACAAGGATTTGTGAAGCATTCCTTTCAACTGTTAATATGAAGAAACAAAGAATTTACTATAATGAGTTTCAAACAAATGGTTACAAACTTGTATCATCAGGATGTTTTCTTACCTTTTCCTTTGCACTCCCATTGGATCTAAAAAAAATAAAACATAGAAAGTTAAGGAAGGAATACAAGTGTTCCTAAATATTCAAAAGAATTTGAGGAAGGGACTCACCTTGATTGGTTGAAATAAGCTTATAGTTACTTAGGGTTATATAATAATTATTGTCCATATATGTTACACCATATCCAATCAATAATGGTGTTTCATGCCATGATTTCAAGGAAATGGCATCACACTTATTTTTGCATGCACAAAATATTGTTCTGTCTTACAATCCTATAATTAAACATCATGATAAAATTCCGGTCACCTCATTAGTGTCCATATGATGAATTGTTAACCATATTTCTAAGTATTCATGTGGTAATTTCCTACTTCCAGTGTATTTAGATCCGGTCCAAAAAGGCATATGCAAACAATGATGAAGAGTTGTAAATAATAAAAGGAACTAAATATCTGTCTAAACTTTTTGTAATAGTTTATTAATTAAAAGATATGAAATACAATGCAATCAGATGTTCAAAGAAAAATCAAAAATCTAGTTTATGGTTGGGTGGAATGTCAAAGGCCCATAGGTAATTGGCACAAATTAAAAGATACATATTTGACTTATGTATTTATTTTTGTTGACATGTTTATATATGTATGTTAATGACCCGGATGCGGGTGATTACCAAAGTCATTAAGTTGATGAGACGATCGGGCGGTGGAAGGGCTGGCCACATGGCCCCCTGCAACTTCCCCCATGCCAACCTGAATTGCATTCAAGGCACCTTGCAGGTGCCATTTAATGAATGCACAGGCTGAGACAGAACCAAATCACTCATAACTATGGAGCCTACAAACTACTCTATAATTCCTCCCCCCCTGATTCACTGTGTTTGTCCTCCGCAGGCTGGAGAGCCTTGTGTGCGCACTGTAACAGGTAGTCGATGCTGGTTGTTAAGTTGCATTGACCTGGGCAATGGATTCCATCATTCCCACTCCAGTCTCTACAACTTAGCTCAGGTCTACACTTCATCTGTCCATTCCCCGCGCAGTTCCTCCACCATCCCCTCTGCTATTATCCCTGCTTTCAACCCCACCATGGTCTGCCATCATATGCGAAGTAGGAGAGGTGGCACTCGAGGTGGGTGCACTCACTCACCTGCTATGTCCAGCCCCGACTCGGTCTCCCCTGCTTCCTCAGCTGACAACCCCAATCTGCCTAGTTTCATTGGGCGTTACCCAGACACCCGCAGCGGACGAGGAAGAGCTTGGCTCCATGGCACAAGAAGAGGAGATGTGGCGGTTCACACTGCTAATTTCCCCCTACCTCTGCATCCAGCTCCCCATACCATGCAATTTCGATTTTGTAGCTCCCTGAATCGCCCCGTAATCATAGCCACCGTTACAATCACTTTCACTGAAGAAACTAAACTGCTAGCTCCTCTGTTTGAGCACAATGATGAGCCAAACAGAGCAGAACCAAGCAACAGGAGCAGGTGCAACCCTGGTGAACAGCGAGCAGATGAAGATAGAGCCACCCTGCATGGTAAAGCAATGGTTGGCAGCCAACAAGCTAAGGAAGGTAGGCTTAGTAACACGCAGGCCTCAGGCAGTTGTCGTGGCAACACATCAGGAACGTGTGTGGGTGCATGCAGCATTGAGGGAATCCATCCAGCACATGGTCGTGGCACTTCGAACGAGGATGATGATTCGGACAAATGTGCGTGTCTGATTGTGGAAGAACTAGCCCCGAACAACCTCTAAGACTGACAATTGACAGCTAGGTGTCGAGTTTGCTAGGTGGATGTTTTGTCTTGTTGACTGGGCAGTTATGGTTAAGCTTGTGTTTAGGACTCTGCAATGTCTAAAATGTTTTTGTTGTTTTGTGATCAAACTGGTAACCCCTGCGTGGGCTATTTTGTTTTTTTGGACTGGTTTCCCCTCTGTTGGGGCAGTCAATGCTAGACAGTCTTACTCTATGTAAGTTTAATCTATTAATGTAAGTTTTTTGTATCATATTAATAGATTAAACTTACATAGAAAAAAAATATATGTATGTTAATGAAATATATTTTGGTGTTAGTTGAAGGAATATGATCATTTGAGAATAGGCGTGCACATACTAATTGCATTTTGGCATGCATTTATATGTGCATTTCACGAAATAGAAATTTCCTAGAGATGAGGACATTTTCAGGTTACAAGATTCTAAGGGTATCTACCATGGGATTGTGAATTAGCAGGACACTATAATAAAATGGTAGAGGGTATGGGTTATGTTAAAGGTGGTATTAGTGGCTAGGCTGTAACACCAAGCTGGTTTGAACAAGGTAACAATATGAGATACAAAGGGTTCCAACAAAAAGTTCTATAAAATGTTGGTAGGATGATGCCTAACAAATATCTCTCAGAACAACCCAAATAGGAAATTCAAGGAAATTAGTGAAAATTATAATTCCATGGAAGGGGAAAAAGGAAGAGCTAGCCATGGGGATTTTTTCAAAGGTTCTGAAAATTTCCAATTTTTCAAATCGTTTATCGAAAATTTCATGCAAAATTGTTAAAAAGGTGGAGAAATTGCAATCTATATGGATGAAAATCCATTGATATATAGTGGCTCAATGGCGTGTTTGATTTTTCACATTTTTGTTCCAATTATGGTGTTGGTAGATTTGGCATAAGAATTTGTAGGCTAACGTATAGGGCTAGCATGCGTGCCATCTCCATCCTATCTTGCTATAATTATCATTCCTATCAGAAAAATTTGATTGTTTCTCTACCATTAGTAATCTAGAACGAATAATAAGAATGCAACCTTCATCGAACTTGAGTTGTTCTAAGCTAAATAACATTTCTACTAATTCAATTTCTACATTTATAATGTCAAACTATTTTTCATTTAATTAGAAAGATTTCATGTTTGACAAGGAAATTTCTTAAGAAGGTAATTTTAGAATTGGAAATTTTCTACTTTTTTTGAAATGGTCATGTAAATCCTCGTGTTTTAGAGTTAGGAGGGGAGTAGTGAATATCACCTATAGGTATTGGGGGGAATTATAACCTTATATAACCCTATGAGTATTTTCTATGTTTATGTTCTCCTCATCTACAACCCAAAGAATTAAAGAAATAATTGAAATATGTCTTTGGATTGTGGTGCCAATGATGCAAAGATGGCTAGTTGCTTCTTTTATCAAATGTGGTTTAGTATTCCCACAATCTCTTCCTGCCACATAAAATTAAATTTAGATCTAGAAAAAATTACATTATAAGCTCTTGTTAGGATTTGAACTTGTATTTTATCTGGTTTACTCTGAAAATTAGCATCTAGGTGACAGACTCCAATTTTTGGGACTAAAAATATGAAAAATTATAGCGTGCAACAACATTTTTGTGCCAACTAGATTCCTTACCTACATTTAGTACTTGTTCAGAACAGGTGGTCCATGTTATTATGTTGACCTTTGGCTTTGGCTTTACCACTACAGATTGTCTACTCGTAGATCCATCTCATATTTTGGGCATCCTTGGGAGAACTCCTAATGGATTTATTACTAATTTAAGTGGGAATAAAGGAGGAGAGGAAGAATTAGGAGAAATTTTTGAAATGTTGTCTTACAAGAATTTTCTAACTTTGATATCCTTCAAGTCCCTTGACAATTTTCCTTGCATAAATAGTTGAGCTAATATCTCCCATATTCTTCTACAGCCAATGAATGTCTAATTTAACTTCAGAAAGACATTTTTATCCCATGTATAGGTGGCCATAAGAAAAATTATATAAGCTACTCAATGGGTTGAAAACGTGAGTTGAATGGGCATGAACAAGAAGAATAAAATGCATGATTTTCTACTAAAAATTTATAACAATCATGCACTTAGTCAACTATAAATCCATCTTGCTTGATGAAAAAATTTCTCCTATGGAGAGAAGTGAATCCCCAAGATCTAGTGGCTTGATCTAGAAACAATAAAAACAAAAAACTTGTGCTTTCCTTAGAGAAATTAGAGTATGGAGGAAGGACTCACCTTGAGTCCAACGAAAGTTATCCTCTTCTCCCTCCTTGTAAACTTTCGCTTTAGCTCCAAACATTATAAATGGAACCTGCAAGACAATTATAACAAGCACACAAACTACAAGATATAGATATCATAGACTAATATCTATAATCAATTAGTCAAAAAGGAATTGATGTACATACGCATGAAATATACATAAAGTATAGGAAAACAAATCATTTTGTATTAATGAAATGTGGTTGAAGATTACAATCCTTTTACAAATTTTGACCATGTAGATGTCTCCCACCAAAATTGTCCTTCTTAGACACACAACAAGTCTGCAATCATAACCTAGGGATGGTAATGTATCCTTAGGTTAAATTCATCAACATCAAGTCAAAGCTAAGAGTCTCTAAAAGCCAACCTAGACTCTATGGGGGGAAATGAATTTATAGGGTAAATGGGTAGTTTGGGCTTTACCAATCTAGGACTTAGATCAAAATATGAGGGAACATAAGTTCTAGAAATTAGAGATAAGACCCTTAGGATAGGAGTTAGAGATATGAGTCAATATTAAATGATTAAATCCACCTTATAAGATTTTGGAAAGAGACCGTTCGTAATTATTTTTTACTTTTCCCAAATTTCTACAGCCATTAGACATGAAACAATGGAAACATGTGATGTTCAGTCCAGGTGTTCAATTGTCAAACATGCAACAGTGTAGGTTGCTAGAAGAGAAAGTGTGATGGGTCCACAAACTAGGTTTTGAAGTTGATTAAACCAGAAAACTTGGATACTTTGGAGAGATAATTCTCAAGGCTTTGCAAAGGGATTATTACAAGGTGTCAAGGATGTTGATTGATTCAGTTTCTAGGTCATTCAAGCATACGTGACAAAATGACATGTAACAGATTCCCCCTAAAGTACAAAATCAAAAGAAATGGTTGAGGACTAAATTGATTTACTATGTGATAAATCCATATGAATAAAAGGCCAGTTGAGATCATCATCTGTTACAATACATAATCATCATGATATCATTGTTGAGGTAGGCATACCCATACTCAACCTCTAAGTTAATATTACATGTACAATAATCAAATTCATGTCCATTGATGAAAGATGGTTGAACCATGGATGGACGACATTTTTAATGATCATAGCCATCATACTCTATGATATGGTATGAATCCTAAAACCACAACCCAGATGGATGAAACTAGACTTTTGGTCTTCTACCTCATCACTTGATAGTATGATTCTAACCATCCAAATAAATGATTTCGAGTCAAACATGGTTGACACCATGTCATTACTATCCAATGATGTAAGCATTCACAGATGCAAGAGAAACAAATGATAATGATAATGGTCCCCAAGGTACTACAGTACAATCCATGAGGTGTCAATTAATTATATGCAATAAAACACCACACGAAATCGTTCAGTCGAAAGCCAATGATGAAAACCTGTCATCAAAATTGAGGAAAATTTCCACTGAAGTATGCAAGTTCCAAGGAACTTATGGGAGTTTCTAGATCAACTTACTAGATAATGTGCTGACATCAAAAGGAAGTGACTCGTTGCAAGATGGCCTTGATGTATCCCTCATCAATGACACAAAATAGGTATCAAGATTAAGACATAATGTAATGATATAAATTCGGTTCAGGAAAGGAAGACATGAAGTAAGGCTTAAGGTATTGCAATAGATCTAAACTAAGGGTATAATTTCTCTTTCACATATCGATGACACTAATGGATTTGGTAGCATTGACTCAAAGGTGTAATCAAGAGAGACAGACAGATCCAAAAACCTAAGGTAGTCATGAAGATGAAGTGAAAGAATGTCAGGTTCAAGAGTGACTCACTGCCATTAACAGGGATAAATCTTGTTTTCCCAATTTTCCTACCATCTCTGGTCAACACCTCCTTTTTTTTACAAGATTGAGGATAACATATGCTTGATATATAAGTTAATCCTTCAGATGAATCCTTGTAAATATTGTTTACAAGCCCTGAGAAGGAGTGGCTCGATCTCATCATGCTTGATGATTCCATCATTGTTTAATATTTGTACAAGTCCAATGAAGGCATAACTTGACTCCTTTTTTATGTTTATAGAGTTTCAAAAAGAGGGAAAAAAGAAAAATCCGAGATGTTCATTTTCATAATTTAGTCTCTTAGGCCCGAAAAGGCGTAAAATAATAGCGAGGAGAACCTTTTACCCATCTTTGACTAAAGTATTCCTTTTTCGTAAGTAGTCCATCCCAGTATGGAAAAGGGTTAAACTTATACTAGGAAAACGTTTTTCCATTTAATTTAAAAAGTTTGAAAAGACAAGTTCTCAACAATATTTTCATGTTTTCGGAATCTGAAAATTTTTTAAAGAAGAACTCCTAGAGGAATGAGTGGCATAAAGGGTAGCAACTTATTCTGGTTATGGTGGAACTGCTCAAAACACGTATAGGTCAAGAGGCACACTAATAATACCACTCACCATAGGGGTTCCTTAGGAAAGGACAAAAAAACAAGTGAAAGGGAGTAATCGTCCAAGTGGGTGGTGATGATCGAATGAGAAAAACCAAAGCTTGTGTGACAGAAACATGTTGATAAAAATTGGCAATCAGAAGGGAGAATGTGTAAGTGGTTTCATTTTCACACAAGCTAGAAAAAGAGAAAAAATATGCTTAAGAATGGTTTCATTTTTACACAAGATTGAAACGGGAAAAAACTATGCTTGGTGTTATCACCCAAAAATGATCACCTAGCCATGTTTTCCTAGGTCGATCGAAATACACCATGTAGGATTAATTTAAACATAGTAAATTCACTTTCACCATGGGAAATAATTTAGTAAGCCATTTTTTCTAAATTATTTTTCATTAAAATCCGAAAACCTCGTGAGAATAATTGAATAAACCATTATTTATTTAATTTCTTCTAGAAATAATTATTAAGTCATTATTTGATAATTATTTCTGATCACCTTTGACTTAATCACATTGGAATAATTAAATAAATCGCTATTTGTTTATTATTCCCTTTTTTTGTAATAAGTGTTAAACCATTATTTAATAATTATTTCAAAATCACACCATTCTTAATTCCCACACACTGATTAATAAATCATTTTTATTTGATAATTACTTCAACCACTTTCTAAATAAATATATTTGACCATTTTGAATATCTCTTCCATAACAAAAATATAATAAAGTATTCACAATAGTTAGATTTTGATTTAGTCAATGATATTCTATTATTTTCTAATCCCTAATTTGGCTCAATACTTTGTTATAAATAGAGGGTTTTTCCATTCATTCTTCACCTTGATCATTCTCATCGTCACCACTATCATGTCATCACATTTGAGCTCCCACTTGAGTTCAAGTTATTTTTGCTTGTTTTTTCTCATTGTAAGTTGAGAGAGAGAAACAAATTGTCGAAGCACAAGCACACCAAAATGAACCATTCCACGAAGGGGGATATATAGACCCATGTTTATAATTTCTTCTCACAAAGTGTAAAATTTCTATTAATAAAATTTTCTTATTCATAAGATCTGTTCGGTTGCAACACTTTCATTTTCATTGCTATATGTTGTGGGTTTCATATGATATTTTGTTGTAGGTTTTTTATTATTTTTTCAATGTATATTTTAGGTTTTTTTCAAGCTGTTTTTATCCCTCTCAGTTTATATGTTTATATCTCCTTTGTTTTTTGGAAAATTTTCTGTTTTTGTTGGGGTTCTGCATCTTATGATAGGTCATAGGTACCAGTCAAGAAGGAGATGGCACATTTCAGGTAATATCTACCAAGTGAGAGAAGCGGGAACAAAGCACACTTTTGGCCATTTTTCTACTCCCAAAGTGCACTTTTCAACCTAAAAATTGCGCCAACACAATTTTAGGTCACTTTCTGCACTCTGCAATTTTTCATATTTTTTTTAGATTTTTCCAATTTTGCCGAGAGTGTTGTGTGTGTTCTGGGAAGGGATCTTGTTATTTTCCAAGCCACCTCTAGGCCTATATCCTTTTATTATTTTTCATTAAGGAAGGAAAAATCCCCTATGGTTTAGAACAAACCTCCACCATTTAGGAATAGAATTGTCGAGTTGAGGAGTCTTGTGTGCAACATTTTTAGCCTCTATTTTTTTAGGGTTTTGTCCACTATTGTGTAGCCCTTTTGGGTAGTTTCTTCAAAATTTTACTAACTTTAGATTTTGGTGTTTCCTTCCCCCTTAGGATCCCCCTTTGTATCATGTTTTTGGAGCTTCTTACCTATCCTTTTCCAGCATTTTCACCTCTAGTTTATGCTAGTTTTATGCATTGTTTTCAATAGATTGTTGCATTTAGATCCCAGTCCCTTAGACATTAGATATTTTGGTTAAATTTGTTTATTTTATTTGCATGTTTTCCTTCTCTTTCTTAGCTACATAATATCCTACTTGGGTGGCAAGTTGTGTGTTTGAATGTTTTGTTTATTTTAAAATCCATTTTCAACATTATTTACAGTTTTTAACACTTAATTTTTAGTAGTTCATGGCATCACCAAAACATGCTTAATTAACTCATCCACTTGACAAATTTTTCACACACACACCCTAAACGAAGGTGAGCTTGGTTAACACCGCTAAAACAATATTTGTAGTTAGGTGTAGAATCAATGGGATAGGATTCCAATAAAACCCACTAATTGCTTACATTAACACATAAAAATTTTACATATTAGGTTGCTTAAAAGAATTCACCGTCCCACAATACAAAGCGAGAGTCTATCAGGCACCTGATTCAGAGGGGGTTAGGCTATACCACAGTACAAGCGATTCTCCTCGAGGCTACCCACCTGTGGTAGGTAATTTCATGCATGGTTGATCACCAAAAGCTCAAGGCTCGACCACCCCTATGGGATGAAGGTAACCATAGTAGCCAATCTTAGGAAAACACCCTATAGGACTAGTTATGAGAAAGAAGTTGGTCCTCTACCCCACCTTTCTCTAGACAACTCTACTTGCAGGGATAAGATTCTTTCAAGTAATAAGTCTTTTGGAAGGCCATATGAAACAATAGAATTATGACTTCTTTGAGTTTTTATATGACCTTTAGGCTAGAGGTAGTTTTTTCTTTGATAGGATGTGTTTTCTTGAATTAGAGTAGGATATCAATATAGTTACTTTATGCTTGGAACCACTGCACTAGGTGTTTTCTTATCTTTTGTTTCTCTTTTTCTCCTATAATAACATTTCAGTCTCTTAACTCATATTTGTCTTAACAACATTGTCCCCCCTAGGAATTTGTCATGGAGACTTCGTGACCTTCACCCCAGTTTCCTTTAGGACATATTAATCCACCCCTTCGATTTAGAGTCCATCCTCTTACTCCTCCATTGAGTCCCCATAGTGACTCTACTTCCCTTTATTCCTCTACATCTTCCCATCCCCACAACGTCACCATGTCAGGCACTAGTGTGAGTGGTGGAAACCAAGATGGTAACCTAGGTCTTCATGAACTTAACCCCACTGATGGAACCTCTACCTATATGGTCACTAATCCTCCCTTTCTTCCTTATATGGATGGTTTGAGACTCTCTGATTTCATCCAACTCATCAACAATCCCCTTCTCCATAACCCTAATTGGCCTCCTATGCCTACCAATATTTCTTCTGACATTCCCAAGTGTTAAGGTAAACCTGGAGAAGACCCCACAAATCATAATCGCTCCTTTCATATGTGTTGTTCATAAATTTCTATTACCAAATAATCCATTTGCCTTCATCTCTTCCAACACACACTAACGAGAGTTGCTGCCAATTGTTATGTGGATATTATTACACAACCAAATTATTATGAAAATATTGTAAGAACTTATCCTCATTAGCAATTTTTTTGAGGAATCCTTTAATTGTAATGAACACTTAATCATTGGAAGAATATTTCATAATCAAACCTATATCATTAAGCATCTCTTTTGTTTTATCTAGAATACCAGCCAATCAATTCACATTTTTAGTCATTCCCTACATACTTGCCAAACACAGAAGATAAATTTACACCTTATGGTTTTCCTCCCATATTAAATTCACTTAAAGTGTGATTTTATTAGAAGAAATACAAGTTTCAATGTAGAATAAGAATATCAAAGTTACCATAATGCAGTTATTTCATCCAATGTATTTTCGACCATGAATTCATTGGCTTTGCAATTAAAATAAAGTTGGTAATACCTATGTATGAGGTTATCCAACCATAGTGCAATGTTTTGTAATATGTTACATGATTCCACCACCCATGCAACTGATAACCCACTATATTTCTCATAAAATACCATTAGTGTGTACAACTGATACTACCATATTAAAAAAATGTATGAAATAAAGTTTAGGATATTAGTGATGTTCAAGCACTACAAATCAAATGATTATCTTAAATCATCCATTGATAATATACTCATCCTATATTTACTTGTGCTAAATTTTGAATCCATGGATATAAAGTTATTATGGGATAACATGACCATGATCTCTACCATATACTTCATTTGAATTCCAGTAATAAAATGGATCTTTCCACCTTTAGTATTTTGGTAGAAGAAAAAATCATCCTTGTGTTTCTTATACCAAAGTTTTGCACTCATATCATCCTTATTATACTACTGATAATTTCCTTTCATTATATGATATAGATGTAAACAACACATTTCTTGCTCAAAGATAAATCCCTATCTTCATTTGAGACATCCATGGAAACTTATTTTTAGTGTCCATTTTACAAACTGAGTCAATCGACAGTTCTAGGAAAGAGAAACATTCTACATACGAAAACATTTTCCTTGGTAAAATATCCATGGGAAATAATGATCATCTCAAAATTAGGGAGATCCCTTAGTCAAACCCCCAATCATACCTTTTTTTGTTTAGTGTAGTGGCTCCAATCCGTATGTGGGCCTCGTTTCCACCTAATGGACCTTCTCCAAAAATGGAGACTTTCTAATATGATTTCGTAAATGAAAATGCAATATAAGGTAATGTGCAAAGAGAAGAAAAAAAATTAATCTATCTCAATCAATAGAGGGAAAAATGCCACTCCCAACCAAGAGTAGAATGAGAGGACCAGATTTTAATATAAGATAAATATGAGTTAGAAAAACATAGAAACGGTTCATATGATTTGCAACAACTGAATCACACTTTCATATGTGGTTATATAATAAGAAGTTACCAAATCCTTACATATACATATTTATATTCAATTAACATTAATGAAGTTTAATATCAGATATATTATTGTATCATAGAAATAATTATCGTGATGCAATAGGAGTTAGAGAAAAGACATTGGTATAGTCAAGCTGCTAAACAATTATTATTGAGAACATACATATCTACTTGAATTATTTCTTCAATTATAATTTCAGTCAAATCCACAATGAAAAGGTATATTTCCAATAGTTTAAGCCACCATAAATTAGATGGAATCAATAATAGTGCACAACCATGAATCATACACTTATTTGGAACCAAGATAGAATCAAAATGGAAAGGTCATCAAACATGGACAACGATGCACCAAACTGAAGAATGGTCATGAGATTTCATAATTCAAAATATTTGGAGAAATTTATTGATAGCATGAAATTTTCTGATTTGCTACAGTTATGCTCTGATATGGTGCAACAAGAAGCTCATTTTTTCTAAGTAACCTCTCTACAGGAATGAAAATCACTTTTTTGTTTAGAAATTGGAAACCCATTTCATTCTTCAAACTTCGTATTATAATCATATAGTTCAATTGAAAAAATAAAGGTTTGTTTCATGACAATTTTATGAAGATTTATTTTCTAATTTCTCAGAGATGAGAAATCCATTATTTATTCTAAAAATCCAATCCATAAATCTTAAGGCTACAAGTGGTAAGAACCTTTCACAAAATCTACAAAACATTAAAAAAATATCATTGAAAATCTCTTAAATTCAAAGAAAAACTCAAATCTAAAAACAATTGAAACTAATCATTAAGAGAAAACTAAATTCAATTAAAAAAATGCCTAAATCTAATAACAAATGGTTTTCTGCTAATTAAATCCTAATAAGTAAATAACATTTTGATGAGAAAAAAGTAACATAACACTTTGGCATCATGTTTTATTTCCAAAAATTAACTTAGAAATATCGGTTTGGTCAAATTTCATATCTATTTTTCTATTTATTTTTTGGAGAATTTAACTTGGAAATTTGTGGAAATAAATGTTCCCAAATTGTTTTCCTCAATATCAACTTTCCAGTGAGATATCGTAAGCCTAATATCATGCCCTATAGCCCAATATATGGCCTTTGAAATTCAAGGTCCTATAATAGTTCATTAAATTGCATGGTACATTTTAGCGAATGGTAGGTGCATTATGTGGGATGGTTAAATTTCAAAAAATTTAATCCCCCTTGCATGGGGTGAGAGTCATTCTTTTGATTTTTATATTATTCTATGAGTTATAATTTTTTGTAAAAATGTGGTGGAAACTATAAACTAGTGCATGCATGTTAAATATTAACTCAACTCGAGATAATTAGATATAAATAAAATAATAATTAAACTTCAAATAATAAAATTCATATCTAAATTAAGACCTTTGAACTAGACATGTGAGGAAAAATCAAAACCTCAGACAAAATCAAACCTTTTGATATTTGAGATTTATGTGATGTGAATTTTTTGGATAACTTGTTTTTAGATCCATCATATATGGATTTGCTTCTTCTCTTCAAAATTGCAAACCATCATATGTGGCTCATCTTCTTTCATTTTTTATTCATCCCAATGATGAGCCACAAATTAGAGTTCTAAAAATCAAAGAAGAAGAAGGAAAACCCTATGTGATGGATTTGGAAAAATTTATCAACAAAATCAAACCTATTAGAGGAGTCAGTGTGGGTTCACGTGGAGGCGAGGTGTATTATTAGGTGAAGTGATAGGTTTAATAAAATAATAATACAAGGTCGCTTCAATATAGGTTTAATGAAATAATAATAAAAAGGATAACTTGCCTCGTAGTACGTTCACCACCCTCATGGACCATGCCAATGTGCGAAAAAGATCAGAAACACCTAGCTCAATGTAATTAGATTTGAAAAAAAAATAATTAAACTTTATATAATAAAGTTAATATTTGAATTAAGACCTTCTAGTTAGATATGTGAGACAAAGTCAAAACCTGAGACAAAATCAAACATATTAGAGGATTCCATGTGGATGTAAGGCATATGCTTAGGTGGAGTGATAATTTTAATAAAATAATGATACAAGGGAACTCTAACATACATTCAATGAAATAATAAAATATGGATAACCTACCTTTGAGTCGCTTCACCACCCTCTCATACCATGGCTTTGCACCAAACAAATTAAAATCTCACTCCAGAAACACTAGTAAACCCATGACAATGAACCCCAAGTGCTAAACTCTAGTTGAGGCATTGCAAGGTCACACTAAACTATAGTTAAATGTAGTATACTACCATTGTTCCAAAAAATTATCCACAATATTTCATCTTAGTTCTTATGGAGATTCCAAATATGACATGGAAAGCACAAAGGATGATGTGGAAAAATCCTTGTCTAAAACCTACATGAAGTGTGGGGTGTAATAAAAATTGATTAAATAATCCATGTCCTCTCGCACACAATTTATTTATGAGACTTCATACCCCATTGCGCCAAGAACTAAACATATACCATGGAGATAACCCAATGTGGAGATGGGAAAATTCCCATCCTAGCATGGAAAAAATGTGGTCTATTAGGTCTACCAATTAATGGCTCTTGATATGAAAAAAATGTAGTTTCATGATATAAAAGTTCCATTTCAGGACAAGAAATATTACACTAAAAATTTCCATCATGGGACATTAGAAATTTCCATTAGCTTACAAAATCCATCTCACGACAGAGTTCTTGGATGATTTCAAACCTAGTCATCCAAAATTGGCAAGATTTGATATGATGTGACACAATGGCTTACATGGAAAAAGTGCCAATGTGGCATTATTGTAGAGGTTCCACATGGAATTGACATGGAAAAGAGTGTTGGTATGTCATCTAGGTGGAGGTGCCACATGGCGGGTTGAAAAGGCATGCTTGGGTGCTAGTTTATCTAGGAAGTAGTGACAAGTGTCTATGATGTGGAAGCACCACCTATATTTTTTTTTCCATGTGCGCTATGCCAAGTTAGCACTACCACATTAGCGCACCATGAAATTTTCCACATCAGCATTCTATATAATCAAAACATTATAAAACACAAACTTCAAAAGGCCATAACTTTTGATCCAAGAGTTGAAATGAGGAAAAGTTTACATCATCAGAAATATCTCAGAGAGATGATGATAATGGAAATGTTAAAAATGGTAAATTATGAAAACTAAAAATCACTCAAAATAGGAGACAAAATTCAAACCAGTAATGATATTTCCAACATTTATATTCCCCCTCTTGATTTTAGAGAAAAATTAAAGGCAGTTTTTGAGGACTCAACATAACCATAGACTATGAAGGGACTTAACATCATGTGAAGTGTCATTCTAGCCATGGCAGGGACATCCTTGGTTATATTCATGTTTATAAATGTTATATGTTAATATTTCTATCTTAGGGATTTGATCTATAACTTTTAAAATGAAATGGAACTGAAAACCCCCTCCTTCACAAATCAGGATCTTTGGTTCATTTCATTTTCTCCTCTTCTGTCCTATGGGCCATATGAGCAAGCATAACCACATAACAAATTTTGAAAGGTTGGTACATAAGAAAAATAATAAATCCATATTAATATCGATAATGTAACAATGCATCTATAATTCACTTACTCGATATTGTAAGGAAGATCTTTCCCTTGAACTTGGGAATTTGTTTTGTCAGTGAGTGAAAGATCATGGAGATTCTAGGCTCATTTCATTTATTCTAAAAAATATAGGAACTCTATGTGAAAGTATTTTTGTAATCCAATCAATATCCACATTAGTTTCATGTACTTCAAACCGAACTAAATTTTTACTAGAAGATATGATCTTCCCATTAAAGGCTTGCATATGAAGGCCCATGATAGTCTTCCATCTAGCTTGATTTCAAAATTTGTATCAATGCATAAAAATAATGTGTAAACACATTAAAAAACTATTAATCCATTCACACTCTACATGGTAAGAACAAATACCAACAAAACCCAACAAAATTCTATTGTGGATTACATTGCTGGATAATACTCTCTATTTCCCAATCTCAAATAAACAAGAAAATACATGTGTATTTTCTTCGTAAGCCAGAAAACATATAAAGAGTGAGGGAGGCAAACCTAAAACCATCCTAAAATGCCCTATGGGGTCACAATTTTAGTGTGCATCTATGTGTGTGTGTGTGTGTGTGTGTGTGTGTGTGTGTGTGTGTGTGTGTGTGTGTGTGTGTGTGTGTGTGTGTGTGTGTGTGTGTGTGCGCATTACTATACTTAGATGCAGTCTACTAATGCTATGACAATAAAGACATAAAATGCTTAAATAAACATTTTTGCTTTGAAGAAATTCAGAAGAGTAGGAATGACCATATAAATATTTAGATTTCCTTTTGTTGTTTCTATTATTTTATTTTAGTTGCATAACCCATGCTTATAAATCACCAAATAGCCATCCTTTTAGGTAACCTCCCTTTTAGAGTCACTGTGTTTTGACATTCAATGAATTAAATTAGAAAACTCAAGGGGATAATATATGTTAGAAATAACCATATATGTTTTATGTCTACTAGGTCATAGGTTTTTTATACGAAATTAGTGGCAACCAAATGATGTAATGATGAACTTGGCCAATTTTGGATGAAAATTGTGAATAATTTCTTGTGCGAACTTGGTATCTCTCAACATGGAGATGTATTTCATGATAAATTTGTGCAAAGATGATTTCAATTTAATGTGTATGTGGAAAATTCCCTCATATACATATATGCCAAATGTGGGAGCATAAGGGATGCACAAAATCCTTTTCACAAAATGTATCTATGAGATGTGATCTCCTAAACTACAATGACTATAATATATGAGATGCATTTCTATGGCATTTGGGTTGTCCAAGTCTTTGAAAGAATGTAAAAATATGGCACTAATCTAGACCATGTCACATTCATTGGTGTTTTGTTGGCATGCTTTCATGCAAGCATAGTGGATTATTTGGATGGGATCCCCAAGGGTAAAATTGAATTAAATTATTCACTTTTGTAAAGAATTCTGTAAAGAATGTAAAGTCTTAGAAAATTGTGGATGCGGAGCACACAGATTGATAGGTGTCAAGGGGGTCTTAGCCCCTTGTTTTGGTCGGATTTTGGATTCTCCCATGGTCTGCGAACCATGGTATTGTATGAAGGAAAAGTATAAATAGTTGAGTCATATCGAGTCTTAGAAGTAACTTTGGATAGAGAATTGGGCACATAGAAGAACTTTTGTCATCTTGAGAAAGAGCTAAGGCAGGAAGGATCTTCTTCCTACACTTAGGTAGAGAAGGGAATGCTCCCACAGCTGAGTGCATAGGAGTCTTGGGTAGAGTCCGCAGTTGAGTGCGTGGACCCCTATAGCTGTGTGCGCAAGGAAAGAAGGGTTTGTAATCAGTGGATTGAATATCGATAAAGACAGTCTTTTGAAGAATTACTATGTATTTCCATTGAAACCGTTTATGTTATATGTTGTCGATTAATATTTTTTTTCTAAATTACTGAATGAATGCTATGTGACTTCACCGAATCTTTCTTGATAATGTTTGAAATGAATGGTTATCCACTTCCCCAAAGTTACAAGCTATTTCTCTTATGTTTTCTAACGAATTAAGTAGATCTACGTGAACTCTGATCTAGGGTTGCTTGTTGATGCACAAAAGTAGGTAAATCAACGTTTTAAGGTCCATAAAACCAGATCATGGACCTTCGTGAAGGTCTGAAGGAAGCCTTAATCTAGTTATAGTAACGAGCATTGGAAGTCTATTGATCTGCATGGAGGCAGATCTAAGGCGTTGAAATACATTATACTAGTCTCTGGATGTAGAAACTTGATTCTTGCATCCCCTAATGTTTCTTTGAATGAGACTGCAGCCTGCGCTACGTGGGTTTTTGCCGAAAGGGCCAAAAGTGTAGGGTTTTGTTGGCTGGTGCAACTAACTCTGAACCTGGGTCAAGACCCCATAAGCCAAGACGGATCATGGCTTGAAATACTTTGAATGCATGGCTAAATATTATCATATCACACCTATAATCAATCATTTTGTTGCATGGTTGAGCTCACCAGACATTCTATGAAACTTAATGAGGCATAAGATTTTATTAAACAAATTCCAATAAAACCTGAGGCTTGCATGGGGCTCATTACTAGGTGCCTGTAGGAGCCATTCCATTATAAAACTAGGTGAATTAGTAGTATAATTCATTTTTGTGTAGGATCCTAAAGTGTTGCACCTTATGTTTTTCTTGCTAGAATATATGAATTAATTGGTAGGAGGAAGGATGTTAAAATGAAATATGAGAACGTGAAAAAGAAACTAGGATGCATCTAGATTTTAGTAAATAAGTGGGTGCATGGCACTGTTTTAGGAGGCTCATTGATCCGAATTTAATAGGAAAAAAAAAGAATTAAAGATATAATGATAAACATAGATATGCCGCAGAAGTAAAACTTTATTTCATGAATATCAAAGATTGGAAATATGCTTACATATAGAATGGAAATAAACTAGCTCGGGTGATGGTAGCTTATCTATGAGAAGAGATGTGGTGGATATATTCCCCTAGACTATTTTACAATGAGGCTTGAGGGCCTATTTATTATTGAGAAGCAATGGGAAACCCCAACCATCTAAAAACATAACCCTAGGAGATGAAACAACAAACTATATGCCCTGTTGGGGTAAATTGGTACATCAACTTCCCGGGGTCGTACTTTGGAATACAATACCTCGTTAGAAAGATCTATCTGAGGAATACAACTACTAGCAATGAATGTCGTGTAAAAGTCCTGTATTTGCAACCGATTATTTTCCCAAAAAAATCATTTAGGGCCTGAAAACGGCTCCGAAAGTTTAGGACCTAGAAAACTACCAAAAATAGTAAACTATGCTACAATTAAGGAAACTAAAAGACTGAAAGAAACAATGGTGGGCATCCAATTGGAATAGAAAGGTAGCCACAATATCCCCTTAGATCATTCCTCCTCCCTTAGGAAGAAATGGTCGCCATTGTGTTGAGTTCCTCCATAAGATGAGGAAACTTCTGCTGAACTTGGTCCCTCGTGAAGGAGTCAACCTACTTTGACAACCTGATATAGTTGGATCATGTTGGGTTTTCTTTATATGTATCCATGATATGATCAGTTGTGGATTCTTCCATGTAGTCTGGATTTAACTCTGTAGGTGTGAGTTGTTCTGCAATGTCTAATGTGTCTAAAAATGGTGGGCAGTATGGTCGAAGGCAGTCCACATTGAACACCAGGTGTATGCCAAGGAATCAGTGAATGGTGAGCTAAAATGCATTGTATCCTACAACCTTGGTAATGGTGTAAGGACCATATCGGAGTTGTATGAGTTTCCAATAAGCTTTGGTAAGATGTTCCTTCTACAAATACAATGAGACCCTGTCGCCCACCTAAAACTTGTGTGGCACCTGATATTTATCATGTCATTGCTTGTAATTAGAATTTGGTTTCTCCATAATTTCGTTGACCTATTGACAAATGTGTTGAATGTGCTCACTGAAGTTTTTTTCCTTGTCAGCTTCGGACTAGACATGAGCCAAATTTTCTTGAGTAGCTACAAATTGTATGGCCACATCAATGGGACATAGTGGCTGGAATCCCAAGCCCACCTAAAAAGGGTTGTGGCTAGTCAAGCTATGGAGAGCCTAGTTATAGTGGTACTGGAAATAAGGGAGTCTCTCGTCCCATATGTGTGGCTGCTTTGAGTTGTAGATGCACAGAATGTGTATGATAATCCTGTTGACAACCTTTATCTAGCCATCAGTTTGGGGATGGAAAGTTATGGACTTAGTGTGCGTGGTTTCCATCATTGGCTAGAGACTGGACCAAAATGTACTGAGGAACCTTTTGTCCCGATATGAGATGATAGATTGTGGGATCCCAAAGTGTACCCACACTCATTCAAAGAAGAGTTTAGTAATGGCTTCTTTTATGATATTCTTCTTGCAGATCGCCATAATGGCCATCTTTGATAATCTATTGACGACCACAAAAACACAGTCATTTCCATGCTTAGTAGAAGGAAGGCCCAACATGTAATCCATAGAGATGGATTCCCAAGGTTGACTAGGGGTAAGAAGCAGAGAATATAGGCCTTGCTTCTTGATGGTCAATTTGGAAATGACATGGGCAGTGCAGGATCTGATGCACTTCCCGACATCATGTCGAAGATTTGGCCAATGGAAATACTTCTACAGTACTACCACTATTTTCTCGACCCCAAAATCTCCAGCGACCAGACTGCATTTGACTTCAAAAATCATCTTGGCACACTCACTTGAAGGAACACAAAGGTGTCCCGAGTGGCATAACAATGCATCTTGGAGGTGAAAATTTGGAACGTGTTGACCCTCCAACAATGTCTGGTATTTGTGGTTTAATTATGGGTCAATTTTGGTAGAGAAGTGTCCAATCAGAAGCCTCATGCCCACAAGAGCTGAGCACGGTGGTTAACACCATGATGAGTGGTTGGCTGAGGAAGTCTATAAAATTATTGATGTTTCCCTTCTTGTACTCGATATTCAAATGGAATTGTTGCAGGTATGTGTAACACTTCTGATGGCGATCATTCTGCAACTTTCCTTGTGTCTGTATGAACTACAGGGTTTGGTGTTTTATGTGGATGACAATTTCCTTACCCAAAAGGTAATGCTTCTATTATCGGCAGTCTAGCAAAATGAAATACATATATTTTTCAAGTGGGATACTTCGAGAATGTGTCTGAAAGTTTCTCATTACGATATGCCACGAGATTCCCCTATTGTGTAAGGACTACCCCAATAGCATAGTTAAAGGCATCTTTCTCGATGTCAAATGGTTGTTGTAAGTCTGGTAATTTGAGCATTGGCTCAGAGCAGAGGCGATGTTTCAACTCTTCGAATGCCTTCTCTTGAGATTTAGATCAAACTAATTTTACTTTGACTCCTCCCTTGGTGACTTGACTCAAGGGCCAAGTGATATGAGAGAACCCCAATATGAACCTACCTTAGAGATTTGCAAGACCCAAAAAGTTGCGGAGCTTTATCAGATTGTTTGGGGATGGCCAATGCTAAATGACTTGGATCTTGGATGGATCTACATGCACCCCTTGTTAATCAATAATGTATCCCAGATACTGAACCTGCGTCATGCCAAAAGTGCATTTCTACAAATTGGAAAACAACTTCCATTGCCGTAGTGTTTGGACAACCTGTTGGATGTGGTGGAGGTATTCTTCCCAACTCTGGCTGAAGATCAGGATGTCATCCAAGTATACCACTACAAATGAGTTGGTGAATGGTTGTAAGATGTTATCCATCACTCTCATGAAGGTTGTGGGATAATTCATCAACCCAAAAGGCATAACCAACCATTCAAAAAGGCCCTCCTTAGTTTTGAAGGGATTCTTCCACACATCGGAGGGTTCGATTGGTACCTGGTGATATCTGGACTTCAAGTTGATATTGTTGAAATAATTTTCCCCTTTTAGATGGTACAAAAGGTCATCAATCCATGGGATTGGGTACCTATTCCACATAGTGATCTTGTTCAGTGCCTGATAATCAATACAGAGTATCCAAGTCCCATCCTACTTTTGTACCAACACGATCGACCTCCCACAGGGCGATGAACTCGGTCGAATGTGACCTTTCTATAACAGCTCTTGAATCTACCTCTTGATTTCATCATTCTCTAGAATAGAGTACCGATACACTGGTCCATTAGGCAACGACGCACTTGGGGTCAGATCGATGGAGTGCGTGACCTCACAATGTAGAGACACCCCTACGGGGTAGGTGAATATGTCCTTGTACTCCTCCATGACCTTGTCCATCTACTGTTTTCATGCGAAGGGGTCCTATCTAGAGGTTGTGGCCACCATCTTCTTATTTTCCTGAGGGAATATCATTAGGAAAACAAATTTCCTGGTTTTGGAAATGAGCTTACTGCATTTTTTTGCAGTAACCAAAGAGATGGTGATAGGTGGTGCTACCTCTAGTATCCTATACAACGTATTTCCAACGGTAACAATAACAGCATGAGGCCTTTGATGACCCCCAGAAATGGGTAATTATATGGGCTCATTCTGCCTCTTATTTCAACTTAATCCACCATTCTCATTAGTTTACTGCATGTTTTTGAATATATTTATGCTAATGGAGTGAATTGGGTTAGTCACTTTGCCATGTAGTCTAATGTATGCATTATGCAGAATTTTTTGGCCTATTTTGGACAAAGTCAAGGGATTTATGAGAAAATGGCAGCCAACCTCGGGGAAAATAGGGAAGAGGATTTTTATAGGGGGTGTCTCCTGCATTTATGACCCCTTTCCTTGAATCCTCCATCAGCAACTCGAAGCACAAGGGTCGACATTGATGATTCCAAGGGGCAGCCGAGCAAGTAAAGAAGGCTTGTTGTTTATCTCCAATCCTAGGAAGCCGAGTTCCTTGATTTTAGGACTATTGAAGGACTCCATTTGTATAAATAAGAAGGCTTAGAGCCTCGGTAAGTTAGCTAGTTATTAGTATATCTTCGCACTTTTGTGTAGCATTGTGTTCAACTCATTTTCGAGTTCCTTTTTTAGAATAGTTTAAGTAATGTGATTGCTATTTTTGATAATGAATATGAAACAGTTTTTGAGCCAACACTGATCTCTTTCAAGGCACTATTGTTGCCACAAAAAACACAGTTTTTGCTCTTCCATGCAACTGCTAATGTGATAACCTGATTTAGGAAGAGTCATATATTGGTTCAGATTCAGTTGCTTAGATCATTTTTTGATCTCTTACCATAGTCCTCTCCGCATGCTTTTCTGTTCACGGGTTACTATTCAACATTTTCTGTTTTTAGGTCAGAAATTAGGTCAAGCTAGAGGAATTTCAGTTTTTAGTCCTTTCTTTGAACAGTTTTTGTAAGTAGATTTGTAGCTTTCTTGTAGGACACCTCAGCTCACCATACATCCATAAACCAGCCAACACTAGCTCACTTCTCATAGATTTCCCAAGTCATTTGTAACATTTCGCCAAACTACCCTAACTTCTATGCTCTTCTCCATAAAGCTGCTTTCTTGCCATTTGAACAAATCCAACCATCACATTCATTCCCGATCTTCCTTGAAAAGTTATATACACCTCAAAACCTTCATCTAGCCTTCAATTCCTCTTTTCCATCATTTTTCCGCCTTAAAAATTCCAAAAATAGCTCTTGGCCTCCTCCTGTAGATCCCCTATGGCCTCCTGTAGAACTTCCTATGAGTGATTTTTCGAAGTCTGATCACTATGGAAGTATTTAGAAGGGTACTAGGGACTTCTTAAGACCTCTCCACACCTCCCTCACCCTCTACCAAAGACAACTCCATCTTCCTTTGCCACCAAACCTCTGCATAGTCACAACCAGATAAACCACAAGCATAATAATTTCACATAAAAACACTCAAAAGTACAAAAATATGTTTTCTTCTTCCCATTTCTTTTCAGAAGTAGCTTGAATATATGTAATATACCTTTTTAGTAGTCAATGGCACTCATTTCATCAGTTTTCATCTCTTTTCTTGCAAAATTAGGGTTAATAGGTAAATTAGGGTTTCCTATGGTTTGCTACAGTTTGCATTACATTTCAATTTTCCTTCTCTTTCTGCAAATAGCATAGCCTCTGTAGAGTTAGCTTTCTTTCATCATAGTTAAAAGTTTCCTTTGAGAACTCATAGAAGTTGGCTTAAGCTCATAGCAAACTTGTGCCAGCTGACCAAGTGACAGCTTGCAGTAAGAGCTAGTACTTGTGCATACAGCATCGTCACTTCCAAGTTTGTCACAAACTACTAGGTTGATAAAAGTAAAGATGGAAGCCACAAGAGTTTCAGCATTATTGTTGCAATACTGGAGCTCACCACTCTTTTTGGCATCGTTGCCGGGGAAGCGTCAGAGCATTTTGTGATTATTGCTTTCTTCTTTTTTCTGCTGCAACATTTTGCTAAGTAGGTTATTTCAGCAAAAGTAGAGTAGTTGTTTCATTTCAATTCTACAATTCCATTTCAGCAAAGTAGATTAGTCATTTCCCGCTTTCATTTCAATTTTGCAATTTCCATTTAAGCAAGAGTAAATTAGTCATTTCCTGCTTTCATTTCAATTCTTCAATTTCCATTCCAGCAAAGTAGAATAGGCATTTCCTTGCTTTCATTTGAATTATGCAATCGCATTTCAGTAGTCACAATTTGTTGTTCAATCCATTTCAGTTTTGCAGGTACAAGAGAAAAGAAAAAAAAAATTCACCCAAAAAGAGATTCTCGTTCATGCTTGGTAGGAACAGAGACAATTCAGGAAAAATCCTACCCAACACCCCCACCACATCACTAAGTCACCCTTCTCTCTTCTTTGGTGGCAGTGATCAAGAAGAACCTATAGGTGAACTACCAGATATATAGGAAGATCCTATAACAGAAGAAGAGCAAGAAACCATTCCACTTGAGACCATGGCTGAAAAGAGAAACGTTAGAGGAAATGGGGAAAGAACAGAGGGTACCTTTCCTATCTGAGAGACCAATGGGGACACTAAAATGAAAAACATAAGTCCTTCAGCCTTGCCTCACTTCCATGGATTGACTACCGAAGATTCTGATACCTTCTTGTTTGAATTTTCTGTTCTCTATTGAACCTATGACTGTGCAGAAGATTAGCAGAAGTTAAAATTGTTTCCTTCTACCCTCAAGGATGCAACATTGCACTAGTTCATGGGGTTACCTGGAAACAACATCACAACTTGGGCTCAGATGCAGCAAGCCTTTAACAACAAATACCAGGACTACTGTAGGTCAAAGGATACCAAGGAAGAAATCTTCTGAATGACCATGGGAAGTGATGAATCCTTAGAAGACTATGAAGAGAAGTTTCAGCTTAGTTATAAAAGGGCCAGGTGCACACTTGACCCCGAATCTCTGAAGTTGGTCCTGATCAGAGGATTCCCTGAAGACCTTCTATATATTCTCCATTTGCTGGCTGGGGGAGACATCTACCAACTACCTTATGATGACATAAAGACTTTTATTTAGAAACCATTCTAGAGCAGCGAGAAAGAGAGGTAGGGGAAGTCAACCTTTAGCCAGTACATCTTCATCCAGTTCATCCCTTAGAAGTGAATTTTAGAATCAGCTGGAAGATTTCAAGCGCAAGATGAGGTAGACTCTTGCCATGCAAATGGATACCTTGCATATCAAAAGGAAACAAGAGGAATCCGAGAGGGATTTGGCCATCTTTTGTCCTAGGTGCACTAGAAGGCATCCTAGGAACGAATGTCCATTGAACTCTATAGAAGTGTGTTTAGTCTTTGAAGAATACCATTATATGAATCAGTGCCCTTCCTTCCCCATACTTAAAGCTGCATACCAGGGGGCCGAAAGAGTCACTGAACAACTCTACTTTATGAACCAAAGGAGGCCACATGGGCCTAGACCTTACCAGCGGGGAATGCAAGGGACATCCCATACCTATTACAACCCCAATCAGGCCACTTCCATGCCTTCTTGGGGACCCCCTGCTTATCCATCCTGGTCCACACCCCCTCCTTGGTCATATCCATCTCAATACCATGCTCAACGAGCTGCTCATTCGTTTCACTCTTATGCTCAGCCACAGCCTCAGTGGAACACACCTCATCAAGGGTGGATGCCCCAGTACAACTCTCCTCCTACTCGTATGCCTCCACCATCTACTAAACCACAACCATTGCCTCCTACTCCACCAAAGAAACCCCAAATACCTGCTCAACCAAACCTGAACCCGAATCACAGACAGGCCCAGTAGGTATATAGTGGGGAAACATCATGCCTGACCTATGCTGTGGAGATTCAGGATATTAACCTATGATCTGGGAAGGTTCTCCCAGATAACTAACCTCCCCCTAAAGAGGATGAGGAAGAAAAACAAGAAAGTGAACCAAAAGCCACTCCACCCTTTCCTGAGAGATTAACTGGAACCATACAGCCGACCCCAAAAGAAACTAAACTCCTGGGGGAATTAAAACAGTTATGTGTAAAGATACCACTTCTCCAAGCCATAAAGGATGTGCCTATATACAACAAGATGATCAAGGAGAAGTGCTTTAGGCACCTAAGTAGGTTCAAGAGAGATGCCCCAACTATTAATGTGATAGGACAACTGTCTGACCTGATGTTAGCACAGGTAATCTGTCTGAAATTTCTAGACCTTGGAAGTCCTGTAGTCGATGTCCACATCAATGGTGCCATAATCCCCCATAGCTTGATTGATCTAGGGGCTGCCATTAATGTGATGACCAAAGACACTATGCTCAAGCTCAACCTTTAGGGTTCCCTGAAAAAGACCACAACTGTACTTCAGTTAGCAGACCGCTCCACCGTGACCGTGAGGGAATTGTGGAAGATGTAATGGTCTCCATCAATTCTTGGGAGTAGCCTCCTGATTTCCTGGTTCTCCAGCCAAAGGCAAAGCTCACAGGGTATCCTCTCATCCTGTGAAGGCCCTCGTTGGCTACTACAGATGCCTATATCAGTTATTGAGCTGGGAACATGACAATCAAGAATGGGCATACGTCCAGGTAGCTAGTCCTATATCCTCCTACCCAACCTCTGCTAGACCATGATTTACCTCTCTAGTTGGAGGAGGAATATCAGGATGAAGTCTATTCCGCACCACTGTGCATAGTAGAAGCTACCATGGGGGGCCCACAAACCGATGATGATCTTATTGAAAACTTGATTTAGAAGCCACCCCCCAGTGTGTTGCCATTAGAAGAGTTGGTGGAAGAAACCCAAGCCAATCCTTTAGTTGATCTATGTGTGGCTGATCTAACCTTTCTCCGAGTTAAGAATGTGGAATTCAGCCCAGAAAGAACCTTGAAGATCAACTCATCCCTATCCACCTCTTAGGAGAAAGAACTATGTAGCTTATTGAAAACCACTTGGATGCTTTTTCTTGGAGCTATAAGGAGATGAAGTGAGTGCACCCTTCAGTCTGTACTCATCACATTTACATTAAGGAAGATTGCAAACCAATTAGACATCCTCAAAGGAGGATGAATCCGACCCTTAAGGACGTTTTCAAAGAAGAATTGCAAAAGTTGTTGGATGTAGGATTCATCTACCCCATCTCTGATAGCGAATGGGTCTCTCCTTTGGTGCTAGTGCCAAAGAAAAATGGGAAGTGGAGAATTTTGTGTCGATTATCGAGAACTAAACAAGTCCACCAAGAAGGACCATTTTCCTTTGCCTTTCATAGACCAAGTGTTAGATGGCCTAGCGGGGAAGAATTTCTTCTCCTTCCTAGATGGGTTTAGTGGGTACAACCAGATCCAAATCAGCCCAGAAGACTAAGATAAGGCCACTTTCGCTTGTCCTTGGGGTACCTCTGCATACCAAGTCCTTCCCTTCGGATTATGTAATGCTCCCACCACTTTCCAGAGAGCTGTATTGGGTATATTTGCTGAACTAGTTCATGATTCAATGGAAATCTATATGGATGACTTCACCCCTTATGGTTCTAACTTCCAGGAAGCTTTGACTAACCTGGGAAAAGTTTTAGACAAGTGCATTGAAATGAACCTACCCCTCAGTCCTGAAAAATGCAAGTTCCTGATGACTGAAGGGACCGCGCTAGGTCATACAATTTCTCAGCAAAGATTACAGGTGGATCCCAAAAAACTTGCCATCATCCAAAGGGTTCCACCTCCTCAAAAGGTAAGAGATGTTCGAAGTTTCCTAGGCTTAGCAAGGTATTACAGAAGATTCATTAAGGATTTCAGTAAGCTAGCCTCTCCACTGTTTAGTCTTTTGGTGAAAGATGCTGAGTTCATATGGACTGACAACTGTTAAGAGGCTCTGGATACCTTGAAAAGTAAACTGGTGACTGCCCCAATTTTGAGAGGTCCAAACTTGGCCCTACCTTTCCACATTCATACAGATGCCTCGAACAAAGCAATTGGAGCAGCCTTAGGGAAAATTGATGAGAAGCTACCTTATGCCACATATTTTGTAAGTAAAAATTTGTCCAAGGCAGAATTAAACTACACTATAACCCAAAAGGAGCTCCTAGTTGTAGTCCATTCCCTAAATAAGTTCAGACACTACATCACCGGCTATCAAACATTCATACACACTGATCATACTGTAATTAGGTATTTAATGAACAAACCAAATGTAAATGCTCATATCATTAGATGGTTACTTTTATTACAGCAATTTGATTTAACCATTGTTGATAAGCCAGGTAAGGAAAATGTTGTTGCTGAGTTTCTGTCTAGAATATATCTGCTTGCAGGTGAAGAAGGAATGGTGGATGATCAAATGCCAGATGAACACCTATTTACTATCTCAGTACTCTCTCCATGGTTTGCTGATATATCAAATTACTTTGTTTTAGTGTAGTTCCCGCCACACCTGCCCTCAAAAGAGAAGAGCAAGATCGTGAGGAAAAGTGCCCCATTCACCTGGATTGGGGGCAATCTCTTCAAACTTGGCTCTCGTCAGATTTTGAGGAGATTTTGAGGAGAGTGCAATCAAGCATATTCTGAATTAACCATTTTCTTTATCATTCAGATTATGAAACACAGATGATATAATAAACCAGAAAACTATAAAACACAAGATATAGGTGACTTATTGATCCGGAGGTTGATTCAAGAATTCTGTGACAAATCCTCTGCTTCAATTCTTCATCCAGTAGGCCAAAAAACAATTGATTTCTAACAGCTCTTTATTCCAAAAATTCAGTGTTACAACAAAGTACAGAAATCCACACACCATAGAGACCACCTCACTATCAAATGGAGGGGGTATATATACAACGAAATATGTACAAAAAATATCTGATAACAATTGTGAGATCATATCTAGGATTAACCTAATAATAATTTACAAGTAAAATAGAAACAACTAACTGATGTAGTGCTGGAGGCAGGCCTTTAGGGTTTGGCTTGCAGCTGTTTTCTACAATAACTCTGTGTCGATTGCCTGTCTTAAATGTGCTCTTTAATTCTGATCTGCTTTCTCTAATTTCTTCTCTGACACTCTTTATTTCTGATTTGATACACTTTAATTCTTGAATTGATACTCTTTGACTTGTTTTGATGCTCTTTAATGTTGAACTGACCCCTGCTCACCGATGTTTGGCATTCCGCCCAAAATTTCATTTTTCCAAGGGTAACGGTGTAACTATGGAAAAACACTTGTTTTTGGGACGCTGGAGGTTATTCTGCATCTTTTGATTCATAATATTGAGATATTTCTGTTGAGAAGTCCTGGCAATTGATGCGCTGATAGCCATGTATTGAGAAAATTCACAGGTACCTGTTTTTACAGAGGAAAACCGCATGTTGTCATTTTTCAATGGTTGCAAGCTCGTCAATGGAGCCTTTTCCGGTTGGGGGCCAGTCTAGAATTATTTGTAAACTCGGTTGATTGCATTCCCAGAGCACCGTTCGTAGATAAACATATCAAAAAATGATATTTTAACCCTTTTATTGGAAAAAATAGAGTTCTGGTAGGATTTTTTCATTTGAAGGATGGATGACATCAGCAGAAGTATGGGGTAGGTGACATGGCAATGACGTCAGCAAAGGACAGTCGACGTCAACGGAGGGTGGTGGTAAGCGGTTTTTTCCACACCACTTTTGGGGCTAAGTGGTTTCAGGCAGAGGGAAAGCGATCACAACAGGAGCGTGACGCGTGGCAGAGTACGGCGGTAAAACCACCAGCCTCCCGCGAGTTAAACATTGGTGATGAAGGGGGTCACGATACGATCATCGACTGTTGGATGATGAGCGGGGATTGGACGGTGGACGATCATGGAATATGGCGGGAGTTTAAGCAGCGGGCCCGGTTTATAATAAAACAATGTTTTTAATGCATCAAGGTTGTTTTTATTGGTTGGCAGAGTGGTTTGGTTATTAATTAACCAGAGGTTAATTAACCCTTTGAGCGCGTGGGGAGGTTCTTAATAAGTTCCAGATGAACTTATTAATCTAAATTTGTACCGTGATTATGGTCGTATACGACTGGGGGAGGGAATATTAGTATTTGGGGATTTTTTATATATTTACATAATATGGGAGTGGGCAGCAATTATTAGGATTTACATAATAAAGGTTAATGGTTAATATGAATTTTGAAATGAAAACGCAGTATAATGTTTGGAATTTTCACATTAAAACTTAGGCTAAAGGGAATAAAAGGGGTTTATACAAGAAAGATGGCCATTTTCCTAAATAAAATAGGGATTTTACTTTGGTAATCACTATGAAATGGAATGGGTGGTTTTATGAGGGATATTAAGAAGATCTTAATACCTTTGGGGAAGTTAGTAAATGATTTTTATGGAAACGTATGAAGGGGAGTTAGTCATGAAACCTTGCCTCGCTCGAACTGCATCAGGTATATCTACCTTGTACTTGTGATAGAAGTGAAAGTTAACCCATTTTTAGAAACATAATCCATCACAAGTCTCATTCTGCAACACCATTCTACCTACCCTACCTACTTTGCCTAACATTTTTTCCTTCTTTCTTTGGGTGCATTTGGACTAGCAAACCCTCAACAATTTTTCTTTTCTTTTCATGGTAAGCCTACCTAAGTCTACACTTATTACTCCCAAGGGCTCAGATTAAACTGTTGAGCTCCTTTGCTTCTCTACCTATCTACTTATCTGCCAAGATTAAACAGTTTGGTCAGATTTTTATTCTCTATCTCTAAAATAGGAATTCAAACATGAACTATCCAAGATTAAGCTGTTTGGCCATTCATCAATTGTGGCATAAAGTTTTAACAAGCTTCACACAATGCTTTATTTGCAGAAAATGAAAAAGTAGTGGCATTTTGGACTTGCACACTTTCCTGGTCTTTCTTTGTTTGGGGTTCATTTTTTCTCTTTTTTGACCATTTTATTCTTTTTACCCTTTGATTTTTCTTTTAGGGTATACCCTCTTTATATTTTTTTATTTTTCGATAATATGGAAAACCTTTGCAACAAGGAAAGGGATGAACATATTACATAGCTCATCAAGTCGATCATGAAATATGACACCTATTGGTATAGGAGTATAATAGGTAGCATTGATTTGCCATAACTCAATGGCCACATAGGTTCCAATTACAATTTTTCTTTCATCTTTTCCAACTTAAAATCATGAAGGAAAAAGATGACTAAAAATAAATGCAAGGAATCATATATCTATTGATGTTGAGTAAATACAAGGATTTGTGAAGCATTCCTTTCAACTGTTAATATGAAGAAACAAAGAATTTACTATAATGAGTTTCAAACAAATGGTTACAAACTTGTATCATCAAGATGTTTTCTTACCTTTTCCTTTGCACTCCCATTGGATCTAAAAAAAATAAAACATAGAAAGTTAAGGAAGGAATACAAGTGTTCCTAAATATTCAAAAGAATTTGAGGAAGGGACTCACCTTGATTGGTTGAAATAAGCTTATAGTTACTTAGGGTTATATAATAATTATTGTCCATATATGTTACACCATATCCAATCAATAATGGTGTTTCATGCCATGATTTCAAGGAAATGGCATCACACTTATTTTTGCATGCACAAAATATTGTTCTGTCTTACAATCCTATAATTAAACATCATGATAAAATTCCGGTCACCTCATTAGTGTCCATATGATGAATTGTTAACCATATTTCTAAGTATTCATGTGGTAATTTCCTACTTCCAGTGTATTTAGATCCGGTCCAAAGAAGGCATATGCAAACAATGATGAAGAGTTGTAAATAATAAAAGGAACTAAATATCTGTCTAAACTTTTTGTAATAGTTTATTAATTAAAAGATATGAAATACAATGCAATCAGATGTTCAAAGAAAAATCAAAAATCTAGTTTATGGTTGGGTGGAATGTCAAAGGCCCATAGGTAATTGGCACAAATTAAAAGATACATATTTGACTTATGTATTTATTTTTGTTGACATGTTTATATATGTATGTTAATGACCCGGAAGCGGGTGATTACCAAAGTCATTAAGTTGATGAGACGATCGGGCGGTGGAAGGGTTGGCCACATGGCCCCATGAAACTTCCCCCATGCCAACCTGAATTGCATTCAAGGCACCTTGCAGGTGCCATTTAATGAATGCACAGGCTGAGACAGAACCAAATCAGTCATAACTATGGAGCCTACAAACTACTCTATAATTCCTCCCCCCCTATTTCACTGTGTTTGTCCTCCGCAAGCTGGAGAGCCTTGTGTGCGCACTGTAACAAGTAGTCGATGCTAGTTGTTAAGTTGCATTGACCTGGGCAATGGATTCCATCATTCCCACTCCAGTCTCTACTGCTTAGCTCAGGTTTACACTTCATTTGTCCATTCCCCGCGCAGTTCCTCCACCATCCCCTTTGCTAATATCCCTGCTTTCAACCCCACCATGGTCTGTCATCATGTGTGAAGTAGGAGAGGTGGCACTTGAGGTGGGTGCACTCACTCACCTGCTATGTCCAACCCCGACTTGGTCTCCCCTGCTTCCTCAGCCAACAACCCCAATCTGTCTAGTTTCATTGGGCGTTACCCAGACACCCGCAGCAGACGAGGAAGTGCTTTGCTCCATGGCACAAGAAGAGGAGATGTGGCGGTTCATACTACTAATTTCCCCCTACCTCTGCATCCAGCTCTCCATACCATGAAATTTCGATTTTATAGCTCCATGAATCACCCCGTAATCATAGCCACCGTTACAATCACTTTCACTGAAGAAACTAAACTGTTAGATCCTCTGTTTGAGCACAATGATGAGCCAAACATAGCAGATCCAAGCAACAGAAGCAGGTGCAACCCTGGTGAACAGCGAGCAGATGAAAATAGAGCCACCCTGCATGGTAAAGCAATGGTTGGCAGCCAACAAGCTAAGGAAGGTAGGCTTAGTAACACGCAGGCCTCAGGCAGTTGTCGTGGCAACACATCAGGAACGCGTGTGGGTGCATGCAGCATTGAGGGAGTCCATCCAGCACATGGTCGTGGCACTTCGGACGAGGATGATGATTCGGACAAATATGCGTGTCCGATTGTGGAAGAACCAGCCCCGGACAACCTCTAAGACTGACAATTGACAGCTAGGTGTCAAGTTTGCTAGGTGGATGTTTTGTCTTGTTGACTGGGAAGTTATGGTTAATCTTGTGTTTAGGACTTTGCAATGTCTAAAATGTTTTTGTTGTTTTGTGATCAAACAAGTAACCCCTGAGTGGGCTATTTTGTTTTTTTGGACTGGTTTCCCCTCTGTTGGGGCAGTCAATGCTAGATAGTCTTACTCTATGTAAGTTTAATCTATTAATGTAAGTTTTTTGTATCATATTAATAGATTAAACTTACATAGAAAAAAAATATATGTATGTTAATGAAATATATTTTGGTGTTAGTTGAAGGAATATGATCATTTGAGAATAGGCGTGCACATACTAATTGCATTTTGGCATGCATTTATATGTGCATTTCACGAAATAGAAATTTCCTAGAGATGAGGACATTTTCAGGTTACAAGATTCTAAGGGTATCTACCATGGGATTGTGAATTAGCAGGACACTATAATAAAATGGTAGAGGGTATGGGTTATGTTAAAGGTGGTATTAGTGGCTAGGCTGTAACACCAAGCTGGTTTGAACAAGGTAACAATATGAGATACAAAGGGTTCCAACAAAAAGTTCTATAAAATGTTGGTAGGATGATGCCTAACAAATATCTCTCAGAACAACCCAAATAGGAAATTCAAGGAAATTAGTGAAAATTATAATTCCATGGAAGGGGAAAAAGGAAGAGCTAGCCATGGGGATTTTTTCAAAGGTTCTGAAAATTTCCAATTTTTCAAATCGTTTATCGAAAATTTCATGCAAAATTGTTAAAAAGGTGGAGAAATTGCAATCTATATGGATGAAAATCCATTGATATATAGTGGCTCAATGGCGTGTTTGATTTTTCACATTTTTGTTCCAATTATGGTGTTGGTAGATTTGGCATAAGAATTTGTAGGCTAACGTATAGGGCTAGCATGCGTGCCATCTCCATCCTATCTTGCTATAATTATCATTCCTATCAGAAAAATTTGATTGTTTCTCTACCATTAGTAATCTAGAACGAATAATAAGAATGCAACCTTCATCTAACTTGAGTTGTTCTAAGCTAAATAACATTTCTACTAATTCAATTTCTACATTTATAATGTCAAACTATTTTTCATTTAATTAGAAAGATTTCATGTTTGACAAGGAAATTTCTTAAGAAGGTAATTTTAGAATTGGAAATTTTCTACTTTTTTTGAAATGGTCATGTAAATCCTCGTGTTTTGGAGTTAGGAGGGGAGTAGTGAATATCACCTATAGGTATGGGGGGGAATTATAACCTTATATAACCCTATGAGTATTTTCTATGTTTATGTTCTCCTCATCTACAACCCAAAGAATTAAAGAAATAATTGAAATATGTCTTTGGATTGTGGTGCCAATGATGCAAAGATGGCTAGTTGCTTCTTTTATCAAATGTGGTTTAGTATTCCCACAATCTCTTCCTGCCACATAAAATTAAATTTAGATCTAGAAAAAGTTACATTATAAGCTCTTGTTAGGATTTGAACTTGTATTTTATCTGGTTTACTCTGAAAATTAGCATCTAGGTGACAGACTCCAATTTTTGGGACTAAAAATATGAAAAATTATAGCGTGCAACAACATTTTTGTGCCAACTAGATTCCTTACCTACATTTAGTACTTGTTCAAAACAGGTGGTCCATGTTATTATGTTGACCTTTGGCTTTGGCTTTACCACTACAGATTGTCTACTCGTAGATCCATCTCATATTTTGGGCATCCTTGGGAGAACTCCTAATGGATTTATTACTAATTTAAGTGGGAATAAAGGAGGAGAGGAAGAATTAGGAGAAATTTTTGAAATGTTGTCTTACAAGAATTTTCTAACTTTGATATCCTTCAAGTCCCTTAACAATTTTCCTTGCATAAATAGTTGAGCTAATATCTCCCATATTCTTCTATAGCCAATGAATGTCTAATTTAACTTCAGAAAGACATTTTTATCCCATGTATAGGTGGCCATAAGAAAAATTATATAAGCTACTCAATGGGTTGAAAACGTTAGTTGAATGGGCATGAACAAGAAGAATAAAATGCATGATTTTCTACTAAAAATTTATAACAATCATGCACTTAGTCAACTATAAATCCATCTTGCTTGATGAAAAAATTTCTCCTATGGAGAGAAGTGAATCCCCAAGATCTAGTGGCTTGATCTAGAAACAATAAAAACAAAAAACTTGTGCTTTCCTTAGAGAAATTAGAGTATGGAGGAAGGACTCACCTTGAGTCCAACGAAAGTTATCCTCTTCTCCCTCCTTGTAAACTTTAGCTTTAGCTCCAAACATTATAAATGGAACCTGCAAGACAATTATAACAAGCACACAAACTACAAGATATAGATATCATAGACTAATATCTATAATCAATTAGTCAAAAAGGAATTGATGTACATACGCATGAAATATACATAAAGTATAGGAAAACAAATCATTTTGTATTAATGAAATGTGGTTGAAGATTACAATCCTTTTACAAATTTTGACCATGTAGATGTCTCCCACCAAAATTGTCCTTCTTAGACACACAGCAAGTCTGCAATCATAACCTAGGGATGGTAATGTATCCTTAGGTAAAATTCATCAACATCAAGTCAAAGCTAAGAGTCTCTAAAAGCCAACCTAGACTCTATGGGGGGAAATGAATTTATAGGGTAAATGGGTAGTTTGGTCTTTACCAATCTAGGACTTAGATCAAAATATGAGGGAACATAAGTTCTAGAAATTAGAGATAAGACCCTTAGGATAGGAGTTAGAGATATGAGTCAATATTAAATGATTAAATCCACCTTATAAGATTTTGGAAAGAGACGGTTCGTAATTATTTTTTACTTTTCCCAAATTTCTACAACCATTAGACATGAAACAATGGAAACATGTGATGTTCAGTCCAGGTGTTCAATTGTCAAACATGAAACAGTGTAGGTTGCTAGAAGAGAAAGTGTGATGGGTCCACAAACTAGGTTTTGGAGATGATTAAACCAGAAAACTTGGATACTTTGGAGAGATAATTCTCAAGGCTTTGCAAAGGGATTATTACAAGGTGTCAAGGATGTTGATTGATTCAGTTTCTAGGTCATTCAAGCATACGTGACAAAATGACATGTAACAGATTCCCCCTAAAGTACAAAATCAAAAGAAATGGTTGAGGACTAAATTGATTTACTATGTGATAAATCCATATGAATAAAAGGCCAGTTGAGATCATCATCTGTTACAATACATAATCATCATGATATGATTGTTGAGGTAGGCATACCCATACTCAACCTCTAAGTTAATATTACATGTACAATAATCAAATTCATGTCCATTGATGAAAGATGGTTGAACCATGGATGGACGACATTTTTAATGATCATAGCCATCATACTCTATGATATGGTATGAATCCTAAAACCACAACCCAGATGGATGAAACTAGACTTTTGGTCTTCTACCTCATCACTTGATAGTATGATTCTAACCATCCAAATAAATGATTTCGAGTCAAACATGGTTGACACCATGTCATTACTATCCAATGATGTAAGCATTCACAGATGCAAGAGAAACAAACGATAATGATAATGGTCCCCAAGGTACTACAGTACAATCCATGAGGTGTCAATTAATTATATGCAATCAAACACCACACGAAATCGTTCAGTCAAAAGCCAATGATGAAAACCTGTCATCAAAATTGAGGAAAATTTCCACTGAAGTATGCAAGTTCCAAGGAACTTATGGGAGTTTCTAGATCAACTTACTAGATAATGTGCTGACATCAAAAGGAAGTGACTCGTTGCAAGATGGCCTTGATGTATCCCTCATCAATGACACAAAATAGGTATCAAGATTAAGACATAATGTAATGATATAAATTCGGTTCAAGAAAGGAAGACATGAAGTAAGGCTTAAGGTATTGCAATAGATCTAAACTAAGGGTATAATTTCTCTTTCACATATCGATGACACTAATGGATTTGGTAGCATTGACTCAAAGGTGTAATCAAGAGAGACAGACAGATCCAAAAACCTAAGGTAGTCATGAAGATGAAGTGAAAGAATGTCAGGTTCAAGAGTGACTCACTGCCATTAACAGGGATAAATCTTGTTTTCCCAATTTTCCTACCATCTCTAGCCAACACCTCCTTTTTTTTACAAGATTGAGGATAACATATGCTTGATATATAAGTTAATCCTTCAGATGAATCCTTGTAAATATTGTTTACAAGCCCTGAGAAGGAGTGGCTCGATCTCATCATGCTTGATGATTCCATCATTGTTTAATATTTGTACAAGTCCAATGAAGGCATAACTTGACTCCTTTTTTATGTTTATAGAGTTTCAAAAAGAGGGAAAAAAGAAAAATCCGAGATGTTCATTTTCATAATTTAGTCTCTTAGGCCCGAAAAGGCGTAAAATAATAGCGAGGAGAACCTTTTACCCATCTTTGACTAAAGTATTCCTTTTTCGTAAGTAGTCCATCCCAGTATGGAAAAGGGTTAAACTTATACTAGGAAAACGTTTTTCCATTTAATTTAAAAAGTTTGAAAAGACAAGTTCTCAACAATATTTTCATGTTTTCGGAATCTGAAATTTTTTTAAAGAAGAACTCCTAGAGGAATGAGTGGCATAAAGGGTAGCAACTTATTCTGGTTATGGTGGAACTGCTCAAAACACGTATAGGTCAAGAGGCACACTAATAATACCACTCACCATAGGGGTTCCTTAGGAAAGGACAAAAAAACAAGTGAAAGGGAGTAATCGTCCAAGTGGGTGGTGATGATCGAATGAGAAAAACCAAAGCTTGTGTGACAAAACATGTTGATAAAAATTGGCAATCAGAAGGGAGAATGTGTAAGTGGTTTCATTTTCACACAAGCTAGAAAAAGAGAAAAAATATGCTTAAGAATGGTTTCATTTTTACACAAGATTGAAACGGGAAAAAACTATGCTTGGTGTTATCACCCAAAAATGATCACCTAGCCATGTTTTCCTAGGTCGATCGAAATACACCATGTAGGATTAATTTAAACATAGTAAATTCACTTTCACCATGGGAAATAATTTAGTAAGCCATTTTTTCTAAATTATTTTTCATTAAAATCCGAAAACCTCGTGAGAATAATTGAATAAACCATTATTTATTTAATTTCTTCTAGAAATAATTATTAAGTCATTATTTGATAATTATTTCTGATCACCTTTGACTTAATCACATTGGAATAATTAAATAAATCGCTATTTGTTTATTATTCCCTTTTTTTGTAATAAGTGTTAAACCATTATTTAATAATTATTTCAAAATCACACCATTCTTAATTCCCACACACTGATTAATAAATCATTTTTATTTGATAATTACTTCAACCACTTTCTAAATAAATATATTTGACCATTTTGAATATCTCTTCCATAACAAAAATATAATAAAGTATTCACAATAGTTAGATTTTGATTTAGTCAATGATATTCTATTATTTTCTAATCCCTAATTTGGCTCAATACTTTGTTATAAATAGAGGGTTTTTCCATTCATTCTTCACCTTGATCATTCTCATCGTCACCACTATCATGTCATCACATTTGAGCTCCCACTTGAGTTCAAGTTATTTTTGCTTGTTTTTTCTCATTGTAAGTTGAGAGAGAGAAACAAATTGTCGAAGCACAAGCACACCAAAATGAACCATTCCACGAAGGGGGATATATAGACCCATGTTTATAATTTCTTCTCACAAAGTGTAAAATTTCTATTAATAAAATTTTCTTATTCATAAGATCTGTTCGGTTGCAACACTTTCATTTTCATTGCTATATGTTGTGGGTTTCATATGATATTTTGTTGTAGGTTTTTTATTATTTTTTCAATGTATATTTTAGGTTTTTTTCAAGCTGTTTTTATCCCTCTCAGTTTATATGTTTATATCTCCTTTGTTTTTTGGAAAATTTTCTGTTTTAGTTGGGGTTCTACATCTTATGATAGGTCATAGGTACCAGTCAAGAAGGAGATGGCACATTTCAGGTAATATCTACCAAGTGAGAGAAGCGGGAACAAAGCACACTTTTGGCCATTTTTCTACTCCCAAAGTGCACTTTTCAACCTAAAAATTGTGCCAACACAATTTTAGGTCACTTTCTGCACTCTGCAATTTTTCATATTTTTTTTTAGATTTTTCCAATTTTGCCGAGAGTGTTGTGTGTGTTCTGGGAAGGGATCTTGTTATTTTCCAAGCCACCTCTAGGCCTATATCCTTTTATTATTTTTCATTAAGGAAGGAAAAATCCCCTATGGTTTAGAACAAACCTCCACCATTTAGGAATAGAATTGTCGAGTTGAGGAGTCTTGTGTGCAACATTTTTAGCCTCTATTTTTTTAGGGTTTTGTCCACTATTGTGTAGCCCTTTTGGGTAGTTTCTTCAAAATTTTACTAACTTTAGATTTTGGTGTTTCCTTCCCCCTTAGGATCCCCCTTTGTATCATGTTTTTGGAGCTTCTTACCTATCCTTTTCCAGCGTTTTCACCTCTAGTTTATGCTAGTTTTATGCATTGTTTTCAATAGATTGTTGCATTTAGATCCCAGTCCCTTAGAGATTAGATATTTTGGTTAAATTTGTTTATTTTATTTGCATGTTTTCCTTCTCTTTCTTAGCTACATAATATCCTACTTGGGTGGCAAGTTGTGTGTTTGAATGTTTTGTTTATTTTAAAATCCATTTTCAACATTATTTACAGTTTTTAACACTTAATTTTTAGTAGTTCATGGCATCACCAAAACATGCTTAATTAACTCATCCACTTGACAAATTTGTCGCACACACACCCTAAACGAACGTGAGCTTGGTTAACACCGCTAAAACAATATTTGTAGTTAGGTGTAGAATCAATGGGATAGGATTCCAATAAAACCCACTAATTTCTTACATTAACACATAAAAAATTTACATATTAGGTTGCTTAAAAGAATTCACCGTCCCACAATACAAAGCGAGAGTCTATCAGGCACCTGATTCAGAGGGGGTTAGGCTATACCACAGTACAAGCGATTCTCCTCGAGGCTACCCACCTGTGGTAGGTAATTTCATGCATGGTTGATCACCAAAAGCTCAAGGCTCGACCACCCCTATGGGATGAAGGTAACCATAGTAGCCAATCTTAGGAAAACACCCTATAGGACTAGTTATGAGAAAGAAGTTCGTCCTCTACCCCACCTTTCTCTAGACAACTCTACTTGCAGGGATAAGATTCTTTCAAGTAATAAGTCTTTTGGAAGGCCATATGAAACAATAGAATTATGAATTCTTTGAGTTTTTATATGACCTTTAGGCTAGAGGTAGTTTTTTCTTTGATAGGATGTGTTTTCTTGAATTAGAGTAGGATATCAATATAGTTACTTTATGCTTGGAACCACTGCACTAGGTGTTTTCTTATCTTTTGTTTCTCTTTTTCTCCTATAATAAAATTTCAGTCTCTTAACTCATATTTGTCTTAACAACATTGTCTCCCCTAGGAATTTGTCATGGAGACTTCGTGACCTTCACCCCCAGTTTCCTTTAGGACATATTAATCCACCCCTTCGATTTAGAGTCCATCCTCTTACTCCTCCATTGAGTCCCCATAGTGACTCTACTTCCCTTTATTCCTCTACATCTTCCCATCCCCACAACTCACCATGTCAGGCACTAATGTGAGTGGTGGAAACCAAGATGGTAACCTAGGTCTTCATGAACTTAACCCCACTGATGGAACCTCTACCTATATGGTCACTAATCCTCCCTTTCTTCCTTATATGGATGGTTTGAGACTCTCTGATTTCATCCAACTCATCAACAATCCCCTTCTCCATAACCCTAATTGGCCTCCTATGCCTACCAATATTTCTTCTGACATTCCCAAGTGTTAAGGTAAACCTGGAGAAGACCCCACAAATCATAATCGCTCCTTTCATATGTGTTGTTCATAAATTTCTATTACCAAATAATCCATTTGCCTTCATCTCTTCCAACACACACTAACGAGAGTTGCTGCCAATTGGTATGTGGATATTATTACACAACCAAATTATTATGAAAATATTGTAAGAACTTATCCTCATTAGCAGTTTTTTTGAGGAATCCTTTAATTGTAATGAACACTTAATCATTGGAAGAATATTTCATAATCAAACCTATATCATTAAGCATCTCTTTTGTTTTATCTAGAATACCAGCCAATCAATTCACATTTTTAGTCATTCCCTACATACTTGCCAAACACAGAAGATAAATTTACACCTTATGGTTTTCCTCCCATATTAAATTCACTTAAAGTGTGATTTTATTAGAAGAAATACAAGTTTCAATGTAGAATAAGAATATCAAAGTTACCATAATGCAGTTATTTCATCCAATGTATTTTCGACCATGCATTCATTGGCTTTGCAATTAAAATAAAGTTGGTAATACCTATGTATGAGGTTATCCAACCATAGTGCAATGTTTTGTAATATGTTACATGATTCCACCACCCATGCAACTGATAACCCACTATATTTCTCATAAAATACCATTAGTGTGTACAACTGATACTACCATATTAAAAAAATGTATGAAATAAAGTTTAGGATATTAGTGATGTTCAAGCACTACAAATCAAATGATTATCTTAAATCATCCATTGATAATATACTCACCCTATATTTACTTGTGCTAAAATTTGAATCCATGGATATAAAGTTATTATGGGATAACATGACCATGATCTCTACCATATACTTCATTTGAATTCCAGTAATAAAATGGATCTTTCCACCTTTAGTATTTTGGTAGAAGAAAAAATCATCCTTGTGTTTCTTATACCAAAGTTTTGCACTCATATCATCCTTATTATACTACTGATAATCTCCTTTCATTATATGATATAGATGTAAACAACACATTTCTTGCTCAAAGATAAATCCCTATCTTCATTTGAGACATCCATGGAAACTTATTTTTAGTGTCCATTTTACAAACTGAGTCAATCGACAGTTCTAGGAAAGAGAAACATTCTACATACGAAAACATTTTCCTTGGTAAAATATCCATGGGAAATAATGATCATCTCAAAATTAGGGAGATCCCTTAGTCAAACCCCCAATCATACCTTTTTTTGTTTAGTGTAGTGGCTCCAATCCGTATGTGGGCCTCGTTTCCACCTAATCGACCTTCTCCAAAAATGGAGACTTTCTAATATGATTTCGTAAATGAAAATGCAATATAAGGTAATGTGCAAAGAGAAGAAAAAAAATTAATCTATCTCAATCAATAGAGGGAAAAATGCCACTCCCAACCAAGAGTAGAATGAGAGGACCAGATTTTAATATAAGATAAATATGAGTTAGAAAAACATAGAAACGGTTCATATGATTTGCAACAACTGAATCACACTTTCATATGTGGTTATATAATAAGAAGTTACCAAATCCTTACATATACATATTTATATTCAATTAACATTAATGAAGTTTAATATCAGATATATTATTGTATCATAGAAATAATTATCGTGATGCAATAGGAGTTAGAGAAAAGACATTGGTATAGTCAAGCTGCTAAACAATTATTATTGAGAACATACATATCTACTTGAATTATTTCTTCAATTATAATTTCAGTCAAATCCACAATGAAAAGGTATATTTCCAATAGTTTAAGCCACCATAAATTAGATGGAATCAATAATAGTGCATAACCATGAATCATACACTTATTTGGAACCAAGATAGAATCAAAATGGAAAGGTCATCAAACATGGACAACGATGCACCAAACTGAAGAATGGTCATGAGATTTCATAATTCAAAATATTTGGAGAAATTTATTGATAGCATGAAATTTTCTGATTTGCTACAGTTATGCTCTGATATGGTGCAACAAGAAGCTCATTTTTTCTAAGTAACCTCTCTACAGGAATGAAAATCACTTTTTTGTTTAGAAATTGCAAACCCATTTCATTCTTCAAACTTCGTATTATAATCATATAGTTCAATTGAAAAAATAAAGGTTTGTTTCATGACAATTTTATGAAGATTTATTTTCTAATTTCTCAGAGATGAGAAATCCATTATTTATTCTAAAAATCCAATCCATAAATCTTAAGGCTACAAGTGGTAAGAACCTTTCACAAAATCTACAAAACATTAAAAAAATATCATTGAAAATCTCTTAAATTCAAAGAAAAACTCAAATCTAAAAACAATTGAAACTAATCATTAAGAGAAAACTAAATTCAATTAAAAAAATGCCTAAATCTAATAACAAATGGTTTTCTGCTAATTAAATCCTAATAAGTAAATAACATTTTGATGAGAAAAAAGTAACATAACACTTTGGCATCATGTTTTATTTCCAAAAATTAACTTAGAAATATCGGTTTGGTCAAATTTCATATCTATTTTTCTATTTATTTTTTGGAGAATTTAACTTGGAAATTTGTGGAAATAAATGTTCCCAAATTGTTTTCCTCAATATCAACTTTCCAGTGAGATATCGTAAGCCTAATATCATGCCCTATAGCCCAATATATGGCCTTTGAAATTCAAGGTCCTATAATAGTTCATTAAATTGGATGGTACATTTCAGCGAATGGTAGGTGCATTATGTGGGATGGTTAAATTTCAAAAAATTTAATCCCCCTTGCATGGGGTGAGAGTCATTCTTTTGATTTTTATATTATTCTATGAGTTATAATTTTTTGTAAAAATGTGGTGGAAACCACAAACTAGTGCATGCATGTTAAATATTAACTCAACTCGAGCTAATTAGATATAAATAAAATAATAATTAAACTTCAAATAATAAAATTCATATCTAAATTAAGACCTTTGAACTAGACATGTGAGGAAAAATCAAAACCTCAGACAAAATCAAACCTTTTGATATTTGAGATTTATGTGATGTGAATTTTTTGGATAACTTGTTTTTAGATCCATCATATATGGATTTGCTTCTTCTCTTCAAAATTGCAAACCATCATATGTGGCTCATCTTCTTTCATTTTTTATTCATCCCAATGATGAGCCACAAATTAGAGTTCTAAAAATCAAAGAAGAAGAAGGAAAACCCTATGTGATGGATTTGGAAAAATTTATCAACAAAATCAAACCTATTAGAGGAGTCAGTGTGGGTTCACGTGGAGGCGAGGTGTATTATTAGGTGAAGTGATAGGTTTAATAAAATAATAATACAAGGTCGCTTCAATATAGGTTTAATGAAATAATAATAAAAAGGATAACTTGCCTCGTAGTACGTTCACCACCCTCATGGACCATGCCAATGTGCGAAAAAGATCAGAAACACCTAGCTCAATGTAATTAGATTTGAAAAAAAAAATAATTAAACTTTATATAATAAAGTTAATATTTGAATTAAGACCTTCTAGTTAGATATGTGAGACAAAGTCAAAACCTGAGACAAAATCAAACATATTAGAGGATTCCATGTGGATGTAAGGCATATGCTTAGGTGGAGTGATAATTTTAATAAAATAATGATACAAGGGAACTCTAACATACATTCAATGAAATAATAAAATATGGATAACCTACCTTTGAGTCGCTTCACCACCCTCTCATACCATGGCTTTGCACCAAACAAATTAAAATCTCACTCCAGAAACACTAGTAAACCCATGACAATGAACCCCAAGTGCTAAACTCTAGTTGAGGCATTGCAAGGTCACACTAAACTATAGTTAAATGTAGTATACTACCATTGTTCCAAAAAATTATCCACAATATTTCATCTTAGTTCTTATGAAGATTCCAAATACGACATGGAAACCACAAAGGATGATGTGGAAAAATCCTTGTCTAAAACCTACATGGAGTGTGGGGTGTAATAAAAATTGATTAAATAATCCATGTCCTCTCACACACAATTTATTTATGAGACTTCATACCCCATTGCGCCAAGAACTAAACATATACCATGGAGATAACCCAATGTGGAGATGGGAAAATTCCCATCCTAGCATGGAAAAAATGTGGTCTATTAGGTCTACCAATTAATGGCTCTTGATATGAAAAAAATGTAGTTTCATGATATAAAAGTTCCATTTCAGGACAAGAAATATTACACTAAAAATTTCCATCATGGGACATCAGAAATTTCCATTAGCTTACAAAATCCATCTCACGACAGAGTTCTTGGATGATTTCAAACCTAGTCATCCAAAATTGGCAAGATTTGATATGATGTGACACAATGGCTTACATGGAAAAAGTGCCAATGTGGAATTATTGTAGAGGTTCCACATGGAATTGACATGGAAAAGAGTGTTGGTATGTCATCTAGGTGGAGGTGCCACATGGCGGGTTGAAAAGGCATGCTTGGGTGCTAGTTTATCTAGGAAGTAGTGACAAGTGTCTATGATGTGGAAGCACCACCTATATTTTTTTTTCCATGTGCGCTATGCCAAGTTAGCACTACCACATTAGCGCACCATGAAATTTTCCACATCAGCATTCTATATAATCAAAACATTATAAAACACAAACTTCAAAAGGCCATAACTTTTGATCCAAGAGTTGAAATGAGGAAAAGTTTACATCATCAGAAATATCTCAGAGAGATGATGATAATGGAAATGTTAAAAATGGTAAATTATGAAAACTAAAAATCACTCAAAATAGGAGACAAAATTCAAACCAGTAATGATATTTCCAACATTTATATTCCCCCTCTTGATTTTAGAGAAAAATTAAAGGCAGTTTTTGAGGACTCAACATAACCATAGACTATGAAGGGACTTAACATCATGTGAAGTGTCATTCTAGCCATGGCAGGGACATCCTTGGTTATATTCATGTTTATAAATGTTATATGTTAATATTTCTATCTTAGGGATTTGATCTATAACTTTTAAAATGAAATGGAACTGAAAACCCCCTCCTTCACAAATCAGGATCTTTGGTTCATTTCATGTTCTCCTCTTCTGTCCTATGGGCCATATGAGCAAGCATAACCACATAACAAATTTTGAAAGGTTGGTACATAAGAAAAATAATAAATCCATATTAATATCGATAATGTAACAATGCATCTATAATTCACTTACTCGATATTGTAAGGAAGAGCTTTCCCTTGAACTTGGGAATTTGTTTTGTCAGTGAGTGAAAGATCATGGAGATTCTAGGATCATTTCATTTATTCTAAAAAATATAGGAACTCTATGTGAAATTATTTTTGTAATCCAATCAATATCCACATTAGTTTCATGTACTTCAAACCGAACTAAATTTTTACTAGAAGATATGATCTTCCCATTAAAGGCTTGCATATGAAGGCCCATGATAGTCTTCCATCTAGCTTGATTTCAAAATTTGTATCAATGCATAAAAATAATGTGTAAACACATTAAAAAACTATTAATCCATTCACACTCTACATGGTAAGAACAAATACCAACAAAACCCAACAAAATTCTATTGTGGATTACATTGCTGGATAATACTCTCTATTTCCCAATCTCAAATAAACAAGAAAATACATGTGTATTTTCTTCGTAAGCCAGAAAACATATAAAGAGTGAGGGAGGCAAACCTAAAACCATCCTAAAATGCCCTATGGGGTCACAATTTTAGTGTGCATCTATGTGTGTGTGTGTGTGTGTGTGTGTGTGTGTGTGTGTGTGTGTGTGTGTGTGTGTGTGTGCGCGCATTACTATACTTAGATGCAGTCTACTAATGCTATGAAAATAAAGACATAAAATGCTTAAATAAACATTTTTGCTTTGAAGAAATTCAGAAGAGTAGGAATGACCATATAAATATTTAGATTTCCTTTTGTTGTTTCTATTATTTTATTTTAGTTGCATAACCCATGCTTATAAATCACCAAATAGCCATCCTTTTAGGTAACCTCCCTTTTAGAGTCACTGTGTTTTGACATTCAATGAATTAAATTAGAAAACTCAAGGCGATAATATATGTTAGAAATAACCATATATGTTTTATGTCTACTAGGTCATAGGTTTTTTATACGAAATTAGTGGCAACCAAATGATGTAATGATGAACTTGGCCAATTTTGGATGAAAATTGTGAAGAATTTCTTGTGCGAACTTGGTATCTCTCAACATGGAGATGTATTTCATGATAAATTTGTGCAAAGATGATTTCAATTTAATGTGTATGTGGAAAATTCCCTCATATACATATATGCCAAATGTGGGAGCATAAGGGATGCACAAAATGTATCTATGAGATGTGATCTCCTAAACTACAATGACTATAATATATGAGATGCATTTCTATGGCATTTGGGTTGTCCAAGTCTTTGAAAGAATGTAAAAATATGGCACTAATCTAGACCATGTCACATTCATTGGTGTTTTGTTGGCATGCTTTCATGCAAGCATAGTGGATTATTTGGATGGGATCCCCAAGGGTAATATTGAATTAAATTATTCACTTTTGTAAAGAATTCTGTAAAGAATGTAAAGTCTTAGAAAATTGTGGATGCGGAGCACACAGATTGATAGGTGTCAAGGGGGTCTTAGCCCCTTGTTTTGGTCGGATTTTGGATTCTCCCATGGTCTGCGAACCATGGTATTGTATGAAGGAAAAGTATAAATAGTTGAGTCATATCGAGTCTTAGAAGTAACTTTGGATAGAGAATTGGGCACATAGAAGAACTTTTGTCATCTTGAGAAAGATCTAAGGCAGGAAGGATCTTCTTCCTACACTTAGGTAGAGAAGGGAATGCTCCCGCAGCTGAGTGCATAGGAGTCTTGGGTAGAGTCCGCAGTTGAGTGCGTGGACCCCTGTAGCTGTGTGCGCAAGGAAAGAAGGGTTTGTAATCAGTGGATTGAATATCGATAAAGACAGTCTTTTGAAGAATTACTATGTATTTCCATTGAAACCGTTTATGTTATATGTTGTCGATTAATATTTTTTTTCTAAATTACTGAATGAATGCTATGTGACTTCACCGAATCTTTCTTGATAATGTTTGAAATGAATGGTTATCCACTTCCCCAAAGTTACAAGCTATTTCTCTTATGTTTTCTAACGAATTAAGTAGATCTACGTGAACTCTGATCTAGGGTTTCTTGTTGATGCACAAAAGTAGGTAAATCAACGTTTTAAGGTCCATAAAACCAGATCATGGACCTTCGTGAAGGTCTGAAGGAAGCCTTAATCTAGTTATAATAACGAGCATTGGAAGTCTATCGATCTGCATGGAGGCAGATCTAAGGCGTTGAAATACATTATACTAGTCTCTGGATGTAGAAACTTGATTCTTGCATCCCCTAATGTTTCTTTGAATGAGACTGCAGCCTGCGCTACGTGGGTTTTTGCCGAAAAGGCCAAAAGTGTATGGTTTTGTTGGCTAGTGCAACTAACTCTGAACCTGGGTCAAGACCCCATAAGCCAAGATGGATCATGGCTTGAAATACTTTGAATGCATGGCTAAATATTATCATATCACACCTACAATCAATCATTTTGTTGCATGGTTGAGCTCACCAGACATTCTATGAAACTTGATGAGGCATAAGATTTTATTAAACAAATTCCAATAAAACCTGAGGCTTGCATGGGGCTCATTACTAGGTGCCTGTAGGAGCCATTCCAATATAAAACTAGGTGAATTAGTAGTATAATTCATTTTTGTGTAGGATCCTAAAGTGTTGCACCTTATGTTTTTCTTGCTAGAATATATGAATTAATTGGTAGGAGGAAGGATGTTAAAATGAAATATGAGAACGTGAAAAAGAAACTAGGATGCATCTAGATTTTAGTAAATAAGTGGGTGCATGGCACTGTTTTAGGAGGCTCATTGATCCGAATTTAATAGGAAAAAAAAAGAATTAAAGATATAATGATAAACATAGATATGCCGCAGAAGTAAAACTTTATTTCATGAATATCAAAGATTGGAAATATGCTTACATATAGAATGGAAATAAACTAGCTCGGGTGATGGTAGCTTATCTATGAGAAGAGATGTGGTGGATATATTCCCCTAGACTATGTTACAATGAGGCTTGAGGGCCTATTTATTATTGAGAAGCAATGGGAAACACCAACCATCTAAAAACATAACCCTAGGAGATGAAACAACAAACTATATGCCCTGTTGGGGAAAATTGGTACATCAACTTCCCGGGGTCGTACTTTGGCATACAATACCTCGTTAGAAAGATCTATCTGAGGAATACAACTACTAGCAATGAATGTCGTGTAAAAGTCCTGTATTTGCAACCGATGATTTTCCCAAAAAAATCATTTAGGGCCTGAAAACGGCTCCGAAAGTTTAGGACCTAGAAAACTACCAAAAATAGTAAACTATGCTACAATTAAGGAAACTAAAAGACTGAAAGAAACAATGGTGGGCATCCAATTGGAATAGAAAGGTAGCCACAATATCCCCTTAGATCATTCCTCCTCCCTTAGGAAGAAATGGTCGCCATTGTGTTGAGTTCCTCCATAAGATGAGGAAACTTCTGCTGAACTTGGTCCCTCGTGAAGGAGTCAACCTACTTTGACAACCTGATATAGTTGGATCATGTTGGGTTTTCTTTATATGTATCCATGATATGATCAGTTGTGGATTCTTCCATGTAGTCTGGATTTAACTCTGTAGGTGTGAGTTGTTCTACAATGTCTAATGTGTCTAAAAATGGTGGGCAGTATGGTCGAAGGTAGTCCACATTGAACACTAGGTGTATGCCAAGGAATCAGAGAATGGTGAGCTAAAATGCATTGTATCCTACAACCTTGGTAATGGTGTAAGGACCATATCAGAGTTGTATGAGTTTCCAATAAGCTTCGGTAAGATGTTCCTTGTACAAATACAATGAGACCCTGTCGCCCACCTAAAACTTGTGTGGCACCTGATATTTATCATGTCATTGCTTGTAATTAGAATTTGGCTTCTCCATAATTTCGTTGACCTATTGACAAATGTGTTGAATGTGCTCACTGAAGTTTTTTTCCTTGTCGGCTTCGGACTGGACATGAGCCAAATTTTCTTGAGTAGCTACAAATTGTATGGCCACATCAATGGGACATAGTGGCTGGAATCCCAAGCCCACCTAAAAAGGGTTGTGGCTAGTCAAGCTATGGAGAGCCTAGTTATAGTGGTACTGGAAATAAGGGAGTCTCTCGTCCCATATGTGTGGCTGCTTTGAGTTGTAGATGCACAGAATGTGTATGATAATCCTGTTGACAACCTTTATCTAGCCATCAGTTTGGGGATGGAAAGTTATGGACTTAGTGTGCGTGGTTTCCATCATTGGCTAGAGACTGGACCAAAATGTACTGAGGAACCTTTTGTCCCGATATGAGATGATAGATTGTGGGATCCCAAAGTGTACCCACACTCATTCAAAGAAGAGTTTGGTAATGGCTTCTTTTATGATATTCTTCTTGCAGATCGCCATAATGGCCATCTTTGAGAATCTATTGATGACCACAAAAACACAGTCATTTCCATGCTTAGTAGAAGGAAGGCCCAACATGTAATCCATAGAGATGGATTCCCAAGGTTGACTAGGGGTAAGAAGCAGAGAATATAGGCCTTGCTTCTTGATGGTCAATTTGGAAGTGACATGGGCAGTGCAGGATCTGATGCACTTCCCGACATCATGTCGAAGATTTGGCCAATGGAAATACTTCTACAGTACTACCACTATTTTCTCGACCCCAAAATCTCCAGCGACCAGACTGCATTTGACTTCAAAAATCATCTTGGCACACTCACTTGAAGGAACACAAAGGTGTCCCGAGTGGCATAACAATGCATCTTGGAGGTGAAAATTTGGAACGTGTTGACCCTCCAACAACGTCTGGTATTTGTGGTTTAATTATGGGTCAATTTTGTAGAGAAGTGTCCAATCAGAAGCCTCATGCCCACAAGAGCTGAGCACGGTGGTTAACACCATGATGAGTGGTTGGCTGAGGAAGTCTATAAAATTATTGATGTTTCCCTTCTTGTACTCGATATTCAAATGGAATTTTTGCAGGTATGTGTAACACTTCTGATGGCAATCATTCTGCAACTTCCCTTGTGTCTGTATGAACTACAGGGTTTGGTGTTTTATGTGGATGACAATTTCCTTACCCAAAAGGTAATGTTTCTATTATCGGCAGTCCAGCAAAATGAAATACATATATTTTTCAAGTGGGATACTTCGAGAATGTGTCTGAAAGTTTCTCATTATGATATGCCACGAGATTCCCCTATTGTGTAAGGACTACCCCAATAGCATAGTTAAAGGCATCTATCTCGATGTCAAATGGTTGTTGTAAGTCTGGTAATTTGAGCATTGGCTCAGAGCAGAGGTGATGTTTCAACTCTTCGAATGCCTTCTCTTGAGATTTAGATCAAACTAATTTTACTTTGACTCCTCCCTTGGTGACTTGACTCAAGGGCCAAGTGATATGAGAGAACCCCAACATGAACCTACCTTAGAGATTTGCAAGACCCAAAAAGTTGTGGAGCTTTATCAGATTGTTTGGGGATGGCCAATGCTAAATGACTTGGATCTTGGATGGATCTACATGCACCCCTTGTTAATCAATAATGTATCCCAGATATTGAACCTGCGTCATGCCAAAAGTGCATTTCTACAAATTGGAAAACAACTTGCATTGCCGTAGTGTTTGGACAACCTGTTGGATGTGGTGGAGGTATTCTTCCCAACTCTGGCTGAAGATCAGGATGTCATCCAAGTATACCACTACAAATGAGTTGGTGAATGGTTGTAAGATGTTATCCATCACTCTCATGAAGGTTGTGGGATAATTCATCAACCCAAAAGGCATAACCAACCATTCAAAAAGGCCCTCCTTAGCTTTGAAGGGATTCTTCCACACATCGGAGGGTTCGATTGGTACCTGGTGATATCTGGACTTCAAGTTGATATTGTTGAAATAAATTTCCCCTTTTAGATGGTACAAAAGGTCATCAATCCATGGGATTGGGTACCTATTCCAGATAGTGATCTTGTTCAGTGCCTGATAATCAATACAGAGTATCCAAGTCCCATCCTACTTTTGTACCAACACGATCGACCTCCCACAAGGCGATGAACTCGGTCGAATGTGACCTTTCTATAACAGCTCTTGAATCTACCTCTTGATTTCATCATTCTCTAGAATAGAGTACCGATAGACTGGTCCATTAGGCAACGACACACTTGGGGTCAGATCGATGGAGTGCATGACCTCACAATGTAGAGACACCCCTACGGGGTAGGTAAATATGTCCTTGTACTCCTCCATGACCTTGTCCATCTACTGTTTTCATGCGAAGGGGTCCTATCTAGAGGTTGTGGCCACCATCTTCTTATTTTCCTGAGGGAATATCATCAGGAAAACAAATTTCCTGGTTTTGGAAATGAGCTTACTGCATTTTTTTGCAGTAACCAAAGAGATGGTGATAGGTGGTGCTACCTCTAGTATCCTATACAACGTATTTCCAACGGTAACAATAACAGCATGAGGCCTTTGATGACCCCCAGAAATGGGTAATTATATGGGCTCATTCTGCCTCTTATTTCAACTTAATCCACCATTCTCATTAGTTTACTGCATGTTTTTGAATATATTTATGCTAATGGAGTGAATTGGGTTAGTCACTTTGCCATGTAGTCTAATGTATGCATTATGCAGAATTTTTTGGCCTATTTTGGACAAAGTCAAGGGATTTATGAGAAAATGGCAGCCAACCTCGGGGAAAATAGGGAAGAGGATTTTTATAGGGGTGTCTCCTGCATTTATGACCCCTTTCCTTGAATCCTCCATCAGCAACTCGAAGCACAAGGGTCCACATTGATGATTCCAAGGGGCAGCCGAGCAAGTAAAGAAGGCTTGTTGTTTATCTCCAATCCTAGGAAGTCGAGTTCCTTGATTTTAGGACTATTGAAGGACTCCATTTGTATAAATAAGAAGGCTTAGAGCCTCGGTAAGTTAGCTAGTTATTAGTATATCTTCGCACTTTTGTGTAGCATTGTGTTCAGCTCATTTTCGAGTTCCTTTTTTAGAACAGTTTAAGTAATGTGATTGCTATTTTTGATAATGAATATGAAACAGTTTTTGAGCCAACACTGATCTCTTTCAAGGCACTATTGTTGCCACAAAAAACACAGTTTTTGCTCTTCCATGCAACTGCTAATGTGATAACCTGATTTAGGAAGAGTCATATATTGGTTCAGATTCAGTTGCTTAGATCATTTTCTGATCTCTTACCATAGTCCTCTCCGCATGCTTTTCTGTTCACGGGTTACTATTCAACATTTTCTGTTTTTAGGTCAGAAATTAGGTCAAGCTAGAGGAATTTCAGTTTTTAGTCCTTTCTTTGAACAGTTTTTGTAAGTAGATTTGTAGCTTTCTTGTAGGACACCTCAGCTCACCATACATCCATAAACCAGCTAACACTAGCTCACTTCTCATAGATTTCCCAAGTCATTTGCAACATTTCGCCAAACTACCCTAACTTCTATGCTCTTCTCCATAAAGCTGCTTTCTTTCCATTTGAACAAATCCAACCATCACGTTCATTCCCGATCTTCCTTGACAAGTTATATACACCTCAAAACCTTCATCTAGCCTTCAATTCCTCTTTTCCATCATTTTTCCGCCTTAAAAATTCCAAAAATAGCTCTTGGCCTACTCCTGTAGATCCCCTATGGCCTCCTGTAGAACTTCCTATGAGTGATTTTTCGAAGTCTGATCACTATGGAAGTCTTTAGAAGGGTACTAGGGACTTCTTAAGACCTCTCCACACCTCCCTCACCCTCTACCAAAGACAACTCCATCTTCCTTTGCCACCAAACCTCTGCATAGTCACAACCAGATAAACCACAAGCATAATAATTTCACATAAAAACACTCAAAAGTACAAAAATATGTTTTCTTCTTCCCATTTCTTTTCAGAAGTAGCTTGAATAAATGCAATATACCTTTTTAGTAGTCAATGGCACTCATTTCATCAATTTTCATCTCTTTTCTTGCAAAATTAGGGTTAATAGGTAAATTAGGGTTTCCTATGGTTTGCTACAGTTTGCATTACATTTCAATTTTCCTTCTCTTTCTGCAAATAGCATAGCCTCTGTAGAGTTAGCTTTCTTTCATCATAGTTAAAAGTTTCCTTTGAGAACTCATAGAAGTTGGCTTAAGCTCATAGCAAACTTGTGCCAGCTGACCAAGTGACAGCTTGCAGTAAGAGCTAGTACTTGTGCATACAGCATCGTCGCTTCCAAGTTTGTCACGAACTACTAGGTTGATAAAAGTAAAGACGGAAGCCACAAGAGTTTCATCATTATTGTTGCAATACTGGAGCTCACCACTCTTTTTGGCATCATTGTCGGGGAAGCGTCAGAGCATTTTGTGATTATTGCTTTCTTCTTTTTTCTACTGCAACATTTTGCTAAGTAGGTTATTTCAGCAAAAGTAGAGTAGTTGTTTCATTTCAATTCTACAATTCCATTTCAGAAAAGTAGATTAGTCATTTCCCGCTTTCATTTCAATTTTGCAATTTCCATTTAAGCAAGAGTAAATTAGTCATTTCCTGCTTTCATTTCAATTCTTCAATTTCCATTCCAACAAAGTAGAATAGGCATTTCCTTGCTTTCATTTGAATTCTGCAATCGCATTTCAGTAGTCACAATTTGTTGTTCAATCCATTTCAGTTTTGCAGGTACAAGAGAAAAGAAAAAAAAAATTCACCCAAAAAGAGATTCTCGTTCATGCTTGGTAGGAACAGAGACAATTCAGGAAAAATCCTACCCAACACCCCCACCACATCACTAATTCACCCTTCTCTCTTCTTTGGTGGCAGTGATCAAGAAGAACCTATAGGTGAACTACCAGATATATAGGAAGATCCTATAACAGAAGAAGAGCAAGAAACCATTCCACTTGAGACCATGGCTGAAAAGAGAAACGTTAGAGGAAATGGGGAAAGAACAGAGGGTACCTTTCCTATCTGAGAGACCAATGGGGACACTAAAATGAAAAACATAAGTCCTTCAGCCTTGCCTCACTTCCATGGATTGACTACCGAAGATTCTGATACCTTCTTGTTTGAATTTGCTGTTCTCTATTGAACCTATGACTCTGCAGAAGATTAGCAGAAGTTAAAATTGTTTCCTTCTACCCTCAAGGATGCAACATTGCACTAGTTCATGGGGTTACCTGGAAACAACATCACAACTTGGGCTCAGATGCAGCAAGCCTTTAACAACAAATACCAGGACTACTGTAGGTCAAAGGATACCAAGGAAGAAATCTTCTGAATGACCATGGGAAGTGATGAATCCTTAGAAGACTATGAAGAGAAGTTTCAGCTTAGTTATAAAAGGGCCAGGTGCACACTTGACCCCGAATCTCTGAAGTTGGTCCTGATCAGAGGAGTCCCTGAAGACCTTCTATATATTCTCCATTTGCTGGCTGGGGGAGACATCTACCAACTACCTTATGATGACATAAAGACTTTTATTTAGAAACCATTCTAGAGCAGCGAGAAAGATAGGTAGGGGAAGTCAACCTTTAGCCAGTACATCTTCATCCAGTTCATCCCTTAGAAGTGAATTTTAGAATCAGCTGGAATATTTCAAGCGCAAGATGAGGTAGACTCTTGCCATGCAAATGGATACCTTGCATATCAAAAGGAAACAAGAGGAAGCCGAGAGGGATTTGGCCATCTTTTGTCCTAGGTGCACTAGAAGGCATCCTAGGAACGAATGTCCATTGAACTCTATAGAAGTGTGTTTAGTCTTTGAAGAATACCATTATATGAATCAGTGCCCTTCCTTCCCCATACTTAAAGCTGCATACCAGGGGGCCGAAAGAGTCACTGAACAACTCTACTTTATGAACCAAAGGAGGCCACATGGGCCCAGACCTTACAAGCGGGGAATGCAAGGGACATACCATACCTATTACAACCCCAATCAGGCCACTTCCATGCCTTCTTGGGGACCCCCTGCTCATCCATCCTGGTCCACACCCCCTCCTTGGTCATATCCATCTCAATACCATGCTCAACGAGCTGCTCATTCGTTTCACTCTTATGCTCAGCCACAGCCTCAGTGGAACACACCTCATCAAGGGTGGATGCCCCAGTACAACTCTCCTCCTACTCGTATGCCTCCACCATCTACTCAACCACAACCATTGCCTCCTACTCCACCAAAGCAACCCCAAATACCTGCTCAACCAAACCTGAACCCGAATCACAGACAGGCCCAGCAGGTATATAGTGGGGAAACATCATGCCTGACCTATGTTGTGGAGATTCAGGATATTAACCTATGATCTGGGAAGGTTCTCCCAGATAACTAACCTCCCCCTAAAGAGGATGAGGAAGAAAAACAAGAAAGTGAACCAAAAGCCACTCCACCCTTTCCTGAGAGATTAACTGGAACCATACAGCCGACCCCAAAAGAAACTAAACTCCTGGGGGAATTAAAACAGTTATGTGTAAAGATACCACTTCTCCAAGCCATAAAGGATGTGCCTATATACAACAAGATGATCAAGGAGAAGTGCTTTAGGCACCTAAGTAGGTTCAAGAGAGATGCCCCAACTATTAATGTGATAGGACAACTGTCTGACCTGATGTTAGCACAGGTAATCTGTCTGAAATTTCTAGACCTTGGAAGTCCTGTAGTCGATGTCCACATCAATGGTGCCATAAACCCCCATAGCTTGATTGATCTAGGGGTTGCCATTAATGTGATGACCAAAGACACTATGCTCAAGCTCAACCTTTAGGGTTCCCTGAAAAAGACCACAACTGTACTTCAGTTAGCAGACCGCTCCACCGTGACCGTGAGGGAATTGTGGAAGATGTAATGGTCTCCATCGATTCTTGGGAGTAGCCTGCTGATTTCCTGGTTCTCCAGCCAAAGGCAAAGCTCACAGGGTATCCTCTCATCCTGTGAAGGCCCTCGTTGGCTACTACAGATGCCTATATCAGTTATTGAGCTGGGAACATGACAATCAAGAATGGGCATATGTCCAGGTAGCTAGTCCTATATCCTCCTACCCAACCTCTGCTAGACCATGATTTACCTCTCTAGTTGGAGGAGGAATATCTGGATGAAGTCTATTCCGCACCACTTTGCATAGTAGAAGCTACCATGGGGGGCCCACAAACCGATGATGATCTTATTGAAAACTTGATTTAGAAGCCACCCCCCAGTGTGTTGCCATTAGAAGAGTTGGTGGAAGAAACCCAAGCCAATCCTTTAGTTGATCTATGTGTGGCTGATCTAACCTTTCTCCGAGTTAAGAATGTGGAATTCGGCCCAGAAAGAACCTTGAAGATCAACTCATCCCTATCCACCTCTTAGGAGAAAGAAATATGTAGCTTATTGAAAACCACTTGGATGCTTTTTCTTGGAGCTATAAGGAGATGAAGGGAGTGCACCCTTCAGTCTGTACTCATCACATTTACATTAAGGAAGATTGCAAACCAATTAGACATCCTCAAAGGAGGATGAATCTGACCCTTAAGGACGTTTTCAAAGAAGAATTGCAAAAGTTGTTGGATGTAGGATTCATCTACCCCATCTCTGATAGCGAATGGGTCTCTCCTTTGGTGCTAGTGCCAAAGAAAAATGGGAAGTGGAGAATTTTGTGTCGATTATCGGGAACTAAACAAGTCCACCAAGAAGGACCATTTTCCTTTGCCTTTCATAGACCAAGTGTTAGATGGCCTACCGGGGAAGAAGTTCTTCTCCTTCCTAGATGGGTTTAGTGGGTACAACCAGATCCAAATCAGCCCAGAAGACTAAGATAAGGCCACTTTCGCTTGTCCTTGGGGTAACTCTACATACCAAGTCCTTCCCTTCGGATTATGTAATGCTCCCACCACTTTCCAGAGAGATGTATTGGGTATATTTGCTGAACTAGTTCATGATGCAATGGAAATCTATATGGATGACTTCACCCCTTATGGTTCTAACATCCAGGAAGCTTTGACTAACCTGGAAAAAGTTTTAGACAAGTGCATTGAAATGAACCTACCCCTCAGTCCTGAAAAATGCAAGTTCCTGATGACTGAAGGGACCGCGCTAGGTCATACAATTTCTCAGCAAAGATTACAGGTGGATCCCAAAAAACTTGCCATCATCCAAAGGGTTCCACCTCCTCAAAAGGTAAGAGATGTTCGAAGTTTCCTAGGCTTAGCAAGGTATTACAGAAGATTCATTAAGGATTTCAGTAAGCTAGCCTCTCCACTATTTAGTCTTTTGGTGAAAGATGCTGAGTTCATATGGACTGACAACTGTTAAGAGGCTCTGGATACCTTGAAAAGTAAACTGGTGACTGCCCCAATTTTGAGAGGTCCAAACTTGGCCCTACCTTTCCACATTCATACAGATGCCTCGAACAAAGCAATTGGAGCTACCTTATGCCACATATTTTGTAAGTAAAAATTTGTCCAAGGCAGAATTAAACTACACTGTAACCCAAAAGGAGCTCCTAGTTGTAGTCCATTCCCTAAATAAGTTCAGACACTACATCACCGGCTATCAAACATTCATACACACTGATCATACTGTAATTAGGTATTTAATGAACAAACCAAATGTAAATGCTCATATCATTAGATGGTTACTTTTATTTCAACAATTTGATTTAACCATTGTTGATAAGCCAGGTAAGGAAAATGTGGTTGCTGAGTTTCTGTCTAGAATATATCTGCTTGCAGGTGAAGAAGGAATGGTGGATGATCAAATGCCAGATGAACACCTATTTACTATCTCAGTACTCTCTCCATGGTTTGTTGATATATCAAATTACTTTGTTTTAGTGTAGTTCCCGCCACACCTGCCCTCAAAAGAGAAGAGCAAGATCGTGAGGAAAAGTGCCCCATTCACCTGGATTGGGGGCAATCTCTTCAAACTTGGCTCTCGTCAGATTTTGAGGAGATGTGTCAGGGAGGAGGAAGTTTTTGAAATTCTCTTAACCTGTCATGATGGGCCCTATGGGGGCCATTTTGCAGCAAAGAGGACTACCTTCAAAATTCTGCAAGGTGGTTACTATTGGCCCACTCTTCATCAAGATGTAAGAAGATATATTAGCCAATGTGACCGATGTCAAAGGATGGGGAAACCAACTCCAAGGGATGAGATGCCCCTGCAACCTCAAGTGACTTTCGAGCCATTTGAGAAGTGGGGCATGGACTTTTTGGGTCCTGTCAACCCTCCTTCAAAGAATAAATCTTACATCATTGTGTGCACTGATTATCTAACAAAATGGGCAGAAACAAAGGCAATCAAGGCAGCAACTGAAGAAAAAGTAGGTGAGTTTTTGAGAGAGAATATCTTCTACAAGTTTGGCTATCCAAGAGAATTAGTCATAGATCAAGGGAGTCAGTTTATCTCCAATCTGATTGAAGACCTGCTCACACGTCACAAAATTAAACACAAAACTTCCACCCCTTATCATCCGCAAGAGAATGGACAAGTGGAGGTCACTAACATATCTTTTGAAGGAATTTTGACCAAGGTAGTGAGCAGCAGCAAAAAAGATTGGGCAAATTGATTGGTTGAGGCCACCTGGGCCTATAACACCACTTGGAAAACCACCACAGGGTTCACACCTATGAGCTGGTCTATGGGAAGAAGGCTTTGCTGTCAATAGCATTTGAATATAATACACTAAGGATGGCAACTCAGCTCGACCTAGATCTCAGCCATGCATAAAAGTAAAGGTTACTTCAGCTAAATGGATTGGATGAATAGAGATTGCAGGCTCTTCTCCACTCAGAGGTAGTCCAGTTTCAAAAGAAAATATGGCATGACAGACACCTCAAAGAAAAAAAATTCCAGGAAGGAGATTGGGTGCTGCTGTATGATTCAAGATATAAAGATTTCAAGGGCAAACTGAGGACAAGATGGTTGGGACCATACACAGTAGAAAAGTGCAATGACAATGGTTCAGTTCTGATCCGAACCATCAATTAAGAATCCATCCCCATGCTCATCAATGGGCATATGTTGAAGGTCCATAAGAAGCCCCTCTCCAAGCAAGAATTCATTGAGAATCTAAGTAAAACAGTGTTGGTAGTGGAGCGGGTCTCTGCCTCCACTCCACCCACACCCTAAAATAAAAAAAATAAATAAAAAATAAAAAAAACAGAAAAAAGAAAAAAGAGAATAAAATATCCTTGGGTGAAACCCTCCTGGAGGTGCCTGGGGCAAGCAGTGAGAGTGAAAACCTCTAGGAGGCACCCCAACTGTCTCATAAAAAAAAAGAGAGAGAAAAAAAAAAAAACAGGAAAACTAATTTCTTTTGAATGCATTGCAGATCACAGGAGGGTCACAGAAGGAAAAAAGGACATGGCCATGCTGAATACACCCCTGATAGATCATTTCTCCATCACCATTGTCTTTTCCCAAGCCCTAGTCTCACTTGTTTTGGAAATTATGCATCCTATAGGAAGCTTTGTGCATTCTACAGGAGGCTCTTGTAGAAACCACAGAGAGCTCAAAATCAAGTCCAGAAAAGAATCAAAGGGCTAGAAATTTGTCCAGAAGGCCTGTGGACCTCCTTGCCACCATTCATCCTCCTAACTCTCCATTCCATCTCTGCACCATTGCATTTCCACTTGCTTCTTTCTTCCCTGCACAGAAAACATAGAAATTATGTTTCATTTGTTTTTCAAAAAATGATGAAAAATAAAACAGCAGCATCCTTAACTTGTTTTTTACCTAGTGCATACCAGCTACTTTTCCTTTTCCTTTAGAACCTTCCTTAGTTATCTCTCCAATCCCTGCTCAAGCTCAGCCAGAAATTTCAAAGGGAGAAGAAGTTACAGGAAACCCTGCAGGATTCCTGTAATAGCTGATCCTCTTAAAAAACAAGCTCCAGAGGTAGGGTCAGTGCAGCCACAGGTGTATACAATGTGCAAGGAGCCATTCCTGAATAGAAGATCACCAGCATGAGGTAGTCAAGTCACCAGTTCAGAAGCCATGAGCGCCAACAGCAGTAGCAATCCATGAGCAGAGTGCCAAATCCTGAGCATGCAAAGCACGACAGTGACTAATAGGTAAGTGATGAAACCCGTTCCTCTGTTGCATGAGTATAATTTAGAAACTGCATGAAAAATGGAGATGGTCATGATTAAATGAAATCGAGGGCTAGCTAACTAGCCACCCTCGTCCAGTTCAAACAGAACACCTCATCCAATTCAAATAGTTCCTCGTCCAATTCAAACAGCATTCAGTGGGTGCAATCGAAACGTGTGCTCAGTCAACTCAGGAAGAAAACTAAAAACAGGTAGTGGTGGTGGTGTATAACAGGAATGATGGAAGTGATTGTGGGCAGGCAGCATGAAGGATCATAATGGCACTGGAGTAGGGACCAGTGGTCTAGATATGGATAACGTACCCTTCCTGCCACCTCACCTCGTCACCGCAAAACACACCCGTAAGCTTTCCAAAAGCTTAAGTACACTGCAGTCGATGCCTTCATCAACTTCGTTTTCATTTGCATCGTCGTGCTCTCGACTATAACAACCTACCTACCACCTTCAGAACCTCGTAACAGCTGCTCTCTGTTAGTTTCAAAACCCTGCCACTTATCGGGCTCTACAGGAGCACTATCACACTCTACAAGAGTGGAAACACAGTCTACATGAGCCTTTCTACAGGAAGGCCAGTTGTTATCGGGAAATCTAGTGTCTATGCAGAACGGCTAGTCCCACTGAGGCTGGTAGCTACCTTAGAAACAAACAAACTAAAACCACTTTCGTTTTCCTTTATGAGAGATAGATAAGAGGGGAAAGAAGGAGACCAACCTCTGTCTTGGACTTGGTTCCTTGCTTGATTCCTCTCCCTTCTGGTAGATCTTTGCCACTTGCTTCCTCATTTACCCATCTTCAAAGAGTACCTGTAGAATCAAAGCAGCATAACACTATCCAAGAATAGAGATCTACTATAATAAACTATATAGGACCAGATATATATTGACCACACAAATGCATATATCATCAATCATACAAGAATGTGGAGGAAAACTTGAATAGCTTTATTAATAATCAAGAATAGCAAAGAGGATTACAACCAATTTTTCTGACCCAACATCATCCTCTCAGCAAGAAAGCCCTTCTTCACCTCATGAAAAGCTTAGATCACCCAACACTATGATGTTACACCAAGAAACCAGCAGCACTTCCTTACAAGATACAAAATTCTAGCCTCTAGATCTCTAGGATGAGGGATGCATATATCTATGTTTGAAAGGGGGGGTGAGTCAGCTTTTGAGATTTGATTAGTGTCCTCTCTCTGATAGTTCTTGATTCCACTTGGAGATTGATGATCTCTTACTCATCCCTGGGAGAATACAGAGAGGCAAGTGTCACAGGAGAAGTTTCTGGAAGATTCCATGATCTTCCACCTCACAGATTGACCTTGCCATTTGTCCACTCTCGCCCATTGCACCCCATAGAAGGGATTTTCAGTATGCATCGCACCTCCTGTGTGAATTTAGGTGGGATGTAGTGCACTTTGACCATGGAGTAGGTGAGATGGTCTAATTTTGACCAATTCTGAGTAGTTTTCCATGGAGAACTTCTGGGAGATGATGTAATCAGCTGACCTTGCATTTTTAGGGGTCGGAACAACACTTTTAGGGACTTAGGAGCCCTTGGTTTATGGACATTTATGATTGGGGTTGCAATTCCCAAAAATTTCTATAACAGTTGCCCCCTAAAGCATGAGGTCGTTAATATTTTGATGTTGGGTGAAATGCTTTATCATGAGGATCCAAAGTTTTTTCAAGCTGGAAGGTGACCTGTAATAAGATACAATACAATAAATTATCTTCATAATATTTTCATGATCTAGCTGAGGCAGGCATTCCCATGCTCAGCTTTATAAATTCATTTTCATGTACATAAGACAGACAATCGTCTGTGTGCAGACTGATGATTCTGGTAGAGCCATCATCGCTTGCGTTGGATGATTATCTGTGCAACAATGATGTACATTTGATGTCTTTATTTTCTTGAATATATATCGCAGCCCGGATGGATGAAACTAGATCCAGGGTCTTCAATCTCGTTCAATCTTCACTCAAAGTACAAGTCGATCCATGTGAGAGATGTTCTCGGGTCGAACATGGAAATACATCGCCTGATTACCAGCCAATGATGTAAGCTGTTAACAGGTGCGAGAGGAATCACCGATAATGATGATGACCCTCAAGGTACTGCAGTACAATTCACGTGGTGTGAATAAGGGACTTGTCGTCGAACACAATGCAAAATCTTTCAGTCGAAGGCCATTGATGTAAACCTGTCGCCGTAAGTGAGAAACTTGCCATTGAGGCATGCCAGCTTCAAAGTACTGAAAGGGTTTTTCCTAGATCGACTTCTTGGATAATGAGCTGATGTCAACAAAAAGCGATCTATCATAGGAGGGCCTTAGTGAATCCCACATCAATGACATGGAACGGAGCAAATGATTTTAATGGAGGTGAAAACGATCTGATGACATAAGATTCAGGGTGGCAGTCATGAAATAATGAAGCGTAAATGTATTGCAGTGGATGAGACGCAGGTGAATTCTCTGAGCGAATTCTCTTGAACATATCGGCGACACAGACATGATGGATTGGTATTGTTAACCCCAAATATGGATGGTGTGATGGACCAATGGTGATATGACTAGTGAACAGAACAACCCAACCCGACTCGGATGCGGAGTGAAAGTGTCATGTTCAAGAGCGACTTGCTACCAATAAAGTTTCTTCAAGTTTTCTTCCAAATTTTTCCCCAGTCATTGCTGATGAGTACATCTTTATTTTTTCAAGCTTGAGGAGGATAACATATGCTTGTTCTATAATCTGCCCTTCAGGAAAACCCATCGCTATGTTTTAACGAGCCTAGCGATAGTGAAACTTGTTCTTGTCTGTATGGACAAGTTTGTCGCTATTCGGTTTTAACGAGTTTAACGACAAAGATAACTCGGTCCTTTTCAATTTTAGAAAGTCTGAAAAAGGGACGTAAAGAAAACTCCAATAATCCTTTTTCATCATATAATCCCTTGAGTCCGAAAAAGTATAAAACAATACAAAAGGGATGAATTTTCGGTACTTTTAACGAGCCGAACAAAACAAGCGCTCGATCGTTTTGTGTAATAATCCCTCAGGTCCAAAAATATTAAAATCTAAAGGAGGGATAGCACTTCTAGTCACTTTAACGAGCTGGAGAGGCCAATCGCTCGGAAATCTTTTCATATTTTACGAGTCAGTTGAAAAGAGCTTAAAGGAGACTCGTTTTTTGAGGAACGAGTGATAATTTTGGGTAGTAGCTAATTCCAGGTAAGGTTTGGAATTTTCCAGTCATGGCAGTGTCACAAGGATGGCTAACAGGATCACTCTTCGCAGCTGTTCCTCAAAAAGGGTAAACGACCAAATGGAGGTGAATGATCAGCCAAAATAGAGTGGAGGTGATGATGAGAACACGACCAAGGCTTCAAAGGCTGATGATAATACATTCACGATGGTTATTTACCGGAAATTGGTTCATTTTTTAATGAGCTTAAACTCTCGGGGAACATTTTCTCATTGCTTATGTTTATTTTTTAACAAGCTTGAATTCTGCGTTAAAACTGCTCGATCCAGTCGTATAATAAGGATGTCTCATTTAAAATGGCATTTTTTCAAAGCTTTGCCCCGTAGCCTTTCTTTCTACAAGTTAGGAAACGACCAATCCTACGAGTTTAAAGGGTTAGAGGACCTACAAATTTAAAAAATAAATGGTCGCTCTTCGCTTGCATGCCAAAAGGTTTGCATGCCCCCAGGTATAGCGAAAAATTTCCAGGTTACCAAAGATTGTTCTATCCATACTTCAGTCATAGCACTTCCTCAGCAATGTCTACCAAAATAAACAAAGGTGAGTGACGCAACTAGCTCCACTCACATAACTTTGAAAAAGGAATCTTATTCCAGTCTAATTTCATAAACTAGTCATATATCCTTTGCGGAAACCTACTCTATACCCAAGGTTTTCCTGTCGAAACAGGCCAGGGTGCATGCCCCCTAGGTTTCAGTCATGTCCTCCAAATCACTCGCACTCATCTGGAGGATGGACTGGGGATTGATGAGACATTCCTTGTGTGAAAAGACCATTCACGGATGGTATTTAACTATTTGCTATGTGTGAACCAGGGAATGAAAGCTGGTCTACGAGCTTGAACACTCTTCCTTCATGCGGAAAACACATTACTCTAAAGAGTGAGGAGACAATGGCTCCAATGAAATAAATATAGTCACGTCCAAGGAGTAGATTATAATCCAGGGGTCCCTGGACTACTATTACGTTCATTTGAACGGTTTTCCTTCTCAATGTTATCGGCACATTGGGAAGGAACCCTAATGGTCGACTGGTTCCTTTGTCAAAGCCTGTTAGATTTTTCATTTGAGGGAAAAGCGATGGCGAACCAATCTCTTTCCAAGCAGTTGAGGAAAGGATACTCACAGAAGCCCCTTCATCTATGATGGTACCGGCCATGACCATTCAATATATTTGAGTAATGATTCGAAATGGTACACTAGCCAGTAAGCGGGGTCAGCCTAGTAGATTCCAATCGAAGGAAACAACTAGGTTTCTTGGAGGTGGGACCGAATAGATGGCCGGATATGACTCTGACGAACTTCCTTCCTGCGGTAAAGGAACGGGTAGATTGCCCCCATGTTCAATGGAGTCTGTGCTTACGAAGAGAATTGTGACGGTGTCGTTCTTGTTCTCTCTGGGGACTGTATCATCTGAAGATGGATCCTCTGAAGGCAAGACCGGTTCAACTGCTGCCTCGACCTTTTGACTTTTGTCTGGTGTGAATTCAGATGGTTTATATTCAATGATAGACGCTTCGGCTGACCATAACGGCATGTCGGCCAGATTTTCAACTAGTGACGGACTCGGCAAGAGCTTCTTATATCTAGGAGGAAGCCATAACGGTGAAACTGGATGGTTGTCCAAAACTCTTTTAGCCTCATCTAAGAAGGGACAACGATGGACGGCGTGATCACCTTCACACAGTTTACAAGGAAATTTACATTTTTCTTTTTGTCCAGGGGCTTCACTTTCACTAGTTGATGGTGTATCTTGAACATGATCATCAGAGGTTGATGACACCGGATTGTGCAAACAAGGAGACCAGTCCCTTAAGATCTGAGGGATGCAAGGACAATCTAGATGATAGTGGTCTCCTTTGCAAATGACACATGGAAATTTAGGGCTGGACGGTGCAGTGTGTGGATTTTCGTCAGACGATGCCTGGTTGCCCCTTTTCACCTTTGGCTCCTTCTTCTTCTTCTCCTTCTTCTCAGTTACTTGATTTTTGCTTTACCAGCTTTATCAAGTGAAGAGGAAGGAGGAGAGGGAGAATTGGACGAAGTAGAAGGTTTGGGGGTAACTTTGGTATCGTTTAGTTGCTGACTTGATTTTTCAGGAATCATGGTGTTCTGAACGAAAGAGGTCAAGAAGAGCCATACGGGCAAGCCGATTGTCAATCCTGGAAGTGACAATGTGGCCATATAGTGTGCACCAACATCTCCCCAAGAGGAGAAAGGACTAGGATTTCCCCCAAGGGGAACTCCTTGGTTGGTGGACTCCATTTTTTCAACCTAAGACCAATGTAGGAAAGGTGATGATTATTCTGATTAAAATAAATTTTAGACGCTTTGATACAACTTGTTTTTTCAATTTTTAAGAGTCGAGAAAAAACAAAAGATGACTCTAGTCGCCTTCGATTTTTAATGAGATTGAGTGACAAGTGCTCAGATGGACTTTTTCTTTTAAGGAGTCTGAAAAGGAACAAAAGAGACTACTCTGGAAATCTAGACAGAGGGATTACCAAACCAATCACAAAACTGCAGAATACTTTTTACGGTATGGCAGTCAATCTTCCTGAATGTTGTGTTCAGTGCATTGCGATCGATAGGGCAACAGACACGGCTTCCTATGGATAAAGGATAAAGCATATTTGGTCTCCCAATATATACTCGACGGTACGTGGGAGCACAAGTCTGTACTGGCACTTGTCGTCTCAAAGTGGAGGAATCACCAAACTAGCAATGAAAACAACAGTTACCAGGCTTTACGACGCCGAAATACGTCTCTAGCCTAGACTTCTAAATGTTGTGCGTTAGGTTCCAAAGCATTTTTAGATTCATTAAATTTATTTTACAGTTGATCTTGCTTAAGAAATTTTCCTTTCAGGTTCACCGTGTGATGTAGATATACAATTCTTAAAATGCAATCTAAGATGATAAACAATCGTTTAATCTTCTTTTTGCAATGAAAATCCTAGCTACTAAGGAAATAGGGATGATATTCTTTCAACATAGAGCAGAGAGCACACACTATATGCATTGTCCTAAATCAAACCAACAAATAGTCTAAATGCAAATACACATGCATGTATTTGTTTTCAGCCTTCTTAATGTGTGAATGATAAAAAGAAAGCTAAGCGTAAATCTGAATTATTTTTCAAAGCGACATTACTAACAAGCTTCTTTTCAAGACCAAAATGAAGATAATGACGACACTTCGTTACTTGGAATTGAAAACTTGCTTTCGACACTTGAAAAACTACTAATTCAAATCAAATACAAGAGTAATAGTGTAATCGACTATCAAGAACAATCGAATTCTCTTCTATGATTGAAAACGACACTTGCGACACTTCCAAATCAAGAAACGACAGTTCAATTACGCTACTTCTTTGTACAAGAGAACTGAAAATGGCTCAAAATACATAAAAACATTTACAGTTCTTTGCACAATGGAGGCGGAATAATGGTATGGAAGGGGGTTCCAACAGAGGTATACTGACTACAGACAGCAAAACTCCTTAATAGAGCTAAAAAGAGTGAACACAGAAACCAAAATCTAAGAGCAGAAGAGGTCCTATTTGATCAGCGCACCTGTAACACAGGGAAAGTGAGATGTAGCACACCTACTACACACGGGAAGTGCGATGCATCCATATTCTAAAGAAGAGATAGTGCGATGGTCCAGGGACGAGACTTCAACTAGGTTCCGAGTCATAGTTTGCAGCTCAGTTCAGGGATTTAGGTTGAGCAAGTGGTAATTAGTAAATAAATCACAGGGGTAGATCTAAGGACGTTACTAGAGCCACCACAAGGGCAATTAGAGAGCTTGTAAATCGATTGTTCAGTTCATAAACAAATCCTGAAGATAGACTGAAGCAGCATTGATCTACTTTGCACTTGCATAGAAAATGCAATTCGAAGGCTAGCTGGCTTGACTTCAGGTTCCGTCTGTAAGTTTATAAAGCAAATAAATATAGACAAAACAAACAATCTATTCGCTCCCCAGCGGAGTCGCCATTTTTTTATCGGGAAATCTAGTGTCTATGCAGAGCTTCTAGTCCCACTAAGGTTGGTAGCTACCTTAGAAACAAACAAACTAAAACCACTTTCGTTTTCCTTTATGAGAGATAGATAAGAGGGGAAAGAAGGAGACCAACCTCTATCTTGCGCTTGGTTCCTTGCTTGATTCCTTTCCCTTATGGTAGATATTTGCCACTTGCTTCCTCGTTTACCTAGCTTCAAAGAGTACCTATAGAATCAAAGCAGCATAACACTATCCAAGAATAGAGATCTACTATCATAAACAATATAGGACTAGATATATATTGACCACACAAATGCATATATCATCAATTATACAAGAATGTGGAGGAAAACTTGAATAGCTTTATTAATAATCGAGAATAGCAAAGAGGATTACAACCAATTGTTCTGACCTAGCATCATCCTCTCAGCAAGAAAGCCCTTCTTCACCTCATGAAAAGCTTAGATCACCCAACACTATGATGTTACACCAAGAAACCAGCAGCACTTCCTTACAAGATACAAAATTCCGGCCTCTGGATCTCTGGGATGAGGGATCCATATATAGATGTTTGAAAGGGGGGGTGAGTCAGCTTTTGAGATTTGATTAGCATCCTCTCTCTGATAGTTCTTGATTCCACTTGGAGATTGATGATCTCTTACTCATCCCTGGGTGAATGCAGAGAGGCAAGTGTCACAGGAGAAGTTTCTGGAATATTCCATGATCTTCCACCTCAAAGATTGACCCTTCCATTTGTCCACTCTCGCCCATCGCACCCCATAGAAGGGCTTTTCAGTATGCATCGCACCTCTTGTGTGCATTTAGGTGGGATGCAGCACACTTTGACCATGGAGCAGGTGAGATGGTCTAATTTTGACCAGTTCTGAGTAGTTTTTCATGGAGAACTTCTAGGAGATGATGTAATCAACTGACCTTGTACTTTTAGGTGTCGGAACAACATTTTTAGGGACTTAGGAGCCCTTGGTTTATGGAAATTTATGATTGGGGTTGCAGTGCCCAAAAATGTCTATAACACCAGTGAGCAGCTCTACAGAGGGAAAATTCGGTATTTTATGCCAAATTCAAGATTGAATGAGGTAGGCTCAAAAAACCCACTCTGCATGCTATATATCTACAAAAGGTGGTGGATTTGAAGCGAAGTACTGAGTTGAAAAGAAAGGGAATGTGAGAATAGAAGTCTACCTTTGTGTTTTTTAAATATATACAGTCTCTCCATTTTACTCTTTGCACTGAAAGTTTGTCTCTTTCTCCTCAGTGGTATTTTCTTGTATGAAGAAGTAATGCAACCATAGGAAATTAAGCCTGTAAATAGTGAATTTGCATTGGGTGGTCTACTTACTTTGTGAAAAAAAAAAAAAGTTGTCTGGTATACTCTCTTTTTTTAAAGGAGATATTTTTTCCCCCAAACAGACCGAGAAGTAAATTAAGTTTGAAAACAGTGTTTGAAGGTAAGAAAAATTGCAAATTGTTTTTGTTAAAAAAAAAGAACAGGAAAAATTCCCTCTTTGGTTCTAGAAAGAAAAAACCTCAATTGTTCCTCTGTTTTCGAGTTTAAAAATTTGCTGCCTTCCTCATCACCTAAGAATTTCCAGCAGTCTCTAAACATCATGACAGGAGGTTTTATGAGAATGGAGCCTTTGAATTCAACTAAATTGCATGAACATCCAGAAGTGGTGGCCCTCTTTACCACCGCAAATTGGATGCCTTTCTTTGATAATTTTCATGGCAATGATGAGGAAGTTAAAGAGGAATTTTTATTATCTTTAAGACCCCATTCAAAAACCCATGCTACAGTCAGTTTTAGGGGTCAACCATATAACTGACACCAAAGTTCATCAGTAGAATTACAAGTCTCCCACTTGGGCTCTCTTGGAGCAAAGAAGAAAAACCACTAGGACAGGTTGCTAAAAAGACCTTTTTCTAGCCTGATGAACATCCTGTGGAGGATAATAATGGGATCAGAAGGACAAGTATACCTTATATATGGGGTGAGGTCAGCTATCAGATCATGAAATATATCTCCTGTGGAGGAAGATACGATATAGTCTATGGTTATCATTTCAATAAAGCTATTCTCGATTATTTTCAGATAAAGAAAATATAGTCTTCCATATTTTCTCCGCCAATCCTTGATAGAGTGTAGCACCAAATTGAATGTAGGGGTTCCAAACCAACTAGCTCACCATGGGCTCATTAAATTGTTGGTGGAGGATGCCCTCCACACTTACATAATCCTTATAGTCTAGGAGATTTTCAAGAACATGACTAAAGAAGGTGACATAAAAACTCTCATTGATGACCTTAGTCCATTTGGCAGTGAAGAGGAGGAACAGAAAGAGGAACTTGAGAAAGAAATCCATGAAGAAGCATAGAATATTCAATTGGAAGAAGAAAAAGATGAAAAATAGAGGAGGGGAGAAACATGACACCACCACCGTTGAACCCAAAGCAGAGAAGAAAACAATATCAAAAGTAGAAAAAGTAAAAACCACAGCAGAAAAAATGAAGAGGACAAGAACTAAAAAGAATAAGCCCAAGATATCTCAGAAAAAGGTTTCCACAGGAAAGGCAAAAACTCAGCAAGTAGAGGAGAAAACAACATCATAGACATCAAAAACAGGCAAAACAGTAGATGAAAAAGAAGAAAAACAACAAGAGGAAGCGTCTCCCGAGACACTAGCAAGAAAAGCAGTAGTTGTTCTTGCTGCACTTAGTACTCCAACCAAACAAAAAGGGAAAAGAAAAAGACAACCATCTATGTACTTCGAAGCTTGAAAGAGCACCAGAATCAAGATGGGGAAGCCTCAGCCACCTTCAAAGGAACCCATCATCGTTGAGTATGTACCTATTGTAACGAAGGAGGAATCTCCCTCCAAAACCTCCATCACTTACGAGAGAGGAAGTCCTAATACCTCTACCTAGAAAGAAAGGATCAAATTAATGGACTCTAAAGCAGTCCTATGGGAGGCGCAGACCTCTCTATTGGAGACATTGGAAAATCTCAAAGAAACTGAAATACTGGAAAGGAAAGTAGAAGAACAGACCCAGGAGGAAGGCAAGGCAAAAGAGATATTAGAGCCTGGACCTCCGCCTAACTTAGGCTCCTACTACAACCTTCTGGAGGGTGGGAAGATCATCCCACAAAATTTTGTAGTGCCTCTCTTCTTCGAGCTGGAAAAGGAAAGAGTTAGGACACATACATGGATGTAGATTGCAAAATCAAAAGGAGTAGAAGACATTGGGCACATGGAAAACAAGTTGAGAGAGATGGGCAGAGAATTCATCAAGGTCAGGCATACAGAAAGCATCATAAGAGCTCAATTGGAGGAAGAAAATGAAATGTTGAAAAAGCATCTACAAGAAAGGGAACCTCAAGGAGGAAATGAGTTGTCAATCTTAAAAGGATAGCAACAGAAAGAGGGACCCCAAGCAGATAGTGAGGCAGCAAAAAGACAACAACAAGAAGAGGAACCCCACACAGATAGTGAGACATTGTTGAACCAGCAACAGGTAAAAGAATCCTAGATAGAAAATGAAGTGTTGATTTTGAAAAGGCAGCTATAGGAAAAGGAAGCCTAGTTAACCTACATGGCCAGCTGGGTAATGGAGGCATTGTAGTGCAGACAGCCAGCCAAATCATATGCACTGTACCTAAAAGATCAGTGGCTCCAATTTCATATTAAGACACTGGCCTAGAGGGGCACAATACCTTTTCAGGATTACTGTCAATTCATGCATTTATGTGATCATAGTTCAGCTGGGGATAAAGCAAAGCTAGCATAATTTTACTTACACAACACAACACTTACTGACATGAATTTGTGGGATCCAAATGCTGCATTAGGAGACTTGCAGTTGATGGCTATGGCATCTTGAGCCATGAAGAAAAAAGGGGCAGTGGAAATTCAGAAAATGATGACAAAAGAGCTTGTGAACCCCTAATGACTAGAGTAGAACGAGTAGAACCCTTGGCTCTCATCTATGCCCACCAAAACCTTGTAGCTAATCCTCAAGTTGTCCCTGACGATGTTGAAAAGCAAGCCCAAGCTATTGCTCATTTCGAGGATATGGAGAGATTGTTTGGATATGAGTACATTCATGCTTGCATGAGAAGGTGGAATACCTTGCGACATAGCCTAAGGATTAGGAAGTATCACTCCCCAAACAGGATGAGGGAAGTCATGAGAAGAGTGCCCCGGTATAAGCACTCAATGCAAAGCTTGAAGGCAAATTGGATTGGCCTTAAATTCAGTCCTCCACTGCTGCTAGGACTGCTGGAAGGAGTAAGAGAGGAGGAAGAACAAAAACAGTGGGAAGAAGTGGATAGGAAAGCAATTTTCCATGATAAACAAGAAGACATCACATCAGAGGCTTGGGATGTTAGGGAATCTGTCAGAGCCATCAAGGATGAAGAGTTAGATTAGTTGCTCAGAGGATGAGCAAACCATTCAGTAGGGGGTGATGATGAGGCCCAGAAATGGGTAATTATATGGGCTCATTTTACCTCTTATTTCGACTTAATCCAACATTCTCATTATTTTACTGCATGTTTTTGAATATATTTATGCTAACAGAGTGAATTGGGTTAGTCACTTTGCCATGTAGTCTAATGTATGTGTTATGCAGATTTTTTTGGCCTATTTTGGACAAAGTCAAGGGATTTATGAGAAAATGGCAGCCAAACCTCGAGGAAAATAGGGAATAGGATTTGTAGGGGGGTGTCTCCTACATTTATGACCCCTTTCCTTGAATCCTCCATCAGCAACTCAGAGCACAAGGATCCACATTGATGATTCTAAGGGGAAACCGAGCAAGTAAAGAAGGATTGTTGTTTATCTCCAATCGTAGGAAGCCGAGTTCCTTGACTTTAGGAGGACTGTTGAAGGACTCCATTTTTATAAATAAGAAGACTTAGAGCCTCAATAGGTTAGCTAGTTATTAGTATATCTTCACACTTTTGCGTAGCATTGTGTTCAGCTCATTTTCGAGTTCCTTTTTGAGAACAGTTTATGTACTGTGATTGCTATTTTTGATAATGAAGATGAAACAGTTTTTGAGCTAGCACTGATCTCTTTCAGAGGGCTAAATATCTTTGGTTAGGGCCCAACCCAAGCTACCTAGCACCTCCTACTATGTACTTATATGTTTTTTCTTTAGTTCATCAGTTAATTTCTGTTGCATAGATTCATTTTACTTTGTTAGATTAGGTTGCTTTTGATGGTTAGTATAGTTGTTTTTGTTTCAGTTGCTCAACTAGGTTACTGCAGTGACATAATAAGATTCAAAAATTCCAATAGCAAGCCCTGATCTCCTTTCTCCCTTCTTGGGACTATGATTTGAGGTCAAGGCACTACTGCTGCCACCAAAAACATAGTTTTTTCTCTTCCATGCAACTGTTAGTGTGATAACTTGATTTGGGAAGAGTGATATATTGGTTCAGATTTAGTTGCTTGGATAATTTTTTGTTGTTTTTTGATATTTCCCTCCACATGCTTTTCTATTCACAGGTCACTGTTCAACATTTTCTGTTTTTACGTCAGAAATTAGGACAAGCTAGAGGAATTTCAGCTTTTAGTCCTTTCTTTGAATAGTTTTTGTAAGTAGATGTGTAGCTCTCTTGTAGGACACCTCAACTCACCATACATCCATAAATCAACTAGCACCAACTCACTTCTCATATATTTCCCAAGTCATTTGCAACATTTCACCAAACTGCCCTAATTTTTGCGTTTTTCTACATAAAGTTGCTTTCTTTCCATTTGAACAAATCCAACAATCACATTCATTCCTGGTCTTCTTTGACAAGTTCTAGACACCTAAAAACCTTCATCTAGCCTTCAGTTCATCTTTCCCATAATTTTTCCAGCTTCGAAACTCCAAAAATAGCTCTCGGCCTCCTCTTGTAGATCCTCCTGTAGATCCCCTGCAGCCTCATGTAGAACTTCCTATGAGTGATTTTTCGAAGTCTGATCGCTATGGAAGTCTTCAGAAGGGTACTAGGGGCTTCTTAGGACCTCTCCACACCTCCCTCACCCTCTTCCCAAGCCAACTTCATCTTCCTTTGCCACCAAACCTCTGCACAATCACAACCAGATAAACCACAAGCATAATAATTTCACATAAAAACACTCAAAAGTACAAAAAGATGTTTTCTTCTTCCCATTTCTCTTCAGAAGTAGCTTGAATAGATGCAATATACCTTTTTAGTACTCAATGGCACTCATTTCATCAGTTTTCATGTTATGAAACCAGCTCAAGAAAAGATAGAAAATATAGATCAACGCCTTAGAATTCAGCCTCTTCGAGGGGGCAACCTCCTTTACATTACATAAATGAAAAATTCTTGGATGATTCAAATGACAAAACCTCCTTCCTATATATAGGAGTCTAAGGAGTCACAATATAATCCATCCGACCTAACAATAATAGTATAAAGGCACAAAAATAACAATAGAGGGATTCTATGGGGCACAGTAATAACAATATGGGGGCAATAGGGGCACAACAATATTAATAAGGGGTATAACTACAATAGGAATGGGGTAACCACTAGTATTATGGGGACCCAACATGCCCCTCTCCTTCCAAAAAAGTGTTGTCCTCAATGCTTTATTAGTTCTGGATACTTCTGCAATAAATTCTCATCCTCCCATGTGGAATCTTCAGTGTATAAGTTCTTCCACTTGATAAGATACTCTGAAATTGATCGATTTCGTAGCTGTCGAGTTCTTGTTTCTGTGACTGCTTCCGGTTCCAATATAATTTTTCCTTCCTCGTCAAGTTCTGGCAATATTGTTTGAACTGGGAGCTTGTCGCCTATAACCTTCTTTAAACATGAAACATGGAAAACTGGGTGCAATCAAGAAGCTGCAGGAAGCTCCAATTTGTATGCCATAGTACCAATCTTTTGCAACACCTTGTACAGACCATAATACTTTGGTGATAATTTATTATCCTTCTTAGCTTGCTGTAGGGACATTTGCTTATATGGTTGTAGCCATAGGAATACCCAATCGCCTACATCAAAACTTCTTTCACTGCGATGTTGATCTGCCTGTTATTTCATTCTATTATGTGCCAACACGAGGTTATCCTTTAAGAGTTGGAGGACTTGTTGTTGATGTTCAATGTGATGTTCCACTGCCTGAACCTTAGAATTTTCTCTTAAATATGATGTGATGGATGGTGGTTGATACCCATAAAGTTCCATAAATGGGGTCATTTTTGTTGTCGTATGGAAGGAAGTGTTATACCACCATTCATCCAGAGGCAACCATTTGACCCATTGTGTCTTTTTATCAGATACAAAGCAATGAAGATATCCTTCCAAACATTTGTTTACTATCTCAGTTTGCCCATCAGATTGAGGATGATAAGATGAGCTATGAGCTAACTGATTACCAAGACAAGAAAATAATTCTGTCCAAAAATTTCCAGTGAGAATGGGATCTCTGTCACTTACAATAATCTTTGCGTTTCCATGTAGCTTTTGAATTGTTTCCATAAATGCAGTCGAAACTGTACTAGCTTTAAATAGATGTGATAATGCAAAAAAGTGTGCATACTTGGTAAGTCTATCAACTACCACCATGATGACACTCTTTCCCTCAGACTCGGGTAAACCTGTGATAAAATACATTGAAACCTCCTCCCAACGTTTGCTTGGAATGGATAAAGGTTGTAATAGACCCGGTGTCTTAATTGTTTCAACTTTATTTTGTTGGCAAACGAAACATTCCGCCACAAACTTTTGAATATCTGATTTAAGCCCATCCCAAAAAAATTCCTTCTTAACCTTGTGGTAAGTTTTTAAAAATCCTGAGTGCCCTCCTAAGGGAGAAGTGTGCAATTCCATAAGAATATTTTGTTTTAGCTGGGAATTCTTACAGAGGTATAAGCGATCTTTGTGCCATAAAGAATCATTTTTCTAGCTAAATGTATCAGACGTACTGGAATCTTGTTGTAACTTTCGAATAAGTGCCCACACTTCTTCATCATTCTTCCACTCCTCCCTTGCTTCATTTATCCAATCTGGTTGGATAATAGAAATGGCGCATAACAATGCTTCCACATCCTCATCCTTTCTTGAGAGTGCATCTGCCACCACATTTTGCTTCCCTTTTTTGTAGATGATTTCAAAGTCATAACCCAACATCTTTGTGACCCACTTTTGTTGCTCTTCAGAGGATAATCTTTGTTCTAAAAAGTATTTAAGGCTATCATGATCCATTTTTACCTTGAAGTGTCTTCCCATTAGGTAGGGTCGCCATTTCTTAAGTGCATGGAGTATTGCCAACATTTCCTTCTCATAAGTAGCTTTGCTTAAAAATGTTCCCTTGATTGGACGACTTTCAAAAGAAATGGGTCTTTCATCTTGCATTAGAACAACATCAATTCCATTTCCTGAAGCATCACATTCCACAATAAAGGTTTTTGTGAAGTCCGGTGTAGCTAAGACCGGTGCTTGGCACATTTCCTCTTTAAGATGTTCAAAGGCCTTTGTTGCTTCCGGAGTCCATGAAAATGCACCTTTCTTCAATAATGTTGTTAGAGGTGTTGCTATTCTCCCATAATTCTTAACAAACTTGCGATAATACCCTGTCAACCAGAGAAATCCTTGCAGATGCTTTATGGATGTGGGGATTTTCCATTCCTTAATGGCTTTAATCTTGCCAGGGTCTACCTTAACTCCTTCATGAGATACAATGTGACCCAGATATTCCACCTCCTGGACTCCAAAGAAACATTTGGATGTTTTTGCATATAATTGTTTCTCCTCCAATAGTTTTAGCACCCTGTCAACATGTTCAACATGATCCTTCCAAGACTTGTTGTAGATTAGTATATCATCAAAAAGTACTAACACAAATTTTCTAAGGAATGGTTTGAAAATTGAATTCATCAAACCTTGAAATGTTGAAGGTGCATTGGTAAGGCCAAAAGGCATGACCAAAAATTCATAATGACCCTCATGAGTTCTAACTGTTATTTTCGGAATGTCTTCAATCTTCATTCTGATTTGATGATATCCTGAACGAAGATCCAACTTGGTGAAGTAAATTGATCCATGCAATTCATCCAGAAATTCATCGATGACAGGAATGGGGAACTTATCTTTAATAGTGAGCTTGTTGATCTCCCTATAATCTGGACACATGCGCCATGATCCATCCTTCTTGCGCACCAATACTACTGGAGCAGAGAAAGAACTTTGACTCGGTTGAATTATACCAGCCTCTAGCATTTCTGCAACCATACGTTCAATTTCACTCTTTTGGACATAGGGATATCTGTACGGCCTGATGTTTGGAGGAACACTTCCTGGAATCAGATGAATAGCATGATCATGATCACGCATAGGTGGGAGGCCTTTGGGAGTCTCAAATACCTTGGAATGATTGTCCAGGACTTTTTGGAGATATGGAGAAATAGTTGATTCCGATGTGGAAACATCTAGCGAACATAATTGTGCAATTACACCTCTTTGCTCCTTTTTTAGAAGCTTTGTCATACCATTAGAGCTGATTATCTTTCCTGGTTTCCCTGCAATACCCCTTAATTCAACTTCCTTTCCTTCAATAGAAAACTTGATGAAAAGTTCTTGAAAATTAAAAGCTATTGTACCGAAGGATTGTAGCCATTGGACTCCTAGTACAACATCAGCACCTCCCATTGGAATGGAAAGCATCGGGTTAGTCAATACATATTCTCCCATGGATAGCTTGATATTATGTCACTTTCCAAAGCAATTTATTGTTCCTCCATTTGCAATCATCACTTGACACTATGGTGCTAGATATAGCAAGCAATTCAATTCTTTTGCTACCTTACAATGAATAAAATTGTGGGTGCTTCCTGAATCAATCAACACTATTACCTTTTTCTTCTTGATTTATCCTTCTATCTTGATGGTTTGAGGAGTGGTAATTCCTGCCAATGCATTACAAGATATGGTCGGATTTATTTGTTCTTCATCTAGGCTTTGTTCCTGGAGTATATCCTCTTCTTTTGACCTTTCTTGCTCCTTTTCTTCTTCCTCTTCACAATCTATGTAGAGTAATTTCTTCTCAGCACACTTATGACCTTCAGTGTATTTGCTATCACAACTGTAAAAAATCCCTTTTGCTCTTTTTTCTTCCAATTGTTGTGGTGTCAACCTTATAGGTTGTGGAAGACTAGGGGCAACAATACTTCCGTCTTTATAGTTGTGAGTGGTATGCTTCCTGGTTGCCATAATTTTTCTTGCCATTTTTCTTGCTACCCTGAATGCCTTCTCTAATGAATCAGGTTCCCAAAGGCGAACAACATGTTGGATATTATCCTTTAAAGACCCTTTGAACACATCAATACTATGCTCCTCTGGAATATCACTTACCCTTATGTTCAATTTTTGGAACTCCTCAATGTGCTCCATTATTGAACCCTTTTGTTTGAGACTTATCAATTGGCTAAAAAAAGTGTTGCTTTTTGTATCCTCGTAATGTGTTATCAATTCTTCTGTAAAAATTGCCCAAGTGATAAATTGTTTTAGCAAAGCCATTGATACCATACAAACTGATTTGGTTCCAAATATAAATTTGCCATACGTACCTTTTGTGTGTTTTGCACATTATTGAGATCGAAGAATTGCTCCATCTGTAATATCCATGTTGTGGGATCCTTGCCATCAAACTTCCTCATATCGATTTTTGGAATATGGTGGGTATTTGATCCAACATTAGAGTCTATGGAATCATGATTAACATTTCTTTTGTTCTCATCATGAGTTTCCTTTACTACCCTTTCACCATTAGTGACCCTTTCTTATAGCAACTTCTTCAATTCTTCCATGTCTGTCTTCAAATCTATCTTCAAATCGTCCATATTAGCTTTTATGCCTTTCTTTAAACCATCCATCTTAGCTTCTACATCTTTCTTTAAACCATCCATCTTAGATTTTGTTCCTTTTTGTGCAAGTGACACTTGGTCTCGTAATTTTGCTATATCATGTTGCATTTCTTCCTCTTCTTCATAAGTCATGCTAGAGCTTTCAGTTTGCTTACTAGGTGTTTGCATTTTCTTTCCTCGGGGCATCAATTACCGATAATAATGCTTTACTACGCCCTTTGAATTCCTTCAAACCAAGCTTATGCAAAAATTAAAAAAAAAACTACACACCTTTTTTCACTTTGTAGAAGCCTGATATTGAATCTGATGTATCTTTGTAATTTCGAATCATCCAGCTCTGAAATTGTGGCCTATAGTAGCGTTCTATGTCCTCTTTCCAATGCAACTAGTCTGATCCAAATTGGATTCTCCAAGAAATAGTTATGCACAATCTCCTGCAATGACCTAATTGTAGACTAGTTCAATAGAGCAAACTTGTATGAAGTGCCACGTGTCACTGTTTCGACCTTTGACTTTGAGAAATATATATAAGAAAACTAAATTATGTCCTCTTTCTGTACGTTCTTACAAAATTTCAATCTGATCCCTAGAGAGAAAGTTATGACGATTTTCCCCAGGTTACCTGTTTGGAATGTAATTCAGGAGTCTGCAAAAAGACCAACTTCTTCAGATCATATCTCCGCAAATATAGTGCTAACAGCTCTAAAATTCAGACCCGAGGTTCAGCGTGATTTATTCTCAAATGGGTTTTTTTTGCAACTTCTGAAACCTCACAGAAAAAAGTTATAGCGAAAATTCCACGATGGCCTGTTTAGAGCAGCAAAACCCTAGAATCCAAAGCTCTGATACCAAATGTTATGAAACCAGCTAAAGAAAAGATAGAAAAGATAGATCAATGCCTTATAATTCAGCCTCTTTGAGGGGGCAACCTCCTTTAAATTACATAAATGAAAAATTCTTGGATGATTCAAATGACAAATCCTCCTTCCTATATATATGAGTCTAAGGAGTCACAATATAATCCAGCCGACCTAACAGTAATAATATAAAGCCACAAAAATAACAATAGAGGGATTCTATGGGGCACAGTAATAATAATATGGGGGCAATAGGGGCACAACAATATTAATAAGGGGTATAACTACAATAGTAATGGGGTAATCACTAGTATTATGGGGACCCAACATTTCATCTCTTTTCATGCAAAAGTAGGGTTAATAGGTAAATTAGGGTTTGCTAGGGTTTGCATTACATTTCAATTCTCCTTCTCTTTCTACAAATAGCATAGCCTCTGTAGAGTTAAATTTCTTTCATCATAGTTAAAAGCTTCTTCTGATAACTCATAGAAGTTGGCTTAAGCTCCAAGCGAACTTGTGCCACTTGACCAAGTGATAGCCTACAGTAAGAGCTAGTACTTGTGCATACAACATCGTCACTTCCAAGTTTGTTACGAACTACCGGGTTGATAAAAGTAAAGAAGGAAGCCCCAGGAGTTGCAACATTATTGTTGCAATACTGGAGCTCACCAACCATGACTCATACACAACATTTCGCTTCCACAAGTATGGTTGGCCTAATAATACATCACAAACATCAAGAGGAATGACATCACATAATACCTCATTCGTGAAGGGCTTGATGTTGTATGGAAGGCGACAATGATGGCTGACATGAAGATCCCATCCTTGGTGAAGCCAATTGATGGTGTACTAATATGGATGTGTTGTGGTTGATAAGCCCAGTAGCTTGAATAATTCTACTAAAATGAGGTTCTTTTGGCTCTGGTTGTTGATAATGAACTATAGTGAGGAACCCTTTACCCACATTTGAGAGTGGAAGAGACGATCCTCCTCCGTTGGATGTTTGGGTTCCTCCTTCTGGATCTTCATGGTGGGAATGTTGGAATTCGGCTCCACATCAATAATATGATTCCCTTTGTCATTTCCTTGTCAGTTCTGACTAAGAGTCAGAACATGCATCTAATTTAGAATTTTTCAGCTCAGCCACCAGTGACTGCTTGTCTTGACGCTCACCTGTGTTGTGAGTGGAGCTCTTATCGAACTCAAACCGATTTCCTGTGTCCTTCTTTGGCTTTGTAGTGTTATTCTTTTCTTACAGCTTTGGTGGGTTCTCCTGGGCCACCCCACCTTGTCTTTTTCTTTTGTTTTGCAGTTTGGGGGCACCTTTCCCTTCCTTCAAATTCACATATCCAAAGTCTCGCTTTTTCTGTTTAAAATTCTAATTAATCTTTGTAAGTTTTAACCCTGTATATAAATTACCTACATACAAATTCTAAAACACAAAAAATAAACAATGTGAGATAATAACACATAAAACACATATACATAGAGATTTTCCCCTAGATCCCAAAACTGGGACTACCAGCTTGATTTTTCATTATTTTCCTTTCAATGTTACAATACATATTTATACATGTTGAATCATCCAATACCATGGACCAAAAACCATCTTGTCCAAAACCATGGACCGAAAATCATCGCGTCCAAAACCATGTGTTTAAACCATGCACAAAACCATAGGTAGGTTCCCCCAACCTAATATAGGGTCCAAAAAAATTTCCTTAGGGTGCTACCCTGGACCCTCTAGAGGGGCGCTAACTGCCCCCCCTGTGACCCCTCTACTGCACAATCAGCGCAACAAAAGGGGGGCTCTGTCCCCCCCCCCCCTTCTACCACCCTCGATTAACTGCATGGGCTAGTCATGGAAAGAATATAACACAACCAAACATTCTCCCACTTGTTGTTTTCTTTCGACAGGGGGCCACAGGAGAGCTTAGTCATTTATCTAGCCCTGCAACGCCCATTTCTTCTCTACACCAAGAGAACTTCTCAGAGCTCATAGATTTTGTCAATGCATCTGCAGTATTCTTCAAAGTGTCCACCTTTACCAGCAACACCTTTTGTCTTCTATCATATCCCTCACAAAGTGGTATTAAACATCAATGTGCTTTGTCTTTGAATGGTAAGCAGCGTTCTTTGCCAAGAAAATTTCTCTTTGGTTGTCATAGTCTATCCTTATAACTCCCTGTACTAACCCCATACTTGAACACAATATCTGCAACCAAACTGTTTCCGTGCTTGCATGAGTGGCTGTCATGTATTCTGCCTCTATAGTTTCTAGTGCCACTACAGATTCTTTCTTACTCATCTAACTAACTGCGCCTCCAAATAGGTTAAACACATACCCACTTGCAGATCTTCTATGACCCAGATCTCCAACCCATTCTACATCCACAAAGCCACGGATATCCAAAACTTTGTCCAATCCAGGTCTTCCTTGGTAGCGCAAACCATAATCACTAGTGCCACACAAATACCTAAAAACCCACTTCACTGTTGTCCAATGCTTCTTCCTTGTTTTTGGCATAAACCTGCTCAATACTCCCATTGCATGTGTAATGTCTGGTCTAGTACAGACCATTGCATACATTAGGCTATCGACTGCACTTGCATATGGAACATGGCACATGTCCTCTTCATCTTCTTATGTCTTAGGACACTGTTCAACAGATAACTTCACACCTACAAGAATAGCGACCTTCACGAGTTTACTATCCTACATATTAAACCTCTGCAATATTGTCTCAACATACTTCCTTTGGTTTAACCAGAGCTTCCTCTTTGCCTGGTCTCTTTTAATTTGCATGCCCAAAATATAGTTTGTAGCACCAAGATCTTTCATTTCGAATTCGGAGGACAATTGGGTCTTCAAATCCTGGATAATCTCTTTGTCATTTCTAACCAGCAACATATCATCCACATACAAGACTAGATAAATAAAATGGTCACCAATTAACTTAAAATACACATAATGATCTGCTTTGCTTCTAGTGAAGCCAAGTCCTCATATACATGTATCAAATTTATGATACCACATCCTTGTTGACTATTTTAACCCATACAGAGACTTATTTAACTTGCATACCAGTTCTTTCTTACCCTTCATCGTAAAGCCTTCAGGTTGCTTCATGTAGATCTCCTCTTCCAAATCCCTGTGAAGGAATGTTGTCTTCACATCCATCTATTCTACCTCAAAATCAAAAGCAGCAACAATAGATAAATGTAATCTAATAGAAGCTACCTTGGCAACAGGAGGAAAAATATCACCAAAATAAATTCCTGGCACTTGGGAATAACCCTTTTCTACCAACCAAGCTTTGTATTTCTCCACCTTTCCTTCTGCATTTGTCTTCTTCTTGAACACCCATTTACTGCCAGTGGGTCTCCTTCCAGCAGACAACTCCACCAGATCCCAAGCCTCATTTTTGTGCAAAGATTCCCTTTCATCAATCATGGCCTCTTTCTAGAGTTTTCCATCCTCTGAATCTACTGCTTCCTTCACAATTCCGGGATCATCCTTAGTAATAGATAAAGAAAAATTTGAATAGAAATTGGATGGAATATACCTTTCTGTCTGCCTTCTTTCTTGAACTGATCTTATCACACTCGGAGTTTGTGGCTCTTCATATTCTGATTCCTCTTCTATTGTAGAGTATGATCCTTCCTCCTTAAGCTCAAACTCTATCTTCTCAGGTTCCTTTGGTTCGACTTCATGTTTAATAACATATTTTACCTCTCTGAACACCACATCTCGGTTGTACACAACCTTCCTTGTTACTGGGTTCCAAAGCTTATAACCCTTTAAACCATCCTTATACCCAATAAAGATGCACTTTTCAGATTTACTATCCAACTTGGTTCTTTTCTTCTTTGGAACATGTACATATGCATCACATCCAAATAGCCTCATATGTGAAAGAGAGGGTGTCTCACCAGTCCATACATCTTGGGGAGTCTTATCCTCCAATGTTGATGAAGGTGATCTGTTGACCAGGTAACATGTTGCCTCCACCGCCTCTACCCAAAATTCCGGTCCTAACCCGGCACCACTAAGCATGCTTCTTGCCCTTTCCATCAACGTCTTTTCCATTCTTCTGCAACTCCATTTTGCTCAGGTGTGTATGGAGTAGTCTTATGTCATGATATACCACACTTCTTACAGAAATCTTCGAATTCCTTAATGCAAAACTCTCCACTGTTATCTCTCCCTAGTACCTTTATCTTCTTCTCTGTCTGGTTTTCCACGAGAGCCTTAAATTCTTTAAACTTGTCAAAGACTTCAGATTTCTTCTTAAGGAAATATATCCATGTATTCCTTGAGAAGTCATCTATAAATGATACATATTACACAGACTTACCCAATGATGGAACCTTCATATGTCCAAACACATCACTGTGCACAAGCTCTAATATTTGTTTCACCCTCTTACCACCAGAGCTGAAACTTACCCGATTCTACTTCCCATATACACAATTTTCACAGAAATCAAAACCCAGAGAGCTATTAGTCACACCTTCTACCATACCTTTACCATGAAGTATTTGAAGGCCTTTCTCTCCAATATATCCAAGCCTTTGATGCCACAACATGGTCTTCTCTCGAGAGACCACTAGATTTTCTGCTCCACTTTCAAGAACCATAGAACAGTTGCACCCATCAGCAATAGTGCTACCTTGCATCTTGTATAAAGTTCCACTCCAAACTCCCTGCATCAATACCAGTGCTCCCTGAACCATCTTGCAGATATCTTTCTCAAACACTGATTTTACAACTACACCATATAGCTTGCATATAGAAATCAAATTTCTGGCTCATGCAGGAATATGCAGAACACTAGGAAGTGTTCTAACCCTTCAACCTTGCAACTTCAACTTTATTTTTCCGTGACCAATGATTCTAGCCTTCTTTTCATCCCCCAAGAAGACATCACCACCATCATATTTCTCATACTCGCAAAACCACTCTCTATGGGGAGTGAAGTGAAAGGATGCACCTGAGTCAATCAACCATGCCTCATGATCTACATGTGTACTTGAAGAAGCCAAGTACACATCCCCACTTTCATCTAAGGTGGTTTTTGCCTCTGCAGGAGGAGCATCATCAGATCCCTTTCCTTTTTTAGGATCTTTAGATTTAGAGTCCTTTTTGTAGTGCCCTTCCTTTCCGCATTTCCAGCAAACCACCTTTACAAATTTTCCTGGAGATTTAGATCTCCCTCTAGATTTAGATCTCCCATTCGATGACTTATTTTTGTTTCTGTTTTGGGACCATCCTCATACAAACAAGGCATCACCATTCTAGCTCTCTATATTTTTCCATCTAATCTCCTCCGTGAGCAAGGATGAGACTATTTCATCAAACTACAAGGCAGTTGCATTACTACGTATTGCAATAACCAGATTATCCCACGAATCTGGTAGAGAACACAACAAACTGATGCACTTATCTTCATCTGAAATTTTAATATCAATAGACAATAACTGACTTACCATAGTACCAAATGTGTTTAGATGCTCTGTCACCGAGTCTCCATCTTTCATCCTCTGGTTATACAGATTTTGCCGCAGGAACGGTTTATTCACCAGAGACTTAGATTGGTACAAAGTCCCTAACTTGTCCCACGAAGCCTTCATTGTAGCTTCCCCTGATACATTCATAAACACTCAATCTAAGACACAATTTTATTGTGCTCTTTGCCTTCCGATCCAACTTATTCCATTCTTCATCGGACACTCCCGTTGGTTTAGTACCTAGATCTACCACAATCCACTGATCTTTATGTACCTATGTAGGTAGCCGCAGTACTTGAGTACCAAATGTTTCTCGAAATCCTTCACACCTAATGTCATGCAAAGGGTATGAAAAACATTGGTAAACTCGAGCACGTCGTGGTCCCTCCCCTTCCGTAGCGTAGTCCACTTTATGTATTTATCCTCATAGCTACTAAAAGGGTAGTACTTCTCCTTGATGGCATCCCAAAATGAATTCCAAGTGGGCGCAGCTGAAAATAGTGACGGCATACTTTCATCCTTCTACTCACATTAGGTTTCCCACCAGTCCTTGATGTGGGGGGCGGCTTTGAGAAGAGAAAAAGTAATGTTTTCCCCATTGGAAAAATCATGAACAAAAAATATCCTTTTAGCATATTTAACTAGTTATCTATTGTGTCTGCATCTATTTGGCCCTCAAATATGGGAATGCCAAATTTTACTTGTACCTTAAAAAGAGTGACACCTCCAGAGTGGCTGTTGGATGTGGATGCGCCACTGGTGGGGAACTGTTGAAGGATCTGGGCAAAGTTATCCATCATCGTGTTCCTTTTTTTCTCGAGGGCCTCCTTGAGCAATATTTTGATAGGATATCTTGCTCCCTCACCTTTCTTTTCTTCCCCCATGGCTGGCCATCAGTGTTTGCAATTCTAATCTTGCAAAGGTTTAACCAAATCGAACCTTAACTCCTTATACCCCAACCTCATTGGGGATAGACAAAGAAGAATCGAGAAAGAGAAGACCCCTATGATACCACTAATCCAAATTTAAACAAGAATCCAACAAATTATAGATATAACCATAAACATAGAGATGAAATAGAAGTAAAACTTCATTTCATGAATATCAAAGAACTGAAATATGCTTACATACATAATGGAAATAAACTAACTTGGGCGATGGTAGCTTATCTCTGAGAAGCGATGTGGTGGCTACATGGCTTCGGACTATGTTACAATGAGGCTTGAGGGCCTATTTATTGTTTAGAAGAAATTGAAAACCCCAAACATCCAAAAACCTAACCCTAGGAGATGAAACACCAAACTATGGGTGTCGTTGGGGTAAATTGGTACATCAAATTCTCGGGGTCATAACTTTCGTATATGATATCTTTTTGATACATACGATACCTCGTTATAAATATATATCCAAGGAATACAATTGGTGACAATAAATATCAAGTTAAGATCTCATACTCTCTACTAGTGAGTTTCCCAAAAAACGTCGTTTAGGGCCTGAAAACGGCTCCAGAAGTTCAGGACCCGAAAAACTGCAAAAAATAGTAAATTGTGCTAAAATTAAGGAAAATGAAAAACTAAAAGAAACAATGGTGGTGGTGTAAATGGAATAGGCGGGTTCCCACCAATATCCACCTAGATCACTCATCACATGTACATCACCAAACAATTTTTGAAAAATGGAAATGTATGATGGGTAGAGAAAGGTGATAGAGTATTTGCCTGATGCTAAGTTTGTGGAACATGTTGTAGGTGTGCAGGAGATGATAGAAAATATTCTTGGTCATCTCTGTGACAAGTTATAGTTGTTTTTAGGTTTATTAACATGACATTTGATGTGGAAATCTAAATATTCGAGAGCCTTAAAAGATTAATGATTATCACTTTAGCACAATGGCCAATATTTTGTTTTTTGGTACAATACATTATTTTGAAGGGAGCTAATCACTTTCATATTTTAGAGGATGGAAGTTTTGATTTAGGAATCAAGTAATAAACACATGGTTTGATCCGGATTTAAACAGGAACGCAACAAATTACAGAGATAACCATATACACAAAGATGCAGCGGAAATAATACTTCATTTCATTAATGGAAAATACTGAAATATGCTTACAACCAGAAATGGAAATAAACCAGCTAGGGCGATGGTAGCTTATCTCTGAGAAGAGATGTGGTGGCTACATGCCTATGAACTGTGTTACAATGAGGCTCGAAGGCCTATTTATTGTTGACAAACAATGGAAAACCCTTAACATTCCAAAACCTAACCCTAGGAGATGAAACGCCAAATTGTGGGCCCTGTTTGGGTAAATTGGTACATCAACTTCTGAGGGTCGTAACGTTGGCGTACAATCTCCGTTTAACGCGTACAATAGCTTGTTAGAAAGATCTATCCAAGCACTACCACTTTGGGAAGGGAAACATCGGTCCATGGACCCATGTTGCCCCCAGATTTCCCAAAAAATGTCGTTTAGGACCTCAAAACGGCTCCAGAAGTTCAGGACCCCAAAAACTGCTAAAAATAGTAAGTTGTGCTACAATTAAGGAAACTGAAAATGCTGAGAGAAACAATAGTGGGGGTCCAGGTGGATTTGGCAGGTGGCCACCAATATCCACCTGGATCATTCCTCCCCCCTTAGGAAGCAATGGTCCCCATTGCGTTGAGTTCCTCCATGAGATGAGGAAACTTTTGCTGAACTTGTTCCCTGGTGAGCCACTTGCCCTGCTGAAGGAGTTGGCCTTCTTTGACAACTTGATACAGTTGGATATTTTGTTGGCGAGTGTTCTTGATTTGTGTGTCCATGATCCGATCAGTTGCAGCTTGTTCCATGCAATCTGGATTTAATTCTGTGGGTTTGAGTTGTTCTGCAATGTCAGATGTGTCTAGCAATGGTGGAAAGTATGGCCGAAGGCGGTCCACATTGAACACTGGGTGCAGGCCAAGGAATGGGGGAATGCTAAGCTTAAATGCATTGTCTCCCATAGCCTTAGTAATGGTGTAAGGACCATATCGGAGTGGTCTCAATTTCCGATAGGCTCCAGTAAGGCGTTCCTTTTGCAAATGCAACCAGACTTTGTCGCCCACCTGAAACTTGTGTGGCACCCGATGTTGATCATGTCGCTGCTTGTACCTGGCATTTGATTTCTCAAGAATGTCATGGACCTGTTGGTGAATATGTTGGATGCACTCAATGAAGCTGGTGGCCTTATCTGTTTCGGACTGGACATGAGCTGAATTTATGTGAGTAGCTGCAAGTGGCATGGCCACATCAATGGGGCATAGTGGCTAGAATCCCAAACCCACCTGAAAAGGGCTATGGCCAGTGGAGATGTGAAGATCTCGATTGTAGTTGTGCTGAACATAGGGGAGGATCTCGTCCCATGTGCGTGGATTCTTTGAGTTATACATGCGCAGAATGTGCACAATCATCCTATTGACAACCTCTGTCTTGCCATCAGTTTGAGGATGGAAGGCTGTGGACTTCGTGAGTTTGGTGTCCAGCATTGACGAGAGACTGGACTAAAATGTGCTAAGAAACCGACTGTCCCGATCTGAGATAATAGACTGTGGGATCCCAAAGTGCACCCACACTCGTTCAAAGAAGAGTTTAGCAGTGGCTTCTGCTGTGATATTCTTCTTGCAGGCCGCCATAATGGCCATCTTCGAGAACCTGTCGACAACCACAAAAACACAGTCATTTCCATGCTTAGTGGAAGGAAGGCCTGACATGTAATCCATGGAGATGGATTCCCAAGGTTGACTAGGGGTAGGCAACGGGGTATAGAGGCCGTGCTCCTTAATGGTCGGTTTGACAATGGCACAGGCAGTACATGATCTGATGTACTTCCCAACATCCTGTCGAAGATTCAGCCAATAGAAATAATTTTTCAGTACTGCCACTGTTTTCTCGATCCCGAAATGCCCAGCAGCCCAACTGTAGTGTGCTTCCCAAATCATCTTGGCACGCTCACTTGAAGGAACACAAAGGTGAACCAGGTGGCATAACAGGGCATCCTGGAGGTGAAAGTCTGGAACATGCCGACCCTCCAAGAGTGTCTAGTATGTGTGGCCGAATTCTGGGTCGCTTTTGTAGAGAAGTGGCCAATCAGAAGTCTCGTGCCCACAAGAGTTGAGCACGGTGGTTAACGCCATGATCGGTGGTCGACTGAGGCAATCTGCAACATTATTGGTGCTGCCCTTCTTATACTTGATATTCAAGTGGAACTGTTGGAGGTATGTAGACCACTTCTGATGGTGATCATTCTGCAATTTCCCTTGGGTCTGTATGAACTGTAGGGGTCGGTGGTCTGTGTCGATGACCGTTTCCTTCCCCAAAATGTAATGCTTCCATTGTCGGCAGGCCTGTACAATGGAATACATCTCTTTATCATAAGTGGGGTACTTCCGGACTGTGTCTGAAAGTGTTTCACTGTGATATGCCACTGGATGTCCATGTTGAGTAAGGACTGCCCCAATAGCATAGTCAGAGGCATCGGTCTCGACCTCAAATGGTTGTTGTAAATCTGGTAATGCGAGCACTGGTGCCGTGCAGAGGCGATCCTTCAACTCCATGAATGCCTTCTGTTGAGATTCAGACCAAAAGAATTTTGCTTTCACCCCTCCCTTGGTGACCTGACTCAAGGGCCAAGTAATATGAGAAAACCCCAACACGAACCTGCGGTAGAAGTTGGCAAGACCTAGAAAGCTACGGAGCTCTGTTAGAGTGGTTGGAGATGGCCAATCCCGGATGACTTGGATCTTGGCTGGATCGACATGCACCCCCTGTTCATCAATGATGTATCCCAGATACTGAACCTGGGTCATGCCAAAAGTGCATTTCTCCAAATTGGCACATAGCTTGTGTTGCCACAGTGTTTGGAGAACCTGTCGGATGTGGTGGAGGTGCTCTTCCCAACTCTGGATGAAGATCAGAATGTCATCAAATTATACTACTACAAAGGAGTCGATGAATGGCCACAAGATGTCATCCATTAGCCTCATGAAGGTTGCAGGAGCATTCGTCAATCCGAAAGGCATAACCAACCATTCGAAAAGGCCCTCCTTGGATTTGAAGGCAGTCTTCCACACATCAGAGGGTTCGATTGGTACCTGGTGATATCCTGAATTCATATCGATCTTGCTGAAATATTTCGCCCCCTTTAGTTGGTCTAGGAGGTCATCAATCCACGGGATCGGGTACCTATTACGGACAGTGATCTTGTTCAGCGCCCGATAGTCAATACAGAGTCTCCACATCCCATCCTTCTTCTGTACCAACACGATCGGGCTCCCACAAGGCGATGAACTCAGACGGATGTGACCTTTCTGTAGGAGCTCCTGAATCTGCCTCTTGATTTCATTGTTCTCCAGAACGGAGCGCCAATAAATTGGTCCATTGGGTAGCGGCACACCTGGGGTCAGATTGATGGAGTGCTTGACCTGACAGTGCAGAGGAACCCATGTAGGGGAGGTGAAGATGTCCTCGTACTCCTCCACAACCTTGTCCATCTGTAGTTGTCATGTAGAGGGACCCCGTCTGGAGGCCGCGGCCACCATCTTCTTCTTTCCTTGAGGGCGTATCATCAGGAAAACAAATTTCCTGGTTTTGGAAATGATCTTACTGCATTGTTTTGCAGTAATCAAAGAGATGGCGGTAGGTGGTGCTACCTCTGGTATCCTGTATAACTTATTTCCCAATGTAATAATAACCGCACGGGGCCTTGATTCATACACAACATGTCGCTTCCACAAGTATCGTTGTCCTAATAATACATCACAAACTTCAACGGGAGCAATGTCACACAATACCTCATCCGTGAAGGGCTTGATGTTGTATGGAAGGCGACACTGTTGGCTCACGCGAAGATCTCGTCCTTGGTGAAGCCACCCAATGGTGTATGGTTGTGGATGTGTTGTGGTCGGTAAGCCCAACTGCTTCACGACCTCTGCCGAAATGAGGTTCTTTTGACTCCCACTATCAACAATGAACTGTATCGGGGAGCCCTTTACCCACATCTGGGAGTGAAAGAGACGCTCCTCCTCCTCTGGATCTTCGGGTTCATTTTTCTAGATCTTGGCAGTAGCAATAGTGGCATTGGGATCCGCATCAATGATCTGCTTCCCTTTTTCATTCCCCTTATCGGGTTCTGACTTAGAGTCAGAACATGCATCTGATTCTGAAACCTTTAGCTCACCCACCAGTGACTGCTTGGCCCGACACTCACTTGTGTTGTGAGTGGAGCTCTTATGGAACTCACACCATTTTCCAGTGTCCTTTTTCGGCTTCGCGGCGCTGTTATTTGCTTGCAGCTTTGGCGGGTTGTCTTGGGCTATCCTGCCTTGGCTTTGTCCTTTGTTCTGTGGTTTAGGGGCACCTTTCCCCTGCTTTGGATTCGCGGATCCAAAGTCTCGCTTCTTTTGTTTAAACTTCTGCTCGACCTTGATGGCATATCGGTATGCTGCACCGAGCGAGGAGATGTTCAGGAATTGTATTTCTTCGTGGATGTACTTGTGCAGGAAGCCATGGTATTTGAGTATCAAATGTTGCTATGAATCCTTGATACCCAACTTTGTGCGAAGGGTATGGAAAAGATTGGTGAACTCCGGCACGTCTTGGTCCCTTCCCTACCGCAGCGTGATCCACTTTATGTATTCATCCTCATAGCTTCCGACAGGGTAGTACTGCTCTTTGATGGCATCCCGGAATGAATTCCAGGTGGGTGTGGCTGAAAATAGTGAGCCAGTACTTCCATCCTTTTGCTCGCAGTAGGTTTCCCACCAGTCCTTAACGTGGGGTGTTGCTTTGAGAAGAGCGAAAACAATCTTTTCCCGACTCGAAAATTCATGAAAAGAAAAATAACCCTCTAGCAGATTTAACCATTTATCTACGGCATCTGTGTCAATCTAACCCTCGAATATGGGGATTTCAAAATTAACTTTTACCTTAAAGGGCGTGACGTTTCCATAGTAGCTGCTGGAAGACGATGCGTCGCTTCTGGGTAGCGGCTGAAGGATCTGGGCAAAGCTATCCATCATCGCGTTCCATTGTCGCTTGAGGGCTTCTTCGAGCAAGATTTTGATGGGATCTCCTGCCCCCTCGTCTTTCTTCTCATCTGCCATGGGAGGCCGTCGGGATTTGCGAGACTGGTCTTGCAAAGGTTCAACCAGTTCAAGCCCTAACTCCTTATATCCCGACCTTGTTGGGGACATGCAGAGAAAAACAGAGAAAAAGAAAACCGCTCTGATACCACTGATCTGGATTTAAACAAGAACGCAACAAATTACACAGATAACCATATACACAAAGATGCAGCGCAAATAATACTTCATTTCATTAATGGAAAATACTGAAATATGCTTACAACCAGAAATGGAAATAAACCAGCTAGGGCGATGGTAGCTTATCTCTGAGAAGAGATGTGGTGGCTACATGCCTCTGAACTGTGTTACAATGAGGCTCGAAGGCCTATTTATTGTTGACAAACAATGGAAAACCCTTAACATTCCAAAACCTAACCCTAGGAGATGAAACGCCAAATTGTGGGCCTCGTTTGGGTAAATTGGTACATCAACTTCCCGGGGTCGTAACTTTGGCATACAATCTTTGTTTGACGTGTACAATAGCTCGTTAGAAAGATCTATCCGAGAACTACGACTTTGGGAAGGGAAACATCAGTCCATGGACCCATGTTGCCCCCAGATTTCCCAAAAAACATCGTTTAGGGCCTCAAAACGACTCCAGAAGTTCACGACCCGAAAAAGTGCTAAAAATGGTAAGTTGTGCTACAATTAAGGAAACTGAAAATGTTGAGAGAAACAATGGTGGGGGTCCAGGTGGACTTGGCAGGTGGCCATAATATCCACCTAGATCATGGTTATATAACCAAAATATTATTTTTACTGAAAACCATGTATCAATGGAATGGGAGTAAGGTATTGTTTACATTTTATCAAATGTTGGCATTTTCTATATAGATGTATGTGTATGTATGTATGTATCTATTTATTTAGTAAGCACAAATGAGTTGATAAGACATGATAATATTTATGCATCTATCGGGAAAATTACTAATGACACAAAATGTTGGCAAGGGTCTTCAAAATTTTAGGTAAATGGTGTCCTACTTACATAGTTGTATTGTTGCAGGGATCTTGGCATGCTATTTTCACTCTATTTCTTGATGTGATGGAAGAGATGGGTATTTCAAATTTTCATATATTAAGGGATCATTGAGAATGTTGGATTCCAAATTACTTTTACATTTTACACATCAAGAAGGATGCTTATATTTCCTTAAATGTAATAGCAATCCTCACCTTTTAAATTATCCATGGATATTTTTTTCCTTCAATATGAATGGTAGAAACCCCATTTTTTGTATTATTTGTGAATAACATTTTTCTTTTGAAAACCATATTAGGAACCCAACTTTTATACATCATCTATGCTATAATAGGTATTGTAGGTTCATTTAGGTATCATACATTGGAAAAGAGGGAAGGAAGGGAAACAAAAGAAGTTTGAATTGGATCTTCAAAAGTCCATGGATGATACAACTAGATGGCTAGAAAACATGCATATTAAAATTTTCAATTTAATGTGGATCAGGGATTTTTTCAAGATAAAAGGCTGAAAAATGATCCAAAATTTTGACCGTTCTTTCTCTCCTCTTAAGGTCTAAATTGGTGGAATTTCATCAAGCATCTCAAGTTGTAATCTCAAGTTGTAATGTCATCTATTGTGATGGTGTAGATGAGGGAACTTTAAAAAAACAAGAATAAAAGGATATAAATGAAAGAATAAAGGGTAAGTCAATTTACGAAGATAAACTTAGTTATTTGAAAAAAAGACTTCACACAATAAAAATTTATATGTCGAGGTGGTTAAGAAGTTGTTAGGTTGGGTTAGGAGTATATTTAGAGTAATTACTTATTTGCATTTCTTTATATCGAAGAGTTGAAGTTCACAACTTAAAATTTAAGGTTAAATATTGAAGAATGTGACCAGTTACTAAAGAGATTAAAATTCATTAAAACTTCCTAAATGAATTTTGAGTCAACGTGCTTCCATAGCAACCAAAATACTAATGAGTAGGTTGCTTGCCTTGATAATTTTAAGCCCAAGCTAAGTACAAAAAAAGGAATAACATTGAAATATTCATTTGTGGTATGCATATCATAAAACATTTACTAAATTAATTGAAAAAATGCCATGGGAAACATTTAATTAATAGGGGCGGGGAGCCACCAAATCTATGTTTAAGATTATAATGTCTCTATATAGCTATCTAAGAACTACATGACTACATATACCTAGCTAACAACTCACCACTCACAAAATTTTAGTAGATGTGATGTTAGAACTACAAAAATAAATCTAACCATGAGTGATTAAATGGTTCCCTAGATAAGCTCGTGGGTGTGTCGACGCTTCGAAACCAAACTAATATCCCAAAAAAGGGGAGGAGGAGAAGGTGCAAGGGTCTGGAACATGGGAATGTTTCATCTCAAATTTCATTTGGATGTAAGGATGGAGGTTTTTCTATGAAATTTGTTGGAGTTAATGTTTTCAATACTTGTTGGACCTCATAATTGCCATAATTTCCTTACCTTACTTCTTATTTTTCATATTACTTTCTAAGTCTCCTTTGTAATTAGGATATGATAACATATCTAGTATGGATTCTAGTAATGTTTTGTATGCATTTATTATTTTATTATTTTTTATGAATAAATTTGACTATTAAATTGTTATTTACTTAAGAATGGATCCTTATTCTGGACAGGAATCCATTGATGCATTGGCATTTGATGTTCTTTCCTCAAATGATCATGGGAGGTTGGATAACCTTAGGTTGTTATACTTTGTTTGGCTCAAATTAATTAAAGGAGAGCTTGTGACCTAGTCCTCTAGATGCATTAAGACCTTTGTAGATTAAATGAGCATCCTGAGAATATTTATAATCTTAGGATCAGTCATTATCAAAAATAGATTCTTTTTTCTTGTCTTTTACTGACATGATATAAAAACTTGCATTAAGCCTTGAACGGGGTTTTTCAGTTGTAATATGGTTTTTGACATAAGCTTAGACTTCTGAAGACATTGATTGTAATTGGCTCTCTGTAATTGAATGGAAGTGTCCATTACTCAAAGTTTATCTGTTGTGTTGATTCTTTTCATAAGGCAGATTGATTCTGGTGATTTGGGCCTGATCCTATAAGCAACAATGTCTTCACTTATATCACTAAATTGGTGTTTGATTCCCCTGTTTCAACTATTTCCATTTTGCACTTATTCTTAATTTCTCATTGTTTGTTTGTTAAATCGGATGCTCTATTTTGAATCAAATTTATAAATTGTTACAAAATATATTTGATGTTGTTAATATGTTAAGATTATATTCATTTCTTCATGTTTCCTGTAGATTATCATATATCATTATATTTCTTATTTAATTTCTTTTGATGCTATGATTTTGTAGTACTATTTTTCTATTTTGTAGTTGTTGTTCCCTAAGAAATAACTTGATGTTCAGTAGATTTTCTTTTGTTTCTTTCCTTCAGAGGCATTTAGAAGTTAATGTTTTGAATGGTTTGGTATAATTAGAAATTGCATTCAAATTTGATTTGTTTGATATTGCATCTCTTCTTTTCAATATGATAGTAGTAACTAGTCATACCAACATTTCTCTTTAATAAACATTGTTGATAACCTTGAAATAGAAAAATGTAACCTCAGGTTTTCTATAGCTCCTAGGGAAAACCCCTGGACTGAAGAGAGACCAATGCCTAGGACATATTTATGAGTGTTTTAAATATTTTATGAAATTAACATCACACTCAGTGTTTAACCTTTAAAGGGAAAATCGATTCAGAACCATCCTTAAGAGGAGGAGTAAAATTCCTAATGCGAACTATTACTCAAAGAAGCATTAATATTAGATCTGTAGCAGCCAAAATCACATGATATTGTATCTCTTTAGTTGTCATAGTATTTTTGTTAGAAAACTATAACAAGAATGAAAGTTGATACATAGTGCTTCATTCTTATGAATCAAATGCATCAAAATTTGGAGTGAAAGAGATGGAATAAATAATTAAATGGCATGAAAAGACATGTGAAGCACACTTTAAGGATTAGTTCTCATATCAATATAGGAACCTTTCATCAACATTAGACTAATATGAATCCATAAATCCATGAAAACACTTACAGAAGCTACTATTACATGTAATCTGAGAAGAATAATGAAAACATATGGAACAAATAAAGGAGCATATACTATAGATTCATATGAGTCGTAATCGCCAAAAAATTGTATTAATAATCCATATATCATACATTTCATTTTACAAAAGAAAAAAACTTCTCTCTTAGATAACAAAAAATTTTGAACCTTTCATCCAGTCTCATCAAAAATGTTTTTATACAGCCTCAGAGAGAGAGCCTGTTACAAAATATTCTTTCTTGATTTCATTACAATGGAAAATCATAACAAAAACCTCAACGTGCTCCATGGCATATCTGTACTAACAAAAACCCTAAAGGACTGACTAAAAATAAAATATTTACATGACAGGAAATAAAAAGTGTCATAATCGACATGATATGTAGTATCCTTGGTCACGATGGGTAGGCTATAGAGGCTTGATGGAAGGTTTGATGATTTAGAGCACTGGAGGGTTGATGAATTTCTCACATATTTTCCATAGTGTTGGAACTGGCAGAGGAGATCGAAAGAACCTCTTATATGCAATCTTTAGGTTGGTGAGGCCTGTGTAGTTTAGTCTAGAGTGAAACAAGGTTTTGACCATTCCCAATAGTTGAACGTCCCTCTTTAGATAGTTAACCATAGTCCATCCCTTAAGAGTATAAATTTTCTCATGAGAAGACTCTACTTTTATTTTGGCCTCCACTATTCTCTAACTGTATTGTCCTAATTACATCAGTACTCCCCCAAAGTCCCAATAGCTAGGCAAACCTGCTTTAACAATCCTATCAAAATTGGTGTTGAAGGCATCCACAATCTTTGATGCCACCTCTAGGTATTCCTCAACCTTTACCGTATCTTCCCCCTTCTCTACAATGTTGGAGATCTCCATGGTAGCAGCTACTCTGTCCACCACATCTGTGGGCCTCAGTTCACTGAGTGGCCTCTAATTGACAAACTGAATGAATCTTTTCGCAATTTGGGAGTTCTTTTCTCCCTCTTCTTTGGATGACAGGACAAATCCTGCACAATCCTTGATAACGGTCCTCTGATTATGAAGTAAGGTTATGTATTCCCTGTGGTTCTTCATATATTAAATGATTTCATCCCAAACTAGTTTCTTGGATTGCATCAAGGACATATTTCCTATCGTCTTTGCCTTGAGATTAGAGCTCTCTTGATTTGGTGCATGTAGATTCTTGCCAAGTATTTCTGCATTTGTCCTGGAAGTATTCAACTTCTTCTCTTTCTGTTTCAAGATTTTATTGGAAACATCTATATCATTCTACACACGTTTAAGCTCCCTCTCGGAAAGTTGGAGCTCAGTGAGGGTCTTAGTGAGCTTTTTAGTTGGGTTGTAAGGGTCTTCAGGCACTATTACTGCACATCTATGTGAATCTATCATCTTTTGTAGCTCTTCTACCTACTTCTTAAGTGCCACTATTTCATTGTTCATGTCAATGAGCTCTTTGGCCAATATATTTTTTTCTTATTCTACATGTACAAGCTCCTTGGATTGGACATGCTCACTACTTGGCATATTCAACTTATGCCTCAGCTCTTGGATTTCCATTTCAGAGCTTTGAAAGAGAGCTTCAAAAGCAATCACATCTTTGGGATTCACTCCTAACTTCACGACTAACTCCTTGAAGCTCTCATTCTATATGTGGAGAGCCCTTGAGATGGCTCTCTCATTCTTCAACCTAGTTGTGGTATTTTCCAGTAGTGTTTCATTCTTGCTGATGGTCATTGCATTTTTGTTGATCTCGAAGTACATCATTACTCCAACCTTCTTGTGGAAGTTTATCTTACCTTTAAGAGGAACACTTGTTAGGTCCAATGAAACATCCAAGGCTTTAAACTATGAACCTCATGGAACATACTGTCTCAATGGATTTTGAAGTGAAAATTCATATGATTTCTTTCCAAATCCATAGCAGCGAATACTCTGGTCAGGTTTGGAACTAAGTGAGTTGTCATTTTTTGTTGCATATCCTCTCTCACCTTCTTATTTCTATCTTGAATGGTCTTTCGAGTATCCCATCTTGATCTAGTAGGAGTTGCACTTCCTTTTGCACCTAAGACATCTATCTTTGAAGAGGATGAGGCAGCGGCCTGTGATGGCTACTCTAAGTTCACTTGGAAACCTAGATGATCTAGACTTAACTCCACTAGCTTGGTTTCAAGTTCTTCTTCTGTCTCTTCGATCTTTCCCTTCTTCGCTGCTTGTACATCCTCCCTCTCTATATCTCCAGCCTAGTCCATGATCCTCTTTTGGGCTTTGTCCTCAACTATTGGAGGCTCGGTCTCCATTTCTCTATCTATAGGCCATGAATAAAAGTTAGTTTTCCATTCAATTTCATACGTATACTCAAGTTCATCCATCGAATCTTTCATCTTCTCACTCATTTGAGTAATGACACCATGATGATCATATTGCCAGACATATCCTAGATCAAAATTCATTTTCTTCAGTAATGATTTAGCTACCTTGAAGGCCTACCTGGAGTTGAAAACAAAAGGTTGAACAAGCTTTCCCAATTTGAACATATGTTCCTTCTTTGCAGGGTGCAGGTTTTAACCCCATACAGAAATTACCTGCATATGAACTCTAAAACACATAAAATAAACAATACGAGAGCATAACACATAAAACACATGTACACAGAGATTTTCCCCTGGATCCCAAAATCAAGACTACCAACTTGACTTTTCATTATGTTCCTTTCAATGTTATAATACATATTTATACATGCCGAAGCATACAATACCATGGACCAAAAATCATCATGTCCAAAACCATGGACCAAAAACTATTGCATCCAAAAAAATGTGTGAAAATCATACACAAAACCATAGGTGGGTCCGCCCAACCTAACATAGCTTCCAAAACCAAAATTTTCCAGGGCACTGCCCCGGACCCCATAGAGTGATACTGAACATCAATGTGCTTTGTATTTGAGTGATATGCAGGGTTCTTTGCCAAGAAAATTTCACTTTGGCTGTTACAGTCTATCCTTATAGCTCCCTGTACTAACCCCATACTTGAACACAATCTCTGCAACCAAACTGCTTCCTTGCTTGCATGAGTGGTTGCCATGTATTTTTCCTTTGTAGTTGATAGTGCAACTATAGATTGTTTCTTACTCATCCAACTGACTGCACCTCCAAATAGGTTAAACACATACCCACTTGTAGATTTTCTCTAATCCAAATCTCCAGCCCAGTCTGCATCAACAAAGCCATGAATATCCAACACTCTGTCTAAGCCTAGTCTTCCTTGGTAACACAAACCATAATCACTATTGCCAAACAAATACTTGAAAAACTGCTTCACTACAGTCCAATGCTCCTTTCCTGGTTTTGATATAAACCTGCTCAATACTCCCATTACATGTGCAATGATTGGTCTAATATAGACCATTGCATACATCAAGCTACCGACTGCACTTGCATATGGAACACGGGACATGTCCTCTTCCTCTTCTTCTGTCTTGGGACACTATTCAGCAGATAACTTTACACTTACATGAATAGGAACCTTCACTGGTTTATTATCCTGCATATTAAATCTCTACAATATTGTCTCGACATACTTCCTTTGGTTTAACCAGAGCTTCCTCTTTTCTCAATCTCTTCTAATTTCCATGCCCAAAATAAAGTTTGCAGCACCAAGATCTTTCATGTTGAATTTGGAGGACAATTTGGTCTTCAAATCTTGGATAATTTCTTTCTCATTTCCAACCAGCAACATATCATCCACATAGAAGACCAAATAAATAACACGGTCACCAATTAATTTAAAATACACAAAGTGATCTACTTTTCTTTTGGTGAAGCCAAGTCCCCATATAAATGTATCAAATTTCTGATACCACATATTTGGTGACTATTTTAACCCATACAGAGACTTCTTTAACTTGCATACTAGTTCTTTCTTACCCTTCACCACAAAGCCTTCAGGTTGCTTCATGTATGTTTCCTCTTCCAGATCCTCGTGAACAAATGTTGTCTTCACATCCATCTGTTCTACCTCAAAATCAAAAGCATTAGCAACAAATAAAGGTAATCTAATAGAAGTTACCTTGGCAACGGGAGAAAAAATATCACCAAAATCAATTCCCGACACCTGGGAATAACCTTTTGCTACCAACCAAGCTTTTTATTTCTACACCTTTCCTTCTACATTTGTCTTCTTCTTGAACACCCATTTGTTGCCAAAGGGTTTCCTTCCAGCCGGAAACTCCACTAGATCCCAAGCCTCACTTTTGTGCAAAGATGCCATTTCATCGACCAAGGCCTCTTTCCAGATTTTTCCATCCTCTGAATCTACTGCTTCCTTCACAGTTCTGGGATCATCATTAGTAGTAGATAAAGCAAAATTTGAACAGAAAGTAGATGGACTATACCTTTTTGGCTGCCTTCTTTCTCGAACTGATCTTCTCACACCCGGAGTTTGTGGCTCTTCATCTTCTAATTCCTCCTCTGTTGTAGAGTCTGATTCTTCCTCCTTTAGCTCAAACTCTATCTTCTTAGGTTCCTTTGGTTCGACTTCATGTTTAATAACATGTTTCACGTCTCTGAACACCACATCTCGAATGTACACAACATTCCTTGTTATTGGGTTCCAAAGCTTATAACCCTTTAAGCCATCCTTATATCGAATAAAGATGCACTTTTCAAATTTACTATCCAACTTTGTTTGTTTCTCCTTTGGAACATGTACATATGCATCACATCCAAATACCCTCAGATGTGAAAGAGAGGGTTTCTTACCAGTCCATACCTCTTGTGGAGTTTTATCCTCCAACGCTGATGAAGGTGATATGTTGACCAGGTAACATGATGTCTCCACTGCCTCTGCCAGAATTCCTGTCCTAACCTGGCACCACTAAGCATTCTTCTTGCCCTTTCCAGCAACTTCTTTTTCATTCTTTCTACAACTCCATTTTGCTGAGGTGTATATGGAGTAGTCTTCTACTGTGCTATACCACACTTCTTACAGAATTCTTCAAATTCCTTACTACAAAACTCTCCACCGTTATCTATCCTCGACACCTTTATCTTCTTCTCTGTCAAATTTCCACCAGAGCCTTGAATTTTTTAAACCTGTCAAAGACTTCAAATTTCTTCGTAAGGAAACATATCCATGTATTCCTTGACAAGTCATATATAAATGATACATAGTACACAAACTTACCCAATGATGGAACCTTCACAGGTCCAAACACATCACTATGCACAAGCTCTAATATATGTTTCGCCTTCCTACCACCAGAGGGGAAACTCACGTGATTCTACTTCACATATACACAATTTTCACAAAAATCAAAATCCGGAGAGCTATTACTCATACCTTCTACCATACCTTTACCATGAAGTATTCGAAGGCCCTTCTCTCCATTATCTCCAAGCCTTTGATGCCATAGCATGGTCTTCTCTCCAGAGACCACTAGAATTTTTTCTCCACTTTCAGGAACCATAGAAATGTTGCACCCATCAACAACAGTGCTACCTTGTAGCTTGTACAGAGTTCCAATCTGAACTCCCCGTATCAATACCAGTGCTCCCTAAACCATCTTGCAGGTATCCTTATCGAACATTGTATTTACACCTGCAACATCCAACTTGCTTACAAAAATCATATTTCTAGCGAATGCAGGAATATGCAGAACACCCGAAAGTGTTCTAACCCTTCCACCTTGCCACTTCAACTTTACCTTTCCATGACCAATGATTCTAGATTTCCTATCATCTCCTAAGAATACATCAACACCATTATATTTCTCATAATCACAAAAGCACTCTCTATGGGGAGTGAAAAGAAATGATGCACCTGAGTCAATCAACCATGCCTCATGATCTACATGTGTACTTGAAGAAGCCAAGTACACATCCCCACCTTCATCTGAGGTGGTTTTTGCCTCTGCAGAAGGAGCATCATCAGATCCATTTCCTTTATTAGGAGCTTTATATTTACAGTCCTTTTTGTAGCTCCCTTCTTTTCCACACTTCCATCACACCACCTTTATAGGCTTTCCTAGAAATTTAGATCTCCCTATAGATTTAGATCTCCCACTCGATGACTTATTTTTGTTCCTATTCTAGGACCCTCCTCATACAGACAAGGCATCACCATTCTGGCTATCCATATTTTTCTATCTCATCTCCTCCGTCAGCAAGGATGAGACTATTTCATCAAACTGCAAGGCATATGCATTGCTACCTATTGCAATAACTAGACTATCCCATGAATCTGGTAGAGAACACAACAAATTGATGCACTTATCTTCATCTGAAATTTTAATATCAATAGATGCTAACTGACTTACCACGGTATTAAATGCATTCAAATGCTTTGTCACCAAGTCTCCATCTTTCATCCTCACATTATACATCTTTTTCCGTAGGAATAGTTTATTCACCAGAGACTTAGATTGGTACAAAGTCCCTAACTTGTCCCACAAAGCCTTCGTCATAGCTTCCCCTGATACATTCAACAATACTAAATCTGAGACACACAATCGTATTGTACTCTTTTCCTTCTGATCCAACTTCTTCCATTCTTCATTGGACACTCCCATTGGTTTAGTACCCAGATCTACCGCAATCCACTAATCTTTATCCACCAACAGATCCTCCATCTTGAGTTTCCACAACTCAAAACTCTGACCATTAAATTTCTCGATCTCTATCTTTCCACTACTCGCCATCTTTTTTCACCACCAGAATTGATCTCGCAGATTTCCCACTGAACAGGGTCTACCATAGGCCTGAGCGAAACCCATCAGCAACAAAGATGTCCCCTTGAAACCAAAAAAACTCTGATACCAAATGTAGGTTTTAACCCCATACAGAAATTCCCTACATAAGAATTCTAAAACACATAAAATAAGCAATGCGAGATCATAACACATAAAACACATATACACAGAGATTTCCCCTAGATCCCAAAACTAGGACTACCAGCTTGATTTTTCATTATGTTCCTTTCAATGTTATAATTCATATTTATACATGCCGAAGCATCCAATACCATGGACCGAAAACCATCGCGTCCAAAAACATGTGCAGAAAAATCATGCACAAAACCATAGGTGGGTCTGCCCAACCTAAAATAGGTTACCTACACCCCTCAAACCCGATGTGATGCCCCTACTACGCAATCAGCACAACGAAGGGTGGGCTTTTCCCCCCTTCTAACCCCCCGTTAACTATGTTGGCTAGTCGTGGAAAGAATATAACACAACCCAATAGAGGGACAAAGTTGACTTGGTTCACGTTGAGACTCTGTCTAATAAATTATAAGGAAAATTTCCTCATAGGAATGAACATAGGTAGATGGTAAGGTTGAAGCTCACAACTACAAACCCTGTGTTGGCATTATGATTCTGGTATGGCTCTATGTTACAGATGTTGTACTTGATGGCAACACAGGCAATGCTCTAATCAGGCTCTCAAAATGTTGAAAATCAAGAGGTACGCAGGAGAATAGTTGAAAAGGCGCATACACGTAGGTACACCGTGAAGGGACTGCGGTCATACACGCAGGTCACCCGTGCATGAGGTGCGTACCCCCAGTGCACTTACTTCAAGGCAGAGAAGCGCGCTCACGTGGGGTTTCTTATGTTTGGCCCGTGGTATTTAGCCCGCCGTTCTTGATTCTATGGTTTTGGCCCGTGGTATTGTTTTATATTATTATTATTATTGAGCCCCATGTTTTTGGGCCCCTTGTATTGGTTATCTATGGTATTGATCCATGATTTTAGGAAGAGCTTGCCTATATAAAGCAAAGGAGATCACTTGCCTAAGTATCTTTTGCAAATTGAATATCTTAAGATCTGAAATATTAGGTTATCTATATAAAAGTGAAGTTGAAAGCGAATCTGTGAAGGGTGATCTCTCGAACGCATGAACAGATCTGAGCATCTGACTATCTGTGGCACACTGGGGGACTGCCAATTTGGCCCTAAATTAGAATTACGCAGGTGATTAACAGAACAAGTGTGTGGGTACGCAGATCAATTGATGAAACATTGCATGGGTACGCAGAGCAGAAGAAGGCGCAGTGCGTGGGTACACAGTGCGACAGAGGTTCAGGTGCGTAGGCACAGGGAAAGTACGCGGCGCTTCAGAAGCCGCAGGTGCGTAGGTACGCGGCGTGATAGTATCTGTGGGTGCGTGCCTACAGTAACAGTACGCAGAGCGATTGAAGAAACAATGCATGGGCACGCAGTGCAGCAGAAGGCTCTCTGCGGGTATACGCAGGGGAGCAGAAGGAGAAGTGCGTAGCCACGCAGGCCAGAGAAAGAAAAACTGCGTATTTGTCTTAAGATCTTTAGTTGACTGACTTTTCTCTGTTGATAAGGTGTTCTGGGTTTAGTCTACTGTTATTGTTGATCTGGTTACTGTAGTTGACTGGGTGATTCACTTGTACTTGATGATCTCTTGATGTTTATGGATCCAGTTTGAAAATTTATGAAAAGTGGTCCTTGAAAGAAAAGAAGTAGGGTGTTGTAGCTCCCTTCGAGGAGAGACTGGAAAAACGAGAGAGAGTTGTAGCTCTCTGCAGGTTGCAGCCAGTGTACTGGTAAAGGACTGCACCAGTACAAAACCATTGTAAAAGGAGTTTCTAATTTGAAAGAAGATAGAGACATATTGCAGCAGGTGGTTTTCACCCACATTGGGTTTCCACCTTACATCTGGTGTTCTTTGGTGTGACTATCTATTTTCTTTGTTCATGCTCATTATTTTATGGTACTGACATGCAAAAATAGTTCAAAGTATAACTAAGGAAGATTTATTAAAAGAACTTGATAATACTGATTCACCCCCCCCTCAGTATTATTTCCAACAATTGGTATCAAAGCCGGTTCTTCATAGAAGCTTGATCACTTGGAGGAAGATCATTCATCATGAGCAACTACGAGAGGGAAGCATCAATCAGGCCACCAATCTTTGATGGGACAAACTTCAATTATTGGAAGGTAAGAGTTACAACCTATCTTCAATCTCTTGGTACAGAAGTTTGGGATATCATAGATACAGGCTACACTTTTCCTTCAGCTACTCCTACAGATTCGGCTGAGAAGAAGAAATATGAAACAAATGCTAAAGTAGTCAATACTCTGCTAGGATGCTTATCTAAAACAAAATTCGTAAAGGTTATGCAATATAAATCCGCAAAGGAAATATGGGACAAGATTGTCTTGAGCTATGAAGGAGATGAACAGGTAAAGCGTGCTAAACTTCAAACCCTCAGGATTCAGTATGAGAATCTCAGAATGTATAATGATGAAAGTGTGGCTAACTATTTCCTTCGGGTAGATTAGATTGTTAATTGCATGAAAAACTTGGGTGAAGAAATAAAAGAGGCTATTGTGGTTGAAAAAGTTCTAAGATCATTGTCCCCCAAGTTTGAATCTAAAGTGTCTGCAATAGAAGAAAAGGAAAATCTACGAATTCTTACTATGTCTCAGCTACACAGAATTCTAACTGCTTATGAAATGAGAAAGGGAGGTCCATCAGACAGAAGAGAAGCTGCTTTCAAGGCTTCAGGCAAAGGAGACTATTATGAAGCAAGTCACGTGCCAGAAGAAGAAGAAGAAGAATCAAATTTTGTCATAAATCTTCAAAGGGGTACTGGAAGGTTCAGAGGTAAGTTACCTTTTAAATGCTTTGCTTGTGGAAGAGTAGGTCATTATGCCGCGAAATGTCCTTATAAGGATAAAGGAAAGGAACCTGCTAGATTGAACAAGAAACAGATTGCAAATAAGAAAAGCTACTACACTCATGAAGATAGTGATGGTCTATCAAATAGTGATGAAGATGAACGAGGTAATGACTATAAACTTTTAATGGCATTTGGAGATGATGATTACATGGATGCTATAGATGTGGATAGCTTTTATGAAGAAATTTCTAGACTCAAGACATGTATAGAAGAAAAGAATAGGATCATTGATACTCTACAACTTCAAATTGATGAAAAAGAAAAATATCCTGAAAAGTTAGAAGGTGAAATTGCTGGTCTTAGAAAAGAGATTGAGAAAACAAAGGCTATTAATCTTAAGTTTTTCAAAGGATCTGAAACTCTGGATGAGATCATCAATGTACAACGTTCTCCTCTAAACAAGACAGGTCTGGGCTATAGTGGAGAAACTTCTCAAGCATCCACCTCAAAGAGTTATCTTGATTCAGCAAGAAGGAATGAACAAAAGCACAATGGAGATCACCAGGTAAAACAGGGACCAATTACAAACAAAGACTATCAGGCAAATCAGGGGCAATCCGTCTTAAGGATGAACAAAAGCTACAACCAGCCACAGGTAAAATCCTCTCAATTTGCTTCAAGAATGAATGACAATAGAAATTACAATCGTTTGGCCGGAAGATTCGATAACCACAGAAGTTTCTTCAATGGACAATGCTTTTCTTGCCATAACTTTGGTCACAAAGCAGCTCAATGTGTTGCATATAAAACGATCATGACTAGAGAAGCTCAAAAACAAAGAAGTATGACCGGGATCACAAGAAGGACCTATAAAAACTTTTCGGTTCTTGAAAATGAAGTTGAATGCTCTACTTGCAATAACTTTGGTCATGAAGATTCTGAATGCAGGAGCAGGTTTCAACAGACAAAGGAACAAGCCTCAAGCACCAAAACATGGAGAATAAAGGAACCACAAACAGAAAGATGTGGAATAGCATTTTATGCAGAGGGACAGGAAAATCTATGGTACATTGACAGTGGATGTTCGAAGCATATGACAGGTGATAAAGAAAAACTTGAATCATATTCTGCTCTAGAAAAGGGAAAGAAAGTTTCTTTTGGAAATGATACTCCTGCAGCTATAAAAGGAAAAGGCACTGCTCAGTTAAAAGAAAAGGTAAAAGCTGGAAATGTTTTGTATGTTGATGGATTGAAACATAATCTTCTAAGTGTCAGCCAGATGTGTGATCAAGGAACCGAGGTGATATTTAGAACAAATGGATGTTTTGTTCGTGATCTTGATACAGGTAAAACGGTGATCAAAGGTAAAAGAACTCCAAATAATCTATACATATTTGAAGAAGGACAACAACAATGCTATCTAAGCAAGGATGATGAACGCTGGTTATGGCACCGAAGGTTGGGGCATCTAAGCTTTTCACAGATAAGGAAAGCATGCAAATATCAGGCAGTTCGCGGTCTTCCAGATATCAAAATTCCAGACAACACCATATGCAAATCATGTCAGTTTGGAAAGCAAACCAGAACTAACTTTCAAGAGAAGGAAGGATCAGCTAGCATGCCTCTTGAGCTTATACATACAGATGTATGTGGACCATTCAGGAAAAGGACACCTCGAGTGGAAGAATACTTGATATTATTCATTGACGATTTCTCCAGGTTTGTCTGGTTAGGACTTATGAAGCACAAAGATGAAGCATTCGAAAAATTCAAATCCTTTAAAGCCTTGGTTGAAAATGAATCAGGATACAAAATTAAGTGCCTCAGATCCGACAGAGGTGGGGAATTTACCTCAAATGAATTTTTTGATTTCTGTGAAGAACATGGGATAAGAAGGGAATTCTCTACAGCTAGAACCCCTCAGAAAAATGGAGTAGTGGAAAGAATGAACAGAACAGTCCAACAAATGGCTCGTGCTATGCTTGATGAGTCTGGAACTCCCACAACTTTCTGGGGTGAAGCTGCATATGTTGCGGTTGTTATTCTCAACAAAACAAATGTCCGGGTGAACAGCACTCAAACTCCTCATGAGCTCTAGTATGGTGAGACTCCTTCGGTAAAGCACTTCAAAATATTTGGGAGCAAATGCTATATTAAGAATACTAATGAGCAACTTGGCAAACTTGAACCTAGAGCAGATGAAGGCATTCTTCTTGGTTATTCTCCACACAGCAAAGCATACAAGTGCTATAATAAAAGACTTGGAAGAATTGTTGACAACATAGATGTAGTGGTTGATGAGAAGGGATACATTCCTAGGCAAGTAAATCATGAAGATATCAAAGAAGATGAAGACTACCCTCAAAGACAGAATGATGATGAAGAAGAACCTCAAGAAGAACCAGAGGAGCAGATAAGGATAGAAGAGAAGACTCCATCCAGATATGTTCAGAAGAATCATCTAGAATCTCAAATTTTGGGGCAGAAAGAAGCAGGTGTACAAACAAGAAGAACAGTTGCAGAAGATTCAAGCTATTTAACATTACTTTCTTCCACCGAACCACAAAATGTGAAAGAGGCATGCAAAGATGAATGTTGGGTGAAAGCAATGGATGAAGAACTTGAGCAGATAGAAAAGAACAACACTTGGGAGCTGGTTCCTAGACCAAAGGATAAGAACGTTATAGGGACAAAATGGATCTTCAAAAAAATTTGAATGAAAATGGAGAAGTAATTAGAAACAAGGCCAGACTTGTTTGTAAAGGGTATACGCAGCAAGAAGGAATAGATTTTGAAGAAACCTTTGCTCCTGTTGCAAGACTTGAGGCCATCCGAATGTTCCTTGCTCTCTCAAGCTTTCAAAACTTCAAAGTATTTCAAATGGATGTGAAATCAGCCTTTCTGAATGGAGACTTGGAAGAAGAAGTATACATTGAGTAGCCAGATGGTTTTATTCTTGGAAATGATCCAAATCTTGTATGCAGATTGAAAAAGGCTCTCTATGGTCTCAAACAAGCTCCAAGGGCTTGGTACTATCGCTTGGACAAATATCTTCATCAACAAGGTTTTTCAAAAGGATCAGCAGATAGCAATATTTATATAAAAGTTGAAGACGACAAAATGCTAATACTTGTTGTGTATGTAGATGACATTATCTTTGGGAGAAATGAAGAATCTATGAGTCAAAGCTTTGCCTTGGTAATGCAGAAAGAATTCAAAATGTCCTTGCTGGGAGAACTGACATATTTTCTTGGTTTGCAAATCCAACAAAAGGAAGGAGGGATCTTTTTGTCTCAAACCAAGTATCTCAAGCAGATTTTGAAAAAATTATGGCTTATGGTATCCTAGAGATACAGATCTCACACTTCATGCTTATACAGATGCAGATTGGGCAGGAAGCGTGGATGACAGGAAGAGCACAAGTGGTGGTGCGTTCTTTATGGGTTCCAGATTAGTATCTTGGTTCAGCAAGAAACAGAGTCTGATTGCCTTGTCTACAGCTGAAGCAGAATATGTTGCTGTTGCATCTTGCTGCACTCAACTCCTTTGGATGATGCAGACCTTGCAGGACTTTCAAATCACTTGTACACCACCTATCCCCATCTTATGTGATAACACAAGTGCAATCAGCATTTCAAAGAACCCAGTCATGCATTCAAAGACCAAGCACATACCAATCAAGTATCATTTTCTCCGGGAGCAAGTACTTGAACAAAAGGTCAAGTTGGAGTATGTTCCTTCTAAGGAGCAAGCTGCTGATATACTCACCAAACCATTGCCCAGGGAGACCTTTTAATACCTCAGGAAAAAGCTGGGGGTTGTTGATGCATCATCTTGTTGAATCTCTTCTGATGGTTGGATTGCGGATTGGTTGAAGATCGAATGGCACAGGTTCAAGGGGAGCATATAATGCATTGTTGGCATTATGGAGGACGTACAGAAGGAGATCATGGATGCTGGTCTGAATATTGCGCAATATGTCTCTATCTCTTTCATGGTCATTTATGGTGTTTATGGTTCTTCTTTGCAAATCTGGTACATATTCAGGGGGAGCATGTTCTTAGGGGGAGCATAACCCTTTGCCCTTGATGTCAAAGGGGGAGAATGACGTTGAAGATTTTTGAGGTTGCCATCAAGTCCAAAGGGGGAGATTGTTGGCAATATGATTCTTGTATGACTCTATGTTACAGATGTTGTACTTGATGGCAACACTGGCAATGCTCTGATCAGGCTCTCAAAATGTTGAAAATCAAGAGGTACGCAGGAGAATAGTTGAAAAGGTGCGTACACGCAGGTACACCGTGAAGGGACTGCGGTCATACACGCAGGTCACCCGTGCATGAGGTGCGTACCCCCAGTGCACTTACTTCAAGGCAGAGAAGCACGCTCACGTAGGGTTTCTTATGTTTGGCCCGTGGTATTTAGCCCGTCGTTCTTGATTCTATGGTTTTTGCTCGTGGTATTGTTTTATATTATTATTATTATTGAGCCCCATGTTTTTGGGCCCCTTGTATTGGTTATCTATGGTATTGATCCATGATTTTAGGAAGAGCTTGCCTATATAAAGCAAAGGAGATCACTTGGCTAAGTATCTTTTGCAAATTGAATATCTTAAGATCTGAAATATTGGGTTATCTATATAAAAGTGAAGTTGAAAGCGAATCTGTGAAGGGTGATCTCTCGAGCGCATGAACAGATCTGAGCATCTGACTATCTGTGGCACACTGGGGGACTGCCAATTCGGCCCTAAATCAGAAGTACGCAGGTGATTAACAGAACAAGTGCGTGGGTACGCAGATCGATTGATGAAACAGTGTGTGGGTACGCAGAGCAGAAGAAGGTGCAGTGCGTGGGTACGCAGCGCGACAGAGGTTCAGGTGCATAGGCACAGGGAAAGTACGCGACGCTTCAGAAGCCGCAGGTGCGTAGGTACGTGGCGCGATAGTGTCTGTGGGTGCGTGCCTACAGTAACAGTACGCAGAGCGATTGAAGAAACAGTTTGTGGGCACGCGGTGTAGCGGAAGGTTCTCTGCGGGTATACGCAGGGGAGTAGAAGGAGAAGTGCGTAGCCACGTAGGCCAGAGAAAGAAAAACTACGTATTTGTCTTAAGATCTTTAATTGATTGACTTTTCTCTATTGATAAGGTGTTTTGGTTTAGTCTACTGTTATTGTTGATCTGGTTACTGCAGTTGACTGGGTGATTTATTTGTACTTGATGATCTCTTGATGTTTATGGATCCAGTTTGAAAATTTATGAAAAGTGGTCCTTGAAAGAAAAGAAGTAGGGTGTTGTAGCTCCCTTCGAGGAGAGACTGGAAAAACGAGAGAGAGTTGTAGCTCTCTGCAGGTTGCAGCCTGCGTACTGGTAAAGGACTACACCAGTACAAAACCATTGTAAAAGGAGTTTCTAATTTGAAAGAAGATAGAGACATATTGCAGCAGGTGGTTTTCACCCACATTGGGTTTCCACCTTACATCTGGTGTTCTTTGGTGTGACTATCTGTTTTCTTTGTTCATGCTCATTATTTTATGGTACTGACATGCAAAAATAATTCAAAGTATAACTAAGGAAGATTTATTAAAAGAACTTGATAATACTGATTCACCCCCCCTCTCAGTGTTATTTCCAACACCCTGATCTCAATGTGATCCTCGAAAAGGTATCGTTCCCCTACCCTGGTATATTTGGTGAGATGGAGAAGCTATGTTTGCTGGGGGAGAACTCTGGGGGGAGGAAAACCATGAATAATCTTGTATGAGATGGCCATATAGGTGGATGTGAATTGAGAGTAGCCATCAACATCTGGCCTCTTTCTAACATCAATGTCCCATTCAAAAAAAAACTTCCTCTACTTGTTTCCATCCACCAAGCTGAGGTTCAAGCACTCAAACTCATCCACATGGGTATAAAGAAACATGTAGAACAAAAAATAATAGTACCTAAAGTAGGATGTAGTTGAAGAATGGAGTAACTGAAACCTTATGGCCTCAGCTACGTAGGTTTGAATATCAAATAAGTGGTCAGGATGCATCACTTGTCTTAAAAACCCCAAGGTGGCTTGATTGGATATGTTGGTATCATAATTGTCAAACATATGGGAAATTAGAGACATGATGGATTGGATAGGTTCAACAGAGATGGTCATAGGGAAGTAGCCAATTATGGGCAAGTTGTTGGTGCACTAAGTTTTCATATTACAAGTAATCTCAACACCTATATTCATTATTAACCCAGGGAAAGTCTTTTTATTTCAAGAGTGTCAGCACTATATATGAAGTGAATTCATAGCTCAATCTATGTTGGAATCATTGCAATTGCTAATGTCTATTTAACCAAATTCAATCCAAACACTTCTGAAAGGAATTCATAGCACACTTTCGAAGCTACTTAATCTATTTTACAAGCAACTGAATCAGAATGAAAATGGAAAGAATCACACTTGATAATCTAACTTGTATTAAAACCTACTCATTTAACATGAAGGAAAGCTATGATAATTGAACAAAAAATAACCATATAACATCTCATGGAAAGCAATCCCTCTAGCTTTGAAATCTATGATAGCGGTACCTTAGAATGAACAACAATATGAAATGAACATAACCAATTTGAGAAATAACATCACACATATAGCATAACCATTTCAATAAAGAGCATCACGCATATATCATCACACGGCTAAATCTAGAACCTTGACTAAACAATAATGCAAATCAGAATCATCAATCCTCACAGTAATCAGAATGATACTAACTTTACAAACTAATAATAATAAACAGTGAAGAATAAACATAAATAATTATAACAAAGTTGGAGTAGTAGATCTTCTATTGACCGTGCCAAAAGTCTCTATAAGTCCCCGTTGTTAGATACTCAAAATATGATTATAAATTAAACGCAGTCTTCTTCATTAAAATTAATAACAGAGTTACAACATCACCATGATGAAAGTATTATATGTCCAAAAATAATAGTTACAATCTGTGAATTCCTAAACTAGTTGTTCAACTCGCCTTATAGCTTTATATAACATTTCGGAAGGTAAATAGACAAAAGTGAATCCTGATCTTGAGGATTTTGCAATACTCGATCTAATCTCATCATAGAATAGAATTGGTCCTCCTAGTATTCTGCTTTCTTCCATGCTCAGGACACTATCTCTTTTCCTTTACTGGTTGCTACTATCCTGTCGATTGAACAACTATCGTCCAATCCACGTCCCTGCATACCAAGATAATGAAAGTCAATTTTCTATGCCCAAATTTATCTAATTTGTTACTAATCGATTTTACTCAACTTCTGTTGTTGTTTCCTCTATTTTGATCCATAAAACAAAGATAAACATATGAATACAAATGCTATATTAGGCTTTTTACGAGGAGAAAACATATCTTTTTCTCGTCCCAACATATTTCCCATCTTACCTTATTGCATGTCCTCATTCAATTAGATTTTCAAGGTGTAATTGAGTTAAGCAATAGGTTGGGTATACTTCCTCCTTGTATACTATTTTTCTTTTTAAACACTATGAAAGCCTGGTTCACTTCTTGATCTGTCAAGTTATAATCATTACAGTACCCATCTGGAGGATACCAGATAATTGGCCTTCTATATCAGCACCCTATCCAGTTAGGGTCCAGGCTTAAGACCATGTTGTTTTACTTATGTAAGAGAGTGGAGGCAACTTTGAAATTCCTAAATCCAATTGGCTCTCTGTTCCTGATAGTATTGTTGCAGGCTTCCCATCTCTGCCTGGCTGTAGATAAATATTCTTATTTGATTTCTTGGAAGTAATCTTTCCTAGCTTGTATAATGTCTGTGTGCAACAGTCCTAATTTTCCCACAACACCTGTTCATTTCATAAATTGTTTTTGCTGGACAGAGAGGTGCGGGGGTTTTGTAGGCTCTCCCCTGACCCAAAGGCCTATGCCATATTCCCATTTTCTAAAAGTATTATGGACCTTGGCCCATTTGATTTGGTTAGTGGCAAAGGAAAGAAAGGCTTTGAATTGTATATCCCCTATGAAGGGGCCATAATTGATGTCTAAGTCATCTTCTAAAAATAAATTATGCATGTACAATTCACACAGGAGGCATTGTACTTGTTCGTTCTGATCCTTGAAACACTTAACGAAATCTAGGGTGGTCTTAATTTCTACTAACTTGCCATCTTTAACAGGTTTTACTTTCAATAGGAGATATCTCTCTAGTAAGAATAGTAGGTAGTTGGTAGCAGAAGCTCAACATGACAGGGCATCTGAATAAATAGAGAAAATAGTCTCCAATTGCTCTTTAGATTTCTGCAACTTGACCTATGCTTTTTCAACATTTTTTTTCATCCTTATAATTTTCAAAAGTTTCATCCTTTGTGACCATAAGTGCCTCAAATTTCTTTCATAATTCTTAGTGTACTCGCAAGGACAGTACTTCCTCTTTATGTCGAGTCAATTCCTCCTGAGTTTTGACTAGCTCATTTTGCAATTTGCTAATGACCGCTTCCCTTACCAAGGGAATGTAGGCATGCATCTCATCTATCTGGACCTCATCACCCTATGTTTCCATTGGGTTAGTCTGAATAGCAGCCTCAACCTCTTCTCTAATCATGCAAAAATTAGCTTGGTTGTTTTCTATAGTATCATTTTGGATGGCAACATCAACAGTAGGGAATTCCATTTGAGTTTCCAGTTGGAAAACACAAGGATCCTCTATCTGCATTCCACTATCTTCTAAAATGCATGGCTCTGTTTCGGTTTCTTTTGAATAAAACAACAAGGTCTCAGTTTGGATTTCATCATCTTCCCCAAGGCAATATTTAGTTTGGGTCCCTGTGGTCTCCAATTCTGCTTTTACCTTCTTAACCCTAAATGCTTCCTTCAACCATTGCCTTAGCTGCTTAATTGTTTTCTTTTGCCTCTTATATTTCTTGAACAATTTCCTGAGTCTCTCCTTGTATGTTTTTCTTTTTTTGATGCTCCTGACCTGTAGTGGCACGACTGTATTTACTTCACGTCCTTGTTTAGGTGGAATTGTATCAAGACCAGGATGGGGTTCTAATGGGACCATGTCCCCCGATGGATTTTCACCTTATAGGTATCTATCTCCATGATCTTCCATCTCAGGACACCCCAATGGAATGATGTCTCCTAAGAAATTATCATTTTCAAGGTCTACTTCAAGGTGGGCCTCGTCCTCTAGGAACTTCATAAAACAAGTGCTCCCTCATTGACTTTCACCTTCAAGGGTTTCTTTTGTAGGGTTTTCCGTAGCTGGTGATTCTAGTGGACTATTAGCTTTTGCTTGATTTCCTTCCCTAATGGTTTCCTATAAATGCATTTCTACTTCAAGGGGCTCCCCCATAGGAGGAACTGGTTCCCTCTGTTCTTCCACATTATTAGTAAACAAGAGGGTTTCATGATGACCAAGACTGCCAGTACAGGCAAACTGGTTGGGGTCATAATTATGCCATTAAGAATTCCTGGATTGCTCCTTTCTTCACCAAATATCCCCATGTTTTCCAGCACTCAGGAAACCTCTTCTTCATAGTCCTGCAGAGAGACATCTTGTGGACTTGGAGGGGGTATGTGAGATGGCCCTGCCCCATCTATTTGAACTGGGGTGTGTTGTTGTGACTTTACCCTTGCAGAGCATCTTTGCTTTGTTGGGCCCGAGGCCAAAGGGGGAATTTTCCTTTTCTATGTCCTTTTCGGACCTATCACTCTTGGCCCTCATTGTTCAATTGTTGGGTTTTCTATAGGTGGGGCCAGAGTAGGATTCACAAGGTTATCCCAGGTTGGTGGTTGCTAGGCCAGTCTATGAGTGATTATTAGTTTGATTAGCCCATAATGGCTGATGACTGTATGTGGGTACTTTTATTTTCTGACCCGTTGGGAAACATCATGCTATATAGAATTTAAATAAAATGGTAGGTTAACTGTAATTTTCTGTTTTAAAATGGCTAATAGTTTGAGTTGGGGAGGTTTTACCACATCTTGTCATTCGTTGGACGGGATGTACCTCTTCACAATGGCTACCAATTCGTGCCATGGCTACCTAAAATTTGTATGGTGAAATCCTTTCCATTTTTGCACCAATTCCTCATCTAGATCCTAAAATACTATGACGACTTCCTGTAGAAGAACATGTTTGTCTGTCCATATTGTTCCTTCTGCTAGTAGTCCAATGACTTAGGTATGATTTTTTCAAAGATCGTTAGGTTCTTTCCTCTCACCATTGTGTGGCTATTCTACAAATTCTATAGAAATTCCAGTGTCACCTCCTCGTGAAATCCCTGTAATCTGGTCAAATATTGTGACCAATCGACGTTCAATAATTTCTCGAGCCTGGTATGATACCTTGAGCACTGTGGGTTCATTTCGAATGGCCCTTCCTCCCATGGCTGCCATTTTTCTATGGTTGGTTCACTTGCATGCACTTCTCTCACTCTTTCATAGTTTGGAACAACAACAGAGAACGTTAAAGCTTTTGATAGGAGAATGACGTTGTTTTGAGAATTAATATCACAGACAATAAATTCATTTGTCTCATCAACAATATTTGATGTAGGATCATAATCAATTCACATGATGTCCATAATGGTTTCCTTTTTTCCTTCAATCAGAAATGGTTTGATAATTATTACACATACACATTCATCATGCAGTCCTTTAACTGGAAATCAGCTTAACAATCATCACATAGCTATCCATAAATTGTCACACATGTTGTTCATATGAAGACCATCCCCCCTCCAATCAGAAGAGGGCATCCATGTCTGCCAAGCATGGGAAAAACAAGAGAAAGCATCTGTAAATCATAAATGCAAGCAACCAATCAATAAAATCAGTGTAGTATATGACAACAACAATCAAAGTAGTACATGTCAACAGATTTGAAATGCCTATAAATTAAAACAGAGATTTAAACCATTATGTCAAAAAATTTTTACCTATCAAACGCATGATCAGCAGTAACTATTAATGACTGCCATTAAAGTGATTGGACAAATATGATATAATGGATATATGATATAAGTTGCCATGCATGTTGGCTTTTTAGGAATGATGTTCAAAAGGGAAATTTTCCTTTAGAAACAAGTCCATTGGTGGTAATAGGATAAAGAGAATTTGGGAGTGTCATATAGTACTTCAATACCACAAGCAGAGCCACTGCTGCCAGCAGGTGTCCATAGCCTCGACAAGGTTGCTTTTTAACCCTTCAAATGAGCCAGAGTCCTCCCTTTGATTTTTAGATGATTCTCCCTTTTCTTGTTATAAAGATACCACTATGCTAGCATGGTAACCATATAATCATAGTGCCATTCACCAAGATATATAAAGTGGTCAGGTTGTCTCATGATGAGACCCCCTGTCCCTCTGATAGTTTTAATCATCAAGAAGGTCATTACCTTGGTTTGGTGGCCAAAATGGAATGTCACCCATTACATCCTTATGATCATGGTAGGCTAGCTCGTACTGAGACCCCCTATTCTCTTTAAGACAATGTTTTTTGCATTTTCATATTTCTATATTTTCATATTTTGATGCTTTTATTGTAAAAAGAGGGAGGCTCATTTACTCATTAAGAGTAAGGGATGGTGTAAGAAGTAAAAAAAATGCAAAAGAAAGTTATACTTTTACCCCCATATCATCATATCAAAGGGATTTACCCATTTGAAAGTGTGAAATATAAACCAACATGGTATTAAAATAATAAAGCATTTTATGATGTGTCAAAAGGGAAGATATTCAGCCAATCATTATAGAGATGCACCATATCAGCTTTTGAATGAAGATAACCATCAAAAAGTTTCATGTTAGGTCCCTATAATACTAGTGATTCCCCCATTACTATTGTCGTTGTATCCCTTATTAATATAGTTGTGCCCCTATTGTCCCCATATTATTATTGTGCCCCATAGAATCCATCTATTGTTATTTTTGTGCCTTTATATTATTATTGTTAGGTCAGATTGGTTATACTGTGACCCCTTAGACTCCTATATATAAAAAGGAAGTTTTTTCATTTGAATCATCCAAGAATTGTTCATTTCTGTAATTTAAAGGAGGTTGCCCCCTTGAAGAGGCTGAATTATAAGGCGTTGATCTATCTCTTCTATCTTTTCGTGAGCTGGTTTCATAACATTTGGTATTAGAGCTTTGGATTCTAGGGTTTCGCTGTTCCAAACAAGTGATCGTGGAATTTGCACTATAATTTTTTTTATGCAACGTTTCAGATGCTAAAAATAAAACCCATTTGGAATTAAACCATTCTAAACCTCGGATCTGAATTTCAAAGCTTTTCACGCTATATTTACGGAGATATGATCTGAGGAAGTTGGAATTTTTGCAGACTCCCGAATTACATTCCAAACAGGTGACCTGGGGAAAATCGTCATAACTTTTGTTTTGAGCATCATATTGAAATTTCATAAGAAGGTACAGAAATCACATGGACTACAGTTTCCTATATATGTTATTCAGATCCTAAAGTTAAAACAGTGACACATGGCACTTCATACAAGTTCGCTCTTCTGAAAAGGTATATAATCAGGTCAGCTTGGGAGATTGTGCATAACTATTTCTTAGAGAATCTAAATTTGATCAAACTGGTGGCATTGGAAAGAGGATGTAGAGGTCTACTTCAGGTCAAAATTTTAGAACTAGAAGATCTGAAATTACAGAGATACATTAGATGCAATATTGAGCTCCTACAAAGTGAAAAAAGGTGTGTAGAATTTTTAAAATTTTTTGCATAAGCCTGGTTTGAAAAATTAGTTTGAAGGAATTCAAAGGGCATAGTGAAGAATTATTTTCAGTAATTGATGCCCCGAAGAAAGAAAATGGAAACACCTAGTAAGCAACCTGAAAGCTCTAGCACGACTCATGAAGAAGAGGAAGAAATGTCACATGATATATCAAAATTACAAGACCAAGTGCAACAAATGTCACTCGCACAAAAAGTAACAGAATCTAATATGGATGGTTTAAATAAATATATAAAAGCTAAGATTAATGGTTTACAGAAAGACATGGAAGATAAGATGGATGGTTTAAAGAAAGGCGTAGAAGCTAATATGAATGACATGGAAGCTAAGATGGATGATTTGAAGATAGATTTGAAGACAGATTTGAAGATAGGCATGGAAGATTTGAAGACAAAATTGACAAAGTTTCTACAAGAAATGCTTACTAATAACGAAAGGTTAGTAAAGGAAACTCATGATGAAAACAAAATAAATGTTAATCATGATTTCATAAACTCTAATGTTGGATCGAAGAACCACCATGTTCCAAAGATCGATATGAGGAAGTTTGATGGCAAGGATCTCGGAACATGGACACTACAGATGGAGCAATTTTTCGATCTCCATAATGTGAAAAACACACAAAAGGTACATATTGCAACTTTATATTTGGAACCAAATCAGTTTATATGGTATCGATGGCTTTTCTCTCATAAACGAATTGTCACTTGGGCAATTTTTACCGAAGAAATCACAACACATTATGAGGATACAAAAAGCAACACTTTTTTTAGCCAATTGATAAATCTCAAACAAAAGGGTTCAATTATGGAGCACATTGAGGACTTCCAAAAATTGAACATAAGGGTAAAAGATATTCCAGAGGAGCATAGGATTGATGTGTTCATAGGGACTTTAAAGGATAATATCCAACATGAGGTTCGCCTTTGGGAACCTGATTCATTGGAGAAGGCATTTAGGTTAGCAAAAAAAAATGGAAAGTAAAATTATGGCAACCAAGAAGCCTACCACTCACAACTATAAAGATGGAAGTGTTGTTTCCCCTAGCCTTCCACAACCTACAAGGTTGATACAACACAATTGAAAGAAAAAATAGAAAAAGGGCTTTGTTATATTTGTGATCACAAATACACTAAAGGTCATACGTGTGCTGAGAATAAATTATTCTACATAGATTGTGAAGAGGAGGAAGAAGAAGAATAAGACATGTCAAAAGAAGAGGATATACTCTAGGAACAAACCCTAGATAAAGAAGAAATGAATCCGACCATATCTTGTAATGCATTGGTTGGAATTACCACTCCTCAAACTATAGAGATAGAGAGACATATCAAGAAGAAAAAGGTAATATTGTTGATTGATTTGGGAAGTACCCATAATTTTATTCATTGTAAGATAGCAAAAGAATTGAATTGCTTCCTATATCCAGCACTAGAGTGTCAAGTGATGGTTGCAAGTGGAGGAACCATAAATTCATCTGGAAAGTGCCATAATATCAAGCTATCCATGGGAGAATATGTATTGAATATCCTAATGCTTTCTTTTCCAATTGGTGGTGCTGATGTTGTACTAGGAGTCCAATGGCTACAATCCTTGGGTACAATAGCTTTTAATTTTCAAGAACTTTTCATGAAATTTTTTTCAGAAGGAAAGGAAGTTGAATTAAGGGGTATTGCAGTGAAACTAGGAATGATAATCATCTCTAAAAGTATGACAAAGCTTCTAAAGAAGGAACAACGAGGTGTAATTGCACAATTATGTTTACTAGAGGTTCCCACATCGAAATCATCTATTTCTCCAGATCTCCAAAAAGTCTTGGACAATCATTCCAAGGTATTTCAGACTCCCAAAGGTCTCCCACCTATTCGTGATCATGATCATGCTATTCATTTGATTCCAGGAAGTGTTCCTCCAAACATCAGGCCATACATATATCCCTATGCCAAAAAGAGTGAAATTGAACGTATGGTTGCAGAAATGCTAGAGGGTGGTATAATTCAACCTAGTCAAAGTTTTGTCTCTACTCCAGTAGTATTGGTGCACAAGAAGGATGGATCATGGCACATGTGTTCGAATTATAGGGAGCTCAATAAGCTCACTATTGAAGATAAATTTCCCATTCCTGTCATTGATGAATTATTGGATGAATTGCATGGATCAATTTACTTCACCAAGTTGGATCTTTGTTCAGGATATCACCAAATCAGAATGAACAGTGAAGACATTCTAAAAGCAACATTTATAACTCATGAGGGTCATTATGAATTTTTCGCCATGCCTTTTGGGCTTACCAATGCACCTTCTTCATTTTAAGGTTTGATGAATTCCATTTTCAAGCCCTTCCTTAGAAAATTTGTGTTAGTATTTTTTGATGATATATTAATCTACATCAAGTCTTGGAATGATCATGTTGAACATGTTGACAGGGTGCTCAAACTATTGGAGGAGAAACTGTTATATGCAAAAAACTCCAAATGTTTCTTTCGAGTACAAGAGGTGGAATATCTGGTTCATGTTGTATCTCATGAAAGTGTTAAGGTAGACCCTAGAAAAATTAAAGCCATTAAGGAATGGAAACTCCCCACATCCATAAAGCATCTGCGAGGATTTCTTGGGTTGACAGGGTATTATCACAAGTTTGTTCATAATTATGGGAGAATAGCAGAACCTTTAACAACATTATTGAAGAAAGATTCATTTTCATGGACTCTAGAAGCAACAAAGGCCTTCGAACATCTTAAAAGAGGAAATGTGCCAAGCACCAGTCTTAGCTACACTGGACTTCACAAAAACCTTTATTATGGAATGTGATGCTTCAGGAAATGGAATTGTTGTTGTTTTAATGCAAGATGAAAGACCATTGCTTTCAAAATTCATCCAATCAAGTGAAAGTATTACAAAAATTTATTTATGAGAAGGAAATGTTGGCAAGACTACATTCACTTAAGAAATGGCGACCCTACCTAATGGGAATACACTTCAAGGTAAAAATGGATCATGATAGTCTTAAATACTTTTTAGAACAAAGATCATCCTCTAAAGAGCAACAAAAATGGGTCATGAAGGTGTTGGGTTATGACTTTGAAATCATCTATAAAAAAAGGGAAGAAAAATGTTCTGGGCGATGTACTCTCAAGAAAGGATGAGGATGTGGAAGCATTTTTGTGCACCATTTCTATTATCCAACCAGATTGGATAAACGAACCAAGGGAGGAATGGAAGAATGATGAATAAGTGTGGGCACTCATTCAAAAATTACAATAAGATCCCAGTACATCTAATACATTTATCTGGAAAAATGATTCGTTATGGTACAAAGATCGCTTATACCTATGTAAGAATTCGCAACTCAGACAAAAGATTCTTATGGAATTGCACAATTCTCCCTTAAGAGGGCACTCAAGATTTTAAAAAACTTACCACAGGGTTAAGAAGGAATTTTTTTGGGATGGCCTTAAATCAGATATTCAAAAGTTTGTGGCGGAATGTTTGGTTTACCAACAAAATAAAGTTGAAACCATTAATACCCCAAGTCTATTAAAACCTTTATCCATTCCAAGCCAACGTTAGGAGGAGGTTTCAATGGATTTTATCACATGTTTACCCAAGTCCGAAGGAAAGAGTGTCATCGTGGTGGTAGTTGATAGACTTACCAAGTATGCACACTTTTGTGCATTATCACATCCATTTAAAGCCAATACAATTTCTACTGCATTTATGGAAACAATTCAAAAGTTACATGGAAACCTAAAGATTATTGTAAGCGACAGAGATCCCATTTTCACTGCAAATTTTTGGACAGAATTATTTTCTTGTCTCGGTACTCAATTAGCTCATAGCTCATCTTATCATCCTCAATCTAATGGGAAAACTGAGATAGTAAACAAATGTTTGGAAGGATATCTTCATTTCTTTGTATCTGATAAACAGACACAATGGGTCAAATGGTTGCCTTTGGCTTAATGGTGGTATAATGATTCCTTCCATACTACAACAGAAATAACCCCATTTATGGAACTTTATGGATATCATCCACCATCAATCACATCTTATTTAAGTGAAAATTCTAAGGTTCAAGCAATGGAACATCACATCAAGCATCAACAACAAGTTCTCCAACCCTTAAAGGATAACCTCACATTGGTGCAGAATAGAATGAAACAATAGGCATATCAACAACGCAATGAAATAAGTTTTGATGTAGGTGACTGGGTATTCCTACAACTACAACCATATAAACAAATGTCCTTCAAGCAAGCCAAGAAGGATAATAAGTTATCACCAAAGTATTATGGTCCATACAAGTGTTGAAAAATATTGGTACTATGGCATACAAATTGGAGCTTCCCACAGCTTTCCTAGTGCACCCAGTTTTCCATGTTTCATGTTTAAAGAAGGTTATAGGTGACAAGTTCCCAGTTCAAACAATATTGCTAGAACTTGATGAGGAAGGAAAAATCATATTGGAACCGGAAGTAGTCACAGAAACAAGAACTCGACAGCTACGAAATCGATCAACTTCAGAGTATCTCATCAAGTGGAAGAACTTATCCGCTAAAGATTCCACATGGCAGGATGAGAATTTTATATAAAAGCATCCAAAACTACTCAAGCATTGAGGACAACACTTTTCGGAAGGAGAGGGGCATGTTAGGCCCCTATAATACTAGTGCCGCCCCCCCCCCCCCCCCCCCCCTGCCCCCCATTACTATTGTCATTGTATCCCTTATATTTATTATTGTGCCCCTATTGTCCCCATATTGTTATTAGTATGTCCCATAGAAACCAACTATTGTTAGTTTTTGTGCCCTTACGTTATTACTGTTATGTTGGCTTGATTATATTATGACCCCTTAGACTCCTATATATAGAAGGTAGGTTTAGTCATTTGTATCATCGAAGAAGTTTTCATTTGTGTAATGTAAAGGAGGTTTCCCCCTCAAAGAGGCTGAATTCTAAGGCGTTGATCTATCTTTTATATCTTTTTGTAAGCTGGTTTCCTAACATTGGCTCCAACTGGGGATACTGTATTTGACACAATGCATTGAGAACCTATATATTAGTGCCTTACTCCTTGGGCATGGAGCCATTTAATTCAGAATTTCATAAAAAAGAAATAAAAATAGTAAGAAAAGAGTATTAATGGTTATTTACAAATGGCTCACCAATATTTGTAATGAATCAGAGTGGAACCTTTCACTGTTGGAAGTAAATCTTGAGACACTTCCCATTGAAAATCATGCCAAGCACTTCTCTTTCTAGGTTCTCCAGCAGGAAGGTGTTATTCCCTTTTTCCTTAGAAATCTTGAAATTCCCAAACCGAAGGGTATGAAACTTCCTATGCTTTCCATTGTCTTCCCTCCTGACATCCCAACTCAGTACTAAGTCTCTTAGTTGTAGATATTTGTATATTTCCTTTATTTCAAAGAAGGAATTCATTTTTTATTGATAATAGATTAGATTCAGATTCACTTGTTCTCTATTATTCTCTTATAGTTCCACCAATTAATTTATCCTTCTAGTCAAACAATTTGGCTCCTCCTCAAGGTCTTTCAAGATTTTAGCCACTGGCATGGCCAGATGTATGGGAAAAATCATTTCCTTTCCATAAACCAACTCAAAATGGGATTTTCCAATAGCTCTCTTAGTGGTAACCATGTTGGCCCATAAGAAAAATTTTAGTTGTGAGTCCCAGTTCCTCTGATTTTTTGATACTATTTTCTTTAGAATCCTCACCAAATTTTTATTTGAGGATTCAACCAATCGATTGCCATGTGGGTAATATGTGGTGGGGTGGCCTAATAAAATGTTACATTCTTGACAAAAATCTATAAAGTTGGAGGACTTGAACACCTGAGCATTTTCAATAACAACCTTCTTAGGGCAGCCAAATATGGCAAGGATGTTTTGCTTCATGAATTTAAAGACCACTACATCAGGTGCATTCCTAGATGGGGTGGATTCTACCCACTTAGTGAAGTAATCAATGGTTTTCAGTATCCACCTATGCTGACCGCTGGAGGGAGGGTGTATTTCACCAGTTAAGTCTAACCCCCAATGTCTGAAAGGTTTCTCAAAAAAATCATGGATTAGAGGAATAGATGTCAATTTTTATTTTCAGTAAACTTTTGGCACTTCTCAAAGCCCCTAACATAAGTATGTACCCCACCAAATAGTTTGCATCAATAAAAACCTGCTTTAAGGATCTTATGTGTTGTATCCCTCCAAATATAATTTCCTCCATAAACAAAATTATTAAATTCATCCATTACTTTGTAGATTTCCTCCTCGACCAAACAAAAAATAAAAATCCCCATAGGATTCCATTACAATTGACGATTTGAGATAGAAATTTTTTGGGCTTGGAAGCTCAGAGCCCTGTGTTTAATCTTATCAAAATTCACTGGGCACCTCAGAAAAAGCAGATAATGCACAATGTTTGTATGTCATGGAGGCACAACATACTTAATTTGAATTCTCCGTGTTAATGTTTCAACCTCTTGTTGTTGTTCCAAATTTCCACTTTCTCCATCTCCTCTTGCTAGTAAATTTATTCCCAATGCTTGGCAATTTTCCTGAGATAGGATTTTAGCTAGCCCATGTCTCTTGATGAGCTTGGCAGGTTTGATATCCATGTCATACTCCTGAAATTTAGTAATCGATTTTCCTCTCTTCCCACCACTATCACCCTAAACTAGAATGTGTTTTACTGCTATTGTAAGAACATAAGAAGTTATGTTTGATTGTAGGACATAAATTATGAAAGACTTCATGGATTTGACCAGGAAATAAGCATACTTCTCCAGAAATCTATACTTTAGATCAACATCTTGTAGCACCTAACTAAAGAATGTTATTGGTTTCTCATGCCCTTCGCTATTTTTATGCAATAAGAGATCATCCATTATGTGAGGTGAAGCAAAAGAAAAAATGAAAAATGGTTTCTCATAATTTGGACTAACTAACGCATGAGCTTCTACAAAATCCCTTTTAATTACGGAGAATGATTTACGAGACTAAACAATCCATTTCACTTCTTTATCTTTCTTTTGCATCTCTATGATCTCTTTGACTATCTCAGCATAGTTAGGTATGAATATCTTTAATAAGATGATTATGCCCAAGAAAACATGAATCTCCTTCGTATTTCTTGGAAATGAGATGTTCTTGATATATTCCATCCCATTGGCATCAATCTTTACTCCCTCCTTTTCCACTATGTGCCCTAACAACTTTCTATCACTTAAAGCGAACTATGATTGTTTAGGATTCAAGGATATGCCATATTTTTTTTCATTTCTCAAAACTGCGACACAGGTGTTTGATGTGTTCCACTTATGTTTTTAAAAATACAATGATATCATCTAAGTAAATTACTACAAACTTGCATTTTTTTCCCCACAAAATATATATCCATGGCTCTCTAGAAGTGGCCCCTGCATCTATGAGGCCAAAAGGCATTCTAGCATACATAAACATTCCCAAGGGGTGGTAAAAGCATTTTTCTTTTGATCTTCCAGATGGAAAACTACCTTATTGTATGTAGAAAAACCATCCATCATTGACATCTAGGTAGATCCCACTACATTCTACAAAATATAATCCATTTTAGGCAAAGGACAATTGTCCTTTAGAGAGGCTTTGTTGAAATTCTTAAAGTCCACACACAACTTTATTTCTCCATTATTTTTTTTACAGGAAAAACTTGTTATCCAATATGAATATCTCAAAGGTACAATGATTCTGGCCTAGAGAAACTTCCTGGCCTCATTTTCAATAGACGGGAGAAACAAAGGTTTAATCTACTTAAGTTTCTTCTTATATGGTTTCACGACACCATTGAAAGTGATATTGTGTTGAATAATACCAGTATCAAATGTTTTTAAATAATCATAAGACCAAGAAAACACATCCATGTAATTATTGGAAAGGTATAGATACATTTTCTTGTATTTATGAGGAACTCCCTTTGCCAACTTAATTATCCTAGGATCCTTCTCTGAACCAATGTTGCAGTCTTCCACCTATTGTTTGATTTCTTGCTCAGTTGGCTTGGTAGCCACATCATTTGGGCTGAACAATCTTTCTAAAGGAACCAAGCCTTTGGGAATAATGTTACCCTTCAGCTTTAAAATCTTGTGTCCTACAATTATTTCTTCCCAACTATCCTGTTTCTCATCTACCGCTGTCTCTTCCTTCTGGTCAATTATTGAATTTGAGAATTCTCCTATAACTTCCATGAAGTGTTTGATCTGCTCCTCATCTTCAAATACTTACTAATGTCTGATGTTATTTGGTACTCATGGTCTATATTTGACCTCAACTTCATATCAAAGGAGTGGATTTTGAGGACGGTTAAAGTTGTTGGTGGCTATATTAACCAAGGAATCAACCATCTGATTTTGTTCTCTCAGAAGAAATTGGATATTGAAGGCTGAGAAACAATTATCAATTAAGTCCCAAACTTCATTTCGATAAGCCTTCAATATTTGGTGTTTTTTGTACATTGATTCCTGATGTGTTTCACTACAATATTTGAATCCAAAAACACAGCCAAGCACCCAATATTAATATTTCTAGTAGCTTGCAGACCTAGTAACAAGGCTTCATATTCAAAAATATTTTTAGTGGCTTCAAACTCCAACTTGAAGGAGAGAGGGATCAAGCTGCCTTTCAGGGACACCAACAACACACCTACCCCATTTCCTTCCTTGGAATAGGCACCTTCAAGTATAACTTCCACACTTTATGGCATTTCAGGGATTGTTGATTTAGCTGGACTGGACATTCCACCTATGTTTTCTCCAATATTATCTCATTTTCCTCTAATCGCAAGCAAGAGAAGTCTTTCTCTTTACCATACACATGGATATTATTAGAACAATCATCTCTTCTAATTATCTTTATGAATCTTTATTCTTGGTAAAGCCTTATTTCTTCTCCTTTGAACACCAGGATGGTAGCGTAAGTTAAATCCAATTTGATGGATCCTCCAATTTTAGACCTCCATGACCTAGATAAGAGCATACATAAATGTGCAGAGATATCAGCCACTACTATATCCATTACTACGCTTTTGACAGGGATATGGGCTAAATTGACAACCAAATCTGTAATCATCCCTAAAAATTTTACTCTTTTCGAATCAAAAGAATATAGATCTTTGTATGACCTGGTAATTTGCAATCCTAATTGCTCCATAATAGACAATGGCATCAATTGGTGAGAAGCTCGTAAGTTAAGCATGCAATTGTGTAATAAAATATCATGGACTACCAAAGTAACATAAAAAGGGGTAGTGGAAGAGTCATGTTCCTCAACATGAGGTCCACATACAACCATGGGCCTTTCTTCCTAAAGGTTCATACTATCACGCAAAGGGGCTATGGTGGATGGACACTTAAACTGAGACACCTAAGCTTTATCATTAGGTTGTACTTTTTATAAGAATATCTTTTACCTATTCAGATTCAGGGGATAGATGAAATGGGAAAGAGGGTGAACTAACAAATGCTTCTTCGTTTTTGACTCATGAGAAGAGAGTATCAAATGGTAGACCACCTTCTTGAGGATACTCCAAAACTATAAAGGGAAAATATGAACAGTTTATCACAACCTTTTGAGAGGTGGAATAGGATACTTCTAGAAATAAGGTCAAAAGAACAAGGGTGACAGGGGCCTTTTCCTTCCAGTTCCACCTAGATATTGTCCTTTTAGGGTCAAGTGTAGGATGATTTCTCTATTATGAAGTATCCGAGCGGGTGTGTGGCCTTCTGAAAGCCAGGGTGGTCAGGAAGGAATTTAGATAATGGAGTCGCCAATGTGACAGATGTTCAACCCACGACCATTTCTACTCACCTTACTAAAGGGTGTATAGATTCCATAGCCATGGAATATATTCTTATTTTTCCCCAGAAATAGGGCCAGAAGATGTTGTAGCTCCTAGAGACAACCCTTGGGTTGAAGAGAGACCAGTGTCTAGGACATCTTAATGAGTTCCTTAAAGATTTTCTAAAATTAACATCACACTCAGTATTTAACCTTTAAAGGGAAAATCGATTCAAAACCATCCCTAAGAGGAGTAGTACAAAGCCTTATGCACACTATTACTCAAAGAAGCATTAATATTAGATGTGTAGCAGTAACCATCACATTAAGTTGTAGCTCTTTAGTCATCATAGTAATTTTGGTAAAAGACTGTAACAAGAAGGGACATCGATACATAGGGATTAATTCTTAAGAATCAGATACATCAAAATTTAGAGTGAAAGAGATGGAATATATGATTAAATGGGATGAAAAGATATGGAGCACACATTAAGGATTAGTTCTCATATCAATATAGGAACCTTTCATCAACATGAGACTAATGATCTGAAAATGGAATGTACTTGTTTAAGGGTGCAAGGTATCCATTTCCCATAATTGCAAATGTGAGCTATACACTCCAAGTGACCTCTGAAAATGTGAAAACTTCTTATTTCTTATACAGAGATAGACTATAGGGGCATTCACTGGACATGTCGCCTCTAAAGAGAGGATGAGTTCCAGAGGCTACCTGGCCCTCTACGGGCTCTGCATAAAGAAATAATGAAGTAAGCACTTAGAAGTCTTTGACATACACAGGAAGTTTGATGTCTTGCGGAATAAGACACATAACTTTCTGCAGCTGAATAGGTGATTGTGTGTGTATGCAAGTTATGTATATTTGCTTTTTAACACTTTGTTGGCATTATGGCTAAAGTGTTGTCCTTGATGGCAACCCATTCAGGTGATAGATCACAGTACTTCAAGTCAGCAGCAGAGATTGATGATCAACTATCAAATATTGAAGAAAATAAGGGGTACGCAGGTACACCTTACATAAGGTGCGTACACACAGGTCAGTGTTACATAAAGTGCGTACATACCCGCAGTTATCCCGTTCAGGAGGTGCGTACCCCCAGTGCACACATTTCAAGGCAGAGAAAAGCACACATGGGGTTTCTTATGTTTAACCTTTGGTATTTAGCCGACGGTTTTGTGTTATTATGGTGTCGGCCCATGGTATTGATCCATGATTTAAGGAAGAGCTTTCCTATATAAAGCAAAGGAAATCATTTGGCTTGAGCATGTTTTGGGTTGAATATCTTATGAGGGCTAGATCTGAAATATTATGATCTCTTGGGAGTATGTCTAGATCTAAATAAGGCGAATCTACTGATGGATAGAGATCTTTTCGGCGCACGTTCAGATCTGTAGATCTGACTGTCTGGGTTATTTCTGAAGTCTTGAAAGCATCTATGCCCGAAGGTACGCAGGTACAGTGAACGAAAAGTGCGTACATACGCAGGAACGAAGCGTTTCGGGTGCGTACATACGCAGGCACAGAAGGGTTGCAGGTGCGTACATACGCAGGCACAGAAGGGTTGCAGGTGCGTACATACGCAGGCACAGAAGGGTTGCAGGTGCGGAGGTCCGCAGGCAGTTCAATGGACTCAGAGCGAGGTACGCAGGCGAGCAGTTGAGCAGGGTGCGTACGTAAGCAGGCGAGCAGTTGAGCAGGGTGCGTACTGTAAGCAGGCAAGCAGTTGAGCAGGGTGAGTACTGTAAGCAGGCAAGCAGTTGAGCAGGGTGCTTACGTAAGCAGGCGAACAGTTGAGCAGGGTGCTTACTTCTCTTAAAATCTTTGGTTATCATTGTTGTGTTCTGGGTTTAGTCCTATTATTGTTGATCTGGTTACTACAGTTGACTGGGTGATTCTCTTATACTTGATGATCATTTGATGCTTATGGATCGAGTTTGAAAATTTATGAAAAGTGGTCCTTGTAAGAAAAGAAGTAGGGGGTTGTAGCTCCCTTCCAGGAGAGACTGGAAAACGAGAGAGAGAGTTGTAGCTCTCTACAGGTTGCAGCCTGCGTACTGGTAAATGACTGCACCAGTACATAACCATTGTAAAAGGAGTTTCTAATTTGAAAGAAGATAGAGACATATTGCAGCAGGTGGTTTTCACCCACATTGGGTTTCCACCTTACATCTTGTGTTCTTTGGTGTGACTATCTGTTTTCTTTGTTCATGTTCATTATTTTATGGTACTGACATGCAAAAATAATTCAAGGAACAAATAAGGAAGATTTATTAAAAAGAGTTAGATAATACTGATTCACCCCCCCTCTCAGTATTATTTCCAACAATTGGTATCAAAGCAGGTCCTTCAAAGAAGCTTGATCGCTTGAAGGTAGATCGTTCATCATGAGCAACTACGAGAGAGAAGCATCAATCAGGCCACCGGTTTTTGATGGGACAAACTTCAATTATTGGAAGGTAAGAGTTACTGCCTATCTTCAATCTCTTGGTACAGAAGTTTGGGACATCGTAGAGACAGGCTACGCTTTTCCTTCAGCCACTCCTACAGATGCAGCCGAGAAAAAGAAGTATGAAACAAATGCGAAAGCAGTCAGTACTCTATTAGGATGTATATCCCAATCAGAATTCATGAAGGTAATGCACTATAAATCCGCAAAAGAGATATGGGACAAAATTGTCACGAGCTATGAAGGAGATGAACAGGTAAAACGTGCTAAACTTCAAACTCTCAGAATTCAGTATGAGACTCTCAAGATGTATAATGATGAAAGTGTGGCTAACTATTTTCTTCGGGTATATGAGGTTGTTAATTGTATGAAAAATTTGGGTGAAGAAATAAAAGATGCTATTGTGGTTGAAAAGGTTCTAAGATCATTGTCTCCCAAGTTTGAATCTAAAGTATCTGCAATAGAAGAAAAGGAAAATCTACAAATCCTTACTATGTCTCAGCTACATGGAATTCTAACTGCTTATGAAATGAGAAAGGGAGGTCCATCAGACAGAAGAGAAGTTGCGTTCAAGGCATCAGGCAAAGGAGATTATTACGAAGCAAGCCACGTCCCAGAAGAAGAAGAAGAAGAATCAAATTTTGTCAGAAATCTTCAAAGGGGTTCTGGAAGGTTCAGAGGTAAGTTACCTTTTAAATGCTTTTCTTGTGGAAGAGTAGGTCATTATGCTGCAAAATGTCCTTATAAGGATAAAGGAAAGGAACCTGCTAGATGGAACAAGAAACAGAATGCAAATAAGAAAAGCTACTACACTCATGAAGATAGTGATGGTCTATCAAACAGTGATGAAGATGAACGAGGTAATGAATATAAGTTGTTAATGGCATTTGAAGATGATGATTATATGGATGCTATAGATGTGGATAACCTTTATGATCAAATTACTAGACTCAAGAGATGTATAGAAGAAAAGAATATGATCATTGATACTCTACAATTTCAAATTGATGAAAAAGAAAAACATCTTGAAAAATTAGAAGGTGAAATTGTTGGTCTTAGAAAAGAGATTGAGAAAACAAAAGCTAGTAATCTTAAGTTTGTCAAAGGATCTGAAACTTTGGATGAGATTATCAATGTGCAGCGGTCTCCACTAAACAAGACAGATCTGGGCTATAATGGATAAACTTCTCAAGCATCCACCTCAAAAACTTATCTTGATGCAGCAAGAAGAAATGAGCAAAAGCACAATGAAGATCATCAGGTGAAGCAGGGACGAATTACAAACAGAAACTATCAGGGGCAATCCATCTTAAGGGTGAACAAAAGCTACAACCAGCCACAGGTAAAATCTTCTCAATTTGGTTCAAGAATAGATGACAATAGAAATTACAATCAATTGGCTGGTAGATTCGATAACCGCAGAAGTTTCTTCAATGGACAATGCTTTTCTTGCCATAACTTTGGTCACAAAGCAGCTCAATGTGTTGCATATAAAACGATCATGACTAGGGAAGCTCAAAAACAAAGAAGTATGACGGGGATTACAAAAAGGACCTATAACAACTTTTCGGTTCTTGAAAATGAAGTTGAATGTTCTATTTGCAATAACTTTGGTCATGAAGACTCTGAATGCAGGAGCAGGTTTCAGCAGAAAAAGGAATAAGCCTCAAGCACCAAAACATGGAGAATAAAGGAACCTCAAACAGAAAGATGTGGGATAGCATTTTATGCAGAGGGACAGGAAAATCTATGGTACATTGACAGTGGATGTTCGAAGCATATGTCAGGTGATAAAGAAAAACTTGAGTCTTATTCTACTCTAGAAAAGGGAAAGAAAGTCTCTTTTGGAAATGATACTCCTGCAACTATAAAAGGAAAAGGCATTGCTCAGTTAAAAGAAAAGGTCAAGGCTGGAAATGTTTTGTATGTTGATGGATTGAAGCATAATATTCTAAGTGTCAGCCAGATGTGTGATCAAAGAACCGAGGTTATATTCAGATCAAATGGATGTCTTTTTCGTGATCTTGATACAGGTAAAACAGTGATCAAAGGCAAAAGAACTCCAAATAATCTGTACATATTTGAAGAAGGACAACAACAATGCTATCTGAGCAAGGATGATGAGCACTGGTTATGGCATCGGAGGTTGGGACATCTAAGCTTTTCACAAATAAGGAAAGCATGCAAATATCAGGCAGTTCGCGACCTTCCAGATATCAAAATTCCTGACAACACCATATGCAAATCATGTCAGTTTGGAAAACAAACCAGAACTAACTTTCCAGAGAAAGAAGGATCAGCTAGCATGCCTCTTGAGCTAGTACATACAGATACATGCGGTCCTTTCAGGAAAAGAACACCTCGAGGAGAAGAATACTTGATATTATTCATTGACGATTTCTCCAGGTTTGTCTGGTTAGGACTTATGAAGCGCAAAGATGAAGCATTCGAAAAATTCAAATCCTTCAAAGCCTTGGTTGAAAATGAATCAGGTCACAAAATTAAGTGCCTCAGATCCGATAGAGGTGGGGAATTTACTTCAAATGAATTTTTCGATTTCTGTGAAGAACATGGGATAAGAAGAGAATTCTCTATAGCAATAACTCCTCAGCAAAATGGAGTTGTGGAAAGGATGAACAGAACAGTCCAACAAATGGCTCGTGCTATGCTTGATGAGTCAGGAACTCCCGCAACTTTCTGGGGTGAAGCTGCACATGCTGCGGTTGTTATTCTCAACAAAACAAATGTCCGGGTGAACAGCACTCAAACTCCTCATGAGCTCTGGAGTGGTAGGACTCCTTCGGTAAAGCACTTCAAAATCTTTGGGAGAAAATGCTATATCAAGAATACGGATGAGCAGCTTGGCAAACTTGAACCTAGAGCAGATGAAGGCATTCTTCTTGGTTACTCTCCACATAGCAAAGCATACAAATGCTACAATAAAAGACTTGGCAGAATTGTTGACAGCATTGATGTACTGGTTGATGAGAAGGGATACATTCCTAGGCAAGTACATCATGAAGACATCGAATAAGATGAAGGCTACCCCCAACGACAGAATGATGAAGAAGAAGAACCTCAAGAAGAACCTCAATAAGAACCAGAGGAGCAAACAAGAATAGAAGAAAAGACTCCATCCAGATATGTTCAGAAGAATCATCCAGAATCTCAGATTATGGGGCAGAAAGAAGCAGGTGTACAAACAAGAAGAACAGTTGCAGAAGCTTCAAGCTATTTGGCATTACTCTCCTCTACTGAACCACAAAATGTGAAAAAGGCATGCAAAGATGAATGTTGGGTGAAAGCAATGGATGAAGAACTTGAGCAGATCGAAAAGAACAACACTTGGGAGCTGGTTCCTAGACCAAAAGATAAGAATGTTATCGGAACAAAATGGGTCTTCAAAAATAAATTGAATGAAAATGGAGAAGTAATTAGAAACAAAGCCAGACTTGTTTGTAAAGGGTATGCGCAGCAAGAAGGAATAGACTTTGAAGAAACCTTTGCTCCTGTTGCAAGACTTGAGGCCATCCGAATGTTCCTTGCTCTCTCAAGTTTTCAAAACTTCAAAGTATTTCAAATGGACGTGAAATCAGCCTTTCTGAATGGAGACTTGGAAGAAGAAGTGTACATTGAACAGCCAGATGGGTTCATTCTTGGAAATGATCCAAATCTTGTATGCAGATTGAAAAAGGCTCTCTATGGTCTCAAACAAGCTCCAAGGGCTTGGTACTACTGTTTGGACAAATATCTTCATCAACAAGGCTTTTCAAAAGGATCAGCAGATAGCAATCTTTATATAAAAGTTGAAAATGACAAATTGCTAATACTCGTTGTGTATGTAGATGACATTATTTTTGGGAGCAATGAAGAAGCTATGAGTCAAAGCTTTGCCTTGGTCATGCAGAAAGAATTTGAAATGTCCTTGCTAGGAGAACTGACATATTTCCTTGGTTTGCAAATCCAACAAAAAGAAGGAGGAATCTTTTTTATCTCAAACCAAGTATCTCAAACAGATTTTGAAGAAATATGGTATGGAAGATGCAAAACCAGTATGTACACCCATGGTCACAGGATGTAGCCTCAGTGCAAATGATGAATCTGCAGCAGTACATCAACCAACCTACATATCTATGATTGGAAGTTTACTTTATTTGACAGGTACCCGACCGGACATCATGCATGCAGTTGGAATAGTTGGAAGATTTCAGGCAAATCCGAAGGAGACACATCTTCAAGCAGTGAAGAGAATTTTCAAATATCTTCAAGGGACTCAAAATTATGGCTTATGGTATCCTAGAGATACATATCTTACACTTCATGCTTATACAGATGCAGATTGGGCCGGAAGCGTGGATGACAGGAAAAGCACAAGTGGTGGTGCGTTCTTTATGGGTTCTAGACTGGTATCTTGGTTCAGCAAGAAACAGAGTTCGATTGCCTTGTCTACAGCTGAAGCGGAATATGTTGCTGCTGCATCTTGTTGCACCCAACTCCTTTGGATGATGCAGACTTTGCAGGATTTTCAAATCACTTGTACACCACCTATCCCCATCTTATGTGATAACACAAGTGCAATCAGCATCTCAAAGAATCCTGTTATGCATTCAAAAACCAAGCACATACCAATCAAGTATCATTTTCTCCGGGAACAAGTGCTTGAACAGAAGGTCAAGTTGGAGTATGTTCCTTCTAAGGAACAAGTTGCTGATATACTCACTAAACCATTGCCCAGGGACACTTTTGAATACCTCAGGCAAAAGCTGGGGGTTGTTGATACATCATCTTATTGTTGAACCTCTTCTGATTGATGGTACAGGTTCAGGGGGAGCATATAATGCATTGTTGGCATTATGGAGGATGTGCAAAAGGAGATCTTGGAAGTAGCTGCAATATGTCTCTATCTCTTTCATGGTGGATTATGGTTCTTCGTTGCAAATCTGGCTCATATTCAGGGGGAGCATGTTCTTAGGGGGAGCATAACCCTTTGCCCTTGATGTCAAAGGGGGAGAATGAAGCTGAAGTTTTGAGGTTGCCATCAAGTCCAAAGGGGGAGATTGTTGGCATTATGGCTAAAGTGTTGTCCTTGATGGCAACCCATTCAGGTGATAGATCACAGTACTTCAAGTCAGCAGCAGAGATTGATGATCAGCTATCAAATATTGAAGAAAATAAGGGGTACGCAGGTACACCTTACATAAGGTGCGTACACGCAGGTCGGTGTTACATAAAGTGCGTACATACCCGCAGTTATCCCGTTCAGGAGGTGCGTACCCCCAGTGCACACATTTCAAGGCAGAGAAAAGCACACGTGGGGTTTCTTATGTTTAACCTTTGGTATTTAGCCGACGGTTTTGTGTTATTATGGTGTCGGCCCGTGGTATTGATCCATGATTTAAGGAAGAGCTTTCCTATATAAAGCAAAGGAGATCATTTGGCTTGAGCATGCTTTGGGTTGAATATCTTATGAGGGCTAGATCTGAAATATTATGATCTCTTGGGAGTATGTCTAGATCTAAATAAGGCGAATCTACTGATGGATAGAGATCTTTTCGGTGCACGTTCAGATCTGTAGATCTGACTGTCTGGGTTATTTCTGAAGTCTTGAAAGCATCTATGCCCGAAGGTACGCAGGTACAGTGAACGAAAAGTGTGTACATACGCAGGAACGAAGCGTTTCGGGTGCGTAGATACGCAAGCACAGAAGGGTTGCAGGTGCGTACATACGCAGGCACAGAAGGGTTGCAGGTGCGTACATACGCAGGCACAGAAGGGTTGCAGGTGCATACATACGCAGGCACAGAAGGGTTGCAGGTGCGGAGGTCCGCAGGCAGTTCAATGGACTCAGAGCGAGGTACGCAGGCGAGCAGTTGAGCAGGGTGCGTACGTAAGCAGGCGAGCAGTTGAGCAGGGTGCGTACTGTAAGCAGGCAAGCAATTGAGCAGGGTGAGTACTGTAAGCAGGCAAGCAGTTGAGCAGGGTGCTTACCTAAGCAGGCGAACAGTTGAGCAGGGTGCTTACTTCTCTTAAAATCTTTGTTTATCATTGTTGTGTTCTGGGTTTGGTCCTATTATTGTTGATCTGGTTACTACAGTTGACTGGGTGATTCTCTTATACTTGATGATCATTTGATGCTTATGGATCGAGTTTGAAAATTTATGAAAAGTGGTCCTTGTAAGAAAAGAAGTAGGGGGTTGTAGCTCCCTTCCAGGAGAGACTGGAAAACGAGAGAGAGAGTTGTAGCTCTCTGCAGGTTGCAGCCTGCGTACTGGTAAATGACTGCACCAGTACATAACCATTGTAAAAGGAGTTTCTAATTTGAAAGAAGATAGAGACATATTGCAGCAGGTGGTTTTCACCCACATTGGGTTTCCACCTTACATCTTGTGTTCTTTGGTGTGACTATCTGTTTTCTTTGTTCATGTTCATTATTTTATGGTACTGACATGCAAAAATAATTCAAGGAACAAATAAGGAAGATTTATTAAAAAGAGTTAGATAATACTGATTCACCCCCCCTCTCAGTATTATTTCCAACACACTTCATATCAGTTTTGTTTAGCATATCATCTTCAGTAAATAAAGACATCAAAATGATAAAGCAGTTCACCCCTTTTGGGCTACATCTGCTGGACCAAGCCTCTCAAACTAGGCTTGTCCTCTTGTATTAAAAATGTTACAAAGGCTAATACAAGAATATGAGTATCTCGAAAGAAAAATCTAACTGTAAATACAGAATCAGAAGATAGGAATTAGCTAAACATGCTCTTTCCCAAACACTAAACACTGAAATTGTACCTTATACAGTACTTTCCCCAATTGGCCCTAGTGGCCCTTTAAACTTGAATGGAGAATTTCGAGGTGAAGATGACCTCAAATGGTTCTAAAACCTCTTCCATTAGACTCAAAAGGTCGAAAATAGTAGACATAGGCTTTTGAATCACCAAAAATGGATGAACATAGCCCCCAAACAGCTCAAGCACTGAAATGTCCCTAGTGGCCCTGAAAGCTTCCCTGAAGCTAAACTTTGAGAATAATGCCTCAACAGGAAAAACGAGCTGTAGAAATGGATTCACAATGCTAAAAAACTTCAGGAATGACCTTCGTTCCACATTCACTGGCTGCACAATTCCCAATGCATCTCCCAAACTGATTTGGCCCTCGTGGCTCCTAGAACTTCAACGAAGCAAAATCACCTGCAAAAGACGTCAGATGGTTGTGAAACCTGTGCCAATGGCTTCAGAAGGTTTAAGAGACCCAAAATCAAAAAACAAATCGTCCAAAAAGGACTTTCCTAGCCAAAGTTATGGCTCATTGAAGATTTCCTCTCGTTTGGCCTAGAATCACTCCAGCTAACTATAGTTGGAGGCTAGATAGGCCCGCCAAATATGGTGGGACCGCCCAAATTTGGCACCTCCGCCAATTCCGCCACTATGTTAACTGGCAGTATCTGTTGATTTTTAATGCCATGTAACCAGAATTTCGGATTGTAGTTTGGCATTGGATTGCGTGCAAAACCGTTTGTCAACGAGCAGTTTAACACGGATTTAGTCCCGTTCTTCACGCATATGTGACCACGTTTAACATTAAATGTTAACCTTGGCGCTTTTCCTCTGGCGGGTAGGCGCCTACAGTTTTGGGGCTAGGTCGTATGGCATGGGGGGCTGGCCCCATTTGGGCCCTGCCCAAATGAAGTTTAAACTTCATAAACAAATTCCGCCGAACTCTTAACAAGTTCTATTGCATTGGTGCATTGGTAAAACATATGGCTGTTTCGTGGTAGGTTGCTGGTTCAAACCACAATTCGACCAAAATTTTAAACATGCCCCCAAAGTGCTTATGTCATGCTGACATCACCTTTGGCCACGTGGTGGTCTCTGAGTCTGCCACGTGGCAATTTTTGATTGGCTGCTCAAATGGAATATTCTGCAGAATATTATTTTTTTAATAATTTCTTTTGAAAAATAATTCAAAATTCAATGTTATTGGGCAATTCTTCTTTTTGGCATAACTTCCTCATACGGAGACCGTTTTTCAAACCATTTGCGGCACCGGAATCAGGAAGACAAGCTCTATCTAGTCGTTCAGGTTCAAATCAGTTCTGAGCATTTTCATTTTTGACCATTTTACGACACTTGGTCCTGAGCTCCTGATCAACTACGATGAATCGATAAATCCATGAAAACACTTCTAGATGCTACCATTACATGTAATCTGAGAATAATAATGAAAAATATGGAGCAAATATAGAAGGTTAACATACTACAAATTCATATTAGCCAGAATCATCAAAAAATAGTATTAATCTTCCATAGAAGATGCATTGCATTTGACAGTAAACAAACTTCTCTCTTGGAAACACACAAAATTTTGAACCTTTCATTCAGTCTCATAAAATTGTTTGTGTAGGGCCTCATAGGGAGAGCCCATTACAAAATATTATTTCTTGATTTCACTACATTGGAAAATCATAACAAAAACCTCAACATGCTCCGTGGCACAATTGTACTAACCAAAACAATAAATGACTGACAAAAAATAAACTATTTACATAACTAGAAATAAAAAATATCATAATCAACATGATATGCAGTATTAGTGGTGATGATGGGCAGGTTGTGGAGGCTTTATGGAAGGCTCAATGATCTGGAGCACTTAAGGGTTGATGAACTTCTCACATATTTTACATAGTGCTAGCTGTCCCACAAGAGCTCAAAAGAACCATTGATATGCAATTTTGAGGTTGGTGTTGACAATGTTCGACCCAACAACATCTCAAGGGGATCTCCCCAGTAAGAAGTCCCAATTGGACCTCAGACCATTTGGTTTACGAGTCCCAGTAGTGGGTCGTAATGTAATGCCTTGACTATGCTGTTGCATGGAGGCAATTAGGATAACTTTGTCAGCAGTAAGGGTGTGACTGATGCAATGAGTCAAGGAAGGTGTATGAGAGGTTCCAACACTTCGAAAGGGGGAGGAGGTGAAGGTGAGTTCTAGGTTGAAAGGGATCAGTCCCAACTCAACTAGGAACACACAACACAAAGGACATGCATAGCTTCTGGTGGAGAATTCCACTCGGATGCAGCTGTCACATCATACAAGGAAGATAACATGTACAACACTCACGGATCAGTTCAAGATGAGTGCAATGGTTGTTATAACAAGGCTCAAGTGAAAGGTCTGTCTGATGTCCGACAGAGCAATCAACACAAAAAATGACAACATTAACAACATATGGAACACATTAACAATAATATTCATATAATTGCATGTGAATCAGTTCATACACAAGTACATAAGTTAAATAACATATATCATAAAAGCAACCAAGCAGTCCAACTACAATAACAACATATGCATGAAAATTTGATGGTTCTTATTACATAAAGAAGTGTAAGTCACAATCATACAATACATCCATGTAAACCTGCTAGCCCCAACAGTGGAATGTTACAACCACATTCGCCTGCTCCTCCAAAGAGATGTACTAGCTCTGTGTAGTGGGGAAGCCAAGGCACGCCACAATACTGTCCAAGCCTTCTTCAAAATAGTCTTAGTACAATCTTGGCTTACCAAAATCCTATACAAGGAGTTATGAGGAACTATTTACAGCAAAAGGTGGGGTGACCCTTGACATTTCCCTTTGTGACCATTCAACTACCCTCATGACTCTTCACCTACTCTGTGACTTTGGCATCCACTATTGACACTTGGCCTACACTTGACATGACTCAACATTAAAATGCACATGTACTCATGTGAGACAACATGGCTTGAGCAAGCCTTGCAAGACATCACTAACACTCAGTCCACTGTGGTGAGACCAACTCTTTGACATGCTTGTGATGGTGAAGGTGGTGAGCTGATGCCAAGCTTAGTTGTCTGTGATGGTGTGCATGCACCTCATGTTCACATCTTGTTGAAGCGAACTCTTGCCTCTGTTGTAACCGGTGCATTGGTTCGGCCCCTTCATCTAACTCGTCTACTAACATGTGCATGGTCTTCATAGGTATGATTGAACTAGAAACACACTGATGCATAGTGTCTACGCTGATCTTCAAGGGTGTGTTGGTGGTCATGCACATAAACTTGCCAAACTACATGTTCAACTCCAGTTGTACTTTCTTCTTGTCTTTGCCTTGGTGAGTTTGTTGAATGGATTGGGTTGCATGTGTGTACATAATGACATGCATGTTGGTGAATCCATTACATGCAATCAACAACATTGCTCACCATGTCTACTCTGTGTTAGCTGCTAGGATGGATCTTTAACTTGTATGGGTGCAGTTTCATCCATGAGTGCATGTTGCACCCATTGTTGTTCCTAATCCTGTTACAACTCATTCGTCTATCTGTGCAGCTTCATGTTCATCCTTGAGTTGCTGCTTCGGCACATGCAACTCCTTCATTCCATTCTCTATCTTTGTGCAATCTTCATGTCATGTCGTCACCTCATAGCCTGAGTCTCCAAATTTTCTTTTATTATTAGTGGATCTACTTGATCTTGCAACTTTGTTCCACCTCTGTGTTGTTAACAACCTCCCTCTTGGATTCGTTGTATTCGTTGCATTCTTTGTATTCAATGCATTCAGTATGCTTCCTGCACCTGCTACTATTGTGATGCTACTGCTTGATGTTCTTGTCCACGAACAACTTGATGTCTTCGTGAGTAGGCAAGCTCATAGACACTTGATTTACTACATCTCCAAGCGTGCTTTGAATGGTGTCTTAATCTCTGCTCTCCTAGAAACTAATTTACCTATACTGTTAAGAGGAAGATGAACGCCTACGATACTTGGAGATATGGCAACAATCTTGGCGAGAAATTTGTCAGTTGAAAACCAAAATGAACATGAGAACTGACTTGTAACATACCTAGGTGAATGATCATGAAGATTGCGCAATTTCAGCTGGGAGGTTGGGAGACCGACTACCAAGACTACACAAGGCACAGCATGGGCTATTGGGAGACATGCTGACTATTGGAACTACGTAATGCACAATCCATTCTGGCTACTAACTGTTGGGATTGTGTAATGCGCAATTCCAGCTGGGAAGGATTGTTGGCCCAGGGATAGATTTGGGCAATTTCTTGGGCCAAGCAGCCACTTTCCTCCAGAAATGGGAAAAATGGTCTTGAAGCCCAGTGCTGGGCAGGAATGCACAAATAAGGAGAGGAAGGTGAGCCGTCCTTTCCCAGATTGTGCTATGAAGCCTTGGTGAAGGCAGAGCCCGGGCCAAGGTTGGCCCAACTCGCCGATGGGTAACTGAAAGAAAGTAAGTCAATGAATGCATGGCAACACTAAGTGATAGTAGAAGCGATTAATAGTGCATGCAAAACATCAATGAAAGATTTAGAAAATAGATCAGCATGCATGTGGGTGAGGGAGTTCATCAGTTGGGCGAGCGTTTGTGAAAAATAGTTTCAATCATGTGATAGTACTGAGATAGCAACAAAAACTAAAATAGAGCTAGGACAAGATAGTATACATGTAAATGACAACAATTGTTCAAAGAAATCAAGCAAAAAATACTCCCACAAGTGAAAACACAAAAGGCAACAGAAATGTGGCAGAAAACATGGGAAGCAAGATTACCCCAAAACAGCTGAGATGAATGTGCTGACTACTCCTAGATGTGACGTGGGATGTTAGAGTTGCAAGGTTGATGTGAGGAATGAGATCTGTAGTGTCTGTTTGATGACTTTTGATAACATCAAGGTTGTGACACGCATGCCACAAATTTAGGGGAAGCGACACTAGGTGGGAGGTTTCTGAATTTCTCTTTGCATGTAACCTCCAACTGCTAAACATTGATCCCTGAAACAAGGGATGCCTTTTCATGCTACCTTGGGAGAAGCAAACCATGCATGCAAGCCTATTTTGCTCAGTCCCATAGGGAACCGGTCAACTTAGTTGCAGATGTAAGAGACTGCTTAACCGCTGGAGAAAAAAACACATTTCTGGCTGGGAGCTGGGCTGACTACCCAGAAGGTTTGCATAATTTCTGGGTAGAGAAACTGACTGCTGCCCAGATTTGCACAAATCCTAGGCTTGACAACCTGTTGGTGGGAAACATTTTGCAAATCCTGCTGGTAGGGTTGGCTGGTAGGATTGCATAATCCTAAAGCCTAGCAGGCTGTCAGAGACGATTGCATAATTCCTGGAGGGAAGGCTGGTTGCCCTTTAGAAATGCGTAATTTTCAAGGGGAAGTTACTCACCCTATAGCTGAACCAAGTTCGGGTGAGCATTCTATGAGGGGAAATGATCAACTGTGATCGACAGGCCGCCTTTGTGCGAGGAAAACACATGAAGCTTGAGTAATTGATGAAGCAAGACAAAGTGTTATGTAAGGTTGGTAGGGAGGCTCTAAAATAGCTAAGGAAAAATTTTGGAGGGTAGTTGTAGCCACTACAACAATTGGTTAGGCCTGCATAGTTAATTCTAAGGTGAAACAAGGTTTTGACCATCCCTAGCAATTGAAAGTCCCTCTTCAGATAGTTAAACACATTCTTTCCCTTTAGAGTAGTAGTCTTCTCATGAGAAGAGTCTACTTTACTTTTGGCGTCCACTAGTCTCTGACTATAATGTCCCCACTGGATCAGCACTCCCTGAAAATCCGAGTAACGAGGAAAACCTACTCCAACGATCTTGTCAAACTCGTCGTTGGAGGCATCCACATTATTTCATGCCACCTCTAAATAGTCCTCAAACTTTACCATGGCTTCCTCCTTCTGTACAACCTTAGATATCTCCACGATAGAAATTACTCTATCCACCTCTATGGGCCTTAGTTCACTGAGCAGCCTCTCATTCACAAAATAAATGAATCTTTTGGCAATCTGGGAGTTATTTTCTCCATCTTCTTTGGATTACAGGAGAAATCCTTCATAATACTTGATAACGATCCTCTTCTCATCCATTAAAGTTATATATTGCGACTAGTTCTTCATCTCTTCAATGATTTTATCCCAAACTAGTTTCCTTACTTTCAGCAGGGACACATTTCCTTTCTACTTTTCCTTGAGCTCCTAGATCTCCTAGTTTTCTTCCTATAGATTCTCGCCAATGATTTCTACATTTGTCTTGGTAGTCTCCAATTGCTTCTCTTTCTGTGTTAAGATTTTTTTGGCAGCATCTAGATCATTCTGCACCCTTTTAATCTCCCCCTATGAAAATTGTATCTCAGTGAGGGTCTTAGTGAGTTGTGCATTCAGGTTTTGAGGGTCTTTAGGCACTATTATTGCACATATATGCGAATCTATCCTCTTTTGCAGCTTTTCTCCCTACTTCTTCAGTGCCACTATTTCATTGTTCCTGTCAATGAGTTCTTTGCCAACATCTCCTTATCTTCTTCTACCCGTGAAACCTCCTTGGATTGGACATGCTCACTACTTGGAATCTTCATCTTATGCCTCAAAACCTGGATTTTTGTTTGGGAGATTCAAAGGAGACCTTCAAAATAAGTTTATCTTCAGGATTCACTCCTAAATTCATGACTAACTCCTTGAAGCTATCATTATACATGTGGAGATCTCTTGAGTTGGCTCTCTGTTGCTTCAACCTAGCCACGACCTTCTCCAGAAGTTTCTAAGCATTTATGATGGTCATTGCACTTTTGTTGAGCTCATTTTACAATATCTCTTCAACCTTCCTATGGAAGTTTATCCTTTCTGAAAGGGGAACACTTGTTAGGTCCAATGAAACATCCAAGGCTTTAAATTGGGAACCTGAAGGCAAATACTATGCCAATGGATGCTTAAGTGAAAAATTCATCTAATTTCTTTCCAAATCCATAGCAGCCAAAAGTCTCATCTGTTATGGAAGTCAGTGATATTCCATATGTTATTGCATCTCCTCTCCCACCTTCTTGTTTTTTTTCATCAATTTCCTTTCCACTAGGCCAGCTTGATCTAGTAGCAGCTACACTTCCTTTTGGACCTAAAACAACTACCTCTGAAGAGGATGAGGGAATGGCCTCTGATGGTTCCTCTAAGGTCACTTGGAAACATATTTGATATGGTCTTGTCTCCACTAGCCTAGTTTCAATGTATTCCTCTTTTGTATCTTGGGTGTTTTCCTTCTTCAATTCATGTACGTCATCCATCTCTATATCTTTAGCCTAGTCCACGGCCCTCTTTCGAGCTTTATCCTTGACTAATGGAGGCTTGATATCCATTTCTGTATCCATAGGCCATGAATCAAGGTTAGCTTTGCATTCAATTTCAGGCCTATACGGATGTTCATAGGTCGAAGCTTTGAGCTTCTCCCTCATTTGAGAAATGACACCATGAGGGTCATAGTGCCAGACATCTCCTAGCTCGAAATTCATTTTATTCAATAATGATTCAGTGACCTTAAAGGCTTGCCTAGAGTTGACAACAAAAGGCCCCACGACCTTTCCCAATTTGAATATATGTCCCTTCTTTACAAGGACAAAGTGGAGTTGGTCTGTGTTTAAACTTTGCTTAATAAATTCTAAGGAAAATATCCTTATAGGCATGAACACGGGAATATGGTAATGTAGAATGTCACAACCATAAGCCCTGATCATGGTGTGATCCCTGAAAAGGTACCATTCCCCTACCCTTTTATCTTTGGTGAGCTGGAGAAGCTCTCTTTGCTAGGGGAGAACTTTGGGGGGAGAAAAACCATGAATAATCTTGTATAAGATAGCCATATAGGTGGATATGAATTAGGAGTAGCCATCAACATCTGGCCTCTTTCTAACACCCAAGTATTAAGACGCATCCACATGGGAATAAAAAAATAGGTAGAACAACATAGAATATTACTTGAAATAATATGTAGTGGCAAAATGGTGTAACTGAAACCTTATGGCCTCATCTAGGTACGCTGGAATATCAAATAAATGACTAGGCTGCATCATTTCTCTTAAAAACCCCAAGGTGGCTTTGTTTTCTATGGTGGCATCACCATCCCCCAGTAGGTGGGAAATTAGAGATAGGATGGGTTGGATAGGTCCAAAAAAGATGTTGATATGAAAGTTGTCAGCTATAGGTAGGTCTTGTAGGCCAAGGGCCAAGACCATCTATAGGAAATACTATTGTTCATCAGATGATCCAGGTGGATCTTTAGACACAGTGGCATGGAAAAAGTTCAAAATTCAAACCAGCAAAAAGATGATGAAATTGACATCAGATCGGAGTGCTCATTGCCTTGATTCCAACGATGTGAATGACACTCCAATATGAGTTCAGATGAAGAAGATAGAGGTAGTCAAAGTTGGGTTGATTTTGATGACTAGGCAGGATTAATGAAGGTGCAATTCGGCATTTCTCAGCAAATGGAATCTATCCAACTCTGGCTAGATTCCAGGAAAAATTGTGGCCTTGTTAAAATGACCCCGTCGGTCCAAAACCGAATTTCCAAAAATGTGCGGTTAGGTTTATTTTAAAACAAAAAATATTAAAAAAAGGGGGTGGCAAGCCACCAACCCCGCCACCCCAACTGAATCTCATACCACTTAATGTTAATTATGGATGGGTGGGCCATGACCCCCGACCCCTCTCCCCATCCCACAAAATGGTTACAACAACCAACAAATGGGGTGGGCTGCCATGACCCTACCACCCCACATCACGAAACTTCATGGACCACCATAAATGTGGCGGGAGTTGGGTGGGCCGGCCCTTGGGGTGGGTGGGCCCAGCTCGGTCCATTTTTAAATTAATAAAAATTTTGTTCTAAAAAAAGGAGGAGGTGGGGTTTGACTGCCTGACCTCCTCCATAATAAACGAATCCTCAACAAACTACACCAACAAAATTATTGAGAAATACACCCCCATAATATATATTTAAACGCAGTTTTTCAGTGCGCTAGGGCAAAAGAGGAATTTCATGTAGTTCGAGGTAGAATTTTGCAAGAGGGCCGAATTTTCACTTTGTCAAAATTTGACAAATTTTATATGGTTTCAACACTTCTCAATGCCACAAACACAATGGCACTGTCTGTTTCTCCATCATAGTTTTTCATTTTTCATCCATTTTTCAGTATGGAGGTATAAGACTCCTTTTTGTAACTGATGCTTGTACTCTTCTTTTTCATGCCACTTAATGAATGAAGGCCTCCCCATTGATCGAGCAGGGCCCAGAGACGTAGTCCAAGACGGAAGAACTTCGTTATCAATTATTGTTGTCTTCTTTCATGCTTTATGTGTTTCTCCTCTTATCTCATGTGTACATTAAGTTTTCTCTGTTAAGCTACAATTTATGCATGTAATTTTTTTAACACATCTATAAGCAAAAGAGATTGGATTAAGTGGTATCAGAGCAGGTATTTTTTAGATGTGAATTTCATGTTTGTATGCTAACAAGAAATAGGCTCTGAAGAGGTGAAGGGAAACTAAAGTCTTTCTATCCCGAAGTGGGGCATGCGCATCAAAGGAGAAACATGACAAATGAAGAGGCTCGTCATGAAGAGGAGCGCAATTTCCGCAAAACCTTCTATACAATGGCAAAGAATGTTCGTCATTTGCTTTCAAGGCTGGAGAAAGTAGAAGAAATAAATCTAGAAGAATAAGGTTTAGTGCACGGAAATGGTGGAGAAGAACTCCCTCCTTCTCCTTCCACGAGTGAAAGTTCTTCTTCCTCTCATCACCATAATCGTAGAAATTCAAGGGATGCATCTAAGAAGCCTTTCTTTAAATTAAATGTCAAATTTGATCTTCCCATGTTTAACGGTGAAAGTAATGCATAAAAGATTAATAACTATATTAGGCAGATTGAAATCTACTGCAGGATTCAACATATTGATGAGGACGAAGTAAAGATTCAGCTGGCCTCTCTTCGACTGAGTAGCACCGCTCTCGTTTGGTGGGAGAGAAAATTGCAAAGCAGTAAGAGTGTGGGTAATCTTCTTTCCTCGTGGCCTAATTTCATTTCTGCATTAAGGGAACAATTCTATCCCTTGGGTTACAAGTAAAAAGCCTTAATGGATTGGCAATACTTAAGGCAAGGCAGAGGTTAGGATGTTCAAAGCTTTACAGAGGAATTTAGAAAACAGACACTTAATTTGGGCATTGCACTTGACTCACCTGAAGTAGTAACTAAGTATATTGGATCATTACATAGTTACCTTAGACATTGAATATTATTGTTTGAACCAACTACTATTGACTCCGTGAGTGTGAAGGCAATCCATCTTGAGAATAGCAGTAAAGATGAAGGAGATGATCATTTCAAGAAGCCACCTTTCAAACCTCCAAATGGAAAACCCAAAGTGAAAGGGAAAGGAAAGGAGAAGAGGACGACATCAACCAAGAAATATGAAGGAGAAAGACCTTATTTCAATCACTGTAAATAGGAAGGTCATGACGATGATCATTGTTGGAAACAACACCCAGAAAAGAGACCAAAGAAGTATGGAGGAAAATGCAAGCAGAAGACAGTGGCGACTGTGCAGCAAGACCTTGGATCCAATTCGGGAGATGAAGCATTGATCATAGCAGCAGGAACAAAAGGTACAATTACACCTCATGTTAATTCTGAATCACATGAAGGCACTAGTTCAATAGATGAGTCTCTTCCTAATGAACGAAAGAGAATTGAGCTATTTCATATTAGAGTTATCATAAATCATACAAAAGTGAAAACTCTATTTGATACCAGATCCCAAGCAAACTTAATTTCAGATTCCTTGGTAAAGAAGCTAGGCTTGGAAACTACACCACATCCAAAACCTTACCCACTTGGATGGATACATGATAAAGCAAAATTGAATGTAACTAAGAAGTGTAAGGTTAAATTTGTGATCGCTTCTAAGTTAGTGGATGAGGTAAAACTTGATATGATAACATTGGATATCTGTGGCATGGTGTTAGGGAGTCCATATCTATATGATAGAAAAGCAATATTCTTCCATCATGAAAACAAATACCAAATCACAAAAGTTGGGGTAGAATATATTGTAAGGGCTCATCAAACTAAAATCAGTGCAAGCCTTGTATGTGTAGGATAAATGAAGAGGTTGGTGAATTTGAGTAAGGGTTGCATGCTTATGATTGTAAGGGGAAAAGATGTAGAATTATCCGATGCTTTCCAGGGTTGTGATCATGTGCATAAAAAGGAATTATGTGAATTAATTTCTAACTATGATGAGATGTTTCATGAACCAAAGGGATTACCTCCGAAGAGGGAAATCCAACATTAGATCCATTTGCAGCATGACACTCCTTTACCAAATATTGGCATGTACAGGATGTCAACCATTGAGATGGAGGAGATCAAAAAGTAGGTTTAGGAACTATTGAACCAAGGGGTCATCAGACCAAGTACTTCTCCATGCAGCTCACCGATTTTCTTAGTGCCAAAGAAAGATGGCGCATGGAGGATGTGCATGGATTATCGAGCACTAAACAAAATCGCAGTGAGAAATCATTACCCTCTTCCCCACATTGATGACTTATCAGATCAGTTAAAGAATGCTATCTATTTCACCAAACTGGATTTGGCTAGTGGTTATCACAAGGTCCAAATTACAGAGTAGGATGTGTGGAAAACCACCTTCAATACCAAACAAGGGTTGTTCGAATGGATGGTGATGCCATTCGGACTTTGCAATGCTCCAGACACTTTCATGAGGGTCATGAATGACCTCTTTAGGCCTTTCATTGATGAATTTGTTCTTGTATATCTAGATGATATCCTTGTCTTTAGTAAAAGTTGGAATGAACATGTATGTCATGTGAAGAAAATGTTTGATGTATTGAAAAATGAAAAACTCTATGTAAAGTTGTGAAAGTGTGAGTTTGGGAAAACCTCTTTGGTTTACCTAGGTCATATTGTTGGTCATGGTCAGCTAAAAATTGATCCTTCTAAAGTTGAAGCAATTGTAAATTTTCCTAAACCTACTAGTGTAACCAAGGTTCGCAAATTTTTGGGTGCAGTACAGTATTGGATGAGATTTATTGCCAATTTCTCTATTATTGCAGCACCTTTACACGCATTGACAAGTGTAAAGCAAGTCTTTCAATGGGGAGGAAAGCAGCAAAAGTCCTTCAAAACATTGAAAGGAAAGATCATCACCGCATCGGTCTTGGCCTTACCAGATCTCCAACATCCATTCGAGATAGAGACAGAGGCCAACGGATGTGCCATGGGAGTTGTACTGATGAAACAAAAGAAGCCAATATGTTACCATTCAGAGAAGTTCTCTCAGGCTATGATAAACTACCCAACCTATCACAAGGAATTATATGCCTTGGTCTAGAGTGTGAAAAAGTGGAAACACTACCTATTCGGCAAGGGGACCATCATCCATATGGATCATCAGCCCTTGCAGTATCTTCAGTCACAAACCATGTTGCAGATATTGTCATTTTAGGTGGATGGGTTTTCTGTAGTAGTTTCATTTGGTAATAAAGTATAAGAAGGGCACTAGCAACAAAGTGGTCGATATTATATCTCGCCCTCCTATTTCTGCTTCTGTTATTTTGCATAATGCTTCATTATCTTTTGAAAGTTATGCTGAACAATATGCTCATGATGATGACTTTAAGGAGATTTATGAAAAACTAACCCATGGTTCACAGGTGGTAAACAATCACTTGCAGGGGAAACTATTGTATCACCTTGGCAAATTATGCATACTCACAGGAGAAAGGGTCCATGTAATTCGGGAGGCCCACACCTCCCTTGTGTCTGGTCATTTTTGTATTGAAAAAACTTTATGTCATGTACAAATCTTTTGTTTTTGGCCTCATATGAAGAACATTGTGACTCGCTCTGTAAAGGGTTGTGTGATGTGTTCTATTTCAAAGCCCTCTAATAGAAAACTCGAGGTCTACACACCACTCCCTATTCCGAGTCGTCCATGGGAAAGTGTGTCAATGGATTTTGTAGGAGATTTGCCTTTGTCTAGAAAAGGTCACGACTATTTGTATGTCGTCATTGACCGTTTTAGTAAGATGTGTATTTTAATGCCTTGTAAAAAGAAGATCACTACAGAGCATACTGCTCATCTTTTCTTTCAGCATGTTTGGGTCCATTTTGGGTTGCCCACATCGATTGTGTAATATCGGGAGTCTTGCTTTCTCGAAGATTTTTGGACTAGCTTGTGGAAGATGTTGGACACCAAGTTGAAAAGAAGCATGGCATTTCATCCACAGACTGATGAACAAACAGAGGTTGTCAACTGCATCGTGGTACATTTGTTGTGAGGCTATTGTGGGAAACATCCTAAGTTGTGGGATGAGCATCTTCCATATGTGCAACATTCCTAAAACCGAGCAGTGCACTCATCTACATAGTGTTCACCATTTGAGACATGTTTTGGTTACCTACCAAAGGACCCTTTTGATATGGTCTTTGGAAGGGAAGAAGACTCTGGTGGACGTAATGCAAGGGAAAAAGCATAGCAATTCATTTAGCGATCCAGTTGATTCACCAAGTAGTATAGGAGTAGTTGGAGAAAAGTCAAGCGTATTACAAGGCTCGACATGACAAACACCGAGTCAACCATCAATTTCAAGTGGGCGACAAAGTGTGGTTCCATATCAACAAGGATAGGATGAAGGGAGAAGGGAATAAGTTGCGACCAATCTGATATGGTCCATTCAACATCTTGGAGAAGATTGGAAATAATACCTTTCATCTCAATTTGCCAATATATATGCAGATGTACTCCATAGTTAATGTGGAGAACTTAAAGCTATATGAGCCACCATTAATTATGGACACTGAAGAGCTAGGCACAGTTCCTACAGTAGATTAATTTTCACCAGAGTATCTTGATGAGTTACTTGAAGACATCATCCTTGACAGAAGAAAAAGGACTTCAAGATGAGGAGATGTGTAATACCTTCAAGCTAGTTTCAAGGGGATACACTCTAGCAAGGTAAAATGGCTGGAGAAGGAAAGAGTGAGGGAACAATTCCCTCACTTGCCAATTGGCGGTCCAAAATCTCTTCAATGGGGAGGATTGATCTAGGTGGATCTTTAGACACAGTGGCATGGAAAAATCTCAAAATTACAAGTGGCGAAAAGATGATGAACTTGAAATCATATCGAAGTGCTCATCACCTTGATTCCAACGATGTGAATGGCACTCCAATCCAAGTCTGAATGAAGAAGATAGAAGCAGTCAAATTTGGGTTGACTTTTGATGACTGGGTAGGATTAATGAAGGCGCAATTTCGTATTTCTCAGAGAATGGAATCCGGCCAACTCCGGCCAGGTTCTGGGAAAAACTGTGGCCTCGCTAAAATGACCCCTTCGGTCCAAAACCAAATTTCCAAAAATGTGCGGTTAGGTTTATTTTAAAACAGAAAATATTAAAAAAAGGGGTGGCAGGCCACCAACCCCGCCACCCCAACTGAATCCTGTACCACGTAATGTTAATTATGGAGGGGTGGGCCTTGACCCCTGACCCCTCCCCCCATCCCACGAAATGGTTACAACAACCAACAAATGGGGTGGGTAGCCATGCACCCCACACCACGAAACTTCATGGACCACCATAAATGTGGTGGGGGTTGGGTGGGCCATCCCTTGGGGCACTGACCCAACCCACATTAACAAAAAAACAAACCATCTATGAAAAGAATGGAGGCAACAGAAGTGGGGTGGGCAGGCCCAACCCAACCCATTTTTAAATTAATAAAATTTTGTTATTAAAAAAGAAGGAGGCGAGGTTTGACCGCCCGACCTCCTCCATAATAAATGAATCTTTAACAAATGGCACCAACAAAATTATTGAGAAATATGTCCCCAGAATTTATATTTAAACACAATTTTTCAAAGTGCTAGGGAAGAAGAGGTAGTGCACGTAGTTCGAGGTAGAATTTTGCGGGAGGGCTAAATTTTCACTTTGTCAAAATTTGACAAATTTTATATGGTTTTAGCACTTCTCGACGCCACCAACACAATGGCTTTGTCTGTTTCTCCATCAGAGATTTTTGTTTTTGGCAAATTTTTAGTATGGAGGTATAAGAATCCTTTTTGTAATTGATGCTTGTACTCTTCTTTTTCATGCAACTTAATGAATAAAGGCCTCCCCATTGGTCGAGCAGGGCCCGAAGACGTAGTCCAAGACGGACGAACTCCATTATCAAGTCTTGTTGTCTTCTTTCATGATTTATGTGTTTCTCCTCTTGTCTCATGTGTACATTAAGTTTTCTCTATTAAGCTCCAATTTATGCATGTAATTTTTTTAACACATCTATAAGCAAAAGATTTTGGATCATCAGATGGGAGGGTTGAGTATTGATACACTAGGGTGACATCAATGAATTGTTGGGTTCTTGGAGAAATCAGGTAAACTAGGGATCTTTGGATTAACTTTGGGATTACTTCAAGGATTTTTAATCAAGATGAAAAAACAAAGCAGTTCTTTTCATCAATGTGCACCGCGGCTAAGCAGGAAGCAAATTCTGGAAATTGGTGCATAATGAGTGCGATTTGGTAATAAAAACCAGATTCAACTACCTAGAATGGTCCTCCCCCCGGACATGGTTTTCGTATAGGTCAAAGCAGAGGTCTTCCTGGTAATAGCCACAATATTGTTCAGTTATATGAGCCTTTGTATCCATGAGAGATTCCACACTAGAAGAGGTTTTATCCTCTTGGGTCTTTGGGGTCTGGGGGATCGCTTTATTTATCTTACTAATCCCCTAAATGAAGTAATAGGTGTAAAAGAGAGATTTGGATTAAATGGTTGTCTTGAAGTGAACAGAAAATGGCATCGAGATGGAGGTACTTGGTCTACATATCTTGAACGACCTTCTGGATGGGTGACTGGTGAGGAGTGACACAATAGTGAAAATAGGGTTAAGAATGGAGAGGCGAGAAGGTTTTTGTAATTTGTGCGGGGGCAATGGTCGAGTGATGTGGGCCGATGTCATGGAGGAGATACAAGGAAGGATGTGATTGGGTGATAGCAAGGCAGGTGGAGTTACCATTGCTTCAGTATTCGCAATTGCTTCCAATGCTACCCGCCAATTGGTTTAGGTGGTGCGTGGTCCCTACTCCATCCCTCTTCTGGTGGGTCAAATAACTGGAGGTCACCCTACGTTGCCACCCCTCAGAATGAATTTGGACCATCAAATCCATATCTACAGATCCATTTTAGTGGGGTACTTGTTTAATGCCCAAGCAGGTGCCCCCCTCCCCCTTGAAATTATTGTGAGGGTTGTCTAGGCAGAGATGGATGACGATCAGCTTTAAATATGCCAAACTCTTAACCAACAACACACACATGCATAAAAATTGTCCTTCTACCCTATTGTGCTTTCCCGATAGGGGTTCGATAAGTGCCTCCTATGTTGTTAAACCCTCCAACTCACCTTCAAGCCCTGATAGTGGCCCCCATAGTTCATTTAATTTTTCTGTGACTTTAGGAACCTCTACCCATGATTTAGGAGCTACTTTAAAAGGAATTTTGAAACTAAACCCTAGCTATGATCTATCAATTTGTTGAAGCACGTGAGGAAGGGTAACAATAGGGTTGACAAATTAATGTGTATTAGTTAGTTGGTCCTTTTAGGAATAATTAATTGGCTCAACGTTTTGGTGTCATTGTTGGGGAGGTTTTCATAGAGAGACCTAATTGTATCCCTAGGGGGTGGGTATTAAAGACGGAAGGTAAGAACCTATGCATGCACCCAAGTAAAATTCTTGTGCTACTGCCTGCGCTCAGCTGATACATTTAGGTTTTCTAGTGTGTATGACTAGAAAGAAGCCTAGGACTAGGAACCAGATAGAGATAGATTAGAAATACACCTTGAAAATCACCAAAACTCATGGTCAAGTTGGCCTTATAATAACGGCCCTTATAGATGAAATCATTCACAAATCAAAATCTCAAGGGTCGTTAGGTCCCCGAGAAGGATCTAGGAAGGGATCTATTGTTATTGCCCCTCAAGTATAATGTCATCTACTACAGTTAACATTGAGATCCATGATAAAACTTTAGGATATGAGCATACCTTTCAAGATATACATCTTAGGCAACTCTGTCCTTTTGTTAAGAGTGAGGGGCACTCTTGTAATTTAAGGGAAGGGAGAGATGACATAAGTGAACCATACCCTCAACCTTCTGAGCAAGAATCTCTCGTGACACCCATTGTGAGACAGGAAAATAAAGTTCATGACCTAAGTAGTTCTATGAGACCTGATCAAGGTCCAGAACCCCATTATCATATTACTATTTTTCAAATAATACCTCCTGACTATGGTATCCCTGAAGGTTACTAGCATATATTTGACCAATTGGAAAATGAAGTAAAAATAATGCAAACCTTAACCATAGAATATCCTATTGTTGATTTGCATGCTAATGCAATGATGAAGGCTATCCTGCTACAAAACCTTATAAACTTTCATGGGATGGCCTCTAAAGACCTTGCTGCTTTTTTTTCAGTTTGATGTCTTATGTCAAGGATATTATTATACTACTAACCCTTAAAAATCAAAGTTATTTCCTTCTACCTTAAAGGGAGCAGAATTATGACGGTTCGTGGGATTGGGGGTGGTACTATAAATTCATGGGATCAAATGAAAGAGGATTTCCTTACTAATTACTAGGATTATTTCCAATCTAGGGATATAAGGGAAGTATTTAAAATGATGTCAAAAGTAGATGGAACCTTGGAAGAGTGCTTTGAAATATTTCAATATGATATACAAAGATCATCATACACTACAATATTGAAGGATGTGTTGAAAACCACTTTTATTAGAGGTATGAAAGATCAATGAATATAAATTCTTAATTTAATGAGGTAGGTTGACATTTCTAAAGAAGAATATGATGACATTGTAAAAACGTGTGTTAGGTCCTTATACTACTAGTGTAGCCCATTATAGTTATTAGTGAAACCCCCTTATTATATTGTTGTTCCCATGTAGTCCCCATATTGTTACTATTGTGCCCCATAGAAGCCCACTATTGTTATTGTTGTGCCCTTACACTATTATTGTTATGTTGACTTTGATTAAATTGTGACCCCTTAGACTCCTATATATAGAAAGGAGGTCTTGTCATTTGCATCATCCAAGAATTATTAATTTATGTAATGTAAAGGCATTTTCCCCCTCAAAGAGACAGATTTTGAAGTCATTAATCTACTTCTTCTTCTATTTTGTGAGCTAGCTACATAACATTTGGTATCATAGCTTTGGATTCTAAGGTTTCGTTGATTCAAACAGGTCATCGTGGAATTTTCGCTATGATTGTTATTCTACAACGGTTTAGAATAAAAACTTAAAACCCATTTGAGTTGAAATATTGATGAACCTTGTATCCTAATTTAAGATATTTTATTGCTATATTTATGGAGATATGTTCCAAGGAATTTAGGGTTTTTTCAGGATCCATAATTCGATCTTAAACAAGTGACCTTGGGAAATTTTTCATAACTTTATCTCTGAGAATCAAAATCAAATTTCGTAAAACTTGACAACAATAGGATGGACTTTAGTCTGTTGGGTATTTCTTTCAAGATTGAAAGTCGAAAAAGTGATACATAGCACTTCATACAAGTTCACTCTATTGAATCATTCTATAATCAGGCCATCGTGGGAGATTGTGCATAACACTCTCTTTAAGAATCCAATATTGATTAGACATATGGATTTGGAAAGAGGAATAAGAGGGCTACCACAATAGGAAATTTTAGAACTTGGAGATTCGAAATTACAAAGTTACGGTCATTTCAAGATCGAGCTCCTAAAAGAAAGAAAATGAGATATGAGGAAGTTTGATGGAAAGGATCTGGTAACTTGGATACTATAGATAGAGCAATATTTTGATCTACATGATGTGAAACTCTTACAAAAGGTACATATTTAATATTTATATTTGCAACTAAATCAGTTTTTATGGTATAGAGGGTTTTGTTCTCATAATCCACTTTTCGCCTCGTGAATTTTCATAGAGGAAATGATAGCACATTATGAGGATAAAAAGAGGAACACCTTCTTTAGCCAATTGATAAATCTGAAATAAAAGGGTTCAATGGTCAATCACATTGATGACTTTTGAAAATTGAATATAAGGGTAAATGATATTCCAGAGAAGCAAATGATTGATGTATTCATAAGAGGATAGCATTCAACATGAGGGTCGTCTTTGGGAACTTGATTCATTGAAGAAGGCATTCAGGTTGGAAAGAAAAATTGAAAGAAAAATTATGGAAAAAAAATGAATCCCACCAATCGAAACAATAAATATGGGAGTTTTGTTACTCCTATCCTTCAACAACCTACATGTTTGACACCAAAACAATTGTAAAAAAAATAAAAGGGAATTGTTACAGTGGTGATAGAAAATACACTAAAGGTCAATTGTGATAGCAAATACACTAAAGGTCATAAGTGTGCTAAGAATAAATTATTTTACATATATTGTGAAGAGGAGCAAGAAAAAGATCAACAAATGTCAAAATAAGAGGATATAGACCAAAAACCAACCCCATATAAAGAAGAAATGAATCTGACCATATCTTGTAGTGTATTGGTAGGAATTACCACTCCTCAAACTCTGAAGATAGATGGACAAACAAAGATAGTGAACAAATTTTTGGAAGGATATCTTCATTGGTTTCTATCTAATAATAAACACAATGGGTCAAGTGGTTACCTCTGGTTAAATGGTGATATAACAATTTAGCAAAGATGACCCCCATTTATGGCACTTTATGGATATCATACACCATCCATCACATCATCTTTAAGAGAAAATTCTAAGGTTCAAGCAATGGAAGATCACATCAAGCATCAACAAAAAATTCTCCAACCCTTAAAGGATAACCTCACTTTGGCACAGAATTAACTGAAACAACAGGCAAATCAACATCACAGTGGAAGAAGTTTTGATGTAGGCAAATGGGATTTTTACGGATACAACCATATAAACAAATGTCCCTCAAGAAAGCTAAGAAGGATAATAAATTATGACCAAAGTACTATGGTCGTTACAAGGTGTTGCAAAATATTGGTACTACGGAATACAAATTGAAGCTTCCTGGATCTTCCCGAGTGCACTCCATTTTCCATGTTTCATGCTTAAAGAGGGTTATAGGTGAAAAGATCCCAGTTCAAACAATATTGTCTGAACCCGACGAGGAAGAAAAAATCATATTGGAACCTAAAGTATTCATGGAAATAAGAACCCAAAAACTATGAAATCGATCTATTTTAGAGTATCTCATCAAGTGGAAGACCTTAACTGCTGAAGCTTCTACATGGGAGGATGACAATTTTATACAAAAGCATCCAAAACTACTCAAACGCTAAGGAGAGCACTTTTTGAAGGAGAGGGGTATGTTAGGTACCTATACTACTAGAGTATACCCTTATTGTTATTAGTGCAACCCCCTTATTATATTGTTGTGCCCATGTGTTCTCCATATTGTTATTATTGTGCCCCATAGAAGCCCACTATTGTTATTTTTGTGCCCTCACATTATTATTGTTATGTTGGCTTTGATTATATTGTGACCCCTTAGAATCCTATATATAGAAAGGAGGTCTTGTCATTTGTATAATCCAAGAATTGTTCATTTATTTAATGTAAAGTAGTTTTACCTCTCAAAGAGGCTAATTTTGAAGTTATTGGTTCCGTTCTTATTCTATTTTGTGAGATGGTTGCATAACACTGTGTATCAGGTGTTCATGAGGGAGTACACGAACCAAGCTCAGGACTTGGTAACTTTTTATAAGATTTTAAAAATGATATCTTAAGTACACTTACAACACAGTTGAGTGTTTAATAATTAAAACAGAAGCATGTTGAAGTAGAACAATCATTAGCTATTTTCTATCCTCATTTCCAAAAGAAGCACAATCACAAACAATGTCTTTAGATACAATCGAGATATGTGCTATTGTACCAAATATCACTTGAATGATCATTGTCTTTCGCTTCCTAGGTTGATAGTTGTACTTAAGGAAGTTGAAGGGGAATGTGAACTAGCTTATTGTGTGGCATAATGCCGAAAATGGCTAAATCATCCATCAGGTATGTTGCAGGACCCTTCTATTTTTTTCTAGACAATTTCCTCAACAATAGTTTCTCGAATTAAATTTGGAGGTCCAACAAAATTCTCCTACTACCTAGAAGCCTCAACCATACATTTCATTACCCTAGGCAAATCATTCATTCTCTAGTATTTATTGGTCGAATCAACAATATCCAACAACTTCATGGAAAAATACACCAAATAATCCATGCCATCCGCAATGGGAAAAGCAACCTACTCAAGGGATAATGTGGTCCCAGAATTTGAAATGCCCCATTGGACTGATTAACCAATCAATGGGAGTGATGCCTTAGTCACAAAATCAATCACCATTTACAACCTCCACTTGAATTACCTCCAAATGCTCCATATCCACTATGACCTCAATTACTTGCACAACCAAATCCAAATCCAAATAACAGACCTGTGCAATTTTTCAAAATTCTATAAACTTCAGATTCCCCTCATTCCTCTTTAGAATGTAATGAACTATGCTTGAGATATGGGAGGACCATATTTCTAGAAGATCACTCAAAAAATCAAGAGAAACTAAAAAATGGCAAACCTCCTAAGGAGCATTCTTTGATAGAACAATCTCATCGTACCATAATCATTACCGAAACAAGAATTGTCTAGTAAAACAAATAAAAGACAAGAACCCATTGAGGTTACAGATACTACTCCTCTATTTCCCGAAAGATAAGCCATAGTAAAATCACATGGATGCCCTAACTTCTTAGGGGAATTACAAATCTTGTGTATCAAAATACCCCTCCGATAATCTATCAGAGAAATACCCATTTATGCTAAAACCATTAAATAATTATGTGTTAAGAAGCCTGGTAGGAAGCCAAAAGATTCTCCTATTGTCCACGTTTTAGGGAAACTCTCGAATATCATCCTGGGAAAAAAAAAATCCCATCAAATATGATGACCCTGGAAACCCTATATTCATTATACAAATTCAAGGATGTAATTTCCCCAACACTTTAGTGGACATGGGAGAAATGATATATATTATAACATTTGAAACTTGTGGAATCCTTGGAATAACCATATTTAAATAGACTCCAACCATGCTAGAACTAGATGACAGATCTGTAGTAAAATCAGAGGGGACTTTATACAATGGAATTGTGTCTAAAGATTCGTGGGAATACTTAGAGGATTTTCTAGTCCTTCATCCTAAAAAAAAAATTAGAACGGCACCCTTTGATATTAGGTAGACCATGGCTTGCCACTGTAAACGCATACTTCGGGTGTAGAACTAGAAGTATGACGATCACTAAATGACCGACTATCAAGAATAATAGCTTATACCTTATCGCTAAACCCAGCATGTCGACTGATAATTTCTGATGTTCCTTGTCTGAATATTAGGAAGGAAATTTATGCTCTCCTCTTACTGTCGACAAAGCTCTTATATTTAAAATACAGACCAAGGAAGATATAATTAATGGGTTTATTAATGAGTCTTCCACCATTGGGAACCCAACCTATCAAATGTTGAAAGTTGTCCTTGATAACAAATCTAAAGGGGATTCGCTAGAGGACTTGAAAACTGAACATATACCCATGACTAAAGTTCACAATAACAGTCCCATTGAAATTGAGCCTGACCAGATACCTAATATTAACTCCAATCTTAATGACCTACAATGTGAAAGGTCATTAAAATTCTTTTAAAATATAAATAGGCTTTTTCCTAGGAATATTCTGATATGAAAGGTATCGATCCACAACTCTTCATACATCATATTTATATCGAGAAAGATTCATGATCTATTCTCTAGCCTTAAATAAGACTAAATCCACACTTCAGGGACATAGTAAAACAAGAAGTTCAAAAACTTCTTGACGTTAACTTCATATATCCTATTTCTAATAGTCACTAGGTTTGACCACTAGTGGTAGTCCCTAAAATGAATGGAAAATGGAGAATTTGTGACGACTATTAAGAACTAAATAAATCTACGTAAAAGGATCATTTACCCCTTCCATTTGTAGACTAAGTCCTTAAGAATCATGTTGGAAAGAAATATTTTTCTTTCCTATATGGGTTCAAAAAATATAGTCAAATCCATATTGCCCGTGAAGATGAATATAAAACTACATTCACCTATTTGTGGGGAAAATTTTCATATAGTCCTACCATTCAAGTTGTTTAATGCACCAACCACTTTTCAAAGGGAAATTCTCAGTATTTTCTCTCATTTAATTAATGAAGGACTTGAACTATATATGGTTGAGTTTACCCCTTATGGTAATGATTTTGACCACGCCTTGCATAATCTTGAGAAGGTTCTTGCACAATGCATAGCTACCAAGTTGTGCCTCATTCATGAAAAATTTCATACGATGATGACAGAGGACATAGTTATGGACATTTTATTTCCGCTACATACATTCAAGTAGACCCAGCTAAGATTGAGGTAGTTATTAAATTCCCTACCCCTCTAACACAGACAGATGTACATAATTTCCTTGGTTATGGTGGTTATTATCGTCATTTTATAGAAAAAAAAATTCCGAAATTGTAGCACCATTGTACAATTAATTGTACATGTCGAATTTGAGTGGACTAATAAATGTGATATTTCTTTTGAAGATTTGAAAAGATTTGGTCTTAACAACTCCTATGTTGCAAGCACCAAAATGGAATTACCAATCCAGTTATCCTCAAATGCATCAGATACAACAATAAGAGTTGTCCTCAGACAAGAAGAGGACAAATAACCTTATGTGATTTATTACATCAACAAAAACCTTACAGTGGTTAAGTTAAATTATACTATGACAAAAAGTGTTTTTGGCCATTGTTTATGCCATAAATAAATTTCACCATTACATAAGGGGATATTCAGTTTTTCTGTACATTGATCATTCTCTCATTCATTATTTAGCTAACAAACTTGTTACCAATGGTAGAATAACTCACTAGTTACTATTATTGTAGTAGTTTGGCATTATTATAAAGGATAGGCCAAGAAAAGAGAACCTTGTTGTAGACATCTTGTCAAGAGTTCCAGCTGTGTTTGATTCTTCCCCAATTGAGGACCAATTCCCGGATGAATATTTTTTTTATAACTATCAAAATGCTCTGGTACATTGATGTTTCAAATTATCTGGTAGGTGGGAAATTACCATCGCACTTGTCATACCGAAAAAATAATCTTATTATTCAACGTAGTGCACGCTTTTCATGGTTGGACAGTTACCTTTTCCATACAGGGGTTCATCTTCAAATTGGAAGACGTGTTAGAGAAGATGAAATTTATGATATCCTCAAGGCTTTCCATTATGAGGCCTATGGAAGTCATTTAACTGACCAAAGAATTGGACACAAGGTATTACAGATGGGCTATTTTTGGCCCACAATATTTGAAGATGAAAATATATATGTAAAAAGTTGCGATAGTCTCCAAAGGATGGGTCATCCCATTCAGTCTGATGAAATGCCCCTCCAGCCATAAATTTTATTGGAACCATTTGAAATATGGGCAATGGACATTATAGGACCCTTTCATCCACCTTCAAATCAGAAGGCATATATTCTAGTTTGTACATATTATGTAACTAAATGGGTGGAAGCGGTAGCACTCCCAAGGGCCACAGAATAAGTGGTCATCAATTTTCTATTCAAACTGTTTGTTTGAAATGGGCTACCTCAAGAGATTGTAATGGACGTGGGATCACAATTCTTGCTAATATAATTTCAGCAACATTGCAAAATTACCATATTAGACACATAATCACTTCTCCTTACCATCCACAAGTGAATGGGTAGGTGGAAAGAACCAATAAATTCTTATAGGAGATTTTAACTAAAAAAGTATGTATAAATCACCCAGATTGGGCGGCCATTCTAGAAGCTTTATGCACCTATCGGGCAACCTTGTGCAATACCACTAGCTATGCATCTTATCAGCTTGTTTTCAATAAGGAGCCCATTTCTCTGATTGAGTTCAAACTTAAGACTCTCAGAACTACCAAGGAACTTCGATTGTATCTTACAAAAGCACAAAAACAATGCTTACAACAACTCAATGAACTAGATGAAATGTGGAGTTTTTCTTTACAATGTACTTCCATAATCTAACAATATAGAGCTAAATGACATGATCGGTTGATTAAAAAGAAAAACTCAAAAATGGGATTGGGCATTGTTATACGACTCCATATTCCAAGAGTTTGTAGGTAAACCTCAAACAAGATGGCTTGGCCCTTACGAAATTACCAAGATTTATGACAATTGAATGGTAGGCCTTGCCACAATTGATAATTCTAACATTTTTTTCCTTTCCAATGGATGTTGACTCCATCTATACCATCAGACATTTACTTGAGAATCATTTCCTCATGAAATTGATAATAATGCCAATTTGTAGGTTGTAGCTGACTGAGGAAATTTCCCCACGGTCACAACCAAGTAAATTTTTCTTTGAAATATTCTTTATCATGTACATAATGCAAACAATTTTATTATGGTTTTCTATGATAGATATGGAAAATCATTGATATCTCAATCACAGTTTATGTTTCTTTAGTCTCATTCGTTGTTTCCTTACTCACAATTGTTGTTTCCTTAGCCTCAGCTATTGTTTCCTCAATCACAATCATTGTTTCCTTAGCCTCAGTCGTTGTTTACTTTACCATAGTTATTGTTTCCATAGTCACAACCATTGTTTCCTTTATCACGGCTGGTGTTTCCTTAGTCACAACCGTTTATCATAGTTGTTGTTTCCTTAATGATAGCCATTGTTTCCTTTATCACAGTTGTTATTTCCTTAGTCACAACTATTGTTTCCTTTATCACAATTTTTATTTCCCTAATCATAGCCATTGTTTCATTTATCACAGTTGTTGTTTCCTTAGTCATAATGTTGTTTCCTTAACCACCGTTGTTGTTTCTTCACATGTGATTATCATTTCCCTAGCTTATTAATGTTTGTATTTATTTAGGGTAAGGAATATATTTTAGCCTTCCTTTCATATGATGGTGGAAAACTAACTTGTTTAATGGTTATCATTGGATAATTCTTTATGATAATTCATTATCAGAATTATGAAATTTCCATGACTTTTAATCTTTTTGGTACTATGAAAAAATTGTAAAAATTTCGATGATGCATTCCTCCCATAACCACTTAAGGAGAATTATTTCACGTTAATCTCTAAAGATTATATGATCATAATATTTGAAGAAAAAATTAGCAAGCTAAAAAATTAATTATTACAATATTTTTTACACCCTCCCTAGCTCTTAAGGAGTTGACATGCCACCCCTTTTACTAAGTAATCTACTAAGATCAGTAAAAATAACAATTTAATAGAGTATAGGAGGTCTTATCATGAGCTAACCTACCATGATCAAAGGATCTAGTGGAGTGGAATTCCCATTTCTAGTTACCAAGCTAGGGTAATGACATTTGGCATTCAAGTCAAAGGACAAGAGGTCTCATCACGAGCTAAATTTTTCACATTATTAGCTCTAATGAATGGAATTGTTATTTACTAGTTAACACACCAGAAAAATGGACATTTGTAAATGCTTATATATATATATATATAATTTAAACTTCCTTAGTAAATGGGACAATGACTTCTCACAGGGTTAGAAAGGACACCATGTCAATACTATCAACACCTACTGGTAGTAGAGGACATGCATGGGTATTGAAGTAAAATCAAAAATTACATTATAGCTTGGATATTTTGTTCCTTCAAAATTTATAAATGAAACATCTTTAAATTTATTATGGACATTTATAAAATCCTCCTAAAAAGTAGCGATATTTTGTTCTCCATGAGTATTTCAATATAATTATACATACTAGGAATACTTTTTTGGAAATTTAGCATTCTAAATTAATCTTGTTTATTCTCTAAAATGATGTACTTGATGCAACAATTATACTTGATGTAGAGATCTTCGAATGCATTTATTTTGTTTGCACCCTCTATGGATTATAATAATTCAAATTACCATTACAACGCACGAGTCATAAATATCTCAATGATTTCCTCACATGTCATAGATACACTCTGCCTTCTATTTATTCATTTTGATGGTTACTTTGTTGCGCTTCATTAATACAACATTATCCTCTAACCCTGTCAAATCTACCATCCTATTAAAACATTATTAACAACAACGGACTGCCTTTACTTTTATTGGGGGGTCGTATTTGCACTGACAAATGACTTGTTATCTGAATTTTTTAAATATCATTGCATGTCATTATCAATGCGCCTCTTTACTTTGTGCATAATTACTATTATTGTACATTTTTAATTCTATTGTTTCAAATTTCAAAATTGCGTCTTGTTAAACAGTTAAAAATGGGTGGCCATTCGATCCGATATGAACCTATTCAAATATAGGCTTTGGAACAAGTGCACAACATATTCAGTCAAGCTAGATGGATGGAGTATTTTGAATCGTTACATGATTTCGATAATGAGGTAGCATTATAATTTACAAGGAATTTGGACAATGGCACAACAATGGTGAGAAATACATAAATACTCATGTAACTATCTGAAGCTCTTCATTTAAAAATACTCAAGACTAAAAACACAAGTGTTGAAGCACAGACATTTTGTAAATTAAATACAAAATTTTCTAAAACATGTCAAGTTCACCAAGTTGTGCTTACATAGTGGGGCCACACTTGGTATAAAATTGAAAAAAACACATGGTTATTGAAAACAACACATTTATAACTAAAAAACAAACACATATCAAAGATATCTTATAATGTTCATCAATAAATTTTGATGGAAAGCTTCTTAACACTAATTCATCTTTCACACACAAATCTTGAATTGGAATTTCCCCATGCAATATATCACTAGACATCCTATTAACATTTGCACAATGTCTTATGTTAAATGATTGAAATTGACTAACAATATTTTTTGCTTCTCCATGCAGTTCTTTTAACCTCTCATTTTTAACTTGGTTCATGTCTTTCATCTGGCTGCACACAAGTTCAGAATTGGTGAAGACTACATTTCCATTGAATCCATACTCCCTAGTTGTTCCTAAGGTTTCTATCAATGCAATATAATATGTTTCATTGTTTTTTGTTATGCCAGGTACATTCGTTTTCCTTTGGAGGACTTTGTTCATCACAATACTGCATAGCACATAAGCAATCATTGCTTTCCCTCGATTGGGATAACAAGAAACTTCTGTGCATAATGTCCATTTTTCAACATTGTTTGATGGGTTCTCTGATCCGTGTAAAAAACAAATTCAATAACATGAATTTAATATATTTATTTATTGAAAATGCCTTATTTTATGGGAGAATGATAATAAATAAATACCTATTGTGATTGAATAATGGAGTACTACAAGGATTTTTGAATAAAATGTGAAGGGAATCCGGTAACCAAATTATCTATAGATTAAATGTGGTAAACAAATTTACTTGAAAGGTTTAGCTGGCAAAATAAAAAATTCTCAGTTTAAGGCTTGAACTCTTAAGGCTTAAGGCTTGAAATGGAACTTAGTGCATGGACTAACTATATAATATAGAACAAAAATATCATTTATATTTCACTACTATCACCATATGGAGATGCAAATAGTACTAGGTAAAATGATTCAATTGAAACTACTACTGCTTGTGGATTTGTGGTGTTAACTACTTTTGGATTTACCTCTGCATCCCTTACAATGTGGATCCCTTACGCTGCAATAAAATGTTTGGTGAACTATTGACGATTCAGTGAGTTGTAACTCTCTCCCAAAAGCTAAAATCAAGTAAGAGAGATAATTAGTTTGTATGACATGGTATTGGGGCAGTTTCTTTCTATGTTTGGTGGGAGCATTATTTTTTAAATATGGGTGAGTTGGAACTATTATATTAATAGTTGTAGTAGTAGTTATGGATATGCGAAGCTCGTAGATAGATGTCTTGATTTCATTCAGGACGGTTCCACAGAAAGAACAAAACAAGCATCTCATAGAAGCACATAAGAGGATAAAAGACATCAGAATAAGGCATGCATCCTCCATAGGAAAGCATCAATTGAAAAACTCCAATATGCTCGCTCGTACGAGCCACTTCAGACCCCCTTTCATTTTAATTTTTTTATACTATTTGTTTTAAGAAAATATATTCGCATTATATTAATTGTGTATGTCTTTTTTAGCTTCACTAGGAAATTTTGAAAATGTGTTGGTCTTTGAGTTGTTATTTCTAAAGTTTTTAGATAATTGTCCCTTTTTTAGGGAAGGCCATTTCAATCCAGTAAGGTATTTGTTTTCTTGAATGAGATTATTTTTGTGCTTTAGAGCTTTGGATATTTGGCCTTGGTTTCATGAAGGTTGCATACATTTTGACCCAATGTACCATCTATTTGCGTGTTCAATCATAGGCGTGCCAGATTTGAACAATTTTCCTTGTTTTATCAGAGGATGATACTATTTTGACAAGGTACTACATTCTCTTCTTCGTATTTTGTTTTATTTGTTATTATTCTTTGCTTTTCTATATCCCCCACATGATAATAAGTGTAGTTTTCAATAATTTATTTTTTTTTCCAAACGAGGAGGGCTTTGGTCAACCCTACAATCCTTTGAAAAACACTTTATATAATGGTTTCAGTCACATAGAAAATGTTGAAATATTTATTTTATGGTAAATATATGCAAATCTTCTATAAAAATTTAATGCGTGTTTTAAAATTCGTAGATATTTGTAGGATATGTAAAAAGATTGCCTTGTGGTTAATATAAACCACTAACAATGGCCCTGTTTGGGGATGTTTTTGAGTAAAGATATGTAGCTTTGATTGAGAATGCTTATACTTATTGCACTATTTATTTTGATTATATCTTCTACTAATTGCGTAGAATCTAGTGGAATTTTAAAGGTTGGACTTGATCATTTAGCGTTTTGTTTGGGTTTGTGTTTGTGTTCTTGGTGTCAAGAAATGGACTTTTCCTAGCCAATTTAGGATCCTTTCCATTTTCCTGGATTGTTTTCTTGTTTTGTTTGAATATTAACTCCTGTTTGAATTATTTTCATAGTTACAAAGTCTCGGCTTATTGAAAATAATAGTTATTTATGACTTTTTCTATATCTTTCCTATTTTGACAACTAGAGAAGCAAATTCATATAAAAGATTCTGATTTAGTTAGAGTAAGGAAATCTGGAATAAATAAACTATTTTTATGGAATAAATCCATTTGTTTCATCCTTAAATTTCCCACCACCTTCATATGTTCAGATGCCAAATACATCAAAGAAACAATGCATTTTAGTACAAGGGAAACAATTTTGGAAACAGTATTAGAAGGATCCCATGCAAAGCTAACATGGCATCATGGAACTGTATTCTAATTCTTATCGAATGCCTGCTCAAAACTACTTTGGCATGCCTCCTTATCACATGCCAACTTATCAAGCCTATTATTAATCATGATCTTTCATAGCAAACCATTTAGCTGGCTTTCTTAGGCACTGATTCAGAGTCCACTAGTTATGTAGATGGAGTTTGTGGGCACAAGAGAGGAAAAACATACCACAAGTCTGGAGTTTTACAATGTAGAGGAGATGAGCACAAATACATCAGATGAAGACTTAAAGAATTAGGAATTTGATTTATAGGCATTCAATTGTAAATTATTTTGAATGGATGTAATTTTAATGAATTGCAATGTACCAAACACTCTTGTTTGATTGTCAGAAATGATAATATTTGTGGTACGATTGAGAGAATTCACAGATGAAAGATATTTGTAGGCATATGATTGTATTCACACTTTTTTTGCATCATGTACTATATCAGTAAACTAGAAACATAAAAACACACTGGAATCAAATTTTATGAAGACATCATTTAAACATTGGGTTTTATGATTCTTGCATTCCTTAGGAGCATATTTGGACTCCTTTTGTGACAGACGGGAAGCAACTGGAAAATGGCATCTCAGGAATATTGGCATCTCTTTCTTTTCACTCATGTATTAAATCTATACAATTATCTTATATGTAATATTTCCATCAGTACTTTATGGGTTGAATTTTCTATGGTTTTTTGATGCTAAAGAACATAGTTTCTTATTTTGCACTATGGATCAAACTAAGATTCACATTTAGGGAATCCTAAAGAAGAAAATATGATAGCAGTAGAATGTTTAACTATATTAAAAAATGAAACATCTCATCAAAAGTTGTGAAAGTGCCAACGTTAAGATCATAAACACTATAGTTTGTGTTCAAAAAAGCTTTAGACATACGTTATGATTTTGGTCATGGGTGGTAATTTCAATTGGGCACATCCTATTGCAAGAAAAAAGGGATATAGAACTCTCACAAGAAAATTATTTATAGTGACCATGAAGTTCGTGAGAAATAAGAAACATAGGTTGACAATGGTCAACCTATGGCAATCCGAGATATGAAGACGAAAATTATTTTTTACAAGTTGTACTGTCGGTTGTGACTTTTGGAACATTTCATTTCTTATCGCCCTATAGGTACAACAAAGAGTAAAAGGTTGTTTCAAACTTTTTTTATCAGACTATAAGTGAGATCTTTCATCTATATGGTCCTTTATGTGATGGCTTGGTTGTTATCCTGGATAGATTCTTTGACATGGAGTATCAATTGTTAGTAATTACTATTTTTTCTTTATCAACTATTTTAGGTTTCTTAGGTTTTCTTGCATACCTAGTCTGGACTATGAGGAGGCTAACAAGAGGAAGGGGAAGCTGCAGAATTCCTCCAGCAATGATGACGAATGGCGACAACCAATCTTGCAAAAAAACCATTAAAAAATTAAAAACAATAGTAAAAAATGTAGTAAAAAAACCAAAAAAAGTGAAATTAACCTCCATCCCAACACATACATTGTCGGCAAATCAATTCCTCCCTGTGCACCGATAGCGCAAAACATTCCTTTAACAAAGAATGAACAATAACAGTAAATTGACAGCACAAAAAATATTTCTTTGGCCTCAAGGTCATGAGATATATATATATATATATATATATATATATATATATATATATATATATATATATATATATATATGTATATATATATATATATTATGTATGATATATATATATATATATGTATATATATATATGTATATGTATATATACATATATTATATATATATATATATATATCATATATATATATATATAATATATATATATATATAATATAATATATATATATATATATATATATATATATATATATATATATATATATATATAGATATAGATAGATAGATAGATATAATTTGTATTAATATTCGTATATATGTATGTATGTATGTATGTATGTATGTATGTATGTATGTATGTATGTATGTATGTATGTACATATACAGATACATATACATATATATAGATATATAGATATATAATTTAATAATAATAATAATAAATAAATAAACAAATAAATTGGCCAGAAAAGTGCGATTATGAATTTTTCTGGGTCTTTTCTCACAAAATTTTAAACCAAATTCACATGTTTAACCATAAGTAAAACAACATCGAGATCAGTAAGTCAAGTTGAAATTGGCAATTTCCTATATAACTTTAAAACTGAAATTATGAGCAATCTCAAACAAGTAGATATGTTAAGAATGCAAAATGAGCAAAAATAGGATATTGAAATTTGTGTTATCTATACAAAATCACATGCCACTAAAAATTTCAATCATTACCAGCGTTGATGGAAGGTTACCACAGGGAAATGAAACAAATCAAGCACAAATGCAACTATATTATGTAGCTCCAAGAAGATCATGACAGCCTAGTCAACTCAGTATGATGCAAAATCCTAAATCATAATTTCAAGGTTACACACAAGAATCTCAAATTAATTGGAGCACACCCTTTCCTCGACAACGTTGGCCATCTCAGCCTAGAAGTCAATCTTGAAAACAAGGTTGGAAATAACCTTATGGGATAAATCCCCAATATCCTCAATATTTTTTGGAATATCCTCCATACCTAACTCCATGTTATCCATACCATCCACCTCCACCATAACCACAACCTCAACGAAATTTATCTCAAAGATCCACTCCCACTCTACTACTTGTACAACCATTTCCAAACCCAAACAATAAACTAACTTAGCTCATGTACAATTCTAAGGTAAAACACTTCCAAAAAAATCCTCTTGAACTAAATGTTATTCATCTTAGGTCTGAAAGAGTATTGCAGAAACAGATTCTCTTGATGTCATTAAAGAAATATATCTAGAAGAATCGTGTACTACTTTTGATGCAGAGCATCCATTGGAGCCTAACGTTGAAGAATTTCTACTATTCTTATCATTAGATCCTTTATGTGTTCAAGGGAGTAATAAAAAAATAGTAGAATATTTGAATGGCATAGAAGAAGAAGGTATACATAATGATCGATATGAGCACGTAAACCAAGGGCATCACAACTATATTTAACTTTGGTTCCTAATAATCACTATGCAAGAGCACCACTCTCTTCAATAGTGTTTGGCATCATGAAAGTCAAAGAATTTTGTCTCTCATATTCAAGTACATGTCAATGCATATATTTCAAGCCTACACATGATTTTATCTACCATCGTGTTATGTAGATGGCTCCATTGGAAGTATTCCTATACTTGGAAGAGATTTTAATTTTCAAGTAGAGTAGGATACAAGAATAAAATAAGGCAAAAAAAATCTCAAGTGAAAACCTCCTTTGAGGTGCCTGCGATTGGCTCAGTAATTGAAATATTTTATTAGGCATTTGTGGGTTGGAAAGAATAAAAATGAAGGAAGGTGAAGACCTCCTCTAAGGTGCCTAGTTGTTGATTAGTGTAGCTTGGGACATACTCCAAGCCCTATGGTTTGAGTATTGGAGGACAAAGCACCACAAGTAGGCTTGTGGTCTTGGAACCCAAGCTTCGGGTTTTGAACCCACAGGGATTTGGGAAAAACCATGAGAACATTTCAACATGCGATGGATGAGGATGATATCTCTTGATGAGACGAATCTAATGCAAAAACAATCATCTAATTCCAAGTTATAGAAATTGAGCTATGAATTTTTGAAGTCAAAGTATGGATTTTTCAAATGTATGTCTAGGTCGGGTTGGAGTTAATAAGCCATGAGACTATTGTAAAAGCCCCAAAATGACATTGGAGGAAGCCCTCCTGTTTAGTATAAATAAGAGGTGTTGTGGAGGACTATTTATCATTAATTTTTGCAACACATGCCTTGAGAAAGAAGCTCGTTGAAGGTGGAGAGGTTTGATTTGAGGTCGCAATAAGGGAGGCTAGGGCAGCATGAATTGGAGGTTTGTTTCAAGGGTGAAGAAGAGTCTGAGTTTGGTGTTTGGAGGCTGAGTGTTGCTAGTGGAGAGGCGGAGGCCTGAAGTGCTAAAAGTTGGCTTGTTTAAAACCAAATGAGGTTTTATCTTGAGGGTCATAGCCCCTTTTGTGGAGGCCACAACCAAGGGAGTGACAATGAAGGTGTTTGGAGGCTTGTTGGAGTGTGGACAGTCCTCCTAACAGGTTGTTGAAGCTGTAGTTAAGGTGTTGTAGGGTGCCATAGTACTTTTATGGAGACAATTCCTTGTTTTGAGTAGAAACTGCCCTAAAAGAGCAGCATGAAGGGAAGCATATACTTGGAGGAGAGCCACAACAAATATTAACAATTCTAAGAAAGTTGGTTATGTTGTTAGGGACTATGGTCAGCACCCTAACTAGTCCCATAATTGTAGTATTGCAGCAAGTTCAAAATAGTAGTGTTTAGAGGTGCATTGGGTCAAGGCATTAACCAAATTTGGATTAGTATACATTGCAGTTTGTTGGAACCATTTGTTGGAGGTGCCTTGGGCATGAAGGAACTCAATCTAGGAGAGGATATCACTATGGAGTGATGTAGGTGCCCTAGTATGTAAGAGTTGTTGTAGCCTGTGGAAGCCAAGGAGGTAGCTCTGTTATGGTTTGCTAGAAGCGCTAACTAGTGGGGAGTTTCATAATGGTGTTTGGAGCCTAGATTTATGCAATAGCTACTCAATTGTAGAGGAAATGGAAGATTTGGAGAAGTTTGTGGGCAACCTTGTGTAAGGGTCTCCTAGGTGTGAGGATGCCCTAACTAGGTGCGGATGCTACAACATGGACTTGGTCACTCATTGATTGTTGGAGGGTAGCGTGAGAGTGGACCAAGTGTGAATGTGGATTGGGCACTTATGGTCTGCTGGAGGACAATGTGATAATGTCCAAGTTGGAGCCTGGTGAGAAACACTGTTATGGAACCAACTAACAAAAGATAGAAAAGATAGATCAACGACTTCAAAATCGGCCTCTTCAAGGGGGCAACCTCCTTTACATTACACAAATGAACAATTCTTGGATGATACAAATGACAAGACCTCCTTTCTATATATGGGAGTCTAAGGGGTCCCCATACAATCATAGCCTACATAACAATAATACTGTAGGGGCACAACAATAACAATAGTGGGCTTCTATGGGGCATAATAATAACAACATGGGGATTATATGGGCACAATAATACAATAAGTAGGTTGCACTAATAACAATAAGGGGTTACACTAGTAGTATAGGGACCTAACATGCCACTCTCCTTCAAAAAGTGTTGTCCTAAATGCTTCAGTAGTTATGGATGCTTCTATTTAAAATTCTCATCCTCCCATGTGGAATCCTCAATGGTAGGTTCTTCCAGTTGTTGAGATACTCTAAAATTGATCAATTTCGTAGCTTTTGGTTTATTGTTTTTATGACTGCTTCAAGTTCCAGTATGATTTTTCCTTCCTCGACAAGTTCTGGAAATATTGCTTGAAATAGGATATTCTCACCTATAACCTTATTTAGGCATGAGATATGGAAAACTGGGTGCACTCGAGAAGACGCAGGAAGCTCCAATTTGTATGCCATAGTACCAAGTTTTTGTAACACCTTGTACAGACCATAATACTTTGGTGATAATTTATTATCCTTCTTAGCTTGCTTGAGGGACATTTATTTGCATGGTTGTAGTCGTAGAAATAATCAATCACCTACATCAAAACTTCATTCAATGTGATGTTGATATGCCTGTTGTTTCATTCTATTCTTCGCCAAAGTGAGGTTATGCTTTAAGAGTTTTATAACTTGTTGATGCTCGATGTGATCTTCCACTGCTTGATCCTTAGAATTTTATTTTAAAGATGATGTGATGGATGATGGATGATAAGATGAGCTATGAGCTAGCTGAGTACCCAAATATTCCACCTCTTGTACTCCAAAGAAACATTTGGATTTTTTTTCGTATAATTGTTTCTATTCCAAAAGTTTGAGCACCCTGTCAACATGTTGAATATGATCCTTCCAAGACTTTCTATAGATTAGTATATCGTCAAAAAATACTAACAAAAATTTTCTAATGAAGGGTTTGAAAATGAAATTCATCAAACCTTGAAATGTAGAAGGTGCATTGGTAGTGTCAAAAGGCATGACCGAAAATTCAGAATGCCTCTCATGAGTTCTAAATGTTGTTTTTGGAAAGTCTTCATTATGCTCCAACATTGAACCCTTTTGTTTGAGATTTATCAATTGGCTGAAAAAGGTATTTCTCTTTGTATCCTCATAATGTGCTATTGTTTTCTCTGTGAAAATTGACCAGGTGACAAGTGGTTTATGAGAACAAAGCCCTTTCTACCATAAAAATTGATTCGGTTCTAAATATAAAGATGCAATACGTACCTTTTGTAATAGTGGCACATCATATAGATCAAAATATTTTTCCAGCTGTAGCATCCATGTTAGGGAATCCTTTCCATAAAACTTCCTCATATCAATATTTGGAATATGGTGGGTCTTCAATCCAATGTTAGATTCTATGAAATCATGATTAACATTTATTTTTTTCTCAACATGAGTTTCCTCTACTACCTTTTCGTCATTAGGAGGTCTTTCTTGTAGCAGCTTTATCCCACCTTCCTTCAAACCTTCCATTATCTCTTCAAATCTCCCATGCCTTTCTTCAAATCTTCTTCCATGGCACATATAAAACTATTTATCCTAGCTTCGATCATAGTCTTCAAACCATCCATCCAATTTTTCTTACTAGGTGTTTCTATTTTCTTAATTCAAGTCATTTTGTTTCTTTGTTTTAGCAGCTTGATCTTGAATCTCTTCTACCTCTGACATTTAGGATCCCCAAGGTCTAAAATTAAAAATTCTAGTAGCCCTCTGTGTCCTCCTTCCAATGTCACCAGTCTTATCAAAATTGGATTCTCCAGGAAGAGTTATGCCCAATCTCCCAAGATGACTTGATTATATACTTTTTTGGTAGATAGAACGTGTACGAAGCTCCACGTGTCACTGTTTCGACCTTCAGACCTCAAATTAATACACAAAAACTTAAATTCCTTTCTCTTTCTATAACTTCTTAAGAAATTTCAATCTAATGCTCAGAGAGAAAGTTATGACGATTTTTCCAAGGTCACCTATTTGGGATGTAATTTAGGAGCCTACAAAAATCCTATATTTCTTGAACCGTATCTCCTAAAATATAGTGAAACAAGATCTGAAATTCAGGTCCGATCTTCACCATGATTTTGGCTCAAATGCGTTTTAATTTTAGAGTCGAAACCTTCGTAGAAAATAAATTATAGCCAAAATTCCAGAATGACCTGTTTGAGATGGAATTTTGGAGATTGCAAAAAACCTAACTTCGTAAGATCATATATCCAAGTGAGATGAGATCTGAAATTCGGACTCAATTTTCATATCAATTTCGGATCAAATAGTTTTTCTTTTTAGATTCTAAAACTTCGTAGACAAAACGTTATAGCGAAAATTCCACGATGGCCTATTTGGAGGAGCGAAACCCTAGAATCCAAAGTTCTGATACCAAATGTTATGGAACTAGCTCACAAAAGATAGAAAAGGTAGATCAACATATTAAAAATCAGCCTCTTCGAGGGGGAAACCTCCTTTACATTACAAAAATGAACAATTCTTGGATGATACAAATGACAACACCTCCTTCCTATATATAGGAGTCTAAGGGGTCCTAATACAATCAGAGCCTACATAACAATAATATTGTAGGGGCACAACAATAACAATAGTGGGCTTCTATGGGGCATAATAACAACAATATGGGGACTATATGGTCACAATAATACAATAAGGGGGTTACACTAATAACAATAAGGGGTTACAGTAGTAGTATAAAGACCTAACAAACATGTTGATGGAGAAAGGTAGTTGCGAGAGATGAATTTTTTGAGCAAAAGGGTCTAATAAACCAGGAGGAATTTATGGAGCTAAATACTTGTGTGTAGAGAAGCAATTCTGCAACAGATGATGGGTAGTCTTCCTAGCCCATGTTCATTGTGGGAGATAAACATCTTGTAGTGATAGGTGGCAACCCTTCGGGCCCAATGTTAGTCTTCAATGGGCTAGCATAGGAAGACCATATTGGGCTGATGTTCCTAAGTGGCTGAGGAGCAGCAATGGGCAGTTGAGAGTTGTTTACAAGTGGAGCTATGAACAACTCAAGAGGAGTCTCGATGTGTTGATGAGTTGATGGATGAATGATCAACTAGTGAGCAGATTGGATAGCTGAGATTCAGTGGCCAGATGGACTTGGAGCATTGATATAGGTAGGAGATGAAAATTGGAAGCTGAAGGATTGGGCAGGTATAGGGTATGACCATGGCATCTACGAGGATCTTTACATCAGCTAGATGGTTAGAGTATCTTGTCAAGGGAAGATTGGTTATCATTGTACTAACAACAAGCCCCAATTTGTATTCTTGTACTAGTGGATGTATGAGGGCCACTATCCCTAGTGCGAGAGCCCTGGACTGTTCTATTATGTTAGTTGGATTAATATACTGAATTAGGTTCAAAATTATAAAAAAAATTCCATATTGTGTGCATGTGTGATTTATTGTTGTTTATATTCCACTATGCAAAGTAGTTCTATTGAGATTCTTAGTTTGGTAGTGTCATAGATTTTAAGATTCTATCCTAGACCCAAGGTCGTGGAAAATCAACACGGTATCAGAGAATATCTAAGCTACTTTGAGGGACAATGAATCAGAGTGTTCACCACGAAGCAACTTAGAGGAAGTTGTCAATTTCTAGATCATGGAGGAGAGGGTTCAGCTGAAGGCATGGAGATGTGGTCTTGACAGGTTTGGAAGCGATATTGGTTGGGAGTTCTGGCGGATTGGTGGTGAGCCCAGTGAAAAACAGTTTGTTGTAGGGAATATTGATGATCATGGATTTACGATAATTTTCCAGGGATGGTTAGGACATATCAAGGGATTCCTTGGCTTAGATAATATCATATTGGTCAAGATGGCTTAATGTGATGGACTGGATATTCACAGGCTAGAATATTCATAAAATTGTGATATTGCATATTCGAGATTGGTGGTATTTTTACGAGTGGTGTTTGATCCAGAAGGATGAATGATTGTAGGACTAAGTCAGTGGAGATCATGTAGGCTGAGAGGGATTCTAGCCTCAGAGGGAGCAACCCTATCAAGGTTTGGGATCTTTAGGTTCGGATGTAATGAGGCAGAGACACTATCAAGATTTCCAAGTTCATTCTATAGGGTATGTTGCAGCGATGGGCTAGCGTCACCGGAGATGATGATGGTTACTTCCTTGTCTTGGTAGTGCCTCCCTCGCTGAGACGGCATGTTGATTTTTGTATCTTGGGAAGTACTCCAAGCCCTACAATTCAGGGATTGGAGAAAAAAGTGCCACAAGTAGGCTTGTGGGCTTGGAACCCAATCTTGGGGTTTTTCACCCATCATGATTTGGGCCAAATCCATGACAAAATTTCAACATGTGATGAATGATGATGATAGCTCTTGGCGAGATGAATCTAACACAACATGAATCATCCGATTATGAGTTGTAGAAATGTAGTTGTGAGTTTTTGAAGTCAAAGTATGGGTTTGGCACATGTATGCATTGGTGGGCTTGGTGTTATTAACCCATGCGATAATTGTAAAAGCCCTATAATGACAATGGAGGAAGCCCTCTTATTTAGTATAAATAAGAGGTGTTATGTAGGACTATTCCTCATCCATTTGTGCAACATATGCCTTGCTAAAGAAACTCGTTGAAGGAGGAGATTTCTGATTTGAGGCCGCACCAAGGGAGGCTAAGGAAATGAGAATTGGAGATATGTTTCAAGACTGAAAAAGGGTCTACGTTTGTTGTTTGGATGTTGACTACTATTGGTGGAGACGTCGAGGCATGAAGAGATAAGCCCTATCTCGTTTGAAGGCAAAGGAGGTGTTGTCTTGAGGGGCGTAGCCATGTTCTTGGAGGCCACAACCAAGGGAGGAACAGTGAAGGTTTTTGGAGACTTACTGGTGGGTGGATAGTCCTCCCAAGGGGCTGTCGCAGCCCTAGTTAGGGTGTTGTAGGGTGTTGTAGGGTGCTGCAGTACTTTTAGGGAGATAGTCCCTTGTTTTGGGCTCAAAATACTCTAAAAGAGTAGCACGAAGGGCATCATATACATGGAGGACATCCACAACCAATAGGAGAAATTCTCTTCAAGTTTTTTGGGTTGTTAGGGACTATGGTTAGTGCCCTAACTAGTCCCATAATTGCAATGTTATAGAAATTTTAGAATAACAATGTTGGAGGTGCATTAGTTCAAGGAGTTGACCAAATTTGGACCAATCTACATTGTAGTTTGTTGGGAACCATTTTTTGGAGTTTCCTTGGGCATGAAGGAACTCAAACTAGGAGAATATCCCACTATGGAGTGATGTAGGTGTTCTAGTGTGGACAAATTTTTTATAGCCTGTGGAAGCCAAGGAGGTAGGGCTAATGTGGCATGTTATGAGCCCTAACCATTGGGTAGTTTCAAAGTATAGTTTGGAGCCTTGATTTGTGTAATAGCTCCTCTATTGCAGAGAAAAGGGCAGATTTGGAGTAGTCCGTGGGCATCCGTGTGTAAGGTTCTCCTAGGTGTGAGTATGCCCTAACTAGTTATAGATACTACAACATGGGCTTTATCACTCGTGCACTGTTGGAGGGTAGTGTGAAAGTGCACCAAGTGTGAACATTGATTGGGAACTTATGGTATGCGTGAGGACATCGTGATAGTGTCCAAGTTGGAGTCTAGTGAGAAGTAATTAGATGGACAAAGGTTGTTGTGAGGGAGGAAGTTGTTGAGCTAAAGGGTCTAATCAACGAGGAGCAGTTTGTGGAGCCTGAAACTTGTGTGTGGAGAAGGACTTCTACATCAGATGATGGGTAGTACTCCTAGCCCATGTTCATTGTAGGAGATGGACATCTTGAAGTGCAATGTGGTATCCCTCTAGGCCCTATGTTGTCTTCATCGGTGCAGCACCAAAAGGCCATAACACGCTAAAGTCCCTAAGCAGCAGAGGAACAATAGTGGGAATTGAGAGTTATTCACAAGTGGAGTCATGAACAACTCAATAGGAGTCTCGACGTGTTTATGCTTTGATGGATGAACGATCAACTAGTGACCATATTGGATATCCAATATCTAGTGTCCATATGGACTTACAACATTGGTAGAGGTAGCAGCTAGATATCGGGAGCTGAAGGACCAGGAAAGCATAATGTATGACCAAGGCAGTTGTGAGGAGCTCTACATTTGTTAGAAAATTAGAGTATCTTGTTGAGGTAAGATTGGTTGTCGATGTACTAACATGAAGCCCAAGTTTGTATTCTTGTACTACTGCATGTCTGAGGGTGATTATCCCTGGTACAATAGCACTAGATTGTTTTATTATATCAGTTGGATTAATATAAGTTGGGTTAAAAATTGTAAAAAGTTATCCATATTTTTTGCATGTGTGATTTACTGGTGTTTATATTATGTTGTGCAAAGTAGTTTTTTTGAGATCATTGATTTGGTAGTAGAATAGATTTTAACATTCTATCCTAGACCCAAGGTCATGGAAAATCAGCACTAGAAAACCTTTTGGTTGAAAACCTAATTAAGGCGGCTATTATGCCTACGAAGAAAAAATAAAAAACTGGAAAAAAAATGAAAAGAAAAATATTCTTTGCTCTAGGTATCTCTCTCTGATGAATGCATGTGCTCTCCAACATGTGCAAGAGACAACAACAAGTTAGCACCATAATAAAAAATTTATCTAGTCAAGGATGGTCAACAATGATTTGTCCACTTTTGTACCAAGATGCTACAACATGGCTATGAAAAATTCCACACATCACTTGTCATACTCACAATGCACCCCCATGCCATTTCTCATCATTCCCAATATTTTCCAATTCATTTTCTCATTGTCCTTAAGTGCTACAAGAAAGTTCTTTGTCGCTACAACATTGCCAAAAAACACAAGGCATAAATTACTTTGACCATATCTAAAAAGCCGTGCATCAATTTGCAGAGCTATTTCATCGAGAGATGCATAAGGATGATGGTAAGATACTTAAAAAAATCAATCAATTCTAGTGCATACTTTTCAAGAAATTGGCTGCCATCACCTATAGCCATGTTTCATTTTTCTAGAGATTCGTGCATCTATTGGATAATATTGTTTATGGGGAGATGCATAAGGATGATGGAAACATGATGAAAAAATATTAGATGAATACAATAAACTATTTGAGAGATATGGATTAAACAATTATATTATAAGATTGTCTTATAGTTCTACAAGATTGTGATCAACATAGAAAAAGGGTTTGTATCTTCTTTTTTCATAGGGGAACAAGAGGAGGGGTCCACCACACCCTCATCATACATCATCCACACCATTTGGCCTCTCTTCCCCTCAAATATCCACCTATGTCCATGAAAAATACCCATTTTCACCCCTTCTTCCATCATTTCCACCACAAAAGAGGCTTCTTTTCCTTGTCCTTAGATCGATAATGGATTATTAGTAATTTTGGAGGATTTATCTGAAGGATAATGTGATATTAGAAGGGTCTTTATGACTACTACAAGAAGATACTTAGTCATGTAGTAGTCTACATAGACCCTATAGGGCCACAATAGGAAGTCACCAGTTAGTGGAAAATATAATTTTTTCCCGACATCTCCATACCTATCATTATTTCACATTTTTTTGTTTCCATCATGTCCTTCACTCACCAATCCCAAAGAATAAGGTTCTCCTATCATCATTCTAATCATATCTATATATATATATATATATCTATATCTATATATATATATATATATATATATATATATATAGTGGTTCCAAAAAATCATGTAGCATTTTCTCCCCTATCTATATAGATATATATATATATATATATATATATATATATATATATATAGATAGATATATATAAGTGGTTCCAAAAAATCATGTAGCATTTTCTCCCCTATCTCTATGAGGCTCCATCATCCTGACACCTTGTAGGAAGAAGTTTTGTCTACCTACATGGTACCCTATAGGTTGCTACAAGATCACACTTGAAGCATAAATCCTAGGATTTTGAGTGTTATTAAGTTTAGAAGGTCCAACGCTAGTCCAGAGTAGCTATAAGATCCCTTATAGGTTACTATAGGATCGCCAATCCTCAAACAAAACATCATTTGATCAATGGAGGCACATGGTTTCTTATCAACAAAGTTAAATAAATTCAATCAACAATGATAATTAAAGATAATTCTTGAAGACATATTATGGATCAATGAAGACAACAAAATTAAACCTCGAAAATAAATCATGCAGTCTCATCCATATTCTAACAACTCCATGCAAGCACCACTGGATCAACACCATCAGTAAGTAGCCACCAGGTAGGCACATGTATGCACTATTCTTCACTTTTCCTTTTGAGCATGTCATGGTTAAAATATTATTTTTAATGCATGAGAGAGAAGGTTCTGTCGGCTCAAAGTGGCTCAAAAGTCTCTACCACCCTCAAATAGTGAATTGAAGTTATCTCTCTCTCTCATCACACGTGGCGAAAAGACAAAGTAAAAAAGTGTGATGATTACAAGGGTGGGCCAACAAGTCTATGGTGGAATTATTGAAGTTGTAAGTGGGGGCCAGCTCATACTACGTGTTGATCCCACTACCCAACCACCAAAGGCATAAAAGTATGCCCGAGCTTCATTTAGTACCAAACTTTTATTCTAAAAAAGCAAAGGAGGCCCACTACAATTATCAGGAGTCAAGCTACCTACAGTAGAGGGCCCATATACTATTATAGAGAGGCTACAGGACCAAATATTAACTACTACAAGATTCAGACTCTGTGCTATAGGATTTTCTTGAGAGGCGTAAAGGAGCCAATTACGAACAATAATTGCCTCAAAACCTTACAGTTTTGAAGAAGCCTTGAAGGGAGGGGTTAGTACTTGATCCTTATCACCTCTTAAAGACAAAAATTGTATGAATTTTTGTAACATTTCTCCTTAAACATCCTATAGCAGCACCCTAAGAACAACTTTTTCTTTGAAGTGTGGAGATTTCTTGTGAGGATGAGCACTATAATAGGATAATAGTAAATAAATTGAAATACCATTTTTTAGCTCACTCATCAACAAGAAGTACTCCTCCTCTTTGCCTATGTTGAAACCCTAAGTTTCTCTGAAATTAATAATTAGAAAACAGGATTCCCTTGCACCAACCTAGAGAACACATTCAACACCTTGTGGAATGGACATATTTTGTGGACATGGATAGAGAAAAATTTGTGGAATCACAATGTAAAATCCTATTGGAACTTGAGGAGACAACAAGGAATGGATTTGTAGAAGAAGAGGAGGAAGAAGAGGGTGGTCAAGAGAGAAAGATGAGGTTGAAACAAAGGGAAAGTTTCCAAAGGAGAAATCAAAAGAGGAGATAAAAGGAGGAGAAAATGGGGAACAAGGAGCCTCTAAGATCATTGAAGAAACCTCCATACCTCAGAATAGAAGGATGCAAGTGTAATAAGTCATTGCTTCAAATGGAAACACTAAGAATGAAGTGGCCAACACTCCGGTAGCTTTGGGCACACCAACCAAGCCTAAGGAAAGGAAGCCAAGGAAACAGGGAAAATTTTAAGGATAGAATTTTATCTTCAAGTTTAACAATGAACAATCTTACTAGTCCCTAATATCCAAATTTTAAAATATTTGTAGATAATTTTGTAAAAAGTTTTAGACTTCTAATGATTTTATATTAGACAATTTATCATATTGGAATTTTTAAAGGTAAAATACCTTTATACTATAAAATTTGGGAGAATTCATTTTTAGAAGAATGGTATTTAGTGAATACTTTTTTTTGGAAAAAGCGTGGAATATTATCCCACATACGAATATTAGCCCCTAAAATTTTCCCTTCTTGAAGAAATGTTCTATATATTCCAAGAAGAGGAGAAGCACCAGGATTAAACAAGGGATACCTAAACCTCCCTCAACAATTGAGGAATCAACCAGTCACCAAAAGGAAGAATTAGAGGGAAATAAGAAGAAAATTCAAGAAGTAACCTCCCTCCAATCCAAGGGGAAGTAGCCCCAAGGCTTATAGAGAAAGTCAAAAACCAGGAACCCAAGACTCACCAACTTCAAGAGGATTGTTCCCTTATACAAGAACACAAAGAACTATTATAGGATCAAAATAGACTTATACAATATTGAGACAACATGGTACAAGATGCTTTGTGTTTTTACAAGATTGCATCCAAGGGAGTTTTGAGGGTTCTAGAGGTGGCCAAATGGTGGAAAAATGTATTAGGAGGTTGGTAAAGGATGTGGAAGAATTTTCCAAGCCTATAACTCTTTAGGATCCCATCTTACACAAGGATAAAAAAAACATACTAATGATCTCCTACAATTCTGTGATTTTTTTGTGCACAAAAAGTTCGAAATAATGAGTGAAAATGGATTAAGGAAGTCAAGAGAGGTGTGAGTGCAATGGATATGATGCCACTTTTCCCTACAAGCCAACATAGTTCACATGCAAAGAGAAAATTTATGTTTTTGTGCTTGAAAAGAGACGTAAAAAAATTAGTAATTTGGAATAAATTAGGGACATGAATGAGGTACAGTTAGGTGATTAAGTTGCTCAAAGAATAAGTAACACTTTCACTACAGGGGTATGATGGGCCTCCAAATTAGATACAAGTTAAGGCCCATATAACCAACCTACAACACATTTAAACTATTTCTTTGCATTTGATAACATCTTTTTGAGTTGTAATGTGTTCTTTCACAAGGTTTAGAGATAATTGCATATTACATGCCTAGTATTATTTATTTTTGTAGAATACAAAGAGAATATTGACTAATTTTGAATGAGGGAATTTAGGGGCTTGTTCCCTGCCACAAGATGCTACAGGATGGACCAATAAATGAATAAGAGATTATGAAATTATTGAAATATTTTGGAGCTCAACTAATTGAGAAAATATACGGATGTGTTCCCTACTATAGGACGAGCCAAAACTCAATATTTATTCAAGATTCCAACTGTTGGGAACCAAATCGGTTTTTTGAGATATTTTGAAGGGGAAAAATACCTCCTTTCATGTAGGATGCTTAGCCATCAAATTTTATAAGTATAAATTTGAATTATCCTCTAGGGGCATGTATTTCTCAGTCTTCTTATGAAGAAAGCTTGTTATTTAGCAAGTCTACTTTCATTTCTAGCAAGGATGTACTTGGATTGATTCAAATAATGATGTTTCATGTCATTTTCAGCTTTTAAGGTATTGTTTTCTTCATAGGACTCTGAGTAATCTTGGGCTTTTCCATCCCAGGCCCCTTATCACCCCTATATACAATCTCTTTATCTTCTTTGAATGTCTTGTTAACTTGCATTTTTCTGCACTTAGCATTCATGCTTCATTTGTTAGAGGTTATATTGTTTAAATGGTTGAAATAAGTGGGTTTATAAGTCCTTTATACATTTAAAAGTATTATCCATTCTTAAAACAACTTTTAAAAGTCATATTCATCATTGAGCTACTTGGATTGGTTCACTAGTTCACAATTCTAGAATTTATGGATGTATCCTGTAGGAAAATAGTACTGATTTTCTGCTAAATTTTAGCATGTGTTGATGAAATCATTTCGAGTTGATTATACTTGTATTGAATATTAAAAAAAATAAAAGTTAATAAAAAAATTATACCCGAAAACATTTTCACTTGATTAGCTTAGACATTTCAGTGCTTAGATCAACTTACTAGTTCATGGCTCTCAAAAATCTGGTTTTTAGTTGTAATTCTCTATTGAATTTTAGCACATGCTAATGAATCTCTTTAAAGTTTATGCCACTTGGGTTGAGTCCTAATAAAACTATTCTTAGTAAAAAAATCTACCCAATATCATTTTCACTTGATTTGGTTAGGAATTTGGTAGGTAAACTAGATCACCAATTCTAGAATTGCAAGTTTCTAGAGTAGTAATTTTCTTCTAATTTTTATCACATGTTCACAAGGGTATTTTTTAGTGATTACACTTGGGTTGGAGTCCTAGGACATATTTATTAGTTAAAAAATCATCCAATCTCTTTTTCATTTGATTTTCTTGGGAATTTCACAAGTTAACTTGAGAAACAAAAATCTTGTAGCAATCCTGTAGCAATTTGTTTTTGAGATCTTCCTTGCACAGATTCAATCCAAATTCATGGTATAAGTAGATTTATAGCCTATGAATTATCTGAGACCACTTTGGTTGCCTTGAGGTTTGGTAAGGTCACCATTTAGCTTTTACATTATCTTCTTCTTGAATGTTGATTTCTCTAATTAGTTTAGATTTCATTCTGCAATTTACTTTAAGCAAAGTGTGATTTCCTTCTTGCAAGAGTAACTAAGACTTTACTTTCTTGCAAAATAGAATAGATTACTTTAATTCCATTTCCTTTCTAGCATGATATATTAGATTTGCTTGGTTTTCATTGTGCTTTACATTTTCTCAGGTAGAATAGATTTCCTTTCTTTTATTTACTTTCTAGCAAAAGTAGAATAGGTTTATTTATTTTTATTTACCTTTTGCAACTTAGGATTTGTGACTTACATAGATATTTTCCCATTTGAAGTTTCATGTTTTCCTTGTTTCACTTGCACTTAAGGGACTTAGAATAGGAAGAAGAAGGTGTCTAACGCACATAAAGTGTCAGCGCCTCTTAAGTTTGTATGCACACCTGGTTGATAATTTAGGTTGTGTTATGGCAAAACAATAAGCCCCTATTTTTTTACTTGATTATCTTCATAATAATAATGGGGACCCTCTATGTAAATTTGATCATATCACTACATTCAACGCTATGGTTTGGTTAATTTTGTGGGATTTTCACTTTCTTTGGATTTGCATTTTGATTGCTTTATTGTGTGTGCTTTCTTACCATCTTCCCAAGGACTCTGATTTTAGTGAGTTTGGACTTCCATTTTGGAAATGACACTTATTCAAAGTCTAATTGGTTTTCACCGCGTGGGCTTAAATATGTAGAAATTGTATTTTAAGCTTATTCTTTAATTTCATTAATTAAACATGTAAATAAATCATTTAATTAACTTTACTAATTGAAGTTAATTAATTTGCTAGTATTATCATTTAATTAATCATAATTAATAAAGTTAAATGAAATTGATGTAATTAAATATTTTATTATTATTTAATTGATTTTATCTAACATACAAAAACCACCAAATTCGAGACTTGTATTAAAAAAACCTCATATAATAAAATTTCAAATAACAAGCATATATATATATATATATATATATATATATATATATATATATATATATATATATCTAGGTGTATTTTAACTTATAGATGTAATAGAATTTTTCATTGCAATCCAACAAAACAATTTCAAGAAACAATGTGATTTTTTATTCTTTAGAATGCATTATTGTATGCCTAAATAAATTCAACACCCTAAGAAACATATGGGACACTCAACTTTTTTGCAAATTAAACAACATAAATTCAAGTTTTTAAAAATCTATACAAGATTTTGATTAAAATTAACCAAAAACATATCGTTAAAAAAATTATTTCATCTATAAATTAAACTACACTATTTATATCTATCAATGTGGAGAGCCTACAACAAAATTGAATTAGAAATTTAATAAAACCTCTGAACTCAAAGGCACATAGGCTCCCTCTCTTACATAACACAAACATGAATAAAAAACATATGTTATTGGGGAGGACTCACCCCACGTCGAACCCAGGCTCCTACCTTTCCTCCCCTCCACGTGAACGGTAACATATACGTATCCCTTAACACGTTTTTAGAAAACTTTAACATTGGATTTAGTTTGGACATATATAATTTTTTTTTTAATTTTTTTTATTTATTTATTTTACAGTTTTACGGGGATATTCTTTAAATTAGATTTTAAATATTAATGGATTTTATTGTATTATTTAAATTTTAATTTTAATAAAAAAATTTCATATATATAAAAAAATTTAATAAAATTAAAATATTAATAAAATAACTTTTTTTAATAAATTGGTTAAGTTGTGTAATTTATAGAATAGTGGTAATTTTGACACTTTAATTTTGGAGACAAATACTTGAGTTTTACTTGGTCAAATGAGGCCCGAGACATCTCGTTGGAAAGCTAGAACAATGGAGAAAAATATTAAGGCATAAACTAAACCAAATATGTAATTCACTATGTATAAAATTTAACATAAGATGGACCTATGAAATTGTAAAAAAAAAAAAAATTGGGAATTTGTTTTCAAACATTTTCATCTACCAAAACCTATGTTGTTGCAAATTCATTCGAAGGAAGCACCCTTGATCCGTAGAAGTATTGATAGTTATCTACAGGAAGAATGATTTCCTTTCAATTTATTTATTTACTTAGAGTTTGTTAAGAGTTTTTTTTCCCAAATTTGTTATTGTGTCTTCATAAGAAAATCAATTTATTTTATTTTGAATTTTGATTGCTTTTGCAAGAGATTTATTCGAGAGGATGAAACTAAGGGATTTTGGAGAAATCATATTGTACTAGAAAAGGAAAGAAAGAATATTCGAAACTCCATATTTGATAGATCATAACTATCTTCCAACAACTCCATTTTTGGAGATTTCTTGTCAGTTTTAAATGTTGATTTTGAGTAGGAGGAAGGGTTCCTCTACTCTGAACTTAACCTTTTTAAAGAGATTTTAAGCTATAGATGGAGAGGAAAACTTAGATATGAGGTTATTTACGGTTTTTTTTTTTTTCAGAATTCAATCTTTGTTGGTGAGGCAGCGTTTACACTTTGTATTTCTTCTTCTTGCTCACAAAGTTGATTCTTCTAGAAAGATTATTGTAGATATCTTGATAAACAAAGAAAAGAGACTAGGTTTCATCGATTTTTATTTAAATAATTTTATTTTAAATGAAAATTTTATCTTTTGATAATAGATCTGTGTTTTTCCCATTGTCGCTTTTGTTTAATGCGAAAATGGTTGTCTTGTAGATCAATTATCTGATCTATTAGTCTCATGGATCCGTTGTCAATTTGCACTTTTCTTATGTGCCTAAATCATATTTCTAAGTAATTATTTACTCATAAAAAAGCCTTCTAAAATTGATTTAATTGTTGTTAGAATTAAGTGAACTTTTTCCTATTTTTGATGGCTAATAATTCAATTTTTTAAGGTCTCCAACAGAGCATGTTTTGTAACAATAATGTCATTTTCTAGAACTTCTTCTATAGACTAATATTCATCATAAAATAGACATGTTAAATCACCATTCAATTTAATTGCATTTATCTAAGTTGAGATTAGATTTACATCTTCCTAATCAAGATAGATTTATTTTCGGTCACTACCATCTTAGAGTAGATTTTCATTTAGATTTTATCATTCGCATTTTAGAAGTCCTCTTACATAGTGGAAAACTATATTGTGGCTTGGTTGAGCCCTCAATTCAACTTAAAGATTTCTTTCCTGCAAGCTAGCAACAAGGGAGTAATTTTGATATCCCTCTTCTTGTTGACAATGTAGGTTTTAACCCTGTATATAAATTACCTGCAGAGAAATTCTAAAAATAGAAAATAAAAAATGACGAGAATATAAAACAAATACACAGAAATTTCCCTTGGATCCCAAAACCAAGTCTACAATATTGATTTTCCATTATGTTCCTTTCAATGCTACAATATGTGTGTGTGTGTGTGTGTGTGTGTGTCGAAGCATTCATAAACTCCAATCCATTAACCCTGGATTAGAATAACATGGTAGTTCCCTTCACTGAATCTACAAAATACCATGGGAAAAAAACCATCATGGCTAAAACCATATGCAAAAGCCACACACAAAAGCATAGGTAGGTCTTCCCAATTAATATAGGGTCCAAAAAAAATTCCCGTGGCACTGCCCTAGACCCCATATGACCCCCTTGCTACGCCCGATGCAATGAACAAGGATCATTGTTGCCCCCCCTGAACCCTTCCCCCCGTGTTTGCCACTAGTCATGGAAAGAATATAACACACACCCAAAATTCTCCCACTTGTTTTCTTTTCCACACAAGGGGTCACAACAGAGCTTAGTCATTGCTCCAACCTTGTAACACCCATTGTTTCTCTACACCAAGAAAAATTATAAGAGCTCACAGACTTTGGCAGTGCAGCTCCAACATTCTTCAAAGTGTCCACCTTTACTAGTAACACCTTTTTTTCCTCAACCATATCCCTCACAAAGTGACACTGAACATCAATTTGCTTTGTCTTTGAATGGTAAGCAGGGTTCTTTGCTAGGAAAATTTCAATTTGGCTATCACAGTCTATCCTTATAGCTCACTCTAATAACCCCATACTTGAACACAATGTATGCAACCAAACCACTTCCTTGCTTGCATAAGTGGCTACCATTTATTCTACCTCTATAGTTAAAAGTTCCACTACAGTCTATCTCTTGATCATCCAAATGAATTCACCTACAAATAGGTTAAACACATACCCAATTGTAGATCTTCTTTGATCTAGATCTCCAGCCCAATTTTCATCAACAAAGCCATGGATGTCCAAAAATCTATCCAATCCTTGTCTTCCTTGGTAGCACATACCATAATCATTATTGTCATGAAAATATCTTAAAAACCACTTCACTATTGTCTAATTATCCTTCCCTCATTTTAACATAAAATTGCTCAATAGTCCCACTGCATGTCCAATGTATGGTCTAGTACAAACCATTGCATACATCAGGCTATTGAATGCACTTGTGCATGGAACAAGGGACATGTTGTCTTCCTCTTCGTGCGTCTTGGGACAATGTTCAATAGATAAATCTACACCTATAGGAATAGGAACTTTCATCAGTTTACTATCCTGCATATTAAACACTTGTAGTATTGTCTTAACATACTTCGTCTTATTTAACCAGAGCTTCCTCTTTGCTCGATCTCGTTTAATTTTCATGCCCAAAATATAGTTTTTAGCACCAATATCCTTCATGTCGAATTTGGAGGACAATTGGGTCTTCAAATCCTAGATGATTTCTTTGTTAGTTCGAATCAGAAACATATCATCCACATACAAGACCAAATAAATAACACGGTCATGAATTAATTTAAAATACACAGAGTGATCTGCTTTTCTTCTAGTGAAACCAATTCCCCATATAAATGTATCAAAATTCTGATACCACATTCTTGGTGACTGTTTTAACCCATACAGATACTTTTTTAACATGAATACCAATGCTTTCTTTCCCTTTAATGCCAAGCCTTTGGGTTGCTTCATGTAGATCTCTTCTTTCAAATCCCCGTTAATAAATGTTGTCTTTACATCCATCTTTTCTGCCTTAAAACCAAAAGAAGAAACAACAGATAAAAGTAATCGAATAAAATCTACCTTGGCAACAGGAGAAAAAATATCACCAAAATCAATTCCCAACACCTGGGAATATCCTTTTTTTACCAAATAAGCTTTGTATTTATCCACCTTTCCTTGGGCAATCATTTTCTTCTCAAACACCCATTTTCTTCCAATGGGTTTCCTTCTAGTTGACAACCCCACCAGATCCAAGGCCTCATTTTTTTTCCAAAGATGCCATTTCATCAACCATGGCATCTTTCTAGAGTTTTCCATCCTCTGAATCTACTTCTTTCTCAAAATTATCTTCTCACAACTGGAGTTTGTAGCTCTTCATCTTCTAATTCTTGTTTTTTTGTAGAGTCTGATTCTTCCTCCTTTAGCTCAAAGTCTATATTTTCAAGATACTTTGGTAGGAATTCATGTTTAATAACATATTTCACCTCTCTAAATACCACATCTCGACTATACACAACCTTCCTTGTTTTTGGGTTCCAAATATTATAACCTTTTAAACCATACTTATACCCAAGAAAGGTTCACCTTTCATATTCACTGTCCGGCTTGGTTCTTTTACCCTTTGGAACACGTACATATGCATAATAGCCAAATACGCTAGAATGTGAAAGAGATGGTTTCTTACCAGTCCATACCTCACGTCGAGTCTTATCCACCAACGTTGATGAAGGTGATCTATTAACCAGGTAACATGCAGTCTCCACTGTGCCCAAAATTCTTGTCCTAACACGGAACCACTGAGCATGCTTCTTGCCTTTTCCATCAACGTCCTGTTTATTATTTCTACTAATTTGTTTTGTTGAGTTTTATATGGAGCAATATGATTCCTGCTATACCACACTTCTTACAGAACCCTTTAGATTCCTTCTTGCATAACTCTCCAGCATTATCTGTCTTCAACACCTTTATCTTCTTCTATGTTTGGTTTTCCACTAGAGCCTTAAATTCTTTAAACCTCTAAATACTTCAAATTTCTTCCTCGGGAGATATATTCATGTATTTCTTAAGAAGTAATCTATAAATGATACATAGTACATAGACTTACCTAGTGATGGAACCAACACAGGTCCAAACAAATCACTATGCACAAGCTCTAATATCCCTTTCGTCCTCTTAGCACCAAAGGGGAAACTCACCTTATTCTACTTCCCATATACACGATTTTCATAGAAATCGAAATCCATAGAGAAATTAGAGATACGTTCTACCATACCATTACCATGAAGTATTCAAAAGCCCTTCTCTCCAATATGTTGTAGTGGTTCCAGCTAGGGTACTAGACTGGACTCTATATTTAATATCGACCGAGGTGCGTAATCTTAGAGGCGTGGTCTAAAATATATAGACATAAAGAATCTCTGGCCAAGTGAGTAGGATGTAGGATACAATGCTTCTTTACGGAAGACCGGAATATGTAGCCTATCATTCACACACCCAGATTACCCTACTGATATGCTTGATTACAGTGCTTGTTATGAGATGCATCTATCTAATCAAATCATGAACCTAAGTACTGTATATGACTGTGGCAATGATTCTAACCTCCTTACAGAGGTATCACTCAGAAAACCCTTGCTTGGTAGCCACACACAGCATGCAAGATATTTATACTATCAAACTATATAAAGAAAGCATGAATGAACTGTAAAGCAAAACAGAGTTTATGAGATAATGTCTCTATGAGTCACACAGGGATCGAATCCCTTACAAGACTCCCTTCCAGATCCTAGTTCTGACCATTCAACATAACCATAAACCGTTCATAAGCGCACACCATATCTATGTAATGAAATTCAAAGGCTGTAGGAATCGAAAGCTTATATAAATGTTATGTAACCCGTATGCTATGTGAATCAACAGCTGTGTAAATCGAAACTGTGAGGCAAACCATGTGATATAAATCAAAAGCTATGTGAATACTGTGATGCAAACCATATGCGATATAAATCAAAAGCTATGTGAATACTGTGCGAACATGTGATAACTGGAATGTAACAAAACAAGTGAACAGTATACCAGTCGAAGAACGCAGGGCCCGTCCGCGCCTAAGGGTATACTGGTTACAACTAATCAGCTATCAAATCACGCAAGAAGAATACACACGGTCGTGACTGTAAATAGGTCTCTGTATTAACTTAAAAACTCTGTTCTGAGAAATACGATTCAACAATTCAACAACTAAAACTCTAAACATAACCCTGACTGTATTTACATATGCGTACGCACAGCCATGTCATTGATACAATGAATGTACATAGTGATGTTGCCGCGTTTATTACATAGCCTTTTCAAAATGTTTCCATGCCAAGTGTTTCAAAAATCAAAAAGACTAAAATGAAAAATGGAACGATGCTGCAACCTGCTTTTGCCTGTCAGAGTGCCCTGCTTTGACTTAAGTTGACCGCATGCATAGGAGGCTCGATTTGGCTGGGTGAGAGGTGTTTGTCCATGCTTGGACATTCTGCTTTTCGCCCATGCCTTTCGTTCTGGCTCATCTGCTGCGCCACATGTCAAACGGTAAGCTCATTACAGGATGTGGGTACTTCCTGTAATCATGTCATCAAAAACCTCTAATTCTGGAACATAAAACCCCTAAATTAATTTCTATGCAATTTAATAGCTATAGAACAATTAATAATCAATATTCAAGGATTTTGAGGGATATATGATGAAAATGTATGGATAAATGATATGTTTTTGGGAAGGAAAAAGGGTCTTAGGATGATACCAACATCTCTCCCCGACTTAAGGACTTAGCATGTCCTCATGCTACCCCAGAAGTACTCCCCTTGAACTATGTGCCTGCATGGATCTCTGCTGCCTTGAGCAAGGTATCTACATTCTTCTTCACCTGGTGATCCTTCTGTCCCTTGAGCTCCTGCTTTAACTTTTTATATTTCTCTTTAAGAGCCTTCTTCTGATTGTACCACTTAGTGGCCCAGTTGGAAATCTCAGATTGCTCAGTCTCCAACTCACTGATTCTTTCCTTGAGCTTTCCATTTGTCTTCTGTGTTTCTTTGCTTTGTGCCCTGAGCATTTCATTTTCTCTTTTAATAACCTTTTCCAACATGTTAGCTTCCATGAGCTCTTCTTTCAATTCTTCAATTTGTTTTTCTAACTTCTTCTGTCTTTTGGTGGGAGGTGGTGAACATTTTTCCTATTTGTTATGGCTTTCCACCTCTATGTCAACTTCTGGTGCTGGTGGTGAATGATCACCACTTTCAACATCCATTTGTGCAGGGGCATGAGATTCGAATTGGTCTTCATGCAGCTGAGTTTTTGGTGTCCTCCTTGTTCTTCGGGAGTAGGTGGTAAAAATTTTGTCTTTCTCAGCCCTCTTGGCATCCTCTTTTTGCATGTTCCTGGTCCTTATGCTGCCCACAGGTTGAGGTGCTCTGCTGGCCTTGGACACTGGAATTTCCTCATCTATGTCCTTCATAAACCCAGAATCTTCTTGCACTTCTTCTTTTTCCTCCTCATCTCTGATTTGGTTGACAGTTAAGAATTCTTTCCATGGCTTCCATCGCTTCTGCAACTCATGTTCAATGAGGATTTTAATCAGGCCAAAATGATACAGGCTTTTATCCTCATTCCCTTTTTGTTTCTGGATAGTTTTGGCCATCTTTGTTAAACTTTGCAGCAGAAAATATGGCACACTGATTACACATTGTTTCTTTAAATGGAGGAGTAGCTTGATGTGATATAGATAAACAATGCTGTATCTACCTTCACAGGTTATGAACTTTTGGATAATGTAAACCATTTCATCCCAAGGATGAACTAACCAACTTCTTGGAACTCCCTTCTTCCAGTTTACTGAGGAAACTCTAGACCTGGACATGAACTGTGTCCATGATTTCTCCTTGAATTGTTTAGTTTTAAAGTACTTTTCTCCCTCAGGGCTGAGTCCAATTGCCTGAGCTATAGTATCCTCTGAGATTCTGAAGGAGAAGGTGCCTATTAGGGCCTTTTCTCCATTAAAGGTAAAGGCAAATTGTTTTGTGACTTCTTCATTACTCCCATGGAATTTTTCCAGAAAAGGTAACCACTGTGCCTCTCTAAGAATCTCAATGCAATCGTTATGGTATTGTGAGCTATCAAATGTACTGGGTTCGACCCTATTAGTCATGGTGATGGCAGAGAATTGTGCCTCGAACCCTTCTCTGTCTATGCTCTTTAAAATTTAAACACAGAAGTGTCAAGTTGGTTACCTGGCATATATCGCTTCCTTCAGTCTTCAATTATGGTGCTTGGTTGGTCGATGTGACTGTGGTGGGAGTTAGAGACAGAATGGTGATGCTTCCCTTTTCGGCGCTCACCGGTTTCACTGTGTAAACCGACCCCGAACAGTGATACTCTCCTCGGCGCTCCTTGTTCAGATTTTCACTCTGTAACCCCACTCAAATGATAACAATCTTCTCGGCGTTCCTTGCTTCACTCTTTCACTTTGTAACTCTACTTGAATAATAACAATCTCCTCGCGCTCCTTGCTTCACTCTTTCACTTTGTAAGTTATGGGAACCGAGGGTGGAAAGGATGTGAAATAACCTGTACTCGCCTTACAATATAATCATTCGTTTAAAAACAGAGTGTTGTACGCTTGTATGCATGTTAGCATAAGAACGCTGAGAGCGTACCCATAGTGCTGAGCTATAATGCTGGGTGGCGAGGTTATGATTCGGGTGTGTGTGGTGTAAAACATATAGGCCGCTTGTTATGATTTGACTGTATGGGGTGAAGAATATATATATAGGCCGCTTCTATCTCATCCTTTGTATTTTTTTTTTTTTAAAACAAACACACAGCTCGCCACGTGCCCTTTTCAATTATACTCGGTCATGTAGAGAATGTTGGTATGCATGTAGGGTATATGACATGGTGAATGTGTTGGTGATGGGTTTTAGGGATAGGTTGATGTAGGGAAATGATGAAACTTGGTGGGATAAGGGGGATAAGTGGATGTATGAAGGTGTCCTTGAAATCAATTACAACAGCTTATAGTCACCAATATTACATTACAAAACTAATCTAGGAAATTAAATGCCCAAGAACAGAAATACATTACTCTTTTGTTGATCATTTGACATGCTGAGTTGCTAATCCTTTTGACTGTTCATTTTGACAGGTCCTCTGAGGGAGGTTGAATACACAGGTCCTTTGAGAAAAGTTTTGAAGATGTAACAGGTCCCTCTGAAAAATTGGAATGTACAGGTCCCTTTTTGAAGACTGAAGATGCAATAGGTCCCTTAAGAAAATTTGAAGATACAGGTCCCTTGGAAAAACTGAAGATGTTCATGCAGCTCTTTGTATTGTTACAGGTTCACTGAGCTTGCAATTTGCTGGAAGTCTTGGTGGAATTCTGTTGAAGTAGCGTTTGATGTAAAAAAAAAAAAAAATTTAACAGGTCCCTTTACTGCTGGTTGGAATGTCTCAAACAGGTGTCAATTGCTTTAACAGGTCCCAACTGAATATTTTAAACAGATCCCATTGCCGCTGGTGTTAATAGCATAGATGTCTTGAACAGAACAGGTCCCCCTGCAAAATATTTATAACCAGGTCCCTCTGAAAATCATGACAGAACAGCTTATTTGTTAAAGTCTGGTATGCTGGTAACAAGCTGCTGTTGGAAAGTTACAGTGAAATATAGAATAAGAAATCTGAAGAATTTACAAGGGAGAGATAAAAGTAACAGAACAGGTGTCTCCCTCTCCCCGACTGAAAGTTTGACTTGTCCTCAAGTCATGATGCAACTAAGAAATGAAATAATGAACAATAGAAAGATAATTCATACCCGCCAATAAATTGGTTTTCAGGTAGGAATTCGGGGTTAGAGTGTGCCAGATACTGGTTTTCACATCTAACCCATTATTATTATTTTTTAATTTTTTTGTTTTTAGTTTTTATTTTATTTATTATTTTTTTTTATTTTTATCATTTTTTCTTGATTTTGAAATTGAAAGGAAATAAAACTAAGGCAGTGATACTGCAGCTGAGGGTTGCAGTACCTCAACCTCTTCTTGCTGAGATAGTGTATGCAGGAAATCTTGCTTGCTGATGGGCTTGTTGTACAGCTTCAGGCGATGACCATTGACTGTGAAAGAATGACCTTTGCCATCAATAAGTTGGAGTTTTACTGAACCATTGTCATAGGCCTGAACAATTTCATAAGGGCCCATCCAATGGGTGGTGAACTTAGCTTTATGATCCTTGAATTTTGAATCAAAAAGCAGAGCCCAGTCACCTTCCTTGAAGTGCTTCTTTTTAATGTGTGAATCATGCCATTGCTTCCTGTGCTTTTGCATGAGGGTGGTGGTTTGTTCTGCTTGCTGCCTCATCTCATCCAGCTGGTTCAACTGCTGGATTCTCTCTTTTTGTGCTTGATCCAAATCAATTAGTAAATCTGCAGCTAATTTAAAAGTGTGATTGGAATTCAATAGGAAGCATGACATCCTTACCGTACACCAATTGGTATGGTGTAAATCCGGTGGTATCTTTCCAAGTAATCCGGTAAGCCCAGAGTGCCTCCTTGAGCTTTTCTTCCCAGTTTTTGCGGTTCATTGCAATAGTTTTGGTAATGATCCCCTCCAAAGTCTTGTTGGTGGATTCCACCTGTCCATTGGCCTGTGGATGGTAGGGGGTACTTTTTCTATGCTTTATTTGGTACTTGTCTGTGATGTCCTTCATGAGCTTTGAGGTGAATTGGGTACCTTGATCAGTGACAATTTCTCTTGGCACCCCATACCTCACAAAGATCTCCTCAAAAAGGAAATTGACTGCTGTGTGTTCGGTTGCTCTTACCAGTGCTTTTGCTTCTGCCCACTTTGTGACATAATCAGTACATACTAAGATGTACTTCTTACCATTAGAGGCTGGGTTGATAGGTCCTATGAAGTCCAGAGCCCACTTATCAAATGGTTCCAAGTGAACTTGGGGCTGAAGGGGCATCTGATCGGTAGCTATGGGTCTGCCCATCCTTTGGCAGGTGTCACAACTCTTTACATACTTCTTGGCATCCTTGAAAATGGATGGCCAATAGTATCCAAGAGTAAGAACTTTGAAGGTTGTCCGCTTCGCTACAAAATGCCCACCACACGGTTCATCATGGCAAGATTTTAAAATGTCAATTACCTCATCATTTCGTACACATCTCCTAATGATCATATCAAAACCAGTGTAAAAGAGATCGCCATTGAGCCATGAATATCTGGCACTTTGTTTGATTAGTCTTTTCCTCTCCTTTGCAGTGAAATGTGGAGGTGTCCTACCTGTAGACAAGTAATTAGCTAAATCAGCAAACCAAGGAGTTACTATGGAAATTGCAAATAAGTGCTCATCCGGAAAAGAATCCTCAACAGGAACAATCTCACCTGGATTTTGCAGTCTAGACAGGAAATCTGCCACCTGGTTTTCTTTGCCTGGTCTATCTAACACTGTGATGTTAAATTCCTGTAACAATAGTAACCATCTGGTAACTCTGCCACTAGTTGTTGGTTTATTCATGAGATGTCGAATGGCAGAGTGATCAGTATGTACAAAGACTTCATAACCAGTTATGTAATGGCGAAATTTATTCACAGCATAAATGATGGCAAGTGTTTCCTTCTCTGTAACTGTATAGTTTAGCTCGGCAGGTGTGAGATTTTTACTAATGAAATAAATTGCATATGTACAATATTCTTCTTTTTGGCCTAAGCATGCACCTATGGCAGTGTCAGATGCATCGGTAAAAATATGAAATGGTAAGCTCCAATTAGGCCCTCTCAGGACTGGTGCAGTAGATAGTTTCTTCTTGAGTTGTTCAAATGCATGTTGGCAGTTCTCAGTCCAATTGAAAAATACATCTTTGGCTAGAAGTTTAAACAAAGGTAAGGCTATCTTGCTAAAATGTTCAATGAATCTGCGGTAATAGCTAGCATACCCGAGAAAACTTCTTACCTCTCTCTGGTTCTGTGGAATAGGAAAATCGGCAATAATCTGTATCTTGGCTGGGTCAACCTGGATGCCTTGAAAAGAGATATAATGGCCCAACACTATCCCTTCATTTAGCATCATGAAACACTTTTCGTTGCTGAGGAACAGGTTAGCTTCAATACACCTTTTCAAAACTCTCTCTAGATTTTCTAATGCATGTTCAAAAGAATTGCCATATACTGAAAAATCATCCATATACACTTCAACACAATCATGAATCAAATCAGCAAAGATAGCTAACACAGCTCGCTGAAATGTAGCTGGAGCGTTACAAAGTCCAAATGGAAAAACATTGTAGGCATAGGTGCCCCAAGGACAGGTGAAGGTGGTTTTGTCCTGGTCTTCAGAGGCAATCCGGATCTGGTTGTAGCCACTGAAACCGTCAAGAAAGGAAAATGATGATTTGCCGGCTAGGGTGTCTAACACTTGGTCGATGAATGGTAGTGGGAAGTAGTCTTTGAGCGTTGCTTTGTTCAGCTATCTGTAGTCAACACAGATACGCCACTTGCCATTCTTATTAGGCACAATAACCAATGGGGATACCCACTGACTGTCAGAAATAGGATATATAAAGTTGACTCTCAAAAGTTTTTGCAACTCCTCTCTGACAATGTCTTGGAGCATGGGGTTCATTCTTCTTTGTGGTTGCCTCACCGGTTTAATGGTGCTGTCAGTGTAAATGTGGTGAGTGCATGTGTCGGAGTGAATCCCATGCATGTCAGTGTAATCCCAAGCAAAGGCTTTTTGGTACTTCGTCAAGAGTCTAATCAATTTTTCTTGTTGAGATGAGTCAAGGTGGTTGCCTATGTTCAAAGTTTTGCCTGGACTGATCTCTATGACTTGACTCTGTGTATTGGTGATGGATTGAACTGGAAAGATGTCATGAAATGTAGATTGTAAGGAATGGATAGTGCATGTTTCTTGAAAGTTTTGAGCTAGAAGTACATCTGCAGCATTATATTGTTCATTCCTCACATTTTCAGATATATCAAGCTGTGAGAGAAATAATTCTACCAAATCAGTATTGTCTTCATGGAAATCATAGATCTGGTCAATGCTAAAAACAGATTGTACCTCCTCTTTGTCATTAAATTTGTCATCAAGCCACAAGTTATGTGTCACTGCAGGTGATTGTGCCGATGGATAGAGGGTGAGTTGTTTCCTTTCGGTCCCTCTAGAGATAATCATGTTACCTGATCGGCATCCAATAAATGCATCAGCAGTCGCTAACCATGGTCTACCTAGAATGATAGGATGTCCTCCTAGATTGGATTTGGGTTGAAGGACTAGGAAATCCACCGGATACTCCCAAGAGTCCAGTGAGACGATGATATCTTCCAAAATCCCATCAGGAATGACTTTGGACCTATCAGCTAGTTCAAGAACAATTGTGGTATGTTGCAAATTCATGAGTTGGAGTGTTCTCATAGTTTCAAGGGTCATGACATTGATTGCAGCTCCAAGATCTATCAAAGTGTTTGGGATCCGTATGTTGTTAATGATGGTGGTCACTTTTGGAATGCCTGGATCAAGATACTTCTCCATGGAGATGGTATTGGTCATAAGGCCTGCTAAATTTCCTAAAACATGAATGGTCTGAGGATCAATCCTCTTTCTAGCAGGTTTCTTGAGACACATGTCTTTGATGGCTTTGGTGTAAATAGGAATGTCCTTTATAGCTTGCAGCAAAGGGATTTTTATGTAGACATTTTTAAGTTCATCCAAGACATCAAATTGTGGTGGAGGCAATGGTGGTTTTACTTGAACCAAACGGTCCGGAAAAGGTGGTTGCAGTGATTGCATCTGTTTGTCCTTGGTTTCACTGCTTGGTTTTGTTTGAGTGGTCATTTCATTCTCTTTTTCTAAGTTTTCTTCTTGGTGATCTGTTATTAGAGAATCCTTCTGGAGCACCCTACCAGACCTCAGATTAATGTTTTGCAAAGGCAGTGTGGAGTAGGAGGTTCCTTCCTCTACATTATAAGCTGGCCTCTCTGCTCTATTGTTCGGATTTGGGACAGTTTGAGCAGGTATTTGTGTGAGTCTGGGAGGTTGTGGGTTAGTTGGAAATTGAAGTTGTGGTACATTTATTTGTGGAGGAGCAGGTAAGGTCTGTTGAGAAGGTTGGGGCTGATAAACAACTGGCTGAGGGTGTTGCTGATATGACTGTGAATGTGATGGATATGGCTGTTGGTACTGCTGATATGGCTGTGAGTAAGGTGGGTATGATTGAGGATACTAATGGTAGGATTGGGAATACTGTTGAGACGGTCTCCATTGATTTTGTGATTGGTTTCCATGCTGCCATGGCATAGGTATATTCCATGAGTTTTGTGCATACATCTGATCATTCATAGGAAATTGCATATTTTGATTAGGAAACATACCTTGGGGTGCTTGCCTTGGCTGCCATGGTCGCTTTGCACCCATGTAGTACACGTTCTCCATCTCTGTGCTGGCTGCCATGTTACAGTTCTGCACAATTTTATCTTTAGGACAGTTAAACATATCATGATGCTCAGTACAGAAAGCACATACTTGGATATTGTCTAGAGGACAGTCTTTTAATGCATGCTTCTTGCGACACTTGGGGCAGAAAATAGCCATGATATTGTCTTCTTCCTCCTGTTTCTTTTTGGCTTTTAAGGTATCAATTTGGTTTCCTAGAGTACTCAACAAATCTGTTTTGAACTCTTCTAAAAGATTACCAATTTCAGCCCGAGTGACACTAGCAGAGGCAGTTTTTATGACCCTAGATGACAAGGTTCTCTTTCCCATTTTGGCTTTACTTCTTGAATATTTTTCACACAGTTCAGCTATTTCTTCAAAGGGTAAGGCAGAGATATCACCTTTGCCCATTAAGTTGAGATCATCCATGTATTCTTCCCGGATACCTTTCAAAAATATTGTGCGGACTAGATCAGGAGGCATTGTTCGATGTTTAGATTTTTGCAAGTTATAGACAAACCGTTCTAGATATTCTTCTAAGGTTTCATCCTCCTGCTGACTCATTCTAAAGATGTCATCTTTAGAGTCTTTGGATCTGCAATAAGGCTGATATTTCCTCAGAAATATTCTCCTCATGCCATCCCAATCCACTATGGCATGCTCACCTAGCCCCATAAACCATTTCAAGGTTGTTGCCTTTAATGTGGCTGGAAACAATCTCAGTCTGTGAGCATCATCAGTATAGCCATAAGTTCGACACACAATATCGAACTCGAATAAGAATGAGTCCGGATCCTCTGAAGCCATACCATAGAAATTGGGTAGCACGGATGGGGGTATATTTTTCATTTTGATCTCCTCATCCTCCTGTGGTTCTTGTATAGGGAATTTAAAAGTTGATTCCTCCTCCTCTTGATGGGGAACTGATCCAGATCCCTCCTCAGCCATTCTACTTGGTTTCTTAGTGTCTCTTGGTGGAAAAGAGAGAAAGGAAAATTGTTTGGTAATGGTGCTACTTTTCCCTTGTGTAGAAGATTCAGGAAAGGGTGGCTGTTGTGATTTATGTGCAAACAGAGTTTCCCTCTCAGCAAGAGTAATGTGCTGTCCTGAATAAAATTTCTCAGCTATTGTTTGAATATCCTCCTCAGTTGTATTCCCCGGAGAGTCTGGTCCTGATGATGATGGGTTAGTGTTGAGATGGTGGGGGGTTCTCACAAATCTCCCTTGATTGTCTCTAAGTCTAGGCATAAATGAACATGATTTCTAACTGTGTTTTTGGTTGTTTTTGTGTATTGAATTTTTTTTTTTTTTTTTTTTTTTTGAATCCTTTACGTACGCCTCCCCGGCAACGGCGCCAAAATGTAGTGGTTCCAGCTAGGGTACTAGACTGGACTCTATATTTAATATCGACCGAGGTGCGTAAGCTTAGAGGCGTGGTCTAAAATATATAGACATAAAGAATCTCTGGCCAAGTGAGTAGGATGTAGGATACAATGCTTCTTTACGGAAGACCGGAATATGTAGCCTATCATTCACACACCTAGATTACCCTACTGATATGCTTGATTACAGTGCTTGTTATGAGATGCATCTATCTAATCAAATCATGAACCTAAGTACTGTATATGACTGTGGCAATGATTCTAACCTCCTTACAGAGGTATCACTCAGAAAACCCTTGCTTGGTAGCCACACATAGCATGCAAGATATTTATACTATCAAACTATATAAAGAAAGCATGAATGAACTGTAAAGCAAAACAGAGTTTATGAGATAATGTCTCTATGAGTCAGACAGGGATCGAATCCCTTACAAGACTCCCTTCCAGATCCTAGTGCTGACCATTCAACATAACCATAAACCGTTCATAAGCGCACACCATATCTATGTAATGAAATTCAAAGGTTGTAGGAATCGAAAGCTTATATAAATGTTATGTAACCCGTATGCTATGCGAATCAACAGCTGTGTAAATCGAAACTGTGAGGCAAACCATGTGATATAAATCGAAAGCTATGTGAATACTGTGATGCAAACCATATGCGATATAAATCAAAAGCTATGTGAATACTATGCGAACATGTGATAACTGGAATGTAACAAAACAAGTGAACAGTATACCAGTCGAAGAACGCAGGGCCCATCCGCGCCTAAGGGTATACTGGTTACAACTAATCAGCTATCAAATCACGCAAGAAGAATACACACGGTCGTGACTGTAAATAGGTCTCTGTATTAACTTAAAAACTCTGTTCTGAGAAATACGATTCAACAATTCAACAACTAAAACTCTAAACATAACCCTGACTGTATTTACATATGCATACGCACAGCCATGTCATCGATACAATGAATGTACATAGTGTTGTTGCCGCGTTTATTACATAGCCTTTTCAAAATGTTTCCATGCCAAGTGTTTCAAAAATCAAAAAGACTAAAATGAAAAATGGAACGATGCTGTTTCTGCTTTTGCCTGTCAGAGTGCCCTGCTTTGACTTAAGTTGACCGCATGCATAGGAGGCTCAATTTGGCTGGGTGAGAGGTGTTTGTCCATGCTTGGACATTTTTCTTTTCGCCCATGCCTTTCATTCTGGCTCATCTGCTGCGCCACATGTCAAACGGTAAGCTCATTACAGGATGTGGGTACTTCCTGTAATCATGTCATCAAAAACCTCTAATTCTGGAACATAAAACCCCTAAATTAATTTCTATGCAATTTAATAACTATAGAACAATTAATAATCAATATTCAAGGATTTTGAGGGATATATGATGAAAATGTATGGATAAATGATATGTTTTTGGGAAGGAAAAAGGGTCTTAGGATGATACCAACATATGTCCAAGCCTTTGATTCCATAGCATGGTCTTTCCTCCAGAGACCACTAGATTTTCTGCTCCATTTTCAAGAACCACAGAAATATTACACATATCAATAACAATACTACCCATAAGCTTGTAGAGAGTTCCAATCTGAATTCCCCACATCAATACCAGTTCTCCCTGAACCATCCCATAAGTATCTCTCTCGAACATTGTTTTTACACCTGCATCATCCGTCTTGCTTACACAAAGAATATTTATGGTCAATGCAGGAATATGTAGAACACCCGAAAGTGTTCTAATAATTACACCTTAAAAATTCAGCTTGAATTTTCCACATTTGACAATTATAGCCTTCTTTTAATATCCTAAGAAGACATCACCACCATCATATTTCTCATACTCGAAGAGCCACCCCTATGGGGAGTGATGTGAAAGGATGCACCTGAGTCAATCAACGATACCTCATGATTTACATGTGTACTTGAAGAAACCAAGTACACATCCCCACCTTCATCTAATGTGGTTTTCACCTTTTCAAAAGGAGCATCATCAGATCAATTTCCTTTCTTGGGATATTTAGATCTACAGTCCTTTTTGTAGTGCCCTTTCTTTCCACATTTCCAACATACCATTATAGGTTTTCCTGGAGATTTAGATCTCCCACTCAAGGATTTATTTTTGTTTCTATTCTGGGACTATCCTCGTACAGACAAGGCATCTCCATTATGGCTCTCCATATTTTTCCGTCTCATCTCCTCTAACAATAAGGATGAGACTATTTCATCAAACTTCAAGGTAGTTGTATTGCTACATATTAAAACAATCAGACTATCCCATGAATCTTCTAGAGAACATAGTGAAGGGATGCACTTATCTTTGTCTGAAATTCCTATATCAATAGATAATAACTGGCTTACCACAGTATTAAAGGCATTTAGATGCTCTATCACTGAGTCTCCATCCTTCATCCTCAGGTTATACAACGTTTTCCGTAGGAACAATTTGTTGACCAGAGACTTAGATTGGTACAAAGTACCTAAATTGACCCACAAATCCTTCACCATAGCTTCCCCTGATACATGCAACAAAACTAAATCAGAGATACACAACCGTGTTGTGCTCTTTTCCTTTTGATCCAACTTTGTCTAGTCTTCTACTAACATTGTCGTTGGTTTAGTAGCTGAATCTACCACAATCCACCGATCTTTATCCACTAGAAAATCCTCCATATTGAGTTTCCACAGCTCAAAACTCTGACCATTAAATTCCTTGATCTCTATATTTCCACTACTTGCCATATTCTTTCACCCCAAGAATCGATCCCGCAAATATCCCACTGAACTCTGTTAGAGCCAATGATGCATAGCTAAAACCAGAGACAAAACACAACATATAAAATCATACACACAAGACACAAAAGTTTAACGTGGTTCACCCAACCAATCTGGGCTACGTCCACCAAACATAGGCATCGGCAATCTTTATTATCAAACAGGAGATTACAAGATAATCAAGTTCTTCACAAACTCTCACTCACACATCCCAATCTGTATGGACACCTGTTTTATAGCTAAGAGAATCTAACTGCCTCATAAATCCTCTTACAAAAAATATAGGATGCATTAACTCTCTCCCAACAAAATAGAGCTAATATAGCAACACAATCTGATTGTTGTCACCTACTCAAATTTTTGCCTATTTTATTAAAACCGAAAATCTCAACAATCTCCACCTTGACAACAATTAGCCTAATACCCTGTTTATTTATTATTTATTTTTTCTGCAAGCCAAGAGAAGCCAAACACCAACGCAGCTTCTCTAACAAAACTGGTTTCGTGAACATGTCTGCACAATTTTCCTTTGTATTCACCTTTTCAAGAGAGACTCCCCTTTCAGTGATAACCTGTCTTACAAAATGGTACTTTATTGGTATATGCTTTGATTTACTATGATAGGCCGGATTCTTAGCCAAATGTATTGCACTTTGACTATCACAAAGTAAATTGATGTTGTCCTGTAACCTACCAAACTCACCAAGAAAACCTTTCAGCCAAATCGCTTCTTTGCAAGCATGAGAAGCAGCAATGTATTCTGCTTCAGTAGTGGATAAAGCAACAATGTTTTGTAGCTTTGACATCCAGTTAATAGCTCCACCTGCAAGAGTAAAGACATACCCTGAAGTTGACCTTCTTATCCAAATCACCTGTAAAATCAGAATCAACATACCCACAAACAAATTCACTACTCTTATTGTAAGTGATACAATAACTACTTGTGCCTCTCAAATACCGAAGCACCCATTTCACTGCTGACCAGTGTTCTTTACCGAGATTTGCCATATACCTGCTGACAACCCCAACTGCATGTGAAATATCGGGTCGAGTACAAACCATCGCATACATCAAACATCCTACTACATTGGCATATGGAATTCAAGACATATATTCCTTTTCTTCACCTGTATTAGGACATAAACCGGAAGAAAGCTTAAAATGGGAAGCTAAAGGGACTGACACAGGCTTCACATTGTTCATACCAAACCTCAAAAGTATTTTCTAAATATACTTCTATTGTGATAGCCACAGCTTAACATTTCTCCTGTCTCTGAAAATCTCCATGCCCAAAATTTGTCTTGCTGCTCCTAGATCTTTCATATCAAATGTCCTTTCCATCTGAGTCTTTAACTTGTTGATCTCTTCAATGCTTTTTCTTGCTAAAAGCATATCGTCAACATACAACACTAAGATAATGAACATGCCATTACTTAATTGCTTAAAGTAAACACGATGATCATATTCACTTCTTATATATTTTTGACTCAACATGAAAGAATCAAATTTCTTGTACCATTGTCGAGGCGACTTCTTCAGACCATACAATGACTTCTTGAGCCTGCAGACAAATTTCTTATTGCGATGCTGAACAAACCCTTCCGGTTGTTCCATATAAATTTCTTCATCTAAATCTCCATGTAAAAATGTAGTCTTAACATCTAGTTGCTGTAATTCTAAATCAAGCAAAGCAACTAACGCTAACAAAATTCTAATTGAAACTATTTTAACAACTGGTGAAAATATCTCATGAAAGTCAATGCCTGCTTTCTGAGAAAACCCTTTTGCAACCAGCCTTGCTTTGTATCTGTCCTCCGTATCATTCACACCCCGTTTTACCTTGAAAACCCATTTACATCCCACATTTTTCCTGCCTTTGGGAAGTTCAACCAGATCCCATGTGCCATTCTTACCTAAGGCCATCATTTCATCCTTCATAGCTGCTTTCCATTTGTCACTTTTCGAACCTTCTATAGCTTCCTAATAGCACAGAGGTTCATCGTCATTAGCGGTAAATGCAACTGAAGTAACATAATCATCATACCTTTTCGGAGGGCGTTTGATTCTTGTAGACCTCCCTAAGGATGTTTCTGGTGCTTCCACAATTGGTTGACTACCACCTGTAGGAACTTATTCATGATCACCATCTGAGACCTGTTCATGACCTACATCTGAACCCTGTTCATAATCTGATTCTGAAACCTATTCATGACTAGAATCTGAACTATGGTCATCATGACTATCATTAGAAGTGCTGTCAAACTGAATGTGCTGAAAATCAGATACATCATCCTGTTTCAATTTATTATCTACATCTAACTGTACAAGAGAGGATTCATCAAACTTTACATCTTTGTGATGATGATTTTGCAGGTAGTAGGATCCCACAATCTAAATCCCTTTGTTCCATCACCATACCCAACAAAGATATACCTTTTTTATTTTGGATCTAATTTAGTTCACTGATGTTTAGGTACTAGAGCATATGCATCACAACCAAACACTCTGAGTTTAGAATAATCACAAGGGTGACCTTTCCATACCTCTTGAGGAATATTTCAACCTATCGATTTCGATGGTGATCGATTTATCACATAACAAGATATAGCCACTGCTTCTGTCCACAACTCCTTCTGCAAACCAACGTTACTCAGCATACTCCTTGCTCTCTCCAAAAGAGTCCTATTCATGTGTTCAGCGTCTCCATTTTGTTGAGGAGTATAAATAGTAGTCTTATGTCTCTCGATCCCTGCATCCTCGCAATAGTTTTCAAACTCCTTGGAGGTAAACTCACCATCATTGTCAGTTCTTAAACTTTTTATAGTTCTACCAGTGATGTTTTCTACCAATGCTCTAAACTGCTTGAAAATGGTAAAAACATTAGACTTCTTTTTCAACATGTAGACCCACACTTTCCTAGAAAAGTCATCAATAAATGATACAAAATATGACGAGCCACCATACGAGGTTGTAGGTGCTGGACCCCAAACATCTGAATGGATATAATCAAGTATTCCTTTACTAATATGTTTTCCTGTTTTAAACTTTTGCTTACATTGTTTGCCAAACAGACAATGTTTACAGAAATCTAACTTTCCAGACCTTAGATTAGGAAGTAACTTGCAATTAGCCAAAATATTTAACCCTCTTTTTCTCATATGGCCCAACCTTTGATGCCATAGGCGAATGGAACTACTGTCATGTTCAGACACCGTAGATACATGAACTGACCCTATTCTTCCTTCTGACTGAAACATATTTCCTACTTTCTTAGCTTTCATTACTAGTAAAATACCTTTGTAAATTTTCATTACTCAACCTTGAATTACAGTTTTATATCCATTTGTGTCAAGTGCTCCCAGTGAAATTATATTCTTCCTTAAATCTGGTACATGTCTTACATAAGTTAACATTTTAGTTGTCCCATCAAACATTTGCAGCTGTATACTCCCTATTCCCACAATATTAGATGTGACATCATTACCCATGTGACATCTATACGTCTTAAACCATTCTCTATGAATACACATGTGGTTTGATGCACCAGAATCTAACAACCAATGTTGATCATGATTTGAAAAATTAACTGATAGCACTTTGTCGCTCATACCTGAACCAGATGCCGAACCTGTATTTGTCGTGTTTGCTTCCTTCTTCTCTGTCGATGAAGCTTCTTTAGAAGTTTGTTGTCGCTTCCAGCAATCCTTCTTCAAGTGCCCCGATTTGCCACAAAATCAGCACTTTACTTTACTCTTCTTCCCTTTTGATTTTGAACGCGAGTCGTTGTGTTTACCAGATCGTCTTTCTCTAGAATGACCTCTAGCCATCATTGCCTCTGATGTAGAGGTTTCAGCATTCGACCACTTCCTGGTCTCCTCGGACAACAAAGCTCCAACGACATCATCAAATTCAATGGTTTATGATGAACTAAGACTTATAGAAGTAACAAAATGATCCCATGACTTGGGCAATGAGCACAATAAAGTTATGGCTTTATCCTCGGATTCAAATTTTACTTCTATGCTTTCTAATTGAACCAGTAGAGTATTAAAAACATTCAGATGATTAGTAATCGAAGTACCTTCCTTCATTCGCAAACTGTATAGCTGCCACTCAGGATAATCCGATTTGTCAAGGATTTTGTCATGTAGAGCTTCTCAAGCTTCGACCACAGGCTTGCAGCGGTTTTCTCTGACACGATATTAAACAACACATCATCCGCCAAACACAGCCGAATAGCACTCAGTGCTCTTTCATCCATCTTGGCCCACTCATTATCTGTGATATTGTATGGCTGTTTGGATTTGCCCAACAATGCCTTCGCCACGCCTTGTTGTACGAGCAAATCATGCATCTTTACCTTCCAGATCTCGAAGTTATTTTTGCCATTAAACTTCTCGATTTCAAATCGGGCACTCTGAGTTTTCGCCATCTCGTTTAAAACAAAGAATCTCCAATTCCAACTTTTAAATAAAAGAAGTTAATATATAAAAAACGCCTATGCCTTATTTTACATTGCCTTTACTTTATATTAAAAAATCCCTTTGCTGTTTGAATTGCAAATTACAATTAAAAAACATTGTAAACGGATTGGCGCGCAGAAAAACAGAAAATGAACTTGGCGCTTGCTGAATAACAGAAGATCCGCGCCAACTGAAAAACGGTTTAAGTGTTAAAAATTGGCGCGAGTATACCTGTAAATTCCGCGCCCATTCGGCTCTTAGCGCGCTGGTGTGATTATTACCTTCGGGACTGCACCAATTGGTTCTCTAGCGTGACTGTTCTATAAGAGAATGCGCCAACAGCCAATTTTTTTTGTTTTTGCAGCAAATTCTTTTATTACGCACCTTCCGCAGCAATCGTTCGGTCATGTGTTGTTTCACGTGTTGTTTCAACAGTTTTGTGAACTGATGGCGTGCACACCATGATGCGTTTCGGTTCTCTTTGAGAACTGATGGTGTGTGCCAATTCTTTTATTACGCACCTTCCGCAGTAATCGTTTGGTCAGCCACACAAATGCACAATTGAGCACAGTTTTATTATGTGTTTGTTTGGTTGGGAGCGTAGTTCAGCCAACCACACAAACACATAGAGACAGCCACGTTACATGCTGGACCTCCAGTTGAGCGTTGTTCAACGCGCTGGTAATTGACATGTAAAACAGTCAACGCACCTCCAGTCTCCAGCAAATGTGAGCCCGCCACACCTCTGCTACGCCAGTCCTCCAACTTGCTCTGATACCACTTGTTAGAGCCAATGATGCGCAGCTAAAACCAGAGATAAAACACAGCATATAAAATCATACACACAAGACACAGAATTTTAACGTGGTTCACCCAACCAATCTGGGCTACGTCCACCAAACATAGGCATCGACAATCTTTATTATCAAATAGGAGATTACAAGATAATCAAGTTCTTCACAAACTCTCACTCACACATCCCAATCCGTTTGGACACCTGTTTTATAGCTAAGAGAATCTAACTGCCTCATAAATCCTCTTACAACAAATATAGGATGCATTAAATCTCTCCCAACAAAATAGAACTAATATAGCAACACAATCTGATTGTTGTCACCTACTGAGATTTTTGCCTATTTTATTAAAACCAAAAATCTCAACAGACTCAGTTTACCATAGGCCCGAGAAAAACCCCTTAGCGGCAAAGGCATCCCCTTGAAGACGAATTATCTATGATACCAAACATAGGTTTTAACACTATACATAAATTACCTACAGAGGAATTCTAAAAATATAAAATAAACAATGATGAGAATATAAAACAAATAAATGGAGATTTCCCCTGGATCCCAAAACCGATACTACTAGATTGATTTTTCATTATGTTCCTTTCAATGTTACAATACATATATATACATGACAAAGAATTCATAAATACCAATCCATTAACCCTAGATGAGAACATAATTGCAGTTCCCATGACTGGTTCTGCAAAATACCATGGGCAGAATACCATCATGCCTAGAACCATCTGCAAAACCCATGCATAAAACCATAGGTAGGTCTGCCCACCTAATATAGGGTCAAAAAAAAATTCTAGGCCGCTACCCTAGACTCCATATAGTGGGGATACCTCCCCCTCAAACCCCCCAATAGGGGGGGATACGCCCCCCCTATGACCCCCATGATGTGCCTGGTGCAATGAATAAGGGGGTCTATCTCCCCTCCGCCTGTGCGACTAGTCGTGAAAGAATATAACAAAAACCCAATAGATAATTAATTATAACATCATGAGTCAGCAAATAGAGAAAGAGGGTAATTAGACCCAAAAGAAATAGTTTCATCCATCATTTAAACAAATAAGAGTCCTATTTGGGACTATGAAAGAGTAGTCTTCCCAAATGTTGATGAGGTCATTTTTGGCCATCAACATTTTTTGCACTAAAAGCAGGGCCATAAAATGATTATTTGTGTGGAGTCTTGTTTTAAAAATTGTGTTTAACTAACCATCTCTCCTATGTGCATTCCTACTTTGGTTCATGCCTTTAGCTCATGCAAACCTACTAGGGGAATACCTAACAAGTGGCTTGAATTGTTGTCTAATTTGAAGTATGACAGTGAGAGTAAAATTTATGCTTTAGATAATCTTTGTCGATTCGTGGATAGATGTGAATCTTTTGATGTTACTAATAATAGTGATATATGCACGTTGTTTACTCTTAGATTTCAAGAATGGATTTGTGAATGGTTTAAAATGATTCCAATTAAGTCAATACATTCATGGAACTAGTTTATGAAGGTATTTCTATCATCCCATCAAAATTATAATTATGAATATTTGTGTTTTGAAATTGAAAATATTTTCATGCATGAAGATGAATCTCTAAAGGAATTTCACACTAGATTCTGATCAATTTTCCATAGATTCCATCTCGGTGATTTACCTTAAATAGAAGATTTGATCGACTATTTTACCTCTCTTGTTCCTTCCATACCAAACCAAATAATGAAGAACAAGATTCCTAGAATTCATTAATTAATCTTGAATCTGAAATTGATTTTATTGAGCCTATAAACCAACTTGAATATATATCATAGCTACATGCCTTTAGCTCATCAAAACCTACTAGGGGCATGCCCAAGGAGCAACTTGAATCCTTTTCTAATTTGAAGTTTAACAGTGCGAGTATAATTTATGCTTTAGATCATATTTGTCGATTTTTGGATAGATGTGAATCTTTTGATATTACTAATGATAGTGAAATATGCAAGTTGTTTACTCTCACATTTCAAGGACAAATTTGCAAATGGTTCAAAATGCTTCCATCTAAGTCAACTCATTCATGGAACCATTTTATGAAGGTATTTCTATCAACCCATCAAAATTATAATTATGAATATTAGTGTTTTGAAATTGAAAATATTTTCATGCACGAAGATGAATCTTAAAGGAATTTTACGCTAGATTCTGATCACTTTGCCATAGATTCCATCTCAGTGATTTATCTTCAAAAGAAGATTTGATCAACTATTTTACCTCTCTTGTTCCTTCTAAATATACCAAATCAAATCATCAATAACAAGATGCCTAAAATTCATTAGTTTATCTTGAATCTGAAATTGATTTTGTTGAGCCGATAAACAAACTTGAATAGATAAATATGAAATTTGAAAGTCTAGTTGAAGCATTTTCTAATGTTTGAAATGAAAAAATAGAAGGCCCAATAAAGATTAATCAAGAACAAGATCTACATAATGAACATGTTAACAGTTCTTTCTTAGAGGTAAATTCGAAATCAATTTCTACTTCCACAACTAAAAGATTTTCATTAAGCCAGGATTCTAATTCTATCAATGATGTTGCAAATCATGATGATGAAAATTCTCAACCATCATCTAATTCATTATATTCTGGAAATTATTACATTTTGCACCCGAGTCTTTTTCCAAATCTAATTACATTTAGTAATGACTCTACCAATATTTTTTTGAAATTATTCCCACAGTATTTCTAATTCCTTTGACAATGTGACTTGTTTGGATGATGATTCTTTTCCCATTAATGTTATTTCTCAACTTCACTCTTATCCTTTTAGTGTTGTTGTTAATTTATATCATCCAGGTCATTTTGAGGAAAGGGAGGTTATATTTGAAGAGTGTTATGATTTTGATGGCATAAATTCCCATCCTTTACAAAGTCGATCAAGTTCAAAAACAAATTTCAACCAAGTGGATTCTAATGTTTTAATTTTGTTTCCTTTGAATCAACAGAAATATGATTTTGAACATTTTCATGAGTTTGGTTTTCAAGTTTCCAATCAAACACATTCTAATACTCTCTTGGGACCATTTTCTGATGAAATATTCTTCGAAATCCCTTCAAGTGGCAATTATAATATTGAGAATAATTATTGGTTCCAAAGTTTCCCTATTAATCCACCTTGTAATGATAATGTAAGATATGGATGTAATTTTATTGTTTTTTCTTCAATTCTTTTGGTTATTTTAAAATCTTTACTCTTATTTCAATTTTCATTTTTTAGATAACCTATGGTGGCATATGGAGCAATTAATTATTGAACACTCACCAAGTGCATTAATAGAACAATGTGATAATGAATTCAAAACATTAGGCATGAACATCAAGATCTGTTAATCTTTCAATTTAATTTGATGTTCATGTATTATCACCACTCTCTTTCTTCCATAATTCATTTTCCACATGAATCATCACTTGAGAGTGGAACTTCACAATACTACCAGCCATCTAACCCAATTGATGATATTTTAAAAAATTCATTAAACTTACATCTCCACTTCATTTATCCATTGTGAAGTTATTTGAAAGGTATTATTACACAGAAGATTGTTGATATTTCATCATATTTACATAATTATAACTATGTTATGCAGGCTCCAATACTTAAAAATTCATCATTTGACCTTGCCCTATTATATTCTCTTCTTTCCAGTCTATTTCAACCATTAATAGAAATTCATCCTGATTTTTATGATCCCATAGGAACATGGTTCGATAAATCCTTCCAAGGGAAGTATTTTGTAGAGAAATGGAACACATAAAATATTGTAGAAATATAAACACAGAAAACGCATAAAAAAAGGGAGACACAGATATATGTGGTTCACCCAGTTTGGGCTACATCCACGAAGAAACAACCAGTCCTTCCTTTTATATTATCTAGCAAACTGAAGGGATACAACCTACATCAAATTTGCTGTAATCCCCTCTTTGCTCTCAATCTCCTCTCTCTTCCTCACTCAGAATACAAATATTCATAGACGCAATACAATTCCCTCATATATAGCGAGGGGTTGCCTTCTCGAGAAAAAAACCATAAATTAAACATAACTTCTATCGTCAGATCTCCGCCTAATGAACGGCCTAGATCTCTCCTTGGACCCCCCCTGTAGCGTATATTTTATGGGCGTCTTTGCCGCCCCATTATGAACTGGGGTCCAGTGCGGCGATACCTTTGAATACAGAAGATAATCAGGCTCCACACCCAACAATCTCCCACCTGGAGACTGATTATATCAACTCCAATGCTGCTTCATTTGTTGGACAATGACTCCACTTTGGACCTGGTTATTTCTCATCTTCTTCATCATACTTGAAGATCAATTGAAACTGAGCAAACTCTTAGTTTCTCCCTAGTTACAACTTTTGTTAACATATCTGCAGGATTCTGGCTAGTGTGTATCTTTTCCATCTTCAACTATCCATCTTCCAATGTTGACCGTATGAAATGGTACTTGAGCTATATATGTTTAGTCTTGGAATGTAATGTAGAGTTCTTTGCAAGATGTATGGCACTTTGGCTCTCACTGGATAACCTACCCAACTCCTACTTCTTACCCAATTCACACAGAAACCTTTGTAACCAAATCATTTCTTTACTACCCTCTATAGCAGCAACATACTCTGCTTCTGTTATTGAGAGTGCAACAACACTTTTCATTTTTGAGACCCAACTAACTATTTTTCCACCTATAGTAAACACATACCCTGTGGTGCTCCTCCTGTTATCTCTATCACCCACAATATCTGCATCAACATATCCCTGTAGAGTAATGTTTGAACCACCAAAGCATAATGCTTTATTTGTGGTACCTCTCAAATACCTGAGAATCCACATTATTTCCATCCAATGTTCTTTTCCTGGATTGTTCATGTACCTACTTAAAACTCCCACTACATGTGCAATATCAGGGCTTGTGCAAACCATTTCATACATTAAGCTTCCAACTGCTGATGCATATGGAACTTAGGACATATCATCCATTTCTTCTTGACTCTTGGGACACATTTCCTTACTTAGTTTGAAATAGCTAGCCAAAGGTATACTAACTATTTTTTCATTCCGTATATTAAACCTTTTCAACACCTTTTGTATGTACTCACTCTGAGACAATTTTAATTTGCGATTCTTCCTGTCTCTAGTTATTCTCATACCAGGGATTTGTTTTGCAGCACCCAAATCCTTCATTGCAAACGAGCTTGCTAATTTTCTTTTGAACACATTTATTTCCTACATGTTAGAACCTGCAACAAGCATGTCATCTACATACAATAACAATATAATATAGCTGCCATCATTTTGTCTTTTGAGATAAACACAATGATCAGAGTGACATCTAGTATAACCTTGTTCATACATAAACCTGTCAAATTTTAGATACCACTACCTTCGAGCCTATTTTAAGCCATACAAGCTCTTCTTAAACCTGCACACTAGTTTATCCTTCCCTTTTACCTCATATCCTTGTGGCTGCTGCATATATATCTCTTCCTCCAAATCCCCATGGAGAAAAGTTGTCTTTACATCTAACTGCTCAAGATGCAAATATTCAGCTGCTACTAGACTTAAAATAGTTCTGATTGAAGTCATTTTAACAACAAGAGAAAATATCTCATCAAAGTCTATACCCTTTTTCTATGCAAACCCCTTCACCACAAGTCTAACTTTATACCTTTGTCTACCTCCATCTTCTTCCTTCAACCTGTAAACCCATTTATTCTACAATGTTGTTTTACCTGCAAGCAAATTGACTAAGTCCCAAGTCTGGTTATGTGCTAATGAGTCCATCTATTATGTATTGTTGACTGGTTCACCAGAATCAGTCAACAATACATAATATAATGAAGGAGAGTATCGTTCAAGGGGTCTACTTATCCTCGTAGATCTTCTAACACCACTTTCAGGTGTTCGAGGTGCTTGTTGCTATCGTGTTTATTGTTCTGGGTGTTGATCATTATGATTTTTAGGCACCATCACTTTTTCTGTGATCTCTTCAAGCACTGTGTATTCACTGTTTTCTTTTTCCTCTTTCTTTTTCTGCAGTTTTTTTTTATACAAAACCTTTTCATTGAATATGACATCTCTACTCCTAATGATTTTGTGTTTTTCATAATCATAAAAGTGATAACCAAAATCATTAACACCATACCCAATAAAGGTACATTTCTTTGACGTTGCCTCAAGCTTTGTTCTATTTTATTTATTAATGTGGACAAAGGATTCACAACCAAAAGTATTTAAAAAAGAGTAGTTTACCTTTTTAGTTGTCCATGCCTCCTCTGGAATACCACCATCCAAGGAACTTGAAGGCCCTCTGTTTATTAGATAAGCAACAGTATCTACAGCATCTGCCCAAAATTGTAAAGGCAAACTTGCATGCAATCTCATGCACCTTGCACACTCCATGATTGTCTTATTCATCCTTTCTGACACACCATTTTGCTGTGGTGTTCCTGGAACTATCTTCTCTCTGTGAATTCCATTTTCTGAACATTATCTATCAAACTCTTTGTTGCAATATTCACCTCCATTGTCTAATCTGAGACACTTCAACGTTTTTCCTATCCCATTTTCAACCAAAGCTTTCCATTTCTTGAAAGTATCAAATACATCAGATTTATGTCGAATACAATAAATCTAGGTTTTTCTAGTTGCATCATCAATAAAAGTAACATAATAACAAGAGCCACCAAGAGATGGTACCTGAGCAAGTCCCCATACATCTGTATGCACAAGCTCTAATTTTTCGCTCTTATTTTCTTTCCCAACTTTGAGAAATATGACTCTCTTCTGTTTTCCATAAACACAATTTTCACAGAATTCCAAATCAACATGCTTCAAACCTAGAAATAAATTTCTTGAGTGAAGGATCTACATCCCCTTCTCACTCATGTGCCCAAGCCTATGATACCACAATGTCATATCTTCTCCTGTAGAGGTTAAATCATTACCAAAATTAGAAATACCATTGCATAAATACAATGTACCAACCTTTTCTCCTTTTGCTATTACCAGGGCTCCTGAAATGACCTTCTAGGTTTTATCTATGAAAGTAGTTACACAACCTTCACCTCCCAACTACCCTATTGAAATCAGAATTGTCTTCAGATCTGGAACATGCCTTACCTCCTTCAATAGCCATTGGTTTTCATTCTATTGTTTTATGAAAATTGTACCCATTCCAATGATTTTACAGGTTTTATCATCACCCAATTGAACCTGCCCAAAATATCCTTGAACATAATCATGAAAATGTTTCTTATCAGGTGTGGCATGGAATGAGGCCCCTCAATCCACCACCCAGGCATCAATAATATTTTCTAATGAAAGAATCAAAGCATCTTGCAATACATCACCTATTACATTCGCTTCATGATTAGTTTCTTGTTGCGCGCCTCCTTGTTTTTCCTTACGAGACTTGCAATCTTTCTTCAGGTGTCCTTTCTTCCCACATTTCCAGCACACTATCCCTGATCTAGACTTGAATCTTCCTTTTTTTGACTTATTGCGATATCCAGGGCTCTCTCCATTTTTCCCCTAGTCTTTACAGTCAAAGCATTACTTGATGTCTCATCGGAGCTTTTCGGTCGCATTTCCTCGCTAAGGATTGCATCGACAACATCATCAAACTTTAAAGTACTAGATCCAGAGACAGAGTTACTAATGGCCATAACTAAACCATTCCAAATTTTTGGCAATGAGCACAGAAATAACAGAGCCCTAACTTCATCATCAAAAGTTACCCCTACAGAACTTAACTGACTGGTAACTATATTAAATTCATTTAAATGATCAGCAATAGATCCACCTTCTGACATCTTCATATTAAATAAACGCTTCATAAGAAATACCTCATTTGAGGCCGAGGGTTTTTCTTATAGTTTGGCCAGTGTCAACATTAAACCCTATGTTTTCATTTCCTTTGAAATATTAAAGGCTACCGACGCTGCTAGGCATAGCCGTATTGCTCCAAGTGCTCTTCTGTCGAGAATGCCCCATTATGTGTCTATCATACTTTTCGGCTTCTTTGACTTTCTGCTCAATGGTTGGCAAAAATCTCTCTCATACAAATAACCTTCCATCTACATCTTCCACAGATGGTAGTTTTGGCCATTAAATTTTTCGACTCTAAACCTACCATCTTCCGCCATTGCTCCCACTCGAATTAGGAACTATTTTCTCCTATGAGTTTATGAGCCAAATAGACCTTTGACTCTAATACCAGTTGCTAGAAAATTATATATTACAGAGAAATGGAACACATAAAATATTGAAGAAATATAAACATAGAAAATGCATAAAACAAGAGAGACACAGATATACGTGGTTTCACCCAGTTTGGGCTACATCCATGGAGAAACAACTAGTCCTTCCTTTTATATTATCTAACAAACTAAAGAGATACAACCTACAACAAATCCACTGTAATTCCCCCTTCACTCTCAATCTCCTCTCTCTTCCTCACTCAGAATATAGATATTCATAGACACAATACAATTCCCTCATATATGGCAAGGGGTTTCCTTCTAGGGAAAAAAAACCCTAAATTAAACATAACTTCTACCATCAGATCTCCGCCTAATGAACGGCCTAAATCTCTCCCCTAGACCCCCCTTGCAGCGTATATTTTACGGGCGGCTTTGCCGCCCCATTACGAACTGGGGTCCAATGTGGCAATACCTTTGAATACAGAGGATAATTAGGCTCCACACCCAACAAATTTATTTTCTTAAATTCATTAGAAATTAATATAAATAGTAGGTTGAATGGTTCTTTCAAAAAATTAGTTTTATTTTATTTTTGTTACTGATTTTTGATGTGTTTATTTCTACAGAAAATAAAATGCTTGACTAGTTCATTGGAAGTACGATGTCACATAGTTTTAGTTTGATCTTTAGATTATGATTAGAAATAGATTAGTTGAAATTTATATTTCTTTTTTTTGTATTCATTTCAATATTGTAGATTTTCAATAAGCTCGTAATGAGCCCAAGTCCTTTCCTTAATATTTGTTTCCTGGAAAAGAGTGGCTTAGAGCATATCAATCATCTAATATCTTCAAATCATACAAACTTGTGATGTGCTTGATTTTCCATCTTTGCATAGCTTAATCACATTGTTTAAATTGCTATCAGCAAAGGAAATCATGAATGATGAAGTTCCAAAAAATCATTACAACTAGGTGCTTCTGAAAGGTCAATTCCCAATTCACAAGCATTTTTATATGATCGCTTTTACCACTCTTGTTGTCAATGTAAATGTGAATGATAACACATTACTTCACATTTAATTTGGATTGAATACCTAGATGATTTTGAACATATGAAAATTATAGGAAAAAAACATGGGAGAATTTTAATATTTACGAGGTAAACATACAATGAGATTCTTCCATGTATGCGTATATACATTCATCCTCGTTTGTTGTTAGTTTGCATTCATCATTGTCTTCCTCTCAATCATTTTATTTCTTATTTGTACTTATTTTTGCAGGTCCTCATTCAGAGACTTTATTTTACTAGAAGAATAATTAATCTTAGGATAAAGCAAGAAAATAGACTCATTAATGTTCAGGGAAATATCTATTTTCTCATTAGAATTTCTATTTGTTTTGAATCAAACCTTTGCACTGCACTATTCATCCTGTGTCCTCTCTTTTAGTTGTGTACCCTTTACAAATCCTAGGATGATTAAGTACCTATTAGTTTACCCAATTTGCATATTGTGTGCATGTGGGTCCCTATTGTTGCATTTTCACTGAGAATTCATTCCTTTCTTTATATGCGAACTCAGAGCCATGGATGTTACTTGGAGCATATCCTTTATTTCTCCTTGGATGATGAGTATATTTAGGCCTTTCTACCTGTCACTCCATTCTTGCATGTATTACTCATTACTCCAGAACCCCATAATATATTACCTTCTTAATTACAATTTCTTTGAACTCTCAGGCACCCGACCTTTGTGATGACCTCATGCATTATTATCCTGTGCATATTATGATATTTTGGTCCCATTTATGTCCTCTTTCCCAAATTCCCACTCGCCTAGGTTATTTTTGAAATAGATTTTATGAGAATCATGTGTCCCAAGCACTTTGTGTTATAACATGAGATGGGTCCCACATTTCATTAGTGATTCACCCAACCTTTTTAACTCAGAAGTCAATTCTTAGTCCTTATTGACAACTTCCTAGGTACATTTTGCTCTGAGCTACTACATATAGATCCCTCTAATAAAATCCTTCTCTAAAAAAACCTAGGAAAATTCCTTTTGGCAATGTCATGTTCCTCCTAGGCTCCATTTATCCCGATTGTTGCGGAATGACTAGAAATCTCACCACTCTTTTTAGTTAAAATGTGTAATTTTCATTACTGAGCTTCTGCCATTTGAATGCGGCGAATTGGTGAACAAACACAGAGTACGCAAAGGTAATGGATGATGGTTAATTCATATTTGACTTGAGGATTCTATGTATCTAGATTATGTTTATATATCGCTCCATTTCAATAGTGCAAGTCCTCTCTCTCTCTCTCTCTCTCTCTCTCTCTCTCTCTCTCTCTCTCTCTCTCTCTATATATATATATATATATATATATATATATATATATATATATATATATCTGTCTCTCTCTCTCTTTATATATATATATAAACCATTGCTACATTGGTTGGGACTTTGGACTAATCTCTTAGGTTTTTTTGAATATTTTTGGGTTGGTATAAAATAAAAAGTGAAAAGAGGAATAATTGTTGTTGTAATTCATTATAAAGCACGTTTATTTGATTTCTTATTTACTTATGGTTCCTTGAACATGAGGCATTATGTTTATAGCTTAATACTCACTTTTGTTTAGGTTCAATAAATCGATGGTCTTGGGAAAATAAAAATTACATTTAAATGTAACTTCTTCATACTTTTAATCTCAATCAAAATAAGAAGATGCCTTTTTGGAGAAAATTAGGATCTTTCACGTAAATCTTAGCTAATTTATTCAAGGTAAGTTTCATCATTTTCATCTATTATCATCCTCTTTATGGCTTTTGTTTCATCTTTATTTTTAGTTTTGTTGATCTAAAGCTCTTTTTCGTAGGTCTCCAAGAATCACTTTGAAACCTTTTCACCCTTGCTTGCTCATATTTGGAATTCACTCTCCTCGTTTTGTTTGCTTTTGATCTTTCTAAAAATAGTTACGATGTCGATCAAATTGCAAACCAACTGAATTGAGGAGTCTTTGAACCTCTAGTTTGTTTCCCAAGTCTTAATTTCTTAGAAAATCATTATGATGTTTCCATGCAAGCTTAGTTTCTAAAACAAGAATATTTGCAAGGAGGGACACCATATTCAGCGTAAGTTTATTTCATAACTACTATCTAGTTTTTGTTTTCAAAAGCCTAATCACCTAAAATTTGGCAAGATATGATTTATCAAGGTATCAACTAAATAACAACACACATGTTTTTCTTATTTTACTCTTTTGTAGACATTTTTATAATTAGTCTTGCTGGTTTTCTTTTTTTAATATGGATTTTGCTTTATCTTTCCTTTTATTATTTTCTTTTTCTTTTTCATTTGCATTTCTTGGAGTGTGTAGATTTCGCTTTTGCTTCAGATTTGTTTCAGTGATATTACCAAGATTTATGTGGAAGGATTTTTCTTACCCAACATTGGTCGACATGCATGGGAATGTTTAACTCGGTCAATTACATGGATTTTCATTTACCTTAAAGGCACAACTTTATTGAATCCTAAAGTCATATTTCCTTAATTGTTTTCCCATTGAGGAACATTCATTTTTCAAAGTGATATAGTTCATCTTTCCGAGGAAAGTATTGGCTTGAGTCTAAGTCAACGAATTCCACCTATTCCCCCACTTCACATAAAATCCTCTAGAATGATAGTTGTATGTCAAACTTTTATAAGTATTATATCTATTACCATTCAAATCTCTCGTACCACCCTCCCTTCTTCCCAATTGCTAATATCAATTCTCTAAATAAATTTTATAAAAAAGGTGGTAAAAAAGGGTTGAAATAACACATGTGTGGGGAAAACAAGTATACCCTTTGGGGTACTCAACAGGCTCGATGGTAGCTAGGCTATGCTTGTGTGGGACTAAGACAACTTCGTCATGGCTATGGACATTCGTTGGCAGTGAAGTGATGTCAAGTAAAACAAGTCATTTATATCAATGGATGTATACTTTCTTTAAAATTTTCTACCTGTACCTCTTATGTCGCTCGCATGAGCTAATTTTTAAAATTAAATATTCCTGTAAAAACATAGATTCATGGTTTTAGACCTAGTTTGCTTCAAGTACTTATCTTTTTAGGACTTATATTGCTTGATCTATTAATGTGGGGCCCATGGGAAATGTTTTTATGTTTTTTTATAGAATTCATCATTTCAACCTTTTGGTAATTTTGAACTCATTACCATTTTAACCAGAGATAATTGTTTCCCTCAGTGTGTCGCCAATTCTTGTGGAAAAACAACCCCAATTTCTTTACTTTATTATCTTCATAATAATAATGGGAACACTCTTATGTAAATTTTGGTCATATTACTACCTTCAACCTTTGGTTTGGTTAATTTTTTGGGATTTTCGCTTTCGTCGGATTTTCAATTTTATTACTTCATTGTGTAGTTTTTTACCATCTTCCCAACATCTCTAATTTTATTGAATTTGAACTTCCAATTTGAAAATGATGCTTACTAAAAGTTTGAGTAATTTTCACTACTTAGACATAAATATGTACAAATTGTATTTCAATTTTATCTTTTAATTTCATTAATTTAAACATGTAAATAAATAATTTAATTAACTTAATTAAAATTAATTATTATTATTATTATTATTATTATTATTATTATTATTATTATTTAATATTAATTAATTAATTTAAATAAAATTTATGTGATTAAATATTTAGTTATTTAATTTTAAATTAATTATTAATTTTATGTAACCTGGCCAAAAAACACCATTAAAAACCATTGGATTCAAGTCTTGAATTAAAAAAACCCATATAATAAAATTGCACATAAAAACACATTTTTTTATTTAATATATATATATATATATATATATATATATATATATATATATAATTTATATATACCTGGAGCCTAGAATGAAATCAAATTGGCAATTTAATAAAACATCCCGGCTCCCGGCACACACGATCCCTCCCTCTCTTATATAACACAGACATGAATATAAAATGTATATTATGGGGGAGGGCCCACTCCACGTGGAGCCCGGGCCCTTCCCTCCCCTCCTCCACTACCTTCCTTAACATACACATATCTCTTCTCACGTTTTTAAGAAACAAATTTTTATCCCAAAAATTGATATCTAAAATAAATTTGTGTTAACATTGGATTAGTTTGGATTTATGTAATGTTTTTTTCTAAATAAATTTATGTTAACATTAGATTTAGTTTGGATTTAGGTAATGTTTTTTTTTTAATTTGGTATTGTAATTATTTTATAGTTTTATGGGTATATTATGTAAATTAGATTTTAAATATTAATTGATTTTATTGTATCATTTGAATTTGAATTTTAATAAAATAAAATAAATTTTTAATATAAATAATAAATTTTAATAAAATAAATAAATAAATAAAACAACTTATTTTTTTTTTATAAATTGGTTAAATTGTGTAATTTCTAGAATGATGGTAGTTGACACCTCAATTTTGGAAGTAGATATCTTGAGTTTTACTTTGCCAAATGAGGTCCAAGATGGCTCGTAGGAAAGCTACAACTATGGAGAAAAATATAGAGACATTAAATAAACCAAATATACATATTCACTCTATTTAAAATTTAGAAGAATATGGAGCTACGAAATTGTAACAAAAAATTATTTTGTGAACTTGTTTTCAAACATTTTCATTTGCCAAAAATTTTTTTGTTACAAATTCATTCAAAGGTAGCCCTCCTAGCCATAGAATTCTTGAAAATTATCTACAGGAAGCACGACTTCCTTTTAATTTATTTATTTAATTAGAGTTTGTTAAGAGTTTGTTTTCCCAAAGAATTTATCGTGTCTTCATAAACAAATCAATTTATTTTATTTTGAAGTTTGATTGGTTTTGTAAGAGATATGTTGGAGGGGATGAAACTAAGGGATTTTGGAGCAATCCTATTATAACATAAAAGGAAGGAAAGAAGATTAGAAGCTCCAAATTTGATGGATCAGAACTATCTTCCAACAACTCTCAAGTTTTGGAGATTTCTTGTAAATTACAAATGGTGAGTTTGAGAAGGACGAAAGGGTTCATCTTCTCTACAACTTAGAGACTCTAGGTACTTTTGTAAATACATTTTAAGTTGTATATCTAGAGGAAAATTTAGATCTGAGGTTATTTGGGTTTCTCTTTTCAGAATTCAATCTTTTTTGGTGAGGGAGATTTTTCACTTTTGTAATTATTCTTCTGGGTGGCAAATATGATTATTTTGGAAAGATTTTTGGGGATATTTGGAGAAACAGAGAAATGAGACCATGTTTCATCAATTTGTATTTAAATACTTTTATTTAAAATGCAAATTTTATCTTTTGATGGAAGATCTGTGTAAATTTTTCATATTGTGCATTTTTTTTAATATGAAAATGGTTGTCTTGTAGAGCAACGATCTGGTCTATCAATCTCATGGATCCGGTGCAAATTTTCACTTTGCTTGTGTGCCTAAATATATTTTTTTAGTAACTATTTACTCATAAATATGTCATCTAAAATCGATTTAATTTCCACTAGAATTAAGTGAACTTTTTCATAGCTTTGATGGTTAATCATTCAGTGTTTTAAGGTCTCCAACATAGTGTGTTTGTAACAATAATGTAGGCTATTAGAACTTATTTTGTAGACTAATATTCATTATAAAAGAAACATGTTAAATCCTCATTCAATTTAATTACATTTCTCTCTATTGGGATTAGATCTACATCTTCCTAATCAAGATAGACTTATTTTCCATCACTTGCATCATAGATTATATGTGCATTTTAGAAGTCCTCTTACACAAGGGAAAACTCTAGTGTGGCTTGGGTGAGCCCTCAATTCAGCTTAAGGATTTCTTTCTTTCAAGCTAGCAGCAAAAGAGTAATTTTGATATCTCTCTTCTTCTTGATAATTAATTAGTAACATCATAATTCAGTGAGGAGAGAGGCAGTAAATCAGCCCAATATAAATATTCGAAGCCACCATTCAAATGGATAAGAATCTAATTTTGAACTCTAACTAAGTGGCAATCCCAAACGTTGGTGAGGTCATTTGTGGCCATCAACAGGTTGGTAGCCTTGGAGTTCCATCATCCATGTTACAATACTGGGGCTCATCAGTTGTTGTAGGGTCCTTTTCATATTTAATGTCTCTCCTTTATTCCTTCTATAACCGTCACATGCATCCACACAATCTTACCTATTAGTTTTGGTGTCCTCCGAAAAGAACACGCACTTAGTTTTTTCATATATTTTATCAAATCCATTGTGACAAGGTTGTTAATTTTCATATTTTTCTATGTTGTATCGATTACTTTAGACCAATTCCACACTTCAATTATCAATGTTTCTAATTACAATTAGTCTTTCCATTCATCAATAGTAATTGAATATAGAACAATAAATGAAATGATAAAGGAGACAATCAATGCATCAACAAGAGACACCAGATTTGGTCAAAGACTAGCGAAAAACCCCACTAAGGGGAAACTCTCTGAAATTATTCTTTTATTAGGTTATCATAAAATTTTGAATAGAGAGTACAATGAGCCCAATACAATATCATCAGTGACACACCCAAAAACATTTAGAAACAATTTTCTAGTGTCGGATGATCTCACAGACAACTTCTCTAGTATTCCATCAACTGTAGATAGCTGTGGTCAATGGTCAACTGGAGTCAAACCCCTAATTGCATGCATGAAGGGTTGTGGGAGTGACTATAAGATCCCAGTCACTCCCTTCATGACTATGTGCCAACAACTTGTTGATGGCATTGGACCTACCAACATTCAGGTGGATATCACCAGTAAGAATTTCCAAGTAGACCTCAGACTATTTGGAGTAGGAGTCCCAGCAATGGGTGGTAATGTAATGCCTTGACCGTGGTGGTGTGCAGAGGTAAGTATGATGACTTTGGTCAGAAGAAAGTGTGTGACCTTGTAGCAAGTCAAGTGAGATGCATGTGGGTTCTAACGCACAGAGGGGAAAAGAAAGTGTTTCCCTTAAAATCTTGTAATAGTATGGAAACTAAAAGGAATTGTTGGCTTATAGAGGCCTGACCCAGGTTCGCAAGAGTTATTGAGCCAAAAAAAGCCAACAGCTACCATCCCTTTCAATAACAGCCCACAAAGCGCAGAATAAGGTCTCACCTGAGGTAGCAGAGGAGGGTGTTGGAACAAGATTTCCACACCCTTGGGATGTCTTGATGTGGTCTGGAGGGTTCACACACCATTATATGGCTTCGTGCCACTCTACTCTACGTAGATCTGAACCCAAGAGACTCCTTAATACTTATTAATTAGATCTACTTTTTATGGTCCTTAAGCAAACATTTAACAAAATAACCAGTTTGCAAACCCAGACATATATAGATTTTCAAAAACTCACATCATAAGCATACGTGCATAAAACAGTTATATCAACCATAAATTAGCCATATCCACAATAATTCATATTTAACACAGAATTTAATAATCAAATTATCTTTATTCAATTCTTCCACCATTACATCCAGATCTGCCCTGCACACTCAGGTGTATGGGTCCACGCACACAACTGCAGAGCCTCTATCTATCTACCAGCACCCTTGACTCGGACTTACAGACATTTCAAGACTTCGTTCCTAAGAACCCATTACATTCCAGATCCAATTTAAGTACATACCAAAAACCTGACCTATATCCATAGAGCCTTTCTCTATTTATACTTTCCTATGGTCTGCAGACCATGGGCAAGCCGACTTACTTCCTATTATTTTACATTATTTTTGGGCGGACAACACTTTGACTAGACTCATTTACAATTCATGCTCCATGCACTTTGCGAAGTCCTTACCATACCTTTCCCAAAATTGCGCGCTTTAAGCCCCAAACTTGTTACGTGGGCCCTCTGCTACCCAACAAGAACCCACGAGCGGAATGACATCACAAGCTAGAAAGAAGAATAGTCCACAAACCAAAGTGATAGGTAAATCCAACAACACACCTTCAACCATATTCATACAATTGCAAAAAAAAAAGTTCATAAGAAAATGTGTAAGTTAAATAACATACATTGCTAAAGAAACCATAATAGTCCGACTACAATAACAACATATGCATGAAAATGTGTTGGCTCAGTTATATTATTATAAGTGAAAGTTTCATCCATACATACACCATTGAAAACCACTATCCCCAATAGTGCAACATTATAATCATGAACATTAGCTCCTCTAAAGAGGTATACTCACTCTACGTTGCAGAGAAGCCAAGGCTCATCACAATACTCCCAAGCCTTCTCTGAGCCTAAGCCTAGCCAAAATATTGGCTCCCAAAAGCCCATTCTATGAGTTATGAGTTTCTATTTATAACAAAGGGTGGCGTGACCCTTGACATTCCCCTTTGGCTCTTTGACTACCTTCATCACTCATCAACTTATTTACAATAACTCATTACATTACATAGTGACTATTCACATTGCACTTATGAAACTTATAATTTCACTTACAACATATTTATAAATAATATACATTTTCCACATGTACCCATGTGAGACAAAATAGGTTAGAGAGAGCCTAACAAGACAAAAAAATATGACTCAGATGTTTGGGGAAAGACCAACTCAACAACAGCGACTTGATGACTCTTGGTGAGGTGTTGATACCAAGCTTGGTACTATGCTATGGTGTCCCCATACTGCTTGATAGTGTATTTCTGGTAGTGGACTCTTGTCGCCATAGCTTTTGGGTATATGGTCTTGTATCCTTTATCCAACTCATCCTGAAGCATGTGCAACATGGTCTTGACTACGACCGGACCACCAATGTACTTTTGCATGTTTTCTGCACTCATATCCAAGTCATCGTTGGTGGCCTCTTGCCTTAGATGCTCCATATACCAGTCGATCTCTAGTCAAACGTAGTTCTTATCCTTAGCCACAATGAAGGAACTGATTGATGGGATCTTGTGCATTCTCACCATGACATCCAAACTATTGAATAACTGTGCATATGAATCTTGTATGTTACTAATGAATGGGGTGAGTTTCTCATAGTTCTAAATTTTCATCTAGATCTTTGCTTTTTCTAGCTCTGCCTATGGGTTCATCATCTTGGGAAACTGAAGAGAGGCTCCTTTGTACCTAATTATCCATTCTTGCACATGGGCGATAGCAATGTGTATGTCTCTGAGCATTTGGACAATATTTCTTCTCTATCTTTGGAAACCAAATAGATGGACAACCACCTTATGCAAGGTAATAAATCCATCATCGAGTTTTTGCATGGTGGCCTCAAGAGTTGATACTTCATCAAGTATCGCTTTCCTCATTTCCACCACTACGGATTGTTCTGATTTCTTCCTACCCACTTGCAATCTCTTTTCCATATGTTCGTTCTTTTCTAACAATAACTTGAAATTTGAGCTCGTGGTTCCCACATAAGCCATAGTGGCATTGACCATGGCAATTGGATGCTTCCTGATGCGTTATCATCGAAGAAATGCTTTCTCTGCTCCTGTACAATCCTCTCTTACTACTCATCAAATGAAATATTGTACACATCCATCACCAGATCATTATCAAGGAGAACAACCTCTCCTTACTTGCTCGAGGTTGGTTCTGATACTGGAGGTGGCGGAGACTAAGGAGTAGCCTCGAATACTCTCAGCATGAGGTCGGTATCTTGGTCCTATGGCTCCTATCCCAACTTCATATCTGTTGCTTCAACCATTTTCTCAATCTGCTAAGCAAGCTCCTGGTCTTGCAACATCTCACCCTCTTCTTCATATGTTGGTTTTCTAACTCCTCAACCTGTATGGGCATAGTTTTCCCTATCATTGTAGTTTACCCTTCTAAAATTTCATGTTTCTTCTTCTCTTCCCTCTCTCTCCTTCTTAGCTCATGTTCTTCTATCAACTTATTCTTTGTTTCCTAAAACTTCCTTTATGCTTCCTCCAACCTTTGCTTCTCTCTCTTCCTTTTTTCTTCTCTCTTTATGCATTATTTCCTCTTTGCCTCCACTGCCAAAGTTTCCTTCTCAATGAGAGTGTTATAGACATTTTTGTGCCTTACAGCATGAAGCATTAAATGTCCATAATCTAAGGGATCCAAAGTCCCTAAACATGTTGTTCCTACCCCTAGGGGAACAAGGTCAGCAAACCACAGCACTGAACAAAAGTTCTCCACCTGAAAACACTCAAAAACAAGGCAATTCTGGATCATGTCAACTGCTCCACTGAGCATCTGCGCTGAATGTCAACTGCTCCACTGTCTACCTGCGTTGAATGTCAACTGCAAAGAAGGCTACCTGCTCTGGGCGAGTTTGGACATGTGGCACAGTCATTCCTCAAGGTGTCAATGCCCAGGAAGCTTCCAAAATGACACTTGGATCAGGGAATTCGACTGGTGATGAGTAAGAGGTTCCAAATCTCCAAGTGGAAGCAAGAACCTCCAAGTGGACTTAAGAACTGAAGTGGGAGAAGACACTAGTCAGCTTCATGCCAGCCTCAAGCTGACTCATCCTTTCTCCAAAACTCCTATATATAGATCTCTCTCATGAGGTCTAGGGAGGCTGGAATCTTGTGAATGTAAAGAATTGCTGTTGGTTTGAGTTTAGAACTATTGGGTGATTTGCTTCAAAGGAGGTGAAGAGGAGATTTCTTTCTGCTGGGAAGGTGATGTTGGATTGGGCCTTTTATGGTTGTATCACTTCCTGAACCTTACTTCTTCCATTAATAAAGCATTTGAGGTTCTTCTATATGCATGTGTCTCAATGGTGTGTTGTTATACTTGTGTATTTGATTTATTCTAATCCTTGAATCAATTATGAATGTATGCTTCTTGTAGTTTCCCTCTCTTGCCATTTTGCAGGATCTTGGTGTAGCTGGGCTAGTGAAAGAGCAAGGAGCTGGGGGCTGATGAGCCCCAATTTTGGTACAATTTGGGCTCATTTTGGCCTATTCTACTTGCTCAAACCATTCATTTTTTACTGCTTATGCATGCATTTCTTAGTTTATTCATGTTGTTTGTAGGAAGAAGGGTAGGCACTCTATCTACGTGACTAATGCATTGTGATTCCAGGTTTTGGCATTAAAAGGGAGCAAAAGACAACGAAAAGGAGACAAGGAGACAATGAGGTGGCACTGCTGACTTTTAGGAGAGGATGTCCACAGTCTTGGGACATTCCTCGTGATTCCCACCAAGAACTCCGAGCTCCAATCCATCTCCCCTCCGAGCTTAGAAGCAGCCAGCTGTTCTACAGGAACAGCAGTTATAAACTGCTCTACAGGAACAACAGTTTTGACCGTCCTACAGGATCAACAGTTAAACTCTAGTTGGACAGCCGAGCTCCTAAAATCAAGGACACTTGTTGGATCATCGTTTTTGTATAAGTATAGAGGCCTTAGCCTTGGATAGGTTGTTGAAACTCTCGTCTTGCTATTGTAACTTTCGAGCACAGCTCAGTTTTTGTTCCTTTTTGTAAGCCAATTTGGCATGATATCAGATTATGAATAAAGAAGGCAGTTTGTGATCTAGTTCTGAGTTTCTTAAGGAGACTATAGCTCTCAGGTTAGGGCCCAACCTGAGAGCCATAGATCCCCTCTGTTGTAGTGTTGTTTCCATTTCATTTCAGCACTTTGAGCTTTTCATTTGCACATGCAATTCGAATTACAGGTTGTTAAGTTGGTCTTTTTCATGAGTTAGATAGGATTTGCTTATGGTGAGTTTGTTTACAGTTTTTTAGTGTAGCAGAGGATAGATATAGTCCATTGGAGCTCCAACAAAAAGGGTTGTTAAGGCTCACTGCCGTCTCATCTGGGATTGGAGTGCAGTCCATGACTAGCCACCAAAAATACGCATTTCTTTGTTCCATGATTGCTGCAAACACAGTCACGTTATGTTAGATGCTTCCTTGTCATTCACACCTGCACCACACTCCTTTACCACAGCTTCATGCACATTCTCCTTCGCGTTTTGGATTGTTGTTCATTGAATTTACAAGCACGGGTAGTTTAGGTTAATGCATTTTCGGTTTGGTAACAGTCACAAGCATTTGTTTCACTTGCACTGCCCTCTCTCATCCATTACTTCATTCTCCATCTTAATCACGCATGCAACACATCTCCTCAACCTTTACCCCACTCTGTTATCTCCCAAAGTCTTCCACTCCTCACGTAACTTCATTTCCTAGCCTCTTGTTGACCTAGCCCTCTATCTTCCAACCTACTCCCTACACTCATTTATCATCTCATTCCTCCACTTCTAGAGCCATCACCAGCCTCATTCCCACCTTGCACATCTCCCCCTACCATTCCATCACTCCTCCATCACGCCAAACACTCACGGTAGGTCATCCTGTAGCAGTTTATAGACATCCTGTAGAAACCTCTAAGTATCCTGTAGGATCCCCTGCAAACATCCTGTAGGAGGCCACTCACTCGGTTGCTGAGCTTCTGAATGTGAGGAACCTCTGTGGATGGATGCTAAGGATCCCTAGGGACCTCTCCTAGCCTTCCCAACCTGTCCCACGTTCTCCTTCCTTCTCCATTCCATCTGCACAACCAAACCCTAATTAGCACACAATCACAATCATTCCACACACTTAAAGGAAAAATACAAAAACATGTCTTTTATGATGCAAGCAGCTTAGATCCATGCATTTTCACTTATTAGAGGTAACAGCAGCATTGGTAGAAGTTTCCTTCACATTCTTTGCATTATAGAGGTTAGACTAGTTAAATTAGGGTTTCCTAGGTTTACATGCTTTGATTTGCTTTCAGTTCATTTTTGTCAAGTAGATTAGTCTCCTTTGAGCTAGCTTTCGTCCATCATTGATAAAGCTTCTTCTGTGAGCCTATAGAAGTTGGCTTGAGCCCTAGCGGACTTGTGCCAGCTGACCAAGTGACAGCTGCGACAAGAGCTAGTACTTGTGCATACAGCACCGTCGCTTCCAAGTTTGTACGAACTACCGGGTTGATAAAATGAGAGACAGGAAGCCCCAGGAGTTGTAGCATTATTGCTACAATACTGGAGCTCACCATCTTTTTGGCACCGTTGCCGGAGAAGCGTCAGAGTATTAGTAATTGTTGCTTTTCTTCTACTTTCGTACTCTTACTTCTGCTCAGTAGTTTATTTCATTTCCATTCTGCAAAAGTAGCTTAGTATTTCCTGCTTTCATAGATTAGCATTTCCTGCTTTCATATCTTAGTATTTCCTGCTTTCATAGCTTAGTATTTCCTGCTTTCATAGATTAGCATTTCCTGCTTTCATAGACTAGTATTTCTCGCTTTCCTAGATTAGCTTTCTAATTCTGCAATTTCATTTGAGCAATATAGTTAGTTGTAGATCACTTTGTTTCAGTTTTGCAGGTACCAAAGAAAAAGAAAAAGCACTTAAAAAAAGAAAAGTCCTTTCCATTTCATGCCTCGTAGGAACCGAGATAGATCAGGCAAATTCCTACCTAACACCCCCACCACATCACTTAGTCACCCTTCACTCTTCGGTGGCGACAGTGATCCAGAGGAAACTATAGGTGAACATCCCGAGACATACCAAAATCCTATAGAAGAAGAAGAGTTAGAGACCACTCCATCCGAAGCTATGGCTGACAATAGAGAAGATGAGAGAATAGAAGGAGCTTTCCCCATCCGAGAGACCAATGGAGATATGAAAATGAAAAACATTAGCCCCTCTGCTTTGCCTCGCTTCCATGGACTGACCACTGAGGATCCTGATACCTTCCTATTTGAGTTTGTTGTCCTCTGTAGAACCTATGACTATACTGAAGATGAACAAAAGCTAAAACTTTTCCCTTCCACTCTCAAGGATGCAACATTACGCTGGTTCATGGGTTTGCCTGGGAATATTATCACCACATGGGCTCAGATGCAGCAAGCCTTCAACACCAAGTACCGGGATTATTGTAGGTCCAAGGAAACGAAAGGGGAAATCTTTCGGATGACCATGGGAAACGATGAGTCTTTAGAGGATTATGAGGAAAGGTTCCAACTTAGTTACAAGCGGGCCAGGTGCACACTTGACCCTGAATCCCTTAAGTTGGTTCTGCTCCAAGGAGTACCTGAAGAACTCTTAGATACCCTTCACATGTTAGCTGGGGGGGACATTTACCAACTGCCTTATGAGGACATCAAAACTGTGTTTAGAAATCATTCTAGGGCAGCTAGGAAACGAGGTAGAGGAAATCTCCTCTCCACTGGTGTCCCTTTCTCCAAACATGAGTTTACAAACCAATTAGAAGATCTTAAGAGTGAGGTGAGACAGACCATTGCCATGCAGCTGGACACATTCAAGATCCAGCAGAAGAAAGAAGAAGCTGAGAGAGCCCTGGCTGTCTTCTGCCTTAGGTGCAAAAGAAGACATCCTAAGAACGAATGCCCATTGCATTCGGTTGAAGTGTGTTTTGTTTGTGAGGAGGACCATCCTACAAATCAGTGTCCCACCTTACCTGGGTTTAAAGCCATGTACCAAGGGACTGAAGCCCCCACTGAACCTCTCTACTTCATCAACCAAAGGAGGCCTCAAGGATCTAGACCTTATCAGCAGGGAATGCAAGGGGCACCACAAGCCTATTACAACCCCAACCAATCGACTCCTATGCCTTCCTGGGGTCCCCCTGCTCATCCTTCTTGGTCCATGCCTCCTCCATGGTCTTATCCACCTCAGTACCCTACTCAACCTACTTCTCATCCATATCACTCACATACCCAGTCGCAGCCTCAGTGGAGTGCACCTCAGTCGGGGTGGAGGCCCCAGTACAACACTCCTCCCGCCATTCTGCCTCCACCTCCAGTTCAGCCACAACCATTACCTCCTGCTCCTCCAAGGCAACCTCAAATGCCTGCTCAACCGAACCCGAACCCCAACAATAGACAGGCTCAGCAGGTATATACTGGGGAGACCTCATGCCCTACCTATGCTGTGGAGATCCAGGAGATCAATCTTAGATCTGGAAAGACTCTTCCAGATCGCCAACCTCCTCCCCCAGAGGATGAGGAAGACCATCAGGAAAGTGAACCAAAACCTATTCCACCCTTTCCTGAGAGACTTACAGCCACCACACAACCCAACCCGGAAGAAGATGAGCTTCTGGGAGAGCTCAAGCAGTTGTGTGTGAAGATAACCCTTCTCCAGGCCATCAAGGATGTGCCAATCTATAACAAGCTGGTTAAGGAGAATTGTTTCAAACATCCAGGCAGACGGAAGAAAGATGCTTCAACTATCAATGTCATAGGACAACTGTCTGACCTTATGCTAGGACAAGTCATCTGCCCAAAGTACTTAGATCCTGGAAGTCCTGTAGTAGATGTCCACATCAATGGCACCATCATACCCCACACCCTGATTGATCTGGGGGCTGCCATTAATGTAATGACCAGGGATACCATGCTCAAGCTCAATCTTCAAGGTTCCTTGAGGAAGACCTCGACAGTACTGCAATTAGCAGATCACTCCACTGTGACTCCCGAAGGGATTGTGGAGGATGTCTTGGTCTCTATTGACTCTTGGGAGTATCCTGCAGACTTCCTGGTTCTGCAACCAAAGGAAAAGCTTACTGGATATCCCCTCATTTTGGGAAGGCCTTGGTTAGCCACTGCAGATGCCTATATCAGTTGTCGTGCCGGAAATATGACCATCAAAAATGGTCCTATGTCCAAGCAACTTGTCCTATACCCTCCTGCCCAACCCTCTTTGGAGCATGACTTACCACTCTGGTTGGATGAAGGAGAAGAAGACGAGGTGTATTCAGCACCTCTGTGTACCATAGAAACCAATAGAAGAAATCCCCCAACCGAGGATGATTTGATCGAGAACTTGATCCAAAGCCCACCTACCAGTGCACTACCTTTAGAAAAATTGGTGGAGGATGCCAAAGCTAGCACCTTAGTGGATCTTTGTACAACCAACCCTGTCACTCCCAGAGTTAAGAGTGTGGAGTTCGGCCCTGAGAGAGCATTGAAAATCAGCTCCTCCCTATCTCCTTCTCAGGAAAAGGAGCTGTGCAACCTGTTGGCCAGCCACCTAGATGCTTTTGCTTGGAGCTATAAGGAGATGAAAGGAGTCCATCCCTCGGTCTATACTCATCATATATACATCAAAGAGGACTGTAAACCGGTTAGGCAACCCCAGAGGAGAATGAATCCAGCCCTTAAGGACATTGTCAAGGAAGAATTGCAGAAACTGTTGGATGCCGGATTCATCTACCCCATCTCAGATAGTGAATGGGTGTCCCCTCTAGTGTTGGTTCCCAAGAAGAATGGGAAGTGGAGGATCTGTGTAGATTACCGTGAGCTGAACAAAGCTACCAAAAAAGACCATTTCCCTCTACCTTTCATAGATCAAGTGTTGGATGGACTAGCAGGAAAGAAGTTCTTCTCTTTCCTGGATGGGTTTAGCGGGTACAATCAAATCCAAATCAGCCCGGAAGACCAAGATAAGACCACCTTCACTTGTCCTTGGGGTACCTTTGCCTACCGAGTCCTTCCCTTTGGGCTATGCAATGCTCCTGCTACTTTTCAGAGAGCTGTCTTGAGCATCTTCTCGGAGTTGGTCCATGATGCAGTGGAAATATACATGGATGACTTTACTCCTTATGGGGCCAACTTCCAGGAAGCATTGTCCAACCTGGGGAAAGTCCTAACCAAATGCACCGAGATGAACTTGTCCCTCAGCCCTGAAAAATGTGAATTCCTAATGACTGAAGGGACCGTGCTAGGCCATACCATTTCTTCCCAAGGATTGCAGGTGGATCCTAACAAAATTGCTCTCATCAAGAGGGTTCCACCTCCTCAAAAAGTAAGGGATGTCCGGAGTTTCTTGGGATTAGCAGGATACTACTGGAGATTCATTAAGGACTTCAGCAAGTTAGCCTCACCATTGTTTGGTCTGTTGGCAAAAGATGTGGAGTTTAAGTGGACTGACGATTGTTAGAGGAGTTTGAATGAGTTAAAGGACAAGTTGGTGTCAGCACCAATCTTGAGAGGTCCAAACTGGGCCCTACCTTTCCACATCCACACTGATGCCTCGAACAAAGCCATAGGTGCAGCTTTAGGACAAGTTGAGGAAAAACTTCCATATGCCATTTACTTTGTCAGCAAAAACTTGTCCAAAGCAGAGCTGAATTACACTGTAACCGAGAAAGAGTTCTTAGCTGTAGTCCATGCACTGAACAAGTTCCGACATTATATTACTGGTTACTAGAATTTTGTACATACTGACCATGCTGCTATTAGATATTTGATGAATAAACCCGATGTGAATGCTCGTATTATTAGATGGTTACTTTTATTGCAGCAGTTTGATCTAACCATTGTTGATAAACCAGGAAGAGAAAATGTTGTTGCTGACTTCTTGTCTAGATTGGATTTGTCTGCAGATGAAGATGGGACGGTGGATGACCAGATGCCTGATGAGCATCTGTTTGCTATCTCAGTACTCTCTCCGTGGTTTTCTGATATAGCGAACTACCTTGTTTCAGCTCAGTTCCCTCTGCACCTCTCTTCAAAAGAGAAGAGAAAAATCATCAGAAAAAGTGCCTCTTTCACTTGGATCGGGGGCAACCTGTTCAAGCTTGGCCCCGATCAGATATTAAGGCGTTGTGTAAGGGAGGAGGAAGTCTTTGACATCCTCCTCACCTGTCATGATGGGCCTTGTGGAGGACATTTTGCAGCAAAGAGAACTGCCTTCAAGATCCTGCAGGCAGGCTACTATTGGCCCACACTTCATTAAGATGTCAGAAGATATGTCAGCCAGTGCGACCAATGCCAAAGGATGGGGAAACCAACCCAAAGGGATGAGATGCCTCTCCAACCTCAAGTGACTCTTGAGCCATTTAAGAAGTGGGGCATGGACTTTGTGGGTCCAATCAATCCCTCTTCGAGGCAGAGATCCTACATCATTGTGTGTACTGACTACTTGAGAAAGTGGGCAGAGACTAAAGCAATCAAAGCAGCAACAGAAGAGAAGGTGGTCGAGTTCTTAAGAGAGAACATATTCTACAAGTTTGGCTACCCAAGAGAGCTGGTGACCGATCAAGGGAGCCAGTTCACATCCAACTTGGTTGAAGATCTACTAGCTCATCACAAGATCAAGCATAGGACTTCCACCCCCTATCATCCTCAAGCAAATGGGCAGGTGGAAGTCACCAATAGAGCATTAGAAGGGATCTTGACTAAAGTGGTGAGCAGCAGCAGAAAGGACTGGGCAGATCGCCTGGTTGAAGCCACATGGGCTTACAACACCACTTGGAAGACCACCACCGGCTTCACACCTTATGAGCTGGTCTATGGGAAGAAAGCTTTGCTGTCCATTGAGTTTGAGTATAACACTTTGAGGATGGCAGCTCAGCTGGACCTAGATCTCAGCCATGCACAGCAAGAAAGGTTATTGCAGCTGAATGGACTGGATGAGCACCGCATGCAGGCCCTCCTTCACTCAGAAGTGGTTCAACTTCAGAGGAAGGTGTGGCATGACCAACATCTCCATGACAAGCAATTTCAGCCGGGAGATTGGGCTTTGTTGTATGACTCCAGATTCAAAGATTTCAAGGGGAAGTTGAGAACCAGATGGCTAGGACCATATGTAGTGGAACAGTGCCATGACAATGGATCTGTCCTCATTCGAACCATTGATGAGGAAGCCATTCCCATGCTTGTCAATGGGCACCGATTGAAGATCTACAGAAGACCTCTCTCAAGACAAGAGTTTATCAGCACTATGGAGAAATCTGTTTTGGTCATAGAGAAGGGTTCTGCCTCCACTTTGGGCATACCCTGAAGAGAAAAAAAAAAAAAGAGAGAGAAAAAATAAAGATCCTTGGGTGAAAACCTCTCTGAGGCGCCCAAGGCAGGCAGTAGGGGTGAAAACCTCATTGAGGCGCTCCTATTGTCTTTCAAAAAAAAAAGAAGAAAGTTAAAAAAAAAAAAAGATCCTTGAGTGAAAACCTCTTTGAGGCGCTCAGGGCAGGTAGCAAGGGTGAAAACCTCTTTGGGGCGCCCCTGCTATCTTTTCAAAAAAAAAAAAAAAGAGAGAGAAAAAAAACAATAAGCACAATAAAAGTTTTGCATGCAGATGTTCTATGGAGGAGAAGAAGCCTCTCCACTCCAAGCCAGGGGCCTTCATCACGCTATCAAAGGATGTCATCAACACCTCCTCCAAGAATAACAATGCTTTTCAAGGTATGTGCAATTTTTATCATGATTTGGATCTTCTACAGGAAGATACAGTTTTCTACAGGAACAGACAGTCTTCCTACAGGAAGACGCGGATCTTCTACAGGAAAGTGCAAAATCTCTACAGGAAGCTCTGTGTTCTACAGGAAACTTCCTGTAGAAGGTTGCGATGGCCGAAATGTGTTTCAAGTGAATATCTAGCGACTGAGGAGTGGATTGAACGCATGCATGCCACTGATGGCACCCCTGAACATTGCTATTATCTTGCTCCACCATCCTCGTCGCCATGCAACCAAGATCCCTGCAGCAGCACAACAAAGCAATGAGTTCTCGTGAAAAAACATCTGTCAAAGAAAAACCAAGCACCGAGAGCCATACCACATCCACGTTATGCATCAGAAGCGCTGGGATCGTGATCGAGAAGCCAGAACTGCCAGCATGCAGCATGTACCCAAGGAGAAAGGACTGTGACAAGACCCCTCGCGGGGATCCTGTAACAGTTCAACCTGCTCGAGTGAATACCGTCCACAGCACCGCCATCCGAGATAAAACACGGGCGCATGAACGCAAAACCATCCACTCCAGCGTCAGCAACCGGTAGCCATGTGCCTCCGGGTCTGTGTAAGCCGCGTGCAGCAGGTAAATCCATCGTCCACAAACTGGAAATCATGTGCAGCCGCGCGCAGGTAAGTGTTCTAATCCTTCTCTCCATCAAATCGCATGGATATTACTTTGATTTATTTTGCATGGAATAAAGGTGAATGGTTGAGCGGCCGTAAGGCCAGTTGACTGGCCACATCGGCTAGTGAAAGGATAGTCAGATGATGAGGTGGCAGCCACGACAAAAGACACACGTAGCACGCACGTGAAGATTAGTCTCGTCAACCGTGAAATGAGTTTAACCGAAAAGGGCGGCGGCAGATCTGTGGGAATGAATGCGGCAGCAAGCGAATGTGCAAGTGGATGATGGGTGACGTCACCCAACGGTCCGGCGGGGACAGCTCACCCCCCGCACCACGAGCTGCGCCGATTCAAAATCTAATCGGCTCGATTAAGCGTGTATATCCATCAACCTCACTTCAAAACTCGAGTAGCTCCTCTGATTACCTCTGCATGTTGATACGCCAAGCTCTCGGCTACCTGAACGCTGGTAAGGCACCTCTCGACCGCTGTCCAACTATAGCTCCCCCCGAAGTCTGCGCACTGCTCCTACAGGAACAGTTTCTACAGGAACGCAGTCCTACAGGAAGCAGTATCTACAGGAAAGCAGTCTCTACAGGAAGGTGAAGTCTTCACGTAAAAAAAAAAGGTGGCGGAAAAGAGGTAACCCTGAAACTCCTTCCGCAATTGGTTTTCAAAGGTGGCAAGGTCATTATTCACAGTCTGGTCATAAAAGATATTGGATTGCCGTGCCCATACTATCGCTTCTACAGGATAGAGGTATAATTAGACTGTGGTTTTGTGAATTCATTGCATGCTCTGTCTATAAGACCGAATTCCCTTTATATTTACCACCTGTGGTCAACACCACCGTGCTCATCATGCCTGGTGGGTTTATCAGACGAGAGCCCACTGATTCAACCACATTGAGGAGAAATCAGGCAGTGGTGGAGCTCTTTACACAAGCACAGTGGATGTCTTTTTGTGATAAGCTGCAGGGGTACGATGAGGAAGTGGCCGAGGAATTCTTGCAGGCCCTGAGGCCAAAATCCAAGGTGCTGGCCACAGTCAATTTCAGGGGCCTAAGCCTCAAGATAACCCCGCAGTCCATCAGTAGAATCACTGAGCTTCCTATGGGTCTCCCGTGGGATAAAGAAGAACGAAAACAGAGCCAGCAAGCGAAGAAGGAATTCTTTCCACCTGAGGAAGAATTCTCTGAAGATAAGAATGGAGTATGAAGGAATAGTTTGACACCACCTTGGAACGAGGTCAGCTTGCAGATTATGAAATATATTACATGTGAGGGGCGTTATAGCATCGTCTACGGGTACCATTTCCGATTGCTGAACGAGTTAAGGCACCGAAGTGAGCTTCCTGTAGAAAAGAAATTAAGCATTCCTTATTTCCTGTTGCAATCTTTAATGGAATGTGCTACGAAGCTGAAGGGTGGCGTCCCAGATCAGGTGGCACACCATGGGCTGATCAAGTTGCTTGTAGAAGATGCACTGCACTCCTATAAAGTTCCCCTCTCCTGGGAGTCATTTAGAAATCTAACACGAGATGGGGACATCAAAATGCTGGTCGAAGATAGTGGCTCCTCCAGCAGTGAAGACAAAGAGGTAGTGGCCAAAGAAAAGAGGGAACCAGGTCAGAAGACCCCTGCCACAGTGCAGAGGAAGGAACAAAAGAGGAAGCAAGAAGAAAAGGAAGACGAAGAGGAGGGTGACACACCTGTTTTGACAACAAGAGAAGAGAGGATGAAGAGCAGAATGGACAAAGCGGAGGTGGTCCCTGTCAGCCCAAGCACCTCGTCAGCTCCTGCAGTCAAATCCAAAAGCAAAATCCATGCAGCCAAGCAAGAAAAGGTGGTGACAGTTGCATCTACAGGGAAACAAACGCAGGCTTCTACAGGAATCCCCAGAACAACGCCTACAGGAAAGCAGACGAAGGCTTCTACAGGAGGCTTAAAAACAGAGAAGGGATCTTCTACAAGAGACCCACAGAGCGTAAAGAAAGAGTCTTCTACAGGAGGGCCGAAAGTGGACAAAGTAGGGTCTTCTACAGGAAGCCCAAAAATCACTAAGGAACAGACTTCTACAGGAAGTCTGGAAACAAAGACAAAGGCTTCTACAGGAAGCCCAAAAATTCAAGAAAAGGCTTCTACAGGAAGCCCAAAACTGCTAAAGGAAAAGGCTCCTACAGGAAGCCCAAGAGCTAAGGAAGATGCTCCTACAAGGAGCCCAAAACCGGTCAAGGAAGGGTCTTCTGCAAGAAGCCCAAAACCAAAGGAGGAGGGGCCCTCTACAAGGAGCTCCAAGAGAGCAAAACGCAGGAAAGAGAAGGCTGGCATTCTCGAAAAGGAGGCAGCAGTGGCAGTGGCTGCCCTTAGCACACCGGCAAAACCCAAAGAAAAGAGAGAGAGGGAGATCCATCTACCTTCCGAAGCAAGGAGGAGTCAGAGAATGAAAACAGACAAGTCGCAGCCTCCACCCAGCAGCCAACCCACTTCAGGAGACATCCCTACTTCACCCAGTACAAGAACTCCCTCTAAAACACAGGCCACCCCTGAGAAGGGAAGCCCAAAAGTCACTTCCTGGACGCGAAAAATAGGCCATTCGCCTTCTGAAGCCCGGCTCAAGGAAATGAAAAAGGGGGAAGAAGCACCACCCTCGTCTCCACCTGAGGCAGAGAAAACAGAGGCCCCAAAAGTAGAGAAGAAGGAGCAGGTTCTGGGCCCCAGCTCTCGGCCAAGGACAAGGAGCCGGGGCAAAATTGCTCAAGGATGAGCAAATGGTTCAGCTGGGGGGTGATGATGAGCCCCAATTTTGGTACAATTTGGGCTCATTTTGGCCTATTCTACTTGCTCAAACCATTCATTTTTTATTGCTTATGCATGCATTTCTTAGTTTATTCATGTTGTTTGTAGGAAGAAGGGTATGCACTCTATCTACGTGACTAATGCATTGTGATTCCAGGTTTTGGCATTAAAAGGGAGCAAAAGACAACGAAAATGAGACAAGGAGACAATGAGGTGGCACTGCTGACTTTTAGGAGAGGATGTCCACGGTCTTGGGACATTCCTCGTGATTCCCACCAAGAACTCCGAGCTCCAATCCATCTCCCCTCCGAGGTTAGAAGCAGCCAACTGTTCTACAGGAACAGCAGTTATAAACTGCTCTACAGGAACAGCAGTTATGACCGTCCTACAGGATCAGCAGTTAAACTCTAGTTGGACAGCCGAGCTCCTAAAATCAAGGACACTTGTTGGATCATCGTTTTTGTATAAGTATAGAGGCCTTAGCCTTGGATAGGTTGTTGAAACTCTCGTCTTGCTATTGTAACTTTCGAGCACAGCTCAGTTTTTGTTCCTTTTTGTAAGCCAATTTCGCATGATATCAGATTATGAATAAAGAAGGCAGTTTGTGATCTAGTTCTGAGTTTCTTAAGGAGACTATAGCTCTCAGGTTAGGGCCCAACCTGAGAGCCATAGGTCCCCTCTGCTGTAGTGTTGTTTCCATTTCATTTCAGCACTTTGAGCTTTTCATTTGCACATGCAATTCGAATTACAGGTTGTTAAGTTGGTCTTTTTCATGAGTTAGATAGGATTTGCTTATGGTGAGTTTGTTTACAGTTGTTTAGTGTAGCAGAGGATAGATATAGTCCATTGGAGCTCCAACAAAAAGGGTTGTTAAGGCTCACTGCCGTCTCATCTGGGATTGGAGTGCAGTCCATGAATAGCCACCAAAAATACGCATTTCTTTGTTCCATGATTGCTGCAAACACAGTCACGTTATGTTAGATGCTTCCTTGTCATTCACACCTGCACCACACTCCTTTACCACAGCTTCATGCACATTCTCCTTCGCGTTTTGGATTGCTGTTCATTGAATTTACAAGCACGGGTAGTTTAGGTTAATGCATTTTCGGTTTGGTAACAGTCACAAGCATTTGTTTCACTTGCACTGCCCTCTCTCATCCATTACTTCATTCTCCATCTTGATCACGTAACTTCATTTCCTAGCCTCTTGTTGACCTAGCCCTCTATCTTCCAACCTACTCCCTACACTCATTTCTCATCTCATTCCTCCACTTCTAGAGCCATCACCAGCCTCATTCCCACCTTGCACATCTCCCCCTACCATTCCATCACTCCTCCATCACGCCAAACACTCACGGTAGGTCATCCTGTAGCAATTTATAGACATCCTGTAGAAACCTCTAAGTATCCTGTAGGATCCCCTGCAGACATCCTGTAGGAGGCCACTCACTCGGTTGCTGAGCTTCTGAATGTGAGGAACCTCTGTGGATGGATGCTAAGGATCCCTAGGGACCTCTCCTAGCCTTCCCAACCTGTCCCACGTTCTCCTTCCTTCTCCATTCCATCTGCACAACCAAACCCTAATTAGCACACAATCACAATCATTCCACACACTTAAAGGAAAAATACAAAAACATGTCTTTTATGATGCAAGCAGCTTAGATCCATGCATTTTCACTTATTAGAGGTAACAGCAGCATTGGTAGAAGTTTCCTTCACATTCTTTGCATTATAGAGGTTAGACTAGTTAAATTAGGGTTTCCTAGGTTTACATGCTTTGATTTGCTTTCAGTTCATTTTTGTCAAGTAGATTAGTCTCCTTTGAGCTAGCTTTCGTCCATCATTGATAAAGCTTCTTCTGTGAGCCTATAGAAGTTGGCTTGAGCCCTAGCGGACTTGTGCCAGCTGACCAAGTGACAGCTGCGACAAGAGCTAGTACTTGTGTATACAGCACCGTCGCTTCCAAGTTTGTACGAACTACCGGGTTGATAAAATGAGAGACAGGAAGCCCCAGGAGTTGTAGCATTATTGCTACAATACTGGAGCTCACCAGGGGCAAGCAGCAAGGAGAGAAGATTGGATCAATCATTAGCGGAAGACATCGGTTAGTGGATCTCTTTCTCCCCTCTTTTACATCTCATAAATAAGTAATCTTAGATAGCTTTGCTTTGATTGTTGCTAAGGAACTATCACCCTTAGAGTGGGATAGGGTCATTCCGTATTGGATACTTTTCCCAACAACAAATTGGCGACCATACTGGGGATCGTATCTTGTTGGTTGTTTGTGTTTTTGCTATTCATTTCCTAAACACAGGGAGTACCGAATCGAACTGCATTTGGATCTTTCAAATGCAAAGTAGAGGGCAGCTACTCTAGCTCAGTTTCTGGGCATGTTTATGATTTGAAGAGCTGATCCACAAGGACTCTGAATAGCTCTTAGTGATAGCTTTTCATCCTCCTTTGAGCTTTGAATCATCCTTTAGTGTGTACTTGATTGGTAGCTTTGATTTGGCCAAAAACTGTTGATTTTTGAGCAATCTGTAACCCGGAAACCAAGAGAAACGAGAGTTTCTCTCTTCATTGCAGGCACTGTGAAGGCAGTCTGCATTTCATCGCAGGTCCCGAAGGGGCTACGTGCGCTGAATGTCAAACTGACAGTGTTCTACCTGCGCTGAACCAGTTTTGCCTTGTGAAACTGGGGTTCTCTGCTTTCTGTTGCCCTGTTTTTGCAGCCTGTTATCAGTCAATGTACCTATCTGAAACCTCCTTTCTTTGCCACTATTCCGCCTCGGTTGTATAAAGAAACTGTATTTGTTCTTTGTGTATTTCTTACATCATTTGCAGTTTCCCATAACGAAAGTGAACTAGTCTTGCTGTGGCCTCTTAGATCTAGACCTGTGATAAGTGTCGTTCTGATCTTAAGAGTTAGTTTGTTTGTTGTTCATAGCTGATTGAGCTTTTGCTTTCGTCATATGGTTTGAATTTATGTATTTCTAGTGTTGAAACTAGTAAATCTTAAGGTGTCTTTTGATTTTGGACAAAATCTTGTTTGCTTTCACTTGAAATTGAATTCAAAGTTATACAACAGCTTTCTTTTTTTAGTACACCAACACTAAGAAAGAGAAAAGAAATACCTGCATTCTGCATGTGCATTTTGACAGCTTGTATGTTGATTTAGGAAAAAGTGCATTAGTGTGTGCTCTATGATCTGTGTGAAAAGATGATGTCTTTCTTTTCCCTCAGTAGTTAAGATTTTCATAAGTTGAAAAGATTGAAAAAGCTTGCTTCTCATCTTTAGACTGCATTTAGGAGTTGTACCATACATCTCGTGGTGATCCATAAAGGCAAACTGCTAAACAAGATCAACCTAAAATAAATTGAATTTACATAACAATGCTTTGAAACATAACACAAACACATAGAGGTCTAAGCTAGAGACGTGTTCCGTCGTCGTTAAACGTGATATCTTAGCGTTGAGTGGTTGGGTGATTCCTCCACGGTGAAGCGATAAGTATCAATACGGACTTGTGCTCCCACGTACCGTCGCGTATATATTGGGAGACCCCTATAGGAACAAAGCCTTTATCCATAGGAAGTCGTGTCAGCCGCCCTACTGATTGCAATGCAGTGAACACAGCATTCACGAAGATCGACCACCCGTACCGTAAAACGTATTCTGTGGTTTTGCGAAAAGTTTGGCACACCCTCTGCCTAGAACTCCAGAGTAGTTTCTTTTGGCCTTTTTCAAACTCTATAACTAAAAAAGTCCATCCGAGCATTTGTCACTTCGGGATCGTTAAAACATCGAAGGAGACTAGAGTCATCTTTAGCTTTTTCTCGACTCTTAAAAAGTGAAAAAGAAAGTTGTGTCTAAAGCGTCGTTATAAAATTTATTTTAAACGGAACATAATCACCTCCTATTCCTGCGTTGATCTGTAGGTTGAGAACATGGAACGCACCAACCAAGGAATTCCCCATGATGGAAATCCTAGTCCTTTCTCCTCTTGGGGAGAAGTCGGTGCGCCCCACATGGCCACATTGTCGCTTCCAGGACTGACAATTGGCCTGCCAATTTGGCTATTCTCAACCAATGTAGTTCAGAACACCATGGTTCCTGAACAGTCGAGTCAATAGTTAGATCAGTCTAGAGCTGCCCACCAGCCTTCTACTTCCTATAACCCTTCCTCCAATCCTTCATCTTCACAAGGTAGAGCCGGCAAAAACCAAGCTCCCATGGAGAAGAAGGAGAAGAAGAAGAGAGAGAAGAAGAAGAAGGAGCCTAAGGCAACTGGGGGCAAGCAAAAGACATCTCACAAAAAGCCACACACAGCACAGACCGGGCCTAAATCGCCATGTGTCATATGTAGAGGAGACCACTTCCATAGAGATTGTCCCTGTATTCCCCGGATACTAAGGGACTGGTCCCCTCGTTTGCACAGTTCGGGAGCATCAACCTCTGATAGCCATGTTGAATGCTTACCGTCAACCAGTGAAAGTGAAGGTTCAAGACAAAGAGGGGGAGCAAGATCCCCCTGCAGACTGTGTGAAGGCGATCACGCCATCCACCGTTGTCCCTCCTTAGACGAAGCGAAGAGAGTTTTGGAAGATCGTCCGGTTTCACCGTTGAGACTTCCTCCTGGATACAAAAACTCGTGCCAAGTCCTTCGTTGGTTGAGAATACAGCTAGCTCGCTCAAGTGGTCAGCTGAAGCGTCAATCATTGAAAATGAACCTACTGAATCCAGATCGGACGAAAGTCCAAAGGTCGAAATGGCAGTTGACCCGGTTCTCCCTTCAGAAGTTTCATCTTCAAATGACACCGTCACTGAAGATTTATCTTCAAATGACACCCTCACTGAAGAGAATAAGGATGACACCATCCAGATTCTTTTCATCAACACAGACTCTGACGAGCGTTAGGGCAATGCACCCATTCCTTTATCGCAGGAAGGAACATTGTCAGGGTCATATCCGACCGTGTATTCGGTCCCACCACCAAGCAACCTAGTTGTGTCCTTTGATTGGAACCAACTAGGCAGACCCCGGTTGCCAGCCAGTATACCATTCAGAATCATAGTCCAAATATACAAAATGGTAATGGCTGGCGCTATCATTGATGAAGGGGCATCTGTGAGTATCCTTTCCTCTGTTTCCTGGAAAGCACTGGGTTCCCCGGCGCTTTTGCCTGAGATAAGAAATCTCTCGGGTTTCGATAAAGGAACCAGTCGACCATTAGGGATCCTCCCCAATGTGCCCATTACATTGAAAGGGAAGGCCGTTCAAATGAACGTGATGGTCGTTCAAGGACCCTTGGATTATAACCTACTCCTTGGACGAGACTATATATATTGCATGGGAGCAATAGTCTCCTCACTCTTTAGAGTAATGTGTTTTCCACATGAAGGAAGAATGGTCAAGCTCGTAGACCAACTTTCATTTCCGGGATCACGCATCGCAAATAGTCACATACCAACCCTGAATGGTATATTCAATCAAGAAATGTCTCCACCCCTAGTCCTTCTTCCCGATGAGTGCGAGTGATTCAGAAAGATGGGACTGGAACCCAGGGGGCATGCATCCTGGTCTGCGTTGGGCAGAGAGAACTTTGGGTATAATGTAGAATTTCCGCGAGAGAATATGACTAGTCCGTACCCCGTCCGTGGATGGAAGAGGGGTTGTTCTAGGATAAGATTCTTTTGTCAAAGTTACGTGTTTGACAAAGGTCATTCACCCTTGTCTATTTCGGTAGACATTGCCGAGGAAGTGTTTTGTTTGAAAGATTAACAAGACAATCTTTGGGTAACCAGAAAGAGGTAAGCCTCCCTCAATAACACAAATGTTTTGTCTTTGAGTAGTGTTCTTCTCTTGTCGCAAGTAGCTGTTCTCTTGCAATCTTGCGAAAAATCTGTTAAAAGTTGGGCTGACGAGAAGACAAGTATCGTATAGACCCGTTAAAATTAACGAGAAGACAAGTATCGTTAAAATTGGACTAGCAAGACGACAAGTAGCTGTGAACACCCAAAGAAAAACAGAGGTGAGAAGGAGGAGGGGCAACCTTGAAATTGTATTTTATACCTGGGGGCATGCAAACCTTTTGGAGTGCAAGGAAAGAGCGGTTATTTATCTGCTTTTTAGGTTAGCCGTTTCCGAACTTGCATAAAGAAAGGATGAGAGTGAGCATAGCTTTGGTAAGGCGCAAGCTCGATAAAAAATGGGATCTTTCAGGAGACATTCTTATCTTATGACTGGTATAATCGAGCAGTTTTAGCATAAAGTTCATGCTCGTTAAAAAATAAACGCAAGATCAGAGCAGTTTTAACGCGGTCTTCATGCTCGTTAAAAAATAAATATAAGCAGTGAGCAATGTTCCCTCCAGAGTTTAAGCTCATTTTTAAATAAAAAATGAACCTATCCCGGTAAATAACCACTGTGATCGTAGATTTATCAGCCATAAAAAGCCTTGGTCGTGTTTGCACCTGCCACCTCCACTTTCATTTGGCCGATCGTTCACCTCCATATGATTGTCTACCCATTTTGAGGAACAGCTGCGAAGAGTGATTTCACCTAGCCATCCTTGTGACACTGCCGTGATTGGAAAATTCCAACCTGTACCTGGAATCAGTTGCTATCCCTGTTTATCACTCGTTCCTCAAAAGACGAGTCTTCTTTAAGCTCTTTTCAACTGACTCGTAAAATATGAAAAGATTGCCGAGTTTTGGCCTTCCAGCTCGTTAAAGGACCGGAAGAGCTATCCCTCCTCTAGATTTTAATCTTTTTGGACATGAGGGATTATTGCACAAAAAGGTCGAGCGCTTGTTTTATTCGGCTCGTTAAAGTTATCGAAAACTCATCCCTTTTGTATTGTTTTATACTTTTTTGGACTTAAGGGATTAGATGACGAAAAAGGAATTGTGGAGTTAACTTTATGTACCTTTTCAGACTCTCTAAAAATGAAAAGGACCGAGTTTTCCTTGTCGTTAGACTCGTTAAAATCATTAAATAGTGACAAACTTGTCTTTAGACGAGAACGAGTTTCCCTATCGCTAGGCTCGTTAAAACATAGTGATGGGCTTGCCCGAAGGGCAGGTTATAAAACAAGCATATGTTATCCTCCTCAAGCTTGACAAAAATAAAGAGGTACTGGTCAGAAATGACTGGGGAAAAATTGGGAGAACCTCAAAGCTTTAATGGTAGCAAGTCGCTCTTGAACATGACACTTTCCCTCCGTACCACATCGGGTTGGGTTGTTTCATTCACCGGTCTCATCACCATGGTCTCGCCAAACCATCCACATTTGGGTAATGCTACCGATCCATCGCATCAGTGTCATTATATGTTCAAGAGATGTTGTTCAGAAAGAGTCAACCGTGTCCCATCCACTACCATACATCATCTTTCATCCTTTCATGACCGCCACCCTGAATCATATTTCACAGATTGTTTTCACCTCCATTAAAATCATTAGCTCCGTTCCGTGTCACTGATGTGGGATTCATTAAGGCCCTCCTTTGACGGATCGCTCCTTGTCGACATCAGCTCATTATCCAAGGAGTTGATCTAGGAACAACCCCTTCAGTACTTTGAAGCTTGCATGCCTCAATGGCAAGTTTCTCACTTCTGGTGACAGGTATACATCAATGACCTTCGACCAGAAGATTTTGCGTGGTGTTCGACGCCAAGTCCTTTATTCACACCACGTGAATTGTACTGCAGTACCTTGAGGATCATTATCATTATCGGTGATTCCTCTCACGCTTGTTAACGGTTTACATCATTGACCAGTAATCAAGCGATGTCTTTCCATGTTCGACTTCAGCGCAATTCTCACATGGATCGACTTGTACTTAGAGTGAAGATCGAACGAGTTTGAAGACCCCGGATCTAGTTTCATCCATCCGGGCTGCGATATATATTCAGGAAATATAAAGACATTTGACATGTACATCATTGCAGCAGATGATCATCCTACTCAAAGGATGATAATTTTCACCAAAATTATCAGTCTACCATCAGACGATCGTCTGTTCTATGTACCAAAATGAATTTATAAAGTTGAGCATGGGAATGCCCGCCTCAGCTAGATCATGAAAGCAGTATGAAAAATAATGTATTGTATTGTATCTTATTACAGGTCACCTCTCAGCGATTGAATGAACTTCGGATCCTCCTGATAAAGCATTTCACCCGATAAACGACCTCATACTTTAGGGGGCAACTGTTATAGACATTTTTGTGCCTTACAGCATGAAGCATGAAATGTCCATAATCTAAGGGATCCAAAGTCCCTAAACATGTTGTTCCTACCCCTAGGGGAACAAGGTCAGCAAACCAAAGCACTGAACAAAAGTTCTCCACCTGAAAACACTCAAAAACAAGGCAATTCTGGATCATGTCAACTGCTCCACTGAGCATCTGCGCTGAATGTCAACTGCTCCACTGTCTACCTGCGTTGAATGTCAACTGCAAAGAAGGCTACCTGCGTTGGGCGAGTTTGGACATGTGGCACAGTCATTCCTCAAGGTGTCAATGCCCAGGAAGCTTCCAAAATGACACTTGGATCAGGGAATTCGACTGGTGATGAGTAAGAGGTTCCAAATCTCCAAGTGGAAGCAAGAACCTCCAAGTGGACTTAAGAACTGAAGTGGGAGAGGACACTAGTCAGCTTCATGCCAGCCACAAGCTGACTCATCCTTTCTCCAAAACTCCTATATATAGATCTCTCTCATGAGGTCTAGGGAGGCTGGAATCTTGTGAATGTAAAGAATTGTTGTTGGTTTGAGTTTAGAACTATTGGGTGATTTGCTTCGAAGGAGGTGAAGAGGAGATTTCTTTCTGCTGGGAAGGTGATGCTGGATTGGGCCTTTTATGGTTGTATCACTTCCTGAACCTTACTTCTTCCATTAATAAAGCATTTGAGGTTCTTCTATATGCATGTGTCTCAATGGTGTGTTGTTATACTTGTGTATTTGATTTATTCTAATCCTTGAATCAATTATGAATGTATGCTTCTTGTAGTTTCCCTCTCTTTCCATTTTGCAGGATCTTGGTGTAGCTGGGCCAGTGAAAGAGCAAGGAGCTGGGGGCAAGCAGCAAGGAGAGAAGATTGGATCAATCATTAGCGGAAGACATCGGTTAGTGGATCTCTTTCTCCCCTCTTTTACATCTCATAAAGAAGTAATCTTAGATAGCTTTGCTTTGATTGTTGCTAAGGAACTATCACACTTAGAGTGGGATAGGGTCATTCCGTATTGGATACTTTTCCCAACAACAGAGAGGATCTTATTTTAACTTGTGGCTTTGCTTAGCCTCTAGGTTAGCAACAATCTTCCTCTCACCCTTGTTCTGTGTCAATTTGGTACTTATTGATGTTGTTGTTTTTTCTTCCTCTCGTGATGCTGCCTACAGAGTAGCTTTCCATTATGTGGCTATACTGAATGGTTCATTGAGCTTGGAGTGGTTGTACCAATATCTCCAAAGGGCCCTCCTTTGCCCAATGACATGCCATGTGGATCTAGGGATAATACACTCTCGCACAGTGGTTCTTGCAAATCTAATGGGGATAATACACATTATAGTCTTTGGTACCAAACTCAAATTCGCTATCTCCTTAGCCTCAACATCCACATATTTCAAGCTCTTAATCTCCTATAATCCAATCTGCAAAGGAAGAGCAGACCATGCTTCTTTCTTCCTCTTATGCAGCCCTACTCATAACATTGTGGAGATGTGATTTGCGACCTCTTGTATGATCAACTTGTCTGTGGCATGCCTTGGTAGAACATGAAAAGGCTTCTCTCCACGAAAACTCCTGATGAAGGTTCCACTGGGAGAGGCATACCAATCTACAATTTTAAGTATTGCCTCCATCCCTTCTTAAGACATGCAAGATGGATCCTGCTCAAAGATGAACTTGTACATTGGGGTGATGAAATGTTCAACTAGCCTCACCATAACTCCTTTGTAGCTTCACTCAAAAAGAAACTTGCAACAAATATTGATGGCATGCTCCTGTGGTGTCCATGTCCAATCCATGCCAAAAAACTGATGTTGGGCAAAGATTGCATCAAGTAAATATGTGGACATGTGGAATCTCGCTTGATCATCATTGGGTGGATTTCGGGTGTTAGTCACATGGACTTTAAACTGATGAGTCAAAAAACTTGACTAGTTGAATGGTTTTCCATCATTCACCAACTAGTCCAACACAACCACCCAATTCTATGAAAAGGTATCTGTGATCTATTGACTGTACAGTCTGCATGCGAAGATGATTAAGGACTGGCAAGCCAATCTGAGAGACTTTGTCTTATAAACATGCTTAGGCGTGGATCTAAACTTTGATGACTTCTTCACCCAACACTTTATAATATCTGTGGTGTTAACTAAGGTGTGGGTGGCATAGAAAATTTCATCCATGCAGCTCAATGACTAAGGTAAGTGATACATCTGATGATAGTTCTCTACCTTGAAGGTATCAAGCTATGTTCCACTGGCATTTCTCAATGTCGTAGTCTTGGGATTTGTGTGTGAGACAATCCAGTGGATGATGTCCACACATGGGAAGGAGGGGTACCTGTATGCAACCTTGTGTAAGCCTGACCTCCAGATATTGACATACATCCGTCGATCTTCTAGAGCTTCCTTGAAGTCCCCTACAAAGATATCCTTTATTTCCTACCATGTTATCTTCATGCCCTTCTCAATGAACAACTAAGTGTCTTCATAAACTGGAAAATTTGTTGACACTTCCTCAACTGCATAACCACTACTACTTTTAACAATATCCTTTGATGTACCTCTCTTGAAAACCATGTTACCTATAACTGTTGGAGAGTTGCTCATTCAACTTTTGTACCTGGAGAAAGAGATGAAACTCATGGAATGCAAATATTAGAGTGAAACCAAAATAAATTAAAGAAAATATCAAATAACAAACTAGGCAATTGTTGTGAAGAATTGCGCAACACTAGCTCTTAGAGGTGACTGACTGCCAGCTGGTTTTGTGCATTGTGCAGTCCCACCTGCCAGTGGGGAGGTGTTGCTGACTAGAACTACACAATGCACAATTCAGTCTGGCTTATGCTGGCTAGGAATGCACATTGCACAATCCCAGTGGCCAAGGATCAAGACTGACTCTTAGAACTACGTACTCCATGTTGGGTTGTCTTATATTCTTTCCACGACTAGCCCACATAGTTAACCGGGAGGGTTAGAGGGGAGGCACGGAGCACCCCCTTTGTTGTGTCGATTACATAGTGGGGGGGGTCATAGGGGGTTTGAGGGGAGTAGGTAACCCCCCTCTATGGAGTCTGCGGCAGCGCCCCAGAAAATTTTGTTTTTTGGACCCTATATTAGGTTGGGCGGACCTACCTATGGTTTTGTGCATGATTTTCGCACATGGTTTTGGACGCAATGGTTTTCGGTCCATGGTATTGGATGCTTCAACATGTATAAATATGTATTGTAACATTAAAAGGAACATAATGAAAATTCAAGATGGTACTCCCGATTTTCAGATCCAGTGGAAAATCTCTGTGTTTATGTGTTTTATGTGTTATGCTCTTGCATTGTTTACTTTTTTAGTTTTAGAATTCATATGCAGGTAATTTCTATACAGGGTTAAACCTACATTTGGTATCAGAGTTTTTTTTGCTACAAGGGGATGCCTTTGTTTCTGTGGGGTTTCAATTGGGCCTGTGGTAGACCCTGTTCAGTGGGAGATTTGCGAGATCGATTCTAGTGGTCAAAGAAGATGGCAAGAAGTGGAAATATAGAGATCGAGAAATTTAATGGTCAGATTTTTGAGTTGTGGAAACTCAAGATGGAGGATCTATTGGTGGATAAATATCAGTGGATCGCGGTAGATCCAAGTACTAAATCAACAGGAATGTCCGATGAAGAATGGAAGAAGTTGGATCAGAAGGCAAAGAGCACAATACAATTATGTGTCTCAGATTCAGTATTGCTGAATGTATCAGGGGAAGCTATGGCGAAGGCTTTGTGGGACAAGTTAGGAACTTTGTACTAATCTAAGACTCTGGTGAATAAATTGTTCCCACGGAAAAAGATGTATAACCTGAGGATGAAAGATGGAGACTCGGTGACAGAGCATATGAACGCATTTAATACCGTGGTAAGTCAGTCATTATCTATTGATATTAAAATTTCATATGGATATAAGTGCATCAGTTTTGTTGTGTACTCTACCAGATTCATGGGATAGTCTAGTTATTGCAAGAGGTAGCATTACAACTGCCTTAAATTTTGATGAAATAGTCTCATCCTTGCTGACGGAGGAGATGAGACGGAAAAATATGGAGAGCCAAAATTGTGATGCCTTTTCTGTATGAGGACGGTAACAGAATAGAAACAAAAATAAGTCATCGAGTGGGGAAAACCTATAAAGGTGGTGTGTTGGAAATGCGAAAAGGAAGGGCACTACAAAAGGGACTGTAAATTTAAAGCTCCTGATAAAGGAAAGGGATTTGATGATGCTCCTTCTGTAGAGGTGAAAACCACCTCAGATGAAGGTGGGGATGTGTACTTGGCTTCTTCAAGCACACATGTAGATCATGAGGCATGGTTGATTGATTCAGGTGCATCCTTTCACTTCACTCCCCATATGATGGGTTGTGTTATATTCTTTCCACAACTAGCCCACATAGTTAACCGAGGGGTTAGAAGGGGTCGGAGCCCCCCCTTTGTTGCTTTGATTGAGTAGCGGGGGGAGTCACGGGGGGTTTGAGGGGTGCAGGTAACCCCACTCTATGGGGTCTGGGGCACTGCCATGGAAAATTTTGCTTTTGGACCCTATATTAGGTTGGGTGGACCTACCTATGGTTTTGTGCATGATTTTTCACACATGGTTTTGGACGCGATGGTTTCTGGTCCATGGTTTTGGATGCAATGGTTTTTCAGTCCATGGTATTGGATGCTTCAACATGTATAAATATGTATCGTAAAATTGAAAGGAAAATAATGAAAAATCAAGCTGGTAGTCCTGGTTTTCGGATCCAGGGGAAATCTTTGTGTATACGTGTTTTGTGTGTTATGCTCTCGCATTGTTTATTTTCTATGTTTTAGAATTTGTATGCAAGTAATTTCTGTAGAGGGTTAAAACCTACACCGTAGAGAGTGGTTTTGCGAGTTTGAGAAATACGATGGTGGTGATGTCATATTAGGGGATGATAGAAAGGATAGAATCGTTGGTCACCGAAAAGTAAAGTTGAAGTTGCAAGGTGGGAGGATTAGAACACTTCCAGGTGTTCTACATATTCTTGCATTGGCCAGAAATGTGATTTCTGTAAGAATGTTGGATGATGTAGGTGTAAAAATAGTGTTCGAGAAGGATACCTACAAGATGGTTCAGGGAGCATTAGTATTGATGCAGGGAGTTCGAATTGGAACTCTGTACAAGCTACAAGGTAGCACTGTTTTTTATGGGTGCAATAACTTTGTGGTTCCTGAAAGTGGAGCAGAAAATCCAGTGGTCTCTGGAGAGAAGACCATGCTATGGCAAAGGCTTGGACATATTGGAGAGAAGGGTCTTTGAATACTTCATGGTAAACATATGGTAGAAGGTATGAGTAATAGCTCTCTAGATTTTTATTTTGTGAAAATTGTGTATATGGGAAGCAGAATTGGGTGAGTTTCCCCTCTGGTGGTAAGAGGGTGAAACAGATATTAGAAATTGTGCACAGTGATGTGTTTGGACGTGTGAAGGTTCCATCACTGGGTAAGTCTATGTACTATGTATCATTTATAGATGACTTCTCAAGGAATACATGGATATATTTCCTTAAGAAGAAATCTAAAGTCTTTGACAGGTTTAAAGAATTTAAGGCTCTGGTGGAAAACTAGACAGAGAAGGTGTTGAGGACAGATAATGGTGGAGAGTTTTGTAGTAAGGAATTTGAAGAATTCTATAAGAAGTGTGGTATATCATGGCAGAAGAGTACTCCATACACACCTGAGAAAAATGGAGTTGCAGAAAGAATGAACAAGATATTGATGGAAAGGGAAAGAAGCATGCTTAGTGGTGTCAGGTTAGGATAGAAATTCTGGGCAGAGGCGGTGGAGACAGCATGTTACCTGGTCAACAGATCACCTTCATCGGCGTTGGAGGATAAGACTCCACAAGAGGTATGGACTGGTAAGAAACCCTCTCTTTCACATCTGAAGGTATTTGGATGTGATGCATATGTACATGTTCCAAAGGAGAAATGAACCAAGTTGGATAGTAAATCTAAAAAGTGCATCTTTATTGGGAATAAGGATGGTTTAAAGGGTTATAATCTTTGGAACCGAGTAACAAGGAAGGTTGTGTACAACTGAGATGTGGAGTTTAGAGAGGTAAAAGATGTTATTAAACATGAAGTCCAACCAAAGCAACCTGAGAAGATAGAGTTTGAGCGGAGGAAGAATCAGACTCTACAACAGAGGAGGAATCAGAGGATGATGAGCCACAAACTCCGAGTATGAGAAGATCAGTTCGAGAAAGAAGGCAGCAAGAAAGGTATAGTCCATCTGCTTTTTGTTCAAATTTTTCTTTATCTATTGCTGACGATGATCCCAGAACTATGAAGGAAGCAATAGATTCAAAGGATGGAAAACTCTAGAAAGAGGCCATGGTTAATGAAGTGTCCTCTTTGCACAAAAATGAGGCTTGCGATCTGGAGGAGTTGCCGGCTGGAAAGAAACCCATTGGTAGCAAATGGGTGTTCAAGAAGAAGACAAATACAGGAGGAAAGGTGGAGAAATAAAAATCTCAGTTGGTAGCAAGAGGTTATTCCCGGGTGTCAAGAATTGATTTTGGTGATATTTTCTCTCATGTTGCTAAGGTAACTTCTATTAGATTATTTTTATCTATTGCTACTACTTTTGATTTTGAGGTAGAACAAATGGATGTGAAGACAACAGTTTTTCACAGGGATCTGGGAGAGGAAATTTACATGAAACAACCTGAAGGCTTTGTGGTGAAGGGTAAGAAAGAACTGGTATGCAAGTTAAGAAGTCTCTATATGGGTTAAAACAATCACCAAGGATGTGGTATCAAAAATTTGATACATTTATACGGGGACTTGGATTCACCAGAATAAAAGAAGATCACTGTTTGTATTTTAAATTAATTGGTGACCGTGTTATTTATCTAGTCTTGTATGTGGATGATATGTTGTTGGTTGGAAATGACAAAGAAATTATCTAGGATTTGAAGACCCAATTTTCCTCCAAATTCGAAATGAAAGATCTTGGTGCTGAAAACTATATTTTGGGCATGGAAATTAAAAGAGATCGAGCAAAGAGAAAGCTCTAGTTAAACCAGAGGAAGTATGTCAAGACAATACTATAGAGGTTTCAATATGTCGAGACAATACTGCAGAGGTTTCATATACAGGATAGTCAACCAGTGAAGGTTCCTATTCCTATAGGTGTGAAATTATCTGTTGAACAATGTCCCAAGACACAAGAAGAGGAAGAGGACATGTCCCGTGTTCCATATGCAAGTGTAGTCGGTAGCTTGATGTATGTAATGGTCTATACTAGACCAGACATTGCACACGCTGTGGGAGTATTGAGCAAGTTTATGTCAAAACCAGGGAAGGAGCACTAGACAACAGTGAAGCGAGTTTTCAAGTATTTGTGTGCCACCAGTGATTATGGTTTGTGCTACCAAGGAAAACTAGGATTGGACAGAGCATTGCATAGTTGTGGATTTGTTGATGCAGACTGGGCTGGAGATCTAGATCAGAGAAGTTCTACAAGTGGGTATGTGTTTAACCTATTTGGAGGTGTAGTTAGTTGGAAGAGTAAGAAAAAATCAGTAGTGGCACTATCAACTACAAAGGAAGAATACATGGCAGCCACTCATTCAAGCAAGGAAGCAATTTGGTTGCAGAGGTTGTGTTCAAGTATGGGGTTAGTACAAGGAGCTATAATGATACACTGTGACAGCCAAAGTGCAATTTTCTTGGCAAAGAACCCTGCATATCATTCAAAGACAAAGCACATTGATGTTCAGTATCAATTTGTGAGGGATATGATAGAAGACAAGAAGGTGTTGTTGGTAAAGGTGGACACTTCGACGAATACTGCAGATGCATTGACAAAATTTGTGAGCTCTGAGAAGTTCTCTTGGTGTATAGAAACAATGGGCATTGCAGGGCTAGATAAATGACTAAGTTGTCTTATGGTGCCCTGTGGAAAGAAAACAACAAGTGGGAGAATGTAGGGTTGTGTTATATTCTTTCCATGACTAGCCCACATAGTTAACTAGGGGATTAGAGGGGGGGCGGAGCCCCCCCTTCGTTGCGCTGATTTAGTAGTGGGGGGTCACAGGGGGTTTGATGGGTGTAGGTAATCCGCCTTTATGGGGTCCAGGGCAGTGCCCCAGAAAATTTTGTTTTTTGGACCCTATATTAGGTTGGGCGGACATATCTATGGTTTTGTGCATGATTTTCACACATGGTTTTGGACGCGATGGTTTTCAGTCCATGGTTTTGGACGCGATGGTTTTCGGTCCATGGTATTGGATGGTTCGACATGTATAAATATGTATTGTAACATTGAAAGGAACATAATGAAAAATCAAGCTGGCAGTCCTGGTTTTGGGATTCAGGGGAAAATCTCTGTGTATATGTGTTATGCTCTCACATTTTTATTTTCTTTGTTTTAAAATTCGTATGCAAGTAATTTCTGTATAGGGTTAAAACCTACAGTGCATAGTTGGAGCTAGGCCTTGGTAGACTCTGCACAATTCTTGGAGCTAAGGTAGAGCCTTGAGATCCATAAATTCTTAGTGTATACTTTGGAAGAGCTAGATTTGGGCAAGGAAGCCCATATTTGCCAAATGGAAACATGAAAATGAATAGATATGAAAGTAGAAGTGAAGGTGGGTGTAGATCTTAGTGAATGATGATGCATGCATCTAAAACGAGTGCAGGAATCAATCAAACTAAAGAATAGTGAAGCATGTGGAGAAAACCGCTAGTGCAAAAATTGGGTTATGCATGCGACACTTGGGAAAGGCAATGCAAAAATTTAAACAACACTTCTACAAGCTAAAACAAATCAAAGTGCAAGCAGATGTTCAATAAAATAGGTAAAATTGTTAAACTCACATGAAATGGAAACAATCATAAGTGATATAAAATTGAATTGCATATATTATTGACATGATATACATTTATAGTACATTGATGTGACCCTTGGATTCATATTCCGAGTGGTCTCTTAGACTCCAGTGGCTGTTCACATTCCACTCCAACCCATAGAGGATTCAATGTCCAACATTACCCCCTTAATCCAAAGGGGTATGTATGAGTCCAAGAAGAGAGTTGTAATACAAAATGTGCAAAAATGTATGGCAACAATAGGTTGAATGTGCTCTCTGAAATGTTGGTGTAAGGGGGGTGGTTTAAAGATGACCACCAACATTCGAACACTTAGTGAAATTCCCAGAACTCTTCCAAATCTGGCATGAATCTAAGGTCTTCTGCTAGAGGAAGTGATCCTCATGTCTTGAAGAGGGAAACCTTCAACCTTGAAAGGGAGGTCTCAACCTGTGATGGTTTAAGGATGACCACCAACTCTGGAATGCTTAATGAAATTCTTGGAACTCTTCGAAAGTTGTCAAGAAGTTGAAGTCTTTTGCTAGAGGAAGTGTCCCCAATTCTTTCAAGAGATGTCTCAACCCCTCATATATGGTTTAAGATTGATCATCAAGTGAAGGCATGCTCAGGGGCATCTTTGTCTCTGGCTACAACTCTGAATTCGGTATGGCAGGTTGTGGTTGAGGCTTGCTTGATGTGGATTTGAAGCTTGTAGATAACCATCACTTCCCCCCTGTCAGATACAAGGTGAGATGATGGAGAAAACTCAACTGCAAGACCTTTTAATATTCTAGAAGAAATTCTGACATATGACTGAAATACCTTCTTAGTTGTTGAAGCCCATTTCCAAGAAGCGATCCATCCAAGACGAATCTATGTTCTTGTGGAGGGCTTGTTTTAGAAGCATATGTGTGAAGAATGAGTAGGCTAACCACAATGATTTCACACATGAAGATCAAAACAATGATCTTTCACATGGACAACTCCATCACAATGTTGGCATTTAACAATTTGTTATGGATGTTGTGGAAGAGGACCAGAATCTAGAATAGGTGAAGGTGAAATTTCATGAAGGAATCCATCACTTCGAAATTGGATGGGCTTTGAGTAATCTGGAATATGAAAGGAAACCTCCTCATCATATCCAAGACATGTTATGTGCTTGTTATGGATAAGCTCTTCCCAAGGCTTGATGACCAACTTTGGAAGTGCAAATTGAACTTCTACTTCTGCATGCAACTATGCTTCTTCATTGGACACTGAATTTGAATCAACTTGCTTCTTATGGGAGTCTGTTTTAATGCTCTGAAAATAAACATGTTGAGAATGCTGACTCCACAGTTGTAATTTTTCTCGTTGAAGCTGAGATTCAAGCTCCAAAAAGTATACCTTCTCCTGTGTATACTGCAAACATGTTTTAATATTACAGATAATGTTCTTGTTGATGTTTACTGTGTCATGTTCAGTGGAATGTATTAGTATTATTGAATAATCTAATACATCATCAATTTTAGCCATTTTTCAAACATCTCAAGATTCAACTACAACAAAGGTATTCAAGTGGCTTTGCTTTTCATAAGCTAGAGAGAAATTAGTAATATTGGCTTGGATAAAAGCCTTTATACCGTCAAAATCTGTAGGCGTGAGGCTATCTCTTTAGCACAAGTTTTTGTCTCAGAAGAATCAAAGTAACTAGTGAAAATGTGATCTTAAAGCAAGAGAACCACATGTGTTTTCAAAATATCTAGGAAATAAAAGAATATGCAACTATAAGTGGAGTAAAATAAAGGTAGTTTTCCTGAGTCAAAGATGAACACAACCCTTGAAAATCTGTTTCAAGGTTCTATGCTCCAATTGTAGTCAGATTTGGTGGACAATAACAAGAATGCATTATTGCATTTGAGCCAAACCAGTGATCGCCATTGTAAGTGACTCCCTATTAGGTCCCTATACTACTAGTGTAATACCTTATTGTTATTAGTACAACCCCCTTATTTTATTTTTGTTCCCATGTAGTCCCCATATTGTTATTATTGTGCCCTTAGACTATTATTGTTAGGTTGGCTCTAATTATATTATGACCCCTTAGACTCCTATATATAGAAAGGAGGTCTTGTCATTTGTATCATCCAAGAATTGTTCATTTATGTAATGTAAAGGAGGTTTCCCCCTCAAAGAGGCTAGTTTCTAAGGTGTTGACCTAGCTTTTCTATCTTTTTGTGAGTTAGTTTCATAACATTTGGTATCAGAGGTTTGGATTCTAAGGTTTCGCTGCTCCAAACAGGTCATCTTGGAATTTTCGCTAAAACATTTTTTCTGTGACGTTTCAGAAGCTAAAACAAAAACCAATTTTAGCTGAAATCATTCCAAACTTTGGATCTGAATTTCAAAGCTTGTCTTGCTATATTGTCAGAGATATGATCTGAGGAAGTTAGGGTTTTTGTAGACCTCCAAATTACATTCCAAACCAGTGACCTGGGGAAAATAGTCATAAATTTTGTTATGACCATCAGATTGAAATTTCATCAGAAGTTTCAGAAAGAAGACAGCTTGAAGTTTTCTATATATCAATTTCAGGTTCTAAAGTCAAAACAGTGACTGAGCTAGTCTATAATCAGGTCACCGTGGGAGATTTGGTATAAATCTTCCTTGGAGAATCCAATCTTGATCAAACTTGTTGGGTTAGAAAGAGGACTCAAAGGGCTACTGCAGGATGCAATCTCATATATTCGAGATCTGTAGTTACAGATATACAACAAATTCAATATCAAGCTCTTACAAAGTTAAAAAACAGTGTGTAGTTCTTTTTTTTAATTTTGCATAATATTGGTTTGAAAAATTAGTTTGAAGGAATTCAAAGGGAATAGTGAAGAATTATTAGCATTAATTGATGCCCCAAAGAAAGAAAATGGAAACACCTAGTAAGCAACCTGAAAGCTCTAGCGTGACTGGTGAAGAAGAGGAAGAAATGCAACATGATATATCAAAACTACAAGACCAAGTACAACAATTTTCACTCTCACAAAAGGTAATTGAAGCCAAGATGAATGGCGTGGAAGATAATATGACTGGCATGCAAGTTAAGATGGATGGTGTGAAATCTAATATGGAGGGCATGGAAGCTAAGATGAATGGAATGGACGCTAAGATGAATGGCATGGACACTAATATGGAAGAATTGAAGATAAATTTGAATAAGTTGCTACAAGAAATGGTTACTAATGGTGAAAGGGTAGTAAAGGAAACTCATGATGAGAACAAAAGAAATGTTAATCATGATTTCATAGACTCTAATATTGGATTGGACACCCACCATGTTCGAAAAATGGATATGAATAAGTTTGATGGCAAGGATCCCGGAACATGGATACTATAGATGGAGCATTTTTTTTATCTCCATAATGTGAAAAACACACAAAAGGTACGTATTGCAACTTCATATTTGGAACAAAATCAGTTTGTATGGTATTGATGGCTTTGCTCTCGTAAACAAATTGTCACTTGGGAAATTTTTACGGAAGAAATGATAGCACATTATGAGGATACAAAAAGCAACACCTTTTTTAGCCAACTGATAAATCTCAAACAAAAGGGTTCAATGATGGAACACATTGAGGACTTCCAAAAATTGAACATAAGGGTAAAAGATATTCTAGAGGAGCATAAGATTGATGTTTTCATAGGGACTTTAAAGGATAATGTCCAACATGAGGTTCGCCTTTGGGAAATTGATTCATTGGAGAAGGCATTCAGGTTAGCAAGAAAAGTGGAAAGAAAAATTATGGCAACCAGGAAGCCTACCACTCACAACTATAAAATGGAAGTGTTATTAGCCCTATCCTTCCACAACCTACAAGGTTGACACCACAAAAATTGGAAGAAAAAAGAGAAAAAGGGCTTTGTTACAGTTGTGATAGAAAATACACTAAAGGTCATAAGTGTGCTGAGAATAAATTATTCTACATAGATTGTTAAGAGGAGGAAGAAAAGGAACAGTAAATGTCAAAAGAAGACGATATACTCCAGGAACAAACCCTAGACAAAGAAGAAATGAATCTAACCATATCTTGTAATGCATTGGCTAGAATTACCACTCCTCAAACTATCAATATAGAAGGACTTATCAAGAAGAAAAAGGTAATAGTGTTGACCGATTCTGGAAGTACCCATAATTTTATTCATTGTAAGATATCCAAGGAATTGAATTTCTTCCTATATCCAGCACCAGAGTGTCCAGTGATGGTTGCAAGTGGAGGAACCATAAATTGCTCTGGAAAGTGCCATAATATCAAGCTATCCATGGGAGAATATGTATTGAATAGCCCAATGCTTTCCATTCCAATGGGTGGTGTTGATGTTGTACTAGGAGTCTAATGGCTACAATCCTTGGGTACAATAGCTTTTAATTTTCAAGAACTTTTCATGAAATTTTGTGTGGAAGGAAAGGAAGTTGAATTAAGGGGTATTGTAGGGAAACCGGGAAAGATAATCAACTCTAACGGTATGACAAAGCTTCTAAATAAGGAAAAACGAGGTGTAATTTTGCAATTATCTTCGCTAGAGGTTCCCACATTGAAATCATCTATTTCTCCAGATCTCCAAAAAGTAGTGGAAAATCATTCCAAGGTATTTGAGATTCCCAAAGGCCTCCCACCTATTCGTGATCATGATCATGCTATTCACTTGATTCCATGATGTGTTCCTCCAAGCATCAGGCCGTATAGCTATCCCTATGCCCAAAAGAGTGAAATTGAATGTATGGTTGTAGAAATGCTAGAGGCTGGTATAATTCAACCTAGTCAAAGTTCTTTCTCTACTCTAGTAGTATTGGTGCACAATAAGGATGGATCATAGTTCATGTGTTTGGATTATAGGGAGCTCATCAAGCTCACTATTAAGGATAAATTTCCCATTCCTGCCATTGATGAATTATTGGATGAATTGTGTGGATCAATTTACTTCACCAAGTTGGATCTTCGTTCAGGATATCATCAAATCATAATGAAGACTAAAGACATTCTGAAAACAACATTTAGAACTCATGAGGGTCATTATGAATTTTTGGTCATGCCTTTTGGCCTTACCAATGCACCTTCTATATTTCAAGGTTTGATGAATTCCATTTTCAAACCCTTCCTTAGAAAATTTGTGTTAGTATTTTTTGATGATATACTAATCTTTTGAGTTAGTTTCCGGAGAACCCACAGTAATAACCATATTCTGTCAACGTTTCAAATCCCAACAGGGATCCATCATCAGGACTATTGGAGGAGAAACAATTATATGAAAAAAGCTCCAAATGTTTCTTTGTAGTACAAGAGGTGGAATATCTGGGTCATATTGTATCTCATGAAGGTGTTAAGGTAGACCCTAACAAAATTAAAGCCATTAAGGAATGGAAAATCCCCACATCCATAAAGCTTCTGCGAGGATTTGTCAAGTTGACAGGGTATTATCGCAAGTTTGTTAAGAATTATGGGAGAATAACAACACCTCTAACAACATTATTGAAGAAAAATGCATTTTCATGGAATCTAGAAGCAACAAAGGCCTTCGAACATCTTAAAGAGGCAATGTGCCAAGCACCGGTCTCAGCTACGTCGGACTTCACAAAAACCTTTATTATGGAATGTGATGCTTCAGGAAATGGAATTGGTGTTGTTTTAATGCAAGATGAAAGGCCCATTTCTTTTGGAAGTCGTCCAATCAAAAGAAAGTGTTTACACAAAGCTATTTATGAGAATGAAATGTTAGAAATACTACATGCACTTAAGAAATGGCGACCCTACCTAATGGGAAGACACTTCAAGGTAAAATCGGATCATGATAGTCTTAAATACCTTTTAGAACAAAGATTATCCTTTGAAGAGAAACAAAAATGGGTCACAAAGATGTTGGGTTATGACTTTGAAATCATCTACAAAAAAGGAAGGAAAATGTTGTGGCAGATGAACTCTCAAGAAAGGATGAGGATGTGGAAGAATTGTTTTGTGTTATTTTTGTTATACAACCAGATTGGATAAATGAAGCAAGGGATGAATGGAATAAGGATGAAGAAGTGTGGCCACTCATTCAAAAGTTGCAGAATATCCCAGTTCAAACAATATTTCCAGAACTTGATGAGGAAGGAAAAATCATATTGAAACCTAGAGCAGTCATAGAAACAAGAACCCAACAGCTACAAAATCAATCAATTTCAAAGTATCTCATCAAGTGGAAGAATTTACCCGCTGAAGATTCCACATAGGAGGACAAGTATTTTATACAGAAGCATCATGAACTACTCAAGCATTGAGGACAACATTTTTTGAAGGAGAGGGGCATGTTAGGTCCCTATACTACTAATGTAACCCCTTATTGTTATTAGTACAACCCCCTTATTTTATTGTTGTGCCCATGTAGTCCCCATACTGTTATTATTGTGCCCTTACATTATTATTCTTAGGTCGACTCTGATTATATTATGACCCCTTAGACTCCTATATATAGAAAGGAGGTCTTCTTATTTTTATCATCCAAGAATTGTTCATTTGTGTAATGTAAAGGAGGTTTCCCCCTCAAAGAGGCCGGTTTCTAAGGCATTGATCTATCTTTTCTATCTTTTTGTGAGCTACTTTCATAACACTCCCTCAACATTGACATCAAGATATTTAACGCTCCTCTAAATGCACATATAGAAAAGCGTGGGCTAGGAGTCAAGCACAGACCATGGCTCCATTCTAATTCTCTGTGAATATCAGGAAATGACTGCGATGTGGCAAGATGACTGGCAGAAATTCCTCGTCCAACAAGTGTATGAAAATGGGTCTTCAATGTTTACTAAGATTTATAGCACTTTTATATAAATATTGGTTCCTTTCGACTCTAAACAATGATGACCAGTGTTCACGCTTAGATAGGGACACATGTTCTTCAAATCTAAAAATGATGTTGTTGGCTAGATTTCAGGCTTTCGATCTAGCTTACAATCATCAACTAGTTTGCAACTAGATCATGGAATTTTGGCTCTTGGACATTGAAGCACCACTATCACAGCGCTCAACTAACAGATTCATGTCGTGTAAATGATGAATATTCTTTGTGTAACATCATAGGCGTATATTAACTCTACGAGAATCCTTTCAATAATGTCAATCAACTGAAGCACGAACATATACAATTAAACTTTTTATTTATATAAAAACATGGGCTTGACGCATTTCATTACTCTCGATCAACTCTTCTAGGTCACAAGCCAAACGCCGAAGTTCACCAAGATTTACACACACACAAGTTTGAAACCAAAGGAGGATCCCACAAAGGGGACAACATATACTCAATGTGTCATACCCATCATAATAATATTTAATGGCCCGCACTAATTCAAGACTAGAAAAGGAATACTATCACATGAATAAGGGGTACCAACCTTTAATCCACAACTTCTTACTATCATTTTTAATATTATTTTTGCATTTGGGATTTTCAAGTTGTCGAGCTCATCCAACCATGGATAAAGTTTCTCCTCCTCCTATTGTTAAAGCTAAGACAAAGGAACCCAAGGAGAAGAAGCCCCGAGCTGCTAAGGGCTCAAAATCGACTCCTTCGCACCCTATGTAATTACTGATGATCATAGAAGAAATTTCAACTTTGAAGGAGAGGACAGATTCCAGTCAGTTCAAGATTGCTAAAGTTATTGGTGAAAAATATAAATTTTTTCTCCCTAGAAATTATGAGAAATTACTGTTTGTTTAGCTCTGTAGGTTATCCAAAAGTGGTAAGCTTATTAAGGTTAAGGGTTCATACAACATCTTGGATGAGTTGAAGGAAACCTCTAAAGCTATGGCCAAGCCTAAGAAAACAAAGTCGTTGGACAACAGATAAGTCCACAATCTCTCTACAATCCCCAAAATTTCTTAGACAAAGAAAATCCCCAGAGCGAGAAATGATGAATTTTTAAACTCAGAAAAATTAATATGTTAAACTCACATATTACCTTTTTTTAATTTTTCATCAAAGCCAATGTAGGGTTGGTAAATTGGAAGCACAAAGACATTTAGAAGTGCTAAGATAAAAAAATTAATTTCACAATGACAGAAAAGGTATAGGAAAGCCAACATCAAAAGAGGTAACATTAAATGCAAAATACAATAGCACACTCAGACATGTCATTGATAAAAAATGAACTTTTTCTTTTATAAGCGTTTCACTGTATAAATTTTTATGGACTCTCAAGTGTGTTTGGTAGCCAGCAGCGGTTGGCAGATACTTTATTTATAGGCCTAACAAAACAAAAAAATGGGCTCCAACAGAAAATTGAAACATTGATAGGAAGAAAATAGCACCGTAAAGTGTGGTTTGGGAATAGGGACCTTTTATTTTTGTTTTTTTTATTGAATTGATTTACAACACTGCATGAAACATAGACCAGTAATATTCAAGGAGAAGGAGAATTGGAAAAGTTGAGGAAATGTCAGGGTTGACAAATCTGGTAGGGTAGAAAAACTAACGCAAAAATGGTTAAAAGAAGACTACACAATTAGTGGTTGAGAAACCTACTGAGAAGACCACACATCATGGCTCGAATACCATGTTAAACTCACATGGAATGTAAACAATCATAAATGATAGAAAATTTAATTGCATATATTATTGACATGATATACATTTATAATACATTGATGTGACCCTTGGATTCATATTCCAAGTGGTCTCTTGGACTCCAGTGGCTATTCACATTCCAGACCAACCCATAGAGGATTAGGTGTCCAACAAAAATAACGCTCTCACAAGCCAAGAAAACAAAAATGATAGAAAAAGCAGCAAAAGACTAGAAAAGCAAGACTTACCCCAAAGAGTTGTGACGATTGTGCCGAGGGTTCTTGGATCTCCTCAGGAATTCTAGAGCTCAAAGAAGAAGTGTACAAATGAGCCATTGGGTCATCCATTAAGTAGATTTAATCGATTTAGGGTTTATGATGTGAAGGCCAAAAATCTAGGAAAAAGTGACACTTGGAAATAGATCCTAAAAATAACTCACGTGTAACTACGACTACTAAAAATAGATCCCCATTTTTGAGGGATGCTTTTTCGCTTTTTGATTTTTTTCCTTTTTAGGAAAACCTTTCTGTGCATGCACGAAGAGATTACATAGTTCACGGGGGAATTGGACAACTCACTAGCTCATGCATTAGGAAGCTGCTAAGGGAAAGCTTTTGTGGAATTCCTAGGTTAAGTGGCCCAGTCTTCCTCTCATGCTCTGCATAGTTTCCCAGCGAAAGGAAAGCTTTTAGCTGGCTCTATGTAGTTTTGGAGCTAAAGGCTCACTGCGGGCTTGGACTGCACAATTCTCGGAGTGAGGGTTGGTTGCCCCCAAGGATTACGCATTTCACTAAGGTAAGCCTAGAATCAAGTTGAAACCAGGTTAAGAGATAGACTTGTGGGTTAGATGGAAAATCAAGTTAAAAAACACAAGTCGTAGGTAGAATATAAAACTAAATTAAAGAACAACTACCTAGACCAGTGTAAGATGAGATGCTCTGATTTTAGGATGGAGGCTTGAATACAAAGCATAGGAAAAACTTTGGAGGGTGGTAAAACTCCATCTCTCTATATGGACCTTGTCTTGTGTAAAGCGAGTCTAACTCTTCAGGAAGTATTTTTCAATTCTTTGACCATCATGGCTTCTTTGCCAACTTGAGATAAATATGTGGTTCCTACCATTCTCTTTATCGAAAGAACAAATACCAAGTGAAGTGAACTGAGTTGTTTGATTGGGGATGATGGGTATGTTGATGCACAAGTAATATAGACTATTAGAGTTTTAGTTTCATCTCTCGTGTTGCTCCACTTTCAATACGCCTCGACAATACCCCAATAGGGTCACTTCAATAACACAAGCATTTCTCCACTGGTAGCAAGCCTAGATAGTACCCCAACAGAGTTACCTACTTCACCTCTCTACATAGGCATCCTTTCTCTTTTTTTACCCTTTTTTTATTTTTAATTTTTCAAAGAACTGTGCATAGGAACTTATTTATTTCGTGAGTTAGAAGAGGGATCTTGACTTATTGAGAGAAGAATAGGTTGTCCCTTCATAGAATCACGTTTATATATACCTTTGACATACTTGTTAAGGTTTTCTCTGTCACCTTACTCTACTTGACTGAGTTGACAAGGGTTAACCGAATATGGAAAACCGATTAGAGTAGGCGGTACTAGTTAAAAGTGCAAAGTTGTGATTTCACTGAGACTCACTTTGAAAGGAACATATTTTTCATTAGGGTATCATCAACTAAAATTAATGCAAGATCTTCATAAAGAGAGGGAATGGACTGATAACCAAATGTTGATAGTTTTACAAGTCTTCTTAAATTTCAATCTACTAGTCTAAAGAAGCCAAACACAGTTTCATGGGAAAACTAAACCTAAGGGTGCATAAAACAAACAAACAAACAAAGCAAAGAAAATAAGAAAATCAGAGTAAGAAAATAAAACAGAAATAAAACACTACTCCTACTCCTACGCTGAGCATAGCATGGGCCAACTCACGTGAAGTGATATTTCGAATGCAGACACCGACAAATTGTTTGACCCATGAAACTATGGCATGACTAACGAGAAAGATATTTAAGCAAACCAATCAACAAGATAGATAAATAAATGCAAACAAAAAAGTTTGAAGTTTGAGTGTGTCTACAAAAAAGAAACAATTAAAAGCACATGAAAGGCACCCTACAGACATATCATGGTGTTGTGTCACATTGCGCGTTGATGACAAGGATGTACACTTTCTCGAACATGAAAAATGAACAAACATAAATAAGGAAGAAAATTTTCATTTTGCAATGGTGCTTTCTACGTATGACTCCTCCAATGCATGAGTGATAGGATTGTGTGATTGTGGTGGAGGATTTGAAAACTGGAAACTAGATTGATTTTCAATGTGAATAGCAAAGTGATGAGGAGCCTAGGGTGATTCAACATATTTCTGATAAGTAGTGGAGTTGACCTCAAGGCTACAAGAACCTGACATAACCATCAGCTCGGGATGAAGTGCCTCAACAACTTAATGGGTTTCTACCTCATCAAAGATTAGTGGCTTAGAAAGATCGACAGTAAGTGAATCAAAATCATGATCAAATGAATGAGTGAAAAGATCATGACAACCACGTGTTATCACTCAAAATTTTCCTTAGAAGTTATCAGAAGAAGGAAGAAATTGAGGCAACCACAAACCAATCTTTTAAGTGTAGGCTCTAGCAAACCTGTGACTCAGATAGGGCTCTCTCTCTATAATTTAACTTTGTTTTACTAGGATTTTTGGCTAGTTCTTAATGTTCATTGGAGTTTTGGTTTTGAATTGAAGGTTGGGTGGTGGAATTCTCGGAACAAATGGATAGAGGAAGGTATTTAAGCCATTGGGCTATGGAGTCAACAAATGGATAGTAGAACTGGATCAATTCATTAAAGAGAATGTTCACAGGGCAAGCTAGCAAAGTAAAGTGAAAAGATTTAGGTCGAACGGGTGAAATGATTCTAACCAGGGTGAGAGAGCACTTAAGAATCCTCAGACCGAGGTTAAAATGAACAGAGACTAATCATGAACAAAAGGAAATTAATAATCCTTTGCTATAGATTACAAGGAACTACCTAAACTAAGGAGCAATCAAGAATTCCTTAACTTAGATTTGTGAAGAAAACATTCAAGACAGAGTGCAGTTAAGCAATTTCTGAGATATCATTCCATGTTATAGAATTCATATTTTTAGAGATACAAGTATGACTGTGGAAAACTTAAAGAAAAATAACATTGAACATGGGAAATACTTATTTGAACTTCGCTTTACACAAGAATCCAATGAAATATCTTATCTTTATTCCTTGATCCAGCTAGTTGATCCAGTCATTGATGCAATATAATTTTAGACTTAAGAACAAGAAGTCTATAGAAATGTTTTGGAATCCACCCTACATACTTTGATTTTTGAAGTATCTATATAAAAAAAAAATTACAAAATATCTCAAAACAACTTGAGATTTAATCTAGGAAATACAAATATCTTCTCGCAAGAAGATAGAGATAGCTATTGAACTGTTTCATGATGTCCCTTTCATTATGGTTGTGCTGGCCTTTATAGTTGAAGTGTAACACGCTGGAATCTTCTTCAACCTTTACCTTTCAGCTGAAACTCTTTGACCTTGATGTTCTGTTTTTACCTGTTTACCTGGCTATTCTATTTTTACTGTGTAGTAACTTTTTGTTGTAAATTTATCACAGTAAATCAATCATTGTTTCCCACCATTCTGCATCAGGTAATTTTACATTCATCATTCTCCTGTAGATTTCATCAGCTTCAGTATATTTGGAAAAATTGGGCTTGGTGAGGAATAAATGTTTGATCTCATGCTCTAGGAAAAACAAGTTTTCAAATGTGTTGTACAAAACTTTGCCTGTTGGCAATGCTTTTATGGATGAAGAGTTGGCTTGTTCCTTAGCCAACTATCTGAGTCTATTACCATAATCCAACTGTGTCATGAGTTTTTCATTGATAACCATAGGACTGGGAAGACCTTTTTCCATCAAAATCTCTAATTTAGCCATGAACCTATCAATGGCTATCTGCATATTGTGGCACTTTTATTCTAATTTAAGCATAAGGTTCCTTTTGGAAAGGACCTTCCTTCTTTCTAAAATGGTCTCATTCCTATCTTCTATATTTAGCTCATGGAGCTCATATCTATTCTCATTGTTGAGGAAGTGGATGAGTCTATTGGCATCCTCTAGCTTATCCCCCAACTCCTCCTTCACTTTCTAGATAGCTTCTGTAGTTATCTTTACTAACTATGTTTGTTCAAAAATAACCTAGATTGATGGCCAAATATCATTGACAGAGTCAACGATATTGGCCCACAACATTTCCTTGGTTTTCCCAAGTGGTTTCTCTAGTGTTAAGTCTTTCTCTAAGACTTTTATCCTTTCACTCATTCTTTTGGCTTTTTGTGTTTCTTCTTTTTTCTTCAATTGGGCAAGTTTGCAGTCAATTTCCAAACTTGCAACCTTTTCCCTTGACCTATTCATTTCAGTAGCTTGGATAGACATCTCTTCCATGGCTTTGACTGGTTCTGCTTTTTTCTCTCTTGATGCACCTGCTGCTGATGTAGATTCTATTGTTGCTGGAAAGGTTGTTGCAAGTGGAGCTGTAGGTACCAAAGATGCTGCTAGTGTGGATGGCACTGCTATGGAGACTGTAGGGATAACATTTGTTGAAGAAGTGGCCAAATCCACATGTTTTAATTGGATTAAAGCATCCAATTCCTTCTCTGTTTCTTTTAGTTGATCATTAAACTTTAAGACTATTACAGTGTTGATTGATTGATTCAGGAAGTGGTTTACTACAACCAATTTTGATTCCAGAGTGGAAATGGGAGGTCATTTCCATGGACTTCATTATAGGTTTTCTAAGGACATATAGGCAACATGATTTCATCATGTTAGATCTAATACTTTTGTGATCCATAGTGTGGAATATATGTCTTTCGGATTAATCACATAATCACAATTTGGTTTATGATCCATAGTGTGGAATAGATGTCTTTTGGATTTCATAATGGTTGTCGTGGACATGTTTACAAAGGTAGTGCACTTCAGTCTAGTGTTGACATGGCTAATGTGCGCTATGCCAACAAGGGGAACTAGCTCGATTGCAAGCCCTAATTAGACCTAGTTTCGTTTGGAATGGCTAGCTCTGACGGGTTTTAAGGGACCTCGTAAACTGTTTGAACATGTCAAAAGATTGCTTTGTTGGGTTGTGTTATATTCTTTCCATGACTAGCCCATGTAGTTAGCCGGGGGTTAGAGGGGGAGGGTCACATGGGGTTTGAGGTGTACCCATAACCCCACTTTATGGGGTCCGGGACAACGCCCTAGAAAATTTTTGTTTTGGACCCTATGTTAGGTTGGGTTGACCCACCTACGATTTTGTGCATGATTTTTGCACATGTTTTTTTGGACGCGATGGCTTTCGGTCCATGGTATTGGACGTGATGGTTTTCGGTCCATGATATTGGACGCAATGGTTTTCGGTCCATGGTATTGGATGCTTCGGCATGTATAAATATGTATTATAAGATTGAAAGGAACATAATGAAAAATCAAGCTGGTTGTCCCGGTTTTGGGATCCAAGGGAAAATCTCTGTGTATATGTGTTTTATGTGATAAGCTCTCACATTGTTTATTTTCTGTGTTTTAGAATTCATATGCAAGTAATTTCTGTATGGGATTAAAACCTACATTTGGTATCAGAGCAGTTTTGGCTTCAAGGGGACGCCTTTGTTACTGAGGGGTTTCGCTCAGGCCTGTGGTAGACCCTGTTTAGTGGGCAATCTACGAGATCAATTCTGGTGGTGAAAGAATATGGCAAGCAGTGGAAAGATAGAGATCGAGAAATTTAATGGTTAGAGTTTTGAGTTGTGGAAACTCAAGATGGAGGATCTATTGGTGGATAAAGATCAGTGGATCGCAGTAGATCCAGGTACTAAACCAACGGGAGTGTCCGATGAAGAATGGAAGAAGTTGGATCGGAAGGCAAAGAGCACAATATGATTGTGTTTCTCAGATTCAATATTGCTAAATGTATTAGGGTAAGTTACAACAAAGGCTTTGTGGGACAAGTTAGGGACTTTGTACCAATCTAAGTCTCTGGTGAATAAATTGTTCCTGCGGAAAAAGATGTATAACCTGAGGATGTAAGATGGAGACTCGGTGACAGAGCATCTGAATGCATTTAATACTGTGGTAAGTCAGTTAGAATCTATTGATATTTAAAATTTCAGATGAAGATAAGTGCATCATTTTGTTGTTTTCTCTACTAGATTCGTGGGATAGTCTGGTTATTGCAATAGGTAGCAATGCAACTGCCTTGCAATTTGATGAAATAGTCTCAACCTTGCTAACAGAGGAGATGAGACGGAAAAATATGGAGAGCCAAAATTGTGATGCCTTGTCTGTACTAGGACGGTCCTAGAAACAAAAATAATTCATCTAGTGGGAGATCTAAATCTAGAGGGAGATCTAAATCTCCAGGAAAACCTGTAAAGGTGGTGTGCTGGAAATGCAGAAAGGAAGGCCAATTCAAAAGGGACTGCAAATCTAAAGCTCCTGATAAAGGAAAGGGATCTGATGAGGCTCCTTCTGCAGAGGCAAAAACCACCTCAAATGAAGGTGGGGATGTGTACTTGGGTTCTTCAAGTACACATGTAGATCATGAGGCATGGTTGATTGATTTAGGTGCATCCTTTCACTTCACTCCCCATAGAGAGTGGTTATGTGAGTATGAGAAATATGATGGTGGTGATGTCTTATTGGGGGATGACAGGAAGGCTAGAATCATTGGTTGTGGAAAAGTAAAGTTGAAGCTGCAAGGTGGAAGGGTTAGAACACTTCCAAGTGTTCTGCATATTCCTGCATTGGCCAGAAATCTGATTTTTGTAAGCAAGTTGGATGATGCAGGTGTAAAAACAATTCTCGAGAATGATACCTACAAAATGGTTCGAGGAGCATTGGTATTGATGCAAGGAGTTCGAATTAGAACTCTGTACAAGCTGCAAGGTAGCACTTTTTTTGATGGGTGCAAAAATTCTGTGTTTCCTGAAAGTGGAGCAGAAAATCTAGTGGTCTCTGGAGAGAAGACCATGTTGTGGCATCAAAGGCTTGGACATATTGGAGAGAAAGGCCTTTGAATACTTCATGGTAAAGGTATGGTAGAAGGTATGAGTAAAGGCTCTCTGGATTTTGATTTCTATGAAAATTGTGTATATGGGAAGCAGAATCAGGTGAGTTTCCCCTATAGTAGTAAGAGGGAAAAACAGATATTAGAGATTTTGCACAGTGATGTGTTTGGACCTGTGAAGGTTCCATCACTGGGTAAGTCTCTGTATTATGTATCATTAATAGATGACTTCTCAAGGAATACATGGATATATTTCCTTAAGAAGAAATCTGAAGTCTTTGACAGGTTTAAAGAATTTAAGGCTCTGGTGGAAAACCAAACAGAGAAGAAGATAAAGGTGCTGAGGACAGATAATGGTGGAGAGTTTTGTAGTAAGGAATTTGAAGAAGTCTCCATATACACCTCAGCAAAATGGAGTTTCAGAAAGAATGAACAAGACGTTGATGGAAAGGGCAAGAAGCATGTCTAGTGGTGCCGGGTTAGGATAGGAATTCTGGGTAGAGGCGGTGGATATTGCATGTTACATGGTCAACAGATCACCTTCATCAGCGTTGGAGGATAAAACTCCTCAAGAGGTATGGACTGGTAAGAAACCCTCTCTTTCACATCTGAGGGTATTTGGATGTGATGCATATGTACATGTTCCAAAGGAGAAACAAACCAAGTTGGATAGAAAATCCGAAAAATGCATCTTTATTGGGTATAAGGATGGTTTAAACGGTTATAAGCTTTGGAACCCAGTAACAAGGAAGGTTGTGTACAGCCGAGATGTGGTGTTCAAAGAGGTGAAAGATGTTAATAAACATGAATTCCAACCAAAGGAACCTGAGAAGATAGAGTTTGAGCTAAAGGAGGAAGAACCAAACTCTACAGCAAAGGAGGAATCAGAAGATGAAGAGCCACAAAATCCGGCTATGAGAAGATTAGTTCGAGAAAGAAAGCAAGCAGAAAGGTATAGTCCATCTTTTGTCTATTCAAATTTTTCTTTGTCTGTTACTGATGATGATCCCAGAACTGTGAAGGAAGCAATGGATTCAGAGGATGGAAAACTTTGGAAAGAGACCATGGTTGATGAAATGGCATCTTTGCACAAAAATGAGGCTTGGGATCTGGTGGAGTTGTCGGCTGGAAGGAAACCCATTGGCAGCAAATGGGTGTTCAAGAAGAAGACAAATGCAGAAGGAAAGGTGGAGAAATAAAAAGCTCAGTTGGTAGCAAAAGGTTATTCCCAAGTGTCGGGAATTGATTTTGGTGATATTTTTTCTCCTGTTTCCAAGGTAACCTCTATTATATTACTTTTATCTGTTGCTACTGCTTTTGATTTTGAGGTAGAACAGATGGATGTGAAGATAACATTTCTTCATGGGGATCTGGAAGAGGAAATCTACATGAAGCAACCTAAAGGATTTACGGTGAAGGGTAAGAAAGAACTAGCATGCAAGTTAAAGAAGTCTTTGTATGGGTTAAAACAATCACCAAGGATGTAGTATCAGAAATTTGATACATTTATATGGGGACTTGGCTTCACCAAAATCAAAGCAGATCATTGTGCGTATTTTAAATTAACTGGTGACCATGTTATTTATCTGGTCTTGTATGTGGATGATATGTTGCTGGTTGAAAATGACAAAGAAATTATCCAGGATTTGAAGACCCAATTGTCCTCCAAATTCGACATGAAAGATCTTGGTGCTGCAAACTATATTTTGGGCATGGAAATTAAAAGAGATTGGGCAAAGAGGAAGCTCTGGTTAAACCAGGGGAAGTATGTCAAGACAATACTGCAAAGGTTTAATATGCAGGATAGTAAACCGGTGAAGGTTCCTATTCCTGTAGGTGTGAGATTATCTGCTAAACAATGTCCCAAGATACAAGAAGAGGAAGAGGACATGTCCCGTGTTCCATATGCAAGTTCAGTCAATAGCTTGATGTATGTAATGGTCTGTACTAGACCAGACAATGCACATGCAATGGGAGTATTGAGCAGGTTTATGTCAGAACCAGGAAGGAACACTGGATAGTAGTGAATCGGGTTTTTAGGTATTTGAATGGCACTAATGATTATGGTTTGTGCTACCAAGGAAGACCAGGATTGGACAGAATGTTGGATATTCGTGGCTTTGTTGATGTAGACTAGGCGGGAGATCTAGATCAGAGAATATCTACAAGTGGGTATGTGTTTAACCTATTTGGAGGTGCAATCAGTTGGATGAGTAGGAAATAATCTGTAGTGGCACCATCAACTACAGAGGCAGAATACATGGTAGCCACTTATGCAAGCAAGGAAGCAGTTTGGTTGCAGATATTGTGTTCAAGTATGGGATTAGTACATGAATCTATAAGGATATACTGTGACAGCCAAAGTGCAATTTTCTTGGAAAAGAACCCTGCATATCATTCAAAGACAAAGCACATTGATGTTCAGTATCATTTTGTGAGGGATATGATAGAAGACAAAAAGGTGTTGCTGGTAAAGGTGGACACTTTGAAGAATACTGCAGATGCATTGACAAAATCTGTGAGCTCTGAGAAGTTATCTTGGTGTAGAGAGACAATGGGCATTTCAAGGCTGGAAAAATGGCTAAGCTCTCTTGTGGAAAGAAAACAACAAGTGGGAGAATTTTTGGTTGTGTTATATTCTTTCCACGACTAGCCCACGTAGTTAACCAGGGTTAGAGGGGGAGGGTCATATGGGGTTTGAGGTGTACCCGTAACCCCACTTTATGGGGTCCGGGGCAGCGCCCCAGAAAATTTTGGTTTTCGACCCTATGTTAGGTTGGGCGGACCCACCTATGGTTTTTTGCACGATTTTCTCACATGTTTTTTTGGACGCAATGGTTTTCAATCCATGGTATTGGACGCGATGGTGTTCATCCATGATATTGGACGCGATGGTTTTCGGTCCATGGTATTGGATGCTTCGGCATGTACAAATATGTATTATAACATTAAAAGGAACATAATGAAAAATCAAGCTGGTAGTCCCGGTTTTGGGATCCAGGGGAAAATCCCTGTGTATATGTGTTTTATGTGTTATGCTCTCACAATGTTTATTTTCTGTGTTTTAGAATTTGTATGCAGGTAATTTCTGTACGGGGTTAAAACCTACATGCTTCGAGGAGGAAGACTTCAATTAAATCAACAAAATAAAACATCTAACCTCTATGTATTAAATCCTATCTATACTACTTCTAACTACTCTAATCTAGTCTTAGCTATCCTAGTCTATCTTGCAGAAGCATAATACAGAGGTTTAAACATCATATATATGTTCAGCAGGAGCGTGATAAAGAAGATTAAACATCATGTATAGATTCAAGTCCAAATGAATCAATCACTGAATTCACAACTGGACAAGACTGTATTAAAGCTAAATTGAAATCCAATCACTCATATAGGAATCCACATTCTTTTATGGAATTAAACTTGAAACTGATGTTTAACTTAGTTTCAAATCATAGACCATTCACAAGTTAACCATGAAACTGAATCACATTCAATTTTAAAATACTAATAGTGAAATGTAAGTCATCAATATGCATAAATACAAATCACATTTACATTCATGCTAGCAAAAACACTTTGATCCAAAACATATAAAAGAACAATAAAATAAGTCTGAAACTGAAGGCTCCTTCTTCCTGCAAAACAATCCTCCTTATTTACAATAAAGCAAAACTATTTTTCTCGAAAATCAAAAAGCCCTTTTTCCTCTTCGAAGGTGATACTTATGCAAACACCCCAAACTCTAGGTCTACCCTACCTCTTCATCTTCCCATTGTATCTGATATGCAAATCGAGTACACAGAGATAGGATCGTCAGCGTGACCGCTAACACGTAGAAAGCATAACGGCCAGATCGATTCATTTCCTGAGGAAGTGAACAGATGTTGGTAACAAGGGTGACTGTATGTTGCGTTCCCATAATGAAGACTGGGACAACCTTGCTTTCAGAATGTACAGGCCATGCGTGGGATCCCAACCCAGAACGCTTGAGGCCGGACCTTCAAACACAACGCTTCTGTATATATGGCTTTTCAAATCCACTCCTGCATCCTTTACTTCTCACCTGCAAGGATAGCTATCATTAGCTTCATGATTGCGAACAATATAACAGAAATATTCACACATAACATAACGTTGCCTTCATTAACTTTTATAAAACTATGGGAGTAAGTGTGAAAAGGATGAACACATAAAACACAGGCAACACATAATCTCTCGCTCAATCCATAGGTTTGGCATGGTTTTCGAGGGCTTCCTTTAATCGAAATTGGGTATCGGCTCCTCCACGAGTCACAGGACCCATGCCTTCCACCACCCCGATGTGCGATTACACTATTGGGACTCCACAGGCCCGCCTTTTGCAGTAAGACCCCGTTCCTTTGTTATTTCATGAATTTTGAAAAACATGGGAAAACACAGAAAATTCTACCCCGATCACTTAGGCTGGACCTCAAACTTTATATAATCAGGCATATAATCATCATTGGGTCTGGCTGTTGCCTCTCTGCTAACTGCATGACCCCTGGGCTCCACCGATATGCAATATGCGATGGGGCTTCCGGACCTGATATATCTATATATATGTTACACTAAAAAATGTCACCATGGCTATTTACAGTTAGTATGGCTCTATCAACAGTCATGCTATCCTCCTGGGCAAGTCTTATGCCTCTGCTCTCCATGTCAAACTCCAAAAAGAGAGAAAGTCTTAGTAAATGTGTTTATCTCTGGGTACGCAGATTCTCTCGGCCTTACCTGCGTATACGCACCTAATGTTCACAAAAACTGCGTACTTGTACGCTCTGTATGTAAAGGGGCAGGTGCGTACCCCTGTAAAGGTCAAAAGGCACGAGTTTCATCTTTAAAAAGTTACTTGTGGTCATTTCTAGAGCATTCTAGAAGGTTGTTCGACGTGTATTGAACGCCTCCAGATGGTTCATGTACCCCTATGAAAGAGGAACTTATCCCATCAAGGGAGGAGCTATCCCATCCAAAGAGGGGATTATCCCATTGATGGTGGACCTGATTAACTTCCTCTTGAGCACTATAAATACAGGCATTGGGCCAGAAGGAGGAGAGGTTGAAAGCTAAACATTTCTAAGGGTAGATGCTGCTGGAATTAGGACTCCCATTTAGAAGCTTGTGAGGAGAGATTCCCATCCTTTCTTGTTTCATTTGGAAGTGGGTGAGCTTTGTCAAAGTAAAGGAGAACTCTTGATGGACCCTGGGAGGGACTTGCACAACACCAAGGCTCAGGTTGTAATTGTTCCTTTTGTTTCCTATTAATGCAAATGAGTCCATTCTTCTCAATAACTTGTTATTTATGAGTTGTTTCATGTACTCCTTGGTCTATATGTTAAATATGTTTTATTTTATGAGATTATCAAGTGCTATTTAATCGTTTGATTGTTAGTGAATGCAGGTTTCGAAGTGAAGGAGGAGCTCATCCGGATCGGCGAGGCTGGACTACTACAACAGCGTTGGACTACAGGTAGGATCTAAACACTTGATTTCTCGTATGGTAAATGCATGTTTAGAGAAGGATTGCTCTTGTTTGTCTTGTTTGTCACTAGAGAGTCTTAGGCTCCTAGGGAGGTTGGTTGTGTCTGCACTATCGACTCTTTCCGCCTGACAAAATGGCGACTCCGCTGGGGACTCCATTGATGTGAAAGTTTTTTCCTTTGTATGCAACTTTGATCTGAGAAAAGTCATTTATTTTCTGGTTTTTGCCTGTGTGACTTTGTATTTGGGTGGGCTAACTTAGGGTTAAATTAGATTTAGTTTTTCTTGGTTTTTCCAGTAGTACGCACCCTCTGAGTATTGCACAGTGCGTACCTGTACGCACTGTTGCTGTGTGCACAGAGCGGGCCCGCACCTGTCTTAACAGGTTGCCTGCGTACCCTGCTTAAAATTAAGAAATTTCCATTTTTTACATTTTTCCTCTTAGATTTTGCTTTTTCTTAGTTTTTACTGCCCAGATCCATTAGTCTCCTGTCAAAGATCTTCACCTAAACTTGTTTCGATAGCATTGAGTGTTTTAGTGGATTTCATAGAAGTTTAAGCCCTAGGGTTTGATTTTTGAGTAGGTCCTGTAGTGACTTTGGCGGTAGAAGTTGTCAAGCCTTAGATCTCTCTGGTTTTGTCAGCCTTCTTAGGAGTCGGACCTGTCATAAAGTCTACCTGTGAGAGCAACTTACCTTTGAGTTGTCTCTTTGGCGAATTTCGAAGTGCTTATTGATTGAGTATTGAATTCCATTTTACAAAAAGAACAAAAAGATTTGAGTTTTGTTTTGACTGGTTTTTTGATTCTGCATTAGCTGGTCCTTGGCTTGATTGTGGTCAAGTAAAACAACCTAGAATCATCCTTGTAGGCTTTTGCCTCGTTAGGTTTGCTTTAGAGTAAATTTCCTTTTGATTTGCTTGTGAGTCAATTTTTCATAGATTTTATAGATTTTGAGATTGATTTTCGTTAAAATAGATTTATATGCTTTATTAAATAAGAAAAAATACAAAAACATCTCCTTTGAAAAGTTTTGTTTTGAAAGAGAAAGGATTTTTCATGCACGTAATGAGTGGTCATGTTTGTATGCTTGGAAAGATAAAGAGTTTTATTTCTTTGATTTTCGTTGCCAAGAGAGTTGTTTTTATATAAATTTGCATTCTCTAAACTTTCTTAGCTAAGAATTTCATTGAAAAAGAAAAGTAGCGTAAATCATCTTAGGTGCATCTTTGTAGTGGTTGCGAGTCGAGTCTACACACCATTGGTTTCATTTCCGCTACCTTTTGTCTTTAAGAAAAACCATAAAATTAACGCTTAAAGTAAAATCAATTTAGTAACTTTTATTTACTAGGGCTCTGAAACACCAATTTAGATCAGGCTAGTGTCTTGGAGTAGGAGAGTAATTAACTCTCCAAGACAACAAAACCAAACAAGTAGCTTATCTTGTGATAGAATAAATCCAATTGTCTCATTTGTACTCTGGGAAAGCTCCTCTTAAAGGAGAAGCACGAGCTCGTGTCCGAACCAGTGAGGGGATCAATCCTCCCTCGTTGGGAACGACGCCAGACACGCACGTATTACAAACGGTAAACCTCGGATTAACCATTGTCGAGGAGCCAGGGGTCACTTGTCGGTAAACCTTGGATTATTGTCAAGGAATCGGCAAGGGGATTGAGCTTGATACTCTGCCCTTGCATGCTGTCGGAGTGTAGACTGTTCCCCCAGGTGCATTTGTTGCGGTTGGTAACCTTAGTGACCATTATCTTTAGGATTCTACCGAGGTGACGGTGGAGGGAAGATCCCACTGTACCTGGAGCAGACGTCGGCTAGACTCACTTGGATTTTCCGGGGGGTTCACTTCACTCGAGACGGTTAAAGTGGAGGAACTTGTGCCGGTCTATTCATTAAGCAGGTTGTCGGGGTAACTGTTCCACCCGCCACTTCTGTACTGAATCCGGCGATGTTGGGTTTCATCTCCAACTAGCGTTTTCGGTCTGGAAGGCTACTGTTTGTGCTTGGTTTGACGCCCTAGATTCTTTAGGCGTGTGATTCAAATTTGTTTGGTTCTTTAGCGACTTTAGGTGGTTTGATTTGAGACTTTACTTTGTTTTCGTGTGTAGTAGTTAAAAGTTTTTAGCTGTGGCGGAATTACCGAGACAGTCCCGTAGACTTCGGGGCAAGTCACCTGAGATTGTTACCGGAACTGATTTGTTGAGGAAACTCCGTAGATCGCGAGGTGGATCTCCTGAAGACGTCCCGGGTCAGTACGAAGGATTGAAGGTCCTTGTAACTCCTCCTAGTGGCAGTAGAGTAGGTTCACCTGAAGAAGGAGAATCTTCCTTGGTAGTCCATCCAGATTACCAAAGTCTAGAGACAGGTTATAATCCAGAAGCTGTTACAGTTTCTGAGCTTGCTGGTAGTTTTTCATCTACTAGTGATATAGGCGAAGAACCTGAAATATCTGAACCTGTTACTCCAACTTCTAGTGTACCAGATTCACCCAGGGTAGAAAGAGTCATCACCGAAAATCTTCCTACTGGTTTGATAGCTATTGAAGAACTTGCTCCAGAGGAAGAATTAGGCCTATCTACCCTTGAAGATCAACCTACTATTGAGCTCAGGGAGCGTGAATCTATCTTTTACAGTCCTCCTAGAAGTACTACTTGGTACCTTTCGTTAACCAATTATTTAGACAACTCAGGGATAGGTTTTTCTACACCTCGTACTCCTTTTCCACCTGGAGGTATTTATACTCCTGTAAATATGTCTGGTCAGTCGTCCGTGTTCACTCAATCTCCTGAATCTTTCTTACACGGCGGTCCTTCTGTTCCCACCGGGTATCTGTCACTTTCTGGTACCTTTGCGGGGGCATCTCCTCAACCCATTGATCATGGGTTATTAGCTGGAAACAATGGTAATAAACCGTTGGGTGTAGGAGACATTTACATGATGTCAGGTTCAGTTCCCGTTTCTCAACCTCAAGGTGGCCAATTACCGCCTCAGCCTCAATTAATGCCTGGGGGCAACCTCAAGGTACAAAAATTGTGTCAAATTAATGCCTGGGGGGCAACCTCAAGGTACACAAATTGTGTCTGGGGGGCAGCCTCAAGGTCAGTATGTACCTATGGTGCAATACATGCCTCAAGGTCAACCCCAGCCTCAATATGTACCCCAAGGTCAACCTCAGTATCAATATTCACCTCAAGGGTATCAACCTCAAGGTCAAGGTCAACCCCAGTATCAGTATTTACCCCAAGGTTATCAACCTCAAGGTCAATACTCGAGTCAAGGTTATCAACCACCTCAAGGTCAGTCATATGTTCAAGGTATGGGAACTGTACCTTTCAGTTATCAATCCTATCCTCAATCCGGTTATGGATCTCAGTATTCTCAACCTGTTACGGGTCAATACCCCGGAATGATAGTGTGGGATCCATCACAGGGTCAACAGGTGTTGCAGCCAAGTATACAGTTGGTACCTCAAATTGGACAACCCGTAGTTTCTGGTCCACCCCAGCAACCGCAACCGGTCCAGTCAAATGTTCAAACTTCTGTAACTTCGGCAGTTACTCAGCCGCCAATTGCACCTAGTACTCCATCTCAAACGGCTGCTGCAACTACCGCAACATCTGCCGCACTTACTTCTGGAGTATCGACAGCTCCGGTTTCTACTGTCTCTGCAACCACTCCTCAGACATCTTTACCGTTGTCTGGATCTACGATTCAAACCACGGTCCAGATGCCTATAGGTCAGCCTGGTATAAGTACGGTTGTCACTACTCAACCTCAATTTGTTCATCAACCGTACCAGGGACAGTACCAATATGGGCAAGCTGTCCAGCAGCCGGTTTACCAGTATCAACCGTATCCTGGGTACACTTATCAACAACCTCAACAACCCCAGTATGGTCCGGTTAATCCTGGTTTTCCAGGAGGATATAATATCCCTAATGCGATTCCTGTTCCTAGTTATCCTGGATATCCTCCTCCTAGGACTGGTCTTGTGACTCAGAGTTTTAGAGATCCTAACCGGCAATTACCGTTTATCGCAACTTTGGATTTACCAGACTTGACGCGCCTAACGAACGATCCAATTCAATATCTTCCGTTCTGGCCGCCAATGCCAAATAAGTTGCCCAGTGATATACCCAAGTTCGAAGGTAAGTCTGGAGAGGATCCGTCCAATCACGTGATGACTTACCACCTCTGGTGTGCTTCCAATTCTATCTCGGATGATTCGATCCGCTTACGTCTTTTCCAGCGTACACTCATTGGTCTCGCGGCCAAGTGGTACATTGAGTTACCACGGGCCTCTTTTTACAATTTTAGCCAGTTAGCTACCTCGTTCTTAACTCACTTTCAGTTGCCGGTCAGATACGATAACGGCACGGAGTTATTAACTTCACTAAAACAATCGACGTCCACATATATTTCTGATCACATTCATGAGTGGAGACGTCGAAGAAGGTTAGTGAAAGTTTTTATTCCGGACCAAATCTTAGCTGAATGGTTTGTTAAATCATTATTATCGAAGATTACTGAAGATGTAGCTAAGGCCAGAGTAGTTACTGAGGAGCAAGTCATTGCTCAGGCGCAGTACCTTGACTTAGTTTATACTCAGTCGGGTACGTTACACGAGAAGATCCCAGATCTTCCAAAATCGAATCAAATCGTTGCTGCTCCTTCGGGATCTCATGCCGCTGATGGTATGATTGGTACGGTGAACACAAAGAGCAAGAAGAAATCTTCCAAGAATTCTACTACTCCTATAATCACCTTGCCTGATTCCCCGACAGGAGAGTCTTCTCCTGAACTTTCCGCCGATATTCATGCTGTAGAGTCATCTACGACCAAATCAAAAAACGGTGGAAAGAAGAAAGGAAAGAAGAAGGCTAAAGCAGACAAGGCTCCGAAGGAGAAAACAGAAAAGTCGGAAACCAATGACGAAAAGCGCAAACCTCGATATCCTTGTCTTATTTGTGAAGAGGATCATTTTACAAGAGATTGCCCTCATCGGGCCGAGGTTGTGAAAATAGTCAAAGGTTCTCCCACTCCTGCTGTGTTGAAAGATCCATTTCCAAAGCAGGAGAGTAAGATGATAGGTTCTTCCTCGACTGCCAGTGAAGAACCCATTTTGATGATGTCTCATGTGAGGATTGCGACTCGGTCGCAAGATTATGGTAGTAAGAATCCTGTTGATGGTAAGGAAGCAGAATCTTCTCATTCTAATCCATCAACCTCAGCTCCTGGTTCCGATCCACTACAGATCGAAAAACCTAACCCGGACTTAGTAATCAAACCGCCCGCTAAGGGTGTACTTCGAAGGTCTGCTTTCAATCCACATGCGAGAGCGGCCCAGAATTACAACATTGTTGAGGACTTAGCTGTTTCACCCTCAGCAATGTCGGCTTTAGAAGTGCTGCAATCATGCCCAGCACAACGAAAATTACTTTTGTCGGCTATCGGAGCTGTTGATGTTCAGGACCCGAATCTGATAATCTTCGATCTAGAAAATAGTACACCACGCCTACCCCATCAAATGGCTTTCCAGATTCCAGTGATAGTCAAAAACAGGCCTATTCATCGGACTGTAATTGATGAGGGAGCTTCTACATGTATTATGTCGATTCAGTGTTGGAGATCGCTTGGTTCTCCTTCGCTGAACCAATCCCCGACCATCCTTAAGGCCTTTGATGGCCGTGGGTTCCGTCCGTTTGGTATTCTACAGGAATTGCCTATAGGGGTAGAAGGTAAAACCGTTAGTCTGGATGTGGAGGTGGTTGATGCCCCTCTAGACTACAACCTTCTTTTGGGTCGAAGTTGGTCATATGCTATGACAACGGTTGTTTCATCGTTCTTCAGAGTAATAAAGTTTCCACATAACGGCAAGATCGTGACAATTGATCAGCTGACATACTTTTCATCCGACCCAGCCTCTTCAGAGAGTATCCAGCATGTCGGTAAGACGACAATCCCTTATAGGGACGTTGGCGTAGGTTTAGTTAAAGATTCCGGTTTACTGGGAACTTTTCCTTTCCCTCCAATCAACGCAGACCCTTCATTTGCATCAATTCATATGATTACATCAGACACCATTATTTACGATGATCCTTGGATTGTCCCATCTGAATCTGAGATAGACTCATTCGGTGATGCTATGCCTTTGAGTCCATATGAAATTGCTTATGAAGCCGTCGTGTCTTTTACCGACTCGCATTCAACCCAAATCGACCAAATGAATGTGGTCAGTGAGGAATCACTTTTCACATCAACCTCAGAACGGATAGCGTTTCCCGAAGTCGTGTCATCTGACGAGCAACTTCGCGAAATCCTAAGTGTAGACGATCTACCATGGGAAGATCTCCATCATAGATCTTCGTTTTTACCTGAGGATGATGCTTTTGAAAACGATTTTTCATATATTTTTACCGCTGAATATGTCAAAGACGCTCATAATCCATCGAAACATCCTGATTCAGAGTTAAATTTAGGGAATATTTCTCGCACTATTCCCATTGACATTTCAGTGAAGCCCGGAATTGAGGAAAACATTCATATAGGTGCCTCATGTACAGAAGATGAAATTCAAACTTACAAGGCCCTATTCCAAGAATTCCGCGATGCGTTTGCCTGGTCTTACGAGGAAATGCCCAGGAATCGATCCTGCCATTGTTGTTCATGAAATAAAGACCTACCCGGACGCTAAACCCGTCCGGCAACGGTTGCGTCAGATTCACCCTCGAAAAGCGGCTGCGATTAAAGCAGAAGTAGAGAAGCTGTTGAAAGCAGGTTTCATTTATCCAATCCCGTTAACGGATTGGGTATCGAATATTGTTCCGGTTAACAAGAAACAAGGAACAATAAGAATATGTATCGACTATAGGGATATAAATCGAGCTTGTCCAAAAGACAACTATCCTATGCTGTTATGAAACCAGCTCACAAAAAGATAGAAAAGAGAGATCCACGCCTTAGAATTCAGCCTCTTCGAGGGGGAAACCTCCTTTACATTACATAAATGAACAATTCTTGGATGATACAAATGAAAATACCTCCTTTCTATATATAGGAGTCTAAGTGGTCCCAATACAATCAAAGCCTACATAACAATAATATTGTAGGGCACAACAATAACAATAGTGGGCTTCTATGTGGCACAATAGTAACAATATGGGCACTACATGGGTACATCAATATAAATAAGGGGTATAACTACAATAGTAATGGGGTAATCACTAGTATTATAGGGACCCAACATGCCCCTCTCCTTCAAAAAAGTGTTGTCCTCAACGCTTGAGTAGTTCAGGATACTTCTGCATAAAATTCTCGTCCTCCCATGTGGAATCTTCAGCGGATAAGTTCTTCCACTTGATAAGGTACTCTGAAATTGATCGATTTCGTAGCTGTCGAGTTCTTGTTTCTATAACTGCTTCCGGTTCCAATATAATTTTTCCTTCTTCGTCAAGTTCTGGCAATATTGTTTGAACTGGGAGCTTGTCGCCTATAACCTTCTTTAAGCATGAAACATGGAAAACTGGGTGCAATCGAGAAGTTGCAGGAAGCTCCAATTTGTATGCCATAGTACCAATCTTTTGCAACACCTTGTACGGACCATAATACTTTGGTGATAATTTATTATCCTTCTTAGCTTGCTTGAGGGACATTTGCTTATATGGTTGTAGCCGTAGGAATACCCAATCACCTACATCAAAACTTCTTTCACTGCGATGTTGATCTGCCTGTTGTTTCATTCTATTCTGTGCCAACACAAGGTTATCCTTTAAGAGTTGGAGGACTTGTTGTTGATGTTCGATGTGATGTTCCACTGCCTGAACCTTAGAATTTTCTCTTAAATATGATGTGATGGATGGTGGTTGATACCCATAAAGTGCCATAAATGGGGTCATTTTTGTTGCTGTATGGAAGGAAGTGTTATACCACCATTCAGCCAGAGGCAACCATTTGACCCATTGTGTCTGTTTATCAGATACAAAGCAACGAAGGTATCCTTCCAAACATTTGTTTACTATCTCAGTTTGCCCATCAGATTGAGGATGATAAGATGAGCTATGAGCTAACTGAGTACCAAGACAAGAAAATAATTCTGTCCAAAAATTTCCAGTGAAAATGGGATCTCTGTCACTTACAATAATCTTTGGGTTTCCATGTAGCTTTTGAATTGTTTCCATAAATGCAGTAGAAACTGTACTGGCTTTAAATGGATGTGATAATGCACAAAAGTGTGCATACTTGGTAAGTCTGTCAACTACCACCATGATGACACTCTTTCCCTCAGACTTGGGTAAACCTGTGATAAAATCCATTGATACCTCCTCCCAACGTTGGCTTGGAATGGGTAAAGGTTGTAATAGACCCGGTGTCTTAATTGTTTCAACTTTATTTTGCTGGCAAACCAGACATTCTGCCACAAACTTATGAATATCTGATTTAAGGCCATCCCAAAAAAATTCCTTCTTAACCCTGTGGTAAGTTTTTAAAAATCCTGAGTGCCCTCCTAAGGGAGAAGTGTGCAATTCCATAAGAATCTTTTGTTTTAGCTGGGAATTCTTACAGAGGTATAAGCGATCTTTGTACCATAACGAATCATTTTTCCAGCTAAATGTATCAGACGTACTGGAATATTGTTGTAGCTTTCGAATAAGTGCCCACACTTCTTCGTCATTCTTCCATTCCTCCCTTGCTTCATTTATCCAATCTGGTTGGATGATAGAAATAGCGCACAACAATGCTTCCACATCCTCATCCTTCCTTGAGAGTGCATCTGCCACCACATTTTGCTTCCCCTTTTTGTAGATGATTTCAAAGTCATAACCCAACATCTTTGTGACCCACTTTTGTTGCTCTTCAGAGGATAATCTTTGTTCTAAAAAGTATTTAAGGCTATCATGATCTGTTTTTACCTTGAAGTGTCTTCCCATTAGGTAGGGTCGCCATTTCTTAAGTGCATGGAGTATTGCCAACATTTCCTTCTCATAAATAGCTTTTCTTAGAAACTTTCCCTTGATTGGACGACTTTCAAAGGCAATGGGTCTTTCATCTTGCATTAGAACAGCACCAATTCCATTTCCTGAAGCATCATATTCCACAGTAAAGGTTTTTGTGAAGTCCGGTGTAGCTAAGACCGGTGCTTGGCACATGGCCTCTTTAAGATGTTCAAAGGCCTTTGTTGCTTCCGGAGTCCATGAAAATGCATCTTTCTTCAATAATGTCGTTAGAGGTGCTGCTATTCTCCCATAATTCTTAACAAACTTGCGATAATACCCTGTCAACCCAAGAAATCCGCGCAAATGATTTATGGATGTGGGGATTTTCCATTCCTTAATGGCTTTAATTTTGGTAGGGTCTACCTTAACTCCTTCATGAGATACAATATGACCCAAATATTCCACCTCCTGGACTCCAAAGAAACATTTGGATCTTTTGGCATATAATTGTTTCTCTTCCAATAGTTGTAGCACCCTGTCGACATGTTCAACATGATCCTTCCAAGACTTGCTGTAGATAAGTATATCATCAAAAAATACTAACACAAATTTTCTAAGGAATGGTTTGAAAATTGAATTCATCAAACCTTGAAATGTTGAAGGTGCATTGGTAAGGCCAAAAGGCATGACCAAAAATTCATAATGACCCTCATGAGTTCTAAATGCCGTTTTCGGAATGTCTTCAATCTTCATTCTGATTTGATGATATCCTGAACGAAGATCCAACTTGGTGAAGTAAATTGATCCATGCAATTCATCCAGTAATTCATCAATGACAGGAATGGGGAACTTATCTTTAATAGTGAGCTTGTTGAGCTCCCTATAATCCGGACACATGCGCCATGATCCATCCTTCTTGTGCACCAATACTACTGGAGCAGAGAAAGAACTTTGACTCGGTTGAATTATACCAGCCTCTAGCATTTCTGCAACCATACGTTCAATTTCACTTTTTTGGACGTAGGGATATCTGTACGGCCTGATGTTTGGAGGAACACTTCCTGGAATCAGATGAATAGCATGATCATGATCACGCATAGGTGGGAGACCTTTGGGAGTCTCAAATACCTTGGAATGATTGTCCAGGACTTTTTGGAGATCTGGAGAAATAGATGATTCTAATGTGGAAACATCTAGCGAACATAATTGTGCAATTACACCCCTTTGCTCCTTTTTTAGAAGCTTTGTCATACCATTAGAGCTGATTATCTTTCCTGGTTTCCCTGCAATACCCCTTAATTCAACTTCCTTTCCTTCCACAGAAAATTTCATGAAAAGTTCTTGAAAATTAAAAGCTATTGTACCCAAGGATTGTAGCCATTGAACTCCTAGTACAACATCAGCACCTCCCATTGGAATGGAAAGCATTGGGCTAGTCAATACATATTCTCCCATGGATAGCTTGATATTATGGCACTTTCCAGAGCAATTTATTGTTCCTCCATTTGCAATCATCACTTGACACTCTGGTGCTGGATATAGGAAGCAATTCAATTCTTTTGCTACCCTACAATGAATAAAATTGTGGGTGCTTCCTGAATCAATCAACACTATCACCTTTTTCTTCTTGATTTGTCCTTCTATCTTGATGGTTTGAGGAGTGGTAATTCCCGCCAATGCATTACAAGATATGGTCGGATTTATTTTTTCTTCATATAGGCTTTGTTCCTGGAATATATCCTCTTCTTTTGACCTTTCTTGCTCCTTTTCTTCTTCCTCTTCACAATCTATGTAGAATAATTTCTTCTCAGCACACTTATGACCTTTTGTGTATTTGCTATCACAATTGTAACAAAGCCCTTTTGCTCTTTTTTCTTCCAATTGTTGTGTGTCAACCTTGTAGGTTGTGGAAGACTATGGGCAACAACACTTCCATCTTTATAGTTGTGAATGGTATGCTTCCTAGTTGCCATAATTTTGCTTTCCATTTTTCTTGCTAACCTGAATGCCTTCTCTAATGAATCAGGTTCCCAAAGGCGCACATCATGTTGGATATTATCCTTTAAAGACCCTATGAACACATCAATCCTATGCTCCTCTGGAATATCTTTTATCCTTATGTTCAATTTTTGGAACTCCTCAATGTGCTCCATTATTGAACCCTTTTGTTTGAGACTCATCAATTGGCTAAAAAAAGTGTTGCTTTTTGTATCCTCATAATGTGCTATCAATTCTTCCGTAAAAATTGCCCAAGTGATAAATTGTTTACGAGAACAAAGCCATTGATACCATACAAACTGATTTGGTTCCAAATATAAAGTTGCCATACGTACCTTTTGTGTGTTTTGCACATTATTGAGATCGAAGAATTGCTCCATCTGTAATATCCATGTGGCGGGATCCTTGCCATCAAACTTCCTCATATCGATTTTTGGAACATGATGAGTCTTCGATCCAACATTAGCATCTATGGTATCATGATTAACATTTCTTTTGTTCTCATCATGAGTTTCCTTTACTACCTTTTCACCATTAGTGACACTTTCTTGTAGCAACTTCTTCAATTCTTCCATATCTGTCTTCAAATCTATCTTCAAATCTGTCATGTCTCTCTTCAAATCTGTCTTCAAATCTATCTTCAAATCTGCCATGTCTCTCTTCAAATCTATCTTTGAATCATCCATCTTAGCTTCCATGCCCTTTATCTTAGATTCCACGCCACTTATCTTAGCTTCTGTTAGCTTTTGTGAGCGTGACATTTGTTGCACTTGTTCTTGTAATTTTGATATATCACGTAGCATTTCTTCTTCTTCTTCATGAGTCATGCTAGAGCTTTCAGGTTCCTTACTAGGTGTTTGCATTTTCTTTCCTCGGGGCATCAGTTACCGATAATAATTCTTTACTATGCCCTTTGAATTCCGTTAAACCAAGCTTACACAAAAATTTAAAAAAAAAACTACACACCTTTTTTTCACTTTATAGAAGCCTGATATTGAATCTGATGTGTCTCTGTAATTTTGAATCATCCAGTTCTGAAATTGCTACCTGTAGTAGCCTTCTGCGTCCTCTTTCCAATGCCACAAGTCTGAGCCAAATTGGATTCTCCAAGGAAGAGTTATGTGAAATCTCCCACAGTGACTTCTTTTAGACTAGTTCAGTAGAGCGAACTTGTACGACGTGCCACGAGCCACTGTTTCAACCTTTGAATCTAAAACACACATACAAGAAACTACAGTCCGTCCTCTTTCTGTACCTTTTTACGAAATTTCAATCTGATCCTCAGAGAGAGAGTTATGACGATTTTCCCCAGGTCACCTGTTTTGAATGTAATTCAGGAGTCTGCAAAAAGGCCAACTTCCTTAGATCATATCTCCGAAAATATCACGCGAAAATCTCTGAAATTCGGACCCAAGGTTCAGCGCCAATTCTTCTAAAATGGGTTTTTTTTGCGACTTCTGAAACGTCACAGAAAAAAAGTTATAGCGAAAATGCCACGATGACCTGTTTGGAGCAGCGAAACCCTAGAATCCAAAGCTCTGATACCAAATGTTATGAAACCAGCTCACAAAAAGATAGAAAAGAGAGATCCACGCCTTAGAATTCAGCCTCTTCGAGGGGGAAACCTCCTTTACATTACATAAATGAACAATTCTTGGATGATACAAATGAAAATACCTCCTTTCTATATATAGGAGTCTAAGTGGTCCCAATACAATCAAAGCCTACATAACAATAATATTGTAGGGCACAACAATAACAATAGTGGGCTTCTATGTGGCACAATAGTAACAATATGGGCACTAAATGGGTACATCAATATAAATAAGGGGTATAACTACAATAGTAATGGGGTAATCACTAGTATTATAGGGACCCAACATACGCCTTATATCGATCAAATCATTGATGATTGTGCCGGAAGTGAAATGTTTTCCTTTATGGATGGTTTTTCGGGCTATAATCAAATCAATATTCTACCTGCCAATCAACCAAAAATGGCATTCATTTATCCATGGGGACATTTGCTTACTGCAAATTACCTTTTGGGCTTAAGAATGCCGGAGCCACTTTTCAACGGGCGATGTCTTATGCATTTCATGACATCAAGCACATTGTGCAACCGTACCTCAATGATTTGCCTGCTCATTCTTTAAATCGAGCTGATCACCTTGTCCACTTACGAGCAATCTTTATGAGGTGTAGGCATTATCGTATTCGGTTGAATCCCCACAAGTGTGTATTCTGTATAGAAACGGGTCGATTGCTGGGATTTGTTGTTTCAAAAGCCGGCATTCGCGTCGATCCCTCGAAGGTCGAAGCTATCATCAAATTGCCTCCTCCTTCGAGTTAGCGCCAACTCCAAAGTTTGCAAGGGAAAGCAAACTTTTTACGCCGATTCATACCAAACTACGCCGAGGTCACTAAAGGTTTTACACGGTTGTTGAAACAGAACGCTCAATTCTTTTGGAACGAGATTGCCCAACAATCTTTTGATGCACTTAAGCACGCGTTGACCCATGCACCGTTGTTGCATCCTCCCAACTACAACCAGGACTACTTCTTATACCTCGCAGCTTCGCATTCCACTATTGGAATGGTGTTAGTCTAAGAAGATGAATTCGGAATGGAACATGTGATATATTATCTTAGTAGGACATTAAACCCCACTGAGCTAAAATATTCGCATGTGGAGAAATTGGCCCTGGCAGCCGTTCAAGTTGTCCAGCGTTTTCGTCACTACATTCTTCTCCGTAAAACTACAGTTATTTCGGATTGCAACCCTATGATTTATATTTTGACTAAACAACTGCTAGGGGGCAAGTACTCTAAATGGATCGTTATCCTGCAAGAGTTCGACTTGGAGTTCGAGAAGTCCAAGTCTAAGAAATCCTTAGTTTTTGCGGAATTGATGTGTGATTTCCCGCATGCTGACTCAGAAACTGTGGCAGAGGAGTCCATTGAATCCTTTGTTTCTTATCAGTACTTTAGGTCCGTGGTATGGGGATATCATCATCTATCTCCAAACCCAAACCTTTCGGCCTGAAGCTTCAAAGTCGGAGCGTCGAAAAATTCGGTTTCAATCCCAGCAATACAGAATTATTGGAGATACACTTTATCGCTGGGGGGCAGACTTGGTTTTTCGACGTTGTTTAACTCACGAAGAGGCTGAGAGAGTTTTGAATGATTGTCACTCTGGAGCGTGTGGCGGTCATATGTCTGGGTATGCCACAGCTCAGAAGGTGTTGCGTGCTGGCTATTTCTGGCCATCCATGTTTAAAGATTGTATCATCGCGGTCCGAAAATGCCACAACTGTCAAGTGTTTGATCGCAAGATGCGCGCACCACCTGCTCCTCTCCATCCTATAATTGTCATTGGTCGCCAAATGGGGTATCGATTTTATTACTTGTAACCCTCACTCGGCCGGGGGGCATGCGTATATCATCCTCGCGGTTGATTATTTTACTAAATGGGCCGAGGCGATGCCTACATTCGACGCAAGCGGCAAAACAGCTGCAGTTTTCGTATTCAATCACATTATAACTAGGTTTGGTGTCCCGCAAGCAATCATCACTGACCATGGGAGCCATTTTTGAAACATCATGATGACTGAGCTTACAAGCCAGCTTGGTTTGCGCCACGATAGCTCTACTCCTTATTATCCACAAGCCAACGGTTTGGTTGAGTCTATCAACAAAGTTCTGGTTATCATGATCCGACGAATCATTGGTATTCATCGGTCAAATTGGCACAACATGTTATTTTCAGCGCTATGGGCATAGCGAACTTCAGTGAAAACTTCGACAGGGTTCACTCCTTTCCAGCTAGTTTATGGCTTGGAAGCTGTGTTACCCATTGAATGCGAAATCCCATCACTTCAAATGGCTGTCGAATTACTCCCAGCTACTTCCGAAGAGGAGAAACGTTTATTATACTTAGCTCAATTAGATGAGACTCGATGTGACGCTGCGTTGGCAATCGAGACTCACGCGAAGCGAATGAAAGCTCAGTATGATAGAAATGTGACCCCTCGAAGTTTTTCGAAGGGAGACCTAGTGCTATTATATGATCAAGCTAACGATAACCTAGGTGCTGGAAAATTCGTTCCTATGTGGCATGGACCCTACATTGTAAAGCGAAAGCTAGCAAAAGGGGCCTATGAGCTGGTATATTTTGATGGGGACTCTTTGGGTAAACCCAGAAATGGACTTTACCTAAAGAGGTATTATGCTTAAATGATGGGTATGGAGAATTTTTAGTTAGGTTAGGTTTTCTTTCTAGCTAGTATGTTTGTTAGTTTAGATAGTGTGCTTAGCTTAGAAAGTGTGTTTTTTGTCGTTATTCTGGCTTATCTTGGTTTTACTCTTGATATTGCAGATGTCGACGCCTCTCCAAACATACATTGGATTTGCCGATGGTGCTTGTCGTAGTACACGGAATATCTCTTCCGCAGCTTGGGTTATATATTCGCCCTCTGACGAGTTAGTTTCTATGCATGGGGTGAGCCTCGGTCAAACAACGAACAACATTGCAGAATACAGTGCAGTGGTTGAATTATTGTCTGAATCTATTTCATTTGGAATTCGACGTTTGATAGTGAGCTTAGATTCTGAACTCGTTGTATTGCAGCTTAATAGAGTATATGCCATTATAAATCTTGTATTATTAAGGTTGTTTTTGAGAGTGCGTCTCTTGGAACGTGAATTTGATTACATTGAATATCAGCATATTCCAAGGTCTTTAAATACATTAGCAGATGCAATTGCTTCTCGAATGTTGGACAGACATTTGCGATAATTATGCAAGTAAATTTAAAAACATTTCATCACATATGTTAAACAAGATAAGCCGGTAATAATGATATATATATAGATAGGAGTGTGTCAAAAATATACATCGTCTTCGATCATAGGTTGAAAAACACCTTATAATCGGCAAAAATGATAAGTACAAAAAACCAAAAATGTCATATGTGTCTACAAAAGTGACTAGCCGATCACTGGTGGTGCTCTCTATACGAGACCACTGCCCGCGCTACCCTACACAGGAACCTCCTGAAAGGTCCTGGGACTGCGACCACATAGCGCTGAAGTTGAATAGGAATGTCATCTATGGTGGTCTCTGGTATACCGCCGTCAGACGCTCTAGATCCTGTTCCAGCTCGGCTAAGGTCTCTGCAGCCGCATCCTGTGGGGCTGGTGCTGGTACAGCTGGTACTCTCCTCTCAAAAGCCCGGAGGTTGGCCGGACGCCGTGGACCTACATCTGCATTTTGAAAATTTGTGCTGTCAGTTTTGAGACGATATATATAAAAAACAAAAAAATACATAACTTAAAAACTTGTGAAAAACGAAATACCTCTGTCGTCCCACTGTTCTCCCTGTGGAAGAACCATGTCCGGATCATTCCGAAAATCCATTCCGGCATAGGGAAAATCCTGAATAGCAAAGACCTGGCCCTCTAGCCAGTGAAAGTAACCATCAGGAAATCGAACAACTGTCGCGCCCTCATCAGGATGTCGGGCCATCACCGCAACCCATCTCGTCAACTTAGGCTCCCGAGGAGCCCCAACTGGAACAGTAAGATGCTGGGGGATCAGCATTGGAACTCTCTCTAGGGCAAAGCTCACAACTAAAGGCCCATATCCAAAGGTCTTTAGTTGTCCGTTCTTCGCCCTGGTTAGTTGGCCCTTCATATTGGCCAACACAGCATCACACCAATTGAAAATGGTGCCTCGGTAGCAATCTATCGCCATCCGCATTTGGGACCCAGTGGCAATGTGCAAGGCGGCTGCGCCGCAGAGTCTGGTAACAGTAAAGGCTATCACCATAAGTTCGGGCAGGGATATGTACTTGATTTCTATCCCTTTCTCCTGGTTCTGATTGTTGCACCACTCTAGCCGGAGGCTAGCAAGGGATTGGCCACCCGGCCTAGTCCCGGACAGAGTCAGTTGCTCGCCCCTATTAGGCAAGCCAGAGAGAAAATATATGTCGGAGGGCTCTATCTCGAGCTAGTTCTCTCCGATGTAGAAGCATTGATCCTGAATGTTCCACCTTTCAACCAGCCACTCAAGGAATGGCACCTGGCCCCTCATGCCAGGTATGGCCCAGTATTTGTACAGACCGCATGCTTTTAACGCATCAATAGAAGGTTGATGACCAATTGCGACCAAATCAACGTCCTCGTGTTCTCTTTCTCTCCAATCTAGCATGGTGAGTACCCTACACACCAAAAAACAATAGTTAGAATTCATAAAATAAAAGTTGGTTGGTTGAAATTGGAGTTTGGGGTTTCAAAATGCGTGTTTCACGGGGTACGCACCCCGCGTTCAGAACACAGAGCGGCGGTACGCATCTGGTCTGAAGGCGGGCTGCGTACCCCGACCTTTTTCCTATATACGAAAAAGGTCGGGGTACGCAGGTCGCCCATGGGGCACCTGCGTACCCCGAGAAACATATCCTAAAACCCTAAACCCCCTAAAAAATCAAACTAAAACCTAAAAATGAAATTCTAAACGGATGAAATTGAAGAGGAGGATGTTGTGGAATACCTGAAGCAGACGGCACTCGATTCTGACGGTCGGATTCTCCGCAATGTCCACGGGAAGTTTTCTTGTCAAAAGCCCTTTTCTCAACCTCAACAGTAAAATGGTAAAAATGACATGGTAAAAAGTCTTTTTATAGGTTTTTTGGATGAATGAATGTCAAGTTTGTTTATTTTTCACCATGGAAAGATGTTTTTCAATGTATTTTTGCCTATCTTAAACAGGTATGAGTAATAAGTTGTTTTTGTGCAGGACAAAAAGGATTTAGAGGAAAAATTGTCATTTTTCACGAACCAAAACATCAGAGTCATCTTTTAAGCCCTTTTCTGACTCCTAAAACATGAAAAGATTGCCGAGCGTTTCTTTTACACTCGTTAAAACGGAATTAAAAGACGGTCCCCTTATAGCCCTTTTCTGACCGTAAAAACAGGAAAAGATTGCCGGGTTTTTGTCGTTTCAAACTCGATACGGAAATAAAACGACGTGTCCTTGATCGCTTTTTACTTTTCAGGTCAGAGACACTAAACATGAAAGTACTCCTTGGTCGCAAGATCAAGCGGTTCTCCCAGGTATTATTTTATACTTTTTCGGGCTTGGGGGACACAAATTTACGAAAAAGTTCAACCTGGAGTCTTCTTAAGTTTTTCAGACTCTCTAAAATTGAAAAACGCCGAGTTTCTCCTATACTGGGCTCGTTAAAATTTCACAGTAAAGGACCTGTTCAATTACAAACAGGAACGAACCACTCCTTCCTAGGGTTCGAATCAAAACTAGGTTGGACTCATCCGAAGGATGAGCTTATAATCAAGCATATGTTATCCTCCTCAAGCTTGTTAAAAATAAAGAGGTACTTGCCAGAAATGGTGGGGGAAAAGAGAGAAGAATGAGCCTATTTGTTATCCTTTGTCTCAGAAGAAACCTTATTACCACTCTTGAACACGACACTTTTCATTCACCTGGGTTGGGAAATCCTTTACCTCACAGTTGATCAAACCACATTGAAAGTCTTCAACCGGGTTCCGGGGATTAACTTTGAGTCATTCGTTACCAAACCATCTGTTGTGTCGTTATGTGTTCAAGAGGTCTGCAAACAAAACTTTCATCTGCAAAATACTTGTCATCCATTTGACCATCCCCGAGTCAGTCCTTACAACAACATTTCTTCAACTTGAACAATGATTTCGTGTTGTGGGCTTGCCTGCAACGGGTCGCTTTCTATCGACATCAGCACATTATCTAGAGAGATGACTTAGAAATCATCAGTACCTTGAAGTCTGCATGCATCAATGGCAGGTTTCTCACCTTTGACGTCAGTTTACATCATTGACTTTCGATCGAAGGATTCCGTGAAATGTTCGACATCAACTCATTCATTCACATCTCATGGATTGTACTGGGTACTTTGAGAACCATTGACATTACTGGTGGTCTCTCTCACACTTGTTAACAGTTTACATCATCGACTGGTAATCAAGTGGTTTCTACCATGTTCGACATCAACTCATTTATTCGCATGGCTAGAATCGTACCAATTCGGGAAGTAGAAATGAAGACCCTGGATCTAGTTTCCACCATCCAGGCTGCGAGGAGTTTTGTATTCATTATCTAGTAGACTAATCATAAACAGATGGCTGCGTCCATACTGTGTCTACAAAAGTCTATGATTATGATGTACTGCAAGATCATTCCTGTATCAGAGTAGTTAGTCTGTTAGTTAAAGTTTTGATCTGAGTATGGGAATGCCTACCTCAGCGATGATATAATCTTATACATGTATTTTGTGTTGAAAATTGCATGTTCTGACCAGGCTCTCCACGAGATAATCCTTGAAATGATAAAGCGCTTCACCCTTCCTAGATGATACAAAACCCTAATCTACTACAGGCTTCGCACTTTAGGGGGCAATCTGTTACACTAAAAAATGTCACCATGGCTATTTACAGTTAGTATGGCTCTATCAACAGTCATGCTATCCTCCTGGGCAAGTCTTATGCCTCTGCTCTCCATGTCAAACTCCAAAAAGAGAGAAAGTCTTAGTAAATGTGTTTATCTCTGGGTACGCAGATTCTCTCGGCCTTACCTGCGTATACGCACCTAATGTTCACAAAAAATGCGTACTTGTACGCTCTGTATGTAAAGGGGCAGGTGCGTACCCCTATAAAGGTCAAAAGGCGTGAGTTTCATCTTTAAAAAGTTACTTGTGGTCATTTCTAGAGCATTCTAGAAGGTTGTTCGACGTGTATTGAACGCCTCCAGATGGTTCATGTACCCCTATGAAAGAGGAACTTATCCCATCAAGAGAGGAGCTATCCCATCCAAAGAGGGGATTATCCCATTGATGGTGGACCTGATTAACTTCCTCTTGAGCACTATAAATACAGGCATTGGGCCAGAAGGAGGAGAGGTTGAAAGCTAAACATTTCTAAGGGTAGATGCTGCTGGAATTAGGACTCCCATTTAGAAGCTTGTGAGGAGAGATTCCCATCCTTTCTTGTTTCATTTGGAAGTGGGTGAGCTTTGTCAAAGTAAAGGAGAACTCTTGATGGACCCTGGGAGGGACTTGCACAACACCAAGGCTCAGGTTGTAATTGTTCCTTTTGTTTCCTATTAATGCAAATGAGTCCATTCTTCTCAATAACTTGTTATTTATGAGTTGTTTCATGTACTCCTTGGTCTATATGTTAAATATGTTTTATTTTATGAGATTATCAAGTGCTATTTAATCGTTTGATTGTTAGTGAATGCAGGTTTCGAAGTGAAGGAGGAGCTCATCCGGATCGGCGAGGCTGGACTACTACAACAGCGTTGGACTACAGGTAGGATCTAAACACTTGATTTCTCGTATGGTAAATGCATGTTTAGAGAAGGATTGCTCTTGTTTGTCTTGTTTGTCACTAGAGAGTCTTAGGCTCCTAGGGAGGTTGGTTGTGTCCGCACTATCGACTCTTTCCGCCTGACAATATATATATATATATATATCATGGTTGATAAAACCATCTAGTCCATTAGATGGAAGCACACTATATGTACATGGGCTTTGGGACAAGTCTAATAGCGATAAGCGATTTAAACAGGACCCGATATATATATATATATATATATATATATATATATATATATAGGATCGGCGTGTCCGACAGACAGAGGCGCACACCATATATAAGCTTTGGGATAAGGCCGATAGCAATGCGCGATATAGCTCCAGACCCGAAAATATATACATTTGGGTTAATAAAACTTGTCGGGTCTGGAAACCATGAATACGTTGTGTTAATTGTGATAGGCCCCAAAAAGGATTTATGCATGCTTTGTGAAGGATTTCCGCTATAAGGTATTGTAATGTGAATAGTGATGCGATGGGGGCTTTGTGAGTTAAACCAACAAACAATTATAATAAGGGTAGGGGTGATGGTTTGTGTGGGCACAAATGTACCATGCATGTCTGTGAAGATTGAAAGATCCCGATGAAGGGAGAGAATAAAATGCCAAGTTGTGTCATGACTGACCCATGTAGTAGAGGTTTATTTAATGGCTTAGCCATCAGGCCTTGAAAATTTAACTTGGCAAGGAGTTAACATCCATGTGATAAAACAAATCATTTTGAAAGATGAAATTTAAACTTCTAGGGGACCCATTGAAAATTTGCTGCCAGGGCATGTTTCAATAGGGTGGTAGTTGTGGCCACAACAGATGGCGAACCATTGGGCAGACCAGTTATCTTTATTTCCAAATAAACCTTGGATCAATAAAAAATCAAGGTGTTAAGATAAACTTGAAATGAAAATCGTACAAGTGAATAGGCATGAGTTCCACTTTAACATTAACTGCTTTAGGAGGGATAGAGACAAATAGCTTCTACTTACTGATATGATTTTGACAGGCATTCTCCAATGGCAGTATTATGGGGTTTATTGGCCTTCCTTTACCTGTTTCCCAGTTTCAAAAATCCCTTTGGGGCCATCACTGGTCTATCCATACCTATTTAGGTGTGTACCATAGCTCTTTATTGCTCATCAAGCTTGATGTACACATGTTTATCTTGCACTTTATATGAGAATTTCAGTGCTATATTTTCACTGATTGAATGGGGCGCAGTCATGGATCATGCCATATTTTTAAACTGCTTAAGCAAGGTTGGGCTTGTTGTGTCAAATGGTACTCTGAGCCCAGCAACATTCCTTACTCTAACCGGCTTCCCAAACAATCTTTCCTTCCAAATTGGCACAAGGACTTGACATTTCATTTCTTTTTAGATAAGTCCTTCCAGTTTCAGGCACAAGGACTAGAGCACCATTAGATTTGCCATAGGGTATGAGATAGTGAGCTTAGCCCATCAAAGGAGGTTTACTTGTGAGTAACAGGTAACAAACCATTTAGTGTGGTGGATGGGACCAATGGAGAATTACTGTAAACCTTACCAGCAAGTGTAGGCTAGGTCTGAGTGGGATTTATTTAAATGCAGCGTTCCTCCATGACAGTTCAGTTGTAGTTACACATTTTTTTGTTTTATAAAGATGCCCCTACATGCTCCAGATATCCAAGTTGTCAACAGATCTCACATAGTTCTCAACAGATGCCCATGAGGGGTTTCGGTTTGCATTCCACTACTGATTCTCAAGTGCTCATGGATGATAGAAAGCTCGCTTGATTGCAAAGAGACGATGGATTTAGGATTAACAGGCTCATCATTAGGTTAATGAGGGGTGAAAAAGTTGAAGGCCAGGAATGAAGGTGACTTGAAGAGGTTTGAGAGGGTGAAAGCAAGGCTGGAGAACAGAAATCAGATGGCTGAAAAGGCTGAAATTGAAAACGGGAGGAAAATACACTTGCAGAGAAACAAGAAAGGAAAAGACAGAACTGTAATTAAACTAACAACAAAAATGAAAATGAATTCTAACCTACTTAGGAAGTAACCACCATGTGGTGGCTACTGGAAGTATCTCTTGAAACATTGGCCATTAACAGGGAGTTTTTCAGTTTCTCCCTGTAAAGTTCTCAACCTGTAAGTTCCCTGACCAATTTTCTGCTCAACTTGGAATGGGCCTAGCCATAGGTGTTGGAATTTTGTGTGTTTACCCTTCGGCTTACTCAACTTGCCCCAGTTCAGCACTAGCTTTCCGTTTCTTTGGGGACAATAGTTTGATGCGTGCCTTATGAGGACTGATTTATTGATAGCGAATCTACTTGATTTTAGAGATGAATGGTAAGGAGAATTATCTAGTATGAGAGCGTAAGGGATGCAAATCCTGTCGATGATGGATTTCTCCATAACAGACATTACCTCATCGTCATTAACTTTCCGAAGTGGGATGGCTCTGGTCCATCTGGTGAAGTGGTCAGTTACCATTAGTGTATACTTACGATCCTTTTCATCGATGAATGTATTTTCGAATGTCTTTCCACCATGCAAGAACTCCAAGGTTTGATTATCACCTTATAGCACCTGCCAGTTTGAAAAGTTATCAAGTACGGATGGTCTGAAAACTAATTCAACATAAAATTTATTCTTCTTCAATCTAAAATCAAGAAAAGGCTTAGCAACCATACTAGCCATCAGATTGGCATTTTGGTTTTCCCCTCAAGGTACGTATGTGATATTAAAAGAGTCAAAACTATCAATTAAGCTCCATACCTCATATTGGTACTTAACCAGGTGTGGCAAATTGCAGTATATCCTTTTCCTTACCTGGCATACAATTATTAGGGAATCACCAACTATATGATTTTTCACTTTCACATCAATGGCCCCTTTCAGGCCCCGTTGCAATCCTTCATATTCTATCGTGTTGTTGGTGTATGCGACCTCCAACTGGCTAGCCATCAGATGTTGGTTCCCTTGCGGGTTGATGAGAATGTTTCCAGCGTCTGCACCTTCAAGGTAGTTAGAGCTATCAAAATAGAGTGCCCAAAATGTATAATCTAATGCTACATCAATTGAACTATTATCTACGAAATTAATCCTATCATCTACTATAATACAGGATAGCTCATCAGTTGGATTATGGGGGTGATTGATTCTTTCTTCCAACTGTGTGTTTGTCAAAATCTCCTCAACTGTTTCTGTAGGGCATTCTCCGAAACAAGTTTCCGTGGCATAAACATCGAAACTATAATTCCCAAGGATATATTTAGAGAACATTACAAGTTCATTAGGGTTGTTTAGTTCCGTTACCACATATTTCATATATCTTTCTTGATCGACTCTCATCATATCACCTTTTCCCCTCTAAGGCAGCAGGAGATGGGACCAATCAGTTGAGAAATATCCATTAATATTTGATGACCAATCCCTACTAAGTATCATTCCATAAGCCTCAGGTATGTCGACCACCACTATATCAATGACTTGTGCGTATTGTGGTTTAGTAGCCATCCGAATCAACACATCTTTTAATTCCCCAATTACGTTCACATTTGTTCTATCCAATTGCATAATTCAAGTTTGAGTTTTCTCAGGCACTGCATGTAGTCTTTTAGCAACAACGTAAGGCATAATAGTGGATGAGGCACCAGAATCTACCAGGCAATTATGCACATTCATGTTGAAGATTTCGAATGTGATAAGGAATGGTGGAGTCATAGATTTTGATTTCCTCCCTATCATGGCTGCACTGACATCTTGAGGGTTTCAATTCGTTTTTGAGAAAGTGGCTTCCATACCTGATGGTGTTTGGGTTGTACTGGAGGTACTGACAGGTCTGGACACTGGCTTCTTGGTTTGGCTGCTTGGGGTAGTGGGGGTTTTGCAATTCCGCTCATTCATAGCTTTCAGCAGCAAATCTGTTTGTTGCGTTAATTTTAACAAGTCGAAATATGTGATATTAGCCCTAGATTTCTTGAGATCATCTACAATGTTGTAATCGATGTTATAGACAGGATAAGGCAGGGTGAGCATACCAGTTTGGCTATTCTTAGGTGGGAGTTTACCATCTTGAGTCACCTTTGTCGCAGTGGGAGATGTCTTATCCTTTTCTGGGTGGTTTGCAACTGGGGTATTCCTGGAATCACCACTAGATCTATCTTTTCCAACAGAAACTTTGGGAGTGGATGTTTTCACAGGGCAAACATCTTGCTTGGTCCGGTCTATGGGCTTTGTCGCACCTAGGAGCAGCCCTTTACTTTGCATGTAGATTTCATTAGCGTTGATTTATGCGGTGTTATCTCCCTCGTCGTCATTCTCATTACCATGGAAATCCCACAGCACATTAATTTGAGATTCTTCGTCCACGGGCTCTTCTACTTGATATTCTTCCTCATTTTCTTGTTCTAGTTCCAGCTCCACTACAGGTTCTTCTTTGTTAAGGAGTGACCCAATAAGAGCCAGCTCTTCCATATTTAAATCCCCTTCATTGGGTGGAGCAGGCAGTGCAAGTTGACCATGACCACCTTCTATTTTCTTACGATAGAAAGGCTTGAAGGGCTTTCTGTTGTTATAGTCTCCTCCATTACCACTAGTACTCTCTCCATGATTCCTTTTCATATCAATGACTGTGTTCGTTAGTTTCTTAATGATCCGATGCAACCCTTCCACATCCGTGGTGATATTTTCTTTAGTTTCAACCCCTTTGTTATCATTTCCATTATTCTTCTTGGATGTCTGAGAGGCTTTCTTTTCTCCAGTTGTAGGGTGGCATGCTATAAGACTGAGCATTTCATTCTCGACCTTTACTGCTTCATCGATAGCACCTTGTAAGGTTTGCACATTACTCCTTTTAACCCACATCACTATAGGGACAGGGAGAGCAGAGACATAGAATTCCATGAGCACTTCCTTAGTAGGTCTAGCGGTGGCTGGGATTCTGTTGAACAAGGTGTTGAACCGGATGTTAAAATCCTTAACCTTCTCCTTGGTTTCCATTTTCAGATGGGATAATTCTAAAACTAAGGCTGCAGGTGTTTTGTCATCACCAAACTTGTCTAAAAAGGCTTGCTGAAAAGCATCCCAAGAGGTGATTGACCCTATTCTCAAGCTGAAATACCATGTGGAGGTTGCACCAGTCAAAGTAAAAAATAATAGGCGGCACACCACATCTTCATTGGTGACCCCCAACCTGTGCAAGGCTAGGAAGAAAGAGCGAATATGGTTATCATTGGTATCTCCCTACTCAAGGTCGAAATTAGGTAACACTCTTTCTGCATTTTTGGGTAGGGGATGTTTCTGCCTAGGTACTGCTACAACATCCTATGCAAGTCAAGTAGAGAGTGCTCCCGGAGTAGGTGGGGGTTGATTCCCACCTAGAGGAGGAGGTCGAGGCTGATTCCTACTTGGAGGGGGCACGTTGGCCATATTATGGACAGGGAAGTTTTGGTTGGAGGCTTTGTTGAAAATGCAACAAGATGATGGAGCTTAGTGGAAAGAAGTCGCCTTCACTAAGTGGGCCCACAGGCTATTTTTGGCGCAAAGTCTATTTTTAGACTATGTCTATTTTTAGACATATGGATCATGGTCTATGAGTTGCAGGATGTTGTTTATGGATGATTGGTGATGTTGGGAAAAATAGATGGAATTCTATTTTTGGTTCACAGTGGAGTGATCAAAGTCTATTTTTAGACTGCCAGGCTAAAAATAGAAACAGTCAAATATTATTAGCCCTTAGTAATATTTGGACTCTAAACATTGTCTTATTCTCTTGGAGCACTTCAGTTCGAGCTACGGATGTGGCACATGCAGCTGAAAAAAGGAATCACGTGGTTTCTTATGTGTTAATTGAGCTATTGCATGGAGGACTTCAGTTAGAACTCATGCATGTGAGTTCTGTGGAGTTGGATGTGGAGTTGATGGAGTTGTGCTCAGTTTGACTTAGTTGAACTAGTTGTATTTAGTCTAACTAAAGAATACACTAGTGATGAGTGATGTGAATTAATTGTTAATTAATTCACTAATTATTAATCATAAAGACACTAAAGAATACATCAGTTAACTCAGTGCATGGACAGTTCAACAGAGACAGGTGTTAGAGGTAAGTGAAAGGGTGAGTTGTGACTATCAATTGTGCATGAGATTTTGCACATGCATGGGATTGAGTTATGCCAATGAGGATTGCACAGTGTGGGCCAATATCAAGGCAATTGTAGCCTGTGCTCATGTGATTTTCACCAGGCATTGTGCAGTAGAGGTAGGCAAAGCAGTTGTGGAGATTTGAACTTGTGACTTGTTCGGATCTGAGCTAGTTTTGTGTGTAACAGGTGGAGATAGTACTGAGTACTTATGAGGAGTATTGTACTATGTATTGTGACATGTTCTCAATCATTAATATACAGATAGTGTGGGGTTTTCAGCTGTAAGCTTTCCCCGGGTTACATACTGTGTTAATGTGTGCATGCGACTGTTGTTTCATTGTTTTTAATGCTGCTAAATTGACGATCAACGTAGACGAGATTATGTATTGTGCATGTATTCTGCAATAGTGTATAATCGGGATAATCTCTGTGAATAAGTGGTTATTATTCAAAATTTCTACAGGCTTCTCTATTCGGATTCTCAAAATCAATCAAGGAGTTACCTTTAGAAGGGGAATCCTCAGGAATTTCTTCCTAAGGGGTGTCAATAATTTGCAAGGATTCTAGCACAATATCTTCGAGAGAAGTGGTTGTATATGTATCTTCGCTTAGGGTAAAGATCCTTGGCTTTCTCTTATTTGTCGAAGGTAAAGAGTGAAAGATGGGAAGCTGAGAGAGGGAATGAGCGTAAGCCCGAGTAAGCATTTTGACTGGTTGTTCCTAAGTGAATGGATACTCCCACAGTCTCTCTTCCTTGGGTGACTCAGAAACAAGACTTAGAGGGGTCTCTGTTTCTTCGAAATGAGGCTCTTTCAAATGGGTGGAGTGGTCTTTTCGACCTCTATGATCCATACATTAATTCTTTTAAATCCATGCATGGCACTTATAGATGAAATTTTGAAAAGTTGTGGACGGCAGTTCAGTCCCTCCTTCTAGCACCAATTTTTTGACATGGCTAATGTGTGCTATACAAACAAGGGGAACTAACCTGATCGGAAGCCCCAATTATACCTGTTTTCATTTGGAATGGCTAGCTCTGACGGGTTTTAAGGGACCCCGTAAACTATTTGAACATGTCGAAATATTGCTTCTGGGAGGAAGACTTCAATTAAATCAACAAAATAAAATAGCTAACCTCTATGTATTAAATCCTATCTATACTACTTCTAACTACTCTAATCTAGTCTTAGCTATCCTAGTCTATCCTGCAGAAGCATAATACAGAGGTTTAAACATCATATATATGTTCAGCAGGAGCGTGATAAAGAAAATTAAACATTATTCAAGTCCAAATGAATCAATCACTGAATTCACAGCTGGACAAGACTGTATTAAAGCTAAATTGCAATCCAATCAGTCATATAGGAATCCACATTCTTTTATGGAATTAAACTTGCAACTGATGTTTAACTTAGTTACAAATCAAAGACCATTCACAAGTTAACCATGAAACTAAATCACATTCAATTTAACAAGTCTACTAATAGTGAACTATAAGTCATCAATATGCATAAATACAAATCACATTTACATTCATGCCAACAACAACATTCTGATCCAAAACATATAAAAGAACAATCAAATAAGTCTGAAACTAAAGGCTCCTTCTTCCCCCTAAACAATCCTCCTTATTCACAATAAAGCAAAACTATTCTTCTCGAAAATCAAAAAGCCATTTTTCCTCTTTGGAGGTAATACTTATGAAAACACCCTTCACTCCAGGTCTACCCTGCCTCTTCATCTTCCCATTGTATCCGATATGCAAATCAAGTGCACAAAGATAGGATCATCAGCATAGACGTTGACACTTAGAAAGCATAACAGCTAGATCGATTCATTTCTTAGGGAAGTGAATAGATGTTGGTAACAAGGGTGACTGTATGTTGCATTCCCATAATGAAAACTGGGATAGCCTTGCTTTCGGAATGTACAGGCCACGCATGGGATCCCGACTTGGAACGCTTGAGGCCGGACCTTCAAACACAATGCTTTTGTATATATGGCTTTTCGAATCCACTCTTGCGTCCTTTACTTCTCACCTGCAAGGATAGCTATCATTAGCTTCATGATTGTGAACAATATAATAGAAATATTCACACATAACATAACGTTGCCGTCATTAAATTTTATAAAACTACATGAGTAATTGCGAAAAGGATGAACACATAAAACACAGGCAACACATAATCTCTCACTCAATCCATAGGCTTGGCATGGTTTTCGAGGGATTCCTTTAATCACAATTAGGTATCGTCTCCTCCGCGGGTCACAGGACCCATGCCTTCCACTACCCCAATGTGCGATTACACTATCGGGACTCCACAGGCCCGCCTTTTGCACTAAGACCTCGTTCCTTTGTTATATCACGAACTTTGAAAAACATGGGAAAACACAGAAAATTATGCCCTGATCACCTAGGCGGGACCTCAAACTTTATATAATTTGGCATATAATCATCGTCAGGTCTAGCTCTCGCCTCTCCGCTAACTGCATGACCCTTGGGCTCCGTCGATATGCGATATGCGATGGGGCTTCCAGACCCGATATATATATATATATATATATATATATATATATATATATATCGTGGTTGATAAAACCATCGGGTCCAGCAGATGGAAGCACGCTATATGTACATGGGCTTTGGGACAAGGCCGATAGCAATGCGCGATATAGCTCCGGACCCAAAAATATATGCATTTGGGTTAATAAAACTTGTCAGGTCCAGAAACCACGAATACGTTGTGTTAACTGCGATAGGCCCCAGAAAGGATTTATGCATGCTTTGTGAAGGATTTCCACTATAAGGCATTGTAATAGGAATAATGATGGGATGGGGGTTTTGTGAGTTAAACCAACAAACAATTATAATAAGGGTAGGGGTGATGGTTTGTGCGAGCACAAATGTACCATGCATGTTTGTGAAGATTGAAAGATCCCAATGAAGGGAGAGAATAAAAGGCCAAACTATGTCATGAATCACCATGCATCAAAGGTTTATTTAATGGCTTAGCCATCAAGCCTTGAAAATTTGACTCAACAAGGAGTTAACATCCATGTGATAAAATAGATCATTCTAAAAGATGAAAATTAAACTTCTAGGGGACCCATTGAAAATTTGTTGTCAGGGCATGTTTCAATAGGGTGGTAGTTGTGGCCACAACATCTAGTAAAGTCTACATATTTAGCTAATGATGTAGCATAGGTCTTCATCAGAGATGTAGTGAGGTTTCATGGTGTTATGAAGAAGACTGTGTCAGAAAGGGATGCCAAGCTCACTTTTGTTGGAAATATTGAAGGGGGGTGAATCAATATTCCTTTGCAATTAGAACTTTTAAATATTTTCAGAGCATTAGTTAATCTTCAATTATTATTAATGTTTATCCACTAACAACAGTAAACGATAAAACACAGTAGGCACAACAATAATAGAGTTCAGGCTTCTGTGATCCATATCAAGTTAGAGAGAAATTCTTCGGTGAAAATCACATGGAATACCATTTGTGACGCGTTTCGAACCAACCAGTGTGGTTCATCATTAGGACAAGTTGAAGAAACAGATCCAGCTTAGCATGTTATATAGACCGAGCAGAGCCTCCAACGGCTCGTTTGACCAACCGTTAATATTGACTAATGGACCGGGATCAAAATAATAGTTTATTAATAAATATTTAAAAATTAAAGGTCAATTATTTTAAAAAGGAAATTAGTTGCAACAGACCGCTTCTATGAATAAATTAAGAGTTAAATGTGAATAAAAATAACTAAATGAATAAAAATAATAATAATAATAACAAATTAAATACAAAAAACACAAAATAAAAATAATAAAAATAAAATAAATAAACAAATAAATAAAAATAAAAATAAAAATAAAAATAAATAAATAAATAAAAGTAAAAATGAAATAAAATAATAATAACTAAAATAATAAATAAATAACTAAGTGAACAAAAATAACTAAATGAATAAAAATAAAAATAATAAAAATAACAATAAAATAAATAAATAAATGAATGAATAAAATAAATAAAAATAATAAAAATAAGAATAAAAATAAAAATAAATAAATAAATAAAAATAAAAAATAAAATAATAATAAATAAATAAAATAATAAAATAATAAAAAATAATACTAATAATAATAATAATAAATAAATAAATAAATAAATAAAATAAAAAATTAATAACTAAATAAAAATAAAGATAAAAGGAAAAATTAGGTGTATAGAGTAATGTATAAAGTTAATTTTACATTAAAAATATTATAAAAATTTTGTGTGTTAAATAATAAAGGTAATAAAGAAAAACAAAGGATGATAGATTAGAAATATAAGCAGAAAGGAAATTAGTTACACAGAGGCCCTTAAATAAAATAATCAATAAAAATAATAGGAAAGGCGATTAGAAACAAATAAATAAAATAATAATAACAATAATAAATAATAATAATAATAATAATAATAATAAGTGAAAATAACGAAAAAAGACACCAAAAACCAAAGAGGACGAAAAAACGCCTAGGAAGAGAGGGCTGGGACCCAACACCTACTGACTTTCCAACCATCCTCTCTATTGAGATTGCTTGGTCTCTTATTAATTTTTTATTTTATTTATTTATTATTATTATTATTATTATTATTAGTATTAGTATTATTTTTTATTATTTTATTTATTTATTATTATTTTATTTTTTATTTTTATTTATTTATTTATTTTTATTTTTATTCATTTAGTTATTTTTATTCACTTAGTTATTTATTTTTATTTATTTATTATTTTAGTTATTATTATTTTATTTCATTTTTATTTTTATTTATTTATTTATTTTTATTTTTATTTTTATTTTTATTTATTTGTTTATTTATTTTATTTTTATTATTTTTATTTTGTGTTTTTTGTATTTAATTTGTTATTATTATTTTATTTTTATTCATTTAGTTATTTTTATTCACATTTAACTCTTAATTTATTCATAGAAGCGGTCTGTTGCAACTAATTTCCTTTTTAAAATAATTGACCTTTAATTTTTAAATATTTATTAATAAACTATTATTTTGATCCCGGTCCATTAGTCAATATTAACGGTTGGTCAAACGAGCCGTTGGAGGCTCTGCTCGGTCTATATAACATGCTAAGTTGGATCTGTTTCTTCAACTTGTCCTGACGATGAACCACACTGGTTGGTTCGAAACGCGTCACAAATGGTATTCCATGTGATTTTCGCTGAAGAATTTCTCTCTAACTAGGCACAACAATTTTAGGTGGAAAACTCCCTTCGAGTCAAAAACCATTGAATTCTTTTCTAATAAATTCTTTAATATTCATCCCCAACTAAAATGAAAGTTACAACTTCCTAGAATTCTAGAAAAGAATTATTCTCTAGCTCCCACTGGAAGGACGCCCCAATGCTCTGGTTTCTTCAGTGGTCAACTAAATGGATGCCCCAACATCCTAGACCAACCTACCACCCTGAAGTGTTCATAAGCTCCAACTTGTAGGCGACTTCGTGCACCTACCTAGAACCTCTTTGCCACCCTATAATGATCAGAAGTGAGACAACAACATGGACTCCCATACTAGGGACAATGGTCCACGACACAATATGATTTACAATGATTTTCTTGTACTTGACCAAACACCCAATCACACTATGACCTACAACCCAACCATGCCATCATCCCAATAGTGACTCCTATACCTACCAACAATGCCTCTTCACTCTAGGCAGATTGACCATTTTACAATAATGACTCTTTTAAAAATTTACAATGATGACTCTTTTACAGATTTACAATGATGTCTATTTTACTGCACTAGATTTTTGAAAAGACTTGACACTTGACTCAACATTGCTTCTTAGATCACTTGTAGGTGCTAAGGTACTATTTTTTTTGCTTCAAGTAATGGTACTTTGGCATTTCATGTCCTTTTAGTATGTGTCCGTGTTGTTCTAAAGTGTCATCCTTCTTGCACATGCATTAACAAGCAAGACCAAAACAAATACAAAAAAATATACTTAGGTTGTCCTCCAAAAACAAATGTCAGAAATGATACTCAAAATTCAAATGAAAACATTAATCATGCATACCCTTCTATATCAGAATTACCCTTGACTATTGATGTGTGGTCCTTATTGCAGTGATCCTTGAATGCATACTTTTTCTTGCCTTCTAGGAGATCGATATTGAATCTATTGTATCTATGTAATTTCGGATCTCCAAGGTCTGAAAGTTTTTCTTTTGGCAGCCCTCTGAGTCCACTTTTCAACCCCACAAGTCGAATCAAGATTGGATCTTTCAATAGATTGTTATGCCCAATCTCCCATGATGACCTGATTATAGACTAGTTCAGTAGCGCGAACTTGTATGAAATTCCCAGTGTCACTATTTCGACCTTCAACCCTGAAAACGATGCCCAAAAAACTACAATCCATAGCTTTTTTTCACTATTTATGAAATTTGAATCCAATTCTCAAAGAGTAGGTTATGATGATTTTATCAAGGTCACCTGTTTGACATGGAATTTGGGAGCCTGTAAAAACCCTAACTTCCTTAGATCATATCTCTTAAAATATAGTGAACCAAGATCTAAAATTCAGTCATGAGGTTTATCAATATTTCAGCTCAAATGGATTTTAATTTCAGCTTTTGAAGCTTCATAGAAAAAAACATTATAGCGAAAATTCCATGATGACCTGTTTGATGTAGCGAAATCCTAGAATCCAAGGCTCTAAACTTTGTTCAAAACAGACCTTCAAACTTGATCATAATTTTGTGCCCTAAGTAGACCTCAATGAAACCTTAAACTCCCTTCAACAGATCCTTTGTTAGAAACTCATGAGGGCCAAAAAATTACAGAGGTCTTCTCACAAGATAGTTTGTTGAAAATTGCTTACAAGAGGAGGATATGAGGTCACTATTTATAGAAATGTCTTGAGTTAAGAGGATCCTCAACAAGTGAACATTGGAGGGATTTTAGGAGTGTAAAAATTTATTAATTATTGACTATTCAATGACCACAACCAATTATGAGTGCTATGCCACAACCCCGTGGGGTTTTAGCCCACTAACTATGGTTACTAACTTCAAACATGAATAACTACGTGGCGTGCCATAAATCAACAGAGACATCTCGATGAGTAGAATCCATCTAGAAGATACTTGACTTAGAATAGAAATATCTATTAATTCAAAATTCCCATGCAAGATTGGGGTAGCCCCTGGTGCTGCTTAGGTTGACATCAATGAAAACCACTAATCAAAAATCTCTCCCTTTGTCATTGATGGAAACACAAGTACTGCCCCTGAAATCATGACGCCTCTTCTTAATGCCTTCTCTCCCCATTTGACATCAATGGAAAAGGGTAACCCCCCCTGAAAAAATTCCATCTTGCAGACCTGTACTCATCTCCACTCCCCCTTTCTACTTAGTTAGTTAAGAGAAAGAGTTTAATGAGAACTTGGGAGAATCCCAAGCTTTTGGAAAAGATACTCAAATGCTTCACGAGGTAATGGTTTAGTAAATATGTTAGCAATTTGTTCCTTTGTGCCAAGATATTCAAGCTTGATATTATTTTTGGTGACCTTCTCCCTAACAAATGATATTTTATTGGAATGTGTTTTGTTTTGGATTGCAACACAAGGTTCTTGGAGATATTGATGGCATTAGGCTCATCAAACATGACGTGAAGATCTTGCAAAGTTTTCTTCATCCAAATAACTTGATTACAACAAGTTGTTGTCGTGATATATTCTGCTTCTGTTCTGGATAATAAGATTGAAGACTACTTCTTACTTAACCATGAAACAAGGCAACCACCTAGATAAAATACTACTCCACTAGTACTCTTTGATCATCGACACTTATTTCCCAATCTGCATCTGTATAAGCTTTGATAACTATATCGTTTCCTTTAGGGTACCATAAACCGTATTCCATTGTGCCCTTAATATATCGAAGAATTCTTTTGACAGAAATAATATGAGATTCTTTTAGTGCTGCTTGGAATCTTGCTACTTGTCAAACTACTTGCATTACATCTGGCCAAGAGGCTATCACATATAGAAGATAACCAATCATAGATATATACAACCTCTGGTCCACATCCTTTGAAGAATCTTCTAATCTTAACTTGCACCCTATTACCATTGGGGTAAGTACAGGCGTGCAATCTTCCATCTTGAATTTCTTAAGCATTTCCTTGATGTACTTGGTTTGATATATAAATATTCCTTTATCCAGCTGAGATATCTGAAGCCCTAGAAAGTATGTCAGCTCACCAAGTAGTGACATTTGAAACTCACTTTGCATCTTTGTAGATATGTCATCATTGCTTCCAAAGATTATATCATCCACATATACCTCGATAATCGTTAGGTTATCTTGATCCACTTTCACAAAGAGATTGTTGTCAGTGCTTCTTTTCTTGAATCCTTGATGGTGTAGATATCCATCAAGATGAGAATACCAAGCCTTAGGAGCTTGCTTGAGACCATATAGTGCCTTATTTAATCTGCAAACATAGCCTTCCTTTTTAAAGAGTAGAAAACATTCAGGTTTTTCAATGTAAACTTCTTATTTCAATTCACCGTTTAGAAAGGCTGACTTAACATCCATTTGGTACAACTTGATTTTTCTCGAGGATGCATAAGCAAGAAACATCCTAATAGCTTCCATTCTAGCAATGAGAGCAAATGTTTCTTCAAAATCAATTCCTTCAACTTGTGCATATCTTTTGCGGACTATTCTTTCCTTATTCCTAGTAACTTGTTCGTCGTCATTCATTTTGTTTTTGAAGACCCATTTAGTTCCAATAACATTTTTATCCTTTGTTAGTGGAACCAATTCCCAAGTGTTGTTCTTCTCAATTTGATCTAGTTCTTCATTAATAGCTAGTACCTAGTGTTCGTCTTGACTAGCTTCCTCAAAATTGTGAGGCTCAAAAGTTGTTAAAAGAGCAAGGTGAGATTGTGGTGATGAATGAAGCTATCGACTTCTTTTGGTTCCAATTCCTTCATTTATGTTTCTGATGATTTGATTTGATGGATGATTCTTTTGACACCATTATTTTAAAACTCGTGGAGAAGTTTCTTGTACATCCTATTGATCATTTATTATTTCCTCTTGGTTGATTTTTGTTTCCTTATTTGATTGGTCTTGTTCAAGAGATTCTTCCTCATCCTTCACACATTATTTCTCAAATCCCTCATATTTTCTTGAAGAGAAAATCTCATCGTTATCCTTTGGACCACAATATTCATAAAAAATAACATTTATGCTTTCCACTATTTCTTTTCACCTCAGATGTAGCATCTATAAGCCTTCCTTTTGTGTGAATAACCAACGAAAATACCTTCATCAACACAGGAATTGAACTTGCCCAATTTTTGATCTTCTCTTTTGATGTAGCATTTTCTTCCAAATATTTTGAAGTATTTGATGTTAGTTAATATTCCTTTCCATAGTTCGTATGGAGTCATGTTACAATTGTTCCTGAGCAGACCTTTTTTATAATGAATACAGTTATATCGATTGCTTGAACCCATAATTTAGCATCTAATTTTGAGTCATTTAACATTGTCCTGGCCATTTCCTGTACGTTTCTATTTTCTCTTTCAGCAACTCCATTTTGATGTGGTGTTCTAGCTATTGAGAATTGCCTTTTTATTCCATTTTCGTCACAGTACTACTTAAATACCTTGGAAGTGACTTCTCCACCATTATCTTATCTCAGACACTTGATCTTCAAATCGGTTTCATTTTTGACCAATTCCTTGCAGATTTTAAAATACTCGAATGCCTCTGACTTTTTCTTTAAGAAACTGATGACTGTCATTCTAGTGTAATCATATATCATTAGAATAAAGTATACTTCTCCATATAAACCTTTTATTCTCATAGGACCACATAGATCAATATGTACTAATTCCAATGGACGTGATGCAAAGTGTTCTTTTGTCTTGAACTCAACTTTTTTTTTTGTTCATCGTGCTTACAAACTTCACATATCGTATTGGTAGGTTTTGAAATTTTCGGCATATCTCTTATAATTGCTTCCTTTTTACTAATCCTGACCAAATTGTCAAAATTTATATGTCCCATTCGTTTGTGCCATAACCAACTTTCATCTTCTTTCACCAAAAATCACCCTTTAGGTGCCTCATCCAAAATATATATGTCATTTGGAGCTTTTCTTGTTGTAGCCACAAATTCACCAAACTTGCCTTTCCTGATTTCACATTTCTTAGAGTTGAATAGCATCGTGTGTCCTTGATTGCACATATGTCCAACAACACATCATTCGCTAATGCATCCTTGCTTCCAAGTGTCACCACACCTGCTCCTATGACATAAGACCCATCATTTCCAAAATACATTGTTCCATCCTTCTTTTCCTTCAAGGATATGAAATCATTTTTATCTCTAGTCACATGTGTTGAGCAACCACTGTCAACATACCAAATTCTTTTGTTGCTTTTAGCCTTGAGAGCGATAACACATTTTTCAGTCTTCTTTTACCATACTTGTTCATTCTGATTTTGCGAGAATTCCTTTGAAGAGCTTACAAGTCTGCAATCTTTAGCCAAGTGTCCGAAATTGTTACATTTATAACATTCGACATCATCTCTCAAATGATCAAATCTATTGATATTCTACTGAGTTCTATAATATCCATTTCTAACACATCTCTTGGAACTATATTCATTCCAAACACACATGTGACATTCTACATCTCTATGTCCAAACCTTCCACATGAATAACAATGACCATAAAAGATAGGTTGATACTTGGGAGGAAATCTTCTTTGAGGAATTGTCTTCTATTTTTCTTCCTTCAAGTCTTGATCTCTTGATTTAGCTAGGAGGTCTACCTACTTGGTAGATTTTGCATATCCATCTTCTTTTGTTGTCATAGAAGGACTTGACTCCTTTTTGGAATTTTCTTTGTAACCAAGACCAGTCTTGTCACTACATGGTTGTTGATTGTTGATGAGTTCTTCCAATGCCTTTGAACTGTTGGCATAGTTTTGAAGAGCTTTTCCATTTTTTACTTCCTTTCATAGAGAGAGTATTTTAGCTTCCAATGTTTCCCTTTCCTTGTTGCTTTCCTTTAATTATTTCCTGAGTGATTCTTCAATTTGTTTGTATTCTTCAACCTTTATTTTAAGATGTAGGACTTGTTCCCTTTCTGTCTTTAATTTGTCTTCAAGAGTGTTGACATGCTTCTTCTCAGCCTTGGTCTCTTTGATAACGCTAACCACTTCGTTTTGAAGTTCAACCTCATTCATCTCTTCTTCTCCTCCTTCATCAGATGTCTCTTACTTATTGTGCTCAACCATAAACAATACTCTTTCGTTGATTTCTTCTTCGTTATCACTGTCTTCATTAGATGAGGAGATATCTTCTTTGGAGAAGAAAATCTTCTTAGGCCATTTCCTCTTTCCTTACTTGTTGAACTTCCTAGAACCTTTCTTTCCCTTCGTAATAGCCTCATTTTTGTGTGGACACTTGGCTGCAAAATGCCCAACCTCACCACAATAAAAACATATTAATGGAAGTTTACCTTTGAATTTTTCCATACCTTTTCTCATTTTCTGCGTGAAGTAGGAAAATTCTTTATCTGAAAATTATTCTTCATATTATTCCTTTTTTTCATGCTTACAACTACAGGCTTTTGCTTTCAGAGTCTACTTGTCCTTACTAGTCTTCTTGGATGCAACAAATGTTGTTTCTAAGTGAGATATGCCATCCTCTTCTTCAATCCTCATTTCATATTTCGTAAGAATTCCATGCAATTAATCTATGCTGAGATTGGCCAGATTCGATCTATCTTCCAAGAAAGATACCTTTGGGTTGAATCTTGTTGCCAAGGTTCTGAGGATATTTCGGACAACAATTTTTGTTAATTCGTGAAAATTTTCAAAAAAAGTCACATAGAGAGTATTTGGTTGATGTGTTTCGAACCAGCCACTATAGTTCATCTTCAGGACAAGATGAAGAGATAGATCTCAGAGGAAGGTTAAATAAGAAGATAGGTCAACCTAATGGTTAGATGAAAACAACTATATTTGACTAGGGAGGGAAAATTCTATAAATAATATTATAAACCAACTAAACGACTATATATGACTAGGGAAGGGGATTACTTTAAATTGTTTAAATACTTAATAAATAATAATTTAATATATTAATTAACTTATTCATTCCTTATTTATTAATTAATATTATTATTTATTTGATTATCCGATTAGGAAAAAATGAGTAAATAAAATAAAATAAAAATATATAAATAAATAAATAAATAATAAAAGGGATAAATAAATAAAAATACACTAAAAATTGATAAAAATATATAAAAATAAAAGTGAGGGTGTTCTTTAAAAAAAACGAAGCTAATAGTAATAATAATAATAGTAATAAATGAAATTGATCACAAATACATAATATTACTAAAAACAGTAAAAATAAATATAAAGAGAGGATATCCCTCTATAAAAGAGGGGAAAATAGCATGAAACAAACAAAGAAAGGGATAAAAATCTCAGATAAAGAGGAGAAAGACTAAGAAGAGAGGGCAGGAATCCAACAGCTACTAATTTTCCAGCCATCATCCCTATTAATGTTATTAGAAGGCTGCTCAATTCAATGCCTTCCCTAAACTTGCATTGATGAAAATGAGAAATTTTTGCGACGACCTTAGCCTCCTCAATTCATATGTGATGTTTTGTCTTCACTGCACGTTCCGCTAAAGAAGAGGATATGGTCCTTCCATGTTTGATATCAGCAGCATGTTCCTTAATTCTTTGGTTAATAGACCGGCCCGTTTCACCGATGTATGAGGTCCCACATGAACATGGGATGACATAACCACCTTTCAAATCCATAGGGTTCACCTGGTCTTTAACCGACTTTAGGGAGCTTCTAATGGTGGTGAGGGGTCTAAAGGTTAAGGGAACATTATGTTTTTTAAGGATTCTCGCAATCTTGTCTATCATCCCTTGGATGAAGGGGAGGTGAACTCCTGAACGTCTATCAATTGTGTCAGCCTTAACCTTAGGATCCTTACCAACTTTGAGGAAAGCTTTAACACCCTACTACCTACTATAACCATTCTGGACAAAAACTTTAAGGAGATGGGAATTTTCCTTAGAAATTTGGTCTTCATATGAAATCCTTAAAGCATGGGTGGCTAATGTGCTGAGAACACCTATCTTCTAAGCAGGAAAATAATGGGAACTTGCATGAAGATACTACTCAATATGAGTGTTTTTGTGTCGACAAGTTCTCCCAAACCTTCCAATGTATTTGTTGTTTCATCAACACGCTAAAAATATGCAACAATATCTTAATCTTCCTTCATTCTGAGTTGCTCAAAGTTTGCCCTAAAAATTTGAAGCTTTGCTTCTTTCATATGTGAGTCAGCTGCATATATATTCTCAAGCTTGCCCCATACTTCTTTAGCAGTTTTACAAATCAATACCTTAAGATAGACAGATTCGATAAGACCATTGATAATAATATCTTTAGCCTTTGCATCATATACCATATTTTCCTTACCTTGTTCATCTGAGGTTGATGTGAAGCCTTTTTCAACGATTTCCCATATTTCGTATCCTTGTGCCAGAAAATGAACCTACATTCTTCCACTCCAAAGTGCATAGTTATTTCCATTGAAAACAAGAACTGTATTCTTGGTATATTCCATTGTCTCCTTCCAGTTGTTAGACTTCTATTGAAGGAACAAAGCTCTGATACCAATTGTTGGAAATGCTGATGGGGTGATGAATCAATATTCCTCAGTAATTAGCAATTTTAAATGCTTTCATAGCATTAGTTATTCTTCAATTATTATTAATGTTTATCTAGTAACAATAGTAAACAATAAAACACAATAAGCACAACAATTTTTGGTGGAAAACCCCCTTCGGGTAAAAAACCAACAAACGCTTTTCTAATAAATTATTTAATCTTCAGCCCCAACTGAAATGAAAGTTACAACTTCCTATAATTCTAGAAAAGTATTCTTTTCCAGCTCCCACTAGAAGGACGCCCCAACACTATGGTTTCTTCAGTATTCAACTGAATGGATGCCCCAACATCCTAGACCAACCTACCACCCTAAAGTGTTCACAGGCTCCAACCTATAGGCGACTTCATTCCCCTTCCTAGCACCTCCATACCACCCAATAATGATCATAAGTGAGACAAGAGTGTGGAATCTCATACTAAGGACAATGATCCACGATACAATATGATTTACAAGGATTTTCTTGTACTTGACCGAACACCCAATCACACTATGACCCACAACCCAATCATGACATCATCCCAATAGTGACTCCTATACCTCCCAACAATGCCTCTTTGACTCTAGGAAGTCTGACTCTTTTACAATAATGCTTCTTTCAATGATGACTCTTTTACAAATTTACAATGATGACCCTTTTACAAATTTACAATAATGACTCTTTTACAACACTAGATTTTTGACAAGACCTTACACTTAACTCGACATTACTTCTTGGATCACTTGCAGTTGTTGAGTTACTTTTGTTCTTGCTTCAAGTAATGGTTTTTTGGCAATGCCTGTCCTTCTAGTATGTGTCCGAGTTGTTCTAAAGTGTCATCCTTCCTGCATATGCATTGACAATCAAGACCCAAACAAATACAAAATAATATACTTACATTGTCCTGCAAAAACATATCTCAAAGATGATACTCGAAATCCAAATGCAAACACTAATCATACATACCTATTTGTAGCAGACTTACCCTTGATTTTTGATGTGTGGTCCTTACTACAGTGATCCTTAAATGCATACTTTTTCTTGCCTTCTAGGAGATTGATATTGAATCTAGTTTATCTATGTAATTTCGGATCTCCAAGGTCTGAAATTTCGCCTTTTGGTATCCCTTTGAGACCTATTTCCAACCCGATAGGTATGATCAATATTGGATTTTTCAAGAAAGAGCTATGCCTAATCTCCCACGATGACCTGATTATAGACTTATTCCGGATAGTGAACTTGTACGAAGTACCACATGTCACGGTTTCGACCTTCAGCCCTGAAAACGATACCCATCAAACTATATTCCTTCCCATTTCTATCAATATTTACAAAATTTGAATCCAATGCTTAGTGAGAAATATATGATGATTTTTCCAAGGTCACATGTTTGACATGGAATTCGGGGTCCTGCAAAACCCCTTACTTCCTTAGATCATATATCTAAAACTCTAGAGAAACAAGATCTGAAATTCGGTCACGAGGTTCATAGAGAGTTCAGATCAAATGGGTTTTAATTTCATATTTTGACCCTTCATAGAAAAATGGTTATAGAGAAAATTCAACGATGACTTGTTCGAAGCAGAGAAATCCTAGAATCCAACACTCTAAACTTGCTTCAAAATAGACCTTCAAACTTGATCATAATTTTGTGCCCTAACTAGATCTCAATGAAACCTTAAACTCCCTACAATAGATCCTGCATTAGAAGCTCATGAGGGCCAAAAAATTACAGAGGTCTTCTCACAAGATAGTTCGTTGAAAAGTGCTTACAAGAGGAGGATACGAGGGTCATTATTTATGGAAATGTCTTGAGTTGAGAGGGTTCTCAACAAGTGAATGTGTTATATACCTAGGGGGGGTAATATGGGGTACAAAGGGAGGTACCCAAGGGAATAATGTAATAATGGGATGGGCCATAGTAATAAATAAGGTGGTTAACATGTATCATGTAAGGGACCACAAATAGTTAGTAATAATGTAATGGGCCCATGGTATTAGTTTGATGGTATGAGGGAACCATGGTAATGACCCATGGTATTGTATGTATGAGGCCTATTTAGAGGCTAGAGAGTCCACATGGAGAGATGTTAAGGAATATTGTATGAACAGGCATATGGCTTGTGGAGTGTTCTCCTTCCTTAACGAGTGAATGTATGGTGTTGCCCTACCTCAAGGGTTTGATCAATAATGAATCATTTCTATCTATATTTAAATCTTGTTATTTCTGGGTATATTTCCATTATCTTATATTTTTGGATCAGATCTATAACAAGTGTATTAGAGCTATAACAAGTGGTATCAGAGCTATAAAAAGATTCTCTAATTTTGTCCAAGAAAGTTCTCTGATACCACTTGTTATAGCTCTGATACCACTTGTTATAGATCTAACCCAAAAATATATGATAATAGAAATAAACCCAATAAATAACAAGATTGAAATAGATAGAAATGATTCACTTTATTGATCAAACCCTTAAGGTAGGGCAACACCATACATTCACTCCTTAAGGAAGGAGAACACTCCACAAGCCATATGCTTGTTCATACAATAATCCTTGACACCTCTCCATGTGGAGTCTCTAGCCTCTATATGGGCCTCATACATACAATACCATAGGTCATTACCATGGTTCCCTCATACCATCGAACTAATACCATGGGCCCATTACATTATTACTAACTACTTGTGGTCCCTTACATGATACGGTTTAACCACCTTATTTATTACTATGGCCCATCCCATTATTACATTATTCCCTTGGGTACCTCCCTTTGTACCCCATATTATCCCCCCTAGGTATATAACATTCCACCCCCCTTAGCATGTTTCATCCCCGAAACATGAGAAGAACACAAATAATAAGATCTACTCAAAGGAGTAGTCCACTGGAACCATGCACGTGCATCTAGCCATCCAAGAGAAAGGTGAACCCTCGATCTCACTGGTGCCTCATTCGATTGAGATGGAAGTTGACCGTGGTAGCTCTTCTGTGTTGATGTGTAGTAGGTGGATCTTCGCTCCTCTCTATCTGTCATGCAAGGGTTGTTGTCCTTGTGGCTAATTGGTTGCCATCTTGTTGGTTGTTGTCTTGCGGGGTGATGTGGGTGATGATATGTTGAAGTTTTAACCCACAGTTTCTTTTTATTTAATTCACCCCTTACTCGAGCCTGACTATTATCTGGTGCATGTTGTGGTGCCTATTGTGGTGTCTTATCTTCCAATATTACTTCAACCACTGAGCCCTCATCTGATATATCAACACCTGTATCATTTTCTACTTCAGCCTCTGTTTGTGTTTGATTGTCGATCATCAATGGCTCATCATCTGATATGTCAGTCCCTGGAACATCTTCTGCTTCAGCCTCCGTGGACTCTACCTGTTTATTGATGGAAATATCCTGTAATGTAATTTTCTTCTTTTTATACCAGAGCTTCAGGAATTTCTTCTGCACATTAATATTGATAGTACCCACTAATTCCATCCAAGGGTATCCCAAAACAACATCCATGTTATCCATATCTGAAGTATAAAAATCACCATGCAACACATACTTATCCATAGACAGCTTCAAATCCTTATAAACTTGAACATCCTCATCATCAACCTGTGTGTTTTCAATGTTTTTGGCTGGAACTTGCAATTTTTTTGCCAAATTAACATTGATAAAACCATGCTTGCAATTAGGATTTATAGACACAATGATCTTCTCCTTCTAAATAAATCCACGAACCTGCAATAAGGAGATACTAGCAGAAAATAACCCTTTACGTTTCTTGGTTTCCTTCTTTTCTGCAAAAATAAAATCTTTGCTAGTTTGTGTTTCAGTCTGTGTGAGCTTAGTAAGAGGACCCACAAAATTAGATTTATGGTCAAAGTGGTCACAAATAGATTTTGCGAACTCCTTAGATGGCATTTTTGATGACATTGCCACCATTGCCATCTTTTGTGGTCCAAGTACATTTTTCCCACGCTCAGCTGAGTCGCATCATCATAAATGTAATTCATTTTGAAATATTTCTCCATTTGTTCTAGCCATTTGGCTGGATGAGAGCCATCAAATTTATACAAGTCCCTCAAATTCTAATTTAGGCCTGCCATCACAAAAAAATTGTCGAAAATTTGAAATGGCCACAATTCAGTCAATATTGCTCAGAATCCCTATTATGACCTGTTTTCGGAAATGGAACAACCATTCTACATCTTCCCATGTAGTAGAAATCCCAATTTAGGCACTGGAATTGCTGATCCACGCTACAACTGTCCCAACGTCACAAAAAATTGCTGAAAAATAGTTGATTTTAAATCAACGATATCTCCCTCATCCGGGCTTCGATTCAACTAAATTTTTTTTTGAAATTGGGTATTTTTTCACAAATATTCCAGATCTGCAATTACATTTTGCAGATCTTGCACCAAGATGTCCAGATATGCGCCGCCAACTCGCTGCCCTAAAAAATATATGCAACACCACTGATTTTTAGATCAGCGATATCTCCTTCATCCGGACTCTGATTCGACCGATTTTTATTTTTTTTGAAATCGGGTATTTTTTCACAAAGAATCCAGATATACAAGTAGATTTTATAGATTTTGCCCAAAAATGTACAGATCTGATCTGCAAACTCGCTTCCCTAGAAAGTTCCTGCAAAAAATAAAAAATAAAAATCTCTACTTTTTCCCAAGAAAGTGCTCTTATACCACTTGTTATAGATCTAACCCAAAAATATATGATAATAGAAATAAACCCAATAAATAACAAGATATGAATATAGATAGAAATGATTCACTTTATTGATCAAACCCTTAAGGTAGGGCAACACCATACATTCACTCCTTAAGGAAGGAGAACACTCCACAAGCCATATGTCTATTCATACAATATTCTTTGACATATCTCCATGTGGAATCTCTAGCCTCTATATAGGCCTCATACATACAATACCATGGTTCATTACCATGGTTCCCTCATACCATCGAACTAATACCATGGGCCCATTACATTATTACTAACTACTTGTGGTCCCTTACATGATACGAGTTAACGACCTTATTTATTACTATGGCCCATCCCATTATTACATTATTCCCTTGGGTAACTCTCTTTGTACCCCATATTATCCCCCCTAGGTATATAACAGAATGTTGGAGGGATTTTAGGAGAATAGAAAATTATTAATTATTAACTATTCAATGACCACAGCGAATGATGAGTTCCATGCCACAACCCCATGGGGTTTTAGCCCACTAACTGGGGTTACTAACTTCAAACATGAATAACTCTCAAACCATGAAGAACTACATGGCGTGCCATATATCAACAAAAACATCTCGACAAGTGGAATCCATCTAGAAGAATCTTGACTTAGAATAGAAAGAGTTCTTAAGTCAAAATTCCCATGAAATATCGGGGTAGCCCCTGGTGCTGCTTGGGTTGACATCAATGACAACCACTAATCAACAACTTCTAGATTCTTGAAATAGTTATTTGCTAGTTTGAATACAACTTTGTCCTTCAACAAAACTTATAATCTATAGACATATGGATAGACTAAGATGGTAAACATGATATTGGAGGATTTGTTCAGGACGTATGTGATGCATCAGCAACAAATGTGGGATGAGTTGTTGAGTTTGTTTACAACAATGCGTACTAGGAATATTTGAGGATGATTTCATTTAAGGAATTGTATGGGCGAATTTGTAATACTCCCATCAGTTGGAGTAATCTAGTGAACTGGGTGTTGATTGGACCGGACATGTTGGTAGAGATGGAAAAAGAAATGCAGGTAATCAAATAGAATCTAAAAGAAACACATGATAGACAGAAGAGTTATGTAGATCAGAACAGGATGTTTAAGGAAATTCAATTTTGGGAACAGGTGTTGTTGGGCTTCAGTTTTGATCTCATTTTGCTTTGATAAACTTATCTAGTTATCCATTTATCCTTCATTTTCACTTCATCCATCTCATTTTAATGAATATTTGATGTCTAATCAGGTATTTAGCTTTAATTTATCAATTTCTAAAGTTTTTATTAAAGTTTGATTTTTAGTGCAATTTTGGCAATTTCAGAAATTCCCGTAATCACTTCATGTTGGATATGGATGCAGGCCACTTCAGCACGAATGGGATGCATGAATAGGAAGCTTGGGAACTAGGACCAAGCCACCTATGCTTGGTTTCAAAAGAACGAGTTTTCTTATGCCTTTTTGGAGCTAGTCAATCATGACTAGTCATCCAGAAATCCCATCTAAATAGGGCTGTTTTGGGATTCCATGATATTAGTCATATTTCTTGGGATGATGGAGTTGGATTCGACTTGGATAGGTGGCCTAAAGTAGATATGATTGTTAGAGTGATTTTAGATCAGTTGGTTTCATGAACTCATTATTTAAGAGCCACACTTTGATGGCTCAACACACTTGACATCTGATACTATTATGCTGTAATATTTTTGGTGTGAAGACTTGAGTTGGAGACTTATGTTACTTTCATTTTGCTGATCAATATATGGATGTTTTGCTGATCTAAAGCTTCTGATATCTTCATCATAAGTGTGCAAGGCAAGGGTGGAGGGCCCCCACTCCAAGCTAAGTACACTTCCAAGTTAGACTAGTTTTATTTCATTGCAAATCTGGTTGATGATAGCTTTAGTTTTTCAAAGTCTTATTTCAGATTGTATCATGGTTATGAATAGTGATTGATTTCATTTGTTAATGGTTTATTCATCATCTAATTGAGTTGGGAAACAAATGTTCAAGTTGGGCATTCTCTCTATGAAATGGTGAATTAGAATTAGTCTCTTTCATTTACATGCAAGTGGTTTGTTTTCATTTAGATTTATATCTTGAGATGAATGAGTTACTATGGAAAGCTTTGAGTGTCTCTTAAGTTAAGAGCCTTTTTCATGTATGATTTATGCATCTTGAGTCTTTGATTGTAATCTCTAATTCATTGAAGTCATACTTGAGGAGGAAGTAGATTTCTTGAGTCAAGAACTCTTCCAATGTTACCTCTTTTAAGCTGATTGAATCAAGAGTTTTTAAGATATAGTTCTTCTTAGTTTGTAATCATTTATCTTTCAAGCATTGATTATATTAGATCTTCACAAATAGTGGTTTGCCTCCAAGAATAAAACAACCCGGATTGATATTAAATACTTGTGTTAATTTAAGAACATAAATTAGCTCAACATTTTGGCGCCGTTGCCGGGGAGGCAAATATCGGCATAGTCAATAGAGAGATAAAATCCAAAATAAACAAAAACATTAGTTACATTTCATTTCTTTAATTATGTTTCTTTAGGCCTAGAAATAGAGATCCTAGAATTAAGTTTCCAGAACAAAACCCCCCCAACAAAAACATAAAATCAAAAAAAAAAAAAAAAAAAAAAACTACAAAATCCATTTTCAACAACAAGATCTAAAAGATGATGTTAAAGAATAGGTTACAACACTACTCCATTCTTCAACATTCTTTCTCATCAAGTCCTTATGATCAAATAAATTTTCATGTCCAAAATTTCATTGAAGTATATTTTTCAAATTTGGATATGAGTTTACTTATGATCTTGTTACGAAAATGGATGCACTGGAAATTCTCTTATACTTGAGAGAATGAATTAGTTTTCTAAAATAGAATAGGATAGAATAGAATAAATAAACAAGTAGAATGAATTCACAATAAAACTTCCATAATAAATTTGTTTCAAACAATTTCTTCAAATCATTGATCAATATTCATTTGAAAGGACTACATGGTAAAATGCAGTAAGACCAAGCCTATTTTGGGTAACCATATAGGATCATTTTGAAATCATGGTTTATTTTACATATATCTTGAAATCTAGTTTTGAAATCCATTTTGAAGTTCTCAATTCATATCACAAATCAAAATGTGATCAAAATCAAAACTAGGTCTCACGTGAAATGTTGAAAACAGAGTTAGTACAGCCTATATTTGAAGTGTCTAATGGAAACATTTTTATCTGAAATTCATAGGGAAGATAGCCCTTGGAATCTAGTTTCCAAATCAATTTGAATCACTTCAATCAGGTATCATATGAAAAAGTTATTCTTGAAATACTAACTGCTTGTCGAAAAATCTGCATGGTGACAATTCTAGGTCTTGACTGTTCATTGGAGTATTTTGACATACCAAATCATCTTCTTTTCAAAACCTGTTTACATGGGAGATATATCTTCAAGTCTAGTTTAAGACACAATTTGAATCATCCCATTTGGAGGTGAAATGAAAAAGTTATGCCACATTTAGTGACTGTATGTCTTCAAACCAGCATAATAAAACTCTGCCTCCTAGGCCTGTTCATCACCAATTTTGTGATATCAAGCCTAAGAATTTTTAAAACCTGTTTCTACTGGAAATACAAAAATGAATTTAAATTAATATCCAAGTGGAATCACATTGATCTGATCTTTATCGAAGAAGTTACGCTTCAAATAGTGACTGTTGGTCTAGTTAAAAATTAACAAGCAGCTCTATCAAACATGGCACTCCTTATAATTTTTACCATATCATTTTATATCATTTTGAAAACCTGTTTATACAGGAGGTAGCCATATGAATTCACTTCAACTTGGCTTTGGAATCACTCTAATAGGATATCAAACGAATATTTTGGAAACAAAATACCACTAGGAGGTCTAGGCTGGCCACCATTCCTCAAAGGGGTAAATACATGCATTATGTTTGTCTAGCATATTTGGACTTGTTTTATAAGCAATGCTTGTAATGATTTACATGTTTATTGGAAGAAGAGAGACTGTACACCTCTCTTCCTCCATCATCTAATGTTGAATTGCAGGCAAGTGCTATGTTTTGCAGGTCATAGGAAGAATGAAGGAGTGAACTCCATGGATGAAGTAATTTTCAAAGTCAAATTCATATTCCAGAATATGAATACAAATGTTCAAGTCAAAGCAAAGTGAAAATTCACCTGATGTTGAGTTCATTCAATGAAACTCAAACTCTTGAAGCTTGCTCTTCAATATTGACCAACAACATCAACAAACCCTACAAAATGATCGAGATCAAAGCAAAAAGACATGAAGACAATCATTAGAAGAAGCAGTCAAGTTTAGTACCATGTCAAGTCACATCAATCTCCAAGAAGCCTTTCATATTGAATTCATATTGTTCATGATTTGTTCATCATCCATATTGTATGTTAAGCTCCATGACCAAGCATGTTGAAGTCCAACCTGACTACTACATTATGACTTCAATATAACCTATTTCCATAAGCTTTTCATACTTCCCAACTCCATTACACCCCACCTCATGTGTTGTAAATGGTCATAGGCTGAAAGTTTATCATCAGCCTATTAGTAAAGAGACATTCATGAAACAACTGGTAGAAGAATCAGGACTGGAAATTATGGCTCTGCCATCTTCCAGTTCGGGGGTAAAAAAAAAAAAAAAAAAAAAAAAAAAAAAAAAAACATAAAAAAAGGGAGAAAAACATATATGAAAAAAAAAAACAAAACAAAAAAAAAATAATTGGTTTGCTGGTGAAAACCAGGCAACTGGCACCATGCAAACTTGAATTCATAGGGGAAAACCAGGGAAACCTGGACTCTATGAATTCACTATTCTTGTTTTACTATTCTCACATCATTTCAATGCAGGACCTTTCCACAATTGACTTGAGGACAAGTCAAACATTCATCAAGGGAGAGTCTTGTAGCAAGCTTTTAGCTGTCACAGCTAAGGTATTATGTTGATCACTTTGGACCTGAAGCAAATTTGTTGCAGCAGAACCTGAAGGGACCTGAGTTGAAACATTATTCAGTGGGACCTGAAGCAAACTTAGTTGCAGCAGATCAAATTATTCCAGAAGCATTTGCAGAGGGACCTGAGATAAAATAATATTGCAGTGGGACCTGAAGCAAACTTGTTGCAGCAGAACTAGAACAGAACCGACACAATATACCAGAAGCATTGCAGAGGGACCTGAAATGAAAACATTATTCAAAGGGACCTGAACAATTCAAGAAGCAGAGCATAGTGAACAAGGAGCAGTAATAAAAGTCTACTATCCACAACATTTTGGATTCCATTCCACCTGTACAAACAGCATTCAACATTCCGCCTGTACAAACAACAGCAAGGGAGTATATTCATAGCCATTTTGTGCTTGAAATTCAAATTTTTTTTAGAAACTTCTAGTTTTGATCTAATTGAAGTTAGTATCTGCAAATATTCATTGATATTCATATTCTATCTATATTCATTTTCATTCCATATTCATATTCCATCTATATTCCCTATTCAAATACCATTTACATTCCCTTTTTCATTCCATTCCATATACATAAACTTCCCTAGGTATTTTCCTTAAATGCAAAAGAGATCAAGCTAAACCAACTCTTTATACCTGCACATGAACCCAAAAACATTAGAATGATTATAATTTTAAACATGACCCCAATGGTCATTTTTAAAATTATAAAAGCTATGTTATAAAAAGAATGTGCTAAAGTTATTTCAAATGAACATAACCTAATAATGTTACAAAGGGAATATATGTTACAAAAGGGAATGTAACATACGCATATATCATTAACATATATGTTAAAAAAAGGGAATATAAAATGCGCATATCAAAAAGGAACTAATGGTATAAGGTATATATGTTATAAAGGGAATATCACATATATATATATATCAAATGCGCATACGCTACACGGTGTAAGGTATATGTACAAATCAAATGTGCATATAACATTATAAATCAAATGCGCATATAACATGAGGTATAAGGTATATATATACAAATGAAATGCGCATATCAAAATTCATATAACATTACAAAGGGCCGAGGGTTATCATAGCAAAGAATATGCGTTGCAAAGGAATGATATAAGGTGAAGGCCGTATGCATTAGAGAATGATAGCGGAGAAACATGGTATTTAAACAAACATCATGGCATATAAATTTCCAATGCAAACCTATGATATTCAAAGTGCAAATTTGGGCGCATATTATATGGAATACAAGGGATGTATTTGGCACATTATTGCAATCAGCCATATGATAATAATCAAACAGCAGTGCTGCGGCCAAGTAATGAGATTATATGCAAATGTCATTGCAATGAAGACGCACGATGGTGGCCATAATCAACGACGCAGCAATAAACAAAACGATAACCCATAACAACACTAATGAATGCAACGCAGGGTACAGTAGTGAAACGGTCATAAATCAATCTTCCATGCGCTGTTCAAATCACAAATCCTCATTGCCATAGCTCAGAAAATCGTGTTTGAAGCCGCAGCATAGCCAAAGGAAAAAAAGTGTATTGAGGCGATTTTAAAGAAGAAATCCGAGTCAAATGAGCAGAGGAAGCCGAGTTTTGGAATCACACCAGTTCGACTGACCGAGGAAGGAGGGATTTGAGTGTTTGTTTGCATCCCACGCGGCCAGTGACAGCCAGGTAACTCTAAATCCGGGATAACCCCAAGTCTACTGCGTGTATGGATGGATTGACCAGTTTGTAATGCATAGATTATGGTGTGAATTTATGGTAAAAATCACCGGCATTTAAAAAGGTTAATATGCATGCATAACACGGTGGAAGTCGAGTGATTCGATGCATATAGTGCGGAGGTTGTTGAACGCCGAGTGCAATAAAGAGTGCCATACCCGTTGCTAGTTGAAACCGCCATTTGCACTCGTTGCATTTACACTTGTCGACCTGCGCGCTAGGTTTTAGCCGTCGGCATAAATGCAATTGTTTGGTATGCATAGATCATAGTGGCAGTCACAGAAAACGCCGAGGTCATGGTTGTCATATATGCATGGTTGCTCAGAAAAAGTGTTGTGAATGCATTGTATTAGACTGGAAGAACTGTTGTTTATATGTGTGAGTTATAAACAGAGTGCGCATTGGTATATGCCGTGAGGACTGTCAAAAAGAACAGAGGAATGCTGTAGGGTGGATGTAAACGAGTCAAACGCATTCATGCTTCATTGTGCGCCTATATATACATATATTTGTGCCATTGAAATGCCAGGATTGTCTGCAAACGTGTTGTATTGATTGCAAATCCTAGTTAAAAGCCGACTTTGCATTGTTTGTCACTTGAGACCGAGGATTTATGGACTCTGTGTTTTATTTGTTTGAGAATTTGTGTGGTATAAACAGTGAGGAAAAGAGGTGAGCGATTGTGATGAGACCTCTAGGTTATAACCCTGCATTTACACAGTAAATTTGTTTGAAAAACAATGAGAATTTGTTGAGGCCGCAAGCATTTTATTTACACAGTCAAAGTATATGAAAAAAACGATGAAAATTTATTTAAGGCCGCAAGCATTTTTGTTTACACAGTGATCTTGTTTGACAAAAACGATGGAAATTCACAAGGCCGAGAACAATTAGTTGTTTATATAGTCATCATTCTTTTGAGAATTCGTTTGAGGCCGAGAGTATATTGTGTATACAGTCATCGTTTTTGAAGAATTTACAAGGCCGAGAGCTATTTGTTTGTTTTTATACAGTCATCATTTTGAGAAATCGGTGAGGCCGAGAGCTATTTGCTTGCATACAGTCATTATTTTTGAGGAATTAGTGAGAGGCCAGAACACTTTGTTTTGATATAATTAAATTCTCATGAGAGGTCGAGAGAAATTTGTATATTATATACAGTCATTTGTCCATATGTTTTTGGAAAATTGTTGAGAGGCAATTAAAATCAGAGAATAAGGCACAGAAAAAGGATAATGCAAAGTTAATGAAAACAAATGAACAATTACAAGAAGAGATAAGCAGGTTGAAAAAGAGGAATGATTTGCTTTCCAAACAAGCATTCCAATGGTTAAAAGATAAAAACATGTGGAAAGCTAAGTATGAAAAGCAGAAGGTTAAAGCAGCAATGTTAAAGGCCAAACAGGAATCAGAACTTGATTGTGTGAACAGGGAAACAGATACAGGTACAACATCTACTTCAGAGGGCAGAAGGTCCAAGAGGAGCAAGCAAGCATGGGGACATGCTTGAACATAAGCATGGGAGAGATGTTGGGCTTCAGTTTTGATCTCATTTTGCTTTGATAAACTTATCTAGTTATCCATTTATCCTTCATTTTCACTTCATCCATCTCATTTTAATGAATATTTGATGTCTAATCAGGTATTTAGCTTTAATTTATCAATTTCTAAAGTTTTTATTAAAGTTTGATTTTTAGTGCAATTTTGGCAATTTCAGAAATTCCCGTAATCACTTCATGTTGGATATGGATGCAGGCCACTTCAGCACGAATGGGATGCATGAATAGGAAGCTTGGGAACTAGGACCAAGCCACCTATGCTTGGTTTCAACAGAACGAGTTTTCTTATGCCTTTTTGGAGCTAGTCAATCATGACTAGTCATCCAGAAATCCCATCTAAATAGGGCTGTTTTGGGATTCCATGATATTAGTCATATTTCTTGGGATGATGGAGTTGGATTCGACTTGGATAGGTGGCCTAAAGTAGATATGATTGTTAGAGTGATTTTAGATCAGTTGGTTTCATGAACTCATTATTTAAGAGCCACACTTTGATGGCTCAACACACTTGACATATGATACTATTATGCTGTAATATTTTTGGTGTGAAGACTTGAGTTGGAGACTTATGTTACTTTCATTTTGCTGATCAATATATGGATGTTTTGCTGATCTAAAGCTTCTGATATCTTCATCATAAGTGTGCAAGGCAAGGGTGGAGGGCCCCCACTCCAAGCTAAGTACACTTCCAAGTTAGACTAGTTTTATTTCATTGCAAATCTGGTTGATGATAGCTTTAGTTTTTCAAAGTCTTATTTCAGATTGTATCATGGTTATGAATAGTGATTGATTTCATTTGTTAATGGTTTATTCATCATCTAATTGAGTTGGGAAACAAATGTTCAAGTTGGGCATTCTCTCTATGAAATGGTGAATTAGAATTAGTCTCTTTCATTTACATGCAAGTGGTTTGTTTTCATTTAGATTTATATCTTGAGATGAATGAGTTACTATGGAAAGCTTTGAGTGTCTCTTAAGTTAAGAGCCTTTTTCATGTATGATTTATGCATCTTGAGTCTTTGATTGTAATCTCTAATTCATTGAAGTCATACTTGAGGAGGAAGTAGATTTCTTGAGTCAAGAACTCTTCCAATGTTACCTCTTTTAAGCTGATTGAATCAAGAGTTTTTAAGATATAGTTCTTCTTAGTTTGTAATCATTTATCTTTCAAGCATTGATTATATTAGATCTTCACAAATAGTGGTTTGCCTCCAAGAATAAAACAACCCGGATTGATATTAAATACTTGTGTTAATTTAAGAACATAAATTAGCTCAACAGGTGTACTTCTGCATCAAGCCCAAGAAGATCTCCTTGATGATTTTATCATGTGACAAGATGGCACTTCAGTTTTGCGGACCTTTGAAGATTCTTGAGAGGATTGGACCAGTAACCTATCGACTTGCACTACTTTTAACAATGAAATTCCATGATGTTTTCCATGTGTCATTTCCTAAGAAGTATGTTAAAGATGTTGATCATGTGATTGATTGATCTGTATTGCAGGTGGAACCAGAAGGAGAATTTCATTCAAAACCTTAGTGAATTTTGCAGAGAAAGATGCTCATGCTCTGGAACTAAGAAATCAAGCAGGTTAAAATGCAATGGAAGTGCTTTGGGCCTGATGAAGCTACATGGGAGATGGATGACAAATGCGGGCTATGTATCCTTCTCTATTCACTAGTTGAGTGAATGTATTTTGGTATATGCTTTGGTATGGTGTTTTAGTATCTGTATATATGTATATGGATGTAAATACCACCATGAGATGTGTTATAAAGCTCCAATAAGTGGTATAGGTGTCATGTTGTTATGATTGTCATATTGTTATGTTTCTCATGTTGGTTTGCTTCTCAGCTGGATGATCATTGTAAATACTGCATCGAGTTAAGTTATAAAGCTCCATGGGAAGTATGTTTTTCTTTTCAGCAGTCGTTCTAGTTGTAGGTGTCATTGAACACTAAGGATGGTGTTCCCTCAAGGGGGAGGATTTTTATCATCCCTGGTCAAAAATCCGTGTAATAAAGTTAGTAAAGGAAAAAATAATAACCATGGTCATGTGACAAAAGCATAGTGATGGGGATCATTTGTGATTAATTAATGGCATGGAAATTGGCAAAGGAAATGGAAAAGGCTTTGGAAAGTCATGAGACATTTATTGGGATTTTAGTTATGAAAATAATGCAAATTAGGAGAAAAGGGAGGTGAAAGGTCACAGGTTGCATGTGAGGAGGAAAATGAAGGAAAATCATGGAAAATTGAAGAAAATAGAGGCCTCGTTAATAAAAAGGCTTATGAGGATCAGTTCACAGCTTTTGGTTAGTTCATCTTTTTGTCAGTTCAGTTTTGGAGCTCTCATCTTCTACTCTCTCTCTTATACTCTTGGACACTTAGAGTTTTCTTGGATGTCTCTTGGAGGAGTGTGGCGTACTTGGGATTTGGAGAAATAAGGAAAAGGAAGAGTATGAAAATGCAAGAGGACATCAGTATAAACAACTAGAATGGGTTTTTTTTGCAGGTACCGAGTTGCATGTATGATTTCCTTGCTAGTTTTCACATGCATGCCATATGCATGTGGTTTCTTGGTTATGATCTATCATTAGCATGGAGGATTTCCTAAATTGACATTGGATTTTCCTATACTTTCCATTTCCTAGATAGCCATGGTGTTGTGGGTTTCATTCCTTTTTTTTTTGGTTGGTTCTCATGTTCTTTATGGTTGTGGGTTGAGTTACTAGTTCTTGGAAGCCTTGGTTGAACAAATGCTCTAGAATTCCTATAATATCTTCGGTTGAGTTACTAGTCCTAGAAGCCTTGGTTGGAAAAAAGCTCTGGAAGCCCTTGGTGGGTTAAGTTACTAGTCTTAGAAGCCCTAGTTGGACAAACTCTCTGGAAGCTCAATAGTAGCTGTGGGTTGAGTTACTAGTCCTTGAAGACTTGGTTGGAACAAATTCTCTAGAGTCCTAGATAGCTTGGGTAGAGACCAATATAGTGAGGGTAAGTGATGTCTGACCATGAGGTGGAGTCACTAGTTGAGGGTTGAGGTGGCTTTACCTCTGTAAGCCCTGGTTTGGTTTTGTTTGTTTTGTTTCATGAGATCCCACATTCATGCTTGGAATATGGCACAGGGGTGATTAGCTGAACAAGAGATTTGGTTCAACCAATCTATGGTCAAGTGGTATGTAGAAGCCCCAGACTTGGTTGAATTTTTCATATGTTAATAAGAAATCCTTTCCTCTTGTACTCGATGGGTAAATATTCTCGTTCATATGTGTTTTTTATGGCTATTTTATCTTTCTTATTTCTATTGAATATATGTTGCTATGAGGATGTTTTATGGCAATATTGATGTATGGCTCTAATCATGTTTTGATTAGAAAATGAATGAGCAATGAATATATGACCTAATATATGATAATTCAAGTATTGTGATAAGGCATCAATACTTACAAATCTCAGATAAGTATGAGACACCTATGCTCAGTTTTGTTATTATGACCCGTAGATTACATATTTGTCATATGTTTGATGAAATTCCTGTCATGGATAGTAGGGGTCCAGTCAAGTCATTGATAAAAAAATTTCATTACCACCATTCTTTCTATGCTATTTATCATTTTTGGAAGTTTCTTTAAGTTCTGGGCAGCGGTATGAGTCCCAGCCTTGAAAAGAGTGGCATAAAATCTAGGGTCGCTGGCACAAAACTACTTGAAAAAGGCCACAGTCGCATGCATACCTTGTTGTGGGAGAAACTAGAGGGTCCCAATTGCATGCATGCCTTGGCATGGGAGTGAGGCTCTAAGGCAATGAAAGAGCAAGTTGCCGCAGGGGTTGGTCACCTGGAAGGGTTGGCTGGCTCCTGAAGGTTTTTTAGCATGTCTAGAAGGCTAGATTGGTCTTGTCATGTTAGTTCTACTTCCTTAACTGCACTTGTGGAGTTGAATCATGTCATAGTAATAGGCTCTAGTGCCTCCTTCCTTCTCCTATTGTGTCATATTTGTAAATCCTTCAATCCTATCCCAAGTTGTTCTTAAGGGGGGATGTTAGGATATTCCGACACATAGGAAATAGTTAGGTACAGCTTGGTCTAGTATAGAGTTAGGTATAGAGTTAGGTAAAGTGTGTTTCTTTACTATGTACATTTTGTAACTTACAATCCGATGGTCACGATATGTAGTGATCCGACGGTTCATTCTCTCCTCGGTATTACCGACACTTGATCTGTGGCTTAACACCCGATTGGTCCATGATCTCTATTTAAATAGCATGGAGGGTCATTTGTAGGGTAATCCGTCTATGAGAGAAGCATATGTAAATTTTCATTCTTTTATTAATAAATTGCCTGAAGTGGCCACGTTGGCTCAGGTCGTGGACTGTTTCCCTCCTTGAAGGTTTTAACTATGTCAAAATACTGGTGTATTGATCTGTGATCTGTTTGTGAGCAGTGTCCTTTGGTGTTTTATCTGAGGAACTTACCCTGTAAATTCCTACATGGTATCAGAGCTATTTGAGGGCCGCGTCCGTTGGTGATCCAAATCTAAAGCCGGTAGAACTGCATCCGACTACCGTTTCCTAGATCTATTGTTTTTTACTGCTTTCGGGCCGAGAGGACTGCTCTGTTGTGTTAGTAGCATCTGTTCCAGTGAGGAACCCCTTTTGTTTCACATGAAAAGGTTTCCGGTAGCCCTAGCTGCGTCATTTTTAAGATCTGGAGGTATACAGTGTTTATTTGCAGTTTATAGTTATTTTCTCTCTGTTTATTTCAGTTTTCGGTTTATTTAGCTTTTTTTATTACCAGATCTATACCTTTCATTTCTGCGTATGCTCTTTGCCCTGCGACTCTGTGCGATCTAGCAAATCAGAAACAGAAAGGAAGTATTTTTCTCATGCGTATGCTCTTTTCCACTGTGCCTTAGTGCGATCTCGGAAAATCAGAAACATTGAGGAAAATATTTAGTTTCCGGCTAAAGCTAACTTCGAGCCACAAGGTTCGTTTTTTAAAATATTTGGTTTCCGGCTAAAGCTAACTTTGAGCCGCAAGGTTCGTTTTTTTTGTATGTCTGTGTTGGGTTTTGTGTTTTTTGTTTTGTAGGGAAAAAGAGCTTTCTCAAAGCAAGCACGCAACCCAAAGCATCAACCTCTCTCTCTCTCTCTCTCTCTCTCTCTCTCTCTCTCACTTGGTGCAAAGCTAATTTATGAGAGTAGAGGTCTTGGGTTCAAATCTCCATTTTGTGGGGGCGGATTTTTCATTTTCGCACATTCCCGCACTTCGACGGCGACTTCATCAAATTTTCTTCAAAAAGCCATAACTTCTTCATCCGGAAGCCGTTTTCAGAACCGTTTTTTTGAAACAGCCTAATTTTTCAAGATCTTTCCATTGAAACACTTAGTTTTAGCATCTATAGCTTCAATTTTTTTTAAAAATGGAAAGTCCATGACAAGTTATTCTTGACAGCACCAACTACTTCCAATGGTGGTCCTACATTGTGGATTTAATTAGAAGTAAAGGTCTTTACAGAATAGCCACAGACCAAGAGACCAAACCAAAATATGAAGACAAGGTAGCTAAATGGGAAAATAGGCAAGACCAAGCACATGGGTTGATAGGGATGTCTATTTCTCCAGATCTTAGATTCCATATTGCAGAACTTGATACTCCTGATGAAGCAATGAAACAGATTACTAAAGTCTTTGGAATGAAAAATGAACTTAAAGCCCATCAACTTGAAAATGAATTGCTTACATTGGACCCCAATAACGTTTCTTGCATTGAAGATTTTTTGTCCAAGTTCAAGACCCTTAGACTTCTCTTGGAAGGTGTTAAGGTTAAGAAAGAAGATAGTAGCCTTATCTACTCCATTCTTACTAAGTTGGGACCAGCCTATTCTGTGTTCGTTTCCACCTTCCATTCTACAAGAGAAGCCTTCATTTCTCAAGGACAAACCTACAAGTCCCCTTCCTTTGATTCCTTTTGTGATTCTTTAATAAGAGAACAAGAAAAATTCTTACACCTTGGTCTTCTTCATCTTGGAAACTCTTCTAAGAAAGTGTTAGCTGCCCAGCAGCAACCAAATACAAAGAATCCTAAGAAGTTGTATCCTAAAAAGAATGGTCCTAAACCAAACAAGGGTCCAAAGCAATTTCAGCCTCAAAATGAAAAATCATTTCAAAAAAATGATAAGACAAATAAAAACAAAGGGAAGAAGACTGATAGACATTGCAACTTTTGTAATCGAGATGGCCACTTAGAATCCAAATGCTTTAAGAAGATGGAAGCCTTGGAAGCAGCAATGAAGAAGCATAACATCCATTTGGAGCACTCTTCAACTTCAACTTCATCTTCAGGAATGGCACTTTCTGCATGTGGTTGTCAAGCATCTCGGTCTGGCTATGCACTAAATGTATCTTCTTCTCATTCTCATGAGTGGCTCATTGATTCTGGAGCTTCTTATCACATGGCCAAAAACAAAGCCATGTTTTCTTCTTTAAATGATTGTAACACCAAAAATATATATGTTGGTGATGATAGATCTCTTAGTGTTGTAGGGACTGGAACTGTTCATATAGACAATGGTCAGTTTAATGATGTATTATGTGTTCCAACCTTATCCTGCAACCTTCTATCTGTATATCAGATAACTCATTCAGGTGAAGGTAAAATCGTTGAATTTTCATCTCACGATGTTGTAATTAAGGACCTAAGAGATCCTAGACAGATTTTAGCTACTGGCATTGCTGATGATTCTACAAGGTTGTATAAGTTTCACAACTTTGGGTCATTAAATCTTCCCTCAGTATTTGTTGCTCATAATGATGAAGTGAGCAAACTTTGGCATGAGCGATTTGGTCACTTAAACTATCGCTCTCTTTAGAACCTATGTAAAGAAAATATGGTGACAGGTCTTCCAATGGTATCTTGCAGAGATGGTGTTTGTTCCAGATGTGTACTCGGAAAACATCATTGGGACAGTTTTAAAAAGCGTGCCTCTTGGCACGCCTCAACCCCTTTACAACTCGTGCATAGTGATTTATGTGGTCCACTTCCAGTTGCTTCATTCTTTGGCTACAAGTATTTCTTAACTTTCATTGATGATTTCTCCAGACGCACTTGGGTATACTTCTTAAAACTCAAGAGTGAAGTATTTAACATGTTCTTGGCCTTTAAGGCCTTTGTTGAAAAACAATCTGGACATCAAATTCTTAAGCTAAGATCTGATAATGGCGGAGAATATGTTAAAAACACATTCATCAACTTTTGCACTGAGAATGGAATTCAAATGCAACATACTGTTCCATATACTCCACAACAAAATGGTGTAGCTGAAAGGAAGAATCGCACCTTAAAGGAAATGGCTAATTGTATGCTTCAATCTAAAGGACTTAGTCTTAATTATTGGGCAGAAGCAATTAACTGTGCAAATTACATAATAAATCACACTCCTACTAAGGTTTTAAAGAATATCACTCCAGAAGAAGCATGGAGCTCAATCAAACCAGATGTAAGTCACTTTCGTGTTTTTGGAAGTGAAGCATGGGCCCATATTCTAGATGAGAAACATAAAGCTTTAGAACCTAAGAGCGAAAAATGTATTTTTGTTGGATATTCTGAAGATGCCAAAGGATATAGACTTATTCCACTTAAGTCCAAAAATGTTATCATTAGAAGAGATGTAAAGTTTGCTGAAAATATATCAACCTGCGAGCCTAGTTCAGTGGATGTGCCACCTCTCCATATCTCTTCTACTTTTGAAAATATTTCTTCTTCAGATGATGAAAGCAAGGATGAAAATCCTCCCCCACCTTCTCAGGATCCTCCTTCAGCTCCTCAGTTTCCAAAATGGGTCTGTGCTACTCGAGATGCAACAGGGCATCTTGTCGGTGATCCTACATATCAGCGACGTACACGTTCTCAGTTCGAGAGAGCCTCTTCTTTACTAGCTCAAGCTTCAGTGAATTATGATCTTGACACCTTTGAAGAAGCTTCAGGCCATCCAGATTGGGAAGCAGCTATGAATGAAGAATATCATTCATTACTGGCAAATGATACATTGGATCTTGTTCCTCTACCAAAGGGATGAAAACTTGTTAGATGCAAATGGATTTACATAACCAAGTATGGATGAGATGGGAAAATTGATAAACATAAAGCTCGTCTTGTTGCTAAGGGTTTTTCACAAGTTGAAGACATTGACTATACTGAAACCTTCTCCCCTGCTGCCAAAATGAACTCTATCCGCCTTGTTCTTTCCCTTGCTGCCTCTTTCAAATGGGAAGTCCATCAGATGGATGTTAAATCCGCCTTCTTGCATGGGGACTTGCATGAAGAAATCTATATGGAACAACCTATTGGCTTTATACAAACAGACTCCAGCCTTGTATGTCGGCTTAAGAAATCCCTTTATGGTCTCAAGCAAGCTCCTCGAGCTTGGTATGCCAAAATGGATAACGTTCTTTTAGAATCTGGTTTCTCTAGGTGTCATTCGGACAATACTGTCTACACCAAGAAAGTGGGCAAGTCTCTTATCATTCTTGTTCTTTATGTTGATGATCTTATCCTAACTGGTACTGATCCCAACCTTATAAACCATGTGAAGTCTAGCCTTAAAAGGAAGTATGAAATGACAGACTTAGGACACCTACATTATTTTCTCGGTCTTCAAGTCTTGCAATCCAAGGAAAGTATTTCCCTTTCTTAGTCCAAGTATGCCTGTGATATTCTACGCCATTTTCACATGGAAGACTGTAAGCCAGCCCCTTCTCCCTTTCAGTCTGGAGTCAAACTTTCAGTCACTTGTACTTCTCCTGAAGTTGATGCTACCTTATACCGTCAACTTGTAGGAAAACTTTTGTATCTAACCCATACTCGTCCTGACCTTTCCTTTGTCGTTGGCCTTATTGCTCGGTTTATGAAAAACCCGCATGAAAGTCATTGGAAAGCAGCTAAAAGAATACTTCATTATGTTCGAGGTACAGTTCAGTTTGGGATTCATTACAGTGCCGAAGAATCTCCTCTATTGGTTGGTTTCACTGATTCCGATTGGGCTGGTGACACTGATGATCGGAAGTCTACTGCAGGTTATGTGTTCACTCTTAGTTCAGGACCTATTACATGGGCTTGCAAGAAACAAGGTGCCATTTCTCTTTCTTCAGCAGAAGCAGAGTATCGTGGTGTCGTAGAAGCTACTAAGGAAGCCTTGTGGCTTCGTCAGATCCTGTTAGAGTTTGGCTTTCAGCAGCAGCATCCGACTACACTTTGGTGTGATAATCAAAGTGCCATTCAGCTATGCAAAGATCCAGTCCAACATCAGCGCAGCAAACACATTGAACTGCACATGGACTTCATCAAAAATCTCATTCACGACCATGTTCTTGAAGTGCAATATTTTTCAACAGATGATCAAGTTGCAGACATCTTTACAAAGGCTCTCACAGAGGCAAAGTTCACTAAACTTTGATTTATGGTTGGAGTTCAAGAAGTTGTCACTAAGGGGGGATTAGGATATTCTGACACATAGGAAATAGTTAAGTACAACATGGTCTAGTATAGAGTTAGGTATAGAGTTAGGTAAAGTGTGTTTCTTTACTATGTACATTTTGTAACTTACAATCCGACGGTCACGATATGTATTGATCCAACGGTTCATTCTCTCCTCAGTATTACCGACACTTGATCCGTGGCTTGACACCCGATTGGTCCATGATCTCTATTTAAAGAGCATGGAGGGTCATTTGTAGGGTAATCTGTCTATGAGAGAAGCATATGTAAATTTCATTCTTTTATTAATAAATTACCTGAAGTGGCTGCGTTGGCTCAGGCCATGGATTGTTTCCCTCCTTGAGGGTTTTAACCACGTCAAAATACTGGTGTATTGATTTGTGATCTGTTTGTGAGCGGTGTCCTTTGGTGTTCTGTCTGAGGAACTTACCCTGTAAATTCCTACAATAGTAACTCTTCATCACATGTTTACCCCAGTGAATTGACTAGCTTGGGTAAATGTGGGAGGAGGGTGTTACATACATCATCTTATCATCCTCAATTTGATGAGAAAACTGAGATAGTGAAAAAATGTTTGGAAGTATATCACTGTTGCTTTATATATGATAAAAAAATACAATGGATCAAGTGGTTATCTCGGGCCAAATGGTGGTATAATACTTCCTTCCATATTGCAAAAAAAATGAACCCATTTATGACACTTTATGAATATCATTCATCATCCATCACATCATATTTAAGAGAAAATTCTAAGGTTCAAGTAGTGGAATATCACATCAAGCATCAACAACAAGTTCTCCAACTCTTAAAGGATAACCTCACTCTAGCGCATAATCGAATGAAACAACAAGAAGATGAGCATCACAATGAAAGAAGAGTTGACATAGGTGATTGGGTATTTTTATAGAGCTACAACCATACAAATAAATGTATCTCAAGCAAGCTAAGAAGGATAACAAATTATCACCCAAGTACTATAGTCCTTACAAGTTGTTGCAAAATACTAGTACTATGGCATAAAAATTGGAGCTTCCTGCATCTCTCCGACTACACCTATTTTTCCATGTTTCGTGCTTAAAAAAGGTTATTGGTGACAGGCTCTTAGTTCAAACAATATTTCTAGAACTTGACGAGGAAGGAAAAATCATATTGGAGCCTGAAGCAGTCGCAAAAATAAGAACCCAACAACTACAAAATAGATCAATTTCAGAATATCTCATTAATTGAAGAACTTACTCGTGGAACATTCCACATGGGAGGATGAGAATTTTATACATAAGCATCAAGAATTACTCAACCATTGAGCACAACACGTTTTTTGAAGGAGAGGGGCATGTTAGATCCCTATAATAGTAGTGTAGCCCCCTTATTGTTATTGTTGTGCCCAACAAAAGCCCACTATTGTTATTGTTGTACCCTTACATTGTTATTATTATATACGATATGATTATATTATGACCCCTTAGACTCCTATATATACCAAGGAGGTATTTTCATTTGTATCATCCAGGAATTATTCATTTATGTGATGTAATGGAGGCTTCCTCCTCGAAGAGGCTAATTTTCAAGTCGTTGACCTATATTTTCTTTGCTTTTGTGATCTGGTTGCACAAAATTCAATGCTCGATAGAGAAATCTTTAAGCTCTCAAACAACTCGATCAAGGGCTCAAAGATTGCTCATTTGAGTTCTTAAAAAGGATAGATTGAGCTTCTTTTTTCCACACACAACATTCCCTTTCTTTCCAATAAGTGTAACCCCACTTCATGCATAGACCCAATATTATTGCCTTATTTTTTATTCCAAATTTGGAACCAAGGTTAATTTCCTTCTTGAATCCATTTCCACCAAGTTTTAGCATTAAGGAAGACATAAAGTTCTGAGTATTTTATGGAAGGCCCTCTTGTAGCTTAGGCAAAAAGAGTTTGTGTAACACCCCCTCCCAGGTATACCCAAAGTAACCATGCCAATCGGGGTAAATATGAGGAGAGATTTTACTATGATCAGATTCAACCTCCTATGTCACCTTAAGGAAGTGGAATTGATGGAACATCACACATAGCCATCCAATATCATCAAAAAAACCCTCAAGAGACAAGTCAACCACTCAAACAGCTTGTCCCTTGGTCCCAATCTTATTTTGCAACTCTCAAGCCATAGTCACTCTCATTCTATGGGCAAGGGAGTGACAACAAACCCAAAGTCACTCTCATAGGCCTAGCTACAAGTGACTATGGACCAAAATTGCTAGTTATGTGCCAGCAACCCCGAGATTTAAGCCACTTTTCTAGCCTAGAATCCTAGCCTCTGCCTAGAACTTCTTCTAACTTCCATAATTCATTAAAAACATAATAATAATGTTTATCAACCAAAAATCAACCTCATGACTAGGCCTGAGCATCCCTAACCGGGACTGACATTCTGTCAAACACTTGGCATCAATGCAACCTACAAGTCTCAAATATAAGACAAAGAATAAACGACTGAAACAACTTATGAAACATATCCAGAAGGATCACCTCCTTCTCCTTTGAACTACTACATCATCAATTAGGCCTTGGATCCATCCATTTAATAGTTACAAGTACATAGATGAAATAACTATGACATGGAGCAGCCATTCAACCATGCTTATAACCATCATAAAACCATATAAATATCAGAGATATGACAACCATTAAATCCACATATAAACTAGTGAAAAAGTAAGAGAACTTAGTTTTTGTTAATCATAGGCAAATCCAACCAGGTTTGGGACTTCCATGTACCACCTGACCATAGACATGGATGAACTAAAATCTCTCTTTCAGTCAGTCACCCCCATGCCATATTCCAAGCATGAATGGGGTATCTCATAGAACAGCCAATCCAAGAACAAATAAGGGAATCCAAAGGTTAAACCACCTCCACCCTCATCAAACTGTGATCACACCAAAATCGGTGCTTTGATCACAACCGAACAAAACTTGGAATTCCATCTAGAATCCATCACTATCCTTCAGAAATTTTCCATCTCGTTGTCTCTCAAGATTTACGACAATTCAAACCCAGATCACTAGGCCCTAAACCGATACTGCTCCCTCAAGATTTATAGTGTATCTCGCCAAAACCAGTCAAGGGATTCCTAGGCCTTTGGGAATGATCCTTGATACCACCTCTATCCCAGATTCTGAAATCTATCTGGCAATTCCAAAGCTTAAAACCAAGGTCAACATCCCAACACACCATGGCATCCAAAAAAGGCTAGGCTAGGCTGAAATCCACTATCATAACCTAGAAAAACCATGCCACTGACAATAAGAGAACCATACACCGATATGAAAAGCCATGCATGTCCAAACTACCTAGGAAATCACAAATTGAAAAATGTTACGCGAAAGTATTCTTGTTGAAGCTGCTTGATCATGCTTTCCTTTCCTTGATATTTGCTTGATTTTACTTTCTTTTGCTTTCTTTTCCTTTCCTTTCCTTTCCTAGAGTGCTCCAAGAAAAATCTAAGTGACCAAGAGAGTGAGAGAGATAATAATGAGAGAGCACCAAACTTGAACTAACAAAAGGTTAACATTGAGCAAGCCTAACACTTAGCAACCTGTCAACTGATCCTCATAAGCCTTTTTACCGATGAGGCCTCTAATTTCTTCCTTTTCCATTATTTTCCTTCATTTTCCTCCTCACATGCAACTTTTGATCTTTCACCTTAATTTTTTCCTAATTTCTTTTATTTCCATAAATAAATGTGCCAAAAATGTCTTTTTTCCTTTTAATACCTTTTCCTTAGCCTTTGCCAATTTTCCTTAGCGAAAACGCACATCCAATGATGCCCACTAGGATATCTTTGCCGAACATTAAGCTTGGAATAAGTGTCCCTTACCCCTGGTCTTATTTTTCCTTTATTAACTTTTATTATATGTAATTTTCACTAGGGATATTACAGAACTCTCCCCATTGGGGAACATTATCCTTGGCGTTAAACCACACTAATACCTCATAAAAACTGCTGAAAACAAACATAATTCCCATGGAGCTTTATAACTTAGCTCGTTGCAATATTTACAATGAAAGGCCTGCTCAAAAGAAAAACCTCATGACAACATGACCAGATAACAACCATACCGCATACTGGAGCTTTATAACAAAACTCATTACAGTATTTACAATAACCACGTATACACATATGCACATTTTCTAAACCAATAAATAAAATGATATGATTCCCATATCAATCAATAAGGGAATCCAAAGGATCACACCTCCACCCTCAAAGTAATACCAAGATTCACCTCCTTCCCAAGAATCCCAGAATCCACTGTCACAGTCAAAGATGTATCCAATGTCCAGCGCTACAATCCTGCGCCACTTTTCCTTTCAGTGGACAATTACTGACTCATTGTTCCAGGGCATAGTTCCAATGCCAATGACCAAAACTAATATATTTGTGACCTTCCCTTCTTTGCTACATAGTCCCTCAAGAAATCCAGTCACCCCCCTGTTATATGGAATTTGTATCTATGGATAAAAACATTTTCCCTAAGTGGGTAGCTACACTTAGAAAAACAGAAATAAAATAGTTTAACCTTTTCCTATAGTAGATAGATGAGATGAAGGAACTTACTTGTAGTCTTTCACTTCCTTGATCTCCTTTGAATTGTTCTTATCGTTCCCGCTTGAACAGAATCCTCTTAATTGGTACGTGTGTCAACAGAAACAGAAACAATAACGATCAAATCATACATGATATATCTACTATAAACCAATGGAATTGACAACATTGAAACACATAATCATCATAGATATGAACAAGAATATGAGAAAAGGAATAAACAACTTTATTAATGTAGAAGGAAGAGTTTCACCTAATGCGGTTTGATCCCGTGTCACCCATCCAGCTTCAGTGTAACCCTCATCACACCAAAAGCACACCAATCTAGCAGCATAACATTGCTTGAGATAAGCTCAAATCTCAAACCAACAGAATTTCTCTACCATCTTCAAATTCTAGTCCCTTGATCACTACGATGAGTGCTCAATTTATAGGGAAATGGAGGTGGTTTTGTCATAAATTGGGTATTGAATGGCCTTCCAAAATTGGAGTTAGTTTCCATGGAGCAAGGGATGAGAGGATATGAGGTTAATTGATCCATATCCTATCCAAATACAAGCTCATAGGATGAGATAAGAGCTGGGATCCTTCTAGAATGATCTAGAATCAAGGAATATTCCCAAAACCCTATGAAAATTTCGCTCATTCTCGCCCAGTGCAGGTGTAAGTGGGCCTAAGTGCACTGAAGTGAAAGCCTGAATGGGCCTACCTACATTGAAGTTAGTCACTCCTGACCGAGGCTGCACTGGTGTCCCAAGAAGGCATTTCTGCAAGGTTTGAGACTAGGAAACTTTCATGGATGGAAGCATTCAATGAGATGACTTGTCTAGGGCATGTAGCAACTAAATTAGGGTTTTATGAGCCCTAATTGTACTGATCTAAGTGTCAGGAGTGATGTGCCCAATTAGACTTTTAACACCCCCTTCTGTGTAGTCACTCACCTTCCAAGTTCCCTAGAATCCCCAATCCCGAGCGATCCAGCTCTTGGCAAGGCTTACTCACATCGGAAGATACAAAACCAAGGCATATACCTACCTCAAAACCATCATCGGAAGATATGTTCTATGCTTATAACAGTTTACTTCTTTTTCTTATTATATTCCACCGATTAGCAATCACATGTACATAAAGTAAAGTGCAGATAGAACATTAAACGATCGACAGAAAACAAGCCAAGGCAAGAGACACAAGATGTGGCGGCTAGCCAGGGACAAACCCCACAATGTGTGGGGAAACCCTTTGATCAAATCTTCTTTTATCTTCAATAATTCAGCAGAGAGAAATAGTACAATAAATCTGATTCATATCAGCAGTAGCAAACCCTAGATCAGCAGCATTAGCATTAGCGGCTTCATTATCAAACTAGGGCAGACGATATTTCACAAACCGTCCGTCGGATTGACTTCATTCCACCACCAAAATTTTCGGATTCTAGAGGAGGTTCAGATGAACCTACAGTGTAGTTCAGATGAGGAGATCTTCTAGGCCACGCAATTCAATCTTTACTTCTGCAGTTGCAGCTTCAGATTCAAAAGCTTCCGGCTTCACATGTGTGAGAGAGAGAGACCCATTTCAGTGCAGTAGAGAAGAGACTCATATCTGCGCAGTAGAGAGAGAGAGAGATGTGATGAGATGAGTGAGTCCAAATGATGAAAAGTCCTCTTATATTTATACACAATGTTGGTGGGTGAATAGATGCGACTGTTGGGCTTCTGAGCCTACATGAGTTGTAGGTCGGCTTGATAATAATTCCATAATCAAAATAAATTCATATCTCCATGAATACTTATCAGAATCGGATGATCTTTATATCAATCCTACACCTCTCGACGAGAGGAATCTAATAAAAATATTATCAGTCATGAATAAGATGACCCACATGAAGTTTTTCCCTGGTTGCCAATTTTAACACTCCCTCTCAACCATGGAGAACTTCAACTGCAATCTGTCTATCGGTCGTTACTATTCATCCATCAAATGCACTGCTTTGTACAGCCTGACCCTTGCCCTACTCTGCTCTATTCTGCCTATTCTTCTTTGTCTTGTTCTGCCTGCACTGATCTGTACTGTTTTGCTCTGCTCTTGCATTGTTCTGTTCTGCTTTGCTTTTGTCAGAATTATGAAGAAGAAGAAATGATCGAGGATGTATCATACTGACTCAAAGTCAGTCTCAGAGTATGTACCACTGGTCCCAGACCAGTCTCAACCAACCCAAAGTCAGCGTCATAGTGAGTACAACTCCATTGGTGCCAGACCAATATCATCCTCCACTGACTCAAAGTTAGTCTCAGAGTATGTACCACTGATCCCAGACCAGTCTCAACCGACCCGAAGTCAGCGTCATAGTATGGTACAACTCCTACCACTGGTCCCAGACCAGTATCATTGATCCCAGATCAATGGAGGTCATCCTAGCGTAGGGAGTATGGTAGTTACAACGATGCGTCCATCGGTACTACTATGGTCCCTAACTTCATTTCCCTGCTCATTGATCAGATGAGAGGTACTTCCCATGAGTCCCAGACTGCATGGGTAGGATGCCTCGACAGGAGAACTAATCAATCCTGTCCTCACAGGAGAACACATCAATCCTGCTACAATTTCCATGGAGAACACATCAATCCAGGCCTCACAGGAGAACACATCAATCCTGCTACAATTGCCATGGAGAACACATCAATCCAGGCCTCACAAGGGAACACATCAATCCTGCTACAATCGCCGTGGAGAACACATCAATCCAGACTGCCATGGAGAACACATCAATCCAGGCCTCACAGGAGAACTAATCATCCTGCTACACAGGAGAGCGAATCATCCTGTTCCACAAGAGAGCGAATCATCTTGTCCCACAAGAGAGCGAATCATCTTGTTCCAGTGTGCACCACCAGGGGAGGGTGAGTCACCCTATGGTCATATGTTGCTCCAGTAGGACCCGCAAGCCCTTAGAGCTCCCAGAGCTCAATGTATGCAACATGCAGGACCCTTGTACAAAGGTTTCTTGCCGACTCCAAGTCGTTTGGGAAAATCACAGATTAGATCTTTCCTCGGGGCTTTGACAAGGTGTATCAACCTGTACATCATCTTAATGTGATGGAGCTTCCTTGCTCATCGACTTACCATATCCCAGATGATGTCTATCTGCTTGAGCAATTGACGAATACGGGATTCCTCAATAATCGAATCCCACCTCTGGTTGTTACAGAGAATCACAGTGGTATCCAATGTAAATCCAAACAGCTCACTGTAGAGCTTTTGCAACCAGACTGGCTCACACGAGGTTATGCTCGCAACAATATATCCTGCTTCGGCGGTGCTCAAAGCCACCGACTTCTGCTTCCTGCTCATCCAGGATATCGAAGCAGATCCCAAGGTGAAACAGTACCCGGAAGTTCTCTTACGGTCCACCACACTGCTTGCCCAATCAACATCAATATATCCAAGTAGTCTCACATCTCCAGCAGTGTATCTTAATCCATGAGAGATTGTGTCCTGAAGACATCTCAGAAGATTCCTGGCATCAATCCAGTGAGGCTCAACCAAATATGAGCTCACAATGCTAACTGCAAAACATATGTTCGGACGGAGGTTCACCAAGAACATCATTGCGAATGAGCTTTTGAAACTCAGAGGCATTTCCCAAGTTTGGTCCAACATCACTACCATATAACTTCTAAAAGTTAAGATCCTCGAGGTAGTCACAGGCTTGCAGTCCATCATACTGAATCTTTCCAACATATTTACCACATATTTTCCTTGAGATAGGAAAATTTCCCTTGGATTCTGCCACACTTCAAGTCCTTGGTCCTTCATTTCAAATTCAGAAGCCATCTCCCTCTTACATTTGTGAATGAGAGGGTTTGCACCTGTTAGAAAGAGGTCATCCACATACAACACCAGTATGAGAGGCTTGTCATCTTCAACCTTAAAGTAAAGGTTAGGATCAGCCTCACTCCTAGTGAATCCCAGCTTCATCAAGTAGCTATCGATCCTCTCATACCATGCTCGGGGTGCTTGCTTCAGCCCATAGAGCGCCTTCTTGAACCTGCATACATGAGATTTTCAATCATAAATCTCAAATCCTCCAGGTTGCTCCACATAGACCTCTTCTTTGATAGAACCATGCAAGAACGTGGTCTTAACATCCATCTGATGTAGGTTCCATCCTTGTGAAGCCACAAGGGCTATGATCAAGCGGATGGTCGTATATCTGGCAACAGGTGCAAATATCATAGTCTATACCTCCCTTCTGGGATAAACCACGAGCAACAAAATGAACCTTATACTTTTCCATACTTCCATTTGCTGCATGCTTTATCTTGTAAAGCCATTTTGAAGTAACAATTGTCTTGTCCTAGGTCTGGGAACTACTTCCCAGACATCATTCTCCATAATAGACTCATATTCTTCGGTCATAGCATCCTTCCATACTTTATGCTTGACGACATCTGAGAATGACGAAGGCTCATTTTGTATGATCGTGCTCATGATGGTCAGGTATCCTTGATACCTATTAGGTTTCTTAATTTCACGAAAGGTTCCTCGGGGTGCAGCATGTCCTTCAGCATCATCAGGTAACCCCTTAAGCCATGAAGGCCTCTTCCTAGAAGAGGAAGGCTCATATGGAGGAGGATCAATCGGATCCATGGGTTCTTCTACATCAGGCATTGATTCATCATCCTTTTCTTTCGGTTCCCTGGTGTCGGCTTCTTGAGAGCTCCTCAAAGTCGGAAGATTGATCACCTTGCTGAGAGCCATATCTTCGTCAAAGGTGACATCATGACTAATTATGACTTCCCTTTGACCGGCTACATAGATTCTATAGCCTTTAGTATTTTCACCATAGCCCACGAAAATTCCCTTCTTTCCAGATGCTCCCAATTTATTTCTTTTCTCTTTCAGCACATGAAAGTATACAAGGCTTCCAAAAAATTTTAAAATGAGAAACATCAGGTTTCTTACCGGTGAATTTTTCTTCAGGATTCTTGGAACCCAATGCTTGATGAGGGCATCGATTTTGTACATATACGGCAGTGTTTGCAGCTTCAGCCCATAGAAACTTAGGAAGACTTTGATCATGTAGCATGGCCTGGACAGCTTCCATAATTGTGCGGTTCTTCCTTTCTGCCACACCATTTTGTTCAGGAGTAGATGGTGTAGTAGTCTCCCTCTTGATGCCAACCTCTTTACAAAAATCATGGAACTCATTAGATTCATATTCAGTCCCATTGTCAGTTCTTAAGATCTTGATCTTCTTTTCGGTTTGATTCTCGATTAGGGCTTTGAAGTGTCGGAACCAAGGGAACACTTCATCCTTCTTTGTCAAGAAGTATATCCAGGTCTTTCGAGAATGATCATCTGTAAAAGTGAGATAATATGAGTATCCTCCCAAGGAGTTCACAGGCATCATACCTGATATGTCTGAGTGAACTAGTTGTAATATATCGGAGGTCTTGCTTTGACTTGAAGGGAATGGTCCCCTTTTGAGCTTCCTTCGGCACATCCCGAACATACACCTTCTTTCTCTACTTGGAATTCAGGCATCCCTGTCACCATTTGTTTTACTCCAAGTAGAGCTTTGTAATGAAGGTGGGCAAACCTCTGATGCCAAAGTTCAGACTGAAGAGTTGTGTCACAAGACATGACACCTAGTGGACTTCCATCGACCTGATATGATGAATCAACACTAAACCCAAGAGTAAAGTCATTTCCATATACATACCTTGTCATTGCTTAAGTCTACCTTGTAGCCTTTGTCTTCCATTGTCAAGATGGACACTAGGTTCATCCTGGACTTTCTAGCCTTCTTGAATGGTTGTCTTCTTCCTCGATCCCCAGCTCTCCTCTTACCTTTGCTGTTGAATTTTTAATTCCTTTGATTTTCCATCAGAGGGATTTTGATCATTGTCCCGGTGTGAGTCATTTCTATCAGGGCACTCCCTTGCATAGTGACCTGCTTTATCGCAGATGTAACATCATCCTGTTCTTCCACCCTTAGGTCCAGCCTTTCCTTTTGATTTAGACCCAGAATTATTTCTTTTCTTAGCATGAGAAGAAAAAGCAGAAGGAGGACCTTTATGCAAGGGCATTTCCTACTCTTCTATCCTTGTTTGTTCTTGAATGCATCTAGCCATTAATTCCTCGAAACTAGGAATTACATTATTGTTCAGAAGAGTAGTCCTGAACACATACCATTCAAATGGTAATCCTCCGAGAGTTGTGAGTGCCATTTCTCTGTTAGTAATGGTTTCCCCAATAGATAGGAGATCATTCTTGATCTCGGTGATTCTTAAGAAGTATGCTTGCATACTTTCATCTTTACCCTTCTTGATTTCCCTCAACTTATTTCTAAGAAACAAAACTTGATTTGCATCATTAACTTTAAATAAACTCACCAGTCTGTCGTAGATTTCTTTGGAGGTGTCTAGATCAGAGATGTAGGCCACCAAGCGCTTGTCGATAGAGTCCCAGATGATCTTCTTTGTTTTGACTTCTCCATTTTTCCATTTTTTACAGGCAGCAGCAGATGCATTTGATGAAGGCTCAACAATATTGCCTCTTACACGGTCCAACACTCCTTGATCTTCAAGGGTTAGATCGATAGACATCTTCCATCCGTGATAGTCAGCTTTCTCACGGAGCTTGTCTTCGGCAGGAAAGAGTGTTGAGGACCCCATAGTTCTTTTAGGATAGCCTTGCCAATCTTCTCTTCAATGATTTCTCTTGCTCTTGCTCGGGCTTTGTCTTCACCTCAGCTCTGATACCATGTTAAGTTATGGTATGTTCTATGCTTATAACAGTTTACTTCTTTTTCTTATTATATTCCACCGATTAGCAATCACATGTACATAAATTAAAGTGCAGATAGAACATTAAACGATCGACAGAAAACAAGCCAAGACAAGAGACACAAGATGTGGCGGCTAGCCAGGGACAAACCCCACAATGTGTGGGGAAACCCTTTGATCAAATCTTCTTTTATCTTCAATAATTCAGCAGAGAGAAATAGTACAATAAATATGATTCATATCAGCAGTAGCAAACCCTAGATCAGCAGCATCAACATTAGCGGCTTCATTATTAAACTAGGGCAGACGATATCTCACAAACTGACCGTCGGATTGACTTCATTACACCACCAAAAGTTTCAGCTTCCAGAGGAGGTTCAGATGAACCTACAGCGCAGTTCAGATGAGGAGATCTTCTAGGCCACGCAAGTCAATCTTTACTTATGCAGTTGCAGCTTCAGATTCAACAGCTTCCGGCTTCACATGTGTGAGAGAGAGAGACCCATTTCAGCGCAGTAGAGAAGAGACTCATATCTACGCAGTAGAGAGAGAAAGATGTGATGAGATGAGTGAGTCCAAATGAGGAAAAGTCCTCTTATATTTATACACAACGTTGGTGGGTGAATAGATGCGACTGTTGGGCTTCTGAGCCTACATGAGTTGTAGGTCGGCTTGATAATAATTCCATAATCAAAATAAATTCATATCTCCATGAATACTTATCGGAATCGGATGATCTTTATATCAATCCTACACCTCTCGACGAGAGGAATCTAATAAAAATATTATCAGTCATGAATAAGATAACCCACATGAAGTTTTGCCCTGGTTGCCAATTTTAACACAGTCATAGCATGCTCATGGCAATCAACAAACACTATTGGGTACTAGTTTCCCACAATGGCCTTGCTCCTCAAGTGTTTTACTAGCATACTACTACATGTTCCTATTTATTTTGCTGTTGCTCCCAATTCTTGTAGTCGATTTCAACCACCCAACTGGGCATGTTCATGCATTCCTGTTCCAGGCACATAACTTCCATTAGATTCAAACAAATTGAAATAACCTCATTGGTAACTTGTCAGTAAGGTACACTTGCAATCTTTTTTACTTCCTATCATAAAAAATCAAACTAGCATCTATGACCAAATCATCATTCATAACAAAATCACATCAGGTTAGCTCAAAACATAACCATGAAAATCATAAATCACATGTAACCATCATAAACATAATCATATATCACCTGTAATCATCGTGTGCAAAACATCACATGTACATGGCACCACCTGCACAACGTGTACACAAGGCCATATGTACACTACACCATATGTACAATCTGTACACAAGACCACATGTACATAGCATAACATGAACGACATGTGAACGACACCACATATACATATCATCTCATGCATGACACGTACACATCACCACATACACACAACACCACATGTACAACATGTACACAACACCACATGCTCACAACACCACTTGTACAATCATGCACACAAAACCATATGTACATAGCACGAGATGTACAACATGCATAAAACACCATATGTACATAGCATTGCATATCCAACATGTACATAGCATCATCTGCACACAACACTGCATATGAAATATTCAGACAGCACTATATGTACCATCTTGTACATAACATTTCATAAACACCATGTACACACGTTATGTATACACAACACCACATGTGCACAACATCATAGATGCAACATGTACAACATATACAACATATACAACATATGCACAACAATAGTACCTCACCTCCAAAATAACATTGTCTCTACCAAGAAACCTTGCTCCCAGTGTCTTATTTATGCTTGTCCCAGCATGTCGCAAGCCATACTGCTTTCAATTCATTGATGTATCCTTCCACATCACATGTCATAAACATAGGCATAATACACATATACAATATCAATTCATATCCAAAAGATATTGAACTTGTATATTTTTCGTGACTACTTTTCACACTTGATTCCTCGTGAACCAGGAATCTCTTCATGCCATTCACCTGCATAACAAATCATTCCTCTACAAGAACGTTCCCTGAAAACCCTGTCAAATAGTGACAACATACATATATATATCTATATATATATATAATCATTAGCATAAAACAATCATCATCCTGTCTAACAACGACATACATACATACATGCATACATATATAAACATCAACATAATCATGATCATCACATAATTACCAGATAACATAAGGTCTAGGCTAAGAGAACTTCCTTTATCGGTGTACAACATGTACAACATTGAGAAAAATAATTCCCAATATAGCCAAGGCATCCGACACCTCATATCCATTTAATTTACCTTTTCTATTTACCTTTCACATGTTTGTACTACCACCATCCATTTACCACTATGGACCCAACCAATCCAATCAATTGTCATAGTTTTACCTACTGTTGTGCTTAATCATGCAAAAAGCTTCATCTGAGTCTTACCTTACTTGTTAGGTACCGTATAGTTCTCCCAGAGCTCCATTAAGTTCATCCTTTCCCAACCAATTCCCAAGACACCAAACATAAAAGGCAACCCAAGAAATAAACAAGAATAAGATCATGAAAACCCATAACAACAATACGACACTGCAGGGAAGTGGCATAGCTATGCATCAGACACACGCAAAACCACAAATCAAGCACAACAATCACAAAAGACAAAAATCATAAGACTAGCAACATACACTATTTCTCAATCCCCATGGTTCCCAATGCTTCCAAAGGAAAGCTCAACCTGAGCATTCTTCAACCTTCATGTTAACCTCTCTTGCCATGCAACTCCCTACATTATATTGCCATAAACACATAATGCCAGTGCATAAATAAACATAACAATAAATATGATACCTTATCTTTCCATGTGAGGCTTGCTGCCTTAAAACTGAACACATCCTTTCCATCTCTCAAGGGACTCCAATTATCTTGACATATCCACCTATAACTAGAGACTAGCTAATATATCTGTCAAGTAAATGTTCATGAATCTAACACATACCCACATAATGTCAACAAAATCAAGGTTAAGAAGACTCCATGTATGCAAAGCACTCATTTGATTGGAATTAGAGTTTCAAAACCTAACCAAATAAATTCTTTCCCAATTCCTTTCTTTTACCTTTTTCCTTACTGTAATCGAGGCTTACTATGTGTTGTCACATCACCCAAATATTAGTTATATAAACACATCAACTATTACCTTGTCACGCTATTACCAAGCATGTTTCCTGCAACTTCTCACACATGTCAACCACATGTTCAACATATCAAGAAAATCATATCTATAAATTCGAAATCAACCTTTACAAGGACTAACAATCATGTCGTAATCCATAGACAACTCATAGTCATTAGTCATAGTACATAATGCTACAAATATCACCTATCATACTTAAGTACATGTCAACTTATATGTATTAGCACAATCATCTTAAAACAAGATCATTTGAACACATAATCATATTATCCAATTCATCAAACATTCAACCAACTTGCAACATACCATGTTAAATAAATCAACTAGACAACATAATCAAATAGTCAAGCACCAAATATAAAACATAAGGAAAATCGTACCTTACTATATCTCAAAGGAGTCAATCTTTGTCAGGCCAGGGTAACTCCAGAATGAGCGGAAGAAAAACTGATATGTTATTTCATTAGAGAACTATTGTTTATATACAAAAAGGAGACGGAACAGTTCATCTTCTTGATGACTGTTCACGTTCCAGTTCACCCATCCGTTGAGGATTAGGTGTCAACATTCCCCCCCTTAATCTGAAGGGATGTTGGTGAGTCCAAGCATCGTTCTGAATCTTTCAAGCTTTTCTCTTCCAAGCGCTTTGGTGAAGATGTCTGCAATTTGCTCGTTTGTGGAACAATGACGGAGATGGATTGTTTTGGCCTCAACATGATGTCGGATCAGATGATATTTAGTATTGATCATGGAACTTTGGGTTCTTGGCCAACTTTATTGCAGAGGTGTTATCAATCATGAGTGGAGTTGATTGTATTTGTTTTACCTACAAATCTTCAAGAATTTTCCTGAGCCACACAATTTCTTTCGTTGCTTCAGCTGCTGCCACATATTCTGCTTCTGTTGTGGAATCTGCTGGTACTGATTGTTTGTGTGATCTCCAGGAGACAGCTCCTGATCCAAGACTCATAGCATATCCTGAAGTAGATACCCCAGTTTCTTTGTCTCCATCGAAGTCTGAATCAGAGTATCCAATCAAGTTGAAGTCGTCCACGTGTGTATACTTGATTCCAAGGTCTTGAGTTCCCTTCACGTACAACTCTTTTTGCAGCAGACCAATGTCCCTCACAAGGCTTTTGCATAAACCTGGAGAGGATTCCAACAGCAAATGAAATGTCTGGTCTGGTAGTAGTGAGGTAGATGAGACTTCCTACAAGCTGTCTATACTTTGTTGCATCCTCAAATTCCTTTCCTTCAATAGATGTGAGCTTCAAGTTTTGTTCCATTGGAGTAGAAAGAGGATTGCACTCTGTCATGCCAAATCTGTTTAACAAATCTCCAATGTATTTATTTTGAGAAAGAAATATGGATTTTGGATGTTGGGTTACTTCAATGCCAAGATAGTAATGAACATAGCCCAAATCAGTCATTTCAAAACTTTTTCCTAATTCTTTCTTTATGGATGCAATATAGCTTTCTTTGTTCCCTGTCATTAAAAGATCATCTACATATACCACAAGATATACAACTATTTTGCCAACTTTCTTGACAAATAAAGTTGCATCATCAAGATCAAAATGTTTGAAGTTGAGTTTCAGAAGATGCTCAGTTAGTTTTTCATACCAGGCTCGTGGTGCTTGTTTGAGGCCATACAAGGAATTCACAAGTTTGCATACTTTGTGTTCATGTCCTTTCACAGCAAATCCTTCAGGCTGGGACATAAAAACATTCTCTTTTAAATCTCCATTCAAGAATGCAGTTTTTACATCCATTTGATGGACTTTCCAACCGTTCTGAGCAGCTAGTGCAAAGAGTGTCCGGATGGTGGCCCATTTTGCTGTGGGGGCAAAATTTTCCTCATAATCGACCCCTTCCTTCTGTGCAAAACCTTTTGCCACAACCCTAGCTTTGTGCTTGTCAAGTGAGCCATCAGCTTTGTACTTGTTCTTGTAGACCCACTTGCAGCCAATTGGTTTGGTTCCAAATGGAGGATCAACCAGCTTCCAAGTGCCATTCTTTATGAGGGCATCATACTCCTTCTGCATCGCTTCTTTCCATTCATCATGAGAAGAAGCTTCTTTGAAGGAAGTTGGTTCAAAATCTGTAGACAAGTTCAATTCACAATCATAAGTAACATCCATATCAACAGGTGAATTAGAGTTATCTACATCACCTCCATCTTGTCGGTTTGTATTTCTGGTTCCTGTTTTTCCAATTTCATTAGGATGAACACTTTCAAGTGTCTTTGTCAGCCACTTTGGGGGACCTTTCTGAGATGGTCCAGGCTGCTCTGTTGATTGAGTTGGGACTGAATCAAGATTGAGTCTCCCAATTCTATCAATTACATCACTTAAAGGATCATCCGGTGTTGGAGTTTCATGCAAGGGAGATTGTTCTTCAGAAGAAGATTCCATATGTTGATCTAGTATAGGAATCCCCCCTTCAAGATGTGGAATCTGATTCTCAAACTCTTGAAATGATTTTGTTTTTGTGAATCTATCCAAGCGATCAAGTTGCCGCTCAACAACACTGTTAGATTTGGATGATTCAAGAAAAATGACATCTCTAGATACAACAAACTTTTTATTTACTTCATCATAGAGACGGTATACTTTAGAGGTGTTTGAATACCCCATGAAGATACACTTACGACTTCTAGCACCAAGTTTGTTTCTATGTACCTTTGGTATTAAAGCATAACAGGTGGAACCAAAGATCCTGAGATGTTTTACCGAAGGAACATGTCCATACCACAATTCATAAGGAGTCTTGTTTCTTATAGCACTAGATGGACATCTATTCTTTATATATGCAGCACATAGAACAGCATCAGCCCAAAACATTATCTTTACATTTTTGAAGAAAAGCATGGATCGTACCATATTCAAGATTGTTCTATTCATTCTTTCTGCTACACCATTCTGTTGGGGATTATAAGGTACAGTTGTTTGATGTTTGATCCCATGTTGGCGAAGATAGTTTTCAAATTCATTTGATGTATATTCTTTTCCATTATCAGTGCGAATAGACCCAATATGAGATTGTGCATCATTTTCAATCCACTTATGAAAATTCTTGAATGTTTGAAAAGCATCAGATTTGTTCTTCAATAAATAAACCCAACACATTCTGGTGTAATCATCAATAAATGTCATGATATATTTATTTCCATTTGCAGAAGGAACAGGCATTGGACCACATAAATCTGAATGAATGAGTTCAAGCTTCCTATGTGCTCTTGAATGTGAATCATGAAAAGACTGTTTGATATGCTTTCCTAGAATGCAAGCATCACATTGCTTATGTTTTCTAGGAATTGTAGGCAAACCAGCAACACCATTTTTCTTCAACAAGCGAAGACTATCATAGTTTAAATGTCCAAATCTAACATGCCATAATAAACTTGACGGAAGTGTACCTTCTTCATGATGAGAAATATATGAGAAATGTTGTGCATGAGCAGAGGTTCCTTGCAGTTTAAGAAGTCTTTCTTCTTCTATACCCCTCATGACAAGTGAGTGGTCAGATGCCTTTCTTACCTCAAGCTTTCCATCAAACATATGAATGGAGTGACCTTGCTGGCGGATGTGGACCAGGGACAACAAGTTTCTCTTGAGCTGTGGGAGATATATAACATGATCCAGAAGAAAGTCTGGAAGACCAGGCAGTTTAAGCCTGATTGTGCCAAGCCCTGATGGCTTGATTTTTGACTGATCTGCAAAGTATACTGCTCCATCAACATTGTCAGTGAAATCTTCAAAAAAATCTTTCCTATGAGTCATATGACAGGTTGCTCCTGAATCAAGCAACCAATCATTTTTCGAAGAAGCAAGTGAAGCATTAAACAAATCTTCATTTACTCCAATGTTACATTGTGCCTCAATATAGTGAGCGGATTCAGGTGCTTTACCTTTGTCTGTGTCATCAGTTTTACCTTTCTGCTGATTTCTTCTCTGCTCAATTTTGTCCCATGGTAGCTTGCATGTAGAAGCATCATGTGATCCATTTCATTTGCAGTGAATGCAATGCAGATCTGCCTTTTCTGCTTGAGAATGTCTGCCCCCCCTGCCTCTGAAGTATCTTCCTCTTCCTCTTCCTCTTCGTCCACCTCTTCCTCTTGTAGAATCTTGAGCAGGATTCTTTTCTTTATGAGCAAGGCAAACAGTCTCTTCAAAAGATTCAGGGACTGTTTTCTTTCCAAAGGCTTTCTCTCTCTCAGCAAACTTTTTCACAAGAGACTCAAAGGTTATGTCTTTAAGATTTCCATTTGCTTGTAAAGACTCAAGATAATTGGAGTAGGTAGGATAGAGTGCTTTGAGAAAGGCAATAAGAGAGATATCCAGCTCAACCTTAGTGGATTTAATATCATGCATTATAGACTTTATTTCAGATGCAAGAGCAAGGGGATCATTATTTTTCAGTTCAAGAGTGAAGAGTTTAATCATGAGCTGAACAACTTCAAGTGCAGAATGTGAATCATAGAGTTCTTTCAGCTTTTGTAAAGCTTCAAAGGCAGTGGAATAAGATGAAATATGACGACTTACTTCTTCATTTACAGATGCTGCGATCAATGCATAGGCTTTGCTGTTCTTGTTTTCCCAAATGACAAGTTCTTTATCTGATGTAGGCTACACAGGGTCTTTGTCTTCTTCTCCGACACACACTCCTTTCCACAACTCATTGTAGATGAGGGTGTGTTTTACCATCCGAGACCATTCAGAATAGTTCTCCTTGCCAGTGAGAACTATTCCGACCATAGAGATGATTGAATGCATTCTGTAAAAAAAAAATTCTGCTAAAAAAACTTCTGCTGATAAAAAAACTTCTACTGATGTACAGTGAAATTGTACTCAAAAAAGGGCAAATACTTTACTGTTTATTCAAAGCCCTCTAGAGATCCTCACCATATTACATATGTATAGACTACGCATTCAAAACTCAAACGCTGGTTAATGTAACCACAGTGCACACATATATACAGCGTTAGTGCACATATAAAGCACCACCACAGCAACAACATTAACTCAGCACCGCTATCTCAGATAAAAGGAACACCGCATATAAAGTGATCATAAAAAATTTCAATGTATTGTAAATACACCAGCATGCAATCAACGCACATACAATCTCAGTTGTAACGCACAACAACATGGACCATCATATACCATTCAAGGCAGCAATTAACACATGAGTATAAGGTCAGATCAACGGTCATACAATCCATGCAGCTCGGTCTTGAACGCAGAGATCAAACGACTTACGTAGAACGAATCACCATAAGCAGCTCGGTCTTACATTTCTTCCGCCAGCTTCGACATGTACACATAAGAAGGAAATGCAACTTATCTCGAGGTGGTGGTCAGAGTCATATCTGCCGCAGCTGGATTTCTATAGGAAACGTCACGTGGAACTTTACTTTTGGGCGTTTCTAGGCACATTCGAGCCCGAATTTCGTAGCAGCAGAATCGCCTTCACAAAACTTTCAACCTCGATGACGGTTATAGATGACCTATATGATACTCACGGAACTTTGGACGAAATCAAAATCTTCACTGAGGGAGTGAGAAGATGGGATACTTCACTAATAAGCCGCCTTCCAGACCACATTCAAAAAATATTCGAGTTTTTCATGAAGACATCGAATGAATGGACTGTTGAAGTGAGAAAAAAAAAGGCAAGGGCGTGACATGGCCGAGAGGGTTCAAAGCTTTTAGTGGTCGAGATACGCAAGTCCTACAGAGCCCGAGCCCTTGTTTGCCATCCCTACAAAAGGCCCGACGACCCCAACGCGGATGCCCTCCTCCAGAAGATACAAACTGCCTGCAAGCTTCTCACTGACAGAATGGGAATACAAGGCGTGTAATCGTTCAGAGGAGATCAAGGGATCGTCTTGCAATACGTTTTTCACAAAGATATCCGCCCAATGTTTCAGCTAAACAATTGAGGCGATTGTATGTGTAACGTTTGAATAGCTCAGTGCTTATGGACGCTAAAATGGTAAGATATGTTCATAAAAACAATGTGCAGTCTCTGGCAGTCAGAGAGCACAGAGAATCATCATTGAGACGCAGGACAGAGGTGCAGACAATCAATGATGTGCAGAGAATCAATGACACTCAGAGCAGCGCTCAGGAGAGAGCAACGCTCAGGACTGAGCAGCGCTCAGGACAGAGGCAGGAGTTACAACTATTTTTAGAACCTGGGACCTGTGCTCTGATACCATGTCAGGCCAGGGTAACTCCAGAATGAGCGGAAGAAAAACTGATCTGTTATTTCATTAGAGAACTATTGTTTATATACAAAAAGGAGACGGAACAGTTCATCTTCTTGATGACTGTTCACGTTCCAGTTCACCCATCCGTTGAGGATTAGGTGTCAACAATCTTGTCTACACAATCAATCCATTAGCATGATATAACTTCTCAACATATCAACCCAACATAAATAATATTGTGATATCCATAACAATCATTAATAAACACGTTCAAATCTTAACTCATAAACAATTATCATTTATGCATAGCAATCAAATATGTATGATCAGTCTAGATTAGTACCACACATTGAAACATGATTAGTTGACTCACACCTAAATTTCGTAACCCTAACCATATGCATAGTCCAATCCAATTTAGCAAGATACATAGAACATCAATATCATAATGAAATAACCCTAATCATCAAGTTACTAGAATACAACAACCATAAGTTAACCTATAAGATATTTCATTAACAACACATAACATTTTCCTTAAGTTATCTAACCTAACGCAATAATAGCAATGCATACAACCATAGGTTACTACCATTCTTGATTATCCAACACATGTGCACATAACTATACTAATCAACTAACATATGTCATAATGTAACCATAAAATCAAAATACATGTGCATAAACCTAATGTATATAAACCTAATGCATATAACGATCATTAACTTACGTACCTGCATGTCAACATACAATACCAGTATGACGATATCCTCTTACCCCAAAGCCTAATGTTGCAACCTCATTATGATGCTTTACATCTCCTGCTCTATCTCAGCCAACACATTAGCAGCATAACACAGCAATAGCACCATGATGACCTAAATTGCATACCATGACTTCACAAGTCATGTTTGACATACTATTCATGCATAACTATAACCATGAACATACATGCATGACCACAACCATTACTCCAATGTACACATTGCCTCATGCAACTATCAACTTGCATAAGCAATTCTGTTGGGTCCCTATAATACTAGTGATTACCCCATTACTATTGTAGTTATACCCCTTATTTATATTGTTGTGCCCCTATTAACCCCATATTTTTATTTTTGTGCCCCATAGAATCCCTCTATTGTTATTTTTGTGGCTTTATATTATTATTGTTAGGTCGCCTGGATTATATTGTGACTCCTTAGACTCCTATATATAGAAAGGAGGTTTTGTCATTTGTATGATCGAAGAATTGTTCATTTATGTAATGTAAAGGAGGTTGCCCCCTTGAAGAGGTGGAGTTCTAAGGCGTTGATCTATCTTTTCTTGAGCTGGTTTCATAACATTTGGTATCAGAGCTTTGGATTCTAGGGTTTCGCTGCTCCAAACAGGTCATCGTGGAATTTTCATTATAACTTTTTTTCTGTGATGTTTCAGAAGTTGCAAAAAAAAACCCATTTGAGAAGAAATCGTGCTAAACCTTCGTTCCGAGTTTCAGAGCTTTTTGCACGATATTTGCAGATATATGATCTAAGGAAGTTGGTATTTTTGCAGACTCCTGAATTACATTCAAAACAGGTGACCTGGGGAAAATCGTCATAACTTTCTCTCTGGGGATCAGATTGAAATTTCGTAAGAAGTTAGAAAAAGAGGACGGATTGTAGTTTCTTGTGTGTGTATTTCAGATTCAAAGGTTGAAACAGTGACTCGTGGCACGTCGTACAAGTTCTCTCTACTGAACCAGTCTAAAAGCAAGTCACTGTGGGAGATTTCACATAACGCTTCCTTGGAGAATCCAATTTGGCTCAGACTTGGGGCAATGGAAAGAAGACATAGAACTCTACTACAGGTAGCAATTTCAGAACTGGATGATCCGAAATTACGAGATACATCAGATTCAATATCAGGCTTTTATAAAGTGAAAAAAGTTGTGTAGTTTTTTTTTATTATTATTATTTTTGTGTAAGCTTGGTTTAACAGAATTCAAAGGGCATAGTAAAGCATTATTATCGGTAACTGATGCCCCGAGGAAAGAAAATGCAAACACCTAGTAAGGAACCTGAAAGCTCTAGCATGACTCATGAAGAAGAGGAAGAAATGCTACATGATATATCAAAATTACAAGAACAAGTGCAACAAATGTCACGCTCACAAAAGCTAATAGAAGCTAAGATAAGTGGCGTGGAATCTAAGATAAAGGGCATGGAAGCTAAGATGGATGATTCAAATACATATTTGAAGAGAGACATGGCAGATTTGAAGATAGATTTGAAGACAGACATGGAAGAATTGAAGAAGTTGCTACAAGAAAGGGTCACTAATGGTGAAAAGGTAGTAAAGGAAACTCATGATGAGAACAAAAGAAATGTTAATCATGATTCCATAGACGCTAATGTTGGATCGAAGAATCACTATATTCCAAAAATCGATATGAGGAAGTTTGATGGCAAGGATCCCGCCACATGGATATTACAGATGGAGCAATTCTTCGATCTCAATAATGTGCAAAATGCACAAAAGGTACGTATGGCAACTGTATATTTGGAACCAAATCAGTTTGTATGGTATCAATGGCTTTGCGCTCGTAAACATTTTATCACTTGGGCAATTTTTACGGAAGAATTGATAGCACATTATGAAGATACAAAAAGCAACACTTTTTTTAGCCAATTGATAAGTCTCAAACAAAAGGGTTCAGTAATGGAGCACATTGAGGAGTTCCAAAAATTGAACATAAGGGTAAAAGATATTCCAGAGGAGCATAGGATTGATGTGTTCATATGGTCTTTAAAGGATAATATCCAACATGATGTTCGCCTTTGGGAACCTGATTCATTAGAGAAGGCATTCAGGTTAGCAAGAAAAATGGAAAGCAAAATTATGGCAACCAAGAAGCATACCACTCACAACTATAAAGACGAAAGTGTTGTTGCCCCTAGTCTTCCACAACCTATAAGTTTGACACCACAACAATTGGAAGAAAAAAGAGAAAAAGGGCTTTGTTACAGTTGTGATAGCAAATACACTAAAGGTCATAAGTGTGCTGAGAAGAAATTATTCTACATAGATTGTGAAGAGGAAGAAGAAAAGGAGCAAGAAAGGTCAAAAGAAGAAGATATACTCCAGGAACAAAGCCTAGATGAAGAACAAATAAATCCGACCATATCTTGTAATGCATTGGCGGGAATTACCACTCCTCAAACCATCAAGATAGAAGGACAAATCAAGAAGAAAAAGGTAATAGTGTTGATTGATTCAGGAAGCACCCACAATTTTATTCATTGTAGGGTAGCAAAAGAATTGAATTGCTTCCTATATCCAGCACCAGAGTGTCAAGTGATGATTGCAAATGGAGGAACAATAAATTGCTCTGGAAAGTGCCATAATATCAAGCTATCCATGGGAGAATATGTATTGACTAGCCCAATGCTTTCCATTCCAATGGGAGGTGCTGATGTTGTACTAGGAGTCCAATGGCTACAATCCTTGGGTACAATAGCTTTTAATTTTCAAGAAATTTTCATCAAATTTTCTACGGAAGGAAAGGAAGTTGAATTAAGGGGTATTGCAGGGAAACCAGGAAATATAATCAGCTCTAATGGCATGACAAAGCTTCTAAAAAAGGAGAAAAGAGGTGTAATTGCACAATTATGTTCGCTAGATTTTTCCACATTGGAATCATCTATTTCTTCAGATCTCCAAAAAGTCCTGGACAATCATTCCAAGGTATTTGAGACTCCAAAAGGTCTCCCACCTATGCGTGATCATGATCATGCTATTCATCTAATTCCAGGAAGTGTTCCTCCAAACATCAGGCCGTACAGATATCCCTATGTCCAAAAAAGTGAAATTGAACGTATGGTTGCAGAAATGCTAGAGGCTGGTATAATTCAACTGAGTCAAAGTTCTTTCTTAGCTCCAGTAGTATTGGTGCACAAGAAGGATGAATCATGGCGCATGTGTCCGGATTATAGGGTGTTGGCATTATGATGCATGTGTTGTACTTAATGGCAACCCTCTCATAGAAGAATATCTCACTTATGTATAACTGGATGAATCTTCAGACGAGATATCAGATGTAACTGATGGAGGATAGCTCAAAGGAATCAGATGATGAATCTTCAGAAGAGATATCAGATGTGACTGATGGAGGACAGCTCAAAGGAATCAGATGCTAATTCTAAGTATGACAAGTTAGCTTTGCCATCAAGTCCAAAGGGGGAGATTGTTGGCATTATGAGATAAGTGTTGTCCTTGATGGCAAACCTCACTGATGACAAATCATAGTACAAAAGGTCAGCAGCAAGGAATTGATGATCAGACTATAAGAAGAAGAGAAAGTTCACACACGCAGGTTCATTAAGCCCAAGTCGCGTGTACACGCTGGTTGGCTTCAGCAAAAGCGCGTGTATGTGGAAAAGTACCTTTGGTCCATGGCGGTTATTCCTTGGAAGTTGTGCCTATGGTTTTGGACCTTGGCGTCTCGGCGGACGTGTTGATCCCTAGTTTTTGTTGATGGTATTGGATTTCTATGGTTTTGGCTCTTGGTATTGAACAAGGCCTAAGGCTATATAAAGGGAAGGAAATCATTAGGCAAGAGTATCTGAAATGTCTCGAATATCTGATGAAGCATTAGATCTAGTATGCAGGTTATGGGTTGATGATGCATTTACTGAAGATTAAGCTAACTGAATTATAAGATCTCTGGATATACGCGAGTTTCATTAGACACAGTAGCGTGTACACGCGGGTTCACTTAATTGAAGTAGCGTATATGTTTCTGAGTATGAAATTGAAAAGTTTGATTGATCTGATAATACTGATTCACCCCCCCCCCCTCTCAGTATTATTTCCAACAATTGGTATCAGAGCAGGTCCTTTGATAGAAGCTTGATCGCTTGAAGGAGATCCGTGGAACAATGGGAAAGAAGCTTAAGAAGAAAGCTCATAAGAAGAAGAAGACATCTCAGAAGGACTATGACAGTGGGAGAGTCGATTGGGGATTAGGTATAAGAAGCTCTTCAGATTCAGAATCAGATTCAGAATCATTATCAGGTATGAATGTGTTATCCTCTGATGTTCCTGCTATATTTCCTTGTGAAAGTGATGGAAGTGATAGTGAAACTACTGAACATGCTTTTATGGGTGAGCAAGAAAAGTGTCAAATAGAGGCAGTGTTTAGAAGGCTTGCAGACAAAGTTAAAGATCAACAAGATCTATTGAACAAAAGGGAATGTGCTTTCAAAGAAGAAGTTACCAAACTAAAGGCCCAACTAGAAGAAGGAAACAAGGTAAGAAAGCTACTCAAGGACAAGGAAGACCAATGTCAAAAATTGCAGCATGAAGTGACATCATTAAGAAAAGAAGTCAACGAAAGAAGCACAACCATCAAGAAACTCAAAGATAGATCCAGCTACTATGAAAATCTTGAAGCTACGATCCTCTCACTAAAGGAAGATCTTGAAGAATCCAAGAAGCAGAATGAAGATCAACACCAAGCAATTGAAAAACAAGACAACGAAGTCATCAGCTTAAAATCACAGTTGGAATGTGCCTTCAGAGTTCGTCAAATTCAGCAGGATCTGTATGAAAAGCAAGAAAAGGAGATACTCAATCTAAGGCAACAAATGGAAGAAGGAAGAAAATATGGAGAAGACATGAAGAAGCAATGTCTAGAAAAGGAGGAACAACTTCAAGTTGAGGTAAATATCTTGAAAGGTAAATTAGAAGAAAAGGATAAACTTTTGAGATTTCAAGATAGTACTAAAGCCTTGGATGATATTCTTAGTAGTCAAAGGTCTCCTGCAATCAAGACTGGTCTTGGTTTTCATGAATCTGTTGAAGGTGAATCTAGCTCACAAGGTGAGGCAAGGAACTCTAAAGAGAAAACTAAAATGATCGACAAGGAGATGAAAGGTCAACAATCAAGGAAAGAGACTCCTCAAAGAAAATCTTTTACTCCTCCTATGAATAATATTGAATGTTATAATCTTGGACATGTTGCAGCTAGATGTAGAAGAAGAAGAGTTCAAGACTATTATGCGGACAGGTCATCTCAATCAAGGTACTTTAATGGATATTGCTTTGCTTGCAATATGTATGGTCACAAAGCTGCTGATTGCTACAGGAGAAATATGAAACATGTAAAATGTTATGCATGTAACAAGCTTGGACATATAGCAAAGGAATGCAGGAACAAAGGATGGACATCACATCAAAAGGAGAAAACCTCATCACACTTGAAGATATGGAGGAAAAAGGAAGTACAGTCAGCACAATGTACTGAGACACAGCACAGCATAGACATATCAGACTCAGGGGGAGCTGAAAGTGTAAACCTTCAGTGTCCTGAATCTCATACGCAAGTTCCTTAAAGGGAAGTCGCGTATATACGCGAGTTAGACACTGCAAAGTCGCGTATATGTCAGTCTGAGGAAAAGCAGTGGGGACAGGCTCAGAAAAGGGATCTGATATGATTCAGTCCATTATTTGCTCTATTGGTTAATAGTTACAGTCTGCTGAGGATGTGTAAAAATGTTTTGATACTTGTAAGATGTCTAGAAGTGTTTTGATCCTAACTTGATGATGATGATGATGTCTTGATGCTTATTGCTGATATATGCATGATCAGATCTAACAGATGGCACAGGTTGAGGGGGAGCATATGCCTTTAATAATTCATTGTTGGCATTATGGTTAATAGTCCTTGGTGATGATTCTTATATGGCTAAATGATATATCTTGCTATGATGTGGTTGTGAGTTGTCTATGATAAAATCTCATATGATTCTTGGGGTTACATAGTTGATGTTCAGATCAGATTTATGGATGATTCTTTGATGATGCATATATGGTGCTTACATGGTGATCTTCATAAGGACAAGGAGAAGTACAAAGCTTGAATATATATCTTCCTCACTTAATGATGGGTCACTCATATACTGCTGTTGTCATATGCATAAAAATCATACAGTTATGATGCAGGCACTCTTGTGGATAAGGATTGTTGCTGTTGATGATATCAAGAAGTTTTGACAAATGAGCTTGAGCTCAAGATACATAATGCTGATACATGGATGACTACGCAAAGCTGCTTTATTGGAGACATGGTGATGAGTTCTTATCTATATGATGATAGGTTTTGATGCAGATGTTCCCAAGTAATGATACTTGGATCATGTAGAGCTTGATGAAATGGCTATGGTGGTTTCACACATGATACAATGTGAATGACTCTGAATTCTGTTCAAAGGGATGAATTGATGCAGACATACCTTGTTATAGGTTGATGACCTATTCTCTACAGGACATTTACAGGTTGCTGATATGGAAATTTGTGTACGCGTGTTGTTTAAAGGATATCGGCGTGCATACGCCGTTTTACAAGGGGATAGTCGCGTATATGGTGTACGCGCTTTGCGTAAGGGATATCTGCGTATATACGCTTGTTTATGTGTATACAGACGCGTATATGGAGATTTGAAGGAAATCAGCAGGGACAGATGTTGGTTGCAGAAAGTCTGATATAAGTCTGACAGAGATCATCTGGCACAGGTTCAGGGGGAGCAGATAATCTTCAATGATGCATTGTTGGCATTATCTTAGAAGCCTTTGGTTCTAGTTCACAAGTTGTTGTTGATTTCAGGTGAATCAAAGTCAGAGGAAGAACAGAAGGATCTCTTGGTTGCTGATCTGAATGGTGATTATCAGATGCTGCTAGTGACTTTCATAAGTCTTGGTCTAGTTATTTCGTCTCTATGTCATATATCTCTTTTGTGGTACCTCTTTCATGGTGTCAAGGTCATGTAACGGCCTATTTTGGTTTCCCCACTATGCCTGGGATGATTGATGCAATATGATTGGTTGTCATATGTAAACTTTTGATGTATCCCCACCTGGTTGGGTGGATGAGTCAATTTTTGTATATCCTCACTTAGTTGAGAGATGGATGTATGTATGAGTCTTTGGTGATAGGAAGGTCTTTTATGATGTATAGAGTCATGTTCTTCTTGAAGAAAATCTTTTGCAGATCTTGCCTACAGTCAGGAAGAGCATGAATAGCACACTTCAGCAGTACAGAGACTTGGCATGTACTCTGGGGGAGCATTGACAGATTGGTACACCTTGGCATATACAAAGGGGGAGATTATTCAGAGATTTCAGCAGGTACTCAGGGGGAGTATGGACAGTGGAATGATTCAGCAAAGGAAGAGAATATCTTGGTCCACCCTTTGCCCTTGATGTCAAAGGGGGAGAGTGATTTGGTGTTGTTGCCATCAAGTCCAAAGGGGGAGATTGTTGGCATTATGATGCATGTGTTGTACTTGATGGCAACCCTCTCATAGAAGAATATCTCACTTATGTATAACTGGATGAATCTTCAGACGAGATATCAGATGTAACTGATGGAGGATAGCTCAAAGGAATCAGATGATGAATCTTCAGAAGAGATATCAGATGTGACTGATGGAGGACAGCTCAAAGGAATCAGATGCTAATTCTAAGTATGACAAGTTAGCTTTGCCATCAAGTCCAAAGGGGGAGATTGTTGGCATTATGAGATAAGTGTTGTCCTTGATGGCAAACCTCACTGATGACAAATCATAGTACAAAATGTCAGCAGCAAGGAATTGATGATCAGACTATAAGAAGAAGAGAAAGTTCACACACGCAGGTTCATTAAGCCCAAGTCGCGTGTACACGCTGGTTGGCTTCAGCAAAAGCGCGTGTATGTGGAAAAGTACCTTTGGTCCATGGCGGTTATTCCTTGGAAGTTGTGCCTATGGTTTTGGACCTTGGCGTCTCGGCGGACGTGTTGATCCCTAGTTTTTGTTGATGGTATTGGATTTCTATGGTTTTGGCTCTTGGTATTGAACAAGGCCTAAGGCTATATAAAGGGAAGGAAATCATTAGGCAAGAGTATCTGAAATGTCTCGAATATCTGATGAAGCATTAGATCCAGTATGCAGGTTATGGGTTGATGATGCATTTACTGAAGATTAAGCTAACTGAATTATAAGATCTCTGGATATACGCGAGTTTCATTAGACACAGTAGCGTGTACACGCGGGTTCACTTAATTGAAGTAGCGTATATGTTTCTGAGTATGAAATTGAAAAGTTTGATTGATCTGATAATACTGATTCACCCCCCCCCCCCCCCCTCTCAGTATTATTTCCAACATAGGGAGCTCAACAAGCTCACTATTAAAGATAAGTTCCCCATTCCTGTTATTGATGAATTACTGGATGAATTACATGGATAAATTTACTTCACCAAGTTGGATCTTTGTTCGGGATATCATCAAATCAGAATGAAGAATGAAGACATTCCAAAAATGGCATTTAGAACTCATGAGGGTCATTATGAATTTCTGGTCATGCCTTTTGGCCTTACCAATGCACCTTCAACATTTCAAGGTTTGATGAATTCAATTTTCAAACCATTCCTTAGAAAATTTGTGTTAGTATTTTTTGATGATACACTAATCTACAACAAGTCTTGGAAGGATCATGTTGAAAATGTTGACAGGGTGCTACAACTATTGGAGGAGAAACAATTATATGCAAAAAGATCCAAATGTTTCTTTGGAGTCCAAGAGGTGGAATATTTGCGTCATATTGTATCTCATGAAGGAGTTAAGGTAGACCCTAGCAAAATTAAAGCCATTAAGGAATGGAAAATCCCCACATCCATAAAGCATCTGCGAGGATTTCTTGGGTTGACAGGGTATTATCACAAGTTTGTTAAGCATTATGGGAGAATAGCAGCACCTCTAACAACATTATTGAAGAAAGATTCATTTTCATGGACTCCGGAAGCAACAAAGGCCTTTGAACATCTTAAAAAGGCAATGTGCCAAGCACCGGTCTTAGCTACGCCGGACTTCACAAAAACCTTTATTGTGGAATGTGATGCTTCAGGAAATGGAATTGGTGGTTCTAATGCAAGATGAAAGACCCATTGCTTTTGAAAGTCGTCCAATTAAGGGAAAGTTTTTAAGCAAAGCTATTTATGAGAAGGAAATGTTGGCAATACTCCATGCACTTAAGAAATGGCGACCCTACCTAATGGGAAGACACTTCAAGGTAAAAACGGATCATGATACCCTTAAATACTTTTTATAACAAAGATTATCCTCTAAAGAGCAACAAAAGTGGGTCACAAAGATGTTGGGTTATGACTTTGAAATCATCTACCAAAAAGGGAAGAAAAATGTGGTGGCAGATGCACTCTCAAGAAAGGATGAGGATGTGGAAGCATTGTTGTGTGCCATTTCTATTATCCAACCAGATTGGATAAACGAAGCAAGGGAGGAATGGAAGAATGACGAAGAAGTGTGGGCACTTATTCAAAAGCTACAACAAGATTCCAGTACTTTTGATACATTTAGCTGGCAAAATGATTCGTTATGGTACAAAGATTGCTTATACCTCTGTAAGAATTCCCAGCTAAAACAAAAGATTCTTATGGAATTGCACACTTTTCCCTTAGGAGGGCACTCAGGATTTTTAAAAACTTACCACAGGGTTAAGAAGGAATTTTTTTGGGATGGCCTTAAATCAGATATTCAAAAGTTTGTGGCGGAATGTTTGGTTTGCCAGCAAAATAAAGTTGAAACAATTAAGACACCGGGTCTATTACAACCTTTATCCATTCCAAGCCAACGTTGGGAGGAGGTTTCAATGGATTTTATCACAGGTTTACCCAAGTCTGAGGGAAAGAGTGTCATCATGGTGGTAGTTGACAGACTTACCAAGTATGCACACTTTTGTGCATTATCACATCCATTTAAAGCCAGTACAGTTTCTACTGCATTTATGGAAACAATTCAAAATCTACATGGAAACCCAAAGATTATTGTAAGTGACAGAGATCCCATTTTCACTGGAAATTTTTGGACAGAACTATTTTCTTGTCTTGGTACTCAGTTAGCTCATAGCTCATCTTATCATCCTCAATCTGATGGGCAAACTGAGATAGTAAACAAATGTTTGGAAGGATATCTTCATTGCTTTGTATCTGATAAACAGACACAATGGGTCAAATGGTTGCCTCTGGCTGAATGGTGGTATAACACTTCCTTCCATACAGCAACAAAAATGACCCCATTTATGGAACTTTATGGGTATCAACCACCATCCATCACATCATATTTAAGAGAAAATTCTAAGGTTCAGGCAGTGGAACATCACATCGAACATCAACAACAAGTCCTCCAACTCTTAAAAGATAACCTCGTGTTGGCACAAAATAGAATGAAACAACAGGCATATCAACATCGCAGTGAAAAAAGTTTTGATGTAGGTGATTAGGTATTCCTATGGCTACAACCATATAAGCAAATGTCCCTAAAGCAAGCTAAGAAGGATAATAAATTATCACCAAAGTATTATGGTCCGTACAAGGTGTTGCAAAAGATTGGTACTATGGCATACAAATTGGAGCTTCCTGCAGCTTCTCGATTGCACCCAGTTTTCCATGTTTCATGTTTAAAGAAGGTTATAGGTGACAAGTTCCCAATTCAAACAATATTGCCAGAACTTGACGAGGAAGGAAAAATTATATTGGAACCGGAAGCAGTCACAGAAACAAGAACTCGACAACTACGAAATCGATCAATTTCAAAGTATCTTATCAAGTGGAAGAACTTATCCGCTGAAGATTCCACATGGGAGGATGAGAATTTTATGCAGAAGTATCCAAAACTACTCAAGCGTTGAGGACAACACTTTTTTGAAGGAGAGGGACATGTTGGGTCCCTATAATACTAGTGATTACCCCATTACTATTGTAGTTATACCCCTTATTTATATTGTTGTGCCCATATTACCCCCATATTGTTATTTTTGTGCCCCATAGAATCCCTCTATTGTTATTTTTGTGGCTTTATATTATTATTGTTAGGTCGGCTGGATTATATTGTGACTCCTTAGACTCCTATATATAGAAAGGAGGTTTTTTCATTTGTATGATCGAAGAATTGTTCATTTATGTAATGTAAAGGAGGTTGCCCCCTCGAAGAGGCTGAATTCTAAGGCGTTGATCTATCTTTTCTTGAGCTGGTTTCATAACAAATTCCTAATCAACTACACATACATATATCTGCATGTAGTCGAGCATAAGCGATCAATTCTTGTAATCAACCTACAAGACGGATGCATCTAATCAAATAATCAAGAATGCAACCAATGTACAAGGATGCAATCAAGCTGCAGATACTCAAGTAACCAGTCATATACTCCTCACAATGCATTCCATAAAATCAACATCAAGTTCCTCATGACAACCTTACTACAACCATGATCAATCATTATGCAATGCAACAAGCACATGGAATTCAATTGTAAGAGACACACATGAAACCGACTTGCATGCATTACCAACACATTCACCTAAGGAGAGTGCAACCACGCTCTGATACCACCCTGTAACACCCCCTCCCAGGTCTACCCAAAGTAACCATGCCAACTGGGGTAAACATGAGGAGAGATGCTACTATGATTTGATTCGACCTCCTATGTCACCTTATTGAAGTGGAATCGACGAAACATCACATACAGTCATCCAACACCATCAAGAAAGCCCTTACGAGACAAGTCAGCCACTCAGATAACTTGTCCTTCAGTCCCACTACTATTGTGCACCTCTTAGTCCATAGTCGTTCTCATGCTATGGGAAAGGGAGCGACCAGGAACCCAAAGTCGCTCTCAATGAACTGAATGCCATTGATTGTGGACCAAACTTTCTATTTCTATGCCAGCAACCCTGGGATTTAAGCCACTTTTCTAGCCCAGAATATTGGGCTCCGCCTAGAACTTGTTTTAACGTCCAGAATTCACTAAAAACATAATAACAATGTTGATAATCAAAAATCACCATCGGGTCTAGACTTGAGCATCCCCAACTGGCACTGACATTTTATCAAACACTTGGCATCAATGCAACCTACAGGTTTAGGATATAATACAAAGCATAAACGACTGAAAAAACTTATGAAACATAACGAGAAATACCACCTCCTTCTCCATTGACCTACTACATCATCAATTGTGTCTTGCATCCATCCATTTAATAGTTACAAGTAAATACATGAAATAACTATGACATGAATTTGTCCTTAAACCATGCTTATAACCAGCATAAAACCATATAAATATCAAAGATATGAAAACCATTAAATCCACATATAAATCAGTGCAAAAGTAAGAGAACTTAGCTTTTATTAATCATAGGAAAATCCAACTAGGTTTGGGACTTCCATGTACCACCCGACCATAGACATGGTTGAACCAAATCTCTGTCTTAGCCATTCACCATCGTGCCATATTCCAAGCATGATCTTGGGATCTCATAGAAAAACCAATCCAATAACAACCAAGGGAATCTAAAGGTTAAACCACCTCCACCCTCATTAAACCGTGATCACACCAAAACCGGTGCTCCGATCACAACCAAACAGAACTTGTAATGCCATCCGAAATCCATCACTATCCTTGAGGAATTTTTTGTCTCCTTGTCTCTCAGGATTTACCGCAATCCAAACCTAGATCACTAGGCCCTAAACTAAGACTGCTCCCTCAGGCTTTACGTGTATCTTTCCAAACCCAGTCAAGGTATTCCTAGGCCTTTGGGAATGAGCCTTTAGACCACCTCTGCCCCGGATTCCAAAATCCATTCGACAATTAAAAGCTCAAAACAAAGATCAACATCCCATCAAACCATGGCATCCGAAAAAAGGCTAGGCTAGGTTGAAATCCATTATCATAACCCGGAAAAACCATGCCACTGACAACAAGAGAACCATACACCAACATGAAAACCCATGCATGCCCAAACTAGCTAGGAAATCACACATACAAAATGTTATCTACAAGTATTCCTGTTGAAGCTGCTTGATCCTGCTTTCCTTTCCTTGATCCTTGCTTTCTTTTACTTTCCTTTCCTTGCTTTTCCTTTCCTTTCCTTTCCTTTCCTATAGTGCTCCAAGAAAACTCTAAGTGACCAAGAGAGTGAGAGAGAGAGAGAGAATAATGAGAGAGCTCCAAACTTGAACTAACAAAAGGTTAACACTCAGCAACCTACCAACTAATCCTCAGAAGACTTTTTATCAATGAGGCCTCTAATTTCTTCATTTTCCTTTATTTTCCTCCTCACATGCAACCTGTGCCTTTCACCTTACTTTTCTCCTAATTTTCTTTATTTTCATAAATAAATGTGCCAAAAAAACATTTTTACCTTTTAATGCCTTTGCCTTAGCCTTTGCCAATTTTCCTTAGCGAAAATACACATCTAGTGATGTCCACTAGGATATCTTTTCCCAACATTCAACTCGGAATAAGTGTCCCTTACCCGTGATCTTATTTTTCCTTATTAACTTTTATTACATGGAATTTTTACCAAGGCTATTACAGAACCCTCCCCCTTGGGGAACACTATCCTCGATATTAAACCACACCAATACCTCAACAAAACTGATGAAAAAAAACATATTTCCCATGGATCTTTATAACTTAGCTCATTGCAATATTTACAATCAAAGACCCACTCAAAAGCAAAACCTCATGACAACATGACCATATAACAACCATACCACATACTGGAGTTTTATAACACAACTCATTATGGTATTTACAATAACCACGTATACACATATGCACATTTTTTAAACCAACAAATAAAAGGATATGATGCATTTACCAATCAACAAGGGAATCTAGAGGATCACACCTCCACCCTCAAATTAATACCAGGATTCACCTCCTTCCCAAGAAGTCCAGAATCCACTGTCACAGTCAAAGCTGCATCCAATGTCCAGTGCTACAATCTTGCGCCACATGTCCTCTTAGTGGACAATCACCAACTCATTGTTCCAGGGCGCACTCCCAATGTGCATCTAATTCCATCTGGCAATGCTAGTGACCAAAACTAATATATTTGTTACTTTCCCTTCTAATAACCAAAACTAATATATTTGTGACCTTCCCTTCTCTTCTACTTGTCCTCTCAGTGATTATTGGCTCATTGTTCCACAGAACACTCCCAATATGAATTTGATTCCATTTGGAAATTCTAATTACCAAAACCAATATATCCGTGACCTTCCCTTCTCTGCTATAGAGTCCCTTGGAAAATCTAGTCAGCCCCCTTCTGTGCAGTCTTCCAAGTTCCCCGAGATCCCATTTCCCGGGTGATCCATCCCTTGGCAAGGATTCCTCGCATTGGAATATACAAAACTAAGGCATATACCTACCTCAAAACCACCATACCAATCATATCATGCTCATGGAAATCAACAGGCACTATTGAGTACCAGTGTCCCACAATGGACCTACACCTGAAGTGTTTTACCAGCATACTGCTACATGTTCCAATTTATTTTTGTTGTCGCTTCCAATTCTTGTAGTTGATTTACACCACCCAACTGGGCATGTTCATGCATTCCTGTTCCAAGCACATAATTTCCATTAGATTCAAATCAATTGTAATAACCTCAAATCATACCTCACTGGTAGCTCGTCAATAAGGCACACTTGCAATCTTGTTTACTTCATGTCATAACAAATCAAACTAGCATCTTTGACCAAATAATCATGTACAACAATATCACATTAGTTTAGCTCAAAACATAACCATCAAAATCATAAATCACATGTAACCATCATAAACCTAATCATAGATCACCCGTAATCTTCGTATACCATAGTGATAAATCACATGCATACAAAGACTAAAATAAAATATTGTTACTTATCCTTTAATTAATCCTTAGCTTCCACCTTTGTCCTTATTCTGTACACACCTCAGATCAATGGCCACACTCAACAAACACCCAGTGCCTTCTCCTCTGCCATTTGTAAATACACATAGTATAGCATGTACACAACACAACATGTATGACATTCACATAATATCATATATACACTGGTACCATATGTACAACATGTACACAGTACCACCTATACACCACAACACCTACACAACATATGCACAACATCACATGTACATCGCGCCACCTGCACAACGTGTACACAATGCCATGTGTACACTGGACCATTTGTACAATGTGTACACAATACCACATGTACATAGCATCACATGCATGACATGTGCATGACACCACATGTATATAGCATCGCATGCATGACATGTACATTGCACCACATGCACACATCACAACATGTACAATCATGCACACAACACCATCGATACATAGCACCATATGTACAACATGCATAGAACACCATATGTACATATCAATGCATACCCAACATGTACATAACATCATTTATACACGGCACTGCATATGCAATATTCACACAACACTTTATATACCATCTTGTACATAACATTGCATAAACAACATGTACACATGCTATGTATACACAACAAAGCATGTGCACAACATCATAGATGCAACATGTACAACATATGCACAACAATAGTGCCTCACATCCAAAAGCACATTGTTTCTACCAAGAAACATTACTCCCAATGTCTTATCTATGCCTATCCCAGTATGTTGCAAATCACATTGCTTTCATTTTGCTGATGTATCCTTCTACATTACCTATCATAAACATAAGCATAATGCAAGTATACAATATCAATTCATATTTGCATGATATTGACCTTGTATATTTGTTGTGACTACTCTTCCCAGTTGATTCTTCATGTATGAGGAATTTCTTCATGTCATTCACCTGCATAAGAAATCATTCCTCCACAAGAACAATCCCTGATAACCCTATCAGATGGTGACAACATACATACATACATACATGCATATATATATAAACATTGCCATAATCATGATCATGACATAATTACCAGATAACATAAGGTCTAGGTTAAGAGAACTTCCTTTATCCATGTACAACATGTACAACATTGAGAACAATCGTTCCCAACATAGCCAAGGCATCTGACACTTCAGATCCATTTAATTTACCTTTTCTAGTTACCTTTCACATGATTGTACTACCACCATCCACTTACCACTATGGACCCAACCAGTCAAATCAACTATCATAGTTTTATCTTCCACTGTGGTTACTCATGCATAGAGCTTCATATGAGTCTTACACGTAAAATAGAAAATCAAGCACAACAATCGCAAAATACCAAAATCACAAGACTAACAGTAAGCACCATCACTCAATCCCCATGGTTCTGAGTGCTTCAAAGGAAAGCTCAACCCGAGCCTTCTTCAAGATTCATGGCAATCCATCTTTCCATGCAACTCCTTGCGTTATATTTCCATAAACACATAATGTCAATGCATAAATAAACATAACAATAAACTTATCTTTTTGTGCCAAACATGTTGCCTTACAACTGAACACATCCACACCATCTCTCAAGGGACTCCAATAATCTTAACAGATCCACCTATAAATAGAGGCTAGCCAATATACCTGTCAAGTACATGTTCATGAATCTAGCACATATCCACAGAATGTCAACAAAATCAAGGTTAAGAAGACTCCATGTATGCAAAGCACTCATTTGTTTGGAATTAGAGTTTCCAAACCTAGCCAAATAAATTCTTGCCCAATTCCTTTCTTTTACCTTTCTCCTTGTTGCAATCGAGGCTTACTATGTGTTGTCACATCACCCAACTATTATTTATATAAACACGTCAACTATTACCTTGTCACTCTAATACCAAGCATGTTTCTTACAACTACTCACACATGTCAACCACATGTTCCACATATCAAGAAAATCATATCTATAAATTTTAAATCAAGCTTTACCAGGACTAACAATCATGTCATAATCCATAGTCAACTCATAGTCATGAGTCATAATACATAATGCTACAACTATCACCTATCATACTCAAGTACACGTCAACTACCTCAACTCATATGTATTAGCACAATCATCTTAAAACAAGATCATTTGAATACATACTCATATTATGCAATTCATCAAACATTCAACCAACTAGCAACATACCATGCTAAATAAATCAACTAGATGACATAATCAAACAATCAAGCACCAAATATAAAACATAAGGAAACTTGTACCTTATTGTATCTCAGAGGAGGCAATATTGTCTTCACAATCAATCCATATTAGAACTATATAACTGCTGAACATATCAACCCAACATAAATAAGATCATGATATCCATAACAATCACTAACTAACGAATTCATAATCTAACTCATAAACAATTATCATTTATGCATAGTAATCACATGTGTATGATCAGTCTATATAAGTACAAACATTGCAACATGATAATTCGACTCATACCTGAATGTCGTAACCCTAACCATCTGCATAGGCCAATCCAATTTAGCATGATACATATAACATCAAGATCTTAATGAAATAACACTAATCATCAAGTCACTAGCATCTAACAACCATAAGTTAACCTATAAGATATTTCATCAACAACATATAACATAATCCGTAAGTGATCTAACCTGAAGCAACAATAGCAATGTATACAACCATAGGTTACTACCATTCTTGATTATCCGACACATGTGCATATAACTATAATAATAAACTAACATCTATCATGAATGTAACCATAACATCAAAAGACATGTGCATAAACCTAATGTATATAAACCTAATACATATAACAATCCTTAACTTATATACCTTCATGTCAACATGCAATACCTATATGACGATCTGCTTAACATGCAATACTCTGCATCTCCTACTCTATCTCAACCAACACATTAGCATCATAACATACCAATAGCACCATGATGACCTAAATTGCATACCATGACTTCACAAGGCATGTTTGACCTACTATTCATGCATAACTATAACCAAGACCTACACATTGATTCATGCAACTATCGACCTGCATAAGCAATTCTTAATCAACTACACATATGCATAACCGCATGTAGTCGAGAATAAGAGATCAATTCTTATGATTAACCTACAAGATTGATGCATGTAATCAAACAACGAAGAATGCCACCCAACATAAAAGGATGTAATCAAGATGCATATAATCATGTAACCAATCATATACTCCTCGCGATGGATTCCATTTAATCAACATCAAGTTCCTCATGACAACCTTATTACAACCATGATCAGTCATTATGGAATGCAACAAGTACATGGAATGCAAGTGTAAAAGACACACAATGCATGCATGACCAACAAATTCACCCAAGGAGAGCGCAAACCACGCTCTACTACCACCCTATAACACCCCCTCCCAATTCTACCCAAAGTAACCATACCAACCAGGGTAAACATGAGGAGAGATGCTACTATGATCATATTCGACGTCGTATGTTACATTAAGGAAGTGCAATCAATGGAACATCAAATATAGTCATCCAACATCATCAACTGAACCCTCAGGAGACAAGTCATCGACTCAGACAGCATGTCCCTTGGTCCCACTGCTATTCTGCAGCTCTTAGACCATAGTCTCTCTCATGCTATGGGCAAGGGAGCTATCGGAAACCCAAATTCACTCTCACAGACCTAGCTGCCAGTCATTGTGGACCAAAATTACTAGTTTTGTGCCAGCGATCCCGAGATTTAAGCCACTTTTCTAGCCCACAATCCTAGCCTCTTCCCAAAACTTGTTGTACCTTCCAAAATTCATTGAAAGCATAATAACAATTCTAATCAATAAAAAACTACCCTCAGGACTAGGCCCAAGCATCCCCAACTGGGACTGACATTCTATCAAAAATTTGGCATCAATGCAACCTACAAGTCTAGGATACAAGACATAGCATAAACGGCTGAAAAAACTTATGAAACATAACCATAAGGATCACCTCCTTCTCCATTGAACTACTACTATAACTAGTAAATACATGAAATAACCATGGCATGAACCATGCATTCAACCATGCTTATAACCAGCGTAAAACTATATAAATATCAGAGATACGACAACCATTAAATCCACATATAAATCAATGCAAAAGTAAGATAACTTAACTTTTATTATTCATAGGCAAATCCGACCAGTTTCAGGACTTCCACATACCAGCCGACCATAGACATGGTTGAACCAAATCTCTCTTTCATCTAGTCACCCCTGTGCCATATTCCAAGCATGAATCCTAGGATTTCAATGGATGACTTAATTGAAAATCCTCCCAATTGGATATTGAATTACATTAATTAACATGGAAATTCAAACATTTTATTTCAAACCTCCATTGAGATATCTTTAAAAAACAAAAGAATTACACATATTGCTCAAGGTGAAAGGAAAAAATAGAATATTTATTTAACTTTCACTTATTTTATAAAGATGATATAAAATTATGTCTTCTCTTGGGTGATACAACATTATATTATTTAATATGGATATCAAAATATTTTATTTATGGCTTGGACCTAAATAGTCTTTTGTAATTAACAAAATTAACATGTTGTTTAGATAATCTTCGGCAAAATCACATAATCAATCATTTGTCGACGCGTTTCGAACCAACCAGTGTGGTTCATCGTCAGGACAAGTTGAAGAACTGATCAGGTTTAGCTTGATTAAATAGGGTGTGCAGAGACTGCAACGGCTATATTGCAACGGCTAATTTTGACTTGATGATCTTAGTCAAACCCTTAATTTTATTATTATTATTCGTTAATTGAATAATACAATAATTCTTATTAATTAAATATAATGGTCATTATATCTTCATTTTCGTTAAGCAATCAATATTTATTATTATTCCCAAATTTATTTAAATATAAATAAATAGTATTAAATTATTATTATTGTTAGAAATTAGTTACAAAAGGTAACTTGAGTATTTATTTATTAATAATTGTTTAAATCAAGGTCCAAAGGTAATATTAGATATAATGGTCATTATGGTACAATCAATAAATCATATCATCAACTAACCTATATTTATTTATTATTATTCCCAAATTATATTTAAATATAAATACATAGTATTAAATTATTATTATTCATAGAGTTTTGTTACACTAAGTAACTTGAGTATTTATTTAAAATAATCGCTTAAATCTAAGGGTCCAATGGTAAAATAATAAATCATATTTATTAATTATTTAACCGTAAAAGCCCAATCGAAATTAAATTGATAATTAGGTCCATTAAATAATCTATATTTATTTAATAATATGTAATTTTACTATTATTAAAATTAATAAAAAGAACCATAATTATAGTGCATGTGTAACCATTAACTCAATGTTATTGGTATATCATCAAATTCTAATAATTCCTTGATTATCAATTAAACTTAAGGGTCATTAGGTAAAAATAGATCACCTTTTATAATTAATCTAATAATTTATAATCCTTGAAACATCAATAATTATTCACTAAAATTATTTTAAATAAATTAACAACGTTATTACTCATGGGTGTGAACCTTCCTTACATCCAAGGGACCACAGATAGGATTGCGAGGGTTCTGAGGAAGTATGATGTGCCCACTTCTTTTAGACCTCTCCTCACTATCCGTAGCTCCCTCAGGTCTGTGAAAGACCCTATTGACCCTAAGGACATGAAGGGCGTCTATGTCATTCCCTGTTCCTGTGGGACCCCTTATATTGGTGAGACGGGTCGCTCTATTAATCAACGGATTAGTGAGCATTCAGCTGACTTAAGACATGGTAGGACCAAGTCCTCAGCCCTAGCTGAGCATGCGGGGAAGACTATGCATCATGTTTGTATAGAAGATGCTCAAGTCATTGCCAAAGTTGCACATTTTCACCATCGCAAATTTAGAGAGGCCCTGGAGATTGAGAAAAGGCCGAACAATCTTAATAGAGATGATGGCTGGAAGATTAGCAGTTGTTGGGTCCCAGCCTTATCTTCCTAGCCTCCTCTTTCCCCTTTTGTTGGTCTTAGGGTTTCTGTCTTCCCTCTCCTCGGGTTATGTTTTTGACGAGTCTGGAATGCATGAGTTTTCTGTCATTATGTAATCCCAGGGGTCATTTATAATTAGATTAGATTTGTTGCATTGATATTTAATTCTTCCTTCCCCCCCCCTTTTTTTTTTTTTAAACCTTATGAGTAATAACATTGTTAATTTATTTAAAATAATTTTAGTGAATAATTATTGATGTTTCAAGGATTATAAATTATTAAATTAATTATAAAAGGTGATCTATTTTTACCTAATGACCCTTAAGTTTAATTGATAATCAAGGAATTATTAGAATTTGATGATATACCAATAACATTGAGTTAATGGTTACACATGCACTATAATTATGGTTCTTTTTATTAATTTTAATAATAGTAAAATTACATATTATTAAATAAATATAGATTATTTAATGGACCTAATTATCCATTTAATTTCGTTTGGGCTTTTACGGTTAAATAATTAATAAATATGATTTATTATTTTACCATTGGACCCTTAGATTTAAGCGATTATTTTAAATAAATACTCAAGTTACTTAGTGTAACAAAACTCTATGAATAATAATAGTTTAATACTATGTATTTATATTTAAATATAATTTGGGAATAATAATAAATAAATATAGGTTAGTTGATGATATGATTTATTGATTGTACCATAATGACCATTATATCTAATATTACCTTTGGACCTTGATTTAAACAATTATTAATAAATAAATACTCAAGTTACCTTTTGTAACTAATTTCTAACAATAATAATAATTTAATACTATTTATTTATATTTAAATAAATTTGGGAATAATAATAAATATTGATTGCTTAACGAAAATGAAGATATAATGACCATTATATTTAATTAATAAGAATTATTGTATTATTCAATTAACGAATAATAATAATAAAATTAAGGGTTTGACTAAGATCATCAAGTCAAAATTAGTCGTTGCAATATAGCCGTTGGAGTCTCTGCACACCCTATTTAATCAAGCTAAACCTGATCAGTTCTTCAACTTGTCCTGACGATGAACCACACTGGTTGGTTCGAAACGCGTCGACAAATGATTGATTATGTGATTTTGCCGAAGATTATCTAAACAATGTTATGGATCACAGAAGTCTAAATTCCTTAAAAATTAACATGTGATATTTAAAAAAAAATTAATAACCAAAAAAAAATCACTATTATCTATAAATATAATATTTGAGCTATACATTAATAACATAATTTTATGTCATTCTTGTAATTAAAAATAAAAATAGCAATCAATTATTTTGTAATCTCAAACAATAAAAATGAAGTTATATATATATAGTTATATATATATATATATATATATATATATATATATATATATATTCAACCATTTTTAAATGAATATTTAATTTTCTTTTAAAAAAATTCTACTCTAAATTGAATAATAAAAAGAAAAATTACACTCATTCTCACACTAAACTATAAAATATAAATTTTTAATAAATTTACTCAAAACTAATTATAACACATCTATAAGCATTTTTAATATAAATATAAAACATATATAAAAAAAATTAAAATGCATCCAAAATCATATCTAACCACCTAAACCTTATTAATTTATCTCTAATCAATCCCTATGTTCAAACCCCAATCGTTCAAACCCCAAGCTCCGACTTACAAATTGCATTTCATTCATAGGATGAGAAAACAAAAAGTTCTCTTTTCTTAATTATTTTTTACTAAATAAGTTATATTTTGTTGTAATTCATTAATTTTTTATTTTATTATATTTTCATTTCAATAACAATTTATTTCTTAAAAAATTATGTGGAAATATAAAGTAAATATAAATATAACATTAGGGGTTCAAATCCTTAGTTACATAGTGAAGTTATTTCACTTAAGAGTAATAATGGTAACAATGAGAAAAATCAATCTCATATCACACTCGTATGAAATTAATGAGATTATATAATTATTTATATTTATTTATATATATAGATATATATATATATATACCAGTATTAAATTGATTATATATATATAATTGTGTTTGAGAATTGAATTATGATATAAAACTGAGTTTTTATATAATAAAATTGTTGAGTTTAACTTATACATTTAATAATTTTTTTTACTATTATAATTTTTTATTGTTTAAAATATTTTTTTGAATGGCTAAATGAATTCAACACCTTGTAAAAACTTGGGCACTTGAATTTTATAGATTAAACAACTTAAATTCAAGTCTTTTAAAAAGTCCTCTTGGAATTAGGTTGAAATTAACTATAAAAGTGCACTGAAAATGACAATTTCTTCTATAAGTTAGACTACGCTTAATAAAAGTTATTTGTTATGTTGATAAATTTTTATTTTGTGGTTATAAATGAAAGATATTAGCATTTTTTGGTTGTATACTATACGTCAATGAATAGAATTTCAAATACTAATTGTTTTATATATTTAAATACATGCTTATATTTTCACATTTATGTAATGCAATTACCAAATTATCATGCAAATTGACAACAACAACAAAAATGACATAATTTGGATGAAAAAATTTATAAATAGAGAAAATGATGTGAATCTATGTATATCAACTACATTTAGTAATATAAATAAAATGATGTCATATATATCAATTACATTTGTTACTATAATTACACTAATATCATATAACAAATTAATTATGTTAATGGGTGTTTATTGTTGTAGGGCTTCTAAAATTTTAGTTTAATTATCAATTATTATCACTATATCATTTTATTTTTATTTTTGAATAAATTGAGTCTAAACCACCATAATCTTGTGTATCAGATAAAAACATATATCTATTTTAAAATAAACTTTCTACAATTTTAATTTAATTATTAATAATTATCAATAATAACCATCAAAAATAAACAATTTTAATTTAATATCAATAATAATAATCAAAACTTACCTAATACGTTAACATTAAAATAACCTACTTACCTATCTAGTTTCTTGTGGTCCAGATACATTTTCCACTACGCCTACATACCTTTTCCACTACGTAATGCACATACGTTTTCCACTATGCAATGCACACGTGGTCCGCATAAAGATAACTTCGACTAAACTACCTTGGTTGTAATCTACGAATCACCATCAGCCTTATATATCAAATATTAGCATAATATATATCAAATATTAGTATGCTAATACAAATGACTTTTGTACATTTATTCAAGAATAAACCATGTGTACTCATGATGAAATATATATACGTAGATTCTTAACGATGAATTACATTTACTGGTTTTAAATGTCTAGATTTATGAATTATGATGTGATTATTGCCAAAAATATGTCTCAAAAACTTGGTATAGATTTATGAATTATAGTGTGATTATTGCCAAAAACATATCTCAAAAACTTAATATAGATCACAGAAACTTAAATTTAATATCATCATTACTCACATTTACAACAACCATATCAATTATGTAACATTGATCTCACATATAAAACATATCTGTTGTATCACATTGTTGTTTCATCCACATTAACATATCACAATCCTACATCGTTCAATTACAACTTTATTACGTAAATATCTTGCATATTTAGCATACAACATTATCACTGAAGTATCTACTATTAAAAAAAAATAGTGTTTTGATATTTTAATGGATCACAATGCAATTTGTAATTTGAATTTGGTTATTTTAAACCAGTATAATGTATGAACCAAGAATTTAATATTTTGATTTTATTTAATATTAATTTGGAAGGTTGTAAAATTCAAGTCTACTTTAAATTAAAATTTATGATTACTATAAAACGTATTAGGTATAATTAATGTATAATAATTTAACTATAAGAAAAATTATAAATCTCAGGGTATTTTAAATTAAGATTTATGATTACCATGTAGCATATTTTATAAGTAGATGGTTTTTGATGTTTTTACCTTTATAACTATTTAAATTAGTATAATGTGTTAGTCAAAATTGTAATATTTTTATTTTATTTAACATTAACTAAAAAAAATTATAAATTCCAATACAAATCTTTGCCCCTTGGTAAGAAATTAATTTTTCTTTTACTTAATATATTTAATAAATAAAACACAATCTTTTAAAACTAAATATATTAGCAAAATTTAATATTTCAATCAATATTCTTAAAATCATAATTAAAAATATTTCACTTTATAATATAAATACAATTAAATTCAAATAACAAAACTTAAAATTTAAAAATATATAAACTAATCACTATATTACTCCATTCAAAATTAATTTTCTCACATAATTGCAATTATTAAAATTATAATATTTGAATAATAATTTTAATACAAACAATATTTCTATTTTATTAGTTTGGTAAAATAAATTAATAACAATATGGTATATTACACTCGTCATAAAATAAAAATTGCTTTTAATCTCTATACCTAGATAATTTAAAATAAAATTAAAAATTATTATGATTATTTTTTCAATTTGGAAAATACAAACTATATAATAAAAAAAGGGTTGATGATTGCATAAATTTAATTTATATTATAGGATTGCGCGCTATATCATATACAACTTTTTGAAGTTAGAGCATGATTCATACAGATGACGAAAAAAGGATGAATTCTTTGTTTTCAATCGAATCAATAATATACATAACAATACCATCAAACAACACCTCTGAAACCGCTTTCAGTGTGACGGAACATATTCAAGACAATCTATGATCAAATGCTTGGATTTTGAATAACGTTTCACCTTCCTCTGCCTGCCCTTCTTCCTCAGTGGCCCAATCCCGTCTTGGGTTGTCGCTATTCTTTCTTCCGTCCCTTTATGCTCTTTACAATCTGTTACACATGTCGATTTAACCCGATCACCCAGTGCGGAAATAACTGCATTCAAGGCTTTCAGAGGGTCGTCCAAATGACTTATCAGGATTTCAGAGATTTCTGTAGGAGTCATTTCGGCTTCAGTCTCCCTCATGCTTTCCTCCACAGCAGAAAGAAGTGGATGGTCTTCAACCTGCAAATAGTTGAATGCAAGCGATTTGAAAGCAGGAAAGTTGCAGAAAGAGAGGAGTATGTGCATGTCCATCCTGCCAGATCTTAAAAGTGCAGGGTCCAGCTTATCCTTGTGGTTCGTCGTGAAGATGATAATTCGTTCCTCCCCGCAGCATGACCATAATCCGTCCGTGAAGTTGAGAAGTCCCGAAAGAGTTACTCGGCTTCCGCTTTGCTGTTCACCAGGATTTGGAGGCTGGGAAAGCCTGTCCGTCAGATCGAGCGAGCAGTCGATATCCTCAATAACAATGATGGATCCGCTGCTGATTTGCAAGAGCAGCAAACGAAGCTCGGAGTTGTCGAAAACCTTTGTGAGCTCCAGCTCGTACACATCGTACTTCATATAGTTCGAAATGGCGGCCACGAGATTAGATTTCCCTGTCCCAGGGGGGCCGTACAGAAGGTACCCGCGCTTCCAAGCACGGCCGACTCTGTTGTGAAACTCCTTGCCTTTCTTGAAACAGTCGAGATCCTTTATAATTTTGTTCTTCATCGTCGGATCGAAGGCCAGAGAATCGAAAGTGGATGGATGCTTGAACGGAACACCGGTCCAACCATTCCCATATCGGGCATCTCTATTATTGGTATAGATGGTTATGCCCCTGCTCTGTTTCTTGAATTCAGCTGCACCTTTCGCAATATGGTCAAAATAGGTCGACAACAAGCGCTCGTTAGACCTCGCTGTTTTTAGGTGAAACCAGCGCTTATCGAGCCGATTGTCGCTACCAAGAAGTTGAACGTGGTGAGACCACCACATTGTGGCTCCCGTGAAAGATTCTTGCATCTCTTCATCGGGAGCCGGGCTAAAATTCATACTGCACGATTCCTTGGCGCGAAATACTGTTAGTCTCCGGGCTCCCTTAATGACGTCGAGGTTGGATAAGTAGAGCTCCACTTCCTCGTACACCTCGTTTGGATTGGCTCCATAATTCCCATTGAACTGTGGAATGTCAAGTTCGTAATAGGTATTGAAACGTTCCTGAAACAGGAACAGCCATCGATTCAACAATTGCAGCAACTGTGGAGGAATGAAGTTTTGGAGGAGAGTGAAGAGACCAATCAATGACCAAATTTGGGAAATCACGTTCTCCATCTTCGAACGATGATTTCCCTCACATTTGATGTAATGTTGTGGTGGTGTCACAAACCTTTTATATCGATCTGCACACTCCTGTGTAGCCTGTTCGACAGAATCCGTGAATCACATCTCGCCTTCTTTGGTCAACAACTTTCACACGGTTTAAGGCGGTGCCTTGGTCAACAAGTATCCTCACCTGCCGCCTCCTGGTCGTGGCTTACGGAACACGTATTCTTGGTGAACACATCATTTGAAGTCAAGGTTGTCTGCAGATCTAGAAGCGTAATTTTCATATTGAGTGAAATTAATATAATCAACACTACACTCAATTTTATCCATGATGGAACCTATCCATTGCCATTTGCTTACTATGAAGTGTAATTGTTAATATGGTTCAACGTAGTCTCCTAGAACGTGGTCAAATTTTATGGTCAATGGTAAAATTTATGAGTTAATAGTTAATTTGGAGTATGCATAGTTATTATATGGGTATACAAAGCTGTGATTGGTTAATGCCCCTAAATTGAGGTGATTTATTATAATTACTACTATTAATATTTTGAAAATATATAAATAAGAACCCTATAAATATTAGAATAAGAATAAATACGTAAAGACAAAAGTCTATTTTTGTGATTTTATATAAACCTAATCACATTAATATAAATAAATTTAATTTGAGAATCACTCGCATGTATGTATAAAAAATCAAAAAATAGTAAAAAATAATTATTATTTTAAGTTATATATATAAATTAACAAAAATTTTAAAAATGGAGATTTGTAATCTATAAATAAGGTTTCTTACAATTTCATGATTCAATACCATAGTTTATTTCATATGCAATGGTTTAGATGCAATTTTTTAATTAATTAATTTAATTAAAAGGGTAAAAAGGGGATATTTATGGAGGTTAAATCTCTATCATGTACTTAATAATTATTAGTAATTAAACTAAAATTTTGGAAGCCCTATTCCAAATAAGCCACGTCTATCCACATAAACATATATAACACTAGTGTATCCATAAATTAAATCTCTACTAAATGATGATAGACATCAATCCATGATAAACCTCAAAACACTTACTTAATGATACTCATCATATTGTCAAATATTAAAAAAATCATAAACATTAATTTAACTATAACTTTGTTTTAAATTATTATTATTAGTAGTAGCTATAAATTAAACCATAGTTAACATGGGCATTAGTATTAGCTTTGTTGTTGACAAACAATGCCACGAAGCAACAAACAATAAATGCTATCATAATGTGACGACCAATAAACAAGATCGCATTTGGACAAAAAAACAATGTCATAATGTTGTGAACGAGAAAAATGGTCACAATTTGATGAATAAGAAATGATATCTCAAGTGCTAACAATAAACAATTTCATAATGTGACGAACAAAAAAAAATGTCGCAATGTGACAAACAACAAACAACATTTCAAAGTTACAAAGAGAAAATGACTTAAATATTTGATGAACAATAAGCAACATAGCAATTTAACAAATAATAAGTGTCATTGCAATCTAACTTGAGTTTACAAGTTTGACCTAGGTTTACTAGGTTTACTCAGTTGATTTGTATTTACTAGTTTCACCTTGCTTTACTAGGTTGACCTAGGTTTACTATGTTGACCTAAGTTTATTGAGATTACTAGGTTTATCAGGTTGACTATGATTACTAGGTTAACCTAGGCTTGCTAGGTTGACCTAGGTTTACTACATTTACTAGGTTGACTTGATTGACATAAGTTTACTAGATTAACCTAGGTTTATTAGGTTGGCCTATGTTTACTAGGTCAATAATCGTCAACCATAGCCATCCATGGTCAACCATAGTTAACTATAAGTTCACCATAATAATCTCTTAGCCATAACTTGAATATATTAGTCATAGTCAACCATTTTCAATCATCGTCTACTAATCTTCCAAATGCATGTCAACTAGCACAACCACATTAAAAAGGTGATTGAAATATCTCGATTAGCTTCATTTTCCACCTTCCATATGCCAATCAACAACATTAAAAGGTGGAAAATGATGCCTAAGTAGCTACTTCAACCACTTTATTAATGTGGTTTTGCTAATTAACAAAAAAAAAACCTATGAAACACTATGCTCATTAAAAATGTGAAAAGCAAAGTTTAGAAACTCACCAATCATGCTAAAGGAACCCATAATAATTCAATTCTTTTTTATTATCAAAACTATATACAACATGCCTATTTAAACAAAAAATAAAAATATTTAATAAAAAAAATAAAATATGTTTGATTAAAAATAAAAGTCTCTGGAAAACTTATCTTGCTTCTTAACTAAACTAAGGTTTGATCCTGAGAACTATTGGGGACTAAACCCCAATCAAACTAACGTATCTAGGGCTAGGGCTAATGAGTATATATATATCATACTTGTTTGACATGGATAGATTCAACCTATTACCATTATAACCACTAAATGCATTAGACCTACTTATAATGTGGATATGGGTTAATTAAGAGATCTAATCAACAATCTCATAATATTTTCCATAACACATTTACCAAAAAAACGTCATTCTATATTTAAAACAAGCTATATAATTTGAAAGTAAACATTTATTAATTGAACTTGACACTCCAAAGTGGGCAAAGGTGAAAACATTGAATTCATTCCCTTGACCAAAAAAAATTCAAATGTCATAAGAGGTCAATAAGTGTTCTTGTAAAGTGAAACATGAGCATGAATTTTCAATTATAGCATAAAGGTGGAATAGGGCCATGATGATATCTTTTGGGGGCCTGCCAAGTCACCTCGTTTATCATCTTTCTATAACTGATATTTTATCCCTAGAATATGTGCACTTTTACACCCGCCTAGCAGCCCATGTAAGATATTCCAAGATTGAGGACTCATAATCTAAGCAATATTACTCAGTAGGAAGGATTGTCAAAGTATTGTCGTGACAAATCCAGAAAAAAATATGAAGTTTGTTTGAAGATATCGACACCTTTTTAACAGAAAAAACAACCCATGGATGAGGAATTATGGTTGCCTTCTTTAGGGAAGATAATCCAATGGTGTGGATATGTCCAAGTTGTAACGTGAATAAAGGATATTAATGGAAATCCTTCCTATAAAATAAAAAGGAGAGGAATTATGGTTGCCTTCTTTAGGGAAGATAATCCAATGGTGTGGATATGTCCAAGTTGTAACGTGAATAAAGGATATTAATGGAAATCCTTCCTATAAAATAAAAAGGAACTTTGTGTTGGATGAAAATCGTTGACCAAGTGGGAAGTGCATTCATGTGAAAGAAATCCAAGGTTATCAACCCTAATGATTGAAAACAACTAGAAGAGTCATAGGAAGTGTGACGGGTGGAACCATGACAAAGATGCCACATAATCTGGAACTATGATTGGCTTCGTAATTAGAAGGTAAATCAATGTGGGATATTTAAATACAACTTAGTTGTCACCAAACCTCGATTCTACAAGAGACATTCGAATACACTTGGAATAAGTGGTTGTAGGGAAGATCAAAAGAACTATATTATATAATATTCCAGAACACTATTGAGGGAAGCCTGGGGCAACACTAACAAATAGGCTACACTTTGTAAGGATGCAAGGCCAAAAGAAGACTATGATAGGAATAAAAGGAATGAAGACTATGATAGGAATAAAAGGAATAGGACTAGAAGGCTCCAAGTGATCATTTTTGGTTGAACACACTACACCAATTTGGTTACCTCACAACACCAATCTAAGGGTCATATGGGATACCTGCACATGCAATAAGATATCTTAGAAATTTAAAAGTTAAATGACATGATCAAATGTCAATTAATATGTTTGATTTAATAAGTGATTAAGTGGTTGTTGTTGTTTTCTAGACTAGTATATGGTGTTTATAGTCTAAAAGACAATAATCCAAAAGTATTTAGTTTCTCAAAATCATTGAACAATCTTACATAAAAAAAAATTCCTCTAAACTTGTTTTAATAAAATTGGATAATAAAAAATAGATTATTAATGTCATATTACCTATTAGAATTTGACATATCAAAATTGTCATATATAAAATGGCATAAGGTCAAATGAACCATATTTCAAGCAATATTAATATTAGTTAAATGTTTAATGGGATCAACAAAGTTATCGAAAGGTTGTATAAAAAAAAATTAATCTATACAAGAATAATTTCCCTCCATCTTATTTCCTCATTGTTTTCAGAATAAAAACCAACAAAATTAATGACTAATGGTACTAATAGTTATGAATGTTGGTCAAATTGATCCCCTAAATTATGTACCTATGCAATAGAGACAATTCTTATATATTATATAGACTTTCCTTAAATATGAATCGTTAGGTACGATCCCTCATGCTCACTATTCTTCCAAAGGTATGTCAAGGTTCCATATGCAATGCTCATGGTCATGGAACCTTGATGCACCTTTGGTAGAACTATGAAAAAATAAACTATGAGCTGAAAACTTGCACTTAAGGCATTATCGTGCAATAGCATAGGGCTCAGATAGATATGTTCGTTAATTGTTTTTCAGCGATTACTTGCCTTAATGTTTTTAGAATAGAAAACAACAACAAAAACCTCAAATAGACACCAAAAAAAGCAACGACTAAACGTACCAATACCTATGAATCTTGGTTAAATTACTAACCTAAATTTTGTATCTATGCAATAGCATAGGCATCAGACAAATATGTTTAATGGATTTATTCTTTGATCATTGTTCAATTTTGAAAATATAATCACAATGTATATCAAATGGAAAAAAATTAACCAAAGAAAGAATTTGTATTGATAACTAGTGAAAACAACCAAAAATAGGAAGCTAGCCATAAACAAACATTTTACAATGGATATATGCCATGGAGAATACTTGAAATTATTGTACACCAAGGGCTCATTAGGCATTTAATGAAAAAGGATAAATGACTAAAACTAGGAATGGGCTTGTGCTTCAACAGTGAGCATGAGAATTGTTTTCATCATTTAAAAAAAATATTTTTCTAAGGAATTTTTAATATTAGAAGTTTTAAATGGGGTATTTTGATGCTAGTGTATTTTTATTTTTATTTTAAATATTCTAGGAAGAACATTAAATATTGGAATTTGTAATAGTCATAATTTAATTTTCAAATAATATAAATAAAGATATTATTTTATTTTTATATTATAAACATTTTTTAAAATAATTTAAAATAAAATTATAACGAAATTTGAGGAAATTGATTTTGAACCAACATTGAACAAGCTAATATTACTAATAAATTGAAAAGGAGTGATACAATGATGTGTGGTTTACTAGTAAAGTTTTGTTGGGTGAATTCTACGAGAGTACGGTTCAAATCTCATTGAGTATGGTTTCCTGCTATGATCACAGCTCAAGGAGTATACTTCTCTTATCCGCGAGTCTCGATTCTTGCTAAATCATAAGAATTTGGCATATCTGACTTGCAGGTTGTTGGATATACTCTTGGTGTTATAGTGGCAGCAACGAGGGTTGATCAGTCTCTGCTCTTGCTAAATCATAAGAATTTAGTATATTTGGCTTGCAAGTTGTTGGATATACTCTTGGTGTTATAGTGGCAGCGACGAGGGTTGATCATGTGTCTCCCTTAGATTAATCCACTCTTAGTGTTATAGTGGCAGCAACGAAGGTTGACCCTGTGTCTCCCTTAGATTAGTCCAAAAAGTTATCGATTCACCATATAGTTTAAAATAAATGAAAAAAAAACATCCTAAAAATGACAAAGTCACTAGATAAAATATGCAACTCCAACAAAATGTCTATCCAAAATCAATAGATAAGATATGCAATTCTGACCCAAATGTCTATCCAACGAACTAGAAACTTCATGCCTCTCCCAAAACAGCACAATATGATTAGGAGGAAAATATCTTAGGGGATTTCGCAAATATAGAAGAGACAATTAAGGATCCAAAAAAAACTTTGTGCTGTTCATCAAATGTAATATGTACTTTGTATGATTTAAAATGTTCTATCTACATATAAAATCTCTTTTCATGTCTATGGTTTATGTAATTTAAGTTTCTATTTTTTCCAATCAGCATATCACCAACAGAAACCCACTTAACACTTCACAGCAGTAATTTTTTTTTTTTGGCATCGAGTGTTATAAACGTGGAGCAATTTTATGATGAAATTTAGGCGACATTGGGCACCGTTTTACATAGAGTTCGAAGAAGAGCAGACAAATTTATGAGTAGAAGCGTGCAGCAGGAAGTAGGTGCGGAATGAGGTAGAATTTTTCACCACTGCATAACTAAAATCTTGCAGAAAATGTGAATGATATGCACTCGTTAGCACTACAGCAAAATGTGAATCAAACAGCACTCGTTAGCACTCGGTAACGCAGCCATGGTTCTATAGTAGGCACTTGGCAGAAGTCTATTCCAATGCTCGGTTTTATGAGCAGAAGTGGACCATCAAGTTGAAGTCGAGGTAGAAGGAGGTATGTTTTTCTTGGCAAATATGGATGTCGACAACTTTTTGGAAAGCTTCATCCATTTTTTCCCGAAGAAAAAAACCTGGGCTTTTTAATATTAATGAAAAAGACTAGTACATGTATCAAAATGTAAACTATGAATCTAGATAGACAAACAGAAACAGTCTTGCCGGATAAAGTGATGCGGCATGGCATCCAAAATCAACGTGTGGTGTGCACCTTGTGCCATCCAAATTTCAGTTCAAAATGGAAAAAAACAGCAAACCAGAGCGGTCCATAAACACAAGGAGCAAAATAGGAAAAATTCGAAATACAAACAGAAAGCAAGATCCAAGGTGCATGTGAATCTCTCCAACCTCTTTGATATGCTGGTCCACACATAGAGTATAATGAATGATTCCGAACTGATCTAATAGTCCAGCTTTTGATAGTCTATCCACATCCTTGTTGTTTTCTCTGAGTATATGTGAGATGGAGTATGATGTGAGAGAGGCCAGCAAATGTCTTACCCTGTTGGTCCAACCAACTAGTAGAGGAGGATCGAAAGCAGTGTGGCCTAGTATCCCGTCGATGATGACTTTGGAGTCTCCATAAATGTTGGTGATGTCCAGTTGCTTCTCCGCAGCAAACCAGACTAAACCCCAAAGTGCTATGATTTCAACTCTGGTGTTGGTCCCAGGACCACCATTCCAGTGAAGGTAGTATTATGTGTTGTTATCTGGTTTGAGAACCACACCACAGCCACACATTCCCCTTTGTGATGCACCATCAAACCATCCCGCAGGCAAAGTAATCAGAGGGGGAGATCTCATCTTCTCTTTGTACTATTTTACACCTATGTCCATGGTAATGTCACTTGCCCATGATATAGCATTATAGCAGATACAATTATAATCGATGGGTTCCCTTCAAAGATGTAATGGTTCCTTGCATTCCAGATCTCCCAAATGATGAATATGTTGGGTATTTTTAATGGGGAAAATACCAAAAACCAAATATTCAAACACACAGAGGCAATGCTCTGTTTTTACTTTTCTCCAGGATCCTTTTGTGCACAGAAGACTTAAAAAAAAAATTCACTGAGAGACAGAGTATTTCAACACCATAAAAGATTTCTGAGAAATTACTGGGTTAACTGCTGTAAATCCCTTTTTACATTCACTGCAGTGAAAACAACTTACTGCTGTAATAAAAGTTTACATAAGTTTACTGCTGTAAACAAAATTCACACAGACTTACAAAAAAAACTTCACCATTTTCTTTATGCACTGCTCGTGCAAAAACCACACACGGTTTTCTTACAACTCTGTTTTACTATGCCTCACAAAAACATTACAAAAGACATTTGTGCACTGCTGTGCATACAACCTCTGGTTCTTCTTTTCGCTGCTGCGAACACATTCCATTTACCTCCCGTGTGCCATACATAATGAAAGTCAACACACTCAAAAACATAAAAACTTATTACATATGTTTTCACATTTAATACATGCCGTATATAAGAAATATATATAAAAGACATATATTATACGTGCCCATACCCATAATAAAAAGGCCCACCTAAATCTACGTAGCACCATTAAATTCAATGACTCTCTCTCACCTACGGCGGTCAACCATAAACCTTTTACTCCACGCAATGCATTGAATTTAATATTTTCCGTATGCAGGTTTGGGCAATCAACGGACCAAAAGGGTGGAGTAGATCGAACGGAGGAGGAGAATATCGGAAGGCCAACAAGTGCTGAACATTAACCTCCGAGAAAATGACGTTGCGTTACGTCAGGGCTGAACCACGTGTCAGCTCCACATTTTCTCGGGCCCTTGTGTACGAAAACCATTCTCTGCAAGTAGGCGGTCCGAGAAATCTTTAAACCGGTTTGTGGTTTTTGCTGGCGGTTTTGGGGAGCGTACGGCTGCGTTGAAATTAGATTTCAACACTCCCCTTTAATTTCAACAGCTGGGCATTCGGTCATACCGAGACACTTTCTCAAAAATTCAAAGCTTTTCTGATCCAATGGCTTTGTCAAGATGTCTGCTACCTGTTCCTGAGTCCTGCAATGTTCTAGGACAATTTCTCCATTGTTCACCAATTCTCTGATGTAGTGAAACCTGGTATCAATGTGTTTCGTTCTCTTATGAAACACTGAATTCTTTGACAATGCAATAGCTGAGCTATTGTCACAAAAGATCACTGTCGCTTTTGCCTGCTCTTGGCCTAAGCTTCTCAACATTCTTCTCATCCACACTGCTTGACATGCTGCTGCTGTAGCTGCCACATATTCAGCCTCTGCTGTAGACAATGCTACAATGGACTGCTTCTTAGAAGCCCATGAAATGGCTCCTGAACCCATATGAAAAACATAACCGGAAGTGCTCTTCCGATCATCTACACTTCCAGCCCAATCGCTATCTGTGTATCCAACCAAATCTGAATGTTCTGAGGCATGATATAAAATTCCAAACATTTTGGTACCTTTGACATACCTCAAAATTCTCTTTGCTGCCTGCCAATGTGCCTCCTTCGGCCTCTCCATGAACCTGGAAATTAAACTAACAGCATACATTAAATCAGGCCTAGTTGCTGTTAAATACATAAGGCTGCCCACAATACTTTTATACAAGCTAGGATCAAAATCCTTGCTGCTGTCCTCTCTGCTGAGTTTTAATCCCATTACTGTGGGAGTGATGGCTGCCTTGCATTCTTGCATGTTAAATCTGTCCAAAACTTGATTTACATATCTTGCTTGAGATATAAAAATTCCTTTTTCATTTTGATCTACTTCTATGCCTAAGAAGTATCTCAAGAAACCCATGTCAGTCATTTCAAATTCATCCTTCATGACTGATTTAAAATTTTTAATGAGCTGATCATCATTACCTGTGAAAATAACATCATCAACATATAAGACAACAAGTAAAATCTTACCATCCTTTTCCTTGATGTAGACTGTGGGTTCTCCTTCACATTTGTCAAATTCATTATCCAATAGATATGAATCTATCCTGCTGTACCATGCTCTTGGCGCTTGCTTCAGCCCATAAAGAGCTTTCTTCAATTTGCACACTTTGTGCTCTTCACCTTTCTTCTCATATCCAAGAGGCTGTTCCACATAGACCTCTTCCATTAACACTCCATTTAGGAATGCTGACTTCACGTCCATTTGGTAGACTTTCCATTTGTTTTGAGCTGCTATGGACAGCACTGCTCTCACGGTTTCCATTCTTGCAACCGGGGCGAAAGTCTCCTCATAATCTCTCCCATACTGCTGCTTGTAGCCTTTGACAACCAGCCTTGCCTTGTGCCTTTCAATCTTGCCTTCAGCATTGCTCTTGGTCTTGTAGACCCATTTCACACCAATGACTTCTTTGCCTTTTGGTAACTCAACCAAATCCCATGTTTTGTTTCTCTCTATGGCATTCATCTCCTCATCCATAGCTTCTATCCATTTCTTATCTTTAATAGCTTCTCGTTCACTTGGTGTGCAAGTGCTTGAAGATGCACTTGAATTTCCTCCTTGTGGTGTGCTTGGAGAAGCACTCTCATTGATCCTCAATGGTGTACCTTGCTGTCCTTGTGTTGGCGCTGTTGTTTGGGGATTCATTTCAGCCACCTCCTCTTCATCTTCATCATGAGACAAACAGTTCTTGACATTGACTGTTTTCTCTATGCTTCCATCCCAAGCTTCCTCTTCTATGAATTGAACATCCCTGCTGACAAAGAACTTCTTGGTAGATGGAATGTACAGCCTGTAGGCTTTGGATTCATCACTGTATCCAATGAAGATGCATTTCTCCCCTTTGCTGTCCAACTTCCTCCTTAGCTGATCTGGAATGTGTGCATAGGCCACACATCCAAAAACTCTCATGTGGGTGACTTCTTGCTTTTTCCCACTCCATGCCTCTTCTGGCACTTTGTTCATGACTGCTTTTGTAGGACACCTGTTCAATATATAAACTGCACAATGTACAGCTTCAGCCCAATACTCATTTGGCAAATGCTTTGCCTTCAACATGCTCCTTGCCATCTCCATGATGGTTCTGTTCTTCCTTTCAGCAACTCCATTTTGCTGTGGAGTGTACCTTGCTGTAAACTGTTTATGTATTCCATTTTCTCTACAAAATCTTAGGAATTCCTTGGAGATATATTCACCTCCTCTATCAGTTCTCAAAACTTTAATGTGCAGCCCGCTTTGGTTTTCAACAAATGCTTTGAAGTTTTGGAATTTCTCAAAGACTTCACTTTTGTTCTTGAGGAAATATATCCAAGTCTTTCTTGTAAAATCATCAATGAATGTCAAGAAATATAGGCTGCCTGCTAATGATGGAGCTTGCATTGGTCCACACAAATCTGAGTGGATAATCTCTAAGGGTGTCTTTGCCCTTATACTCTTCCCTGATGGAAAACTTTCTCTATGTTGTTTTCCCAAAATGCAGCCTTCACATAGGCTGTCCGGTTTCTCTATCAATGGTAATCCTCTTACCATTCCTTTTCTGCTCAATAAGTTTAGACCTCCAAAATTTAGATGCCCAAATCTCAAGTGCCATAACCAGTTCTCATCCTTTGGCACGCTTTGGAAGGCCTCTTCGGTGACTGCTGCCATTTCCCTTTTGTTCTTCATGTCTGCCCTGATCCGGAGAGGGAACATCCTGTTCCTTGTCATCTTCACTTCAGCAATGCATCTTTTGCTGGGTGGTATATCCATGATGGTGCACACATCATTTTTAAAGAAAACATTGTAGCCCTTATGGACAAGCTGTCCAATACTCAAGAGATTACATCTCATTCCGGGGACATAGTATACATCTGCTATGGTTTTCCTTTCTCCTTGCTTTGAAAGTATTTTTATTTTTCCTCTTCCCATAACAGACACTTTACTATCAGTTCCTAGTGTGACTTCTGATTTCACATTTTTATCTAGGGCAGAAAAGAAGGCTATGTTTCCGGTCATATGGTTGCTGCAACCTGAGTCTAAAAACCATATGTCCTCACTATGTGTTTCAGCCATGTTACAAGCTAACAGGACATTTTCTTGACTGCTGTTTTCTCTTGTAACATTTGCATTTTGTCTACTGTTCATATCATGTTGTTTCTTTCTACAATCACTTGCATAATGTCCATACTTTTTGCAATAATAGCATTGAACATTAGATTTATCATACCTTTGTCCTTGAGCATGATGTTGTCCTCCTTGTTGGCTGCTGCCTTGGCCTTGGTTCTGATTTGGATTGTTGCCTCTTCCTTGTGCATTTGATGAGTTGTTCCTTCCACCTCTATTCTGGCTTCTGCCTCTTCCTCTTTTGTTTCCTCTGCCTTGACCTCTGCCTCTTCCAAAGGACATCTGGGTCTTGAAGGCTTGCTCAAGAGATGAGTTTTCATTCCTACTCAACCTCTGCTCATGTGTTATCAGTGATGCATGTAGCTCATCAACTGAATAGCTTGAGAGATCCTTTGTCTCTTCAATGGTGGTGACTATGGCATCAAACCTTGAGGGTAAGACCCTCAATATTTTCTCCACAATTCTTCTGTCTTCAATGGTTTCTCCATGAGTTCTCATTTGTGTGATTACACCAATCACATGAGTGAAGAATGAGTCAATGTTATCTGACTCCTTCATGTTCAAGTTCTCAAAATCCTTTCTCAGCAATTGTAGCTTTGCTGTCTTCACTCTCTCCATGCCTTGATAGGCTGTCTTGAGGGTTTGCCATGCTTCATTGGCTGTCTTAGCTGCTGCTAACCTTGGAAACATACTCTGGTCTACTGCTAGATACAACAACACACGGGCTTTTGAATCTTTCTTCCTATTGTTCTTAAGCTGATCTCTCTCTCCCTGAGTTAGTGCATTGAACTCAGTTTCATCTGCTGGTTCTTGAAAACCTTCCTCAACTATTTCCCATAAGTCTTGAGAGGCAAACAGGGCTGTCATGGTTATTGCCCAGTAGTCATAGTTTTTCCCATTAAACTGTGGGAGCTGGGTGTTAAACAAACCCATACCAGTGCTTGTGCTGGCCATTCCTTGTATTCTGATCTATGCCTCTAAATCCTTGACTGTGTGTTTAAAACAAATCACTGCTTCTTCAGCAACAAAAAAACTTTTTGGAATACCTGAATCTTTTGTTGACTGTCTTCTGTCTGCCTGAGAGTTTTTGCTCAGCAACAACCGTCTCCCTTAAGCTTCTTTAACTTATTTAAAGAGCCTGAGCCTGCTCTGATACCACTGTTGGGCCTTTTTGATGGGGAAAATACCAAAAACCAAATATTCAAACACACAGAGGCAATGCTCTGTTTTTACTTTTCTCCAGGATCCTTTTGTGCACAGAAGACTTAAAAAAAATTCACTGAGAGACAGAGTATTTCAACACCATAAAAGATTTCTGAGAAATTACTGGGTTAACTGCTGTAAATCCCTTTTTACATTCACTGCAGTGAAAACAACTTACTGCTGTAATAAAAGTTTACATAAGTTTACTGCTGTAAACAAAATTCACACAGACTTACAAAAAAAACTTCACCATTTTCTTTATGCACTGCTTGTGCAAAAACCACACACGGTTTTCTTACAACTCTGTTTTACTATGCCTCACAAAAACATTACAAAAGACATTTGTGCACTGCTGTGCATACAGCCTCTGGTTCTTCTTTTCGCTGCTGCGAACACATTCCATTTACCTCCCGTGTGCCATACATAATGAAAGTCAACACACTCAAAAACATAAAAACTTATTACATATGTTTTCACATTTAATACATGCCATATATAAGAAATATATATAAAAGACATATATTATACGTGCCCATACCCATAATAAAAAGGCCCACCTAAATCTACGTAGCACCATTAAATTCAATGACTCTCTCTCACCTACGGCGGTCAACCATAAACCTTTTACTCCACGCAATGCATTGAATTTAATATTTGCCGTATGCAGGTTTGGGCAATCAACGGACCAAAAGGGTGGAGTAGATCGAACGGAGGAGGAGAATATCGGAAGGCCAACAAGTGCTGAACATTAACCTCCGAGAAAATGACGTTGCGTTACGTCAGGGCTGAACCACGTGTCAGCTCCACATTTTCTCGGGCCCTTGTGTACGAAAACCATTCTCTGCAGGTAGGCGGTCCGAGAAATCTTTAAACCGGTTTGTGGTTTTTGCTGGCGGTTTTGGGGAGCGTACGGCTGCGTTGAAATTAGATTTCAACAGAATATGGGCATTGCTTTTCCATGACTATTGCACTCGGACCATTGGGATATCATTTCTTCAAGATTTTTGTTTAAGACCACTGATAAATCCATGAAGTGTACAATGTTCCTAGGATAAAAATATGTGTTCTGTTCATTCAAAGCAGTCTCTACAGAAGGAGCATATTCCAAGACCATGAAATCCTCTTTTGAGCAGATTGTCCCAGGTCAATACCTTATTTCTCCAAACAAGCCAGGCAAACAAAAGTAATTTGATGGGGATTTTTAGTTTCCATACCTTATAGAACCAAGAGGTCTGCTAAAGATAATATCTCTGAGAAACATAAAATCTGTATGTTTCAGCAATGATAGGCATTTGGTTATGAATTTTCCCACCCCAAGTAATGTGGTCACCGTCGGAATTGTAAAAAATACCAGACAGACTAAGTGCCTGGTGTAATCATGCCATTTATTTGCATGTTGTCCAAGCAGAACCATATCAGATGCATCTTTCTATATAGGACAACAATTTTGATAATACCTTATGGATTGGCCGAGGAAGAAGTATCCATTTTTGTTAATGATGTCTACAATATGTCCCTATAAATTCTGCTCTTGGTTCATGCCTTTTATGATATCTGAGCCCATCAGAATTTTCCAGCCATCCCCAAACCCCCATTCCATTCTCATGCGCCACCAGGGGAGTATCTTCAAGTGACTCTGCCAGATGATGGATCCAAATTTCTTGTAGGAAGTATTGTTCCTGAATAATCCTTCTATGCTTGAGTGTCTCATGTATTTAGTTTGTACAATGTCCTGCGAGATGTCGTGTCCATTGACAGCTCTCCAAAATTATTTAATGAGAAGCGATTGTCCAAAGGAGTGAATGTCCAGGAGTCCCCACCCACCAAAATCCTTTGGGATGGTTAAATACGACCATTTGCAGAGATGTATCCTTGTCGAAGCCCCGACTTCATTCCAGAGGAAATTGGTCATAATTGACGTAATCTTTTTGAAAATGGAGCGAGGAATCATAAAGAGGTGAGCCCAAAAGACATAAATTTGTTGTAGTGTCGCCTATATTAGAATGTACCTACCTCCTGAGTCCTAGTGTGAGGTATTTATGTGTCCAGTTGGATTATATTTATCCACCAGCCACAGCTAGTCCATTGAACTCTATCTGTAGGGTTTTAGTTTATATCCTAGGTAGGATATGCCATCTTTCAATGGAGCAGATGATACTTGAATATGCCTGCAATATAGTCTATATCTACGTTGTCTCCAACATAAAAATATAGAGTAGATTTGCTATTGTTTTTTATGAGTCCCAATGCTACACCATACCTTATAAAAATGTAATGTAAAGCAATACATTTTTCCATAGAGATAATACCGAAATTTAAAATATCATCCATGAAGAGCAAATATGTAATATTGACATAATTAGTAATATTCAGTCCATAAAAACAACCACAGGCTTGAGCCTCTTTGATTTTGAGACTGATTCCATCCATGACAAGAAAAAATATAAGAGGGGAAAGAGAGCATCCCTGTCTGAGACCATGACCCGCCTTGAAGAAGTTTGTGGGAAGGTCATTGATGAGCACAACAAAACAGGCCGAGGTGATGCAGGCCATGATCCACTCCATGTTGTTTGTTCGAAGGCCAATCTTGTATAGTATGAGTCGAATAAAGGACCAGTCAACACAATCGAATGCCATGTGTAGATCAATTTTCATTACCACTACCTCCTTCTTACAAGTATGAATAGTGTGAATGGACTCTTGGGCCACAATGATCGCATCATGTATTTGTCTATTAGAAAGAAATCCAAATTGTTCTTTGGATATGTGAATGGATAGCACCTTCTTTATGTGTCTGGCAATGACTTTAGAAATGAGCTTGTATACAATATTACACAAGGAAATAGGCTTGTAATCCCAGAAGTTCTTCGGGAAGGATGTCTTCAGAATGAGGGCTAAGAAAGTCAAATTGATGGACCCATTTATCTTCTCGTTGATTCTGGCTTCTATAAGACTTTCTCCCATCAACTCAAAGAAGTGAATGAATAATTCCACGGACCATCCATCTAGGCTTGGAATAATTTACCCAAGAGTCTGTTTTACTTCATCTAAAGTGACTAGGAAATATAGTTCGTCATTTAGAGCATTTTAAAACATGTTTAGATACTATTTAAGTTCCCAGAGCTGATCATTAAAGACCACATTCTCCCTGGCTTTATAAAAATGCTCAAAAACATTGACAACTTCAATTTTTATATCTGTGGTTGTATTTTTTATGTGCCCTTCCGAAGTCTCAATCTTCCATATTGTGTTGGAGTTTTTGCTATGAGAGGCACACCTATGGAAAAACTTTGTGTTTATGTCTTCGTCATGCAACCAATTTTCTCCACTATTGAGTCTCCAACTAATGTCCTAAATTTTGACAATCTCAATTTTTCTCTCTTCTAGTAATTTTAGTCGGTCCAGGGCCTACTCATATGGTATTTTATCCTCCATGTACTTGCAAAAATCATTAATACTCGGTGTAATTTACTTGAGATCCTTTATCATCTGTTGTTTCCTGTTCCTTTCCCACGTCCTAGTACTGGATTCGATCATGTCTAGCTTTGTAACCAAGGTTCCCATTGTTGAATATTCTTTATAACTAGCCATATCATACCAAAAGAAGTGTACCATATCATTATCTTCTGAATCAAGAAACCATGCTTTATTCAATGGAATCCATTTGCAGACACTTTCCATTTTCTAGCTACGTATAATAGGAGTATGGTCTGATATATATGTCTTTTAAATAGAAGACACCAAATAGCTGAGCCTTTCAATAAGATCTTCATGTACCAGAAATCTATCCAGCCTCTTCCCGATGTGTTCCTCACCAGCCTACCTGTTGTTCCATGTAGGTGCTAGAGGCCAGGGGCAGATGTCCACTAGGTGGAAATTAGAAAAGAGATTGTATAGTTGATCAGCTAGAGGATCAACTCTACAATGTAACCCCTAGGATTCTTGCGCCATGAGTGTGGCATTTAGATCTCCAGCCAGAATGAGCCCATTAATCTTCAGAATATTTCCATGTTTGATTCTTTCCCAAAAAGCAGACGTTCCCGACATGGAGCATACATATTGAGAATATGAATGCAGTTGGAGATGCCTCTAATACTACCTAAAAGTAATATTCCTGTGAATGAACTAAAAGCATGGAAATGTGCACATCCAGGATCCCATAATGCGATGAGTCCACCAGAAGTACCAATTGATCCTATTGCAACAATGTGCCATAGAGGGCATATTTTTCTGAAATATGCAATGGCCTGAGGAGAGTCTACAAGAGATTCTTGAATAAGAACAATCGAAGGATGAGTATCCAGAATAATGTTTTTAATACCCAGCTGTTTGGAGTGATTCCCCAAACCCCTAATGTTCATGGAGAGGATGTTCATCATGGAGTCTAAGAGGAGGCCAGCGATGCTCTAAGTGCTCGAGAATCAAAACAATTTATAATAGGAACATCCCTAAGGTCAACAGAGTTGGTAAAAAGGTCGAAAAGAGGCCCAGGACGCCCTCGGAAATATCGATTATCTGTTCTATGGATTTTTCTCACAGTGATGTTAATGACCGATTGAGTATTGATATGAGGGGAAGGTCTAGGAGCATTTTCGTTATGTACGGTTAAGGCATTGAGGTCCATCATAGGATTGAGGAGGAGAAATTCTATGTCATTCCTAATAAAGTTGTGGGGGGAAGCAGAGGCGGATTCCACAGGACCATGATAAGACGAAGAGATGGTCGGTTCAAGCGGAGCCATGGAAGGGGAAATGGGGAGGGAATTATCAAGAGTGAAAGGGATGGAGTCCTCAGGAGATAAGGTTGAGGGGATTTGAGAGGGGATATTCGACATAGTCTTGGCCATCATTGAAAAAGGGAAAGCAGAGTGGTTGGTAGATAAATCGACAGGAAGAGGATCGTGGGGGGGGGATGTCATGAACCAGAACAGATTCTAAAACCTTGGGCGAAGAGGTCTCCAAGGAGGAAGACGATTTTTCATACTGAGAGTGGATGGAGATAAAGTGTACAGTACTTTTTCTGAGTCGCGAGAAAACCGCAGGTGGACAATGGAGGGGAACATTCTGTTGTGGAGAAATTTTGGTCGAGTATAGTCCAACCCACCTCCTGAAAGGGAATCGCTCCCTCAAATGACCTGTCTGATGGTAGAGTAGGCATCGAAAGGGTGTTGAGCCCTGAACTTGCATCTTTCCCACATATTTTTCTAGCTTCTTTCCATTCACCTGGACCTCCTCAGCTATCAATATCATTGCATATTAGTCATAAAAGTGATTTTTAACTATGTTTTGTGTCTGCTGTTTGAAAAAAGATTTTTGCTCATTGAGTTGCGGAATCCTGTCACTTTCTGCAACTTCTTCAAGTTTCCGCAGCCGTTTTTGTTAAAGTCTACATTGCATGTGTCTTCAGGCAAATAGAGCCACATGGGCAAGTTGCAAATGACGTGGACATGGACAGAGTCCTATTGGCTCAGTCGAATTCATCAAAGAAGGTCGTGGTCAAAGGTGGTCAAAGGTGGTCAATAGGAGAGTCCTATGGTAACAGGACTCCGTTTTTCAACACGTGAAGACTTGCGTGGCCGTTCCTAGATCTTTGGGGACATATCAACACCTGTAGACTGCTCCATAATCCGAATCCAACAGCCACCCTCAATAGATTTAATCATCAGGGCAGCCATGATGCTAGATCCGTGGGCATTATCGTTCACGCGTCCTCTGTCAGCACAGTTTTCGGGAGATTAGTTATGTAGCTTTCTGCTTATAAATAATGCGTTTCCATATGCATAATAGTTAGCTTTTTGTATGTATTGTCCATTGTTAATGAGCCCACTGTGCCGTGACATTGTTTCATTTTATGACTGCGTGTTGAATACATGAGAAGACTCTGTTCATAGGCATAATTCGTGGTTGATAGTTGTTGCCTGAGGTTGTGCAGAGGGCCCCTGCACACGCCGAGGTTTTGTTTATTGCTGTATAGTTTCATGCTTTATTTCCTTACGTTCATTATGCCATAGTTATTCACGTGTATATATTGCATTTCTTATGGTCTTCACGTTTTATTTTTGTCCATAATTTTTCATGCTTTATACTGCTGTTAATTGATCAGTGTCTTTGTTCCAGATTACAGTAGGTAGCCCGGGCATTTGCACATAGTTTTACAATGACTAATGACATGGAATCAGTCTTGTCCTTCTGCTGATTTATTTTTCTTAGTTTTTAATTCCAACATTGTTTTATTTATTTCAGTTTTGTTCATTTGCCTTATTAGTTAGATTAGATATTAAATTACTCATGTCATTATCAGTTACCTCTGAAAGCAATAGTGAGACTAATGGTGAGGGATTGAAGTATGAGTGTGTAGTTTGATATTAGTTTATTTTTTTGCAAGTTGGATATTAAATTTCTCATGTCATTATCAGTGACCTCCGAAAGCCATAGCGAGACTAATGGTGAGGGATTGAAGTATGAGTGTGCAATTTGATATTAGTTTATCTTTCTGCAAATTAGATATCAGATTGCTCAAGTTGTTTATGATTACTTCCGAAAGCCATAGTGAAACTAATGGTGAAGGGTCAGACTATGAATTGATGTGATTTGATTTTAAGTTTACTTTTCTGCAAATAGATATCAGATTGCTCAAGTTGTTTATGATTACCTCCGAAAGCCATAGCGAGACTAATGGCGAGGGGTCAGAATATAAGTTGATGTAATTTGATTTTAGCTTTACTTTGCTTACAATTTTTGGATTTCTTTGAGTACAATTTCTTTTGTATTTAGACAGCAGCAGTGATAATGGTTTCATGATCAATAGTTCACTGTTTGTTTGATTAGAATAGTGGCACATTTTCATTCTCTTTTAGGAATTAATTTCATCATTGCATGTTTTAAAACATTTTTGAAAAATTTGAAGTTTTAGAAATCATTTTAAAGGACATCATTACCTTGAACATTTATATCCATACTTGTCTTTTAGAATTTCCATCTCAAATTAGGAAATCAACAGAGATAAACCCAAAACAAAATAAAAATCAAAAATGACAAAAAGTAAGAAATAGGTTATCTTGCACATATAGTGCGCCTCACTTCAACAGTTTACGACTACCGGATTGACAATTAATATAGCAATTTAGGACACTCTAAATTGACCAAACAAAGGGTATGCCCCAATTATCCAGCTGCTGCCAAATCTGTAGGGGTCCCCAAGCCAGGTCAAGATTCTCCGGAAGGCCACCCGAGAAATGAATTTCAACTAAAATCCAGGCGACCCTTTTTTCTGGCGCTCCAACCACCTTGGGATCCATATAAATGAAGTGGACATTGAAATTTCCAATTTATGTTAGTTCCGTCTTTGTCCAAAATTCAAGAGGAAGCCCTGGCAGTTTAACCCAAACAATTGCATTCTTGGGCATGTCCAGTAATGGGTTAAAACTAATGTACCATTTGTGAAGTTGCAAAAATATTTTCCCTCGAACCTAAGGGATCTTCAAAATCTTCTCAGCATCCTCCAAGTGTAGGAAGTGAATGTTGAACCATGCGTTCATCAAGATGTTGATTTTCAGCGCATAATGAAGAAGAGGCGTCCAAGTTTTTTTTACTCAATTTTGCATATCTCGTTCTGGAAGTTCTGAAAATATCCACCTTCCAACCAAGGCTCTTTTCTGCAAGCTAGTTACCTTATCCCAGAGAACATCATGTCCAAAGCTATGCAGTTTTGTCTCAGGGCTAGAATAGATGGCTTCGCAATCTTTTCGTAGGCCCTTCCTATGTTTGGAAGCAATGCAATGAGGAATGTCAAAAGCTGGAACATGTGTATCACTGATGTGAGGCGTTATTACACGCAGTGTAGCCCCCTGCGTGGCCAAAAATTTATCTCACTCGGCCAAAATGGTAGCCTATATGTATGCCTTGTGGGAATCCACGTCAGAGTCAAGAGGGCCCATGATGTCTTCCATGAAAGGTTTGAGTTGACAGTTGAGTTATGTGATTAACCAACCATCCAACTAAAAGCCTCAATTCAATAGATATCCAACCAGTCTGTGAGATCCATATCGCCACCCAAGGAAGATGTGTGGTAGGGCATATTAAATTATTATTCAAAGGAAACAAGTAAGATACCTCCTACAATCAATACCACTGCAATAGTCGGCCCCAGTGAAATATGAAGACAAGAATAAGAACTTTAGAGGAATAACAAAGTGTACTATCAGATTAGGTATGCATTGAGCATTTGAATATCCCGACATTTCCCAAAATCTCGATCCAAGATCTAGCAGTAAATGTTGCCTAGTGGCACAAACCCACGGAAGAACAGAGGGGAGATCCAAATATAGTAAAAAAGGCAAATAGCATCCAAAGAGGATAAGCCCAAATTAATCCATGTTGACATTGATCATACTCCACGGGGAACCCAACCCAGGAATGTCAAAAACCAACACCAGAAAATTTAAACTGAAATGGAAAAAGCCTACAACCTTCCAGCTTCGAGTTCGATTTTGCACCAGCCAGCGAACAAGGCAGAGCATGAAATGGATGGCAACGGGAGAAAATAAAAAAGTGTAAGTGGCGAAGTGGATAATACAGTCACCCACATAATGGGATTATGTACTGTATGAGAAAAGGCTATGAATGTGACACCAACATAGGCTACAATTCCACCACCAGCAGAGGTAGGGCCACCCGATACTACCTCCTCCACAGCACCAGAGAGTGTTATAGATGTATCGCCAAGTAGTAATACATCCAACCTTACAGGGTGTAAGGAATTGTTGGCACTGACCACATCAATCCAGGTCCTACTAAGATGGTATTTTATCCTTCATGTACTTTCCAAAATCATTAATACTCTATGTAATTTCCTTGAGATCCTTTATCATCTTTTTTTTCTTATTCCTTTCCCATGTCCTGGTACTAGATTTGATCTTGTCTAGCTTGGTAACCAAGGTTCCCATTGCTGAATCTTCTCTATAACCAGCCATATCAGACCAAAAGGAGTGTACCATATCATTATATTCTGAATCAAGCAACCATGCTTTATTGAATTTGAATGGAATCCCTTTGCGGACACTTTCCATTTTCCAACTAAGTATAATAGGAGTATGGTCCGATATATATGTCCTGTAAATAGAAGACATTAGATAGCCAAGACTTTCGAACAGAACTTCATGCTCTCGAAATATATCCAGCCTCTTCCTGTTATGTTCCTCACCACCCCGCCTATTGTTCCATGTAGGTGCCAGAGGCTAGGGGCAGATGTCCACCAGGTGGAAATCAGAAAGATATTGTATAGTCGATCAGCCAAAGGATCAACTCTACAATGTTACCCCCAGGATTCATGCGCCATGAGTGTGGCATTCGTATCTCCAGCCAGAATGAGCCCATTAATCTTCAAAATATTGCTATGTTTGATTCTTTCCGAGAAAGCAGAATGTTCTCGACATGGAGCATACATATTGAGAATATGAATGTGGTTGGAGATGCCTTTAATATGGCCTGAAAGTAATATTCCTGCGAATGAACTGAAAGCATGGAACTGTGCATATCCAGGATCCCATAATGTGATGAGTCCACTAGAATTACCAATTGATCCTATTGCAACAATGTGCCATAGAGGGCATATTTGTCTGAAATATGCAATGGATCGAGGAGAGTGTTGGGTAGCGAAAGCCCTGAGCAATGGTTAGGGGGCGCGAAGCTAGACATTTTGGGTAAAGTTAGGGTAAAGACTCCATTGAACGCGCGGAGCACGAATTGTAATAGGTTGAGTCAAAGGGTAGTCCGCCCAAAAATAATGTAAAGAAATATAAATAGAGTCGGCCTGCGCAGGGGTCGTGGGCCAGGGAAGGGTATAAATAGAGCGAGGCTCTATGGGGGAATGGTTTTTGGAGAGTATGAAATGTAATGGGTACTTGAAGTAGAGAGATTGAAAGCATCTGTAAGTCCGAGTCAAGGGATAAGGGTAGTAGGTAGAGGCTCTGCAGCTGTGTGCGTAGAGGCCTGGAAAGTTCACAATTGTGTGCACGGACCCCTGCAACTGAGTGCGCAGGGCAGATCTGGATGTATGAAAGGTAAAGCGGAAATAAAGATAAGTTTATTCTGAAATCCTGTGTTTCTTCTGAGTTGTCATAATATTTATTTGATTTAATCTATTTATGGTTTAAATGAATGTAAATCCGGGATTAATTTTATGCGCGAATCAGCTGTATTGAGTAAATGTTTGCTTAAAGACCTTGGTAATTGGTAACTACTTCATCTAATAAGAGAAGCACACTAATAAGAAAGAGATAATCGAGCTGGATCTATGTGAAAACCGAGCAGTGCAGAGCTGTAAACCAGTGCGCAAAACCTCCAGACCACACCTAGACATCCCTAGGGTGCGGAAACCTAGTTCCAACACCCTCCCCTGCTACCTCGGGTGAGACCTCAGTGCACACTCTGCAGGCTGTTGCTGAAAGGGCCAGTAGCTGCGGGATTTGTTGGGCTAAATAATTCTTCCGAACCTGGGTCAGGCCCATATAAGCCAACAAATGGTTCCATTGTCGGGACCGAGATCTGCATAAGGGGTGTCTGGTGTGAAGTGTGGGGATTCGATAGAAGGGAGCGTGGGAAAATCAAAAGGATCAGGGACGAACAAGGGTAACTATGGCAAACACGATTCAGTTACCAGTGTTCAAAGGAGCAGGAGGCGAAGACCCGAAACAATTTTGGTTTGTACTAACATCAGTATGGAATGCGCAGCAGGTCGCGGATGATAATATCAAGAAAGCCATCTTAGTCAGTGCACTGCAGGATCGTGCGCTAACATGGTACATGAAGTATTCAAGCATCAACCCAATGGCGGGGATAGCGGACATCCATACTAAATTAAAAAAGGAGTTTAGCTGATCGAAGTCAGAAGCACAGTCGGTTGTGGGATTCAAAGAAATCACGATGATGCCTAGTGAGACCCCGTGGGATTTGGATCAGAGGTTGAAAAGCACTATTCACGAATCCAAAATGAACCTGACAGATGCACAGCACCGCACTTGGTTCATTGCATCACTAATGCCATATCTGAAGTCGGCCTTGTCACAACAGAAGATCTCAACCCAAGCAGAAGCGTTGGAGGCAGCAATGTGGCTGCACGAAACCCCGGTACAGGACCCAGGGTTGGGAGTTCAGAAAATCCAAGCGCAGGTCCAAAATCTATGTTTAGAAATACAAAAGTTAAAACAAGACCAGACACCGTGCCCAGAAGTCCGGGAAGAAGTATGGTGTATAAAGTGTAGGAGCCAAGGACACGATAAAGACCATTGTCCGGTCTCAGTGAATTTTGTGGTAACAGGGGGGCCAACACCCTTGCGACCAGAGGTACAGGCAGGACCAAGTGCGATTGCCCCACTCTGGTGCGCAATCTGTCAGGTAGGAGGGAAGCACAATACTGATAACTGTCATCTATTGCCAAGATACAACCAGACCCCCCAGCAGCTCTTTTGCAACTTTTGTAGATCGGTGGGTCATGAAGAAAGAGATTGTCGTAGCTATCGAATGTTGATGGACCAGACACCGGCCTATAGAATGCAGACTAAGGGGTGAGATCAAGATTCAGCTGCGACGTTTGCGCGCGGTGGGTTCCCAGGACGTGGTCGAGGACGGGGCGGAATGGGACCAGGAAGGGGTCGCGGGCAACTAATCTGCTACAACTATGGGGGACCAGGACATTACACGCGGGATTGTACCAATCCAACCCAAGTGTCATGCCCTTATTGTGAGCAATTCGATCATGAGCTGCTAGATTGCCCCATGTTGATAGCACAGATCCGCGACAAAAAGGCAGCGCCTCCTACAACAACGCAAAATGTACAGATGATGAGATCTGAACCACGCGACGATGAACCCAAGATAAACATGGTATTACGGAGCGGTGCAGCCATAGGAGAGGACAATGGGGTGACCAATATGGAAGCTAGGGAAAGCTTCACGGGTGTCTCTACCCAAGGTAGTAGGGATCGACCTGAGCTGGATAGGGATTCCTCAATGCTGACTACCTTCTTAGAGACATGCATAAAACTGCTTCGCGACAACAGGGTAGTTAGAGGGTTACAAGAAGTGATTAATAGGTGCACAGGGTGGGGTGAACCTCGCGCGGTCCAGAAATTAGGAAGACATGTGTCGCGAACGGGTTGGGAGATGCGATTAACGGTGCAGATTGGCGACTACGAGATGGATCAGGTCATTCTGGACCTAGGTTCGGATGCAAACGTATTACCTAAACAGACGTGGGAGCGCATGGGTAAGCCTACACTACAATGGTCACCTATTCAATTGTGGATGGCCAATCAACAGAAGATCTTGCCCATGGGAAGGCTACAAGGAATTACAGTAGATATTGATGGCACAAGTACCCGGACGGATTTCGAAGTTATTGAAATCATGGACGAAAGTAGCTCATATCCTACGTTGCTAGGGATAGACTGGGCCACTAACATGAATGGGGTTATTGACCTCAAACAGAGGAAGATGATATTTGAGAAGAAGTCGCTCCGGGTAGTCATTCCACTAGATCCCACGGAAGGACCATGCTACACAGAACCTATGCGCAATGACGAAAGGGACAATGCATTGGATTGTATCTACAAAGTTGTTGTACAGGGGCAAAAGGAGGAGAGGAGACCCTCGTGGGATTACGCCAGCTCATGCACCAGTGATTCAGACGAAGAAGATGAGCGATGGCGAAACAGGGTGAACGGGGTGACCACGCTACACTGTAATATGATGACGAAATCCCTATATTGCGTTAAAGCTCAGAATCGTGAACTGCCAATATATGATGGCTTGACAGAAGTGGATGAATTCCTGGTTGAATTCGAAAGCACAGTACCAGAGTACCAACAGTTTGATGCGCTCAAATGGGCATTGCGCGCGACACCGGCGCGATGGTGGGGTACCCATGAAGGAACCTTCAAAGATTGGTGAAGCTGTAAGCGCATGATGCAGATAAGATTTGGGAAGCCAGCGCTCCGAATAACGGAGAAATATGATGGACGAGAGAATCCACGCATACACCTGAGAAAATGGACCAAAGCTTATGGTGCGGAGCCTCAACCAGAATGGGTGCACTTATTTTATCATACCCTGGATGTCATTCCAAGGAACTGGTATACAGAAACAGAGCTCCGACATGGCACCGACGAGTGGGATATCCTACGCGAAGGGTTTCTGATGACATTTCTCTTTGAAGATCAATGGATGGATACTATGGATGACGCATTACAATTGGTAAAAGCTGCCATCTTCAGAACACCGCCGGAACTAGAAGAAGTCGTGTCGTCCGACTGGTCGCGACAGCTGAGCCAGGCCTTAGCATGTTACAATGTACAAATAGAAGATGATGAGGATGACCCGTGTAACATCAATATACCAGAATCCGAAGGGAGTCGAGAGGTGCGTGGTCCCGAGGTAGAAGATCTAGACATCACGGCGCCCTTGAAAACAAAGCAGGTAAATATCGGAACAGAGGAAGAGCCCAAATATGCCATGCTTGGGGACTATTGGGACGATGCCACGGTGGAAAAAGTTGTCAAATTTCTCCACGAATACCGAGATTTATTCCCTACAAAGATTATGGAGCTGAAAGGGATTTTAGGAGACTTAGGAATGATGAAAATAACTTTGAAGCCAGATGCAAAGCCAGTGAAATAGCGACCCTACCAACTGAATCCAAAATACAAAGCCAAGGTCCGCGAAGAACTGGACAAGATGTTGGCAGCAGGAATAATTGAACCAGTCGAGGAGTCTGATTGGGTAAGTCCTATGGTTGTGCAGGAGAAGAAGTAGAAGGGTGAGATCCACATCTGCGTAGATTTGCAGAAACTCAATGATGCTTGTGTTAACGATCCATTTCCAACACCTTTTACGAATGAGGTACTAGAAAATGTGGGTGGGCAGGAAGCATACTCCTTCACGGACAGATTCTCTGGGTACCATCAGATCAAGATTGCACCAGAGGATCGGAGCAAGACAACGTTTGCTACCAAATGGGGTTGTTTTCAGTATACGGTAATGCCCTTTGGACTGAAGAATGCGCCAACGATATTTTCTCGTATTTTGGTAGTCATGTTCAAAGAATTTATCCACAAATTCTTAGAAGTCTACCTAGATGACTGGACTGTATTTGGATTGGTTAAGAAACATGTCGCGAGCTTACGATTGATGTTGGATACCTACCACTGGCACCAGATTGCACTCAACCTAAAGAAGTGTACTTTCCTCATCCCTTTTGGGAACTTGCTAGGCCATGTGGTTTGTAAGCAAGGACTGATGGTGGATCCGACAAAGATCGTTGTCATACTCAATCTGCAAGCGCCGCGAAGTGTAAAGCAGCTACGTGCTACATTGGGACACACGGGCTACTACTGGAAGTTTATAAGAAATTACGCCCAGATCATGGCTCTAATGGAACAGTTATTGAAGAAGGATGCTACGTATTGTTGGAACGAGGAATGCAACAAAAACCTGGAAACGCTAAAGGAAAATATGGCATCTGCCCCTATCTTGGTTTTTCCAAAGTGGGATGTTGAATTTCATGTACATGTCGATGCATCATGTATCGCATTGGGTGCGGTACTCACTCAAGAAGGCGTGGAAGGAATTGATCACCCGATTGTGTTCGCAAGTCACAGGTTGTCCAAAGCAAAAAATAATTACTCTACTACTGAGCGAGAGGGATTGGCGATGGTATACGTGCTCCAAAAGTTCCGTCACTATCTGCTTGGAGGACATTTTAAGATGTACACTGATCACTCTGCACTCAAATACCTAGTGAATAAGCCTGTGTTGGGGGGGCGCATCTGCCGATGGTTGCTACTGTTCCAAGAATATGACTTTGAGGTTGTTGTAAAGCCGGGACATCTGAATGCAGGACCAGACCACCTGTCCCGAATTGAAATTGGCGAAGAACCAACAAGCCTAGAGGAGGGACTCCTGGACGCCCAGTTATATGTCGTGCGCATTGCAGATGGCCACTTTGAAGACATCGTCCACTTTTTAACCACGGGCACTGCACCGCAGGGGTATTCTGTCCAGCAAAAGAAGGAATTAGTGATACACGCAGAAGACTTTACCATAATTGCAGGCCACCTCTACAAGATGGGCAACGAAGAGATATTGCGTAGATATGTATCGGAATTCGAGCGTGGACATATCCTGGCCGAAGCACATGCAAGGGTTGCTGGCGAACATTAGGCGGGCTGCGCCACAGCCGAGAAGATTCTTCGCGCCGGATTATGGTGGCGCACCCTACATCAAGATTCGAAAGCATGCTGTCGGGCCTATGATTTATGTCAATGAACAGGAAAACCATCGCGGAGGGATGAAATGCCACTTCAACCACAGATAATGCTACAGCCATTTGAGAAATAGGCGATCGACTTCGTCGGGCCTATTGAACCACGAGGAAAGACGGGCACGTGTTATGGGGCAGCCAGTTAAGGATTGCACAGTTGCGATAATAGCAAAATTTTTGTTTAAGAATGTCCTCACTAGGTTTGGCTGCCCCAAAATTCTCATGAGTGATAGGGGAATGCATTTTCTGAATGAAACAATTAGCGCACTCACTGAGGAATTTCAAATATATCACCAGCAGAGCACGCCCTACCATCCGCAAGAAAATGGGACCATCGAGGCCTTCAACAAAATTTTGGAAAACACATTGACTAAGGTCTGTAATGCGCGACGCAACGACTGGGATTTGCACATCCCTGCTGTGCTATGGGCATACCGAACGACGTGCAAGAAGCTGACCGGCCAGACACCGTTTCGCTTAGTCTATGGCAAGGAGGCCATTATGCCTATGGAATATATTGTGCCTAGTCTGCGGATCACGGCAATCACTAGTATGGCAGACTGCGGGGCATTGGAAGAGAGGCTCGCACAGCTCGAAGAATTAGAGGAAGATCGATTTTTGGTTGGCTTCCATCAGCAGGTACAGAAACAACGTGAGAAAGCGTGGCACGATCGGCATATCAAGTTGTGCACCTTCAAGGAGAATGATCTAGTATTTCTTTATGACAGTAAGTTCGAAAAATTCCTAGGTAAACTTCACATGCACTGGTTGGGACCCTATGTTGTCAAAAAAGTTACCGATGGGGGCGCAGTTCAGCTGGCTAAACTCAATGGAGACCCCTTCCCAAGAAGAGTGAATGGCAGTCGCCTAAAGCTCTACACGGGCAGGTTGACCGCCTGACTGGCCGTTTAGAAGTTAGTCTCACCGCTCCACCCAGTTGAAAGAGAGTGTGGGACGATAAAGCAGCCTGGAGGACAGATGCGCGAGTACTACCGTGCGCGTACATTTGACCAAATAGGATCATGGTTGCGTAGAAGGAATCCCGCAGACGTGCTCATAAAAGGAATAATGACCATTGATATCACTATTCATGACATGATGTCTGCATTATGGAAAAAGGGAGCAGGCAGCGGACAATTACGAGCAACAGTACGAACAAGTTATGGAACGAGCTGCCACAGGTTTTACACGAGCAGGTTACACGAACTGAAACAGGTGGCAACCAGTGCATTTGAAATCCACCGGCTTATAAATCACCGAAGGGACTCTCCTGCGTAACCTACGCTTTGGCAACACAGATGGAACTGATCATTACCGTTGCACAAGGCATGTGCCCGAAGATAGTAAGCTGGCCAATGGAAAGGTAGGGCTCTCTAAGGAGTATGGGGGTGACTGCTGCGGGCATTCTGCAGCCTGCAGCCTCACCAGTAGGCGATGACCCGGCAAAGAGGGAACACAAAGCAGAATTGGTCCAAAGGTCGTTGCCTTGCCCAGGGGCAGGCCGACGCACTACAACAGAACAACGAAAGGATGGACAGACGACAACCACAGGTAGAAATGCAGTTACTAAGTCAGTTCTGATGTCCCTCGAGGGTTGGGATCTTGCAAACAGTAGCCAGGGTCTTGCAAAATTACAACACAAGCTGCGATAGACAGTGCGAAGAGAAGATACAAAGGTCAGAAGTAGCTGCGGTGGTACCAGGAGGTTCTGTATATGGCTTCCCTGCTCATACTAAAATCCTATGGGGGGTGTTCTATGTTAACTGAGTAGAGCAGAATGAGCATCATCGGTTGCGAGATGGGGTAGACACACTGAAGCAGGAGCCGGACGAAGCGTTGCAGAAGACAATGAAGGAGCAGCAGGACGACGAGCGCCACTCAAAGGGAGGCGAACCGCGAAGCCAAGGCAGAGCATCTAGCCGCACCAGCGAGTGACTCGGGATGAGTCACAATGATTGTGTTGGGGGACTGTTGGGTAGCGGAAGCCCCACACAACGGTTAGGGGGCACGAAGCCAAACATTTTGGGTAAAGTTAGGGTAAAGACTCCGCTGAACGCATGGAGCGCGAATTGTAATAGGTTGAGTCAAAGGGTAGTCTGCCCGAAAATAATGTAAAGAAATATAAATAGAGTCGGCCCATGCAGGGGTCGCGGGCCAGGGAAGGGTATAAATAGAGCGAGGCTCTATGGGGGAAAGGCAGTTTTTGGAGAGTATGAAATGTAATGGGTACTTGAAGTAGAGAGATTGAAAGTGTCTGTAAGTCCGAGTCAAGGGATAAGGGTAGTAGGTAGAGGCTCTGCAGCTGTGTGCGCAGAGGCCTAGAAAGTCTACAGCTGAGTACGCAGGGCAGATCTGGATGTATTAAAGATAAAGTGGAAATAAAGATAAGTTTCTTCTGAAATCTTGTGTTTCTTCTGAGCTGTCATAATATCTGTTTGATTTAATCTATTTATGGTTTAAATGAATGTAAATCTGGGATCATTTTTATGCGCGAATCAGCTGTGTTGATTAAATGTTTGCTTAAAGACCTTGGTAATTGGTAACTACTTCATCTAATAAGAGAAGTGCACTAATAAGAAAGAGATAATCGAGCTGGATCTGTGTGAAAACCGAGCAGCGCGGAGCTGTAAACCAGTGCGCGAAACCTCCAGACCACACCTAGACATCCCTAGAGTGCGGAAACCTGGTTCTAGCACCCTCCCCTGCTACCTCGGGTGAGACCTCAATCCACGCTCCGCACCCTAGGGATGTGTGTAACAGGTAGCTTTTGCAGATAACCTTACGGTCTATCGGAAGTCCCGGGAAGAATTTCGAGGGTAGTTTTCATCCCGTGCATTTTACCCCATAGCACACTTAGAACAACAGAAAGAAAGCAATTTAACCTTTTCCTATAGTAGATAGATGAGATGAAGGAACTTACTTGTAGTCTTTCACTTCCTTGATCTCCTTTGAATTGTTCCCGTCGCTCCCACTTGAACTGAATCCGCTCAATTGGTACCTGCGTTAACAGAAACAGAAACAACAATGATCAAATCATACATGATCTATCTGCTATAAACCAATGGAATTGACAACATTGAAACACATAATCATCATAGATATGAACAATAATATGAGAAAAGGAATAAACAACTTTATTAATGTAGAAGGAGGAGTTTCACCTAATGTGGTTCGATCCCGTGTCACTCAGCCAGCTTCAGTCCAACCCTCATCACACAAAAAGCACACCAATCTAGCAGCATAACATTGCTTGACATGAGCTCAAATCTCAAACCAATAGAATTTCTCTACAATCTTCAAATTATAGCCCCTTGATCACTATGATGAGTGCTCAATTTATAGGGAAATGGAGGTGGTTTTGTCATAAATTGGGTATTGAATGGCCTTCCAAAATTGGAGTTAGTTTCCATGGAGCAAGGGATGAGAGGATAGGAGGTTAATTGATCCATAGCCTATCCAAATTTGAGCTCATAGGATGATATAAGAGCTGGGATCCTTCTAGAATGATCTAGAATCAAGGAATATTCCCAGAACCCTATGCAAATTTCTCTCATTCTTGCCCAACGCAGGTATAAGTGGGCCTAAGCGCACTGAAGTGCAAGCCTAAATGGACCTACCTACATTGTAGTGCAGTTACCCCTGACCGAGGTTGCGCTGGTGTCCCAAGGAGGCATTTCTGCAAGGTTTCAGACTAGGAAACTTTTATGGATGGAATCATTCAATGAGATGACTTGTCTAGGGCATGTAGCAACTCAATTATGGTTTAATGAGCCCTAATTGTACTGATCTGAGTGTCAGGAGTGATGTGCCCAAATAGACCTGTAACACCCCCTTCTGTGCAGTCACTCACCTTTCAAGTTCCCTGGAATCCCCAATCCCGAGTGATCCATCCCTTGGCAAGGCTTCCTCGCATCGAAAGATACAAAACCAAGGCATATACCTACCTCAAAACTATCATACCAGTCATAGCATGCTCATGGAAATCAATGGACACTATTGGGTACCAGTGTCCCACAATGGCCCTGCTCCTGAAATGTTTTACTAACATACTACTACATGTTCCAATTTCTTTTGTTGTTGCTCCCAATTCTTGTAGTCAATTTCAACCACCCAACTGGGCATGTTCATGCATTCCTATTCCAAGCACATAATTTCCATTATATTCAAATAAATTTAAATAACCTCAAATCATACCTCATTGGTAACTTGTCAGTAAGGTACACTTGCAATCTTGATTACTTCCTATCATAAAAAACCAAACTAGCATCTATGACCAAATCATCATGAATAAAAAAATCACATCAGGTTAGCTCAAAACATAACCATCAAAATCATAAATCACATGTAACCATCATAAACATAATCATATGTCACCTGTAATCATCGTGTGCACAACATCACATGTACACGGCACCACCTGCACAACGTGTACACAAGGCCATTTGTACACTGCAACATATGTACAATGTGTACACAAGACCACATGTACATAGCATAACATGCAGGACATGTGCACGAAACCACCTATACATATCATCACTTGCATGACATGTACACATCACCACATGCACACAACACCACATGTACAACATGTACACAACACCACATGCTCACAACACCACTTATACAATCATGCACACAAAACCATATGTACATAGCACGATATGTACAACATGCATAAAACACCATATGTACATAGCATTGCATATCCATGTACATAGCATCATCTGCACACAACACTGCATATGAAATATTCAGACAACACTATATGTACCATCTTGTACATAACATTGCATAAAGACCATGTATACACGTTATGTATACACAACACCACATGTGCACAACATCATATATGAAACATGTACAACATATGCACAACAATAGTACCTCACATCCAAAAGCACATTGCCTGTACCAGGAAACCTTGCTCGCAGTGTCTTATCTATGCTTGTCCCAGCATGTCACAGACCATACTGCTTTCAATTTGCTGATGTATCCTTCCACATCACATGTCATAAACATAGGCATAATACAAGTATACAATATCAATTCATATCCACATGATATTGACCTCGTATATTTTTCGTGACTACTCTTCACACTTGATTCCTCATGAACCAGGAATCTCTTCATGTCATTCACCTGCATAACAAATCATTCCTCCACAAGAACGTTCCCTGAAAACCCTGTCAGATAGTGACAACATACATACATATATATATATATATATATATATATATAGAGAGAGAGAGAGAGAGAGAGAGAGAGATATAATCATTAGCATAAAACAATCGTCATCCTGTCTAACAACGACATACATACATACATGCATACATATATAAACATCAACATAATCATGATCATCACATAATTACCAGATAACATAAGGTCTAGGTTAAGAGAACTTCCTTTATCTATGTACAACATTGAGAAATAATTCCCAACATAGCCAAAGCATCTGACACCTCATATCCATTTAATTTTCCTTTTCTATTTACCTTTCACATGTTTGTACTCCCACCATCCATTTACCACTATGGACCCAACCAATCTAGTCAATTGTCATAGTTTTATCCACTATTGTGCTTACTCATGCACAAAACTTCATCTGAGTCTTACCTTACTTGTTGGGTACCACATAGTTCTCCAAGAGCTCCATTAAGTTCATCCTTTCCCAACCAATTCCCCAAACTCCAAACATAAAAGGCAACCCAAGAAACAAACAAGAATAAGATCATGAAAACCCATAACAACAATAAGGCACCGCAGCGAAGTGGCATATCTATGCATCAGACACACACCAAATCGCAAATCAAGCACAATAATGACAAAAGACCAAAATCATAGGACTAACAATAGACACCGTCTCTCAATCCCCATGGTTCCCAGTGCTTCGAAAGGAAAGCTCAACCTGAGAATTCTTCAACATTAATGGAAATCTCTCTTTCCATGTAACTCCCTTTGTTATATTTCCATAAACACATAATTCCAGTGCATAAATAAACATAACAATAAATATGATATCTCATCTTGCCATGCAAGGCTTTCTACCATACAACTGAACACATCCATGCCATCTCTCAAGGGACTCCAATTATCTTGACATATCCACCTATAACTAGAGACTAGCTAATATACCTGTAAAGTACATGTTCATGAATCTAGCACATATCCACATAATGTCAATAAAATCAAGGTTAAGAAGACTCCATGTATGAAAAGCACTCATTGATTGGAACTAGAGTTTCCAAACCTAACCAAATAAACTCTTTCCCAATTCCTTTATTTTACCTTTCTCCTTACTGCAATCGAGGCTTACTATGCATTGTCGCATCACCCAACTATTAGTTATATAAACACATCAACTATTACCTTGTCACGCTATTACCAAGCATGTTTCCTGCAACTACTCACACATGTCAACCACATGTTCCACATATCAAGAAAATCATATCTATAAATTCAAAATCAACCTTTACTAGGACTAACAATCATGTCATAATCCATAGTCAACTCATAGTCATCAGTCATAATACATAATGCTACAAATATCACCTATCATACTCAAGTAGATGTTAGCTACCTCAACTTATATGTATTAGCACAATCATCTTAAAACAAGATCATTTGAACACATCTTCATATTATGCAATTCATCAAATATTCAACCAACTTGCAACATACCATGTTAAATAAATCAACTAGATGACATAATAAAATAGTCAAGCACCAAATATAAAACATAAGGAAAATCGTACCTTAGCATATCTCAAAGGAGTCAATCTTGTCTACACAATCAATCCATATTAGCATGATATAACTTCTCAACATATCAACCCAACATAAATAAGATTGTGATATCCATAACAATCATTAACAAACATGTTCAAATCTTAACTCATAAACAATTATCATTAATGCATAGAAATCACATATGTATGATCGGTCTAGATTAGTACCACACATTGCAACATGATTAGTCGACTCATACTTAAATGCAGTAACCCTAACCATATGCATAGTCCAATACAATTTAGCATGATACATATAACATCAATATCGTAATGAAATAACCCTAATCATCAAGTTGCTAGAATATAACAACCATAAGTTAACCTATAAGATATTTCATCAACAACATATAACATAATCCATAATTTATCTAACCTATAGCAATAATAGCAATGCATACAACCATAGGTTACTACCATTCTTGATTATCTGACACGTGCACATAATTATACTAATCAGCTAACATATATCATGAATGTAACCATATAATCAAAATACATGTGCATAAACCTAATGTATATAAACCTAATGCATATAACAATCATTAACTTATGTACCTACATGTCAACATACAATACCAGAATGATGACATCCTCTTACCCCAAAACCTAATGTTGCAACCTCATTATGATTCTCTGCATCTCCTACTCTATCTTAGCCAACACATTAGCACCATAACACACCAATAGCGGCATGATGACCTAAATTACATACCATGACTTCATAAGGCATGTTTGACCTACTATTTGTGCATAACTATAACCAAGACCATGCATGTTGTTGGGTTGTGTTATATTCTTTCCACGACTAGCCCACATAGTTAACCGAGGGGTTAGAAGGGGGGCGAAGCCCCCCCTTCGTTGCACCGATTGTGTAGTGGGGAAGGGGGGGGTCACAAGGGGTTTGAGGCATACCCATAACCCCACTTTATGGGGTCCGGGGCAGCACCCCAGAAAATTTTGGTTTTGGACCCTATGTTAGGTTGGGCGGACCCACCTATGGTTTTGTGCATGATTTTTGCACATGTTTTTTTTGGACGCGATGGTTTTCGGTCCGTGGTATTGGATGCTTAGGCATGTATAAATATGTATTATAACATTGAAAGGAACATAATGAAAAAACAAGTTGGTATTCCCGATTTTGGGATCCAAGGGAAAATCTTTGTGTATATGTGTTTTATGTGTTATGCTGTCGCATTGTTTATTTTATGTGTTTCAGAATTCATATGGAAGTAATTTCTGTACAGGGTTAAAACCTACATTTGGTATTGGAGCAGTTTTGGCTTCAAGGGGATGCCTTTGTTGCTAAGGGATTTCGCTCGGGCTTGTGGTAGCCCTGTTCAATGGGAGATCTGCAAGATCGATTCTAGTGGTGAAAGAAGATGGCGAGCAGTGGAAAGATAGAGATCGAGAAATTTAATGGTCAGAGTTTTGAGTTGTGGAAACTCAAGATGGAGGATCTGTTGGTGGATAAAGATCAGTGGATCGCGGTAGATCTGGGTACTAAACCAACAGGAGTGTCCGATGAAGAATGGAAGAAGTTGGATCAGAAGGCAAAAAGCACAATACGATTGTGTGTCTCAGACTCACTAGGGCTGAATGTATCAGGGGAAGCTACGGCGAAGGCTTTGTGGGACAAGTTAGGGACTTTGTACCAATCTAAGTCTCTGGTGAATAAACTGTTCCTGCAGAAAAAGCTGTATAACCTGAGGATGAAAGATGGAGACTCGGTGACAGAGCATCTGAACGCATTTAATATTGTGGTAAGTCAGTTAGCATCTGTTGATATTAAAATTTAGATGAAGATAATTGCATCAATTTGTTGTGTTCTCTACCAGATTCATGGGGTAGCCTAGTTATTGCAATAGGTAGCAATGCAACTGCCTTGTAGTTTGATGAAATAGTCTCATCCTTGCTGATGGAGGAGATGAGACGGAAAAATATGGAGAGCCAGAATGGTGATGCCTTGTCTGTACGAGGATGGTCCCAGAACATAAACAAAAATAAGTCATCGAGTGGGAGATCTAAATCTCCAAGAAAACCTGTAAAGGTGGTGTGCTGGAAATGCAGAAAGGAAGGGCACTACAAAAGGGACTGTAAATCTAAAGCTCCTGATAAAGGAAAGGGATCTGATGATGCTCCTTCTGCAGAGGCGAAAAACACCTCAGATGAAGGTGGGGATGTGTACTTGGTTTCTTCAAGTACACATGCAGATCATGAGGCATGGTTGATTGACTCAGGTGCATCCTTTCACTTCACTCCCCATAGAGAGTGGTTCTGCGAGTATGAGAAATACGATGGTGGTGATGTCTTCTTAGGGGATGATAGGAAGGCTAGAATCGTTGGTTGCGGAAAAGTAAAGTTGAAGTTGCAAGGTGGAAGGGTTAGAACACTTCCGGTTGTTCTGCATATTCCTGCATTGGCCAGAAATCTAATTTCTGTAAGCAAGTTGGATGATGCAGGTGTAAAAACAGTGTTCGAGAAGGATACCTGCAAGATGGTTCGGGGAGCACTGGTATTAATGCGGGGAGTTCGGATTGGAACTCTATACAAGCTGCAAGGTAGCACAGTTGTTGATGGGTGCAACAGTTCTGTGGTTCCTAAAAGTGGAGCAAAAAATCTAGTGGTCTCTGGAGAGAAGACCATGCTGTGGCATCAAAGGCTTGGACATATTGGAGAGAAGGGCCTTCGAATACTTCATGGTAAAGGTATGGTAGAAGGTATGAGTAATAACTCTCTTGATTTTGATTTCTGTGAAAATTGTGAATATGGGAAGCAGAGTCGGGTGAGTTTCCCCTCTGGTGGTAAGAGGGCGAAACAGATATTAGAGCTTGTGCACAGTGATGTGTTTGGACCTGTGAAGGTTCCATCACAAGGTAAGACTATGTACTGTGTATCATTTATAGATGACTTCTCAAGGAATACATGGATATATTTCCTTAAGAAGAAATCTAAAGTCTTTGACAAGTTTAAAGAATTTAAGGCTCTGGTGGAAAACCAGACAGAGAAGAAGATAAAGGTGCTGAGGACAGATAACGGTGGAGAGTTTTGCAGTAAGGAATTTGAAGAATTCTGTAAGAAGTGTGGTATAGCACAGCATAAGACTACTCCATATACACCTCAGCAAAATGGAGTTTCAGAAAGAATGAATAAGACGTTGATGGAAAGGGCAAGAAGCATGCTCAGTGGTGCTGGGTTAGGACAGGAATTCTGGGCAGAGGCGGTGGATACTGAATGTTACTTGGTCAAGAGGTCACCTTCATCAGCGTTGGAGGATAAGACTCCACAAGAGGTATGGACTGGTAAGAAACCCTCTCTTTCACATTTGAGGGTATTTGGATGTGATGCATATGTACATGTTCCAAAGGAGAAACGAACCAAGTTGGATAGTAAATCTGAAAAGTGCATCTTTATTGGGTATAAGGATGGTTTAAAGGGGTATAAGCTTTGGAACCCAGTCACACAGAAGGTTGTGTACAGCTGAGATGTGGTGTTCAGAGAGGTAAAAGATGTTATTAAACATGAAGTCCAACCAAAGGAACCTGAGAAGATAGAGTTTGAGGTTAAGGAGGAAGAATTAGGCTCTACAGCAAAGGAGGAATCAGAAGATGAAGAGCCACAAACTCCGGGTGTGAGAATATCAGTTCGAGAAAGAATGCATCTAGAAAGGTATAGTCCATCTGCTTTTTGTTCAAATTTTTCTTTATCTATTACTGACGATGATCCCAGAACTGTGAAGGAAGCAGTAGATTAAGAGGATGGAAAACTATGGAAAGAGGCCATGGTTGATGAAATGGCATCTTTGCACAAAAATGAGGCTTGGGATCTGGTGGAGTTGCCGACTGGAAGGAAACCCATTGGCAGAAAATGGGTGTTCAAGAAGAAGACAAATGCAGAAGGAAAGGTGGAGAAATACAAAGCTCGGTTGGTAGCAAAATGTTATTCCCAGGTGTTGGGAATTGATTTTGGTGATATTTTTTGTCCTGTTGCCAAGGTAACTTCTATTAGATTACTTTTATCTGTTGTTGCTACTTTTGATTTTGAGGTAGAATAGATGGATGTGAAGACAACATTTCTTCACGGGGATCTCGAAGAGGAAATCTACATGAAGCAACCTAAAGGCTTTGTGGTGAAGGGTAAGAAAGAACTAGTATGCAAGTTAAAGAAGTCTTTGTATGGGTTAAAATAGTCACCAAGGATGTGGTATCAGAAATTTGATACATTTATACGGGGACTTGGCTTCACCAGAAGCAAAGAAGATCACTGTGTGTATTTTAAATTAATTGGTGACCTTGTTAGTTATTTGGTATTGTATGTGGATGATATGTTTCTGGTTGGAAATGACAAAGAACTTATCTAGGATTTGAAGACCCATTTGTCCTCCAAATTCGACATGAAAGATCTTGGTGCTGGAAACTATATTTTGGGCATGGAAATTAAAAGAGATCGGGCAAAGATGAAGCTCTGGTTAAACCAAAGGAAGTATGTCGAGACAATACTGCAGAGGTTTAATATGCAGGATAGTAAACCGGTGAAGGTTCCTATTCCTGTAGGTGTGAGGTTATCTGTTGAACAGTGTCCCAAGACACAAGAAGAGGAAGAGGACATGTCCCGTGTTCCATATGCAAGTGCAGTCAGTAGCCTGATGTATGAAATGGTCTATATGAGACCAGACATTGCACATGCAGTGGGAGTATTGAGTAGGTTTATGTAAAAACTAGGGAAGGAGCACTAGACAGCAGTGAAGCGGGTTTTCAGGTATTTGCATGGCACTAGTGATTATGGTTTGTGCTACCAAGGAAGACCAGGATTGGACAGAATGTTGGATATTCATGGCTTTGTTGATGCAGACTGGGCTGGAGATCTGGATCAGAGAAGATCTATAAGTGGGTATGTGTTTAACCTATTTGGAGGTGCAGTCAGTTGGATGAGTAAGAAACAATCTGTAGTGGCACTATCAACTACAGAGGTAGAATACATGGCAGCCACTCATGCAAGCAAGGAAGCAGTTTGGTTGCAGAGATTGTGTTCAAGTATGGGGTTAGTACAGGGAGCTATAAGGATAGACTGTGATAGCCAAAGTGCAATTTTCTTAGCAAAGAACCCTGCATATCATTCAAAGACAAAGCACATTGATGTTCAGTATCACTTTGTGAGGGATATGATAGAAGACAGAAAGGTGTTGCTGGTAAAGGTGTACACTTTAAAGAATACTACAGATACATTGACAAAATCTATGAGCTCTGAGAAGTTCTCTTGGTGTAAAGAGACAATGGGTGTTTCAAGGCTGGATAAATGACTAAGCTCTCTTGTGGCCCCCTGTGGAAAGAAAACAACAAGTGGGGGAATGTTGGGTTGTGTTATATTCTTTCCACGACTAGCCCACATAGTTAACCGAGGGGTTAGAAAGGGGGTGAAGCCCCCCCTTCATTGTGTCGATTGTGTAGCGAGGGGGGGGGTTGCAAGGGGTTTGAGGCGTACCGTAACCCCACCTTATGGGATTAGGGGCAGCGCCCCAGAAAATTTTGGTTTTGGACCCTATGTTAGGTTGGGCAGACCCACCTATGGTTTTGTGCATGATTTTCACACATGTTTTTTTTGGACGCGATGGTTTTCGGTCCATGGTATTAGATGCTTCGGCATGTATAAATATGTATTATAACATTGAAAGGAACATAATGAAAAATCAAGCTGGTAGTCCCGATTTTGGGATCCAGGGGAAAATCTCTGTGTATATGTGTTTTATGTGTTATGTTCTCGCATTGTTTATTTTATGTGTTTTAGAATTCATATGCAGGTAATTTCTGTATGGGGTTAAAACCTACACATGCATGACCACAACCATTACTCCATTGTACACATTTCCTCATGCAACTATCAACTTGCATAAGCAATTCCTAATCAACTACACATACGTATATCTGCATGTAGGCGAGCATAAGCGATCAATTCTTGTAATCAACCTACAAGACAGATGCATCTAATCAAATATCCAAGAATGCAACCAATGTACAAGCATGTAATCAAGCTGCAGATAGTAAAGTAACGAGTCATATACTCCTCATGATGCATTCCATAAAATCAACATCAAGTTCCTCATGACAAACTTACTACAACCATGATCAATCATTATGTAATGTAACAAGCACATCGAATGCAAATGTATAAGACACACATGCAATCAACATGCATGCATGACCAACACATTCACCCAAGGAGAGCGCAACCACGCTCTGATACCACCCTGTAACACCCCCTCCCAGGTCTACCCAAAGTAACCATGCCAACTGGGGCAAACATGAGGAGAGATGCTACTATGATTAGATTTGACCTCCTATGTCACCTTAAGGAAGTCGAATCGACGGAACATCACATACAGTCATCCAACACCATCAAGGAAACCCTTAGGAGACAATTCAGCCACTCAGACAGCTTGTCCCTCGGTCCCAGTACTATTATGCAGCTCTTAATCCATAGTCGCTCTCATGCTATGGGCAAGGGAGTGACCAGGAACCCAAAGTTGCTCTCAATGAACTGACTGCCAGCGGCTGTGGACCAAACTTGCTATTTCTGTGCCAGCAACCCCGGGATTTAAGCCACTTTTCTAGCCCAAAATCTTGGCCTTTGCCCAGAACTTGTTTTAACGTCCAGAATTCATTAAAAACATAATAACACTATTGATCATAAAAAATCACCCTCGGGACTAGGCTTAAGGATCCCCAACCCGCACTGACATTCTGTCAAACACTTGGCATCAATGAAACCTACAGGTTTAGGATACAAGACAGAGCATAAACGACTGAAACAAATTATGAAACATAACCAGAAATATCACCTCCTTCTCCATTGACCTACTACATCGTCAATTATGTCTTGCATACATCCATTTAATAGTTACGAGTAAATACATGAAATAACCTTGACATGAATTAGTCCTTAAAAAATTCTTATAACCAGCATAAAACCATATAAATATCAAAGATATGAAAACCGTTAAATCCACATATAAATCAGTGCAAAAGTAAGAGAACTTAGCTTTTATTAATCATAGGCAAACCCAACCCAGTTCGGGACTTCCACGTACCACCCGACCATAGACATGGCTGAACCAAATCTATCTTTCAGCTAGTCACCCTTGTGCCATATTCCAAGCATGATTGCGGGATTTCATAGAACAACCAATCCAATAACAACCAAGAAAATCCAGAGGTTAAACCAGCTCCACCCTCATTAAACCATGATCACACCAAAACCATTGCTCCAACCACAATCGAACAGAACTTGGAATGCCATCCAGGATCCATCACTATCCTTGAGGAATTTTCTGTCTCCTTGTCTCTCAGGCTTTACCACTATCTAAACCTAGATCACTAGGCCCTAAACTGAGACTGCTCCCTCTGGCTTTACGTGTATCCCGCCAAACCCGGACAAGGTATTCCTAGACCTTTGGGAATGATCCTTTATACCACCTCCGCCCCAGATTCCAAAATCCATTCAACAATTAAAAGCTCAAAACAAAGATCAACATCCCAACACACCATGGCATCTGAAAAAAGGCTAGGCTAGGCTGAAATCCACTGTCATAACCTGAAAAAACCATGCCACTGACAGCAAGAGAACCATACACCAACATGCAAAGCCATGCATGTCCAAACTAGCTAGGAAATCACACATGCAAAAGGTTATCTACAAGTATTCTTGTTGAAGCTGCTTAATCCTGCTTTCCATTCCTTGATCTTTGCTTTCTTTTACTTTCCTTTCCTTTCTTTTCCTTTCTTTCCTTCCTTGCTTTTCCTTTCCTTTCCTTTCCTATAGTGCTCCAAGAAAACTCTAATTGACCAAGAGAGTGAGAGAGAGAGGGAGAATAATGAGAGAGCTCCAAACTTGAACTAACAAAAGGTTAACACTCAACAACCTGCCAACTGATCCTCAGAAGAATTTTTATCAATGAGGCCTCTAATTTCTTCATTTTCCATTATTTTCCTTTATTTTCCTCCACGCATACAACCTGTGACCTTTCACCTTACTTTTCTCCTAATTTCCTTTATTTTCATAAATAAATGTGCCAAAAAACACTTTTGCCTTTTAATGCCTTTGCCAGTTTTCCTTAGAGAAAATACACATCCAGTGATGCCCACTAGGATATCTTTGCCCAACATTCAACTTGGAATAAGTGTCCCTTACCTGTGATCTTATTTTTCCTTATTAACTTTTATTACATGGAATTTTCACCAGGGCTGTTACAGAACCCTCCCCCTTGGGGAACATTATCCTTAGTGTTAAACCACACCAATACCTCAACAAAACCGATGAAAAAAAACATATTTCCCTTGGATCTTTATAACTTAGCTCGTTGCAATATTTACAATCAAAGACCTACTAAAAATAAAAACGTCATGACAAAATGACCATATAACAACCATACCGCATACTGGAGCTTTATAACACAACTCATTACGGTATTTACAATAACCACGTATACACATATGCACATTTTTTAAACCAACAAATAAAAGGATATGATGCATGTACCAATCAACAAGGGAATCTAGAGGTTCACACCTCCACCCTCAAATTAATACCATGATTCACCTCCTTCCCAAGAAGTCTAGAATCCACTATCACAGTCAAAACTACATCCAATGTCCAATGCTACAATCTTGCGCCACTTTTCCTCTTAGTGGACAATTACCAACTCATTGTTCCAGGGCGCACTTCCAATGTGCATCTGATTCCATTTGGCAATGCTAATGACCAAAACTAATATATTTGTTACCTTCCCTTGTAATGACCAAAACTAATTTATTTGCGACCTTCCCTTCTCTGCTACTTGTCCTCTCAGTGAACATTTATCGGCTCATTGTTCCGTATAACACTCCCAATGTGAATCTAATTCCATTTGCAAATGAAAATTACCAAAACCAATATATTCGTGTCCTTCCCTTCTTTGCTATAGAGTCCCTCGGAAAATCTGGTCAACCCCCTTCCGTGTAGTCACTCACCTTCCATGTTCCCCGGAACCCCGTTTCCCGGGTGATCCATCCCTTGGCAAGGATTCCTCGCATCCGAATATACAAAACTAAGGCATATACCTACCTCAAAACCTCCATACCGATCATAGCATGCTCATGGAAATCAATGGGCACTATTAAGTACCAGTGTCCCACAATGGCCCTACACCTGAAGTGTTTTACCAGCATACTGCTACATGTTCCAATTTATTTTTGGTGTTGCTTCCAATTATTGTAGTGGATTTAAAACACCCAATTGGGCATGTTCATGCATTCCTGATCCAAGCACATAATTTCCATTAGATTCAAATAAATTGTAATAACCTCAAATCATACCTCATTGGTAGCTCGTCAATAAGGTACACTTGCAATCTTGTTTACTTCATGTCATAACAAATAAAACTAGCATCTTTGACCAAATAATCATGTATAACAATATCAGATTAGGTTAGCTCAAAACATAACCATCAAAATCATAAATCACATGTAACCATCATAAACCCAATCATAAATCACCTGTAATCATTGTATACCATAGTCATAAATCACATGCATACAAAGACTGAAATAAAATATTGTTACTTATCCTTTAATTAATCCTTAGCTTCCACCTTTTTCCTTATTTCATACACACCTCAGATCGGTGGCCACACTCAATAAACACCCAATGCCTTCTCCTCCACCATTTGTACATACACATAGTACAGCATGTACACAACACAACATGTATGACATTCACATAATATCATATGTACATTGGTGCCATATGTACAACATGTACACAGTACCACCTATACACCACAACACCTGCACAACATGTGCACAACATCACATGTACATCGCACCGACTGCACAACGAGTACACAACACCATGTGTACAATGTACCATTTGTACAATGTGTACACAATACCACATGTACATAGCATCACATGCACGACATGTACAACATGTACACGACACCACATGATCACAACACCTCTTGTACAATCACACACACAAAACCATTGGTACATAGCACCATATGTACAACATGCATAGAACACCATATGTAGATAGCAATGCATAGCCAACATGTACATAACATCATTTGTAAACAGCACTACATATGCAATATTCACACAACACTTTATTTACCATCTTGTACATAACATTTCATAAACAACATGTACACACGCTATTTATACACAACAAAGCATGTGCACAGCATCATAGATGCAACATGTACAACATATACAACATATGCACAACAATAGTACCTTACATCCAAAAGCACATTGTTTCTACCAAGAAACCTTGCTCCCAACGTCTTATCTATGCATGTCCCAATATGTTGCAAACCACATTGCTTTCATTTCATTGATGTATCCTTCTAGTCATAAGCATAAGCATAATACAAGTAAACAATATCAATTCATATTTGCATGATATTTACCTTGTATATTTGTTGTGACTACTCTTCCCACTTGATACTTCAAGTACCAGAAATTTCTTCATGTCATTCACCTTTATAAGAAATCATTCCTCCACAAGAACAATCTCTGATAACCCTATCAGATGGTGACAACAGACATACATACATATATAATCATTAGCATAAAGCATGCATCATCCTGTCAGATAATGACATACATACATACATACATGCATATATATATAAACATCGCCATAATCATGATCATAACATAATTACCAGATAACATAAGGTCTAGGTTAAGATAACTTCCTTTATCTGTGTACAACATGTACAACATTGAGAACAATCGTTCCCAACATAGCCAAGGCATCTGACACTTCAGATCCATTTAATTTACCTTTTCTAGCTAACTTTCACATGTTTGTACTGCCACCATCCATTTAGCACTATGGACCCAACCAATCAAATCAACTATCATAGTTTTAACTTCTGTTGCGGTTACTCATGCACGATGCTTCATCTGAGTCTTACCTTACCTGTTGGGTACCACACAGCTCTCCCAGAGCTCCATTAACTTCCTCCTTTCCTAACCAATTATCAAGACTCAAAACATAAAAGGCAACCCAAGAAACAAACAAGAAGAAGATCATGAAAATCCATAACAACAATATGGCACCACAGAAAAGTGGCATAGCTATGCACCAGACACACACAAAATCGCAAATCAAGCGCAACAATCTCAAAATACCAAAATCACAAGACTAACAGCAAACACCATCACTCAATCCCCATGGTTCCGAGTGCTTTCAAAGGAAAGATCAACCCAAGCCTTCTTCAAGATTCATGGAAATCTATCTTTCCATGCAACTCCCTACGTCATATTGCCATAAACACATAATTTCAGTGCATAAATAAACATAACAATAAACTTAACTTTTTGTTCCAAACATGTTGCCTTGCAACTGAACACATCCATGCCATCTCTCAAGGGACTCCAATAATCTTGACAGATCCACTTATAACTAGAGACTAGCCAATATACCTGTCAAGTACATGTTCATGAATCTAGCACATGTCCACATAATGTCAACAAAATCAAGGTTAAGAAGACTCCATGTATGCAAAGCACTCATTTGTTTGGAATTAGAGTTTCCAAACCTAGCCAAATAAATTCTTGCCCGATTCCTTTCTTTTATCTTTTTCCTTGCTGCAATCGAGGTTTAATATGCGTTGTCGCATCACGCAACTATTATTTATATAAACACATCAACTATTACCTTGTCACGCTAATACCAAGCATGTTTCTTGCAACTAATCACACATGTCAACCACATGTTCCACATATCAAGAAAATCATATCTATAACTTCGAAATCAAGCTTTACCAGGACTAACAATCATGTCATAATCCATAGTCAACTCATAGTCTTGAGTCATAATACACAATGCTACAACTATCACCTATCATAATCAAGTGCATGTGAACTACCTCAACTTATATGTATTATCACAATCATCTTAAAATAAGATCATTTGAACACATACTCATATTATGCGATTCACCAAACATTCAACCAACTTGCAAGATACCATGTTAAATAAATCAACTAGACGACATAATCAAACAATCAAGCACCAAATATAAAACATAAGGAAACTTGTACCTTACTGTATCTCAGAGGAGGCAATATTGTCTTCACAATCAATCCATATTAGCACGATATAACTTCTCAACATATCAACCCAACATAAATAAGATCATGATAACCATAACAATCACTAACTAACATGTTCATAATATAACTCATAAACGATTATCATTTATGCATAGCAATCAAATGTGTACAATTAGTCTAGATTAGTGCAAACATTGCAACATGATAACTCGACTCATACCTGAATGTCGTAACCCTAACCTTCTGCATAGGCCAATCCAATTTAGCATGATGCATATAACATCAAGATCTTAATGAAATAACCCTAATCATCAAGTCACTAGCATCTAACAACCATAAGTTAACCTATAAGATATTTCATCAACAACATATAACATAATCCCAAAGTTATCTAACCTGAAGCAACAATAGCAATGCATACAACCATAGGTTATTGCCATTCTTGATTATCCAACACATGTGCATATAACTATACTAATCAACTAACATATATCATGAATGTAACCATAACATCAAAAGTCATGTGCATAAACCTAATTTATATAAACCTAATGCATATAACAATCCTTAACTTATGTACCTTCATGTCAACATGCAATACCTGTATGACGATCTGCTCAACATGCAATACTCTACATCTCCTGCTCTATCTCAGCCAACACATTAGCATCATAACATACCAATAGCACCATGATGACCTAAATTTCATACCATGACTTCACAAGGCATGTTTGACCTACTATTGATGCATAACTATAACCAAGACCATACATGCATGACCACAACCATTGCTCCATTGTACGCATTGATTCAAGCAACTATCAACCCGCGTAAGTAATGCTTAATCAACTACACATGCGCATAACCGCATGTAGTCGAGCATAAGCGATCAATTCTTGTAATTAACCTACAAGACTGATGCATGTAATCAAACAACGAAGAATTCCACCCAACATAAAAGGATGTAATCAAGATGCATATACTCATGTAACCAGGCATATACTCCTCACAATGCATTCCATAAAATCAACATCAAGTTCCTCATGACAACCTTACTACAACCATGATCAATCATTATAGAATGCAACAAGTACATAGAATCCAAGTGTAAGAGACACACATGCATGCATGAGCAACAAATTCACCCAAGGAGAGCGCAACCACGCTCTAATACCACCCTATAACACCCCCTCCCAATTTTACCCAAAGTAACCATACCAACCAGCATAAACATGAGGAGAGATGCTACTATGATCATATTCGACATCCTATGTCACGTTAAGGAAGTAGAATTGACGGAACATCAAATACAGTCATCCAACATCATCAACCGAACACTCAGGAGACAAGTCATCCACTCAGACAGCATGTCCCTGGGTCCCACTGCTATTCTGCAGCTCTTGACCATAGTCTCTCTCATGCTATGGGAAAGGGAGTGATCGGAAACCCAAAGTCACTCTCACAGACCAGGTTGCCAGTGACTGTGGACCAAATTGTGCCAGCGACCCTGGGATTTAAGCCACTTTTCTAGCCCAGAATCTTGGCCTCTTCCCAGAACTTGTTGTAACTTCCAGCATTCATTAAAAACATAATAACAATGCTAATCAATCAAAAATTACCCTCAGGACTACGCCTGAGCATCCCCAACTAGGACTAACATTCTGTCAAACACTTGGCATCAATGCAACCTACAAGTCTAAGATACAAGACATAGCATAAACGACTGAAAAAACTTATGAAACATAACCAGAAGGATCACCTCCTTCTCGATTGAACTACTACTATAACTAGTAAATACATGAAGTAACCATGACATGAACCATTCATTCAACCATGCTTATAACCAGCGTAAAACCATATAAATATCAGAGATACAACAACCATTAAATCCACATATAAATCAATGCAAAAGTAAGAGAACTTAGCTTTTACTAATTATAGGCAAATCCAACTAGTTTGGGGACTTCCAAATACCACCCGACCATAGACATCGTTGAACCAAATCTCTCTTTCATCCAGTCACCCCTGTGTCATATTCCAAGAATGAATGTGGGATCTCATAGAACAACCAATCCAAGAACAACCAAGGAAATCGAGAAGTTAAACCACCTCCACCCTCATCAAACTGTGATCACACCAAAACCTCTACTCTGATCACGACTGAATAGAACTAGGAATGCCATCCTGAATCCATCACTATCCTTGAGAAATTTTTCGTCTCCTTGTCTCTCAGGGTTTACCGCAATCCAAACCCGGATCACTAGGCCCTAAACCAAGAATGCTCTATCAGGATTTACTGTGCATTCCACCAAAACCAGTCAAGGGATTCCTAGGCCTTTGGGAATGAGCCTTGAGACCACCTCTGCCCCAGAGTCCGAAATCCATCCAGCAATTTCAAAGCTCAAAACCAAGATCAACATCCTAACACACCATGGCATCCAGAAAAAGGTGAGGGTAGGTTGAAATCCACTGTCATAACCCAGAAAAACCATGCCACCGACAACAAGAGAACCATACACCAACATGAAAATCCATGCATGTCCAAACCATCTAGGTAATCACACATACAAAAGGTTACCTGCAAGTATTCATGTTGAAGCTACTTGATCTTGCTTTCCTTTCCTTTCCTAGAGTGCTCCAAGGAAACTCTAAGTGACCAAGAGAGTGAGAGAGAGAGAATAATGAGATAGCTCCAAACTTGAACTAACAAAAGGTTAACATTGAGCAAGCCTAAAACTGAGAAACCTGCCAACTTATCCTCATAATCCTTTTTATCAACAAGGCCTCTATTTTCTTCATTTTCCATTTTTTTTCCTTCATTTCCCTCCTCACATGAATCTTGTGACCTTTCACCTTACTTTTCTCCTAGTTTCCTTTATTTTAATAAATAAATGTGCCAAAAATATCTTTTTTCCTTTTAATTCCTTTGCCTTAGCCTTTGCCAAAGCACACATCCAATGATGCCCACTAGGATATATTTGCCCAACATTCAACTTGGAATAATTGTCCCTTACCCGTGGTCTTATTTTGCCTTTATTAACTTTTATTACATGGAATTTTCACCAGGGTTGTTACAGTTTGTCTCATGCTAATGGTGACAATTTTCATTCTCTAGATGCACATCCCCAAGGGAAATAATGTTAAATATTGCAAATGGATTTTAAAATCCTTTTATAGGTAGCAAGAGTAGAAAACATGTCAATAGGGAGAACCAAGAGGATGGGATTTAAGGGTACTATATAGACCCCAATATTCAAAGAAAGAAATTCCAACTATCCATCTTATAAGTCATTTGTTACAAGGAAAGGCGCAACATTAAAATTGAGCAAACAAAAAAATGTGGCCTTGGACAGACGGGGTGGGGGGTTGTTGAACAAGAAAACATGATATTTAAAATTATCAATTGAGATTCCTTGGGAAAACGTGAAATCGTCAAGCACTTTGGAGAAGGTTGAAACTTCCTTAATAGAGGGGATGTCCATAAACATGGTGTCATCAACAAATTGTTAGTGGAAGGTTGGGAGATGAGGGATTTGAACTCCCTCATATGGCACTACCATGGGTGACTAAGAGTCATAAATCCTAGGATTTCAATAGATGACTTAATTGAAAATCCTCCCAATTGGATATTGAAATATATTAATTAACATGGAAATTCAAATATTTTATTTCAGACCTCCATTGAGATATTTTAAAAAAACAAAAGAATTACACATATTACTCACAGTAAAAAAAATAGAATATTCATTTAACTTTCACTTATTTTATAAAGATGATATAAAATTATGTCTTCTCTTCGATGATATAAAATTATATTATTTAATATGGAGATCAAAATATTTTATTTATGGATTGGGCCTAGATAATCTTTTGTAATTAACAAAATTGACATGTGATATTTAGAAAAAAAAATAATAACCAAAAAAGAAAATTCACTATTATCCATAAATATAATGTTTAAGTTATACATTAGTAGCATAGTTTTATGTCATTTTTATATATAAAAAAAATGTAATTCAAAGTAAAAATAGCAATCAATTATTTTGTAATCTCAATCAATAAAAATGAAAAAATATATATATATATATACTCAACAATTTATAAATAAATAATTAATTTTCTTTAACAAATTTCTACTCTAAATTGAATATAAAAAAAATTACACTAATTCTCATACTAAACTATAAAATATACATTTTAACTAAATTTAATTTAATTTTTACTCAAAACTAATTACAACACATCTATAAGCATTTTCAATATAAATATAAAACAAATATACAAAAATTAAAATGCATCCAAAATCATATCTAACCACCTAAACCTTATTAATTTATCTCTAATCAATCCCCATGTTCAAACCACAAGCTCCTACTAAAATCTCTTTTTTAAATTATTTTTTAACTAAATAAGTTATATTTTTCTATAATTCATTGACTTTTTATTTTATTATATTTTCATTTCAATAATAAAAATAAGTTATTTCTTAAAAAAAAATATGTGAAAATATAAAGTAAATATAAATATAACATTACGTGTTCAAATCCTTAGTTACATAATCAAGTTGTTTCACTTAAGAGTAATAACGGTAACAATGAGAAAAATCAATGTCATATCACACTAATACTCATATCTAATACTCATATCACGCTAGTAATAAATTAATCAGATTTTTTATTTTTCTCAACATATTTTATATATATATAATCTCTTATTACACTAGTACTAAATTGATCATATATATATCAGGTTTTTTAAAAATCCTTCAAATTAGGTTGAAATTAATTAGAAAAGTGCACTGAAAATGGCAATTTCTTTTATAAGTTAGACTATGCTTAATAAAAGTTATTTATTATGTTGATAAATTTTTATTTTGTGGTTATAAATGAAAGATATTAGCATTTTCTGGTTGTATATTATACGTCAATGAATAAAATTTCAAATACTAATGGTTTTATATATTTAAATGCATGCTTATATTTTCACATTTATCCAATGCAATTACTAAATTATCATGCAAAATTGACAACAACAAAAAATGACATAATTTAGATAAAAAAGTTTATAAATGGAGAAAATGATGTGAATCTATGTATATCAACTACATTTAGTAATATAAATAAAATGATGTCATATATATCAATTACATTTGTTAATATAGTTACACTAATATCATATAACAAATTAATTATGTTAATGGGTGTTTATTGGGGTAGGGCTTCTAGAATTTTAATTTAATTATCAATTATTACAACTATATAATTTTATTTTTATTTTTGAATAAATTGAGTCTAAGCCGCCATAATCTTGTATATCAGATGAAAACATATGTCTATTTTAAAATAAACCTTCTACAATTCTAATTTAATTATTAATAATTATCAATAATAACAATCAAAATATACAATTTTAATTTAATTATCAATAATAATAATCAAAACTTACATAATACCTGAACATTAAAATAGCCTACTTACCTTTCAGTTGGTGTGGTCCAGATACATTTTCCACTACGCCTACATCCTTTTTCCACTACGCAATGCACACGTGGTCCCCATAAAGATAAGTTCCACTAAACTACCTTGGTTGTAATCTACAAATCACCATCACCATCAATCTTATATATCATTTAGCATGATAATACAAATGGCGTTTGTACATTTATTGAAAGAAAAACTATATGTACTGACAATGAATTATATTTGCTGGTTCGAAACATGTAGACCTAAGGTTTTGACAATGAACTTCACTTGCTCATTTGAAACGCCTAGATTTATGAATTATGATGTGATTATTGCCAAAAACATGTCTAAAAAGTTGATATAATTCAATATCATCATTACTCACATTTGCAACAAGCATGTCAACAATCTTATATAACATTGATCTCACATGTAAAACATATATGTTATATCACATTGTTGTTTCGTCAACGTTAACATATCACAATCCTACATAGTTCAATTACAACTTTATTGCGTAAATATCTTGCATGTTTAGCATACAACATTATCATATCTACTATTAAAAAAATCTAGTCTTTTGATATTTTAATGGATCACAATGCAATATGTAATTTGGTATGAATTTGGTTATTTTAAACTATAATGTATGAATCAAGAATTTCATATTCCTATTTTATTTAATGTTAATTTGGAGGGTTATAAATTTCAAGTCTATTTTAAACTAAAGTTTATGATTACCATGAAACATATTAGATATAATTAATGTATAATAATTTAACTATAAGAAAAATTATAAATCCCAAGGGTATTTTAAATTAAGATTTATGATTAAGATGTAGCATACGTTACAAGTAGATGGTTTTGGAGGTTTTTACCCCTATAACTATTTAAATTAATATGAAGTCTTAGTTCATGAATCAAAATTTTAATATTTTTATCTTATTTAATATTTAAATTAATATGAAGTCTTAGTTCATGAATCAAAATTTTAATATTTTTATCTTATTTAACATTTATTAAAAATAAAGTTATAAATTTCAATACAAATCTTTGCCCCTTGGTAAGAAATTAATTTTTCTTTTACTTAATATATTTGATAAATAAAACACAATCTTTTAAAACTAAATATATTAGCAAAATTTAATATATCAATCAATATTTTTAAAATCATAATTAAAAATATTTCACTTTATAATATAAATAAAATTAAATTTAAATCAATAATTCAAATAACAAAACTTGAAAATTTAAAAATATATAAACTAGTCACTATATTATTCACTTCAAAATTAATTTTCTCACATAATTTCAAATCCAATATTAATTTTCTCACATAATTTCAATTATTACAATTATAATATTTAAATAATAATTTTAATACAAACAACATTTCCATTATTAGAATTATAATATTTGAATAATAATTTTAATACAAACAACATTTCCATTTTATTAGTTTTAATTTAATTGAGCTATTAATTATTTTTTCCATAAAAAATAGATAAGTAACAAGATTGTGTATTACACTTATCATAAAATAAAAATTGCTTTTAATATATAGATAATTTAAAATAAAATTATAAATTACTATGATTATTTTTCCAATTTGGATAATACAAACTATATAATAAAAGAAGTGTTCATGATTGCATAAATTTAATTTATATTATAGGATTGCGCGCTACATCATATACAACTTCAACTTTTTGAAGTTAGAGGATGATTCATACAGATGACGACGAAAGGATGAATTCTTTGTTTTCAATCGAATCAATAATATACATAACAATACCATCAAAACAACACCTCTGAAACCGCTTTCAATGTGACGGTACATATTCAAGACAATCCATCAAATGCTTGGATTTTGAATAACGTTTCACCTTCCTCTGCCGCCCCTTCTTCCGCAGTGGCCCAATCCCGTCTTGGGTTGTCGCTATTCTTTCTTCCGTTCCGTTATGCTCTTTACAATCTGTTACTGGTGTCGATTTAACCCGATCACCCAGTGCGGAAATAACTGCATTCAAGGCTTTCAGAGGGTCGTCCAAATGACTTATCAGGATTTCAGAGATTTCTGCAGGAGTCATTTCGGCTTCAGTCTCCCTCATGCTTTCCTCCACAGCAGAAAATAGTGGATGGTCTTCAACCTGCAAATAGTTGAATGCAAGCGATTTGAAAGCAGGAAAGTTGCAGAAAGAGAGGAGTATGTGCATGTCCATCCTGCCGGATCTTAAAAGTGCAGGGTCGAGCTTATCCTTGTGGTTCGTCGTGAAGATGATAATTCGTTCCTCCCCGCAGCACGACCATAATCCATCCGTGAAGTTAAGAAGTCCCGAAAGCGTTACTCGGCTTCCTTTTTGCTGTTCAGCAGGATTTGGAGGCTGGGAGAGCCTATCCGTCAGATCGAGCGAGCAGTCGATATCCTCAATAACAATGATGGATCCGCTGCTGATTTGCAAGAGCAGCAAACGAAGCTCGGAGTTGTCGAAAACCTTTGTGAGCTCCAGCTCGTACACATCGTACTTCATATAGTTCGATATGGCGGCCACGAGACTAGATTTTCCTGTTCCAGGGGGGCCGTACAGAAGGTACCCGCGCTTCCAAGCACGGCCGACTCTGTTGTGAAACTCCTTGCCTTTCTTGAAACAGTCGAGATCCTTTATAATTTTGTTCTTCATCGTCGGATCGAGGGCCAGAGAATCGAAAGTGGATGGACGCTTGAACGGAACACCTGTCCAACCCTCTCCATATCGGGCATCTCCATTATTGGTATAGATGGTTATGCCCCTGCTCTGTTTCTTGAATTCAGCTGCACCTTTCGCAATATGGTCAAAATAGGCCGACAACAAGTGCTTGTTAGACCTCGCTTGTCACGCCCCTACACCTGCGGTAGTCTTTCAACCACTTATAGCGAGGTGCGGCACCACCGAACGCTTTCTTTTCACCAATACTAACATTCGTGGACTACGCCTACTTTCACTTAACATTACTTAGTTTGTGTTTCGCAACCAAGTAAACATACAATTATTCTTTATACTTAATGAAGCCCATACTCATTCATTATCCATAGCAATTATAACAAGAACATCAACAATTGCAACAAGTATAAAGGGGAGGGGCAACTCTCGAACAAGTCTGCCCGACAATATATTATAACCAGTGTTTCTTCAATAATACAATACAAGTAATGCTTGGCAGACTCCAAGCCAATACTTAGTTTCTTTTACAAAGCAGGCAAACAGCCTTTACAAAGAACATGTGCACGTCTTGCACGAGAGTGGGTGCTCACACGAGTCACCGAGACACTCTACCAAAACCCGGCACAAATCTGCACTTTAGAACGGCCTTGGGCGCACCTCGCCCAACCCACAACCGGCTCTAAATATCACCCAACTTGCGCACCTTAGAACTGCGCATGAGATATGCGCATCCACTATTGGACTGCGCACTTTACCCTTGCTCCTCCTTAGAAGTGCGAGTTGTTGGATGTCAAATGACTCACAACGCAGGCTTATATATATGCATTGTAACACATCTTCATGGTGGGCGGTGGCACTCCAGCCGACCCCCAAAATACAATCAAAACACCCCTGCGCATGCCCATACATGTGTCGGCCTAGCCACACATCCTTCCCACGCTCACAAGGTATAAACTCTCCATTCGCTCCACGCATTTTCTAAGTGTCGTAAACCGTCCACCCTTTCGTCGCATGTAGCTCGTTTGTTCGTCGCATTTCCTCCGCAACATTGTCGCATGTCTGGTTAGCGCGCGCCCGTCGTGCGCCCGCCCGCGCCCTCGTGCACGGTGACTTCGCCCGGCGCCCGTCGCATAATCGCTCGGAGGCCTTACATCCTCCTCCACCTGAAATCGTTGTCGTCCTCGATAACATACCATCCTGGTAGCCATCCACCAAGATCATCATTATCCATGATGTCGACCTCTCCACATAAGGTAAGCATCCCTGCAACATATGTAGAACTCCATCTCCATTATGTCCCATCTTAGTGACCAACTGCCACCAAGATAACCACACCAAGGTATACACCTCTACAGTATGTCCTCCATCAGATACCATCTCGATCCATGATCATCGACTCCTCTGTCACAATCTCCACTGCAACAACGCGTGTCGACCTCATCATGTGCCATCATGTGAACCTCTATCATGATACTCCAACAAAATGCTAACACATCTCTGCACACTTCGCGACCCCATGTCTGAACTAGTTGGGTAGCTAATCCAACTGTCACGCTCAAACCATGAGAGTGAACATCCTCATGCCATCATCAGTGGTTCCTCAAAACATCCTGCCACATTCTTGACTCATCCACCATAGTGAGCCCAATCCTTCTCGCAGTATCTTCACCCATGAAGTTGTGAGAAGCCCCACTATCCACCATAGTGAGCACATCAGCACCTCCAACCTTCATTCGAACATACTCCAACTTGTTCCTCTCAGGATCCCTTCTAGAGACCACCTCCGTAGTAGCAGAAGCACCAAGTATCTGCATCATCCCCACAGAAGCACCTTCATTCCTCACATCAGATTGTGCAATAGCAGCCACCTTTGGTTTAGAAGGACAATTCTTCACCGTGTGTGGTCCAGCACATATCCAACACTTCAAGGCTTTCTTCGTCTTTGAACTATCATCCGATTTCGAAGCATCTTCCTTCTTCTTATCTTTCGGTTTATCGGACTTCTTCTTCCTATCATCAGAAGTCTCATCATAATGCTCCACCAACCTGTCAACAGCAGCAAAAGCTTCTTCAAGTGTTCTAATCTTCTGTCTCTTCACTTCATTGCGTGCCCAAGGCTTCAACCCAATAATGAAGTTGAACACCTTGTCCCTCTCTGCCATGTCAGGAAGTTCCAGAGCTGCACTTGCAAACTCCCGCTGATATGCTTGTAGGCTCCCGGTCTACTTTATGTACTTAATCTTCATCCTTGCTTCCCATGTTTCATCCTGAGGACTAAAATGAGTCTGCAAAGCCTTCTTCATGTCATCCCACGAAGTAATGTCATCAGCACTACCATTGGCAATCTGATCCAACCTCCTTCGCCACCATCTCTTAGCATCCTTTGTTAAGAACTGAGCAGCTATCTTGACCTTTGTCTCATCATCAGATAGACCCAACCGTTCCAAGTATTGCTCCATGTCCCATAGAAAGTTGCCAAGAGTCTTTGCATTCCTTGTACCATCATAAGATTCTGATTCCTTGACCTTCACATGAGGCACTCCTCCACCTGAGTTATGCCTCACAGCCTTCTTCAATACCACGATCTCATCCTTGGCTTCGTCAAGAGTTTTCTTCAAGTTCACGATCTCTGCAAGACCCTGATCCCTTACTTCTTCAACCTCCTTGACCCTTACTTCAAGTTGTGTACACATAAGATCAGTGTACTCATATTGTGTCCAAAGTTCATCGTGTTGTGTTCGGAGTTCATCGAGTTCTTCCTTCGTCTTAAAATTGGCCTCTTGTTCTTTAGCAAACAAGTCCATCTTCTTATCCCAAGAAGTCTCCATATCCTCCATCTTTTCCAACACCTTTCCAATGAACCCAATAGTAGTATCCTTCACAACGTGACTAGACCCAGCCTGAGATTCGACTGCCATCTCTAACAGCTTCTTCCTCCTCTGCAATCTAGTTTCGACCATCCAACAGCTTCACCAAGTCACCTGCAATTAGAACTAACCCTTGTTCTACTCATGTGAAACTGTTTCCTTCACCTGCAAGCACCCTTTCCACTGTCACGAGCAACCCTGCTCAACGGCTTCAAACCGAAGTCTTGTTCTCACCTGTCAAGTGTATACCGGCTTCAATGCGTCAACACCTGAACTTGTTCACAAGCTTCCAACCTTCCACGAGCAAACCTTGCTCTGATACCAACTGTCACGCGTCTTTCAACCGCTTATAGCGAGGTGCGGCACCACCGAACGCTTTCTTTTCACCAATACTAACATTCGTGGACTACGCCTACTTTCACATTAACATTACTTAGCTTGTGTTTCGCAACCAAGTAAACATACAATTATCCTTTATACTTAATGAAGCCCATACTCATTCATTATCCATAGCAATCATAACAAGAACATCAACAATTGCAACAAGTATAAAGGGGAGGGGCAACTCCCGAACAAGTCTGCCCGACAATATATTATAACCAGTCTTTCTTCAATAATACAATACAAGTAATGCTTGGCAGACTCCAAGCCAATACTTAGTTTCTTTTACAAAGCAGGCAAACAACCTTTACAAAGAACATGTGCACGTCTTGCACGAGAGTGGGTGCTCACACGAGTCACCGAGACACTCTACCAAAACCCGGCACAAATCTGCACTTTAGAACGGCCTTGGGCGCACCTCGCCCAACCCACAACCGGCTCTAAATATCACCCAACTTGCGCACCTTAGAACTGCGCATGAGATATGCGCATCCACTATTGGACTGCGCACTTTACCCTTGCTCCTCCTTAGAAGTGCGAGCTCTCCAAGTGCGAGTTGTTGGATGTCAAATGACTCACAACGCAGGCTTATATATATGCGTTGTAACACATCTTCATGGTGGGCGGTGGCACTCCAGCCGACCCCCAAAATACAATCAAAACACCCCTGCGCATGCCCATACATGTGTCGGCCTAGCCACACATCCTTCCCACGCTCACAAGGTATAAACTCTCCATTCGCTCCACGCATTTTCTAAGTGTCGTAAACCGTCCACCCTTTCGTCGCATGTAGCTCGTTTGTTTGTCGCATTTCCTCCGCAACATTGTCGCATGTCCAGTTAGCGCGCACCCGTCGTGCGCCCGCCCGCGCCCTCGTGCACAGTGACTTCGCCCGGCGCCCGTCGCATAATCGCCCGGAGGCCTTACATCGTTGTTTTTAGGTGAAACCAACGCTTATCGAGCCGATTGTCGCTACCAAGAAGTTGAACGTGGTGAGACCACCACATTGTGGCTCCCGTGAAAGATTCTTGCATCTCTTCATCGGGAGTCGGGCCAAAATTCATATTGCACGATTCCTTGGCGTGAAACACTGTTAGTCTCCGGGCTCCCTTAATGGCATCGAGGCTGGATAAGTAGAGCTCCACTTCCTCGTACACCTCGTTTGGATTGGCTCCATAATTCCCATTGAACTGTGGAATGTCAAGTTCGTAATATGTATTGAAACGTTCCTGAAACAGGAACAGCTATCAATTCAACAATTGTAGCAACTGTGGAGGAAGGAAGTTTTGGAGGAGAGTGAAGAGACCAATCAAGACCAAATTTGGGCAATCACGTTCTCCATCCACAAAGGAGGATAACAACCAATAATATGACCTGCCCATTATAAGGTCATGGAATAGCCCATAAAGATGCCACATAGTCTGGAACTATGATTGGCTTCGTAATTAGAAGGTAAATCAATGTGAACCTCGATTCTACAAGAGACATTCGAATGCACTTGTAATAAGTGGTTGTAGGGAAGATCAAGAGACTAAATAGAACACATATAATAGAGAATGAGAAATCAATCACACATGAACACAGAAGAATACTCTAGGGAAAGCCTTAGCTAAAAACCCCGATCTCTGTATTATCATACAAGTGGAAATATGTCCGGATTACACAAAGATTTAGCTTACAATCTATCCAGCTCTTAGTACAATCCCTCAATGATGCTCATAGACAATCAAAGGCTTCTCACAAACCTTCTCCTCTTCTCTCCAAACCTCCTATTTCCTTACGCAGTTTCTCCTCAGTCCTCAAGCTGCCACCTGTGTGTAATTACCTCACACACTGCTCACTAACCTCTGAAATAACTGCACAATCCTAAAGGAGATAATTCCTTCTGCATGGATGAGTTTCCTTTATAGGAAAATTCCTCTAACTGATAGTACATTGTCCCTTCCTCTAATTTCAATTGGGTCTATGATTTAACTGACATGCATGAGTTATTTATGAGAGAATATTCAATTATTTGGAGAGCAGTAGTTACATGCATGCAAGCATTAACTAACTGAACTCACAATTAATTCTACAAACTGTTAGAACTAATCTAACTGGACTTAACTCAGTTAACTGAGCTAACTAATTACAACTCAAAGTACAACTCATCCTCATCTCCTTAACTAAAGGATAAATTCCTCAATCAACGAAGAAATTGTTGCATGTCCTCACATAGACTTCATGTTTGATTTCCTACAACTAATTAACTCAAGATGAATTAAATAATTATTTTACAAACAGCTGCTAAAATCCAATTCAAATTTTACTTCTCAATTATAGTTCAGGGACTAACTAAAATTGGAATCCATCCCGAAATTCTATTTATAGCAATGTTGTTTTTAGCACTTCCATTTTTCATTCCTTGTTGCTATGTCCAACACTGGTACCCGAACTACTATTTATAGCAATGTTATTTTTAGCATTTCTTGTTGCCATTTTCAACAAGGTGTATTTATTGATTAAGCCTAGATCATGTTTATAATAAAGAAAAAAACTTACTAAAAAAAACCTGAAATTAAAAACAGAAAATTAACAGCAAAATAATTAACTAAACCCCACCCAAAATAGGTTTGAAAACATTGTGCTAGTTAGTGGCGAAATCGACCGAAAACACACTAACAAGGTCAAGAAATCGAAGTGTCGATGTGACTGGAATCAAATGACACTAGACTGCTAGCAAGTGGTGTAGCAACAACAAAAAACCAGAGAGGAAGATTGCTGCAAGAAGATAGGGAGATGGGTGAAACACCTAGGGAAACATATGGGACTCTAAGGCCAATGACCAAACAAGGTTTAATATGAAACTATGGATGGTGACAACCTCTCTTTATAGATCTGAAATAGAAGGCTACAGATCTGGAAAATATGGCTGAAAGTGTTGCAGAAACTCAAACTACTCACTCAGCTAAACTCCTCCTATAAAGGTGGAAATGTACTAGAATCCCTAGGGGGATAAATTCCACTTCGATGAGTAAATAAGAGTAGATCAAGGACTAAGCGGGATGAGACAGAGGTCAAACAACCCAGTAGACAGCTCTTGGAAAAACCCAGAAATAGATCTGATAAAAACCCAGAAACCCTAAAATCACAGGTACTGACCTGTTTTCAGGTGAGATCACACTTTTTGGGCTGAAAGGTGCGCTCTGGACTCCAGATCACACTTTTTGGGCTAAAAAGTGTGATTTATGCTCCTTGATTCTCAGTCGGCAAATCTCAGAAAAAAAATTGTCGTCTCTGTCGTGGCTGGTTCCTGTGACTTGCGGAAAAGACCAGAAAACTTGCAGAAGTCAGAAATTTAACAGATCTAGGGTTAAAAATCTAGAAAACAACATTAAGAGACTGAAAAAAGAAGAAACCCTAAGTTGAAAACTGAAGGTCACCCAGGTTTCTAGATCTGAAGTATAAAACCAGTGGAGTCACCAATTTTGTTGTAGTGTTTTCTTCTCAAAGATGTACGAAAAGAACCCACTTAAGGCTGTGGATGACAAACAGTCTCAACAATATAAATGGTTGCTAAACATTATAGATCTGAAGCAACTGATAGAAACAAAACTTGCCAAAGTCCTAATCTATGCCACAATCATTGTTAAATAGCAAAAAGAAACAATAATAACTCCAATCATCTAATGGAAACCAGATATACAAAGAATATATTTTATTATAACACCTGAGAAGGGAACAAATAAATGTTACCATTCCCCCTCTATGGGATGGGTTCTTGGCTATCCTCAAACATCTTCAGCTTGTGTCGAGTATCTCTCCTCTATAATGTGTAAACCCAGCAAATAATGGCATGCGACAATGAACATAATCATAGTTACAGCAATGAGTGCAACAATGAAAATAATCAAAAGTGCATAATGAATGGAAACCCTTCTATTTATAACAGAATATTGTGTTATCCTCGAATAATGAGCAATAATAAAATATTATTAACCCCATTCTTGGAACAACCACTTAGAATATTTTATTATATTTGGTTATAAGGGAAAAAATATTTAGACTTTTATTTAGAAATAATAAATAAATAAATGATTTATTTATCATCTAAAGAAATTGGTTAAGGGATAATAAACAAATAATGATTTATTTAATTATTCCTAATGGATTTAGTCAAAATTAACAAGGATAATAATTAATTAGGGATTAATTAATTATTCTTAAAGAAAAATAAGATAATTAATCATTTATCTGTTGATTTTTCATAATTCGGTCAAATATGACAAAGAATAATAATTGAACAATGGTTTAATTAATTATTTCTAGAAGAAAATTAAATAAACAGTGATTTATTTAATTATTCTTCATGGGTTTAATTATAAATTACTTAACAAAGGTGGCTTATTAAGTAATTTCTCACAATGAAAGCAATTTTACTTTGGTAAAATTGGCTTTACATGGTGTACTTCGATCCATCTAGTAAATTAGGCTAGATGATCAAGTTTTTGGTGATATCAGCACCACTGCTAGGAGTTCTTTTTTAGTGATTTTATAGTTGAGTTCATCTTTAGAAAGGTTCTTATTGATGAAGTATATCACATAGGGTAGTTAGTCTTCCACTTGTCATAAGGTTACTCCTACAAGTTTATCTAATGCATATGTGTGGATGTGGAAAGGAAATGCCCAATCGGGGTCTCTAAGGATGGGTGCAATGGTCAATTTTTCTTTCAAAATTTATAATTCCTCTTGGCACTTATATGTCCAACAAAATTCTTAATCTTTAGACAATAATCCGAACAAGGGTGAGGCCAACTTACTGAAGTCTTTGATGAGTCTTTTGTAATATCTAGCCAACCCAAGGAAGCTTCTAACATCCCTTTATTTTTTATAGGTAGGGACCTTTTTAATGATGGAAACTTTGTTGGGTAAACCTGGATCCCTTTCTCGGATATGAATGGTCTGGGACAGTCCCTGCATTCATCAAAAATTCACATTTCTCGGGACTTAACGAAAGATTCATATCAATACATTTCCTTAAGACTTTATATAGATTAGAAAGAGATTTCGGAAAATAACACCCATAAGGGGTGAAACCATCCATGTATATCCCAACAGTGTCATGCAGAAGGTCAGCAAATATACTCAAAACTACCCTCTAGAAAGTAGCAGGGGGAGTTACACAAACCAAATGGAAGGACCCTATCGGAAAAGGTCCCCCATGGGCATGTGAATGTGGTCTTATCTCGATCCTCGGGGCTGGTTTGAATCTATTTATAACCACTAAATCCATTTAAGTAGGAAATAATTTCTTCCCTGCAAGGCCATCTACGACTTGATCAATGCAAGGAAGAGGGAAATGGTTCTTCTTTGTAGCCTTGTTAATTTCTCTATAATCAACACAAATTCTCCACTTCACATTTTTCTTGGGTACTATGACAAGAGGGAACACCCACTCACTATCTAAGATGGGGTATATGAACCTTGCATCCAACGCCTTTTGAACTTCTTATTTTACAATATCCTTAAGGGCAGGATTCATCCTCCTCTAGGGTTAACACACAGGTTTGCATCCCTTCTTGATGTAGATATGATGAGTACAAACTAAGGGATGCACCCCTTTCATTTCTTTGTAGTCCCAAGTAAAGGCATCATGATGTTTCCTTAGCACAATACATAATTGCTCTTCTTGCTCGGCTCAGAGCGAAGGGTTGATTTTCAGAGTTCTAGAGGGGTTGATTTCCACGACCTTGGCATGATCTAGGTCAGAATTGGCATAGCACAAATCATGTCCATGGGTTGTTCTCAGGTTTCTCTAAGGATTCTTCCACTAGTTCATCAATTGGCATGGCAGAAGGAGGTTGATTCTACAAGAACTAGTCAATAAGGTCATATTCATCTAAATGCTTACTTCCCACAACAATTTCTAGTGTACAAACTAGGTAGAGGGATGACTAATAAAGGTCTTATTCTTCCTCGTCCTCTATCCACAAGGGTTGAGCAGGGGGATATAATACAACCTTCTTTGGGAGATGCCCATTCTTGATGGTCATGCTTCCAAACCTACAACAAATGTAAGCTTCAGTAGTGGCCAACCAAGGTCTCCCTAGCATGATAGGGTAACCATTAAATTTGGTCTTGGGTTGGAGGACAAGGAAATTTGTAGGATACTCCCACGAGTTAATAAATACCATCATATCCTCAATAACTCCTTCATGGGATACTGTGGATCTCTCAACAAGTTGCATTACTGCAGTGTTATTCCTTAAGGCTCCTTGAAGGTTTATATTTAGCATGGTTTCCTTGGTCATGACATTGATTGCAGCCCCAAGGTCAATCAAGGTATTAGCGACCAAAATGTTGTTAATGTGCACATCCAAAACTAAGCTACCAAGGTCCAAATACTTTAGGGAGATCACCCTCCCAAGCATTAGATCAGACAATTGCCCAATAACATTGATAGTTGAGGCATATATGTTTCTTCTCCAAGGCCACTTGAAACATTCTTACTTGATAATATTGTTGTAAATGGGGACATCTTTGATGGACTAGAGAAGGGGTATTTTAACACACAAATTCTTTAATTCTCCTAGAAGTTCAACCTATTCCGGGGTGTGATGTTCAGGTTGAACCAACCTTTCACGATAGGGAGGTACATTGGCTTGAGGGGTAATATCCTCCTTCTCTTCTTCAATATCTTCAGGTGGAGAAGTGTGAGCATATGGAAGTACCTTCCTAGACCGAAGGCTGATCTCTTGGATTTCCACAACATAAGTAGGATAGGATGTTTCCCCACTCTAAACTTGTTGTGCCTACTTATTCGTCGGGTTTGGATTAGGTTGCGCAAGCATTTGAGGTTTCTTAGGTGGGTTATTGTGAGGTAGTTGTGGTTATGGTTAAGGAGGAGGCATTAAGGTAGGAGGTTGGGTTGTCTAAGGTCTCTATCCTTGTGAAGGGTTTCCTTATTAAGGAGGAGGGGGTTGATATGGCTGGAAAGGAGGGTTGATAGGATGAGGGGGGTACTAAGGAGCATAGGACTAAGGAGAGGGCATGGACCATGATGGATGAGTTGGAGGGTACCAAGGCTAGAAAGATGCATTTTGATTTGGATTGTAAGGAGGATATTGTGCACCTTGCATGCCTTGATGATATGGGCAAGGGCCTTCAAGCCTCCTCTGGTTGATGAAGGAGATTTGTTCCAAGCTATTCTATAATCCTTGGTATATAACCTTTAGGCCTAGAAGAGAGGGATAGTTGTCTATTGTATGGTTTTCCTCACAAATAGAGCAAACCGTTATGGTATTCAGTGGGCACTCATTTCTAAGATGCCTCTTAGTGCATCTATGGAAAAAGATAGATAATGCCCTTTCTACTTCCTCTTGGTTCCTTTTAATCTGCATAGTGTTTATCTGTAAGGAAAAATTATGCAACATATCACTCTTGAAGTCTTCCAACATACTCCCTATCTCATGTTTGATGATTGAGGTGGAGGGATAAGAGTTAACCAGACCTTGACTGGACCTTCCTCTTTTCCTAGTAGCCCTAGAATGGTTCTTTAATATTGTCTTGATGTCATCATAGGTCAACTAGCAAATGTCTCCTCCAAACAACATATTGAGGGTCTCCATTACATCCTCCCTAATCCCTCATAGAAATATAAGCTTGAGTGATTCAGGGTTAAGGGTATAGTTATCCCTCCTATAATTGAGTTGGAACCTTTCCTCGTAGTCTTCTAAGGACTCATATCGCCCTAGGGTCATCCTATAGATTTCTTCTTTTGTCTTCTTAGACCTACAATAATATTTGTACTTCTAATTAAAGGCTTGTTGCATTTGTGCTTAGGTAGTGATGTTACCTCCAGGTACTCTTATAAACACCACAAGGTTGCATCTTTGAGGGTGGATGGAAACAACTTCAGCTTTTGTTCATCATAGATATAGTCATAGGTCCTGCAAACTACAACAAACTCAAACATGAATGTGTCGGGGTCCTAAGAGGCCAGGCTATGGAATGTGGAAGGTCAGTGGGGATTTTATTCTTCATCTTGTCCTCCCCATTGGTTTCTAGGATAGAAAATAACTCATTCTACGTATTTTTGACCATGTTTTGGATAGGTGATATGGGCTCTTCCTCCCCTATAGGCTCTTCAAAAATGCTAGGTCGCTTACCTAAAGGATCTTCTAACTCCCGCATGGTCAAAGAGGGAAGATCATAGTAACCAAATAAGAGTGATGGTTGACTACATGAAGGGGTGGGGGTTTTTGGTATAAATTTCCCTTGATTATCCCTACTCCTACGAGGCATGAAAGAACATTTTTTGTTTTTTTTCTTTTGGATTTTCCTTTTTTTTTTTTTTGAAAAAATCAAGTCAAGTAGTACTAATGCAAAATAAAAGCTGAAAAAGAAAGGAAAATTCTAAGTAGAAACAACGTCTACTTGGACACCTCCCCAGTAATGGCACCAAAATGTGATGAGCTTCAATATCTCAAGAAGAATGTTGAGGCTCCCAAGACTATTAGGTTTAATTATCAACCCGGGCTTCATACAAAATTAAGTGGTAACAATGTTATATGCACAGTAGGTCAATTTCTACTCATGCCACCTTCAAGTAGTGGACTAGATCAAGGCATACAGATACCACTTTTTCAACTAGCTCAAAGAAAGAAATTGCATGAAAAGAGAGAGTTTTACTCTAATTACAGGAATGAAAAAATTATTCTATTTTCATAAATGAAATTTCCATTCATCCAAATGTAAAGAAGAGCTCTAGTTTTAGTAATGTGAATATTGTGCTAATTGAAGAAATGAAAGATGTTATTCTACTTGCAGAATGTAAACCCTATGATTTTTGCAGAAATATAAATCAATACTCTAATTGTAGAATGTGGGAAATTGCTTTGAAAATGAAAATTTGATCTATTTAATAGAAATGCTTGTAACTAAAACCCTAAGAAAGCATGAATTCAAGAATAAGTTATAATCTAATTTTCATTGATGAATTGCCCATTTTATCATTGTTTTCAAGGAAACTTAGCTTTAGTAACATAATGCATGTGACTTTCATAAGAAAACAATCATTTCTATTCAAATGTGAAAATTTGTCCTCTAATTCTAATTGCATAAGTGTATGTGTGGTGAAGGAAAGGGGGATCTAGACTTTGTTCCTCCCTAATCATGGATTCATAGCTTGGGGGTCATTATTCAATCCCTAAGAGACAAAAATCAAGCTTCTAGAGAAAACTTGGTCAAGTTTAGATATTGTTGTACAAATGTTATAGGACTACTATAGGATGCTATAGGATTGCCTTGTTTTGCCACAAGATTTGATCCGTGAGAATCCTAAGGGTACAAAGAATGTTTTGAAGGTGAGAAAGGTCGATGAAGGTGTATGAAGGATATATGAGGCCTTTTCCAAGCTTATCACCTCTCAGAGTCCCATCTTGCACAAAAGCAAATGCTCAAGGTAACCTTTAATGACTAAGAAATGCAGTCTCGATGGCAGAGTTTTGAGGGAAATATGAAATGCTAAGGAAGATGTTGTTGAGGAAAAAAGAGATGTAGGATGAGTGTGCCAACCCTACAAGCCACTAGTAGTACCTGCACACCAATCATCAATCCCTTTTTGTACTTGAAAAGAATGTCAAACTGATGATCAAATTGTAGCAAAACAAACAAGGAAAGAAAGGATGAGCTGAATTTTATTTCATTAAGAACTAATCCATCTTATAGCATGCATCTAACCTACATACATGTAATCTTCAAAGAATGTGATTTTAACTCCTAAATATGCATAAACAAATTATGTAAGAGAACAATGATCAAAATCCTAGCAATCTATAAAGGAAAATAACCACATATTTTTGGCTTGCTATTGTAGACTCCTCAACCACACTTCCCACAAGAGAGGTGGTAATCAAGCCTGCAACCACAATTTTTCTAGCAAGTAAACTTCTACTAAAATAAAGAAGGAAATGTTGCTACTAAAATAATGCATAAATAAGATACATAAAGAGAGACTAGAGTCTTTGGGTTGGGCCCTAACCCAAGAGGACTCAGCCCTTTGAAACAAACTCAGATGTGAGACAACAGTAAATCGTTCATTAACATAAAATGGATTTCAAATACATCATAAAAAAGAAAATGGAAATGGAATTCTCAAGCACTTGGCTCTTATTAGCTCTTCCTTACTCCAAAAGTTTGAATCCTAATGAGCCCTTAACCTTGTTTATTTATATAAAGATGACTAAGGAGAAGCCTCCTTGTAAAGAGCACTGCTTCCCTCCAAAATCTTGAAAAAAAAGTGGATCTAGCTCCCTTAATTCCTTCCAAATACTTGAGTTCATTGGTTTCCAATAGACCTCTAGTTGTTGATGAGTTATTATAGGGATCAAGTCAAGTTGAAGGAGAGTAAATATAGGAGACAAACCTCCTAAATATCCTCTAGATGCCTCCAACATGCCTCTGCACAGTAAATATACTCAAAAATGCTCTTCTTCCTCCACATTAACCACATTAGGCCACAAAGTATGAAAAACACCCTTTAGTCTTCCTACAAAGCACATTATAGCCAAAAAGGTGTTAATTAATGTGAGAAAAGAAAAATTTATAAGTTGGAGGATAGCAAGATGGGCCTTATAATATAGCTATCGATGGGGCCCATCATCACCCCCTACTGAAAGTGTTTCTCACCATTTGAGGAACTTACTCACTGACTTGTAGCTCATTCATGGCCTTGGTTCCCTCTCTGACTTCCCAAGGCACCTCAAATGGTGTGCCTTCTTGTGGATAGAATATTGCACTTTCCTCTATTGCTTACCACTCCCTTTGTTCCTTTGCTTGATCTATTCTCTCTTGTAGGCCCAATAAACAGGGAGGAGTGATATTTAGCCCTGTCCAATTGATATTCGACCTTTGAACAACTAATTTTAGAATGGGGTCCTCTCTAGGGAATTCCTCAACCTTTCATGGGCTTGTTATTCATTGATTTGTAGACTGTGGGGTAGAGCATGCCATATTCATTGGCAAGCCTACAAACTCTCAGTCCCCAACAACCTAAATGTGTATTCGAAATGGAGGATGGCATGTTCTTGTTTTTCCATGGAGCAAGGGGCCAGTTTGGAATATGTGGAGATAATGTTATGGTTGCTTATGACAACAGTGGGTCTCATTAACTCTGCTCTGATGTATTGGGGCTCACTTTCTTCTTTGGCCATAACCTTATTTACTTCCTGTTAACAGTGTTGGATCCCACCAACATGCAAGGTGGTCTCCCTAATGAAAAGTATTAATTAGAGTTCGCACCGTTTGGAATAAGAGTCATTATGGAATTAAGGCCAAGCTTCCATGATTGTTAAATATTTTCCTTAGCTATGATGTTCAACGAGAGAGATTAAATGTGTTAGAGCCTAGATTTGTCTCAGGCTGAAAAGACAAGGTTCTAGGTCCACATCAAACCACGCTCAGCCTCGTAGCTAGCCCTACGAGAACAGGAGAGGGCTCTCTCCGGGTCAATCTCGGCAAAAAGTAATCGATGAGGCTCGATATGACTAAATTAGTAATTGATCTTAGGCTAGGTATAAAGTACAAGGAGTTTGAGGTTTATTTTTGAGGTTTTTTTGTTGAATCAACAGGAAAGGAAATTTTGGGTGCGGGGATGAGGCACAGTTTCTGCAGAGGTCTATTTGGGGCAAGGTAGGTGATCGTCTTGATGCTTTCAAAAAGAATTAATGGGTAGATCTGACTGGTGAGAAGCTAAGGAGAGCAAGAATTTTTCAAGGATTCTCCTTAAACAGATGAAAACATGGAAAATCAAACAAATTCAAAGGCAGAGCATAACAATCTATGGATTCTACCTTAACACTTCATTTGTTCAATTGCAGAAGATGAGAGAAGGAAAATGATACACATAACAACTTACAATTACTGAAAGAAGCACACCATCAACACATAAAACCACATGGATCCCAAACAGTGCTGCAAAACCCTGGTCTTTCCTTTGCCAAAAATGCAGAAGTGAATGTACAATAGAGTGTCAAGCTTTTCCCAAGAGTCCAACCATGAAAATGACTTAGAAATTACATAATATAGGCAAGCCAACCTCTTCCCTTGCCTCTAGGGGTCGAGCTCATCATTCTAGGAGTTGTTTCAACCAATTCTAAACAAAGCACTAAAATCTAGGCAGTCAAAACAACTTGCCTCTATAAGGTAGGAAACTGATTCATTCATTAAATTTTCACTCTTTGGTGAATGAATCTTCTAGAACAAGTAACTAAGTGTCAAAATTACATCATGTTCAATCAATTACATCAAGAAAAGTCAAAAATTACATTACAAAGCAAAACTAGTCAAACTGGCCGAATTTCTGAGCTGAAAGATGAAAAATTGGGCAAAAAATCTATATGCGCCGCACTGATTTCTATATGCGCCGCGCTACTTTGCTGCTGATTTTGAGGCACTTTCTGAAGTCCAAATTGAGCTCAGGTTGGCTTGTTGGAAAGCCCTGCCTGTCTAATTTCCAACCCAAGTGGAATTTTCCAATTTGGTGTCCATTTGCCCCTCCAAAAGTGCATTCTCCCAAGACTGCTTCCTGTGTGTCAAAATAGGGGCAGTGATGTCATTTTTTGCATGTTTTTTGACCTTTTGGGGACCCAAAACTTGCCCAAATTTCTTGTCCAAGTACCAAAATTCATGATTTTTCATGACAAATCCAAAACTGCAAGCCATTTGTGATTTGGAGCTCCCAATCCTAAGCGTCGCGCAAGGTGCGCGGCGCATATAGAGAAAAAGCCTGTTTTTTGTGCCAAAAATTTCAAAATTGACAAAATTTTCTCCAAATTTCTTGAAATTTGGGCTGAAGGTGCCTCATCAAGTGCCATGCTCAGCCAAAGAAGCTTCGGCCAAGATTCGGAGCCGATCTTGCCTTTTACGCCGTTCCAGTGTCCTCCTGATGCATGCAGTTTCAGTTGTAAAGTTACTGTCTGTCCGCCTTCATGGTGTTTCAAAGTCTGTTTGGCTTTCAATGAGATGAAGAATGAGAGTTTGGCGCAATTGCCAAATGTGGGAGGGACTGTGGGAAATAGGGCAGTGTGGACAGTGGGGTCTTGTCAAGTGATGTTTGCCCTTTGGAATTTTGACAAATGTAGGAACAATGGACAATTACTTGGCTGTTTAGAAGATTTGAGGTTTTGGGAATTTTACAACTGACATGAATGGTAGGGAATGCAATGACTTAAGGAATAGGGATAGTGGGACTTAGGAATGAGTAACTTGGGATATGAGGGAATGTTGGGATAGGGTATATTATATGGACTAGGGTTTGGGTTTGGGACTTTGTAAAATAGGAATTGGGGGTATGGGATATGAAACTAATGAATATAAGAGTGGGTGACTTTATGAAATAGGGAAATCAAGGAAAAATGGAGCAAGGGAATGTGAGGTGGGAGTAGTAACTTGGCAGCCAAATAGTTAATACAAAACCCTAACACCGTTTTCCTTGGTAGGGTTTGATTTTTCTATCCAACACCATAAGACAACCACCATCTAACAAGCACTAATCTTGGATGAAAAGCAATAATCAGAGGGTTAACCTACTTGAACAAGTGATGATCCACAGGTTTCGGGCGATTTGGAGCAAATTTGTGAAGTTGTTGATGGCTCGGCGCATTGGGCAACTGGCGCGGCGCATATAGCCTCATTTCTCAGTGCAAAAATACACTGGCGCGGTGCACAAGGAAGGCGCGGCGCATATAGCCCTGTGCGTAGTGCCTTTTTACATGAGACGTTTGGAGGCCTTCCCGGTGTTGAAATTGGGCACAGGATAGCTTGTTGGAAAGGTATTTGAATCCACTTTCCAACCCAATTATAATTTTTCAATTTAGAGTTCATTTACCCTATCAAAAATGAAATCTCCCAAGACTGGTCAAAATGTGCCAAATGAGGTTGCCCAAAGGCAGAGTGAAGTTACAATCAACTTTTGAATGCCTTCCTCAACTCCAAATTGAGCTCATGATAGCTCATTGGAAATATCATTGTGTCTAGTTATCATTTGATGCATCAAGCAAGTAATTTGGTCAACCAAAATAGGAGAAAACGTGATTTTCCCAATGTCACTTCAGAGGTGCATTCAACTCTCCTGAGGCAACAGTATTTTTGACATTTCTCTAAAACCATGACACCTGTGTAAAAAGTGAAGGAGGTTTTTCTTCCTTGACCTGTTTTGGACAAAAACCTCTCTCATTTTTCCCAAATTCATCTTTTATTTCTCATAAACATCATTTGAGTAAAACCTACCCCGATGTGCGAAACAAGAGATTTGTCGAAATGAAGCGAAATGAAGGGGATAGGGAGCTTCTAAATTCTTGAGAAAATTTTGGGAAGTAGGGAGGGATGTTAAGAAGTATGGGAAAGTAGAATCTCAGAGATTTAGTGAGGGTAAGGGGTCCAAAAGGGCAAAACACAGGCCCAACCTAGAAAATTGCCAGGTTGTAGCAAGAAACTAGGGTTTGCGCGAAAATGAGGAATTTGGGGGATCTCAGTGATGGGAAGCATTTGATAAGGTACTTTAAGGATAGGGGAAGGTTTATGAACATCAGGATACAAGTTTTGCCGATGATTTGACCGTCCAAGAGAAATTAGTTTCAAAACCCTAGGAGAGGGAAATGAACCTTACCTAGGCGCAACTGAAGCATGAACAAGGTGTAAAATGACCCATTAGACCCTGACATGATAATGACAACACTCTGAATGATGGCACACTCAACTGAATGATGACATGGACCGACATTTGGACAACTTTGGAAGGAGTGAAAGCAAACCCTAGACCTAATGCCTAGTGACCAAATTTTGCATGAAGACTCACTGAAATGACAAAATTTGACCTTGACACTCTGAGACCACTTGTAAGAGCATATTTGATCACTGGAGGAAGGCTGGAAAGACTGACACTAACAAAATGTACTTGTACTTTTGAATTAATAAGTGAGTATGCCTTATGGAGTGTTTAGTTGCAGAATGTATCAAGGTTGTTTAGCCGAGAGGGAAATAAAAGTGAGCCTTTAAGAGAAGAGTGATAATACTAATCTAGTAAAGGCACATGATCATACATATGAATGGATCATTGATCAACTAGCGAAATAATTCAAATGGAAGCAACGATCGTTAAAACAAATACAACACGCCTTCAACAATATAAGCACTAAAGCCACAGAAATAGTTCAATTTATTTAGTACAAATGAAAACAACATATATCACAAACATTCACAAAATAGTCTTACAATATTTGTGACATATGCATGAAAGTGTGTTGGCTCAATGAGCTTTAAATATTAAGAAAAAGTTTCAAGATACATCAGTACAACAAACATCACTAGCTCCAATAGTGTAGCATTAGAGCTACCACTTTCTCCTCCAAAAAGAATTATGTTCTTAATGCCTAGTGGGAGGAGCCAAGGTGAAAATTCCTTTACTTGAGCTATGAGGGTGTATATATAACAAATGGGGTGACTCTTCACCTCCCTTGTGACTCTTGGAATATCCTCATGACTCTTTGACTTTCACATGCCCTTTCACATTCTCTAGAAGACTCTTGGACTTCCACTTTTCATTACACTTTTCATAATATCCAAAAATTACATAATTATATCCACTAATGATGTGGCACATGATGACTCATTTGATGCTTGACAAGACATGAATTGACACTAATGACATGGAATTTATGATGATGTGCCAATGTCAATCCACTCTTCATGATGCTATTCTTTGTCTTCTTGAGAGATGGTACATGCTCTTTCACTTCCTCCTTCATAAGGCTTGAAGATAGGGAGTCTTTACTATGAAATTGATCTTCTAACTTCTGTTGCAATCAATTGTCCCTTCGTATTATCGCTAAATGATCAACTTGTCTTGCAACTACATGTGTTTCTTTTAGCATGGTCTCTTTCTTCTACTTCTCCATCATCATCCTGTCATGACAAGATATAGTACCTGCAACTAAAAACCAGTAAGGACAAGATGACATTAGTCATGAAAACCCATAGTCTAATATGCTTCATAAAAATCATTGACCAAGATGGAACTGGATGCTAGATTGAGAGGCAAGCTTAGGGATTGCATAGTGCACGGTTACAGAGGTCAAGATGGGAGGACTTAGGCTTGATACTACGCAATGCGCAATTCTGGAGGCCAGGGGAAAGAGACTGCATAGTGTAAGAGCTCATGGAGGTAGTCTTAAGGCTTGAAGTTTCCACTACGCAATGCAGGGAGAGAGAGAGGCCCAAATATTTCACAATTGCACATTTCAAGCAAGAAAGATGGTAGCTTGAGACTTGTTACTACACAATATGTAGAGGGAGGCTGACTAGAGGATGAATTGCGTAGTTGGGGAGCTCAAGGGACCTGGGTCGAGCACTGAGACTATGTAATACACAATTCTTGGAGGCACGAACTATGCATTGCAAAATTGCAAGAGGCAAAGGCTGAGCTTGAAGGTTGATACTGTGTAGCGTACAGTTCCAGAGGGTTGAGTGATGAGTGTTGCTCAGGCAAGGATTTTCATATTTTTTCTAAGTGTGGGGTCAATGAGGTCAAGATGGTAAAGGCTAAAAATTGGACATGATAACACACTCAGAATAGTTGACGACACAAAATTGATCACTCATTACACAAGAACAACATGATCCCCTCAATGTGATGACAATATGACAACTTCCCCCCAAGTGCGACACTTAAGATATACTTTGCAATGACAGTGACAACACTTGTGTGGCTATGCATAAAAATTTAGGAATGATTCTAATACATGTATACATGATAAGAAGGACTCATTAGCACCAACATTACCCCTTGGGATGAATCATAACTACTCTTATGTGATGTGTGACACTTCCCATGCCAAAAGACAACACTTTGGTTTTCTTCCAAAATGGAGTTGAAAACTTAGAGAAAACATGTGGAATGACTCTTACTACAAGAAACGACAACATGCAAAGTAAAAGTAGGCCATGAAATTTAGATGTAGGCCAAAATTTTGGAGGATATTGTAGCAACAACAACACTTGGTGGCACATTGGAAGAACTCCATCTTCTCTGCCTTTGTTTAACTTTTGTGCAGGGTCTAGTTTCTTAGGAAATATTGATTCATCGTGCAAATCACTTTAGCTTCCCCACTTAACCCAGTCATAGGTATAGTCCCCTTCATTCCTTTTTTAGTTGAACACATTCGTAAGGCCAGCCATATCACAATTGTTTCAATTCAAGAGAAGGGTAATAGAGTTTGCGAGATTTAGATATTTAGAGTCTTAGTTTTCATCTTTGGTGTTGCTCTGATGCCAGTAGGCCTGGACAGTACCCCAACAGAGTCACTACAGGAACATAAGCATTGTTTCACTGCCAGCAAGCCTGAATAGTACACCAAAAAAGTTACTTGTTTTGCCTCTCTACACAAGAAGCATTTCTCCTCTTTCACCCTTTATTTATTTTATTTATAGAATTGTGCTTCGACACTTATTTATTTCATGGGGTGGAAGATTGATCCTGACTTATTGAGAGAAGAAGAGGTTGCTCCTTTACAGAAGCATATATATACCTCTGATATTAGTATGCTTGTTAATATTTTTTTCCTTGTGCTTCTCTACTTGATTAGATCAGTGTGCAAAACACTGAAACATAAAAAACTAAGCATAGGAATGAGGTTCAGAATAGATACATGTATCGTGGTTCTACACAAAGCTTCTCCTTATGCAAGGATTGTATTTTCCATCAAAATATCATTGACCAAAGGTATGAACCAAGACGAAGAAGAAGGACCAAAGGTTAGCCAAATGTTATAGTGTCACAAGACCCTTTTCAATTTTCCCACATACATTGGAACCAAAAACACTTGCACACGAGGATTATTCGCAAGAATGAAAATACAATGAAAAAGATTGAACATGACAGGCAAAAAAAACAACAACAACAAAAACAAAAAAACAAAAAAACAAAAGATTGAACATGACAAAAAACAAACAAAAAAAACAAAATGAAAGACTATATACATAGGGTAGGGCATGACCCTAGACTTCTATTGAAATTATTGTTTCAATTCTTAGCTATTTCACCGATAACGTCCAATCCCCATTGTTGGAAAGTTTCTTCAACAACGATGGGTTGCAATGGGGTAGCTAACTTCTTATCTCGACTAGCGCATTTTCGACAAATTGGGAATTTGCGGGTATATGCATGAGCATCTTTGAAAAGAGTGGGCCAATAGAAACCAGCCTACATAATCATATGCGCAGTAGTGTCACCTGTAAAATCCCCACCAACTGGGCGATCATGGAGGTTACACAATACCTTTTCTGAATCAGGTGCTTCAAGACATCTAAACAGGACCCCATTATGGTGCTTCCTGAAAAGCACTGTGTGTACCAACTTATATGGTAGAGATTTCAATCTAATAGCCCTCTTTTTCCTTGCCAATAAACGAGAGGGAAGTGTACCACGCTCAAGATATTGTTGCACATCTAGACACCAAGATGTGTATGCATTGGTGTGGGTAACGTGTTTGATATTGTACATTTTAATTTCCTGCTCCCATCCAGAAGAGTCACCTTCTAATGAACTTGTTGCTTTTGCTGCTATCTAGCATAACCATGGAAATTTATTATGTGAACTGACTTGAATTCAAGATCGTATTCTTGCAATCTTGTCATCCAGTTTGCTCTTCTTTCACCCATATCTTGTTGAACAAACAACAATCCGACCGCTGGGTGAGGCACAAAGATAATGACATGAATTTTCAAAAGATAAGGCCTGAAGCATTTTACCATCTTGTATACTACATAGGCTCATTTATCAATGGAGGGGTAATTTAGTTCAGGTCCTTGCAAGCCAACACTCATGAATGATATAGGTCATCTATTATCTTGATCATCCTTTTGTGTAAGAATGGAAACAAGAGAAGTATCAGAAATGAAAGTGTACAACAAGAAATCCTTTCCAAAGTTTGGATTCTATAGTGCTAGAGATTCTACAATTGCTTTCTTTATATAGATAAAAACAAGATTTTCCCTATTGTCCCACTAATAGGTTTAATACTTCTTTATTATCTCTTGTTATGGTTTGATTATCTGTGTATAATCAGAGATGAACTTGTAGATAAAATTGATTTTCCTTAAGAAAGAATGCATAGCTTTCTTGTTCACCAGGAAAGGAATTTGAGTAATAGTTTTGACCCACTCAAGGTCCACTTTAATCCCACTCTTTCTGATAATGTGGCCCAATATATTTCCCTCAAACACTGTGAAAATGATATTGTAGGGATTAAGAAATATCCCATATTTGCGACATCACTCGATGACATAGGTGATCAGATATCGTTTTCAAAAAAATTGTCACGTCGTCTAGGTAGACCACAATGCTTTGTCCAATTAAACCACAAAATGTGATGTCCATAGCCCGTTGAAAAGTTGCACCTGCGTTAACAAGCCCAAAAGGCATTCTTTTGAAATAAAATATACCCCACTTGGTTCCAAACGTAGTTTTGTACCTGTCGGGTTCTTCCACCAAAACCTGGTTGTATCCTCAGAAATCGTCTAGCAAAGAAAACACTTCATACCCTGATATTGTTTGTAAAATTTGTTCCATTGACAGCACTGGATAATTATCTTTGTCCGAGGCACAATTTAGATTGAAAAATTCAATGCACATGCATATTTCCCAGGACTTCTTCCTTGCCGAAACTAGATTGGAGACCCATGTTGAATGTCAAACTTTAAATATGATCTGAGGATCCAGTAATTTTCTCAACTCTTTTTGGATGAGGGGCTAAAGAGTTGGATTCAATTTCCTCAATTTCTATTGAAAAGTCTTGGCCCCTTCCTAAATAGGAATCACATATTTGATAATACGCGTGTCATAAATTTTAAGATCACTGTATGTCCACACGAATACATCTCGGTAATGCTTTAAAAAGTGGATAAAATCTTGTTGCTCTTGAAGAGTACAATAAGTATGGAGATTCACAAACTTCAAATCCTCTCCTATGCCAATATTTGTTGGTTCATGCAATATGGTGGAGCTATGAGTCTTTATGTTGACAATTCCCTTGAAGCGATTTTGCAGATCATACAACTTTTCTAATGACACCACACCCTTGGGCATGGGGTTTCCTCTGCTTGCTTGAGTTGAATCCTACAACGCTTTCTCATGCTCATCCTCATCAATACTTGTGTCCTTGAATACATCAATGTTCACCATAAAGTCCAGTATCTAGTGTTCGCTATTAAAAATGAAAAAAATAGTAATATTATCAGGAATGGATGGCCTATAAATAATTTCAACAAAAAATCCATTTTTTAATAGTGATAACCTAGCAATAACATTTACTAACATATCAGCAACAACATTGTGATTTCTAGGAACGAAAATAACACTAAAAGTTTGGAATTATGAAATCAAATTCCATACCCCTTGTTGATCATTTATGATATTAAGTGACACACAATGTATCGTATTGTGTATATGTCGTGCGACGATTTCAAAGTCTCCTATTGCTTCGAGCACTTCAAATTTGAGGTTGATGGCTTTCTTCAAACCCAGGGTGAGTGCTTCATATTCAGCAACATTGTTGGTGCACCCAAATTCCAAGAAGCAAGATATCAAATGCTTTCACCGTTGCGGGTCTATTAAAATACAGCCAACTTCGGATCCCGCCTGCGTTTTTGAACCATCAAAGTATAATATCTAGATATTAGGGGTACTAGGGATATGTCCTATACTACTACTATTTACATCTATTGTACAAAGGTCATTTGCACCAGTTGGATTTCGAGGAAGGAGTTCCAACTATGTATCTGGTAGGATGGATGAAGGTTGTGCTAGATAACACCTATTGTCTACTTCCATGGGTTCATTTTCTCCCTCAATTTGTGTCATGGTATGCTTCTTGTAAGGCTTTCTTTCTACACAGATATGGTTATTTATGCCCTTGTATGAAAGCCATAAATTTTACCAGTCCATCACAAAGTACCCTTGGAGCTTACTGGACCAATCTGTACTCAAGAGTAACTCATAGGCTTCGAGGATGTCCACAATCACAATATTTATGCATTGGTGAACTCTGTGGTTTGATGACAAACAAATGAGAACATTTCTTAGTTCACCGATGGCTTGGACAATGGACATGTCCAGTTGTATGATTCGTGCATCTATTTTCTCCAATTTAGCGATAATTTTCTTAGCGACAGACAATGGCATGACATTTGTAGATGTACCAGAATCAGCTAAACAATTGTGGACATTATAATTAAAGATTTCAAAAGTTAACAAAAACGAAGGGAAGAGAGGATTAGTATTTAAATTGACAACATTAACTACACACTCAATTATATCGCAATAGTTGTCAGACATTACCTGAGATGAAAAAACCTCTTTACCTACAGAAGAGTGCAATTAGAGTGCCCAGAGAATTCGTTCACACTCGTTATTTTAACGAGCTCAAAAAGTGAAATGTTAGCGTGAGATCTTTTCATATCATCAATAATGTTATAATCAATACTTTCCATCTCAATGAGTCGTGTTGATGAATCATGACATGTGGCTTGATTTGATGCTTCAAGAGTGTTGGACTTGTTCTTATTGTTGTTGGAAGTTGTTGAAGTATGAAATTGTTTCCTTTTTACTATGTCTTTCCCTCTCCTTTATCTTTTTTTGGCCATTTTTGTAGCAATATCAACATATTCAATGTTATTTAAGATTATAAAAGGCAATAATCACCCATGTTTTAGAATCTATGTTTCTTTATGAATTATTAAATGAAAACATCTCTACAATTACATAATCTTGACCATTCTGTAGCTAATGTTGAATTTGACAGCCATATCCATGATTAGACAGGTTGCAATGCATCAATAGAGGTATGAAGGTTATCTAAATATGAAAAGTGTTCACCACATGGAAGACCACCTATCAACAGGACTTGACAGGCTATATAGGTCAGGAGATCTAGGAGTCAAACTCTGAGTATGATGGTGCAACGGTCAATCAAAGATAAGAAGGAGATTACGACGACATTAGGCAAGCGTGAAAAATGCTTGTTAAATCACGAGAATATGATTCAAGAAGAATCCCTCGTGATTTTCTCTTTCAGTAGCAAATCATGAGGAGATAAAGTTCAAGTTTAAATCTATTTCCTAGATGGTAGAACAGATTTATTTCTTATTGGCATAGAACTCTTGAATTAGTTTTAATGAAAATTGTATAAAAGTCATAAGGTGGAACCCAAAAGACAGTTCAAAAGTTAAGTACATTGTGTTTTATTTCTAGTATTATGAACCATGTTTCGAATTAATAGGATCCTTTGTTTTCAATGCATGACTAAGCAATCAGTTGATCAGTGATAGACTTACACTCACGGGAGGGCTCCCTGGCGAGTTGTAAGAATATTTAGTTGTGTTTCAACTTGCTCATAGCGTGATAGTTTTCTAAAGTTTATTTTCTTCTAAAGTAGTTTCATTACAATTATGTTATGATCATTTGTTATTTCAATCTCAGAGCAATCATAAAAGAAAAGTACGAAAAAGATTTGATTTTCATATCAATTTTCTTTCCAGCAATTAAGTTTCATTACCCAGTTAATTTCATAAATGGGAAAAGAAATGTCTTTTAGACTTAGTTGTGCACATAAGTAATCATTTAGAGTTACAAGTTCTCATTTGATTTTTTTACTTCTATCAGTGGTTTCATTAGCATTCCTTTCTGCAATTGTAGTTAATTACTTTTCTTTCTGTAATTAGGATTTAAGTTTTATTTATGCAATTTCCTTTATGAAATTAGTGTAGAGGTTCCTTTCTGCAAGATAGTGTTTTAGTGTTTTTAATTATGCAAGTAACATTAAAATCTTTTTCCTGCAATCTAGTGTTAGCATTTCCTTTTATGCAAGTAGAAATAGGTTTTGAATTCTGCAATTAAAATGATTTTCAATTCTACAAGCAATAGATTTCAATTCAATTAAGTAATTATGTTTTGATGTAACTTTGAATAGAAATAACTTGTGCGTGATGACTCTCTAAAAATCATTCAAACATTTGTCTCTACTTAGGATAAGGTCATGGAACGTTCATTTGTTTCTTCACTCCACTCAGGTTGTTCTTCCATTAAAAAAATATCAACCAGATTAACCACCATAGTGTTCATATTGTGATTCCACTATGGGAACGTCTTTTTTGAATGTTTCTCTTGATGAAAAGTGCAAAAATTATCCATGCCCAAACTTTTGATACTAAACACTACGTTACAAATTTGAGAAGATTTGGTTGATTGTGAGTTATTTTTCTTTTTAAAGAATGACAGCCTAAAAGACTTGCTACTAGTAGTAGATGCCTCACTCGGCCTCCTCTTTAACTCAGATACTTCATTCGTGAACAACTTCAAAGAATAGGTCAAGATTTTTGTATCAAAAGAGTATTTATCTTTAGCTTTGTTATAAGAGGCTTAGGTATTCTTACCATCTTCCTTAGAGTCTTTAGAACCATTGGTGTCTTCAAGGACTCCAATAGAATGCAAATCCTTTTCCACAACAAGCTCTTCTGCAAAGTTTAAGGCCAAAGTATTCTTTGCAGCTTGTTTAACAAACACAAAAATATTAGTCGAAAAGAAAGACGTATAATAATCCTTAGTAATGTCACCGTGTGGTTTCACATCAATGGGGAAATTATTCAACAAATGAATGAATCTTTGGTTAAGATATTTAACTTTTTCTTTGTCCCCCATTTTGAGGTTCCCAATTTATTTTAACAACATGGAGGGAGTTTTATCATCAGTAAACTTTTCCAAAAATAGCTTCTTAAACTCCCTCCAACTATGAATTGAATTGGAACATCCAATCTAAGTCTCCATCATCCATGTCTTTGTCTCTTTCCTCCTCCTCCTCTTTGAATCTAAAGAATATTCTCCTTCACCATTCAAATCTTCATTTTCAAGATGTTCCTCGTTAGAAAATTGAAAGTCTTCCCCTTCACTGTCCAAATTCTCCTCAATGGAAGGAATTTCCCCTTGGTGACTTGTTCCTCCGCGGTCTTAACTAACTTCTCAAGGGTTGCGATAACGAAATATTCTATTGAAGAAACCAATACACCACTCAGAATTGTTTCTTTCTTAACATGCTCATGAGGTGGAATGGCAACAATTTGGAGTAAACCAAGAGCTCTCGCAAACTGATGGGTAATGGGTCGGATAATTTGGAGTTGATCGTAAGTAACCTCAAATGTTGATCCTGGACTAGGATGATAAGTTTCCTCTATCACAAGAGTATGAGATGGAGTGGAAATGGGAATGTTACTGCCTTGTGCGGAAGTCCACTTGTTAGTATGTGGTGAGTTTTCAGCCATAAAGAGGTGGTTTCCCTCCTTCTAGTGCCAGAAAGTTGATGGTGTTGGATCTCTCCAACATGCAAAGGGGTCTCCCTAATGAAAAGCCCCAATTAGGCTTCCCAATGTTTGGAATAGGAACCCTTTCAGAATTAAGGCCCGACTGCCATGATTCTTAAAGATTTGCCTTGGCTGCGATGTTCAACACGAGAGAGTAATGTACATGTAATTTTGAATGAACAAGTGAGTATGCCTTATGTAGTGTTCAGTTGTAGAATGTATCAAGGTTCTTTATCTGAGAGGGAAATAAAAGTGAGTCTTTAAGAGAAGAGTAATAGTACTAATCTGGTAAAGACACATAAGAATATATATGAATGGATCATTGATCAACTAACAAAATAGTTCACATAAAACAAATGCAACACACCTTCAACAACATAAGCACCAAAGCCACTGAAATAATTCAATTTCTTTAGTACAGATGAAAAAAACATATATCGCAAAAATTTAAAGAATAATCTTACAATATTTACGACATATGCATGAAAGTGTGTTGGCTCAACGAACTTTGAATATTAAGAAAAAGTTCCAAGATACATCAGTACAATGAACACCACTAGCTCCAATAGTGGAGTGTTAAAGCTACCACTTGCTCCTCCAAAAGAACAATCTTCCTCTCTAATGCCTAGTTGGAGGAGCCAAGGTGAACAATCTTTTGCTTAAGCTATGAGGTGTATATATAAAAAATGGAGTGACTCTTCACCTCCCTTCTGACTCTTAGACTACCCTCATGACACTTTGACTTCCACATGCCCTTTCACATTCTATAGATGACTCTTGGACTTCCACTTTTCATTACATTTCTCATAATATTCGAAAATTACATAATTATGTGGCACATGATGACCCATTTGAATCTTGACAAGACATGAATTGACACTAATTACATGGACTCGATGATGATGTGGCAATTTCAAGCCACTCTTCATGTTTATATTATTTGTCCTCTTGAGATATGGTACATGATCTTTCACTTCCTCCTTCATAGGGCTTGAAGTTAGGGAGTCTTTACTATGAACCTGATCTTCCAACTTATGTCGCAATCTAGTGCCCCTTCATCTTCTAGTTAAATGATCAACTTGTCTTGCAGCTATATATGTGTCTTTTAGCATGGTTTCCTTCTTTTGCTTCTCCATCATCATCCTGCCATGAAGATATATAGTACCTACAACTAAAAACCACTAATGATAGGATGCCATCAGTTTGAAAAATCCTTGTTCTAGCATGCTTCATAAAAATCACACACTGAATTGGAACTGGGTACTAGACTAAGAGGCAGGCTCGGGGATTATGCAGGCTCAGGGATTATGCAGTGTGCAATTCCATAGGTCAAGAGGGGAGGACTGGGGCTTGAGACTGCACGGTGGGCAATTCTGGAGGCCAGGGCAGAGAGACTACGTAGTTGAGGAGGTCAAGGAGGCAATCTTGAAGCTTGAAGTTTCCCATTGCGTAGTGCAGGAAGAAAGAGAAGCTCAGGGATTGCGCAATTGCATAGTTCAAGGAGGAAAGATGAAAATTTGAGACTTGCTATTGTCTAATGCGCAAAGGGAAGCTGACTGGAGGATGAAATGCGCAGTTGGGGAGCTCAAGGGGCCAAGGTTGAGCACTGACACTACACAATGTGCAGTCCTTGGAGGCAAGAACTATGCATTATGCAATTCCAAGAGGTAGAGGCTAAGCTTGAGGGTTCATACTGCGCAGCGCAAAGTTCTAAAGGGTTAAGTGATGAAGTGTTGCTCAGGCAAGAACTTTTTAGAATTTGACTAAGTGTGGGGTTAGTGAGGTCAATATGGGCAAGGCTAAAACTTTCACATGATCACACACTTAGAATATTCGATGACACAACATTGATCACACACTTATAATAGTCGATGATGCAACATTGATCACACATTACACAAGGACAACATAATCCCCTCAATGTGGTGGCAATACGACAATTTCCCCAAGTGTGACACTTAAGATATAATTTGTGACGACAGTGACGACACTTGTGTGAAAGTGAATAAAACTTTGGGAATGAGTATAATACATGTCTACATGATAAGAAGGACTCATTAGCACCAAAATTACCCCTTGGGATGAATCATAAATCTACTTATGTGGTGTGTGACATTTCCCATGCCAAAAGATGACACTTTGGTTTTCTTCCAAAAGGGACATGAAAACTTAGAGAAAACACGTGGAATGAATCTTACTACTAGAAACAACAGCATGCAAAGTCAAAGTGGGCTCCAAAATTTAGATGTAGGCGAAAGTTTTGGAGGGTGTTGTAACAACGACAACACTTCCTCAACCCTTGTTTCTTCATGGGCCAGCAAAGATGCCATGGCCTTCAGTTGTGCATCTGCTAATCTTGAATTTGGGTCCCAAAGGTTCATGTTTGTGAGGATCATGTTGTGCATATAAAATCCAGCCAATTTGGCCCTATCCTTAATGGTTACCTGCTAGCATAAGTCAATGAACCTCCTATAATGCTGAAATGGTAGAGAGTCATATTGTGCCAATGTAATTGCAGGAATTTCTCTTTGAAGAAAATGGGCTATGATTTCGATGGTTGCCTACATTGGATGGCCTCAATGTAAAAGCTTTCCATGGTGGTAAGTTGTGCCTCCCTTTCCTCTAGTTGCTCTCTTAGTCTCTTGTTTTCTAACTCCAGTTTCTCCCTCATGATTTATTCCTTTAGCCTCAAGTCATCCATTTCATTACCCATTTGTTGCATCTTCTCCTCCATGACGCCCACATCCTCTAATTTCTTTGATTTTACAATCCACATGCATCTGTGAGTTCTACTTCTCTCTTTTTCTAACTCAACTAGAAGGAGAATTGCAAAATTTGCAGGTAGAATTTTTCTTACTTCAACAAAATTGTAATATGATCCAAGATCAGGATGTGGATCAGGATCTTGGAGTCCTTTTGGACCTTCTCCCTCCTCTTTAAGTGTTATTATCCCTTCCTGTAACACTTTTTCCTTATCTTGTAGCAATTATGTTCTTTCTTGTAGCAACTTGTTTCTTTCCTGTAGCAGGTAAGTTTGTGCTTTGAGTTGCTTGGTTGTGACTTCCCTAGTGGTTCACCTTCTCATGGGTGTCAGAGTTGCTTTACCTTGGTTTTGAGGGAGGTGACCTCCTGTAAGGTCCCACCTTACCAACCATCAATAATATAGAGATGTAGAGGTCACATTAATTTGTAATACCCAAAATATATATATATATATATATATATATATATATATATAATATGAGTAACTTGGTTATCATGAAGATCAAGTTCCTTCATCTATTTCAATATAAGAATATCACATAAGAAGTCAGGGATAACTTTCCCTTAAGACCAATTCCAAAACACATTTCCTCTCAAGTTTAAAAGATGATAGCATGTGCTCTTTTCATACTTATACATGAGCTCTAAGTAAGAGTGGAAATAAATTCTACCATAATTCCATGTGCGAACATTAAGCTAGATCAACCTATTTGATTTCCTAGATTATGCTAAATAAGCTTCATTTATTGACTCTTGATATCATAACCACAAAAGTATTATACTTCTTTTACAAAAATCACATATAAGTGTATGAGTATTAACCTACCTATAGCAAGGTAATTGAGGGAAGAATATGTCTCTCTTCATCAGTAAATCTAATAAATATGATATGCTTATGAAATGGAATCACAAAATATATTTACCCAACAACATTTCCAAATTCATCAATTAAAAATTCCCAATCCCAATTATTAAGGCAATGCTACAATCATGAGAATTATATAATGAATGTTGCAACAAAAGAAACTATTGTTACCAATTTCGAAGCATGTTATTCTTCAAAAAGTGCCATGTGAAACAATGAAATTGTATAAATTGAGCACAAGTAGTTGTTTTCTACCATCATTGAAGCACAAGAATGCACCCATGAACACATGCAGCTCAAACAAAACTTATTATGCTCACTTGCACACAATCCTACAGAAAATAACTGTAAAATTGTTTCCAACAACCCCCCCTTTTAATGAAAGATTTAGATAATAAAAGTAACAACAATCCTATTCTCTATTCACACTTCAGAAAATTATTAAATTAATTTTCACATTCATACCAAAAACGTGCAGACATAGGAAGCTACATCCATCAAATAATCTATTCATAAATTTCTAGTACATAAAAACTATGGTAAGTAGGACTTTTACTCTAACAATTTATATGCACAAAAGCTACAGCCATTCATGCATTTTGACAAACACTTTGCAAACATGCAATATACAGCCATTGAGGCATTTTGACAAACACTGTGCAAGCATGCAATCTACAACCATTGAGGCATTTTGCAAAACACTTGGCAACAATGAATTTGAGATTCTTATTCCACCTATTCAACGCAGAAAATTCAGAAATTGAAACTTCAAATGTTGGCATCTTAAACCAGGGACTAACCATTCTTAGTTTTTCATCAAAAACTCAAAAACATACGTATATAATTGACAACAACAATCTATAAAATCGCTCAAATTTTCGATCTGGCTTCTGCAAAATACTTTTTTGGAATCAAATGGGGGATTAGATGGCCAAGTGGCACGAATAACCCCTGATGTTGAGTGGAAATGCAGCAGAAATTTCCAGAGATGTGATTTATTAAAACAACAATTAAAAAAAACATTCCTACTATCTCATTTATCACTTTTGTCAAACACTTAGTGTGAAAACTTCATCTACAACTATACATGGAGAAAAAAAAACTCAAATTTATGATAATATGGTATTTTAGTCAACTCATGGCAACTTGCTATGGGCAAAAAAAGATTATAAAAAGAACTTAAAACTTTGGCAATGCATTATTGTTTTAATCCCACTGCATGTACATTCTCAACTAAAGTTGTCATTCATTATTGGTTAGCTCATAAATAACTCTGTAAATATCTTATAAACATTCACAAGAAGCAATTTCCAATGAATTTTAAAGTTCTACAACACTTTTAAATTAATAATAAACTAAAATTCCTCTCAATACCACTAATGGAAAACTCCACCAAGTAGAACTACTTAGTAATTTAGTTTAGGAATTTCATATTCATTTCAACAACATTTGGCTACTCTCCAAGACTCTCCCTCTCACAATCCTCTTCAAGTCTCTCCAACTCTTTGTATTACAATGCACCCCCCCCAAGTGAGAATACATGAGACATATATATAGGAGGCGCAACAATTTTTTGTCATAAAGGAGGAGTATATGCATTCCTTGTATTATGATTAACATTATTATTAATACCAGAATTATTGATTTAATTGAGTCGCGCGCCTTGCTCTCGCCTGCTAGGTCAAGCCACTTCTGATCTCGCCTTGGCCTTCGGCTCTCAACCATGGCCCCTCCGGAAGCTTCACCGGAGGTGGACGCTGCCCAACAGGCCTTTTCTGCCCTGGTTAAATCCTTACCCCCTCAGCGACCTCGCCCAGCAATCTCTAAGTTTGTAAAGAAGCTCGATGTTCTGCAAGAAGTCAACCTTCCTCTAGCTCTTCCTCGCATGGCCGCCCTTTCATTAGTTGAATGAGGTTTCATCGAACAATTTACTGGCCTCTGGCCATCTCCGAAGACAGTGCAAAGATGGGTCGAATGAAACTGGTCTGATAAAATACAAGGCAAAATCTCCATCCGCTTCTACGGGAAAGCGTATTTCACCTTCCATTTCAAATCAAGAGAAGACAAAGATCTAATCTTCAGAAATGGGCCATATTTTATGGATTCCAGAGGCCTATACCTCAACAAATGGACTTCGGATTTCAACCCCAAATTGGATGTCCCGAGTGCTATTCCGGTCTGGGTTCGGCTCCCTCACCTTCCCCTCCATTGTTGGGGAGACGAATTGGTTCGAGCTATCGGGAATGTTGTTGGAAGATTCATTGATCGTAGTGAGCCGAAAGATAATATGCAAGCCTATGCTCGCATATGTGTAGAAGTTGATCTAGGCAAAGGCCTTCCTGAGGCCATCAAACTCAAAGTGGACGACTGGACTCACATTCAGCAATTGGACTATGAGCAGATCCCGTTCAAATGCAAGGTATGTCACGAATATGGCCATTTTGCCAATCGTTGTTCTAAATTAGTTGATGTAGAGAATGTTTCACAAGATGAGCAATGGGAAACGGTCAAGAAAAAGAAGACAGCCCCCATCTCCAAGACATACCCTGAAGCTGCCCCTCCCAATCATAATCCTTCCATTCCCTCCACCTCATCCCTCTCTAACTCCTCCCTTCCCTCTCCAGCCCATCCTCCCCCTCCCCCTTCATCATCCAATCATTTTTTTGTGCTTCCCTCCCCCCCCACCTTCATCATCCAATCATTTTTTTGTGCTTCCTTCCCCCCCGGGAAGACAACCGCCCTCACCTGCCCCAAGCTGATGCCATTGATCCCACCCCCCTACTTATCTCCTCCTCCCTCTCCCTAGATCCTCCCTCTTCTAGACTTACCAGGAGTTCTTCGAAAGAGCATGGTGCAACTATGGACGCACAAAAAAAACATGGGCTAGGAAGGAAGTCTGCCAAGCAGCAGAGAGATGAAAATGCTTAGAAGGATATTGCCGTGGGCACTCAGAACCCCATAGAGTCATACATCTTGGGGCAATGTGATAAAGAAATAGTACACAAGGAGAAAGGAGGGTGAGTAACTCTCTGTACCCCTCACACTCAATGATGAAATTTCTATCCTGGAATAGTAGGGGACTAGGGAACCCCTCCAAAATAGTTACCTTAAAAGATCTTATAAAACATGAGAAACCTGGAATTCTATTGTTACAAGAAACAAAACAAGGACAGCAAGAAATGAAAGGAATCATTGGTTAACAAAAGCAGTATAATGGTAGCATTAGCGAGTCAAGGGGCGCCTCGGGGGAATCACAACCCTCTGGAATCACAACATATGGAATCTCGTAACAGACACAGTCAGCCAGCACTGGATAAAAACTGTTCTAGAGAACACTACAGATAGCCAAAGGATAATCGTCTATAACATCTATGCACCAAACCATTACAGAGACAAAGAGCAGTGTTGGGTTGCCCTCAAAGCAAATATAGATGAAGAAGAAAGCAGCAATATTATTCTCGGGGGAGACCTCAATCTCATACGACATTCTAATGAGAAAAGAGGAGGCTGCTTCTCTCCTGATCCTTACAGAACGCAGTTGGAGACCATCATGTAGGATCACAATCTTATTGATGTTGTCCCAAAAAATCGAAGGTTCACCTGGAGCAATCACAAGTTGGGCAAAGGCAATATCATGGAGAGGCTGGATATAATTATGGTGAATGTCACGTTCCTCTCCTCCTACTCTACTGCTTATGCCACCATCCTACCCTTCTCTGCTTCTGATCATTACCCCACAACTCTTATTCTCGAAGCCCACTGCCCCTTAGGGCCCATTCCTTTCAAATACAGCCCTCTGTGGAACAACATTCCTGCTGTCAAAGAGATCATTCAAAGCACTTGGTGTCAACACATAGAAGGATCATCAGGATACATATGGGAAAACAAGCTAAAAAGGATCAAATATGCCTTAAAAGAATGGGAAAAAAACTGCTACACAGAGCCTGAGAAGAAAAAAAGAGATAAAAACCAAATTGGAAAACATTCACAGCATAACAGAGGAACGTGGACTCTTACAGGAAGACAAAGACCATGAAAGTGAACTCTACTTCCAGCTATATCGCGCCAATAGAGAGGAGGAGCAGAAATGGAGAATAAAATCTAGGCAGCTATGGCTGCAAGGAGGAGATAAAAACTCTGCTTTCTTTCATAAGCAGGCTACCGTCCGGAAAATTAGGAACAATGTTACATCTATCATAGATGTAGAAGGCAATCTTCAAACCACTCAAGGTGCTATTAGAAAGGCAGCCTCAGATCATTACAGCGCTCTTTTAACAGAAACAAAAGAGGAGGAAGATTACTCAGATCTGCTGCAATATCTTCCCACTGAGATCAGCAAGGAAATAAATGATAACTTAATCATGAAGATCGAAGCAGAAGAAATAAGAAGAGCTATTTGGACACTCCAACCAGACAAAGCTACTGGCCCAGATGGTTTCCCCATCTACTTCTACCGAGCTTATTGGGGAGTATTAAAAAAAGATCTAGTCAAAATGATAAAATGGATTCAACGTAAGGGCAAAATTGGAGGTTTCACCAATGCCACCCATCTCACCATTCTTCCCAAAGAGAACTGGCCTTCATCTTTTTCCCAATTTTGACCCATTTCTCTTTGCAATTCATCTTACAAAATCCTGACCAAAATCCTTGCTTCTCGCCTCAAACCTCTCCTCCCCTCTCTCATCTCTGAAAACCAAGGAGGATTCCTGGCCAATAGGCAAATTTTCGACTCAATGCTCCTTGTCCAAGAAGCTATTCATTCCAACCAATCTAGAAAGGAAAAAGGTTTTATTCTAAAATTGGACCTGGCCAATGCCTTCAACAGAGTAAGGCATTCTTTCCTCATTGTTGTTCTAAAGAAAATGGGGTTTGTTGCGCCTTTCCTTGATCTCATCAAAGCTTGCATTTCAGGTCCTTGGATCTCTCCTCTTGTTAATGGCAGACCTGGACCTTCTTTCCAATCCTCTCGAGGGCTAAGACAAGGCTGCCCCCTTTCCCCTTATCTGTTCATCTTGATGGCTGAATCCTTTAGTAAAGCTTTGGACTACAATCGGCGGGTCAGACTCATCACAGGCATTAAATTTGGGAATGGAGTCAAAAACATAAACCACTCTCAATTTGCTGATGATACTTTGTTAATAGGAGGAGCCTCCAATATAATAGCCCGTCGTTTCAAAGCCCTCTTGGACAAATACATGAGCTACTCAGGAGGTATGGTCAATCAACTCAAAAGCTGCATCTATGGTTGGAACACTACAGCTCAAGTCCTCCATAACATCGCCAGCACCTTTGGGGTCCCTTGCAAATTAGATTGGGAGCACTTCACTTATCTGGGCATGCCAGTGAGTGTTGGTCCTCTGAAAGCTGAAGTTTGGGATACCATCATAGATAAAATGAAAAGGAAAGTGCAGCAATGGGGTTCCACTTGGCTCAATCCAGCAGGCCGCCTAGTTCTCTTGAAAATAGGTCTTTCTTCTCTACCCTTATACCAATTCACGCTTCTGCAAGCTCCTGCCATTTTCCATCATAAAATGGAAATCATTCTCTGCCATTTCCTTTGGCAAGGGGGGGAATGAAAAAAAGAAGTTCAATCTTGTTAGTTGGAAGCAGGTCATTCAAACCCATGATCGTGGAGGCCTAGGAATTAGATCTCCCAAGTTCCTAAATCTGGCTTTTGGTGGCAAGATCATTTGGAGATTCATTAGCGGCCATTCTGCTTGGTGGAAAAGAGTGTTGGAGGCCAAATATCTAAACTTTCCAAGACAACACCTCTTGGATTACGATGTCCCCAACAGAGTTTGCTCTAAAATCTGGAGATTGTGCAAGAAAGCAATCCCTTTTCTGGCCCAAAACATCTCTAAAGTTCCCAAGGGTGGCACCAATATCAAAATTGGAGCAGATAAAATTATGGGACAGCAACCTATCAGCAGCCAACCTGGAACTGATCAAATTCTCTCCTTCTTTGACAACATAGGGCTTCATTACTTGGATCAAATTTCTCAATGGGATACCCAATCTCAGATTTGGATGGGATGGACCTTTCCAGCCATACCCATAGACCTCAAGGCGAGTTTTGCTATTCTCCAAGCTCACCTTCATAGCATAGCTCCTATTAAAAAAAATGGTATCGACGGCTTCCGTTGGGATCCTTCAGGCTCCAATTACACAATTCAAGCTGCCCATCAGTATATTTGTAGCAGCGAACACCCCACGCCCATTTGGATGCATTGGAAAACTATCTGGAAGTCTAAGGCCATCCAAAAAATTAAGTTCCTCATTTGGGCTCTCCTAAAAGGGAAAATCCTCACTTCTGACAACTTGCAAAAGCGAGGCATAATTGGACCTTCCCGCTGCCCAAACTGCCAAGCTGCTGAAGAAACCATCCAGCATCTCTTTATCGCCTACCCCTTTGCCACTTCCTGTTGGAGAGAAATATCCTTCAATGCCCATCTCCCTTGGAGCCCCGATAACTCTATTGGAGAAGTTTTGCACCTTTGGAAGAAGAGCTATCCATGTTAACAAAAGAAGAACAACATAGCCAAAAGGGTTTGGGATACTCTTCCCTATTCTCTTCTATGGAACATTTGGTTGGCAAGAAACCGCATGGTCTTCAAAGATAAAGAAACCATCACAAGGAAACTATGTAACAAGGCAAGGAGTCTTACTTTAGAAACCATCTCAGCTAAAAATCAGAAGCAAATTGATATCACTGGCCTCTGTGTTGAAGAAAGGAACTTCATAGGCTATTTGTTGGATAAAAGCAACAGTAACCAGAGTGGGAGTAACATCAGCAGCCAACTCAACAACTCTAATCATAGTTGGAAAGTAAGATTGAAAGAAGAGGAGTTCTCAACTTGGCTCAGAAACAGCAACTCCTACTATCTCTTCTTCGATGGTGCCTCCAAATCTAACCCTGGAATAGCAGGGGCAGGTGGAGTCATCTACAATACCAATGGAGATATCAAAGCCACTTATGAATGGGGGTTAGGTCCCCTCTCCAACAATAGGGTTGAAGCTCTAGCTCTTTACCAAGGGCTCGTCCAACTTCAAAAACTTGGAATTAACACAGCAATGATCTTTGGTGACTCAGCTGCCATCATCAGTCTAATGGTCCACAACCGAAATGCCTCCAATGTGCTTCTACAACAAACTATCAACCGGTGTCAAGCTCTCACTCAACAAATGACTGACCTCCACTTCTTCCATGTTCTTCGAACCTTCAACAAGGAAGCTGACACTTGTGCCAATAGAGCTTGTAGCAGACCCATAGGCAATCTTCTATGCAATTCAGTCGAATCCCAACAATATCTTCCTTGATCAGAAACATTTCAATGCTCAGAACGGCCTGCAGCAAATCAATTGACATTGACTCCCGTAGTGTCTTCAAGAATATTTAGGTCCTGTTCACTGCTAAAATTCGCCTTGATAGTCGACAGCATCATGATTTCTCCCTAGAATCTCTAGAAACAATCCGCTCTCCTATTTTTTGTCCCATCGCCCATGCTGCTCTGCCCCGTCCTTTCCTCCCTCATGATCTTCCCAGTGATTTTCTCGTGATCACTACCCCCCTCTCCCTTAGCCCTTTTTCAAACCTCTTGTCAGATCCCACATTCTTAACCGCTCTCTCCCTCCCTCATTTTTGCATCTCCTCTTTTCCCTGGCAGCATTCGCTCCTCCTGTCGTTAGCTTCCAGTAGTTGCTCTGCACTGAGCCTTTGATCCCCTTCTCTTCCCACTTTCACTCCTCCTCCAAGCTCCCTTTTCCCAGACTCGTTGGTTCAGCAGTTTCGTAGATTTCTTCTCCCTCAGAGCACTGAGAACATAGTTCGGCCTCCCTCAATGGCAAGAAGTGAAGACTGTCTCCACTGCGCCGATCTGCAAGTAGAGTTGGAACAAATATGTGCTCATCAGAAAATTTTGGATGCTAAAATCGACATTCATGCCCAGATCACTAGTGAGAAGCATGAGGCAGACCTCAATCTTTTTCTCCATCGAGTTTCTTCACTTCAGGAACAGTTTAACGATCTCTCCAACAGATGCAGCCATGCCCAGGAGTCCATTGACATTCTGAAGTTCATGATGGAAAAAAGAAACGCTCCCAACACCAGCTCTTCAAGCCTAAGGAACGTTGAAGTCGACAGCAAGCCCGAAGAGTCTACAGCTCACCAGATCAGCCATATAAACATAGACTAAGCATGCACTGCAAATTCTGCTTCTTATTATTCCAGTTCATTAGAATCTATACTTGTTCAGGTTTTCCAAAAGTCAGAAATGACAGGAGCAAAGAGGAATTTTGTCTTCCTTGTAGTATTTCCCTACTTTGCTTCCCGGGCATAATGCCTTGTAATTCAGGAGCTTAGCCTCCTCAATCTTTTTTTGGAATATAAACAGCAACCGATTATGTAAAATATATATATATATATATGTATGTATGTATATGTATATGTATATGTATATGTGTATGTGTATGTATATATATATATATATATATATATATATATATATGTATATATATATATATATATACATATATATATATATATATATATATATATATATATATATATATATATATATATATATATATATATATACACATGCATTCCTTGTATTCAATTTAGAGGAGTGTAACTCATGCCATTAAGGAGAGGTATGCATGCCTTAGTTAAGGAGAGTGTAACTTATGCATTAAAGAGAGCGTAAGAGGAATATTTTATGACATGTCTTTAATGAGTGTAAGAGGAATATGCCATTATTTAATGAGTGCATAAAAGAGAGTGTAATGTATTATTAAAAGAGAGAGATATTTACATAGATCCATGAGATTCATCAAGGAGAGAGGAGATGAAGGTGACTTGTAATTCCTTTTTAATAATAATATCATAGTCTCATAAAAGATAATAATAATATTAATAATATTGAGGATTAAGTTGATATTGAACTATTAGGATTGATTAATGATAAGTTAAGTGATTTTCCTTCAACTTTACTTGATTACCCATTGATTGAAGGTGATTTACTATTTTTGGAAAGTCATACTTGAGATGCTAGACATGACTTTCTATTTTTAGAAAGTCACTCCATAATTGTCAGAAATGGGATTTTATTAAGGAAATTCATCCCTGAGCTACCCATGAGTGGTATTTTTCTTCCGGAGAATAGGGATTCCACATCCCTATTGCATACATCTCCATGCCTTAGTAGATTGAGGACTCCACGCCCTAGTCTACTCTAAAGATCCAAGATTCCACACCTTGATATTTTTAAATGTTCAGGACTCCATGCCCTAAACATTTTATTATAGATCCAATACTCCACGTCTTTAGCTTTCATGGATTTAGGACTCTGCGCCCTAATTTCCATGGTTTCTTATCTACTCTGCTTTGAAACTCCGCGCTTCACCTTAAGGTACTGATTATGAGCTCATACCCATCTGATGGCTCATTGGTAAGACCTTGTTCTAAGACCTGCACACATCACAATCTCATAGATCAAAAATTGAATTTCATAATTAACTTATTCACATTTTACCAAAGGTTGTGTATGACTTCCACAGTAATTTTGGTTATAGGGAAATGACTTCCGCATTCATTTATAATTTGAACATCCTTGTTTGAAAATAACCACATCCCCTATCACATATTGCTCAATACAATATTAAGCATATATAATCATAAAAATTATGTATCATGACTTCCACAATCATTTATAATTTGAGCATCTTTTTTTGCAAATAACTAGGTCCCCTGCCACATCCCGCTTAGTACAAAATTATGCATATATAATCATACAAATCATATACCATCCATAAATCATAATTAACCATAAGTTCCACATAACCATGATAATCCATACACCTATGTCCAAACTAGGATACCAAAGAGAAAACATCAATAATATGCACTTAACCAAAATTAGTATCATAAGCACGTAGCAACCATGTGACCTAAACCAGGTCTATAACATACAAGCATATACATAAGTCTAACATGCATAATATTTATATCACTGCTTCAAAATCACCCTCTCCAAGTGTCATCAAAGCTATCTCACCAAGAAGGGACACGACACCTCCTCAATTTTCCCTTCACCTCATCCCAATTCTCCTTCTCCATGGCTAACTGATTCATCAATTGTGATTGGGACTATTGAAGGATGTTGAGGCTTCCCTTGTTTGATCATGGTGCTCTTTCTTTTCTTAAAGTATAAGGGGCCTTCTTTGGGCTGCCTCCTCTTGGGCTTGACAGGTATGCTAAGGGCTACTAGGGTAGAAAAAACCTCTTGTTTTGTATTTCCTTATGAGAGGCTTATCTATTGCTTTTGTTTTCTCTTCTTCTGAGGTCTAGATGGATCTCCAAGGGTCTCTTTTCCTTCCTTTTGTTTCTCTTCCTCTTATTTTCTCTCTTTTCCAACTTCTTATTCATGTTCTTCAACATCTTCTTCTTTTTCTTCTTCCTTCTCTTCAGCTTCTTCTTCTTGTTCTTCAACCTCTTTTTCCTCCTCTTGTTTACCTCCAACACTATATTTTGTGGTCTCTTCATGTTGTGTGAAGGTTTGGGCTTCTGTTTCAATGAAGGCCTCCCTATCCATGTCCACAAAATTACTCCACAACATAAGGATCTTGAGATGATTTAAGGCATTCATAACATGTAGACTTATGAGGCCATGATGGGCAATGTCTAGTGTTTCCATTTTCTCACCCTATAGCTCATTTAAATCATGGGATGAAGGAGAAAATGTGGAGCACTGAGCTTACTTGGGATGGAAAACTCAGTTTGGAACCTCAACTCATAGAGTAGCCTTAATTGATAGGCATATACAACACTCAACCTCCCTTCACAATATATGTACTTTATGATGTTATAGGCCACTTCATCCTAAGGGTAAGGAAGGCTCTCCCTTTTTATTCCATTCTTGTCTTCAACAAACTTATCCTCAGGGAGGAATAAATTTTCCTTGGTTGTGATGGCTTATGTTCTATCTTCCTTGCCCCATCTAAATCTTAGAGGTATGGTGGTCACTCTGCTAATGAGCTCTACGTTTAAATGGATGGAAAATCCCCTAACAACAATGGTGGCACAATCTTCCCCTTGAAAGTGAAGGGCCATGGAAAATTCATGGGTAATATCATCATCATAACCTTTTAATTTTTTAAAGAACCCCATCCATTGGTGGCTTATGAAGATATCTTTGACAAGAGGATGTTGATGGATTATGTGAGTGTTTATGGGCTCCCTTCTATTGAAAGGCTCTCCCATGTTTCCTACTATTGCATCCTCAAATTTCTCAAGGAATTTTCTATGAAGGTTGTGTTTTGAGTACCCTAGGGTTACAAGAAAGGGGTGAGAGGGTTGGCACTCTGCTTCTGGATAGAGGAAGGAGAATTATAAGCCAAAATTCATGTAAACTATCTATGCTACCACTTTTCCTCCCACATATAAAAAAATATTTTTTAAGAGAAATTCAATTCTGCAGGGATTTGCTACAAGATGTCTATATAGATAGAATTTCAACTAAATCCTCCTCATGTTTTTGATCGTGAAAGGTGATGAGAAAAACACTGCTTACCCTTCCCCAGATGATTTCTTCATAATTGTGTGTGTTTGGAGGAAACATTTTTTCAATTTGTACCCTCTTTCCCTTCTTAGACCGATCTTGTAGCAATTGTCCTACAATCCTATAGCAACTTTTGTGATCCTATAGCAACTACCTATATCCTATAACACCTGCTTCTAATCCTATAGCACCTGCTAGCTGACCTCCTAGCTTCTCTATAGAGCCCTAGGGAAGCCCTAGTCATAGTTAGCTCACCTCTCAATGCCTTAGTGGGCCTCTCCAACCATTTTGGGAATGAGCTCCTTAGTACAATTGAAGTCGAGCCTATCCTTTTTATTTCCTCTTGTGGTAATGGGATCAATGAGCTTTGTGAACTGACCCCTGCCTACCATACACATATTTTGGGTTTTTTGTACCATTGGCCCCCACTCCACGTAATCATCACCCCCCCTCGTTTTTATGTTTCCATGTTGCATGGAAGGTGAGTGAACTACACTTTAACTATCTGAGGGTGGCCAAGTTTACTAGCCACCTCCATCCTATAATATTTGTCCCTCGTCCTTTAATGACACTTTTGAACCATTATGCGCGTAAAGGCATAGGCGAGGAGTGTCATACCTGAGCCTACTTAGTGATGTTGAGCTATTGTTGATGCCTTCATGTTGCTTCAGTGATCGATGTGTTGGCGTATGGAGGTGCTATCTCTCGTACTAATACTTCTCTGCACAAAATATATAATTTTTTTCACAGATATTCTTTTATATGTGTGTGACTGAGTGAAGTCTTCCGATACAGGTTCTTCATGGATCGATTTGTTGTTGTTGGAGATGATCAATGCCCTTGTAGTTGCTTCTCAAGAGTGTTGTGGTTTCCCATGATCTCAAGGATGGTATATCAATGCTTCTGGACGGCCAAGTTTTCATTTTGGATTTATCAGGTGTCTTTGGTTGTGGTTTTGTAGGGTTTGTGCATGTTGGTACAGGATTGGATTATTTCCTATAGAAGTCACACAAAACCTTCCAAAATCACAATCTCCTTCGGGAAACACAATCAGTGTTGAGAAATTTAGGGTAGCTATATTAGGTGATTTCTCTTCTTTGATAACTACTTGTGGTGCATTTTTATTTAACTTGATTAGCTTCTTTCTTTCACTTAATTATAGTTAGTGTTCTTATCATCAAACAAATACCAAACAATAAATAACAATGAGACAAGAGGACACAAGATATAGGCTATCAGCCAGGGCCAAAGCCTCTCCTCTTGAGAGGAAAACCCACAAGAACTCTTCTCTTCTTATAGAACTTTAATTGATGAATTCTAAGACCTAGACCCTTAACCAAGACTCCTCCAAGACCAAGTCACCCTTTTCCTTTTCTAACAAATTCAAACAAATTCAATCATTTCCTTATAGTAGTTGCAATCTCGTCTTTGACCTAGACTTTAGACCTGCAACACTAGACTGCAATTTCGACCTACAATTTATGGCTACTGCAGAAACCCTAGTTTTTGCACGTGTGGGAGAAAACAACATTTTCACCCTTCTCTCTTCTTTGCTTGGATGGTGGCTTCTTCTTCTACAACTTGGATTGCAATATGGCTTCTCTTACACTTTTTCACAGCCTCCTATTGTGACTGTAATAATTTGGTCTTTGCTGCAACAAATAGTACCCAAACTTCTTTGCACGTGTGAGAAATTTTAACCCTAAAACAATCTTTAAAAGTTTAGATTTTTCCTTCTTGAAGTCTTCTCTTTCTTCGCTAGTTTTAGGTCAAAATTTCCTTTCTTTGATTAAATTTCTTGATGCTTGATGGATGGGTCATTTGATGAGTTTGAATGCTCCTATGTATAGGCTTCTTTGAGTGCCCTAATAATCTAACTTGTCGCTCTAGGTAGGTCGAATTTATCCTTTTGAAGACTGACTTGTTTGTAGCAATATGACAAGGTCTTGGAGGGTCTTTGACTCTATTTTGACTCAAATAAATTTTTATTTTACAATATGTAACATGACCAAAGGGTCTTCCATACATGAGATACACTTAATTGACTTGTAGACTCAATTACAATCCCTCGAAGCACTCAATGGGTTCTTGAGCTATAAAAATAAAATTTCCTTGAGCATGAAACCCATGCTTCAAGAATGAAAATAATAAATTAGTTTTCTCTTTACATCAAATACATAAAATCATGATTACGTATGTCATTATTAAGGCTAAGCTTAGTTACATATTTAAATGCTCCCTCTTAACTAGGGAGGTATTCATAATCTATCCAAGGTATTTGGACATTCTCAAACTAAAGAATTCTCGTAAGAAGAGCCATATTGGTAAACCATCTCATACGATATCTTATCAACTTATACTAGAGCATCTCATCATATTAACCATCATTTTCACATAGCAATGCCTTGACTAACAACTCTATCTCTCCACAAGATCATAGCACAATGCTAGCGAGACCAATGGCTAATAGACACCATCATCATCGTCTCTCAAGGCACATACCCCACCTGGGTATTCAAAGGGTATTTCATTTTAGAACAATTCCTATCTTGGAATAAAAAATCCTCAAGGAATTTCCTCTTTGACTACTCTTACCTATTGGATGTCCTACCACATCCTCAAAGAGTATTGAAATCAATCTCAAATGCTTACCCAATCCTCCATTATTTCTTCACAATATGAATACAATAATGATGTGTTTATCTCTCTCGATCAACTAGGGAATATATGCTCATTTATATAAAAGGAATATACCCAATCTCTTTCTTACCCAAGGAATTTTCTAAGCTCCATCTTAACTAGGGAATTGTTACCAACATCGGCTATTTTCTCTTTGGTGTAGATTATGGTAATGTCAACTATTTCTAGGGCTCCTTCTTTTGATGTCGTGAACTTCATCTTCTTCATTATGGAGCCTTCATCTTCTATATTTCTTCGTAGGGCATCAACCATCCATCACTTTCCTTTCAATGAACCACAGTGTTGCACCAATAGTCATGTCATCATTCTTTTCATCGGAAAGTGATCTTCTAGCCCACATATGAATTTTCTTCACATATCTACCTCTTCTAAGTCATGTTTCTTTCAGGATCTTCCATCCGTTCTCATGATTACTAGTTGTAGGTGACATCTACAACTCTATTTTGGTAGCCTATTTCAACCCAGCCAATTGTTGTTTAAAAATAATAAATGAACATCAAATCAAAGTTACCTTTTATGATGGCCTTTCATCTTTGCTTCACGTATTCAACCAGTTAACTGATGATTCGCTCATAAATAACTCATGCATGTTAGATATGAGAGTTAAGCAGTTGAGATTGGAGTTCAAGGGCATTGTACTATCAATTTTATAATCATCTGAATTGTACAAGTGGTGTATGTAGTCAAAGGAAGGCCTACAAGGATTGCGCAATTCCTATTGAGTAATTTCCCTAATTAATAGGGGGCTAATTCTCAAGGAAGAAATGCAAGGAAACAGGGACTTGGGCAAGCCAAAATTTGGTTAAGTATTTGCCTAGGCTTGTCTAGGAAGTTGTGAGACAAATAGAGATAGTGAAGAGGTTTCTCGGGCTTGAGAAAAGAATTGTAATCTTCTCATATTTTCTGACTAGTGAACATATAGATAGCAAAGGTTTTTAGTTGTGGGTTTCCCCAGGAAATCATTGTGTAATGTGTTGATTGAATTCTTTCTCTTGTATGCTTCATGATTTCACGGTCGTTTAATTGTTTCTTCTAATGAGTAGAGTAGATTCAAGTCTATTGTTTTAGTAAATTACAATTAGAAGTTTGAATATAAAATGAATTTCTACATGGTATCATAGCATAAATCACTCTAGAAGAGGAGAATATAATTTTGTCTTTGCAGGTGAAATCAAATTTACAGTATCATTCTTCATAGCCAATGGGATGTCGTTCTACAGATTGAGACTCAAATATGCCCTTAAGGGTAGTTCGAACTATATTGCTTGGAAGGATAGGATGGATGTAGTGTTGGAAGACAACGGGCTGAAGGAATTCATAGACAAAGATATTCCTAAGCCTCCAACAACTGATGCTCAAGATCTGGAAGAGTGGAGGAAATGTGTTGCAAAGGTGAGAAGGATCATACTAGAAGGAGTTCGAGATCATATTTTCTCGAACTTACATGGGAAGGAGACTCCATATGTAATGTGGAAAGCCTTGGCAGACCTTCTTCAGAACAACAGTGACCACAAGAAGCTGGCACTGAAGGATAATCTTTGGGAAATCAAGACGGAGAAGGCCGACACAATACCACAATACTTGAGCAAGTTCACCCAATGTCAGGATGAGTTTGGGAGTGTTGGTATTACAGTTGTTGAAGATAATCTGGTCAACCTATCACTTCTAGGCCTTCCTACGAGCTAGCACAACTACCAGGATTCAGTAAATGGGAGGGAGAAGATACCAGAGTGGGAATGTTTGTGGTCTCACTTGGCGCAAGAAGAGATAAGGTGGAGCACTTGATAAGGAACCTCATCCAAGCATGATTATGAGGATAATTGTTCCTTAGCTGGAAAGGCAAAGAAAGGGAAAGGAAAGAAACTCCAATCCAAAGGAGATTCCAGTAAGGGAAGCAAGAAGAAGGACTTGTCAAAGATTAAATTTTTTCACTGTCATGAGCTGGGACACTATGCCATGAAGTGTCTGCACAAGAAGGTCGACAAAAAGCCCTCAAGACGAGCGGCAGGTGAAGCTATTGCTTCACAATTCGACTTGGATTTCACCCGCATTGCTTGCATCGTGACATTGGCGATGGATAGTGTGTGGTATCTGGATAGTGGAGCTTCATTCCATATGGTCGAGAATAAATAATTTTTCAGTGACTTGGAGGAGAAGGACCTCCAAATTCACATCAATATGGGAGCTTATGGAAGGTACAATGCAACCGGAATCGATATTGTTGCTTTTCAAAGGGGGTTTGATTCTCCTCTCACATTAAAATATTTCAATTATGTTTCTTGTCTGAAGAAGAATTTAGTTTCAGTTTCTTTATTGGAGGACCATTGGTACGATATGATATTTAGAAAAGGAAAGGTTTTCCTTCGTCGCATATCCTCAGGACAAGTGAAGTGGATTGGGGTGTGGGTGAAGAACCTCTACAAATTGGATGTAGAAGACTATGCTTTTTTGAGCACAAAATCAAAGAAGGTGCAAAGCCGAGACATTGGTGAATTGTGGCATAGGAGATTGGGCCACTTGCACCACAGAGCTTTGAAAATCGTGCAGTAGATTTCTACAGGACTTGCCAAGGGTACACTAGAGCAGAGAGATACATGAAAAGTGTGTACATTGGGGAAGTACACCAAAGCCATATTTTATGATAAGGACAATCGAGTGGAATTGGTCCTTGAAAGAGTTCACTCAGATGTGTGTAGATCGTTCTCGACAACCTCCACGGCCAAGCACAAGTAATATGCAATATTTGTAGATGATTTTTCACGTAAGTGCTGGATTTTCTTCATGCAAAATAAAGATCAAACGTTCTCTAAATTTTGTGAATTTAAAGCACTTGTTGGAAAAGAATCTAGCAAGAAAGTGAAGGATCTTAGGAGTGATAATGGTGGAGAATATGTGTCGAATGAATTAAAGAAAATTTGTGCATCAGAAGGCATTCGGAGAGAATTAATAACACCCCATAACCCACAACAAAATGGGGTGGTTGAAAGGAAGAATAGAAGTATTGTGGGAGTTGCATGGGCAATGTTACATGATCAGGTCCTATCATTGCACTTGTGGGTTGAAGCATGCAACATAAATGTATATGTGCAGAAGAAGAGTCCTCATCGAATTCTCAAGATGAGTACACCATAAGAAGATTTTTTAGGTAAGAAACCAGATGTGGCACACTTCAGGACCTTTGGTTCATCAATTTACTGCCATGTTACCAAGGATGCAAAGAAAAAGCTAGAGCCAACAACTTATTCGAGCATATTTGTGGGGTACACTGATACACCTCACAACTATCGGGTGTACATGCCATCTCACAGGATGATAGTGGCTCGTAGAGATGTGAAGTTTGATGAAAAGAAGGCAATGAGATGTTCCCTTGAGAGGGAGCTTCAGTTGCATGCAGATGAGGAGCTTTTAGCTCCAAAGGAAGAACCTCAGGATTATGTGGAGTAGCCACATGTAGAGGAGTAGAGAGTGGAAGCACCCACTTATGCAGAGACTTCTAGAGATGGAAGGGAGTGCACCAAAGAAGCTGACAGATTGATGTATGATGTTGGAGAGAATGTGGGAGTACCCACATCACAGCACAGGTAGAGGAAGTCACAAGATTAGTACATTGGCTACATGGCTCTGATGAGCGAGATTGTAGATATTGAACCATCCTCATTTGAGAAGCAGTGTAGAAGCACGTATGGGTTGATGCCATGGTAGAGGAGTATGACTCCATTATCATAAAACAATGTTTGGGAAGTGGTCCCAAGACCAACAGACAAGTCAGTGGTGAGTTCCATATGGCTTTACAAGTTAAATCAAGTGGCACATGGGAGTGTCGAGAAACGCACGGCCAAATTTGTGGCCATAGGGTTCTCTCAAGTGGAGGGAATTGATTACGAGGAGACCTTTGCTCCAGTAGCAAAGTACTCTTTAATCAGATCTATTCTAGCACTTTCATCACAGATGGGATGGAAGATACATCAAATGGATGTGAAGACAACATTCCTCTACGGAGTGATTGAAGAAGAGGTGTACATTGAGGATTCGGAAGCATTTGAGACCTTCAAAAAAGAGTCGCATGTGTGCAAACTCAAGCGAGCGATGTATGGATTAAAAAAAGAACCTCGTGCTTAGTACACCTAGATCTACAGTTATTCCACTAGGTTGGACTTCACCAAAAGTGAAGCAGATGCGAACCTTTACCATGTTGTGGTTGAAGGTAAATTGTTGATTACAGTATTATATGTCGATGATTTAATTTTGACAGTTGATGAGAAGCTAGTAAAATCCTTCAAAGATGATCTTGCAAGAGAATTCAAGATGAAGGACCTGGGGCTTATGGATTATTTCCTTGGTATGGAAGTATGGCAAGGAGACAAGGAACTGTTTGTCTCTCAGGGAAAGTACGCCAACAATATACTGAAGAATATCCACATGGAGAGTAGCAAACCCATGGAGACTCCTCTAGTAGGGAATCTGAGGAAGGAAGATGCTACTTCAGGTGAATAGTGGAGGCTACTATTTATAGACATCTTACGGATTCAGTTATGTATTTGGTGAACACACAACCAAACATATGTTTTGCAGTTAACCAAATTAGTCAAGCAAGGGTTAATACAACCAAACTCTATTGGAAGGTGACTAAGCATGTGCTGAGATACCTCCGAGGCACCACTCAGTTTGGTCTTTGGTATAGACGGACAGAGGGAGTGAAGCTGCAAGGCTTCACAGATGCAGATCGGGTAGGGAGTCCATCCGAAAAGAAGAGCACATCAGGGGGAATCATTAGTATTGGGTTAGCAATAGTTTCTTGGTACATTAGGAAGTAGAGATCAGTTGCAATCAGTTCAGTAGAAGCAAAGTACATGGTTGTTATTCAAGCATCTTGTGAGGCTATCTAGATGAAAAATATTCTTGTTGGGTTATTTGGTCAATAGATGGATCATATAGTGATTTATTTTGACAATTAGAGTTGTATCAAACTCTCTGAGAATCCAGTTTTTCATGATTGGTCCAAGCATATCGACATCTGGTATCACCATCTATGAGATTGTGTGTAGAGTAGAATCATGTTGTTGGAGTACATTCCTATAGAGGAACATGATGCAACCATCTTGAATATGGAATTGTCAAGAGGAAAATTCGAGTTTCATAGAGGCGGGATTGGGGTATTTGATAATCCCTTTCTTGTTGAGAGGGAGTGTTGAAAATGCAACAAGAAAATCCTAACTTAATTTTGTCCTTGAATTAAATTAGGAATAAAATTGTAATTCCACATCACAAGACAATTGTACGAGTTAACTAAGTTAATTTGAATTAGTTGGCTAAGTTAATTCAAGTTGAGGGTCTAACTTAAGTCATCTAGAGTGTCTCCTACATTATAGGAGCCCTGGTTGAGTTTATTTTGAGTTGTAATTAATTAATACAGTTTAACTGAGTTAAAGTCAGTTAAACTAGTTCCAACTGATGGAGGAACTATTAGGAGGTCAGACAATGGGGTGTTATTCATGTGTTCAACTAGTTAACTAATGATTCACTCATAAATAACTCGTGCATGTCATATCTGAGAGTTACCCAATTGAGATTGGAGTTCAAGGGCAGTGTACTATCAGTTGTGTAATCATCTAGATTGTACAAGTGGTGCATGCAGTCAGAGGAAGGCCTATGAGGATTGTGCAATTCATATTGAGGAATTTTCATAATTAATAGGGGTCTAATTCCCAATGAAACATCGCAAGGAAATAGGGACTTGAGCAAGCCAAAATTTGGTTAAGAATTTGCATGGGTTTGTCTAGGAAGCTATGAGACAAATAGAGATAGTGAAGAGGTTGCTCGAGCTTGACCAAAGCATTGTAATCTTCTCATATTTTTTGACTAATAAAATATACAGATAACAAGTGTTTTTAGTTGTGGATTGCCCTAGGAAATCATTGTGTAATGTGTTGATTGAATTCTTTCTCTTGTATGCTTCATGATTTCATGATCGTTTAATTGCTTCCATCGATGAGTAGAGCATATTCAAGTCTATTGTCTTAGTAAATTACAATTAGCAGTTTGAATCTACAAGGAATTTCTACACATATTTTCCCCCAGAACTTCTATACATAGTTCCTTCATCTTTTCAACCACCTCATATTCCATATGAGGACATATTATGTTGACTTCATCTTAACAATATGTGAACTAGTTCAAGGTATATGCCTTCGTGCATATTTCTAAAGGAAGAGATCATTTCTATTCGATCATGCTCACGAGATAGAGCATTCAACCATAATATATGCAACTATATGATGACATGACTTATTTTATCAAATACATACATACCTCTTTTCTCCCTTTGGTCATATAGACTCCTTTTGAAACTTCCTTTCCTTGATTGAAAGTACTTTGACATGTTGCATTCCTTCCATACCATCATCCTTCTAAATAATAGATCCCTCACAAGGTGGATTATCAACGAGACATTCACTTCTTCCAAGTAGAGGTGAATATTCTAATGAAGATTCCAATGGAGGGTCTTGTTTATCCTCATCATACAAATGCTCCTTACTAATGATGATGAAGTATGATGATATATTTTATCATGCTAAATTAGTTTCTTTCAACCATATATACTACTACTTATGCTTTCAATGATTATACCATGAGCTACTTCCTTTCCATCATAATGACTGCTACAACCATGTAGACTTCTAATTCGGTTATTCTTTCAAGCTTCTATAATGATGTCATGATATCTTTTTTACTTCAATTGAATGCTTTTAATATGATCCCATTTTCCAATATGATGGATCCTATTTACAATGCTTCTCATCCTTACAACCATGGTATAGGTATTTTCACCTCCTAATTCTCCTTGCTATGTAACTGAGAGACCTTAATAGTGAAGATCTATCCCTTCCTTCTTAGATTTCTTCTCATCAGGTTCTTATACCTCTTCAGTAATATGGGCTTCATTCCTTTCCTTCCTTTTCTTGTTGTCCTTCTTGAGTTTGGGACAATCTCTCTTGAAATTCCCATATTCCTAACATCCATAGGACTGGATCATTGACATATCAATCTTCTTCTTCTTTTGAGGACCAAACTTTCCAAATTTCCCTTTTCTCTTAGCCATGGCACCAAATGCTTGAACCTATTCATTTGATCCCACATTGCTTTTTTCCTTCAACTTGGTTTCTTCAATCTTACATAACGACCAAAGTTCACTAAAGGGGTGGATTCCTTCTATCTGTAGATGCTTGATACAAATTTGCCTCATTCATTAGATAGTGCATTGAGCACAACGATGGCCATTTCTTTGTCGGACATTATTTCCCCCAATTCTTGCAATTGGCCTTGTATTTGTGTCCCTCATAAGATATAAGGTTATCCTTTCTTCCTCTGATACTTTCATCTTATATAACTCAGTTCTCAAGGATATAACTTCTCCTGCAGTGCTTATAAAGAATAATTTTACCTTCTTATCATAGATTTCTTTTGAAATTTCCAACTTTGCCACATAAGGGATGAGGAATCGTTGATTGATTTTATAAGTATTCTTTGAGCCCTTATTTCCCCTTTTATATATTTTTCTAGAGCTTGAGCCTCTTCTTTTGGTGGTTTGACGATTGAACCCTTAACATGTCTAATGACTTCATTTTCTATGAGGATCAAATATGTCATCTTTTTCTATGCAAGTAAATTTGATGACCCAACCAATTTATTTCTCTCCTTGTAGAATGAAGTCATTTTGATAGTGGATTCATACATAAATATAAAGGTACTTACTTGTCAAGTGAAGATACTTCTTTGATGATGATATCTTTGACTTAATGCCTTTCTTGATTTCAATGATAGTGGTTGATGATTGCTTCCTTGAAGATGACAATACTTCTTTTGCTAAAGATGCCCTTCTTCAAATATGCTTGATATGTGATCCTTTCTTCAAAGAGAGGGAGATCGCCTTAACTCCTTTGATGATCATGGCAATACCTCTTCCTGCTTCCCTTTGATGTAGAGACTTCAAGATGCTTCAATGTGTAGTCCTTCTTTCTTTGAGTGGAGGTAGGGTCCTTGAGGTCTTCTCCTCCTTGTGATTATGATTATAAAATGTGTGAGCTTCCCAATAATGTTTTAAGTGTAGAATGCTTCTTTGAATGAGTTAGGGTTTTTGAGGTCCTATTTGACACGGTTAGTGTCTTCCTTCAAGATGATGAGTGGGTTAGTCCTTCTTGATGATTTCCTTGTGCTCGACCCTTATGTATCCTTCTTCAATAATGGTCTTCAAGCTGCCTTTTATTCTTGTCATAGTCACCTTAGCTCTGATACCATGTTGAGAAATCTACCGCAGCTAGATTAGGTGATTTTGCTTTTTGATAACTGCTTGTGATGTATTTTTATTTATCTTGATTAGCTTCTCTCTTTCACTTAATTATAGTTAGTGTTCTTATCATCAAATAACTACCAAACCATAAATAACAATGAGACAAGAGGACAAAATATATAGGCTATCAACCAGGGCCAAAACCTCTCCTCTTGAGAGGAAAACCCACAAGATCTCTTCTCTTCTTATAAAACTTAAATTGAAGAATTCCAAGACCTAGACCCTTGACCAAGACTCCTCCACTACCAAGTCAACACTTTCCTTGTATCACCTACAATCTCTCCTTCAAATTAGACTTCAGACCTGCGACCTTAGACTACAATTTCGAACTGCAATTTTTGGCTACTGCAAAAACCCTAGTTTTTGCACGTGTGGGAGAAAGCAGTGTTTTCACCCTTCTCTCTTCTTCGCTTGGACAATGGCTTCTTCTTCTGCAACTCGGCTTGCAAGATAGATTCTCTTACACTTATTCTCAACCTCCTATTGTTACTGCAATAATTCAGTCTCTATTACAACAAATATTACCCAAACTTCTTCACACGTGTAATGAATTTCAACCCTAAAACAATCTTCAAAAGTTCATATTTTTCCTTCTCTAAATCTTCTCTTCCTTAATTGGTTTTAGGTCACTTTTCCTTGCTTTGATTGAACTTCTTGATGTTTGATGGATGGATCCTTTAATGTGGTCAAATGCTCCTACATATAAGCTTCTTTGAGTGCCCTAATAGGTTGATTTGTCCCTCTAGGTAGGCCAACTTGTTTGTAGCACTATGACATGGTCTTAGAGGGTCTTTGACTCAATTTTGACTCAAATAATTTTTTCTTTTACAATATGTAACATTCCCAAAGGGTCTTCCATACATGACAATGATTGAATTGACTTATAGAATCAATGACAAGCCCTAGAAGCACTTAATGGGTGCTTGACCTATTAAAATAATTTTTCCTTGAGCATGAAACCCATGCTTCAAGAATGACAATAATAAATTTATTTTTCTCTTTATATCAAATATATAAAATCACGATTGCATGTGTCATTATGAAGACCGAACCTAGTTACATATTTCAACAATCAGAAGCTCGAATTAATCATGGTGAGCATATTCACAATGACTGGAAACTATGATGGTGGTGAAGAAGTGGCAAAATGGAGTTTTTTCATGAACATAGGTGAATTTTTGGATGGAAAAATGGCTAAGTGATGTGGATGGAAGATGATGGAGGTGTGGTGAACCTATCCCTTCATTTCCCCAAGAAAAACATGAGATATGACCCCTTTTCTTATGTTGATGTCAATCTTGTAGCAATTTTAGTCAATCCTGTAACAGTTCAAGACAATCTTGTAGAACTATAGGATTGAGGCAAAATTGAGTGAGATGGGTTTCTTGATGATGGAGCGATGTAGGGAGATGGATGGAATGATGAAGGACATGCAGGAGGCTAGCTTGGGAGGTGGAAAAGTGGAATGTAGACCCCCTGCTTCCCTTGATTGATGTCCTTTGACTATGACTGGAACCTTGCAAAAACTTGTTAGCAAAACTAGTGCAAGGGCTCCTTTACCTTTATGTTTCTTTCTCCTTATCTTTTTCATTTATTTATTTTTTGAGACATGCAAGCTACTTCTAAAGAGGTTTTAAATATGCAGACCTACCTGAGGTGCCTCAAAGGAGGTTTTCACATGGGGATATTTTTTATTTATTTATTTTCTCTTGGGCTACCACAGGGAGGTTTTCAACCCTAGAGCTGGCCTTAGGTGCCTCATGAAGGTTTTCACCTAGGTTTTTAGTCTTCTTTTTTCTTTCTTTTCTCATTTTTTTTTTTTTTTCCTTTGCCTTCTTTTTTTGATGCTAGGCTGGATGAATTGAGGGTTGTGAGGGCCCCAATTACATTTAGCTCCTTACATATTGAACTATTAAACTCCCCTTTTGACATAGGCTTCTTGTATAACTTCAACTAGTAACCATTAACAAGCAATGGAATACTTTCCTCGACAATTGTTCTTACTTGTGCAAACCCATTCTCATAACAATTTTCCACTAGATAGGGGCCCAACCACCTTGTCATCAATTTCCCTTTGAAATACTTGAACCTTGTATCATACATAAGGGTCCAATCACCATCTTAGAAAGATCTCTCCCTAATGTGTTTTTCATTCCAAACCTTCCTCTATAGTTAGACTACCACAATGTGCATGAGAGATTGTAATTTGAACTCATCCAAACCATTGAGTTGGAGTAACCTTTCTTGTTGTGTTGCATTGAGGTCTAAGTCCAACTATGTTTCCATCCTCAAGGTACTGTATTCAAACTCGATGGAAATCAGGGATTTCTTTCCATAAACGATCTCAAATGGGGTGAACCCAGTGGGGGTCTTTTGGGTCGTATTGTAGTCCCAAGTGGCCTCTACAAGTCGGTTTTCCCAATCCTTATTGTTGTTGCTAACAACCTTGGTCAAAATTTTCTCCAAGGCTCTATTTGTGACCTCCACTTACCCATTTTCCTGAGGGTTATAAGAAGTTGATTTCCTATGTTTTATGTGGTGTTTCTCCATAATGTGAATTGTGCCCCTTGATCAATAACCAATTCTCTAGGAAAACCAAACTTGTAGAAGATTTTTTCCTTTAGGAATTCAACCACTTTATGCTTGGTTGTTGCCTTTATTGCCTCTATACCTCTTTTTCCTAGATTTTGGATCAATGGGCCCAATGAAATCCATGCCTCACTTCTCAAATGGCTTCGTAGTCACTTGAGTTTGTAGGGGCATCTCATACTTCAGTGTAGGCTTTCCCATCATTTGGCACTCATCACATCAAGCAGTGTACCTCTTTCCATCCTGATGTAGAATAAGCCAGTAGTAGCCAGCTTGTAGAACTTTGATGGCTATCCTCTTAGCAACACAATGTCCCCCACAAGGTCCATCATGGCATGTTGAAAGGATGTCAAATACCTCCTCCTCTCTCACACATCTTCTCAAAATCTGATATGGCCCCAACTTGAAGAGATTTCCCTCAATCCGGGTGAAAGGGGCACTCTTTTTTGACAATTTTTCTCTTCTCACTAAAGGATAGATTAGGAGGGAACCTCCAAACAACCAAATATTTTGATATATCAACAAAATAAGGAGATAACACCGATATGGAAAAGATGTGTTCATTTGGAAGTTGATCATCTATCATCTCCTCATTTCCTGCAAGCAAGGTTAGTCTTGACAAAAAAATTACAACCACGTTCTCCTTCCCTGGCTTGCCAACAATAGTTAGATTAAATTGTTGCAATAATAACAACCGTCTGATTATTTTAGCATTGACATCAGATCTATTCACTAAATATTTAATTGTTTCATGATCAGTATGAATGAAGACTTGATATTCATTGATATAGTGCCTAAACTTATTCAAAGAATGCACCACATCTAAGAGTTCTTTTCCAGTGACTGTATAGTAGAGTTTAGCTTTAAAAAGGTTCTTACTGATGAAATATATCGCATATGGTAGTTTGTCTTCCACTTGTTCTAAGGCCACTCCTACAAATTTATATAATGCATATGGGTGGATGTGGAAAGACAATGCCCAATCAAGGCCTCTAAGGATGGGTGCATTGGTCAATTTTTCTTTCATATTTTCAAATGCCTCTTGGCACTTGTTTTTCCAACAAAATTATGAATCTTTAGCCAACAATCCAAATAGGGGTGAGGCCAACTTACTAAATTCCTTGATTAATCTTCTGTAATATCCATCCAACCCAAGGAAGCTTCTGACATCCCTTTCTTTTTTAGGGGTAGTGACCATTTTAATGATGGCAACTTTGTTGGGGTCAACCTGGATCCCTTCCTTGGATATGAAATGGCCTAGGACAATCCCTGCATTCATCAAATATTCAAATTTCTTGGGGCTCAATGAAAGATTAATCTCAAAACATTTCCTTAAGACTTTACATAGATTGTAAAGAGCTTCCGAAAAATCACTCCCATAAGGGGTGAAATCATGCATGTATATCTCAACAATGTTGTGCACAAGGTCAACAAAGATACTCAAAACTACCCTCTGGAAAGTAGCAGGTGCATTACACAAACCAAATGGAAGGACCCTATAGGCAAAGGTCCCCATGGGCATGTGAATGTGGTCTTATCTTAGTCCTTAGAGTTGATTTGAATTTGGTTATACCCACTAAATCCATCTAAGAAGGAACAAACTTTCTTCCCTGTAAGATCATCTAGAACTTGATCAATGGAAGGCAAAGCGAAATGGTCCTTCTTTGTAGCCTTATTAAGTTCTCTACAATCAACACAAATTCTCCACTTCCAATTTTTCTTGGGTACTCTTACAAGAGGGGACACCCACTCACTATCTGAGATGGGGTATATGAACCCTACATCCAACAACTTTTGCAGTTCTTCTTTTACAATATCCTTAAGGGAATGATTCATCCACCTTTGGGGTTGGTAGGTTTGCATCCCTCCTTAGTGTATATATGATGAGTACAAACTGAGGGATGCACCCTTTTTATTTCCTTGTAGTCCCAAGAAAAGGCATCAAGATGTTGCCTTAGCACCCCTTTCATTTTCTGAGTTCTAGAGCAGCCTATTTCCACAACATTGGCATGATCTAGGCCAGAATTGATAAAGAACAAATCAATCCATGGGTTGTTCTCATGTTTCTCTAAGGATTATTCCACTAGTTCGTCAATTGGCATGGTTGTAAGAGGTTGATTCTGCAAGAAGTGGTCAATAAGGTCATCTTCATCTAGTTGCCTACTTCCCACAAAAGTGTCTAGTGTACAAACAAGGCAGAGGGATGATTGATAAATGCCTTCTTCTTCCTCATCCTCTATCCACAAGGGTAAATCGTGCTCAACCGAGGGTTGAGCAATGGGATATAATACAAGTTTCTTTGAGAGATGCCCATTATTGATGGTCATGTTCCCAACCCTAGAATTAATGTAAGCATTGACAGTGCCCGACCAAGGTCTCCCAAGGATGAGAGGGTAACCATTAAACTTGGTCTTGGGATGGAGGACAAGGAAATATGTAGGATACTACCAGTAATTGGTAGAGACCATCACATCCTCAATAACTCCTTCAAGGGATATTATGGATATATCTGCAAGCTACATTATTGTAGTGGTCTTCCTCAAGGCTCCTTGGAGGTTGAGCTTTAGCATGATTTCTTTGGTCATGACATTGATTGCAACCCTAATGTAAATCAAGGTATTAGGGACCACAATGTTGTTAATGTGCACATCCACAACTAGGCTACCAGGATCCAAATACTATGGGGATTTATTATAGAGGCTACAACCACCCTCCAAAATTTTGCCTATGCTTCATTTTGGAGCCTCCCTCCTCAAGCACAACAACTCATCTTGCACTGAACCAGGTACTTGTGCTTTGATTGAAATTTATCTTTTGCATTTTGGCTTGTGTTTTCTTACCTGCTTCACTGTCTAACCCATAAGCCGATCTCTTGACTTGGTTTCAACCCGGCTCTAGACTTACCTAAGTGAATTGTTCGGTCCTTGAGGGAAACTAGCCTTGCTCTCAGGAATTGCACATTCCAAGCTGACAATGAGCCTTCAGCTCCAAAACTGCACAGAACCAGCTGACATCCAACCTTTAGCTAGGAAACTGCGCAGATCATGAGAGGTAGCCAGGGCCACTCACCCTAGAAATTGCGTAGAAGTTTTTCCCTCAATAGTTTCCCGATGCATGAGCCAGTGAGCTGCCTTTTTCTTCCCATAACTGTGCAATCTCTCCGGGAAATGCTTGGTAGCTTTTCTCGAAAAATAAAAAAGAAAAAAAATGAAAAATCATCCCTGAAAAATAGGGACCTATGTTTAGTAGCCTGTAGGAGACACTCGAGTTACTTTGGAAACTGTCGCTAAGTGTCGATTTTTCCTTGATTTTGGGCCTTCGTGTCATAAACCCTAAATTGACCAAATCTATTTAAATGATGCTACCATAGCTCATTTACACATTCGATCTTGGAGCTCTAGAATTCTCGAGGAGATCAAGGAAGCTTTGGCACAGTCGTCGCGGCTTTTCGAGGTAAGTTTTGCTTTTTTAGCCTTTTGCCGCTTTTTCTGTCGCTTTCTTTTTGTTTAGCTTGTGAGAGTGTTGTTTTACCCATTTTATTGAACAATCGCTGGAGTTTAATTTTTTTCAGCTTTTAGAAGTGTTTTTTAAAGTTTTTCATTCCCTTTCCCAAGTGTTGCATGCATTAGCCAGTTTCTGCACTAACAGTGATTGTTGCGGTGACTCTCTCCACATGCTTCATTTTCCTTCAGTTTGATTGATTCCTCCACTCATTTCACTCGCATGCATTATCATTCACTTAGATCTACACTCAGAATCATTCAATCCTCCATATATGTTTGATTTCTCACTTCCCTTAGGCATATCTGGGCTTCATTGGCAAGTATCTCGTTTTCCCAAGCATGCGCTACTTATCTCTGGAACTCGGGGCCTCAACCTTGGCTTCTGGAATTGCACAAAGGTTCCCCAAGCCTAGCTCGAAATACGCACTGTGTAGTTCCAGGATCCAACCCAAAGCCTTGGCCATTAAGACTACGCAATGCACAATCTTTCCTAGCTAGTGTCTAGACTTAATTGCGCATTGCGTAGTTCTAGTCAGCAAGACCTCCCCACTGGTTGTTGGGACTGTGCGATGCGCAGTTCCAGCTAGCAGTCAGTCACCTCTGAGAGGCAATATTACGTAATCCTTCCCAGCAATTGCCTAGTTTGTTTCTTGCTCTGTTCTTGAAGTGCTTTTGATTTCAAGCTAACATGTGCATGCCATGAGTGTCCTCTCTATCTCCAGGTACAACAATTATTGAGAAAATCTATAGAAGTTACAGGTAACATGGCTTCCAAGAGAGTTGCATCAAAGGATATTGTCAAGAGTAACATTGGGGAAGCAGTTGAGCAGGTGTCAGTGAGTTTTCCAGTTTATGCAGACACTCAATTGTTCATTGAGAAGGGCATGAAGTTAACATGGTAGGAAATCAAGGATATATTTGTAGGGGACTTCAAGGAAGATCTAGAGGATCAACAAGTTTATATCAGTTTCCACCGGTCATGCTTACATAAGGTTGGATGCAGGCACCCCACCTATCATCTACGGGATTGTCTCACACACAGATATCAAGACTAAGACATTGAGAAGTGCCATTGGGATACATCTTGCCAACTTCGGGGTGGAGAAATATCAGCAAATGTATCATTTACCTCAGCCAATGAACTGCATGGATTCACTTTTCTATGCCACCCACAACTTTGTGAACACCAGAGATATTGTAAAGCGTTGGGTGAAAGAGTCATCAAAGTTCAAAGCGACACCCACTCATGTTTACAAGACAAAGTCACTCAGGAAGGCCTACCAATTCTTGATCATCTTTGCATGCCGATTATATAGTCAAGAGAGCATGGATACCTTTCCAGAAAATTGGGTGGTTGTGTTGGACAAGTTGGTGAATGATGGAAGGCCATTCAACTGATCGGATCTACTGGCTCTTAAGTTGAAAATCCATGTGACTAGAGGATTGACATGTTCATATCAGTGTCCACTAGTCATGCTTACATAAGGTTGCATGCATGTACCCCACCTATCATCCACTGGATTGTCTAACACATAGATCTCGAGACTATGACATTGAGCAGTGCTAGTGGGATACAACTTTCCAACTTGAGGGCAGAGAACTATCAGCAGATGTATCATTTACCTCAGCCGATGAACCGCATGGATTCACTTTTCTATGCCACCCACAACTTTGTGAACACCAGAGATATTGTAAGGTGCTGGGTGAAGAATCATCAAAGTTCTAAGCAACACCCACTCATGTTTACAAGACAAAGTCACTCAGGAAGGCCTACTAGTTCTTGATCATCTTTTCATGTTGTGTATACGATCAAGAGAGCATGGAGACCTTTCTGGAAAATTGGGTGGTTGTGTTGGACAAGTTGGTGAATGATGGAAGGCCATTCAACTGATCGTATCTGTTGGCTCTTAAGTTGAAAAGCCATGTGACTAATGCTTGGAATACACCCAAGGATGAGCAGGAAAGATTCTACATGTTCGCCTATTCACTTGATGCAATTTGTGCCCAACATCAGTTTGTTGGCATGGGTTGGACATGGACACCAAAAGGGAATGTCGTCAACATTAATTGCAAGTTCCTTTCTGAATGCAGCTATCGAGGAGTTATGGTGAGGCTAGCTGGCCATTTCATCATCCCGATGTACAAGTTGATCTTTCAGTAGGATCCACCTTGTATGTCCCAAGAAGCGATGGAGGTGATAATTAACATTGAAGATTGGTATGCCTCACCCAGTGGCACCTTCATCAAAGTATTTGGCGGAGAGAATCATCTGCATGTTCTACCGAGGTATGCCATGGACAAGTTGGTCATGCAAGTGGTCACATATCACCTCTCCATAGGGTTATCAGCGGGACTGCACAGGAAGAACAAAGCATCATGGCCCACCATTCCATTGGCGATCGGATTGTACAAGATTAACAGCTTGAAAGATGCAGATTCCAAAGCTAAGGATATAGCAAAGTTCGATTTCAGCACCAAAGACTTCAATATATATGATCCCCACAACATTTTCAAGAACCATTGTGTGAAGGTTCACTATCGATGGATCCACGGGACATGTCATTAGGTAGAGGAGGACCCTTGGAGGTATTGTTACAACTACTTTAAGCTCAATGAACCGATCAGTGTAGCCACAACATGGAAAGTTGCTCTGCAGGCAGAAGCACCGCAGGAAGCAGTAATAATAACAACAATAAGCATAAAATCGATGCAAGACAAGAGTAAGAGGAAGATTGACGAGAACCAAGAGGTTGAGCAAAGCTACAAGCTCAAAGAATATCCTCTCATTAAGAAAGTAGCTTTGGCAGCGGAGGCAAAGAGGCAATAATGCATAAAGAGGGTAGAGTGAAGGAAGAAAGAAAAGAAAAGGTTGGAGGAACCAGAAAGGAAGTTGAAGGAAATGGAGAAGAAGATAAAGGAAGAGCATGAGTTAAGACGGAGAGAGGGAAGATAAGCAGAAATAGGAAGAAGATAAAAGGAAAGGCGTGATGATAGAGCAAGCAGTTCCCATACAGGTTGAGAAGTTAGAACAACCAACAGTTGAAGACGAGGGGGAGAAGATGCAAGATCGGAAACTTGCTCAGCAGATTGAGTAATTGATCGAAGTGACGGACATGGAGTTAGCAGATGAACCATAGGATCAAGACATTGACCTGATGCCACATGCACCCGAGGTCACCCCTCAATATCCACCACCTCGAGTATCAGAACCAGTCTCGAGTGAGCAAGGAGAGGTTGTTCTCCTTGATGATGTTCGGGTGATGGATGTGTACAATTTATCATTCGATGAGTTGGAGAAGAAGATTATACAGGCACAGAGAAATCATTTTCGGTATGATCACGCGTCACCTGCATTCATGAAGGAAAGGGTGATAATGTTAGATGTCAGAAAACATCCAATTTCCATGGCCAGTACCACTTTGGCTTATGCAGGAGCCACAAGCTCGAATGTCAAGTTCCTATTAGTAGAGAATGAAAAAATGGCAAAGAACTTGCAAGAAGCTAGGAAGAAGGCAGAACAATCGACAGGTTATGCAATGGCCAAGATGAGGAAATCGATACTTGCTAAAGTATAAACTCTCGAGGCCACCATGTGGAAACTCTATGATAGATTTGTCACCGTGCATAAGGCGGTTGTCCATCTATATGATTTTCAACAACAAAGTAGAAGGATTGTCCAAACTCTCAAGGACATACATATTGTTATCGCCCATGTGTAAGAATGGACAATGAGGTACAAGGGAGCCCCGTTTCACTTGCCAAAGATGATGAAGCTGCAGGCAAAACTAGATAAAGTAAAGATCTATATGTTGATCTAGAACTATCAACAGCTTGCCCCATTCCTCAGCAACATATAGGCTTCATATGCACAGTTGTATAAGAGTTTGGATGTCACGGTGAGAACGCACAGGATCTTGTCAATCTGTTCCCTCACCGAAGCTAAGTACAAGAACCAAGTATGACTAGAGATCGATAGGTACATGGAGTAGCGAAGGCGAGGGGCCACCAACGATGACTTGGAGTTGAGTGTACAAAACATGCAGAAGTACATTGGTGGTCCTATCATGGTCAAGACCATGTTGTACATGCTTCAGGATGAGTTGGACAAAGGTTCCAAGACCATATACCCAAAAGCTATGGAGGCAAGATTCCATTATCAGAAAGACACCATTAAGCAATTTGGGGACATCATAAAGCAGTACTAAGCTTGGTATCAGTACGTCGTCGAGAAGCATCAAGTGGAGGTTGCCGAGTTGGTCTTTCCCCAAACTTTTGAGTCCTAGTGTTTTGCCTTGTTAGGCTATCTCTAGCCTATTTTGTCTCACATGGGTACATGTGAAAAATGTATATTATTTGTAAATATGTTGTAAATGAAATTCCAAGTGTCATTAGTGGAATGTGAATAGCCCTTATGTAATGTAATGAGTTATTTGTAAAGGAAGTTGAAGAGTCATGAGGGTAGTCAAAGAGTCACAAAGGGGAATGTGAAGGGTCACCCCACCCTTTGTTATAAATAGAACCTCATAACTCATAGAACAAGATTTTGGGAGCCAAGCTTTTGGCTAGGCTTAGGCTTAGAGAAGGCTTGGAAGTATTATGACAAGCCTTGGCTTCTCCACAGTGTAAAGCGAGTATACTTCTTTGGAGGAGTAGGTGTTATTGACTGTAATGTTCCACTATTGGGGCTAGTGGTTGTCAATGGTATATGTATGGATCGAACTTTCAATTATAATAATAATAACTAAGCCAACAGGCTTTCATGCATATGTTGTTATTGTAGTTGGGATATTCTGGTTGCTTTAGAAATGTATGTTGTTTAACTTACACATTTTCTTATGAACTACTTAGTATGCAATTGTATGAATCTTGTTGAATGCATGTTGTTGGATTAACCCGTCACTTTGTTTTTTGGACTATTCTGTATTTCAGCTTGTGATGACATTCCGCTCGTGTGTTCCTTTAAGGTCGGATACTATTACAGGCTTCTAAGGGGCACACTTCCTTTTCCCCTTTGTGTTTTAGGACCCATATGCATCTCACTTGACTTGCTGCAAGGCCACACACTTGCTTCCAACCAAAGTCATCATACTTATCTCTGCGAGCTACCGCAATCAAGGCACTTAATTACCACCCACTGCTGGGACTCCTACTCCAAACGGTCTGAGGCCTAGTTGGGACTTCTTACCAGGGAGATCCCCTGAATGTTGGTGGGTCCAGCATCGTTAACATTTTTGGTGCTAGAGGGAGGGCCAGATGAGACATTGAGTTCTCAAAATTTGTTTTGAATGTCTACACATCATTCATGACTTACATCATAATCTCAACCCCGACATGTTTTTCTCATGGTTCTGATTTTGATGTGTCGACGGATGTCATAGATGACTTGTCACAACTTAAATATGATGGTGAAAGTGGAGAACCCTATTAATTCATGTAGTTTCCTTTTTGGATTTTTGTGACAGGAATGAAGTCCTATCAGACGACATTGCCTATGGGTTGTTCACTTACACGTTCAAAGGGCACGTTAAGCAATGGTGTCACACATTTCCCACAACCTCTATACACTCTTTCAACCACATGATCAAATAATTAGGTCATTCGTTCTTATTTTACAACCGTAAAGCACTTACCACAAAGTTCTAAAATTGTGAAAAGCACCTGACAAATCAATTGCGCACTTTTATGATAGTTTTTGTCATTACTGTTTTGAATTTCCGAAAGATGAAGTTTCCTTGAAGTTTCTTAATGAAATATTTCAGTATCTTTTTCACATCTCTGAGAATCCACATGAGTTAGATTCTTTTGAACCCCTCTCATCATACCTCAGTGTTAGAGCTTCTAAATCTGAGAAGGACAAGGTTGTTGTCCCAAGTGACCCTTTGTCCCCTGCTCATCAAACGGCTCTAGCTCCGCAACACGAGGTGGGAGAAGTTGTGAACTTACCTATTGAACCGTCACCTTCTCCTCCCTCCCCACCTACTGTGGATTTCTGTGCAGAGTTGGACTGCAAGCCTGATGGTTGTCACATGATCTCATCCCCTCAACCTTCGTCCTTCGGTTATGTTGATCCACCAAATTTTTGTGTGTTATGTTCATCCTTTTTGGATTCCACACGTGATGTTCATAAGGATCAAGTTTTGGATGGAGTTGGTGTTGTCTAACCAACCTGCGCTATCATTTTTTATGAGTACGTGTGGGAATGTGAACAAGAACCTGCGGTGAAGATGACCTCCTTCTATCTTTATCATGACATCTTCTACGATTCTACCATTTCTAGTTCCTCTTGTGAAAATCTATCTTCAGATGTTTCTACTTCTGATCATCCGCAGAACATGCAAGATGTCAGTGTGTTACAGAGAGGATAAATCTTTCTTCCTGAATCTACCTAATCTCTCATATTTTATTTCCAAAAATCCAGAGGGTGTGATTTTTTGTTTTTCATCAACCCCTCTTTACGATTCGTCAAATCATGAGGGTGTCGTTGTTCATATTGAATTTTTTGATCGTGGTTATCTTGACCTTTTCACTCATTCATTTGATCATGATTCTGATTTACCTACAGTTAATATTTCTAAGCCATCGGTCTTTGATGATCCATCTTCTGATGAAGTGGAAACTCCTCAAGTTGTCGAGGCACTTCAGCTCGAGCTAATGGTTATGTCAAGTTATCGTAGCCTTGAGGTCAGTTCCACTTTCGATCAGAAATTTGTTGAATCTCCCAGGCTCCTTATCACTCTCTTGTTCACATTGAAAATCAATCTAGTTCACAATTTTCGCATCCTCCACCAGAGTCACATGATCCTATCATTCATGCATTGGAGGAGTCATACGTAGCCAACATTATTGTGAAATGAAAATTTTCTTCTTTCTTCATGTTTTCTCATTCGTCATGTTTGAAGGAGTGTACATGCTTGTCATCCACGTGGAATGTGACACAACACCATGATACATATAAAGAGTACCTTTCATGTGCTTTCATTTTTTTATTTTTTGTGGACGCATTCAAACTTCGAACACTTTAATTTGCATTGCTTTATCTTTCTTGTTTATTGGTTTGCTTGAATATATTTCTCGTCAACCATGCCATCGCCTACATGGGTCAACCAATGCGCCATTGTCTGCATTGGAAATATCACTTCACGTGAGTTGGCCCATGCTCTACTTAGCTTAGGAGTGGGAGTAGTGTTTTCATTCTTGTTTTGTTTTAATATTACTTCTTTCCTTTGCTTGTCTGTTGTCTTGTGCACCTGTAGGATTAGTTTCCACATGAAACCGTGTTTGGTTTCTTGAGACAAGAAGGGTGAAATACAAGAGGACTTGTGCAACTATCAACACTTGGTTATCTATCAATTCCCTCTCTTTATGTTGAACTTGTGTTTCTTCTAGTAGATGATACCCTTGTTATCACCCTAAAAAAAAATTAAACTTTGGAAAGTTTGCCTTGTTTCTAGTCATGGTCTTATGATAAGTTTTGAGTCATCGCATGCTTAAAGGGATCAGTGATAGGATTAGAGTCTCAATAGTGTCATTCTCATTTACAAACCCTTCTTCTAGTCATGGTGTTAAAGGGTCTCTAGGTCATTTCATGCTTAAAGGGTTAGGTCATCGGGTTAGAAGTCTTTAAGGTCATATTTCATTTCCAAACAAAGTTTGACAACCTTATTCCAGGTCTTAGAAGTCTCACCTTGTGTTTAGAAGTCATATCTCAAGTCATTTGAAAAAAAATGAAATTAGCTACGAATCCACGTTTTCGTAGTGCATACAGTGTAAAAAGCCTGTTTTGCGCTACAAAATCACTGAAGCAGCCTTTTTCAGCAGAAAAAACTATGTTTTTTGTTTTCAGTAGTCAACTTCCAAGGGGTTTATTGAGCAACTAAAAGAATATTTTGGAAAAATGAAAGAGGTTCTTCTTCTTAACATACCTATCTACAAAAACCTCTTTCAGTTTCTTCAAATTCATTATGAGCTGGGAGAAGTTGATGACTCAACATGCACAGTAGTTTCGTAGCGTGCTACGAAACTACTGTAGGTGCAGTTTTGGTGTTTTGATCACTCTTCAAAGGAAAGAAGTGGATATTTTTGGAGAATGATGTTGTTGAAGAATTTGAGGAGGTCACTTGTGAATGTTTAAAGCTCAAGTAAGGGAAAAACTCAAAGAATAAAGGAGATATGTAAAAAACAAAGTTTTGCGCTACAAAAACAACAGTTTATTTCGTAGCACATCCAGATTGACCTTCTTCATGCACCTTCAAGGAGTTTAATTTTTGCACAAGTGTAAGAGCAAGGTTCCAGGGATGATAGAATACATGTCACATGTCTTAAAGGGTCACTTTGTTAGCAGAAGGATTCGAAGACAAGCATAAGGATGAAACCCTAAAAAGGAGGAACTTTGTCTCCTTGTTTTTAGCAGTCAACTTCCAAGGGGATTCCTGAGCGATTGAAAACTCATTTCTGAAAAGTGAAAGAGGTTTTTATTCCTAACATACTGAACTAAAAAAACCTCTTTCATTTTCTTCAAATTCAGTATGAGGTGGGAGAAATTGATGGTTTAACTTGCGCTATGAAACTGCTGAGAGGAACTTTGTTTTCTGGTTTTAGCAGTCTTTTTAAAGATCAGTTTCTGGCCACATGCAAAAGTGTTTTGGAATTCTGAAGGAGGTTTCTCTTCATAAAATCTCCAACTACAATAAACTATCTCATTTTTTTCATAAGTGTCACCAATTGGGAGATATGAGGCTTTCTTTAAAGTCATAATTGCAGGAAACAGGTTCCTGGTTTTCAGGACAGATAAGGGATGAGTCAACAGAATCTAACAACAAGGTTAAAGGCTTCATCAAATTCGAATTCATGGAGTTATAGGTGTCAAAGAGAATGTTTAATTCCTAGATAAGGTTGTTTTATCATAATAAGGAGTTGTACTCCTAATTGTATTAGGACTCTAAGACAGTCAGTTAACTGTTACTTGTAATTAATAGTCTGTTTTATGGTTAGAATAGGTGTCAATCATATAAATTCGAATTCTCTTGATGAAGGATGAGGGAATCCTTATTGTAAAATCTATATATGAAGCAAGAGGTCGAATTAGGAAGGGGTTGGAAAATGTTATAGGAAAAGATTACTTTTGTAAATGTTGTGCAGGGACTGATATATACAGAAGCAGTTTGACTTTTTTGAATCTGAGATTCTTAGTGTACTTCAGTGAGCGTTATCTTTTATCTTTGATATGTTTTCCATAGTCTTAATGCTTATTACTCAGAATTCATGGAGGAACATGCTCTGACTTCCTTTAAGTGTTAAACTATGGTGAATTGAGTTCTTGGGTCCTATATTTGGATGTTTTGCTTCAATGTTTTAATACTTATTACTTAGAATTCAAGGTTACTCATGCTCTGACTTCCTTTAAATATTAAACTGTGATGAATCACTTTAAATACTTTCCTTTTGAATCCCTTGATGTATCATTACTCATAATTCATGCCCACATGCTCTGACTCCTACGAACTTCAAGTTATTGGGACATTCCTGAATTTGTTACTCTTTCATTGAAGTATATACAAGCCTCAGTTTTATAAGAAGAGCTATTTGTTATCTTTATCTCTGTCACTGACTCCATAACCCAATGGTAGCAAGTCTCCATCTTTCAACCTATAAACATATAAAATCACAAACCATATATTTAGCCATCTATCTATATCTTTAATCAATATCATTAACCTTTGAGAGAGCCCTCTCAGGCTGAGGAGGCTAATCCTCAGCCAAAAGATTGGTTTGAAATAGTTACACTAAGATTGATTTGATAAGCAACCTATCAGGGTCCTATTTTGGTGATAACAACCCTGATGGAAAATACGTTCCTTTCAGAGTGAGTCACGATGAAAACACAACGCTTGAACTCTTAAGTAGTACTGCCTACTCTAATCGGTTTTCTATATTCGGTTAACCCTTGTCGACTCAGTCAAGTAGATTAAGGAGAGGGGGGGAACCTTAACAAGTATGTCAGAGGTATATATAAACATCCTTCTCTTAAGGGAAAACCTCTTCTACTCTCAAAAAGTTAGGATCCCTCTTCCACCTCATGAAATAATTAAGTGCCTATGCACAGTTCTTTGAAAATGAACAAATAAAAAATAAAGGCGAAAGAAGAGAAAGGCTTCCAGCGTAGAGAGGTAAAGCAAGTAACTTCGTGCGGGTATTGTCCAGGTTCGCTAGTAGCGGAGCAACGCTTTTGTTCCTGAAGTGACTCTGCTGGGGTGTAGTCCAAGCCTATTGGCAGCGGAGTAACACCAAAGATGAGACTAAAACTCTAAAAGTATATATTACTTTTGCATCAATATACCCCTCATCCCCAATCGAAACAACTCAATTGACTTGGCTTGGTATGTGTGTTGTCGATAAAGAGAATGGTAGGGACTACATCTTTAACTCAAACTAGTGAAGAAGCTATGATAATCAAAGAATCGAACAATACTTCTAGAAGAGTTAGACTCGCTTTACATGAGATAAGGTCCATACAGAGAGCTGGAGTTCTACCAGTGTGTCACCAATGTTGTATCGGCTACAACCACCCTCCAAAAATTTTCCTATGCTTCGTTTTGGAGCCTCCCTCCTCAAGCACAACAACTCATCTCGCACTGACCCAGGTACTTGTGCTTTGATTGAGCTTTATCTTTTGCATTTTGACTCATTTTTTCTTACTTGCTTTAGTGTATAACCCACAAGCCAATATATTGACTTGGTTTCAACCCAGTTCCAGGTTTTCCTTAGTGAACTGTGCAATCTTGAGGGCAACTAGCCTTACTCTCGAGAACTGCGTAGTCCAAGTTGACAGTGAGCCTTCAGCTCCAAAATTGTGGAGAACTAGCTGGCAACCAACCTTTAGCTAGGAAATTGCACAGAGCATGAGAGGCATCCAGGGCCACTAAGCCCAGAAAATTGCGCAGAAGCTTTTCCCTCAGTAGTTTCCCAATGCATGAGCTAGTGAGCTGCCCAGTTCTTCCCAGAACTTCGCAATCTCTCAAGGCAATGCAGGGAATATTTTCCCAAAAAAGGAAAAAGAAACAAAAAATAGAAAAGCATCCCTAAAAAATAGGGACCTATTTTTAGTAGCCCGAAGGAGACACTCATGTTATTTTTGAAATTGTCGTTAAGTGTCACTTTTTCCTTGATTTTTGGCCTTCTCATCATAAACCATAGATCAACCAAATCTATTTAAATGATGCTACCAAAGCTCATTTACACATTCGATCTTGGAGCTCTGGCATTACCGAGGAGATCAAGGAACCTTCAGCATAGTCGCCACAACTTTTTCGGGTAAGTTTTGCTTCTCTTGCCTTTTACCACTTTTTCTGTCACTTTTGTTTGTTTAGCTTGTGAGAGTGTTATTTTACCCATTTTATTGAATGACCACTGGCGTTTTTTTTTTTATAGCTTTTAGAAGTGTTTTTTTGAGTTTTGTGTTGCCTTTCCCAAGTGTTGGATGCATTACCTAGTTTTTGCACTAACGGTCGCCATTGTTGCGACTCTCTCCACATGCTTCGTTTTCCTTTAGTTTGATCAATTCTTGCACTCATTTCAATCGCATGGATTATCATTCACTTAGATTTGCACTCAGCATCATTCAATCCTTCAAATCTAATCGATTTCTCACTTCCCTTGGGTAGATCTGGGCTTCCTTGGCCCGGATCTCGTTTTCCCAAGCATGCACTGCGCATCTCTGGAACTCACAGCCTCGGCCTTGGCTTACGGAATTGCGTAGAGGTTGCCCAAGCCTAGCTCCAACTGCACACTGTGTAGTTTTATGAGCCAACCTCGAGCGTTGGCCACTCAGACTGCGCTATTAACAGTCTCTCATGGCCTGTGCCCAGAATGAATTGTGCATTATGCAGTTCCAATCAGCAAGACCTCCCCACTAACTGTTGGGACTATGTAGTGCATAGTGCCAACTGGCAGTAAGTCACCTCTGAGAGCCAATATTGCACAATCCTTCCAAGCAGTTGCTCAGTTTGTTGCTTGGTCTATTCTTGAAGTTCTTTTGGTTTCAATCTAACATGTGCATGCCATGAGTGTCCTCTCTATCTCTAGGTACAATAGTTGTTGAGCAACTCTCCAATAATTACAGGTAACATGGCTTCCAAGAGAGTTGAATCAAAGGATACTGTCAAGAGTAGCACTGGGGAAGCAGTTGAGCAAGTGTCAATGAACTTTTCAGTTTATGCAGACATTCAGTTGTTCATTGAGAAGGGCATGAAGCTAACATGGCAGGAAATCAAGGATATCTTTGCAGGGGACTTCAAGGAAGATCTAAGGATCGACATGTTTATATCAATGTCCATCGATTAGGCTTACATAAGGTTGCATGCAGGTACCCCACCATCCCATGTGCAGACATCATCCACTAGATTGCCTAACACACAGATCCCAAGCCTATGACATTGATCAGTGCTAGTGGGATACAACTTTCCAACTTCAAGGCGGAGAACTATCAGCAGATATATCATTTACCTAAGCTGGTGAACCGCATGGATTCACTTTTCTATGCCACCCACAACTTTGTGAACACCAGAGATATTGTAAAGTGCTGGGTAAAAGAGTCATCAAAGTTCGGAGAGACACCCACTTATGTTTACAAGACAAAGTCACTTAGGAAGGCCTACTAGTTCTTGTATTGTGTTCATCTGCCTCTCAGCAGCACAGGTACAATGGTTTCCAGGAGAGCAAAGTCGAAGACAACTGGAGAAACAACATATGCAAGAAACGTGATGGCTTTGTTATATTAAGAAGTGTAAGTTACAGTCATACAATATATCCATGTCCAACCACTAGTTCTGATAGCGGAAAGTTACAACCAAACCACCTGCTCCTCCAAAGAGATGTACTAGCTCTGCGCAGAAGAAGAAGCCAACATGTTTTCATTTACCCTCATGACTCTTCATCTACTCTATGAATGTTACATCCAACTATCGACACTTGAAATTCCACTTACACTTATTAATATAACAAAGCCATCATGTTTCTTGCATATGTTGTTTCTCCAGTTGCGTAGTGGAGAAGCCAACATGAGTCATGAGGGTAAATGAGAGCGACACCCACTCATGTTTTCAGTACTAGCTGGGTAAGGCACGATCCAGGCCAATGCAACCCAGTCTAGCCGACGAGTGACTGAAAACATGATAAGTGTGAAAGCATGATGAGATGAGTGCACACACGAGTGAATGATCATTCATGCAAACAACAAGTGCAGGATTCAGAAAATGGGAAAGCATGCATGTGTGTGAAGCGAGTTGCCGCAACGACAACTGTTTGTGAAAAACAGTGTCATGCATGCGACAACAGCGAGATGTTGATGAAAACTAAAACGGTGCTAGAACAAGCTAGTATGTATCAAAACAACAATAAGCACTCATTGAAATCAATCAGAAAACATTCATATGAAGCAAAACACAAAAATCTCCAGAAACCCAACACGAGACATGAAAAGTGGGCTTACCCGAAAACAACTGAGCTGAATGTGCCAACAACTCCTAGATGCAATGTGGGATGTCAGAGCTGCAAGATCAATGTGAGGAATGAGCTCTGCAACGTTTGGTTGATGAGTTTCGATAAAATTGAGGTTGTGACGCACATGCCACAAATCTAGGGAAAGCGACACTTAGTGGGAGGTTTCTGAAATGATCCTTGCATGTAACCTCTAACTGCTATAAGTAGATCCCTAAAACAAGGAATTCCTTTACATGTTGCCTTAGGAGGAGCATCCCATGCATGAAAACCAGCTTTTCTCGGCCCCGGAGGGAATCAGCAACTCAACTACACATGCAACAGTCTGCTCGGTTAGGAGGAAAAAATGTACATTTCTAGGAGGGAGTTGGGCTGGTTGCCCAGAGGGATTGTGCAATTTCTGGGCAGAGAAGCTAACTGCTGCCTAGAATTGCATAATTTATGGGCTGAGCAGTCCTGCTGGGAGGAATTGCGCAATTTTTCCAGTGAACAGTGACAAGCAGATTTGCACAATTCTGGAGCCCAGCAGGCTGCCAGACATAATTGCGCAATTTCTAGAGGGAAGGTTGGTTCCCCTCCAGAATTGCACAATTTCTTGAGGGAGCTGATCTGCCAGAAGCTGGACTAAGTCCGGTGAAACATCTTGTGAGAGATATGCAACAAGCTTTGATGGACAGGCTATCATTCTGCGAGGAAAACACTAGAGCTTGTGTACTTAGCAAGGCAATACATGCTATTGTGAAAGGTTGGTAGGGAGGCTCCAAAACAAAGCTAAGGAGAAAATTTGGAGGGTGGTTATAGCCGCTACAACACCTTCCTTTGTGGATCGGATTGTACGAGATTAAGAGCTTGAAAGACGCGAATGTCGAAGCTAAGGAGATAGCGAAGTTCGAGTTCGGCACCAAAAACTTCAATCCATATGATCCCCACGGCATTTTCAAGAACCATTGTGTGAAGGTGTGTTATACATGGATCCATGGGACATGCCAATGGGCAGAGGAGAACCATGGAGGTATTGTTACAACTAATCCAAGATCAATGAACCAGTCAGTATAGCCACATCGTGGAAAGTTTCTCTGCAGGCAACAACACCATAGGAAGTAACAACAACAACAGAAAACTGGCACAGGACAAGGGTAAGATGAAGATTGTCGAGAACCCAGAGGCTGAGCAAACCTACAAGCTCAAAGAAGATCCTCTCATTGAGAAAGCATCTTTGGCAGCGAAGGCAAAGAGGCAACAATGCATAAAGAGGGTAGAGAAAAGGAAGAAAGAAAAACAAAGGCTGGAGGAAGCAGAAATGAAGTCGCAGAAAATAGATAAGAATTTGAAGGAAGAGCAAGAGCTAAAAAGGAGAGAGAGGGAAGAGAAGCAAAAACAAGAAGCAGATGAAAGGCAAGCATGATGAGGAGTCAGAAAAACCAACAGTTGAAGAAGAGGATGAGCAGATGCATGATCAGCCACTTTCTCAGTAGGTTGAGAATTTGATCAAAGAGACGGACATGGAGTTGGCAGATGAACCATGGGATCAAGACATTGACCTCATGCCACATGCACCCGAGGTCACCCCTCAGTCTCCACCACCTCTAGTATCAGAACCAATCTCGAGCGAGCAAGGAGAGGTTGTTCTCCTTGATGATGATCCGATGATGGATGTGTACAATCTATCATTCGATGAATTGCTGAAGAAGATTGTATAAGTAAGGAGAAATCATTTCCCAAATGATCTCACGTCACCCGTATTCATGAAGGAAATGGTGATAATGTCAGATGTCAGAAAGCAACCATTTTCCATGGTCGATGCAACTTTAGCTTATGCAGGCGCCATAAGCTCGAATGTCAAGTTCATGTTAGCAGAGAATGAACAGATGGAAAAGAAATTGCAAGAGGCCAGGCAAAAGGCAGAATATTCCACAGGTTCCACAATGGCAGAGATGAGGAAAGTGATACTTGTTGAAGTATCAACTCTTGAGGCCACCATGTGGAAACTCTATGATGGATTTGTCACCGTGCATAAGGCGATTTTCCATCTATATGGTTTTCAGCAGCGAAGCAGAAGGATTGTCCAAACTGTCAAGGACATACATACTGCTATCACCCATGTGCAATAATGGACAATGATGTACAAGGGAGCCCTGCTTCACTTACCAAATATGATGAAGCCATGGGTAGAGTTACACAAAGCAAGGATCCATATGTTGATCCAGAGCTATGAGTAACTCGCCCTATTCGTCGGCAGCATACAGGCATCATATGCACAATTGTATAAGAGTTTGGATTTCATGGTGAGAATGCATATGACCCCGTCAATCGGTTCCCGTACTAAAGCTAAGCACAAGAACCAAGTCCAGCTAGAGAGCAATAGGTACATGGAGCAGCTAAGGTGAGAGGCCACCAGTGATGACTTGGAGTTGAGCACACAAAACATGCAAACATACATTGGTGGTCCTGTCATGGTCAAGGCCATGCTGCTCATACTTCAGGATGAGTTGGACAAAGGTTCCTAGACCATATACCCAGAAGCTATGGAGGCAAGAGTCCAATGACTGAAAGACACCATCAAGAAGTTTGGGGACATCATAGAGTAGTACCAAGTTTGGTATCAATACATCACCAAGAAGCATCAAATGGAGGTTACCGAGTTGGTTTTTCCCCAAACTTTAGAGTCATAGTGTTTTGTCTTGTTAGGTTGTCTCTAGCCTATTTTGTCTTGCATGGGTACATGTGGAAAATGTATATTATTTGTAATTATGTTGTAAGTGAAATTCCAAGTGTCATTAGTGGAATGTGAATAACCATTATGTAATGTGTTAGGGTCCTATAATAATATGATTCATAATTTTGAATTGGCTATGGTTAGTCTCATAATATTATACATACTTTTGCTTTCTGCAAAATGTTTTCCCATATTAAAAATAAAAAATGTAAAGAGGGTAAGTCCTAAAAGAATAATCAAAGGACTAAAAGAAAGAAAAAGATCAAAAAAGTAAAAAATATGAACCCCAAAAAGAGATAAGAATAGATCATGAAAGTGTGCAAATTCACATGGAACTACCTTTTACTTTACTTTGCAAAATAAGATTGTGTGCAGCTTGTCAAAAATGTCACAATCCATGATGGTCAAATAGTTTAATCTTGATTCATTCATGCTTTAAATTTCATGTTGGTAGATAGAGAATAAAAATCTAGCCAAACTGTTTAATCTTGGCAGATTAGTAGTTAGGTAGAGAATAATAATGAGCTCATCAATTTAATCTGAGCCATTGGAAGTTATAAGGTTAGAACTAGATAGTTTGCTTATCAAAGAAAAAGAAATGAAGGGTTAGCAAGCTCAAATGCACCCAATGAATGAAGAGAAAATGCTAGGGTAAATAAAGGGTAGGTAGAAGAAGTTTTGCAAGTGCACAAGGTTGCTAAGTCAAAAATCACTTTCATCATGCTTAATCCTATTTCTCATGTGTAGGAGGAATTGTCAAAGAGAAAGGACATTCACTAAAGCTTATTTACTAATTTCCCCTCATCTCACTAGACCCCCCACATACTTAGTTTATTAATTTCCCCTCATTATCCCTTCATTACTTGTAAAAACCCTTTCCCCTCATTTTGACCTTTTATCCCTTTGTTTCACACATTTCCCTAGACATTACCCTTCAAAAATCATTCCCCCTTCCCAAAACCCCTTTCCCTAGTGTGAAACACATTCCCATCACAAATAATACATTCCCTCCTTATTAATTTTCCTTTTTCCCCTTAAAAACCCACTAAACCCCTTTTATCCTAAGTTATTTCCTAAACTATACCCCTGCATTATGTAATTAAAGTCCCCCACGTTATAAATCCTCGACACCCTTTTAACTCACCAAACCTTGGTGTACAGTTAAAACCTCTTCCATATAACCCATGGTCCCCACCTTTTATTAACCCGTTGCTTATATTAAAATCCCGTGATTACTTTTTAATTAATCACATTTCATTATAATTAAACCCTGGGCCCCGCCAACCACATCCCAACTCCTTCCGTGCAACTTCACCGCGCGATATCCCTCCGATCTCCTGCCTCCATATCAAACAACACATATCAATGTCGCACAGTTTCATCATCCAACAGTTAACAGTCCAAAAGCACGCGAGATCTGCACTTTTGGCCGAACACTATTCCGCTATGTGGCGGCACCAAGTTATATCGCGTGCTCGCTAAAAATACCGCCCTCCACCCAAAAGCGGTGCGATATGGCAAAAAATCGCCTCCTCATGTAAAAACAAAATTGCCCACTGTTCATTTGCCAATTCTCGTGCCAAAATGTAACCATTGTTTGTTAAAAGGCCGAAAAAGCCCCATTTTGCTCTTTTCACTCATTTTCGCTGCAAACCTCTGTTAACCAATTCCGAAACTTTGAACCTCTATGCAACCATTTTAAACCAGAAGACGCTGCAGACACCAAATTGAAGCACCAAATACATAATTGAAGCCTCAGAAACCTCTGCTACCACCAAAAAACCCTGTTTGCTCACCAAATCGTCAATTTCCAGGTATTCTTGAATGAACCAGAACAACCTTGTAAATTTGAGCTATGCACAATAATTATTATAAGGTTAATTAATTAAATTAATTAAAAAACCTTCATAAACTAAAGAAAAACTTACTGTGCATCCAAACCCTTTTTCTACAGATTGTAATTACCCTCCCCATTGTTCCAGAGCTTCTGAACTCACTCTTAAAGCCACAAAAAAAGTAATTCAGTTGAATATACCAAATTATGGCTTCCCAATGCACTATGGATGTAAGACCCTTGCAAACCCTTCACCTCGATATTGACCACCTCCCACTAGCCGACAAAGAATTCCAAATTAAGGACATTGTTTCTCCTAGCCACCTACTGAAACTCCACTGCTGGAGTAAAGATAAGTTCCTAAACGAAAATGATGACATTCACCTATGGGAATCAAATTTGCCCAAATACTTGTTCCCACAAGTACACCTATTCCCAAAAATCATCCACTTCTGCCAAGCTTGCTATGTCCCCAATCAAAGAGCCATAGTCTCCCCTGACCAACAGGTTTTATTCACTATTACTGCAGAGTCAATAAATCAAATGTCGCAAATCCAGCCAGGCCTAAATGAGACCCTACTTTCCATTGAAGCTTTACTTGAACTCTACAGAAAGCTAAACCTTCCCAAGAAAACTCAGTTCTTTCAAACTTTCATCATAGAGGAGTCACTTACTCCTACAGATAGTCCTCCATATGTTGCCACCATTTTCTCTAAGAGAAGCAAACAAATTATAACCATGCTCTCTTGCATTCTAGGATACACCACTAATGAGCATGTGGATGAGGTTGTTCTTGCTTTCCTTTCTATCTTTTGCCCAGGCAAGCCTCCAGCTATAGTTTACAACTTTGCTCAGTTCTTGGCAGACATAATCCATGAACAGTTTATCATATTGTCAAATGAGAGAGTATTCAAATACTCATCTGTATTGTTTCACATGTTCCTATATGTTTAGTCTGATAAATTTCCAGTCAGCATCCAAAAGTTAGACACTAAGGGCCATCCAAGATCTGTCATCTTTTGGACACCATTGATCCAAAGATATTGCACTGTTTTTAGTTATAAAGAGTTCATTGATTCATTTGTTCATCCAGTTATAAACATGTTAACTAGTAGCTATCAGCCCAGGATCAATGAGGAGATTAAGAGAGTTTTACAGTTGGCTAAGAATAGTAGAGTGGGAGACTGGTATCTATACCAGGACCACACAGAAATCAGGATATATGGATGCCAACTCACTCCCTACAAGCTACCCAAATACCTCCCCATGAGGATATTTTCATTAGATTATTTCAGGCAGATCATAAACTCTGATGCGGTTAATTTTCTGTCATCTAGGAAGAAAACTCTTTTTAAGATCAAAAACCAATTGGGTCCTTTTATTTGTAATAATAGGGAAGCTGTACAAGAGGGAGAGGAAATCTTACAACAAGTCAACTTCAAAAGTTGTTTTGTGTGGCAGTATGAACCTATTGGAGTCATAAACAAACTAAGGCTCAAATTCAAGTTAAGTCCTTTCATACATGAGCCCAGGATAGACATTGAAAGATATGCCAACCAGTCAGAGTGGTTGGAGAATACTTGAATAGATGTGGAAAGCATATTGATACTAGTTCCTTTCTGCAGGTTCCAGCCCTACAGGAACAGATGAGTATTACTCCCATTCTACAGACTCTAGCCAATGAGGACAGAAATGTAAAAATAACTAGGGAAGAAGATTCTAGCTCTGGGATGGACACTATAAATGACAGGTTTGAAATCAGTTATAGGAAGAGGCCCAAGCTTAATCCTGTAACTGAGCAAGAAGACACCATTGAGACAGTTGAAATCACTGTTACTGACACAATGGTTGGAAGGAGTAAAGGTCCAGCAGTTCCAGAGGAAACTCATGAGCCTTCTACTCAAACACTCAACTTATTGAAAAACAACTTAGCATTGAAGTCTCTTCATCCAGCAAACCAGTGGATAAAGAGAAAGATATAAAAGAGAAGTACAAAGAAATCAAGTTGAGGAATGAGGCATTAAAGGCTGAAACATATGCCCAATACTTCAAACAAACACCTACCAATCAAAATAGATTAATGTTAGCCTTTGACATTAAGACTAGTAAGATGCAAATGACCTTTATGCAACCTACAGTCCAGCAACCTAGATCATCAACAGACTACAGGAAGACAAAGTTTGAAGTTTTGGCCAGGGATGTTCACCCTATTGACCAAATTGAATTCCATAAGTAGGCAGGTGAGATGATTTACTCCACAATGACTAACAAAGAAATGACTATGCAGAAACTTCAAAGCTCACTGGATAACATCACAACACAACTTAAGCTAGAAAAGGCATCCTCACAGGCCAAGGATAATAGAATCAAGTCACTGGAAGACTTGGTGATTGAGATTGGATATAATCCAAGTGACATCAAGGCAGCAAAAAAACTAATAAAGAAGAAAAATGAGGATATTGCTGCTTTAAAGAAACAATTGAAGCTGCCTCATTCAGAGCATCCACAGACCAAGGAGGTCCTAGAGAGCCAAACCCAGCAGGAGGAGATGATGGATCTCATTCTCCAATTAAATGCTCAAATGAAAGAAATGGAGAATGAATTGGACAGTTTGATATAGCTGAAACAAGCCAGCCTTGAGACAACCATTGCCACTATTATTCCTACAGTTACAACAACAGTTCCATCAACTTTGGCAGCTTCATTGGCCCCAACATCTCCACTAGCTACAACCCTTCCAGCTGCAATAGCAACTACATCAACAATATTTTCAACAACAACAGTAGCTTAGCCAAGTGATGAGGCAAGTAAATTGGTCAAATCCATGGAGGACATGTCCATTCAGACCACTGAAATAAATAAACTTAAAGAACAGATAAGAAGTCTAGAGGACGAGAATAAATTGGCTCAGGTTATGCAGAAAAATGAAGTACAGAAGTCAAACAGGTTGATTGAGAGGATAAAGAGCTTGGAAAAAGAATTAACATTGAAGGAGCCACTTGCCCAAGAAAAATAACAGCGATGGGCCAATATCATTGACTCTGTCAATAATATTTGGCCATCTATACAAGTCATCTTTGAGCAAAATGATTTAAACAAAGAGGCTACTGAAGCAATTCAAAGAGTTAAGGCCGAACTTGGAGATATGCCAGAAGAAGCCTCAAGAATAATCCAATTCCTTAACTCTAAAAATAAATATGAATTGCAGGAGTTGGACATAGCTGACAAGATTGGCACTATACTAGAGGTGAAGAAAGTGCTCACCAAGAGGAACTTAATGAGACAGCTTGAGGACAAATGCCAAACCATGGAGCTGGCTATAGGAAGGTTCATGGTTAAATTTGATGCTTTGAGGAAAAAAAGTCTGCCAAATCCCTTGGTAATAAATGACAGGTTAATGCCACATAAAGACTATAACAGGAAAATCAGAGAAGTGGCAAGAGATCAAGCCAATAATTCCTCTATGAAAGGGATGCCTACAGGAAAAGTTTTGTACCAGACTTTTGAGAACCTATTTTACCTCCAGCATGAGGTAAAACACCTTTTTGTGAACAAGCCCACCTTTGCAAAATACATAGAAGCAGATGAAGTCTACAGAAGAATGGTAAATATTAAATTACCAGATACAGAGACATGGGAAAAATTAAATGACTTACTGTAAAAAGGCAGGGTAAAAGTGGATACAGAACAATGAAAGAAAAGCAATAGGTCAGCTTAGTCAAAGAGTATCAGATGAAAGAGTATCAATCAAAGGGCAAAGTAAAAATACAATCAGCGTGGAAGACAAACATAAAATGAGAAAATGCTGCAAAAGATCTGATAGCAGAGCCTAATAAATAGGGACAAATTGTAACAGTTACATATCTGTCTCTATCTTCTTGCATGAAGATATTTCTTTTTCCTAGAATAATTCACAAAACAGTTTGGGATATTTTGTAACTATTTTTGTATAAATACTTCATAATTCGAAGTATAGGGGGTGGATTGCTAGACATTTCTATAGTTGTATTGATCTAAAACCTAAGAGTTCATTGTACCATTTTTTCAAGTCAGCAGACTAGACTAAGTAATAAATACATTGCATTACAGGATTCATGTGTTGGGCCACTTCAATGAAGTATTTTCTATTAGTTAAATTGTTATCTTCTTAAGTGTTTCACATACTTTTATGTTATCTAAGTTGAATGAATTAACTGGAAAATTATTACAGAATTTGTTTAAGTACACTCTGTCTTAAACAGTTAATCATTTTAATGTTTTCTTCTGATATCCAGAGTAAGGAATTCTTCATTGCTCCCTAGTTTCGATTGACCCCCACCATTTCCCTCATTATCTGGTTTGAGGAACCCTTAGTTTCTCCTTGGATCCAATTGAAAACCACTTCACCATCCAACCTAAAAGATATGAATTTACTCAGCTACCTTTCCCTGTAAACACTATCTTTAGAAATTGATTCAGTCTTGTTTTCTTGACACTTGACCCCATAGCCCAATGGTAAAAGACATCCCTCTATCCATCTAAGTCAGTGATTCCACTGCCAAATCAAAACCAAAACCCAATCAAAGCTTAAATAATTAGCCTAAAACCAATTAACTAAACAAAGTTAAATCATAAAGAGAGAGTCCTCTCTGAGCATTGGGAAGGCTAGATCCTGATCTCAAAAATAGGTTTGTGGTTACCTTTATTATTTCTTTCATAACAACTCTAGGGAAATTTTAGAGTGATTACATAATGTAATGAGTTATTTGTAAAGGAAGTTGAAGAGTCATGAGGGTAGTCAAAGAGTCACAAAGGGGAATGTCAAGGGTCACCCCACCCTTTGTTATAAATAGAACCTCATAACTCATAGAATAGGCTTTTGCGAGCCAAGATTTTGTCTAGGCTTAGGCTTAGAGAAGGCTTGGGAGTATTGTGACGAGCGTTGGCTTCTCCACAACGTAGAGCGAGTATACTTCTTTGGAGGAGTAGGTGTTCTTGATTGTAATGTTCCACTATTGGGGTTTGTGGTTGTTAATGGTGTCTGGATGGATGGAACTTTCACCTATAATAATAATAACTGAGCCAACACGCTTTCATGCATATGTTGTTATTATAGTTGGACTATTCTGGTTGCTTTAGCAATGTATGTTGTTTAACTTACACATTTCCTTATGAACTACTTTATATGTAATTGTATGAATCTTGTTGAATGTGTTTTGTTGGATTAACCCATCTCTTTGTTTTGTGGACTATTATGCACTTCATCTTATGATGTAATTCCGATTGTGTGTTACTTTCAAGTTGCGTACTATTTTAGGCTTCTAAGGGGCACACTTGCTTCCCCTCTGTGTGTTATAACCCCCATGCATCTCACTTGAATTGTTGCAAGGTCACATACTTGCTTCTGACCAAAGTCATCATACTTATCTCTTCGCGCTACCGCGATCAAGGCACTACATTACCACCCACTGCTGGGACTTCGGCTTCAAACAGTCTGAGTTCTAGTTGGGACTTCTTACCGGGGAGATCCCCTGAATGTTGGAGGGTCCAACAGTGTCAACAGGAGCTCACCCTCACAAGCATTAGATCAGACAACTACCCAACACATTGATAATGGGGGCATCACTTTTTCTTTTCCCATGCCTCTTGAAACATTCTTCCCTAATAAGATTGTTGTAAATGGGGACATCTTTGATGGTATGGAGAGGGGTATTTTAACACACAAATTCTTCAATTCTCCCAAAATTTCAGCCTCTTTTGGGGTGTGATGTTTAGGTTGGACCAACCTTTCAGGATAGCGAGGTGCATTGGCTTGAGGGGTATTGTCCTCCTTCTCTTCTTCAAAATCTTCAAGTGGAGAAGGTGTGTAAGCATCTGGAAGTACCTTCCCAGACCAAAAATTGAGCTCTTGTATTTCCATAGCATAAGCAAGATAAGATGTTTCCCCACTGTAAACGCGTTGTTCCTGCTTATTGTTCAGGTTCAAATATGTTTGGGCAGACATTTGAGGTTGCTTAGGTGGGTTGTTGTGAGGTAGTTTTGGTTGAGGTTGAGGAGGAGGCATTAAGGCAGGAGGTTGGGCTGCCTGAGACCTCCATCCTTGTGAAGGGTTGCCTCATTGAGGAGGTTGGGGTTGATATGGTTGGAAAGGTGGGTTGACAATTGGAGGGGGGTATTGAGGAGCATAAGACAAAGGAGAAGGCATGGACCATGATGGATGAGTTGGAGGGTACCAAGGCTGGAAATATGCATTTTGGTTTGGATTGTAAGGAGGATATTGTGCACCTTGCATGCCTTGTTGATATGGGCAAGGGCCTTGGGGGCCTCCTCTGGTTGATGAAGAAGAGTTGTTCCAAGCCATTCTCTGCTCTTTGGTATACAACCTTTAGGCCTGGAAGAGAGGGAAAATTGTACGTTGCATGGTTTTCCTCACAAACAAAGAAGACCTTTATGGTATTCAGTGGGCACTCATTTAGGGGATGCCTCTTAGTGCATCTAGGGCAAAAGATAGCTAGTGCCTTTGCTTCCTCTTGTTTCCTTTTAATCTGCACAATGTCTATTTGTAAGGCAAAAGTATGAAAAATTTCACTCTTGAAGTCTTCCAATAGACTCCCTATCTCATGTTTGATGATTAAGGTGGAGGGAGAAGAGTTAACTAGACCTTGACTAGACCTTCCTCTTTTCCTAGTAGCCCTAGAATGTTTCTTGAATACTATCTCGATGTCATCATAGGTAAGATGATAAATGCCTCCTCCAAACAAAATATTGAGGGT